>JAPYXD010000710.1:0-2500000 GCA_030998225.1 Diplolepis rosae
TTTACTTATGAAATAAATACGACTTTTATTAACAGTTAACGTCTCTTATGTGAGATTGCTCAACGTTAGTTCGATGCGAATATTAAATCGCATTATAATATAATATAAAATAATATAATAATATAATAATAATGCATTTTTAAATAAACTAACTGAATAAGACATAGCCCTTTTCATTGTTTTGCAACTCTCTTTCTAAGAATATGTTTTTTTAATCATCACATTTTATTTTATTCCAAAATTACTTCCTCCGAGGGTCTCTCTCAACATGTGGTCTGAAACCCTTCTTTCTCTCTCTCCGCTCTCCGAACACTTAAGCGTACTCGGGTCCCGAGTTTCCAGGACATAGACCGTGTATGGGGTTTGTTTATGCGTTTGTAACTTGACCCTCCACAACAAATTTTCACTGTATATATTAAAATTTTACGCTAGTTTGCAAACGGTACTGCTCTCTTCTCAAATCAGTTTCCTTTTTGACACCAAACAGAGTGTGTGGCTACTTCTATCTGCCGCCTCTGTGTCTTAAAGGAAAATAGAAGATTAAAAATTGAAATAAAAACTATCAATTTTTGATTTTGCCCTTTAACGAAAAATCTGTTTCCGTCCGGGTTCGTGTTTTGTGATTTTGTGAAGTGCTTACTTCTTGTGGGTGTTGTGAGCCCCTTGTGGATGGTGATGTTTTTTCTGCAGGATCTGTGTTTATTTTGTAGGAGATATCAGTGTCCATAGGTGGTTCTCGTGTGTACCTTTGAGGAGGGGCAGTTTGCGGATTCACTCTTCGCGGAACTGCAAGATAGGAGTTCTCACACTTTTTTAAGGCTGTGTTTTGGAGCGGTCTCGTTCCTAGATGCCTTGGAGCTTACCATCTTCCTTTCTCACATAAGTTTTGCATGTTTATAAAATATCATTAAAAAAGACCAAAAAAACAAAAACAAAAAAATCTAATGTTAGTGCTAATAACTTTTCTTGCACGTTTACAGCTTAGACACTAATTACATTAAATTTGACACTGAAGAGGGCCCCCATTTGTGGCCGAAACGTTTGCCTTTTTCATCCCTACAATATATTTTCTGCCCCTTTAAAAATTTTTTGATATATTTGCTTGAACATTGTTTTTTAATGAAAAATTATGACCCAATGCCAATATAAATAAACTAGATTGAATTTATTTTTGGGTCAAGATAAAAACTGAAGACATTAATACAAACATGTCTCGAAATTACTTTTTATAGTGTTTTTACATGAAATAGGCCAGTACTGACGTCTCAGAGAGGCTATAACCGCTTGACATCCACCGTGCATTAATTTTAAATGCTCATCAGAAATAATAAGAGTCGTTAGTGGACTGCTTGGTGATAAAATTATAGGGTGTTTCTGCACTTTTACATTTTCGCGCTTCCGGTAAATTATCGAGTTCTTCGCTGGTAAATTCTCGTTTCGAAGGCCAGCTTTCATTAGACTGAGAGAGCCAATCCGGGCCATTCCACCAGAGTTCATTATCCTGAAGATCTTCTGGGTTAATTCCGTGAGAATTGAGATCAGCTAGGTTATCCTTGGATGACACGTGATTCCCGATGTCGTTAGTCAGCCGTTGAATCTCGCTCGTTCGATTGGCTACAAAGGTTGGCCACCGAGTAGGAGACGAGAGGATCCAGCCCAAAGTTATTGTTGAGTCATACCAGCAGTATTTTTCATCTATTCTAACGCTCAATGCTGCATTTATTGTCTCCGTTAACTGTGCTAGCAGCAAGGCTGCTTGAAGTTCAAGTCACGGCAAGTTTATCTGTTTAATAGGAGCGACTCGGGACTTGGCGCACAATAATCGTACAGTGTAATTACCTGCAGAGTCAGACGATCGTAGATATAGGCAAGCACTACATGCGACTGTTGAGGCATCACTGAAACCATGCAGTTCTACTCTAACAGGATTTTTTCCAAAAACAAATCGTGGCACAGGAATTTTATTTAATGACCTACAAGTCCTTAAGGATGAAAAATGTGAGCAATCGTGGACAATATTGTCCTCTTTGTAACAGTGAGACGTGATATCTGATTTACTGAATACCTTAATTGATCAGTGTCAGGAGTCCACAATAATCCTAACGTTTTCGGATCTTTATCCGTTTGAATCACTCTTTCTGTACCAGAGTGATTTGCTTCATTAAATACGCGTAGATCATTTGTGATTTGTTGTGAAAACCCGGTACATCGTGACTTAAATATAACCTAAGTGCGATGATGTGGTTCCTGCTCTTGTTTAAAGATACCAGAAACGATAGTTTCTGAATCCTTTGTTGAAAGATCCAGTTTTTCACGAAATTCGCGGGTCGTAAGATTTACTTGAGAATATGAGTCAAGTAAAGCGCGACATTCAGTTATTTACCCATACAATCGCAGTGCCTAACATTACATGCTCGTTTTCAACATGCCTAGAATGAGCAACGATAGAAACCTTAATTGGCCGAGCACTTTGAGATTCTAAGTTCTTATCTACTTCGGCGCTTTGTTGATTATTCGCAGTTTCGAAGACACTGGGTTCTAGATGAAGCAAAGTATTGTGCTTTCTTTTACATTTAGTACAAGGTCCCGCGTTGCATTGTCTATTAGGATGTCCGGGAAATAAACAATTATAACAAATTCGCAAATGCCGAACTTCGTCAATTCAGGATGACACAGGAAGTGAACGCAGTTTCTCACAATTGTAAAGCACATGAGAATCGTGACAGAGCGGACACGACTTTTTTGTCGTTAAATGAGAGGTCAGTCATTCGAACTATTTCGCATTGCTATTTTTCGTAGGTACCCTTTTGTTCCTAGTATCGGGATTTGAGTCAGGTTTATCGATAGTGACTCTGTGCAAATATTTACAATGAATTTCGAGGAAGTCTATCATTTTTTGAAAGGTGGGTTTTTCCTTACTTGTAAGTGAATGTTTTTCCCATTCTGTTCTTGAAGAAAAATCTAATTTTGTCACTACTAAATACACGATCATTGTGTCCCAGTGCTCTCAGTGCTCCCCTAATGAACTTAGTGCTAATAAATGATTATCAGCGTTATCAATAAGTTGTCTCAGTGTAATATATGACGATCCAGTTAAAGGCGGTAACTCGAAGATCGATTTCGTGTGAAAATGGAATATCGATCCGGAATCTTCATATCGATCCGTCAGGCCTTTACAAGCTAATTCATAACTTACATCTGAGATTCCAAGCGATTGAATAATGCGTGCCGCATCTCTTGTCAGCGCTGCACTTAAATAATGAAATTTTTCTATATTTGAAATTCTCGCGCGATCATGTACCATTGATTCGAACGTATCGCGAAATTTAACCCAATCAATGAATGATCCATCAAACTGTAGTATCGTTACTCTCGGAAGATTCAGTGTATTTGCATTCGCTGACCAAACCTGGGACAAATCAAAAGGAGGTGCAGCAGAGTACTGAGATTGCTGTGAAGAGCATCCCGGAGAAGAAGTTAAAGCGCGACCGACATCTGATGTCGGGTTCTGTCAATTTTCTCGGAGAAGGGTTCGAGCATCCGATATAGCGGTAAAATAATCATTTTCGAAATCATCGCGCTGTTTTTCTTGTTCTTTTAACGCTTGTTCATCTTTTTCGAGTAAGCTTTCAATTTTAGTTTGCACTGAATCGGACTCTAAATAAAGCGGATAAAATTTTTCTAATATTCCTTCTAATTTTTTAATGCTTTGACATTTATTTTTAATCTTTTGCAGAAAGGTTTTGAATCGAGTTAATTTCGCTTTGATCGGCGTTCGCGCAGCCTTTAGCGCAGTTAATTTCTGATTAGCCATTTTTACGGTCAATAACACAAATCGAAAAACCTAAAAAGATTGAGGAACAAAGGACAGAGATTTTTGGAGACTCACCGATCGAGTAGATTTCTTCCAGCTTTTCCGTATCCTTCCTTCTCCTAGCAGTTGATATTTCGTACAGGGAACTTCTTCGGACAGTAAAATGTGTACAGTCGTTAGTTTCTGGGTCGTGTTGAATAATTTCTCTTGGAACCTCCAAGTTCCATAGACGAATTCGAGTAATGTCGAACAGGTCACAAAGGTTTAATAGTTAAAAGTTCAGTAGCAATGTGGAGATTGCCTTGTATAACAACATCACAATTGGTGGATATGAGAATCTGCTAGAGTTCGCTAACTAGTTGTTCATTTGTCACACTAAGTTCACGGGTTTACATTCACAAATTACCAGTCAGAAGTTGATGTTAAGGTTTATCACTAATTAATGTACCTGCACTGAATTTATCACCAAAAATGAATCAATGTTTCTTCTTAGTTACTGTGTAACATCCGGCTCGAAGGACCAATGTTTTGCACCATAAAGAAGTTATACGATGCATGTGTTAAAGTTCATTAAAATGCATGCTTAATTCAAACGAGACACTTGTTGTTCATCAAAAAAATATAAATTTATTAAAAATATAGGTAAAACTAGTCTTTACAATCGGTGTTAACAGAACTAAATTCGGTTTGACAACGGTGTTATTAATTCAGATGCTGCTGTTTGTTGTTTTTCTGTCCAATTAAATGATATATCTCTCTTTAGAAGTTGATTTAAAGGACTTGCAATTTTTGAAAATTCATCAATAAATCGTCTATAATATCCTGCTAAGTCTAAAAATTGTTTAACATTTTTATGTGTTTTTGGAACTGGAAAGTTTCTTACAGCTATTATCTTTTTCAGATCTGGACATACTCCATTTTTATCAATTGTATGATCTAGATATCCTACTTCGGGTCGTAAAAATTCGCATTTGTCTGGTTGTAAATAAAGATTTGCTTTTACAAGTCTTTCTGCTAAATTGTTGAATTTATTTTCGTGCTCTTCTAGACTATTTGCATATATAACTATGTCATCATGAAACACAAAAAGTTCTATCCCAAATAATCCAGTTAATGTTAAATCCATTCATCTTTGAAGCGTGGCTTGTGCTGTTTTTAAACCAAAGGGAATTCTATCGAATTCATAATGACCGTCAGGTGTAGAAAATGCGATTTTATGAGAGTCTTTTGGGTCCATTTTTATATGGTGAAAACCGGTAGCTAAATCGAACAGTGAAAAATATTTCGCTGATCTTCGAGAATCAAGTATATCGTTTATATAAGGGAGAGGATACGAATCTCCAATTGGTTTTTAATTTAATTTATGAAAATCAAGAATCATTCTTCACTTTATTTTTCCTTAAGAATCAAGTTTTTTTTAGGAATTATCCATACTGGAGTGTTATCCGGTGATTTTGTGGGTTTAATTATTTTACTTTTTAATAATTCATCGACTTGTCTTGTGATTTCTTCTTCGTGAACAGGGGAAAATCTATATTGTCTTGAAAAAATCGGAGAGTCATCTACAGTTGGGATTGAATGTTGTAAAACATTAGTACACTCGAGATTCCCTATAACGAGAAGCTCGAGCATCGGAGACCTCTCTGCATCGAGCGCGAGAGGGATTCCCTCCATATCTTTCTTGTTGCTACGCGCTGTTATGCGCATTATATGATGCGCGCAGTCATTCTGTCAGTGATGCGATGTGATTAATTGTATTTACATAGTAAAAAGCGTATAAAAAAGATTTTTGCGAGTATTGAACATGGAATTGACTTATTTGACGGCATGTACTCAAAATACTAAAAATATATTAATATAATAATAAAAATATATATGCTTATCAGGTGTATTTTTGAATATAATTATATATAATAATATTATAATTATATAATATATATAATATATTATATAATATAATATATATAATAATGTATTATATAATATAATATATATAATAATATAGATTTAGATAGTCTAAGCGAAGAAGCCTTTTAATACATTCTACTCTGTCTTTTTCTGTTACATTATAAAATTTGCATGAGTTAATCAGATTCACCCTAAAGCAGCTTTTTCGACGAATTAAGGAGGTATGGCGCTCTCTACCTACGGAATATGCCGAAAAATTAGTCGAGAGCATGCCCAGAAGGTGCCAGGCCTTTATCCAGAACAACGGCAATTGGACAGTTTATTAGGTGAGTGCGCCCTAGTGCTTTAAGCGCACTGCTGTGCCAAAAAATGAAAATGAGGTTTTCTTCAAAACTTTCCGAGTAAACGCGTACCTTTTGTAGTGAAACAGACTGTATTCTCTCGCACCCTATCCACTAAACATTCGAAAGTGTATCGATCAGATACGTTATGAATAATCGACCTACATTTCGTTATACCGCAACTCATTTTCTTAATCACCTTTTCATCTAAATGCATACTTTGGAATAGTTTTGTCAAATCCCCTGCTATGTGAAAGATAAGTTTTTTCTGCAATGAAATTCACTACTTTGATCACATTTCGTTTGCATTTTTGTTCAAGATTAAACTTCTGCGAAAAAGCTGAATCAAACATAACAATTTGCTTTTGATCGTAACCCACGGCGTTATTAGTATGCTTTTTTGTTTTTAAATGTCGCTCAACTTCAGTCTTACCGGCTTTATAACTTCATTTGCAATAACCGCAATAGAAAAATTCTATGGTGACCGATCCGGGAGATGGACATACTGTCTAATCCCGGAGCTCGACACCTGCCTGGATAGAAAGCACGCTCAAGTCGGCTTTTACCTGGCGCAAGCGCTTTCGGGCCATGGTTGCTTTAATGCGTACTTGAAGCGCTTCAAGAAAAGAGACGATGAGTCGTGTAGCTACTGCGGGTCCCTTGTGGACAATGCAGAGCATACACTCTTTGTCGACAGGTGTCTTTGTAGACAATTTCAAACTCTTATATTGCAAAGTAATGAAAATGAATTCAAACTTTACAGAATTTGAAATCTTTCTGTGGAAAAAAAGACGCTTTCGACTGCAATAGGATTCGAACCCAGGCCTTTCGATTGCCGATCAACTGCTCTGACCACTGCGCTACACAGGCTTCCAACATCTCCTTCTCCACAGGAAAACCTCCTTATATCGCCTAGTGGCTCTGCCTTGCGGCTGTAAATGTTTTTATATTAATTTAGTTGAGTTTGCAATTTTTGCCACTGCCTACATTATCGGAGGATCACTAGTCGCGTATCAGATAGGATACGTTGTCGACATGTGTCCTCGCAGACAATTTTAAACTCCTACATTGCAAATAAATGCAAATGAATTCAATATTTAAAGAATTTGAAATCTTTCTGTGGAAAAAAAGACGCTTTGGACTGCGCTAGGATTCGAATTCAGGCCTTTCGATTGCTGGTCGACTACTGTGAAAGTGTCTTTTTTTTGCACAGAAAGATTTCAACTTCTTTAAAATCTTATTTTATTATATGTAGGTACACTACACGGAGAAACTTTTCATTGTAAAATCTAGTATTATTATATTTATTTCTACTAAAAGTCAATAGGAAGCGAGGATATAGTAACAAATCTAGTTCTATTTACCATAGCGGTCGGAGGAAATACATTTTCTGAACCAATTGTAAATATAGTGCAACTTTATAAATTACTATTGAGAGTTGCAAAGATTAATATCTTTGATGGCAAATTGAAACTAGAAATAAGTGATACCTATATAAATAAAAAGTAAAACTATCTATGCAAGAATTGATCTTTTAAATAATATAAATTGCAAAATAGTTTAGAGAAATTACCATTGTCAATAGTAATGAACAATGAAGAGAGAAAGACTTGAATAATTTGCAATCGAATACATCATATATTGGAATAGTACGTTGT
This sequence comes from Diplolepis rosae, assembly GCA_030998225.1. Taxonomy (NCBI): domain Eukaryota; kingdom Metazoa; phylum Arthropoda; class Insecta; order Hymenoptera; family Diplolepididae; genus Diplolepis; species Diplolepis rosae. The sequence continues at coordinate 7,722 of JAPYXD010000710.1, forward strand.
CAAAATTCCCATTGGAAATATTAAACGTACTGCCGAGTGACGTCAGATACGCCGAACGTTTCTGATATTACCCGACAATCGCTCCATGTGCTCGTTATGATAATTGAACATTCACAGAATTTGAATAGAAATGATAATATTTTTTTCAAAAAAAGCTACTAGTTTCCAACTGGAGAACAATTTTGAATGTATTTATTTATGAATTTTTTCAACTTCCCGAAAAAATGCATCTAAATGGCGCTCTCATGTCATATAGTTTTCGACATGAGAAATATGTGATGTCGAAAACCCAAGACGTAAAACACGTAGTTTTCGACACGTCGAAGACCATGTAAATTACGTGACGTATGCTACGGACCCAACCTTGCGTGGTTTCGTTATTAATTATCGTTTTATTTGGCATATTATAAATTATAATTAATAATATGCCGAATAAAAAATACAAACAAATAATTATTTGTCTTTCTAACAATCACAACGTGACTGGCCCATTCAGGCGGTTCTTTGACTTCTTCTATGATTTTCTATTCTTTCATTTATCTATTTCCATGTTCAAGGTTTTTAGAATGGCTATGAGAACCTCACTGTACGGCATTATACAACCTTTTGCGTCCTTTTTTATTCTATTGCATATTCAAAGTCGCTTATACATCCTATTCCATTGAACACCTTCGGATATTTGTCAAAAATACGAGTTCTATTGAGTTTTTTTTCGATGATGTCAATTCTTTTGATAAGCTTGAGTGATATATAATTTTATTTTTACAATTTTATAAACAGTATCTAATACTAAACATTTCCAAGACAAAGAAGCCGTTTTGTTGCTGCAATTATCAAACAGTTGATTGATAGTGATATTCAAAAGGGGAGAAGTGCCAATTGATCTCAACTTGTATAATTTTTAATAACAATTTCTATGAATATTGCCTCAATTAGCCAATTTATAAATAATTTATAAATAAAAATAAATAATTTTTATATCATTTCACAGAAAAAGTTTCAATATAAATGAATATTTATTGAAGATGATTTAAAACTGCGAATAAAATCTGTAGTTTCGTATTTGCCGCTAGATGGATGTTTTTCTGATAAAAGGAATCATCTGAAATCGATGGGAGTAATAGGAAATAAGAAACATGGATAATCTTAAGGAGGTTCGAGCGTGTCTGGAAAGCTCTTGTTTTGTATCTTGTAATTAATTATCACTTTAAAAATGTCGTGCTATTATTTAGTACATAATATTGGAGAAAAATGTTTGCATTGTCGGGAAAAAATTAAAAATATAAAAATTTCTTCTTGAGTAACGATTATTGAAGGTCAAATTTCAATGCAGTTTTTTCCAAGTTCACTCTTTAAAATGATCGAATTTTAAGGAATGATGCCTTCTTTTCTTGTTTTAACATTTTTAGAAAACTCCAACATCTTAGATTTCTTAATAAGTCTCTCATTTTGTAACCGTTAATCAGTTATGTTGAGAAATTGAATAAGTTTCGTAAATAAATAGGTGCAGTTAGAAAATGAGGGATTAATTCGAATTCGGAGATTAATTCGGTCTTTTAAAATTGCTTAAAGAAGGAAATGAGCCAGTTTGACCTACTCTCTAAATCCAAAATAGTGGAAAACCACTTTTTTCGGGTGGTTATCCACTATTTGACAGAATTCAAAGTACGCCACTCTGGACTAGTGGATAATCACTGAAACAAATAGTGGTTAACATTGCAGAGCATGTACGAAAGCTTCGTGATGAATAGACAAAACGCAATCAAATCAAAACACGACTGCAGTGCAGAAAAATTCTTAAAATCACTAGTTTATAAGTAGAGTCCACTATTAAGTGGTTCATCGCTGCACTAGATAAAACAGTGCCTATTCGCACTATTTTGGATTTAGAGAGTACAGTAAAAGTTGTAAAAAAGACATTTTTTATATTCTTGTTTTCTTTCCCGTTGAAATGAACATCTTAGAATATTTAATTAATAACAGCTTAAACGGTTGTTCTTCTTTGCGACTTTCTCATCACCAATAACAATACTAGTGTCCCAGAATGGTTGGATTTCTTACAAATCCAATATGGTCTCAACCCTAAAGGAACTGGAAGTAGTAAGAAATCATTTGACTCTGTATTTCTTGGGGGAATTTTAAAAGAAATGGAAAGAAACTCTGCACGTCAAAGATCAGTTTGAGAACAGATTTGAAATGTGTCTAGACGCTGACTTTATCGTAGATTTCTCGAAAGTGAAAGCGAAAGGAGCAAAGAAGATTTCCGTTTCACTGATGATACGGATGAATGAGATATCTCAGGTAAGTCTAAGCTAAATTCATCTGTGCCTTACTTGCCGGAAGAAACTTTAGGTTTAATGCAATAAGTCAGATTATCTGAACACCAATATGAAATTATTTATTTACAGGCCAAGAAGAGGAATTTCGACAATTATCTTTCTTATCACCATCAGGCATTAGAGGTTAAATAGGAATGTTATTGTTTAATATATATATTTGTTAATATATATATATCACAAAACTCCATGTAATAGAAGCCAGTGGTAGTTTCGTAATTTAGTCTCTTGTTAATCATCCATTTGAACGATCATGCAAGGATCTCAAATTACAAGTAAGTCTCCTAGTTCCGGACAATAGATTGAAGATTACCTACTTTGACTTTGAAATCAAGTATGGTATACTAATCACGATAAAATTCGCGAAGGAAACCAAAGAAATAACAATAATAGAGATACATAATTGCTTGAGCCGACAACAATCTCTACAGCCAATAGCGTATACATAGTTAAAATTGAATCGAGGTTGGCTATGGTGAATCTAGAACGTGTGAAGCAAAAGGAAGAAATCGCACCCAACTTGGAATTTGGTCGTTCTACTATGCATTCTGGGATTAGGCTAATGGAGAACGTTTTGCATATTAGTTACAATCGTGACATCTGTAAATCGTATATGGTAATAGTACCCATATAAAAACATCGGTCCTTGACCCAAAAACCGTGCTGGAAGTAAAAAGATAGTAATTTCATCCCTTTGAATCATTTTGAATCTTTATTATAGAAAAAATAGAGATCATTTATCCAATTCTATCTCTTTTTCACTCTAAATTCACGTCTATCTTTTCCAATACTTACTTTTCGATCCCTTAAAATCCTTCATCAATCCTCCTTAATCTTTTTCTATCTCTTAGTCAATCACAATACACGTCTATCTTTTTCAATCTCTTCTTTTCTATCTCATTCTATTCTACATCTATTAACGTCAATCTTTTTTCATCTCTTTGTCAATCTAACATCACGTCTATCTTTTTCAATCTTTTATTCTCTATCTCATCCTATGCATTATCTATCTACGTGAATCTTTTTCTATGTCTTTGTCAATCTAAATTCACGTCTATATTGTGTAATCTCCCCTTTTCTTTCTCATTCTATTCTACATCTATTCAAGTCAATCTTTCTCCATCTTTTTGTTAATCTTAATTCACGTCTATCTTCTTCAATCTCCCCTTTTCTATCTCATTCTATCCTTCATATATCAACGTCAATTTCTTTCTATTTTCTTGCCAATCTAGTCGATGCCTATCTCTCCCTATTACAAATTTTAAACGCTCTTTCTATCTCTCATTATCTCTCCTCACATCAAAAGAAGATCAGTCCACTACTAAGATATTTTATATTCTTTTTCTATAAGGGCGATTATATTTTATAGCCAATGAAGTAATAGTCTTTCCCTATGTAAAATAGACATAATACTTTTCAGAACTGCATTCTTCATTTCGTGGCAAAAATAGATACTGAAGGATATAGAGAGAGATTAAAATTTGCACTATGGGGAAATAAATAAGGGATAGAAAAAGATAGATACTGTTTCAATCGGCGGATAGACTAAGGGATAGGAAAAGATAGATATTCTCGGTAACTCTGTATAAGTGCGGAGATAGAAAAAGATAGAGTTTTGAGGATGCAAAGTAATGGGTTGGGAGAGATAGAAATGTTCTATCTTTTCCAATCCCCCAATCCCTACCTTTTTCAATCTTTTTACTTCCAGTAGGGCAGCTCCTGGCTACACAATCTACTATTTTTCGTAATTTTTTGTCTAACAATTCGTCACAAATTTGGGTCTTAAATATTTCAAACTTCTATATCATTAAAGAGGCATAGTAATTTTGAAGACGACGTCCAATGGATGGAAAATAATTTTAAACGAAATGAGTGATTGACTATATTTCAAATATTATTGTACTTAAAATTATTTCAACGAATAATTGCATCTCCTGTAATAATTGTACTTATTTTATAATGTCATCAATAAATGTATACTTATCACTGACACTAAAATTATATTTCATCTTGTTAACACATTTCGAATAAATTATTATCAGAGAGCGAACGAGCATACTCTAAAGTTGCGCACCGAGCGTAGACTCTGCTCCGTCGTTGCGGTGAGCCGCCGTATGCGCGCGAGCATATGAATGTCAGTGACTGATTAGTGGACAGCACTGAATAAACGGAAAAGAAAATAGAGCGACAAATGAAACATTGTCATTATCAATGCAAATAAAATAAAACGGTGCCGAAAAGACATATAAGATTAAATGTCAAATAACAATGTTTCATCAACCATTGTTGAGTTTCAATTTATTGAAGGGTAAAGCAGTAGCCGACACCGTGAATAACATTCTCAAATTATCGGAAATGAACGCTCTCCTTCTGTTGCTAAAAGTATTAGCATATCAAGAGAAACTGCTCGGTGCGCAACTTCAGACTACACTCGTCCGCTCTATGATTATTATATTATATCATAATCAGAAGGTGTAAATTTTCATCATCGAATCGATGATAATACTGTGAAGAAAGACATCGATTTTTGAAGAACCTTAAAGAGTATCAGAAGATGAGTTATTAAAAATAATGGAAAGTATAATTAAAATTTGTTTCAGAAATATATATTCTTTACCTACCGACGCGTAACCTGCCATTGAAAAAGTGTATATTTTCCCAGCTGTAAATTCGCAAGGTTTTGAACTTCTTGACATTATTATCAACAACAGTTTCCGAGATCCAGTAGATAACTTATACCAATATCCATTGTATCTAGAATGTGATTAAATTCATTATAATTTTGTTAATTAAGTGTAAATAATTTCGTTTCGTATCATGGTGTAATACTTTGGAATATTGAATTATTTTATTTGAAGTTCAAAATCTGGAACAATATTTTATTACTTGCATACGAATAAGAACCCAATATCATGGTTTTGTTTGCGTATACATTGGGAAGGGTCTAGGGGTATAAGAATGTGAAAGTTGTCCTCATACGCATTATGTATTTTATTTTCTAAACCCCGAGTCGAAATTTTGGAGCAAGTTTTACGTTTTTAGGTACTGCTTATTCCCTGCTTCTTCTCACTTGCCCCTACTTTCATACTTCTCGAAATATTTTGAACCTGAATTGATCCTTATTTGCTGTTTCTCAAAGCTAAAATCTGATTTAGACTTTATACACTGAGAAAAAAATTTATCCAACAAAACTTTTTTTGTTATCCTGACAAAATATTTTGTTGTCCCAACAAAACATTTTGTTTAAGTAACAAAATTTGTTTGATATAGCAAAATGTTTTGTTGGCACAACAAAAGAATTTTGTTAGCTAAATACTAACCAAATATTTTTGTTGATTTGACAAAACTGTTTTCTCAGTGAATGCTTAGAATATTGAAAACCTTTTAGACCTGATTTTAACATTGCTATTATGCGTAGTTTTCTTCGTAATTAAACAATTATTTTAAAAATTTTAAAGCTAAAAATTAAATATATAAATTATGCGATTACTCGAACTATAATATACATTATATTAAATCATAATATTTCACACAAATCTTATACACATTTATTCGGGAGGCTCTAGTGAAGTCAACGGTGTCAAAAAATTAATGTAAAGTTAATTACAAATTAATTTTTTTTTTAATCCGAATGAGAAACCATGTTTTTCGAGTTTCGCATTAAAAAGTGTCGACGGAAGTTTTATCCGCAAGAAAATTTCTGGGTTCTCTATGAATTTCGAGAAATGCACTCACGTAAACACTTTTCAGGTTTTTCATAGAGTTTTTTCGCGAAACACATCATATGAGTGTAATGTCACATATGAGAACGCGAATTGTGGAATGCCCATAAAGTGGCTGTAATTTTAATAAAAAAGTAATCTGAAGTATTGAATTCGAATCAAACATGCTGTTTTGGGAAAGTATTTGATCTATAATTTAATTCGTGCGGTTTGCTAAGAGATGGCGTAACTTGATTATTATTCCATCGTTCCAATATTGCGAACATGCATTGGAAAGCTACTGTCATTGTGCGCCTTTTTCAGTATATGTCATTCATTTGAAGCGTAAGCAACAATAATTTTTTTCACTCAAATATGTTGAACTTTGTGCCTGAAAAAGTGTTTTTGCGGGGAGTTCTTCTTCGTTACTTTAATATGAAAAAACTGCTGCCGAAAGTCATCGTGTTTTGGTGGAAGTTCATGGTGAACATGCTCTAGCTGAGCGAACGTGCCAAAAGTGGTTTGCACGACTTAAAAGTGGTGATTTTGGCATGGAAGACGAAGAACGTCTTGGGCAGCCAAAAAAGATTGAAGATGAAGAACTGGAAGCATTACTTGATGAAGATTGTTGCCAAACACAAGAAGAGCTCGCAGAATCTTTGAGAGTCACTCAAGCAGCCATTTAAAAACGTTTAAAAGCAGCCGGATACATTCAAAAGCAAGGAAATTGGGTTCCACATGAACTCAGGCCGAGAGACGTTGAAAGGCGGTTTAGCATGTCAGGAATGCTGCCGGAACGTCACAAAAAGAAGTCATTTTTGCATCGGATGGTCACTGGTAATGAAAAATGGATCCATTACGACAACCCAAAGCACAAAAAATCATATGTGAAACCCGGCCAACCAGCCAAATCAACGGCAAAGCCGAATATCCATGGAGCGACGCTAATGCTCTGTATTTGGTGAGATCAGAAGGGTGTGCTGTATTATGAGCTGCTGAAACCGGGTGAAACCGGGTGAAACCATCAACGAAGAACGCTGCCGGAAACAATTAATCCGTTTGAAGAGAGCAATAGCCGAAAAACGCCCGGAATATGCGACCAGACACGAGGCAATAATTTTCCATCATGACAACAATCGGTATGTTGATATTCCGCTTAAGAACTATTTGAAAAACAGTGGGTGGGAAGTTTTATCCCACCCGCCTTATAGCCTTGATGTTGCCCCTTCTGACTACCATTTGTTTCGGTCGATGCAGAACGCCCTCACTGGAATACGGTTCACATCAGAACAGGGTATCAAAAATTGGCTTGATTCATTCTTGGCCGCCAAGCCGGCGCAGTTCTTTTGGGATGGAATCCACAAATAACCAGAAAGATGGGAAAAAGTCATAGCTTCAGATGGGCAATACCTTTGAATAATACTATTGTACATGTTTTTCTTAAATAAACGTTCAAATTTTGAAAAAAAAAACGCACGAATTAAGTTATAGATCCAATAATAGAGTAAAAAATTACGAAAACTGAGTATGTTCTAATTAATCTTTTATGAGCAATAATTTTGAATGACTGCACAAATTCGTCATAAATATTTTTAAAAACATGCGTTCCTTGCTTGCAGAAAGTATGATTTTACATCACACGTTATGTATATGCATTCTGGGTGCGTTGCGTTACTTTTCGTAAATGTTAAAAGTCCTCCGGTTTATAGAGGTATAGTTTATTGTTTCTATTGTCTTCTTTCGTTACCTGATCTAGGGATAAATTTCCGTCTCGTATAAGAATTTCCTTCCGAATATTTCGTTTCACAACTCGTCACGAGTTTCACTCGTTTCACGAGTTTGAGACGAGACGTCTCAAACTTCTATATCATGATAAATTTTGCATTTTATAAGAGTTGAATTTTACTGAAATTTCCCCGCAGCTAAAAGGTTAAAAACATACAAAATACAATTAGAGTTTATTTTAGTACGTAATGAAACACTTAATAGTAGATTCTACATACTTATAAACTAGTGATTTTAAAAATTCATCGTACTGCAGTCGTGTTTGATCGTGTTTTGTCTGTTCATCACGAAGCTTTCGCACATGCTCCGCAGTGCTAGCCACTATTTGTTCCAATGATTATCCACTAGTTTATATAATTTATTCAAAAGTTTCACATAATCTAGTTATATAAATTTCGTATAAGTTTAATAAATTCTTGATTCATAATTTTTTCTTAATTCATTTATAATTACTTTTTTTTCACTCAAGTGAAGTTTATTGAATTAAATAGTTTCAATCAAGTTTAATTTACAGAGTTGAGTAAAATTACTTCAATTATTTTTCTCCGTGCGCGTAAGACCGCAGAGCGACTTTAGAAATACATCGCTGCCAAATCCGCATTAATAAACAAATATTTTGGAAAATTTCCAGATAAATGAAAATTGTATTAAGAAAAAATTTAAAAAATGAAGAAAAAAAATGTTATCACGATTTTCTTGCGCGGACAATAGTTTTCCGCGATTTCGAACGCTCGACGAGTTATTGCTGGTGGCCCTTCAAGTATTGAAGATGAGTAATGACGTAAGTCATACCAGGAAACACTGAGTTAAATGCACTTCAATGTTTATCGCCAATACTCAACTCCAGTACTTACCTCCAATATTCTACTCAAGCATATTTGACTCGGAAATAGTATGAAATTTACCAATACTTATTCCAATATACTTGATCCAATAATTCTTTTTCATAAGGGAATCACCCATTATGTGCATTTGTATCATGAATAATTCTTTAAAATTTTGTATGAAAGTAGTTTATAGCAAAATATGTTCAAACTTTATTGAGCTTGTTTTGAAAGACAAATTTCAGATGTTCAAGCTCCTAAGCCCTTTTTTACACAAAATTTGATCTTTTCGTGAAAGGATAGATTTATTAGAACATTGTAGATATTACATGCAATCGGATATGTACTCGCTGTGATTAATCAGTTCTTGACATGGAACGCTGAGATAGAATAGACGGAACATCTGACCAATAATATAGGCTAAATTTCTCATGACTTCGGAGAGATGATCCAATTTCATTATTGTCTGAAACGTATTTTAATTCTTATTATAATTTCATGTTGAGATGATATCTATCATATATTTGTTACGTCACAAGTACGTAAATACTTACTTTGATCGAAGATTCCTCGTTTTAAGTTAGGATCGAATGATCCTCTCTTAGGGATGAGGATAAGTCAATGAAAAGTACACAATGATTAGTAAAGTAATACAAATTGAATTTATTTAAATTAACACTGATATAAACAAGGTTAAAATTTTACAATGATTCAAACAATGGCACAGGGAATAGGTAAAGAATAGAGAGAATTTTCGGTACCTTTGTTGAGTTGTGAATAGTCCCTTTTTTATGAATGATCCTCACAGGTGTGAGGGAGAGAGAAAGATTCTTCCACTGGTGCGACGAAGACAGCAATAGGTATCCCACTGGTGTGAGGAAGACAGAAACAAATATCCCACTGGTGTGAGGAGGACAAGAATAGTTATCTCACTCTACACTGACTCTAAGATCCTTTCAAAGATTGAAAGTACAATCAGAGAATTTACGACACGTTTCTTCGGAAAACTGAACTAAACACGTATCTCACGCTGTGAATCCTTTTAAGATTTTAGAAATTTCCCGCACTTAATTTTGCTCACAAGACTAGTTTTCCCTTGGCGACGTGTCCTTTTTATATTATATTTTTTGGTGACGTCACGCGTTGCGCAGTCTCCCGCTGCGTGTGACGTAGTTATACCTCTCTTTTCAATAGGTGGTTTTCTCTCTCTTTTAGTAATTTCCCCAGATTTCTCTCTAGACCTAGCCTATGCCTATAGTACATTCTAATGCGTCGCGGGACGTGACATATTCATAGGACATTAAAAAAAAATTTCAACCTGAACCCCTGTGGCACTTATAATAAACATGTTGAGTCCGAGGATCAGAAAATATACAGTAGCAAAACAGTCACAAATATCATTGACGAATCTTAAACAAAAGACACGTTTATAAAACTATGAAAGTCGTGTCATGAATAACATTGTATAATGTACACATATTTAAAAAAATACAAACATTATAATCCTATTGTGCTTCTGAACACAAAATTTAATTTGCCGAAATATTTTCACTTCCTGGAATTCATCTTTATAATATGTGAAATCGTTGTTATCATCTTGAATAAATTTCACTAATTTTAATCTGTAAATGACAAATATACCTTTATGATATGCTTCACCACAAAAAATAATCTTTTAGGAAAAAAAAATTACAAAGAAAAAATTATCAGAGAAAGAAGTGAATATATTTTGTAAATAATTATAAATAATTAGTTGGTTAAATTAAACGCACTAGGATCAGAGCATCCGGTAAAAAAGTGATGGTTGAACATTTTTATCAATTGTTTATACAATTTTTGAATGAAACAAGCTATTAAAACAAACCAAAAGCGCTAATCGATTTTACGTAAAAACCTGCAATAAATTCAAGTCTTGATTAATTTGTTCATGCATTCGAATTTGTTATTTTAACGAACTGAACAATTACACGATGCAGTACCAATTACTCAGAATCATTATCATTAAATATTATTATTTGATATCAATAAATGTTTATGCAATTTAAAAAATATATTTTTTGCAAAAAATACAATAAAGAAGTACTTTGAATCTCTGTAGAGCAATAGTGAGGACGTTCATTTACGACCAACGTTTTAATATTGTATCTGTTTTCGCTCCATAGGTTCTACTTTTGTTCCTTAAGCCCGCTGAACAGCTGTGACAATATAGGTTATATTTTCCCAATGTGCATTGTTGGCACGCAGCCAAGGTTTTTGACATGGCTAGTATTCATATACGCAATTTCAAAATTCTCACCAACTAAGTACTATATTTATACATATTATTGATATGACATGTTTGGAGTCCGTCGAGTCGTACATAGACACCCTCAATACCGCTTAACAAACACTTGAAACACTTCTTTAGGACGTATTTTGCAAAAAATATCGTGTGAGCTACAGAATTTGACCATTTTCGGACTCGGCCGATGTATTCGGTCCTTTAAGAAAATTTAATTTACACTTACAATATTATAAAATAATATTTAAAGAATTTGAAAATCTTTCTGTGGAAAAAAAGACTCTTTTGACTGCGCTAGGATTCGAGCCCAGGTCTTTCGATTGTCGGTCGACTGCTCTAATCACTGAGCTACACAGCCGTCCGACATCTCCTTTTCCACAGGAAGATTTCATATCATCTAGTGGCTCTGCCTTGCGGCTGTAAATGATTTCAAATTAATTAGTTGAGTTTGAAATGTTTGTCAATGCCTACATTATTAAACTCAACTAATTAATTATAAAATAAACTTGAATGTGTAAGAACCATGAGACCAAGCGCGAAGTGCGATGAAAGTGTGCCCGTGACCCTTAAGAGAGCCAGGCAGATTCTTTAAAAATTGTTTGATTGTTAAATTTTGCAATTTAGAAGTGGTTTGTTGAAAGACAAGTTAAAAGAATATCAAAGACTACATAGCGTTCAAATAAGAGAAATACATGCTAATGGAGGACTATGAAAAGCGTGCAGGTAGCAACTTGCGTTGGAAGGCTCTCTTATAGAGGTTTAAAGGAGATGGTAATCACAAAAGTAGTATGTAGTGGCAAGAGATTTATCAAGGGGCTATGACTTTATAGAATCTAAATACGAGGGTAGTCTCAGAAGTACACGACCTAACGCATAGATGACGGTTGTTGTTTGAAAAAATTGTCTTTGGTCGAAAGTACTAACCTTATAAAGCATATTTTAGAAGTTTGAAGACGCTACGTTGTTTAGTATTTGTTTGACAACTAGAAATAGTGAACGCTCAGTGAATTTATGGCGATGGAAAAAATTGGTCATCGTTATGTGATATAATAGTTTCATTTGAGAGGTCTCAGTCCAACCAATATAAAAGCCGAGCTAGATTCTACTCTGGGCGACTCTACTTCTTCGTTTACAACAATAAAGTATTAGGTGGTAGAGTTGAAATGAAGTCGTAGGAGCTACCAAGACGAACATCACAGTGGTTGATCAAATGAGGTGACCGCGACAGAAATGGTGAAGAAAATCCACGGAACGGTATTGGATGACTGTCGACTAAAAGTGCGCGAGGTAGCAGACATGGTAGGCATTTCAAAAAGTTCTGTATGAATCATGGGTCCATCATTTTATGACTGAGACGAAGGAACAGTCAAAACAATAGACTAAACGGGGAGAATCGGCTCCAAAGAAGACGAAGTCAGTTTCATTGATTATCTTCAAAAATAAAGTGTTGTTTCATCAAGACAATGCACCAGTTCACACATCCGTTATCGCGACGGCCACAATCAATGAGTTAAAGTTAAAATTGCTTCCTCACGCACCTTATTCGCTAGATATTTTTTTCCAAATTGTTAGAGTTTTCCTTATTAGGTCGGGTATTTATGGAACTACCCTCGTAGAGAGAAAATTTTCAAGAGTGGTAAAGCAGGAGTTAGTAATAGATAGTATAACAAGGAGCCACAAAGCAGAGGTAAAAGTTATACTTGGAGCAGTAAAAAAGCACCATATTTCGACTTGGGTCTTAACATAATATTGACAATTTGTATACGTCTATTAGACTGGCCATGAGCTTAAGGTAGTTCATCCAGGAAAATTAGACCTCAGGCAAAAATAAATAGTTTTGCCGTCAAGAATAGCAATATTATTATTCAAGGGTAAAATAAATTTATTAATAAATTTTATTTTTGCACCAACTTTATTTCTTATTGCTTTTTACCAAATTTTAAAAAATCATGTGATTCTAATAAATTAGCAATCACTTTTTCAAGGAAAAGATTCTCTATAAGTTAACCGTTTATAATTTTTGAAAATAAATCAATTATTTTATTGGTTTCAGCCATTAATGAATTTATTTTCAAAAATTGGAAAAGGTGAAGTTGTAAAGTATCTTTTCTCTCAAAAAATGATTCGTGATTTATAAGAATCGCATAATTCTTTTAAATTTTGTCTAAAAAATTGAATTTTTGAATTTTAATCTTTTTTTTTAAATTGAAACGAAAAATATATGTATAACAAAATATAACAAAAATTGTAGATTTTTTTAAAACGAACAATTTTGCATTCTTACGTTTTTTCGTATTTCACATATTTATGTTTAACACTAAACCTACCAGTACCGGTCAAATTGACCGTTTTCAAACTTTTGTAAAATTTACACATATTTAAACGTTATAATACTGTTATCAAACTATATGACTTTTCTTAAAATATGTATATAATATGTTCTTCACTCTTTACTTCTAGTTTTGTTTTCTCTTTTCCAAGAAAATTGAATAATAAAATCGATAACTTTTTTTTATTGACGGTCAGTTTGACCGAGCTCGGTAGGAATAGGTATACAAGAACTGTCGGTAGGTTTACTGTTAAAAAAATTAAATATTGGATTTTCAGTAGTATTTTTTTAAATTAATAAGAAAAATATACATCTTATAAAAAAATGTTGCAATTCAAATTTGTAGATCTTCATGAAGAAAATAATTTTGTATGATGAATCGGTGAACAAATGCAGGGGGCTCTATAGACCGGCATCTTCCCAATGCGTGAAGGATGCCCTATAAACGGGTCTATCTCAGGTTGAAAGCGGGGGACGCTATATACGCGTCTATTCCCATGCACGAAGAAGGATGTATGCCCCACGCGGCGGCGCTGAATATGAGTCTGCGAGTGCCTGCGAGGAAAGCTCCTCTGTGCACGATGCGCTGGTAAAAATATTTATGGATATTTCAGGAAAAGCTATGGGACAAATGTACTCGGGTGCTTTTCCAGGAGCTGAGGGATGGAAGGACGTCCTTAAGCTCCTGAGAAAGCAAAGTGAAAAAATGGACGTATTAGCCAAGGGTTTTAGCGTCATCCAGCAGGGTATGCTGAGAAATAACCCTGGCCACGTGAAGGACAGCGGGAACGAGGCTACAGAAGTGTTGAGCGGAATGCTCAACACCTATAAATGCCTTCTATAAAACGGGGTAGAAATCCAGAAGAAGCTGGACTCCCACCCCGCCTCGAAAAAGATGGGTATCTTCCGGAGACCGCGCTCTGCGTCTCTAGGAAATACTCCAAAAAAGCTGACGAAGGGGGAGAAGAGGGTTGCTCCTTCTCCCCCCCGGGGATCGGCTCCTCAAGAAAGGAAGGGCCGCTCATCGCCCACTTACGCTGCGGCCACCAGAGCTTAAACCCCACAAAAGCATGGAGAATGGCAGCTGGTAGAAAAGAAGAAAAAAAAGAGAAAAATAAGAAAAAGGTTCCCGTGCCCTCTGCGCAGGAATCTAAAGCAAAGGGGAAGACGCCGAGATCCTGAAAGCCATGAAGGTGAAGGTGAACCCCAAAAATTCGGGAGCGGAGGTCCTCTCCATCCGAAGAACCGGGAGGGAGGAGATCCTTCTGGTCCTGAAGGAAGGTGGCGACGTCTCGGCCTTCGAGAAGGCTCTCGATCAGGCGGTCGGGAAGAAGGCCAACGTAAAGTCTTTGGTCTCGAAGAGGACCCTCGAAGATAGGGACCTCGACGAGGCCGTCACAAGGGAAGAGGTTGTTGCCGGGCTGTGCATCGCGCTGGGCAAGCCAGAACTCGGGGACCAGTGCAGGCTGTACAAGCGCTTCGGCGGTGTGCAGACTGCGATGGTCCGTTTATCCGACGCGGACGCTCGGAGCTTGCTTGGGCTCGGTAAGCGAAGGGTGGGGTGGGTGAACTGCCGCATACGCGAGCATGTCGAGGTAGCCCGGTGCTTTAGGTGCCAGGGATATGGCCATGTGTCGCCCGGCTGCGCACTTCCAGGTAGGAAGGATGCCTGCTGAAGGTGCGGGGGCGCGTCGCACGTGGCCACGGAGTGCAAGGCTTCTCCTAGGTGCCTGACTTGTGCTGATAGGGGCGAAAAATATGTGGCTCATGCTTCGGGGAGCGGTTCTCGCCCAGCATTTAGGGCAGAGGTCCAGAGGTTGAGAGGTGGAAAATGAAATTTCTACAGCTCAACCTCAGGAGAGGGAAGGGAACCCAGGACCTTCTGATGCAGACTGCCAGGGAGATAAGGGCAGATGTTTTGCTCATCAGTGAGTAACACAAATGGTCCGAAAACTCTGCTTGGTACCAGGATGCATCATGGAGGGCTGGGATCCTTGTTTGTGGCCCTGATTTGAGCAACAAACTTCTAGAAGATGCCTCATCCTATAGATCTATTTGTCTGTTGGATACAATGGGGAAGCTTCTGGAGGAAATGATTCTAGAAAGACTGCAGGGTCACGTGGTCGGCGATAACAGCCTTTCGGAAAACCAGTTCCGCTTTCGGAAAGGCAGGTCCACAGTTGACGCCATCGAGGCAGCGTTGGACATCGAGACTAAGGCAAGAAGAGGAACTGGTAAGCGTAAGGGATTCTGCGCGTTGATCAGCATTGACATACGCAATGCGTTTAATACCGTGAGGTGGAAAACTTGCATTGTGGCGATGATGCGGAAAAAGCTTCCAGACTACCTATTGCGAATGATATATGGCTATCTGAGCGACAGGTGGGTGATATACGAGGGCGACAAATGGTCTCTCAAAGAAGAGATGACATGTGGCACCCCTCAAGAGTCACGGGTATGTCCATTCGTTTGGAACGTCATGTATGACGATTTCCTGCGCATGGACCTGCCTGCTGGAACGAGCATCATCGGCTTCGAAGATGACGCACATGTCGTGTGCGCTGCTGATGACGTCAGAATTCTGAACCTGAGGATCAATGAAAGACTGCGGCGGACAAAGCGTTGGTTGGATAGCAGATGCCTGAACAAGGCCCCTGAAAAAACCGAGGCTTTACTCGTCATGGACAGGAGAACCTTCCAATGCCCGAAGACCGTTCTCGGGGTTCACTTGATTGAGTGGAAAAAGAGCATTAGGTACCTGGGTGTTCAGTTGGATCAAAGGCTTAGCTTCGGCGAAAACCTGCAGATCGCGACTGCCAAAGCCATTTAATGTGGAGCCGCTCTGACTCGGTCCATGCCTAATATTGGTGGCCCCAGGGAAGCTGAGAGAAGGCTGGTGGCGTGCGTGGTAGATTCAAAGCTGCTTCATGTAGCTCCGGTCTGGACAAGTGCCCTTAACATCCATGCTATCCAGAAGAAGCTGTTCTCGGCACAGAGAGGTGTGGTGCTGATAATTATCTCAGCATACCGAACTGAGTCAACTTGCGCTGTACTGGTCCTGGCGAGCGTCCCACCAATAGATGCATTGGCGGAGGGAGGGAAAGAGACATTTCTGCTCCGTAAGGAGCTTATCTGCTTAATAAACCTGCAGGAAATCACTCGCGCGAAGGAGGCCATCGCAAGGATGGAAGGCGCAGACTCGTTGAGAAATGGCAGATGAGATGGCACACCGTCTAATCCCGGAGCTCACCACCTGGCTGAATAGAAAGCACGGTCAAGTCGGCTTTTACCTGGTGCAAGCGCTTTTGGGCTATGGTTCGAGAGAGGGGGTTTTTGGTTTTAACAGGTATGCCTAGACCCGTCCTAAGAGAGTCCTGTACAACGTCTGTAAAAGATTTCGCCATTTTCCCTCCTCACCAAAAAAAAAAGAAACATGCTGTAACATTTCTAATTTTGGTTTAATCGAAGAATTTTATTGAGATAATTTGTAGAGATTTATGAGAACTATCAATAAACAATATTATAATTTTTGATTTTTTCGAAAAGTTTTTATTCAAAGACACAAATAATGGTCTAGTCTCCTCAATTTTGGTTGGATATGGCTGGTTAACGAACTTGTCCTTACTTTTTCGGCTTCGATAAAGTGTGCCCAAGCTAGATTCAATCTGATAATTCTATCGAGAGTTATCTAGTATACGATCTACAGACAGACAGACACTTTCGTAAAAACCACTTTTTCTGACTCAAGGGATCTGTAAACGTAAACAATTTGATGAAAATTTCGAAAGTCATTTTTCATATAAACCTAATACCTTCTCATCCATGATGAGAATATAAAAAGTTGGGACAAAAACAAAATTTATTAATAAAATTATTTTTCTGTGTTTCAAATTTTTTTTATGGAAAATAATCTATCCTCTTTCAGATTAGCTCTTCAATAATAATATCGCTATTGTTGAATGCAAAATTATCTATTTTTGCCTCAGATCTAATTTTCGTGGATGATCTACCTTAACACTATTTTTTTTTGTATCTCAAATTTTCAAAATTTTGTTTCAACTTTCTGAATTGAAGATTTCTCATGAAGAATCAACTTTTGCTTGATCCCCTGATCCCAATTTTAAAAATTGTATTATATCCTATGTTTATTCGTCTAGTCAAATGCCTTAATCTTCTAATCTACAAATATATTTACCCCAAAATTTTAAACACTCCGCAAGTGTGTTGAAGAACTATTACGAATATTGTGTCCGCAGCTATGAAAATTGTTATGCATAATATCCCATTAATGTAGCCATGCATGAAAATCCAATAAAAATAATCTTCTTGATCCACGTAATACTGTGTTGAAAAATATTCTGTTTTGGTCGTGACTCGTTTAATGGAACAATCATATCCAAAAGTTGAGGAATAATTGGCAAGGTAATATAAAAAATCGCGCTGGCGAATAAATATACTGATTAGAGTGAACATAAATAAACAATGTCAAAATATGGAATTCATGAAAGCACATGAAAAAGAAATAAAGTTTATTTATTAAACTGATTATTCACCTGCGTATGCAACACAATATTTCTGTCCATTCCTTGCATATGTATGTAGGATCTCAGCTTCTGGTTCTGATGACCAAGTAGTCCAATCATTTTGTATTTTTGTAAGAATGAGCTCCATCTGATACAAATACGGAATGTTTGTTATGGGTCCCAAATGAAGTTTAAATTCTTATTAATGTTATATATAACACTTTATTCTCGAAAAAATCAATTATAATTTTTATTCTTACTTTTTCCATGTTGCAGATAAAATTTGTGATAATAAGACTACATGCAATGGTTATAATAAAGGGCGGCACGCAGTCTAATGTACTGTCTATGTTTCCCCAGGCTTCAACCAACGCTAATGACTAATATTATTAATCTTGAATCATGGTCTTCAGTTTATCAATCAATCAAATTTATGAATCTTAAAGTGTATATCTCTTTTTGCACACGAAGATTTTACATTTTTAAGTTTCGTAAATTTGCACCAGGCAATTAGAGATTTCCAAATTGTCTACTGACTGAATTGTCTCTGATAAGATAGACATTGGCAAAAATTTCAATCTCAACCATCTAAACTTTTATAAATGTAATATTTTTATAATTACCACTGGTATAAACAGGCTTGTGATAGATAAATATATGAAAAATGAAATGAGCTTCTGCTTTCTTCTCGTTTGAAATGGCCACTGTCCTATAGAGGATTACAGGTATTTATTAAGTCTATAGTAAGAACTATGAGCAACGTTCATTTCCATGGTCAGTAGTTAACTAAATTGACCATTCATATTTTCTTCCCTTTAGTCATTAATTATTTATACAACGTGGTATTGCACTTTCCCATAAGATAATTAGGGTCAAATGATATTCTCATGAAGCCGTTTTCGAGTAATAATAAAATATGTAAGGATAATAGCGTAATCATTTCTGAGAACATTTGCGAGAAATATTGATTCCCTCATAAAAATCAATGCTGTGTATAGAAACAAATTTCAGACTTACTTAAGTTGTGTTCATAAAAGCATAACAGACCTGGCTCTGTGGGAAGGAAACATCAGCAGAATCAATATCAATACTCAAAAGACCTATCAAATATCTAAACACTCTGGTAAACGCAAATAAAATATTAAAAAATGGAAGTAATAATATGAACATATTAAAATAATCCCGGATTTCTCGGGAAATTGCTTGAGATACGGGCAGAAGGTAAAATATCAATGAAGAAATTGACATTCGCGAATTCGTATTCTTGCTTCGTTGAAATGAATTATCGTTTTATTTCACGATCGCGGTATGTCGAGAGATAGACATAGGATTGTTTTTTCGTTTTATGTTGTGAAGTATTAAAGAAAATAACTTGCACGCGTGTAAAATTAACTTCCTTTATTAATTTGGTGGTGGTGTAGAGAGAACAGACTCTCCTTGGTTTGTCTCATTACGAAATTACATTGGTGAAACTGGAGAGGGTAGTTAGAAGCTGGGCAATTCCGAATAGTGTCAAAGTTGACCGACTGGGAAAAACCCAAAAACTGAATTACAATTTTTAAAGTGCGCTATGAATGTCGGTTTTTTGGATTAAACGTATCCGGGGTTGGGCCGGAGAAACAACATAATTTGAAAGGGCGATACAGGTATTATAATAGACTTTGGAAGTTAAAGAAACGTAGCAAAACAAGAATTGTAGGTTTCACTGAGACATAACGTTTCAGGACAGAATGAGCGTAAGTAAGTATAGGGTCTGAATATAATACTATAAACCTAAAAAGTTTGTAAACCTTGTAATGAGACGTCTGAACGCCTATCATAACACATGTTCTAGAATAATCTCCACTGATGCTTACTTTTAGATATACATGTAAAAATATATACATGCAAAGTAAAATGTACAAAATAAACATACAATTCAAGAATAAATTTGATCATTATGACTAGTACTAAACAATCAAAGTTTCTCATTCCAAAAAGTTTTACAAGAATGATTCTGATAATTTCTTGCTGTGTCTTACACTTTAAAACTAAAATAATATGCTTGATTTCTGAAACAAACAATAGGGCTGAACTTTCAGACGTATAAGAGGTGTGTTCAGAAAATAACGGGAATTTTTTAATTTCGCAGGTTTGGAGTTCTATTTTCAAATTTTTTTATGTTGGTATACATGGCCCTGAAGTATGATAAAATCAAAAATTCAAATTAGTTTCGACGTCATATCCGTAAACCCATGTTTCGTCACCTGTTATAGTACATTTCAGTAATTCTGCATCGTGGTTGACTTCATTCAATGACTCCTGAGCAACTTCCATTCGCCGCTGTTTTGGTTCAAAATTCAACAATTCTGGAACGAATTTTGCTGCCACGCGTTTCATACCCCAAACATTCTAAAAATTTCGTTGCATGTTCCAATCGATATGCCAACATCATCAGCGACTTCTCTGATTGTGATTCGTCGATCGTTCATAACCATTTTTTTACTTTCTCTACGTTTTCATCAGTTGTTGATTTGCTGGGCGTCGGTCATCTTCAACGTTTTCACGAACATCTTGGAAAGGCTTATACCACTCGTAAACTCTTGTTTTACTCATATTAGACTCATCAAAAGGCCTTTGTTAACATTTCACACACTTTGTTACACTTTATTTCATTTTTTATGCAAAATTTGATACAAATTCTTTGATTCATTTCTTTTAACAATCGAAATTCGCCGAGCTCATAAGAACACGTCTAACCTCAGCAGCTGCCACAGACAAAGTAAACAATGAATACAGGTGAAGATTTTATCATACTTCAGGGGCATGTATACCAGCATAAGAAAAACAAATTTGATAATAGGACTCTCCAAACCCGCGAAATTAAAAAATTCCCGTTATTTTCTGAACACATCTCGTATTCTGACGAAAAAATTATTTTTCTTTATGGATGTATCATGTCTAAACATTAATAACAATAGCTGTGAGACCAGTCCTACGTTTCTAAATGCAATATCTTGCTCAAAAACACAAAAACTGACCAAAAAATCGTTGATTTTAAGTTAGACGGTAAATTTTTCTGACATTTTTCACATGCCCCACCCGAAAGGTGATAACAAAAGCCTCAAAAAAAAGTATTTAAAAAAATTCACTTGCCGGAAGACAGTCAAAAAGAGCAAAAACTGACCCGGAATTCGTTGATTTTGAGTTAGACCGTAAATTTTTGCCCGAAACTAAAAACTTCTGACATGTTTCATATGCCCCACCCGAAAGGTAATAACAAAGGCTACTCAAACATAATTATTTTAAAAAATTCACTTGTCGGAAGACTACTACTACATTAGTTTCTCATACCTAAACCCTGTTTGCCTCATTTTGAAACGATCATCGAATTTTGGGTCAGTTTCTGCGCGTTTTGACTGTTTTCCGGCAAGTGAATTTTTTAAAATTATTATGTTTGAGTAGCCTTTGTTATTATCTTTCGGGTGGGGCATATGAAACATGTCAGAAGTTTTTAGTTGCGGGCAAAAATTTACGGCCTAACTCAAAATCAACGAATTCCGGGTCAGTTTTTGCTCTTTTTGACTGTCTTTCGGCAAGTGAATTTTTTTTAAATAATTTTTTTTTAGGCTTTTGTTATCACCTTTCGGGTGGGGCATGTGAAAAATGTCAGAAAAATTTACCGTCTAACTTAAAATCAACGATTTTTTGGTCAGTTTTTGTGTTTTTGAGCAAGATATTGCATTTAGAAACGTAGGACTGGTCTCACAGCTATTGATATTAATGTTTAAACGTGATGCGTCCATAAAGAAGAAAAAAATTTTTCGTCAGAATATACGACTGAAACTTCAGCCCTATAAACAAACAAAGCAAAAATTATTTCCTATCAAAATAATTTTTTGGGGAAAATTCCTAGAATTTAAACACTGTGTTTCTTATTAATTATAAATAATGGTATTTTAACTTGCGTAAATAACCATTACATCTGAACTAAGAAATTTTGAGCAAAAGATGAAGTTTACCTATTGGGTAAATAAAAAATTTAAACGACAAAGGTTAATTTAAATTACAGAATAAACACAATGAAAAAAAAATTATGGTTTTAGTTTATAATTTCAAACAACAGGCGAAACGTAACTAATTAGGCGTTTTTCACAATGTCTGTACAATTATAATGCGAGGGTTGTTCAATAAGTCCTTAGAAAATCCCAGAGATGGTGCCCATAGTATCAAAAATGTAGGTTTTTGGTATATTTATTCAGGGAACCTCCTTTTCCAAGTCAGCGGGAAATAACTAGTCACTGTTTTAACGGTTAAAAACAAAATCTTTATTCAATAACAATTAGTCTATGACAGACTAGAATTTGCGTCACGTCGAGGGAACGACCCGCTGCCAGCTGACGCCAAAGCATGGCTACTGTTGGGGCATAGACTATGAAGAGAGTTTAAGATGGCGCAGCCGAAAGTCAAAATCACGAATGGTCGTTCCCTAGAGTACTCCCCCCTGAGTGAGAGCGGTCGGTATAATTAATTTGTTGCGCAAAAAATTAAAGCGGAATAACAGATATTTGAGTGCGTTGCGCTCAAAATACATTTATTTGTACATAGGTTGGTAATAATTTTTCACATAAGTTAGCGGAAACATGATTTTGATTAAAAAATTTAGATACATTACTTGCTGACAGCTGAACGTTTTAAACAGCTCTTTTTATTGACGCAGAGTTACGAGTTAATGTACTAACAATAATCATTAAGTGAGAGATCACATTGAAAAGGACGGCGACAAAGCAATTAAGAAACTGGCCAAGTTTCAGACATGGTTATTAAATCCGATGCATCACTGTAGTGCCATCGAATGACAAGAGGAAATCGTTACAGATATTATCGTAGTACATTTAAAAAGTATGACGTTGATATTCGCCAACGTGAAACACGAAGGATGGCAGCCAGGTCCCAAATCAAGAGACGAGAAATGGGAGAGTAGTGCCGAGGATTACAGACGTTCAATCCGGCCTAAAGTTCCTCTGAGGTCCCCCGAAAGGAGGCCGATGGCATCATTCGAAATTGAAGTCAGGCAATGCTTACATTTTATTTGGAAAAAGTAACTCTTTTTCTAGTATAAGTTTTCGGCTTATCTTCTGTATTCAAAGAATGTTTTCCGCTGTTGGCAGGCAATTCGATGTGATTGATGTCGTCGCCCAAAAAATAAGCAGGTTTAATATTTTCGATAGATACGTGGCGAGAGGCGCCGTAAATTTCTATTTCGTAAACTCTATCCGAAATACAATTCAATATTTTGTGTGGGCCTGTATAAGGGCGTTCTAAAGCTTTTCCGGCGTGATCGCGAAGAAAAACCGAATCCGAAGAGGTGTGCCAAAAAAAAATTCCGCCCGAGACGCACCAACGTCTAAAATGTTAGTATGGAGTCGAAGTAATACTGATAAGTTGCAAAAGCGCTAAAAACAATTGAGACTCCAATTGGCTGCCCTGATCAGTTGTTAATGTTTTCGGAGCACTGTATCGAGAAATCCATTGATCTACAAAAGCCCTGCAAACGGTTGGAGCATCGATATTGGTGAGCGGGACTGCCTCAGGTCATCGTGAAAAACGGTCGATGATAGTAAGGCAGTACTTGAAACCGTTGCTAATGGGGAGCAGACCAACTATGTCCATATGGACATATCGAAAACGTCCATCCAGAGCTGTAAAATCCGATGGCAGCAAACGATTTTGCCGCGAAATTTTCGACTGTTGGCATTCATTACATGCTTAACACCAGTCGGAGATATCGCGACGCATCGTTGGCCATACATAGCGTTTACGGATAACACGATCCGTAACTTTGGCGCTCGGATGAGCTGGACTGTGGAAAAAAATTAAATACTCGTTCCCTGAGTAGAGATGCAATTACGGGACGAAGTGTGTCGCCGGTAAGGTCACAGTAAACCGAAGTATGTTCAGGTCCCCATTGGATCTTACGGATATTTAGCGAGCATTTAGGATCGGTGATAAGTGATTTGAGCTCATCGTCATCGGTTTGAGCTTGCGCAAGTTCCAATGAGCTAAACTCCGTGGGCATGCGCACGCTCTCTACCCAAGAGAGTGAATCAGTAACAATGTTGTCGCTACCTGGTTGAAATTTGATATCGGTAGTGAATTAACGAATGAACGCCATTTGGCGTTGTTGGCATTAATGTATTTTTTCGTTTTTTTTTTAGAAAACACGTAAATTAGCGGATTATGCCTGAGATTTCTACGGTAAAAGTTCACCATGCCAAGGAATCGGCGCAGTTCAACGATTGTCTTAGGCCTTGCAAAGTTAGTGATAGCCCGTACCTTGTCAAGAGTTGGAAAGGAACCCTTATGATTTAATTTACAGCCCAGAAACTCGAGTTCGGATTCATCGAATCCACACTTGCTGAGGTTTATGCGCAGCGAGAATTTCTTCAAGCGTTGGAAAACAATTCGCAGATGATTCTTATGCTCCTCCTTAGTAGAGGAAGCAATGAGAATGTCATCAATATAAGCGAATACAAAATTGAGATCACCCAGAACGCGATAGATATATCGCTTGAACGACTGGCCGGCATTTCTTAGGCCGAAAGTCATGACAATATATTCGAAAAGGCCGAATGGGGTTATGACCGCTGTTTTTGGAATATCGATCACAGCGATAGGGATCTGGTGATATGCCATGTGAAGATTTAACTTGATGAATACTCGCTTATCTCGCAACACTGATGAGAAGTCATGAAGGTGAGGTACGGGGTATCTATCGGGTATGGTTATCGCATTTAAACGACGGAAATCGCCGCAAACGCGTCATCCGCTGCTCTTCTTTTCAACCATGTGAATAGATGTTGCCCACGGACTGCTGGAGGGACGGCAAATACCGTCCTCCACCATCTGATGAAAAACTGTCTTCGCCACTACCAGTTTTTCTGGAGACAGGCGTCTAGCGCGCTT
Source organism: Diplolepis rosae (assembly GCA_030998225.1). Taxonomy (NCBI): domain Eukaryota; kingdom Metazoa; phylum Arthropoda; class Insecta; order Hymenoptera; family Diplolepididae; genus Diplolepis; species Diplolepis rosae. The sequence continues at coordinate 32,446 of JAPYXD010000710.1, forward strand.
GGAAACTGGTGGACCATTGGTCGAGATATGGTGTTGGACATCGACATCGAGAGGAACAGCTCTCTGCGATACGAAAATGAGCTCTGGAAATGATGCCAAAACGTTGGAGAACGCGTGATTGCGGTTGACCAGACTGAGACCGCAAACCCAGGCTGGTTTGAAAAAACCGTAAACGCTCAGACCGTTTGTGTAGTGTCAAGCAAACGTGACTTTTGCAAAAATGTTACCAAATGGTAGTGTGCGAGCAGATTTGCTCCCAGAATAGAATAAGGAACCGCTGCGACACAAAATTTCCATTTGGTTGGGCGGCGAAGATTGAGATTGAGTATAATAGTTCGCTCATCGAAGATGGAAACGCGTGAAACATTTACTGCGTAGAAGACGAGATCGTTAGGATTCTGTTTAAGCACCTTGGCGTTTGCAGGAAGCAGAGATATGCCCGAGCCGGTGTCGACCAAATAAATGAAGCCCGATGATATGTCTTGAATGTGGAGACACTTAAATTCGGAAGGGCCTATATCGATGGTCTCCGTTCGAATAGGCGTAGCTAGTTTTTCGGGGTTGGAAGGGTTTTCCAAGAGCACGGCCTGGTGCATTTTCTAGCACTTTTACCAAAACGTTGATGAAAGTAACAGCGTCCGTTAGAGCTCCTACTGCGGGAACCACCAGGTCGGTGGAATGTTCTCGAACTAGAACGGCCTCGAGTTTGTGGCCTCGACTTTTAAATTTCTAATCTCATTCCATAGTCTCTCGAACTGCTTGTTGAAAATTTCCGTTAACGCCGAAAAAGGATCGATCGGCGCAGAGACCACAGCGATGTTGATAGGGATACCTCTTGAAGAGGTTGTCGCGACCTAATAGTTCAAAGGCTGCGAAGCCTCGGATACATTGTCTGAAAGATTTGCTAGCTTTTGCAAATATTGCACATTTGACATGGCTAGAATGGCACGAATGTGGGAAGGCATCTGCTCCAAGAAAACGTTCTTGATTATTGTATCTGTGCAACTTCCGTCATTTAAAGCTCTGAGCCTAGTCAGAAGCAAAGAAGGTTTACCCTCAGAAATGACTTCACCTCGCAAAAGCCGACGAAGTCGAGTCTCCGCCGAGATCAAGAAACTAGCGATAAGACGCGTTTTAATTTGAGTATAAATGTCGCGAGGTTTGGGCTCCAATTCGAGAATGTGCTTAATGTGCGGGATCAAATCATGATCAAGAATGGCGACCAGGCAGTCAGACTTCGTTGACTCAAGATTTATTTGAGCTTGTCTAAAAAGAAGCTTCGACAATGACAAAAAATGATACCATGTCTTCCCGAAAAAAATTCATAATTTTTGGAGTTCTATATGCATTGGCGTACTGCATCTCGAATTGAGCAAAAGTTTGAATGATTCTGGAGAGATTGGCCCCCTCCGAGGACTGCCCGCCGTCAACCGTTGTCGTATAGCTATTGTTGAATGAGAAATGCCAGATAAATCTGCAAGCCGACAGAAATGCAAACGTTAAAGCATAATAAAATATTGAAATTCTGATCTTTGAATAACAAAATCAATAATTTTCATAAAAAAGAAACAAATTTGAAAGAATGCATAGTAATACATTCACTAGGGTAGTAAAGGGTTTTCCAATAGGGACATAACAATTTCGTATCTTTATATGAACGCACCCTTAAACTTTTTCAATGAACTGTCAATGTTAAAACGTTAGTTAAAGAAAACATTTTCATCATGGTAGAGTTCACGAATGATTCCCATATATTTCTTTCGTCCAAGACCAACCTAACTTACAGTCTATCCCTACCACATGGCCTGTGACGTCAACTTGGTTATCTCCATGGAGTCGAAATTTTTCAAAAATATTGAAAAAAGAAGTATTATTTCTTCAACTACATATTTTGTGAATTCGAAATTGTCGTCTGCTTCCCGCCTTTTTTGCACGGAGTTGAGAAAAATACAATTCTCAATTTCGACTCTATAACAGACAGCGTAAAATCTAAAAATAGCATTGCAAGGAGGAAGCGAGTAGAATAAGGAGAAGTTGGAGGTGTCGTTCTCGCACGCAAGACCGACAAGGAAGGAACAAAAACTGCGCGCCCCGTCGTCTGTTCCTACTCGATTCACACGAATACGGCGTGCAATCGGTCTGTTGGTACCAGTGATCCCAGAACGTGGGAGCTGACGGCCCCCACCACACTCCCATGTTTCGATGGCCAAAATTATGGAATTAAAATTCGAATTATTACAACATTCACCGGATTTGGCCCCCAGTGACATTTTTTTTATACCCAAACTTGAAAAATGGCTTGATGGACAACGGTTCACGTCGAACGAAGAGGTCATCCCGAGATATTTTGTCAATTGCGCCCATAGTTATGAAAGTGGTCTAAGTCATATGTTTCTTGTTTCGAGATATTTAATGAATTGCATTTGAATAAATTAAAAAATTTTTTACATTATGCGACATTTTAATTTATAATTTTGTTAGTCGTGATTAATGGACATTTATTATAAATATGAAATTTTGTGTGAATTACATACGAAAATGTTGTTTTTAAAGTTTGAACTGACTTTTAGACCATTTTCAAAATTAACTGAATGTCCTATAAATGACTTAAGCAATAAAGAACTATGAGTTTTATTTGAAACAATAACTTTAATGAAATAATTCATAAACATTTATTAATTTTTTTTAGAAAATAATTCATTTTTATCATTTAGAGTTTTTAAGATTCTTAAAATTCCGAAGAGCCCAACTGAATTATATCGTTAGACAAACCGGAATGAATTTTCGTTTCTGTTATTATTTGATTGTCATTTATCGGCTTATTATGTAGTTCAGAAACGCGTCACAGAGGGCCACGCATCATTTTCAACTTATGCTTATACAATTTCTTTAAATTTTTACTTAGAACACTTTCATAATTATAGGTACAATTATCTCTTAAACCTTCAAACCTCTCAGGTCAGATAACTCTACCACTGTGCGAGCGGAGATTTTGCTTCTGAATTGTGAAAAGTAGAATTAGACTGTAATGAATTTTTAACTCAATTGATCTAGATAAAATAGATCAGTTTTCGAAGCCAGCTGCACAGCCTGAATAAAGTGAGTGCGAAAGCAAGAGTTGCTCTACTGAAAAGGATCACTTTTCCTCCTTCGAAATTATGAAGAGCAATACTTCTCGTACAATTTTTTTGCAAAGTGACCATGTCTTAACAATTCCCTCAGTATCTCTATTATAAAGAGATTCAACAACGGTTACTGGAAGTTGATTTAGCTTCGTTCTAATGCAGGTAGAAAACTTACAATATATCCGTTAAGAAATATTTGTGAGGCATAGTTACCATGCTATCTATTTGAAGTATTCTCAATCACTCTTAACAGATTAAGATTTATTCCTAAACAACTTATCTGAAAATAAGATTCCATGATATGACATTTTAAACGTTTTCAAAGTTCATAAGTATAACTTACAATCAATATTATTTAAGTTGTTGCAACTGCCTCCTACAGCAAAAGGATCTAGATATGCACTCAAGATATCCTGAGATAGTCCCTAGGACATCGACATTTCCGTCCCAAAAGATATCCCACGTTTGTCCTTATAATATCATAAAAATATCTCTAGAATATTCTTGAAACATCTTGAAATTCTTTCATGGATTTCTTTACAAAATTCTACAAAAACTCTGGCTTCTTAGTTTATATGACACATAAGTAATTCTTAAATATTACATGGGACTAAAAAATATGATTAAAAAATTAAGTAAAATAACAGTTTAAGATAATTATTTTATTTCATATCTTATTTACTTATGTTAATAAAAGGTGCTTTATGAATAAATATTCATGTTGTAATCATTTTTTGACATTTAATTTCATAATTCAATTAGTCATCTTATTGAAATGTTTTTAGTGTTCCGGTGTGAATATTGGGAAGAATAAAATACTTCACTTCATCATGAGACTCATTTAGACATGTCCTTAATATATAATTAATATCTCTTTCGAGTTTCCGATGCTCAATTTTCTTTTTTATATAGTCTGTTATAACCCACGTTGATAATTATATTTAATATACGATAGTTACAAGTTTTAATTTTTTGTTGAGTAGTTGGTTTGATTGGCATCGACACGACAGCTAAAAATTAGAAGTTCTAGATTAGTAGCCAAACTGCAAGAATGTCTTACAGTTTTGTTTTTAGGTTTTACGAAAACTTCAAAGCAGTAGTCGAAGACATTGATTGGTTAAAGGTTACTGGACAGGGGTAGTTGGGCTGGTACAACTCCCTGAAGGGGCTGTGCGAAAGAGTCGTCTGGAAAAATTTACCTAGCTATAAGTTTGAAAATCTGTTTAGTGGCTGTGACAATAGATCTTAAATGGCTTAGTTTGAGTCGACGTACAATACTTATTTTATGATAAAAAATTCCGAAATGGCCAAACTTCTCTTACTGCCTATTAATCAATTTATTAGACGTTATTTGCTCAATACGGAAAACTACAGTCATAAACAACCTGCAAAGTCTGTACAGGATTAGGCTTAAGAAAAAGTGCTGAAGCTTGACACAAATGCATTTTGATTTTATGCTGACAATGAACACCTTTAGTTTACAATCTTACTCCTTGGGGATATCCGACAATTCATCAAACAGATTGAGATACATAAGAACGTTCTTGTGGAGTAACATAGTCTTTGAAATTATATTATCAATTGATTTTTCACAAAGCTACAAAACTACAAAATCATATGTCAACATGGTGAAAAACACATCAATATGCAGTTAAAAATTGATACCTAAAATCACACTTTTTGCAATGACGCAACTAACCAAAAGTACTGAGTATATACGTATTATAATTTTTTGCAACGCTAATAACAATCAAAAAAAATCTGCCCGCTCCGCGGGCACATTCTAATCGCGCGCTTCGCGCGCAGCTCGCAGATTTGAGCTCGCCTAGGGCGCGCGATTTGATCGTCGCGCTTCGCGCTCGGTCTTGTGCTCTTCACATACATTTAAGTTTATTTATTATAATTTGATACTGAAGCTCAAACCAATTTTATAATAATATTACAGATGATGGGAATTACACATTTTCTCAAAGTCACTCAATTTCTTTTTGAAATTATGTGAAACAGGAAATTCAATTTACTTAAGGCTCTATCAGCCTTAAGGAACACATTCTCATCATGGCGCTCGCGCTTCGCGCTCGATTTTCTGTATACATTTCAGTAACTTTTTAATAAATTACATGATTAAAAGAATTTATTTTCTTCCAAATCTCTCAAAAAGGAAAAACAATCGTAGAATTTATTTAAGGAAACGATTTTGCAGAACAACGCTTATTTCGTATCTCACATATTTTGGTGAAAAAAATCGAATTTATTTAATATTAAAAATCAAAACATAAAATATACATCCTGTCCCGAAATGTCTTAATGAGAATTTGTAGACCTCATTTAGGCAAACAATTTTCCATCTAAACGTTTTTTTTGTTTCTCACATATTTTGTCTAAAAAATGGAATTTTTGAATTTTAATCGTATTTTTTAGAATTGAAACGAAAAATCTATGTTTTATCTGAAACTGTGTGAGACAAAATTTGTAGATCTTTTTGAAACGAACAACTTTGTATTCTTACGTTTTTTTCGTATTTCGAATATTATTGTTAAAAAATTGAATTTTGGATTCTCAATAGTTTTTTTTTTAATTAAAAAGAAAAATATGCATCTTATGAAAAAATGTTACAATTCAAATTTGTAGGACTTTATGTAGAAAATAATATTGTATCATAACGTTTTTTCGTATCTCGTATAATTTAACTGGAGAATGGAATTTTGATATTGACTTTTTTCGAATTTGAATATGCTGTAACATTTCTAATTTTGATTTAATCAAAAAATGTTATCGGGATAATTTGTAGAGATTTATGAGCACCATCAAAAACCAGTATTGAAATTTTGATTGGATGTGGCTGGTTAACGAACTTGTCCTTACTTTTTCGGCTCCGATAAAGCGTACCAAAGCTCAATTCAATCTGATAATTCTATCGAGAGTTATGCCGCACACGACCTACTACAGACACAGACAGACACTTTCGTAAAAACCCTTTTTTATGACTCAGGGGGTCTCAAAACGTAAAGATTTGATGAAAATATCGAAAGTCATTTTTCACATAAAACCAATACCTTCTCATCCATGCTGAGAATGTAATAAATATTACTCGCTCTAGATAATAAAGATTACTACAGAGAAGATTGAAAGTAAGTAGAATGAATGTTATATATTTCACGATTAGTCCTACTATTGGGGTAATTTTCATGACCAATTCAACAAAAAATAGCCAAAGCGGAAAGTTGAATAAGAATGTTAAGCAGTCAATGTTAGACATTAGTAGAACGACCATGATGGAATGTTTCTGACACTGTCGATTTGTAACACATAACGAAAGTTAAGTTATGTAGTTAAAACTTAAAGTTCTTAAAATATAATAAATCTGAAGGTTAACAATTTGAATTAATCTTTAAATTTATGGCACTGAAGAGGGCCCCCATATGTGGCCGAAACGTTTGTCTTCTCTCTTTTTTGCGTTTTTTATCGTAAGTAGCATTGATAATTTTAATAGAAGAAAATAAAAAGAGGCTGACCCAATGTCAAAAAAATGAGAAATTAACTATACACAAAGTTTAAGGAGAGCAGTTGGAATTAACATTATAAAAAATCTGAGACTGATTCTTGAATAATAATGTAAAAGTCTTTACAATTGAGTCTGTGGATAATATTAGGGCATATAGAATTATTTGACTATTCTTGAACGGCCCATAACCTTGACACTTTTTAGAATTTTGATTTTTATAATAGACATTCTTATAGAAAATCTGAAGGTGCAATTTTTTTCCCAAATGAAAAAAAGTTGTATCTGATGTTATTTTTTTGAAAAATGTATACAAAATTGTCTTAATAATTGTATAGGCCCTCACACTATCCAGAAGCTCAATTTGATGTTTTTGAAATTTTAGGATGCATCAGTTAAACATTGTCAAAGAGTATCGACAATGTAATCATGAGATGGTTACAGAATTTGAATATTACATAAAAAGATTCAGCTACAGCTAATTTTTTTTCTCTGTGTAAAACACTTTCGTAACACTTCTCATGACAATTATGTCACTAATATATAATTCACTTTCAATAGTGTTTCAAATCTCTCTTGTATACTTCTTATCGAACAACTTTGTTCGTATTCGGAATTAAATTCAATGTTGCGAAAAAGTAATTTGAAAAGAAATAACTCTTTAACGCGTGAGTGAGTATTATTATTTATAATATTTTCATTTAATTAATTGATAATGCCACAAAATACAAGAAAAAGTCGTTATCCCTCGAAAGAATTTTAACCAAAAGATTTTACTCTGTTTGCTATATTGTAGCTTTTGAAGATTCGATGCTTATCGGCTATATAGAGTATAATGGAATAATTCCACAATGCAGGAAATATATATTCTCCAATCTTAGCACGAAGGTCATATCAGTTGGAAGCTTTGAACTCGTATATGTCGAAATATTTTCATTCTGCTAGCCTATTTTTAGTATTGCTTCGGACATGCATTGGTGGAGAGTACTCGGTATTGTTTTATTGGTTTGTACTTTCACTGTAGCTCAGTCCTCTGATGCCGTTTTTAATTCCTTCGACAAGTCATTAATGAAGGGACTGTCACCTAGGATTAATAATTTTGAGACCATACAATTGACAAAACCAGAAGATATCAGGCTTCTTGAAGGCAATATTATTAAAGTACCACGTCGCAAGTTGAAACGTCGGTGTAAGTTTGGCCAGTTTCTTGATCATCGTGGAAAGTGCAGAAAACCTTGGTGATTCAATTTTAAGATAAGTACGTAAAATAATTATCAATTCCCTTATCCCTCGAATCGAAAAACACATATTTTTCAAATATTTCTGTGTACTTTCTTTTTATTAATTCTTGACTCAAGCTATTCAAAAATTTATTTATCATTTTATTCAACAAGTTTCGATTGAATTTTATTTTTGTGCCCGATCACAACTGTACCAAGCTTATTTTATAAATCTTCTTAAGTACTGTCAGTAAATGAATATTACAATTTTGGACTATTAAAAAAGTAGTTTTCAAAATGTCTAAAATTATTCTTTTTTTTTCTAAGATATCGTAATTACGAAATTGCCAACAATTACGATGATGACGATGATAACGGGCAGACAGATACTGGCACAAAAAATGTTTTTTTCTTACTCAGTAGTTCTCAATACAACAAAATTTGATAAAATTTCTAAAAGTCAAATTTCACATGAAACTAATATTTTTTTATTATTGATAAGAGTGTAAAAATGTAATAGTATATTACATTACAAGGGGCGAAACACGAGTTGCATATGCTGTGTTTTGTTTCGAGTAATGTATACTATTCTTCATAGCAACTGTTTTGAGAATTTAATTTTCAGGACCTGTAAAGCGGGACGAAAGTGCGGCTTGCAACCCTACCTTTAAACTTTCGCCCCTAGGGTTGAAAATCGCAGTTTCGTCCCGCTTTGCAGGTACCGAAAATCGGATTTTCAAAAGAGGCGCTATGAAAAATCTTTAAATATCACTTTTAAGGAAGTTCATATTCAGCTTTTTCTTCTATTTAAGATTTCTTTCACACCTTCATCTAAAACTGAAAAGTGAATACAGAATTTAAATTTTAAATAACATCAACTGCTTGTAAGATTTATATAATGTTTTTTTTATATAGCCGATGATTTAATTATAAATCAAATTATCATAATTTGCCATTAACATAAAATTGTTCGGATTAGATATTTAAGTTTGGACCGTTTCATTTATATTGAAATCGTATTACTATTCAAGCTATCTTTTATCTGTTCAAGATATAAAAACAATTAAATGTCACGAATAAAACATAAATTCATGAAAAAAGTCATTTTTCACATAAAACTAATATCTTCTCATTTATGTTGGGAATGTAAATTTTTTTGAATATGTGTATAATTTATGAGAACATTAATTATTGCATACTTCAGAAAAAATTTAAAAATTGCTTTTATATATAAGCAATTGAATATATAAAGGGTTTCCCAATAGGGGTGATATGATTTTGAATGTCCCTATCGGGCTCATTTGAACTGAAATTTTTGACGTCTGCTGTCAGTTGTCATCAGTAAGGTTTGCCATTTAATCATGAGTAGTTTCACGCTTCCACAACGTTTGGAAATTGTCCAATTATTTTATCAAAATTCGAGAAGTTTTGTCGGTGTTCAAAGAGCATATCGTGCAAAATATGGTCGTCATTCTGCTCCATCCGCGCTCTCAATTCGTCGAATAATCGATAAGTTGGAGAGTGAATTTACTCTATTGGATACTAAGCCTAAAAATCGTATGCGTACCGCACGTTCTACACAGAATATAGCCGCCGTACCGTGAATTGTCCGTGCCACGCCGATCTCAGGAATTGGGCCTGTCCAGGATGACTACCTGGCGTATTTTGCGATTGGATCTTGGCCTGCATCGCTATAAGATGATTCTGGCCCAAGAACTGAAGCTCAAGTCTCGGGGGACATTTGGCCGATATATTGTTTAAATCATAAATGGCATAGAATATCCAATATAATAAAAAAGATTTCGATCAATTCCGAATGAATATTCAGTGTTTTTTTTCAATTTCAAAACATATCACCCTTATTGGGAAACCCTTTATATATATATTTGCAGACCAAGGTAATTCTTATTAGATGTTATAAATACACTTTTGAAGATCTAAATCAACAAATTTAACAATGTCTTTTTTCTGGTTATTTACAGTCTCGCAATTTCCTTTTTGTCTCTACTCATCTCTCAACAAAAACTAGAAAATGGATGCATTAAGAATAAAGAAGATTCCTCTATTTTTCGTGATAATTTTGAATTTTTCTCACTCCGTTTACTCGGTGGAAACAAAAACCACTCAGGCATCGCATTGATTTTGATGAAATCAACAATAATATTAAACCTAATTATAAACTAAACATATTGCGTGGCCAATTCATGCAATGAAAATAAACAATCTGTAAAGATGATAAAATTAAAACCCTGACTAAATGTCAATTGCAAGTAAAATAATGTGACAAAAAGAAAAAAAGAAATGTATGTAAATACACATGCATCACATTCATTCATATATTAAAAAGGAAACTAATTCCCTTTAATTAATAAATACACACAATCCTCGAAAAATTTGTTCATTTTATTCAAGTAAAAATAAAAGAAAACATCATACACCTATACGTGTGATTTTTTAAATAAAGTTAGTAATATAATCCAGTTTCTGTTGGAAAATCATTTCAATTTTTGCTGGATTTTATAATTTAAAAAATATTTTCCTTGTCTTTTTATTTTATTATTATGTTTATACGATATTATATTTATTTTTAAATTTATTAAAGTAGCAAGAAACAATTTATGCAATCCTGATTCAAAGCTCTTTCATTTGCTAATTTTTTATTGTTTAACACTTTCAGCGGCACATTTTTCTGCTCCACCTACTCCAGACATGAAAGTTCAAAATAGCAGATTCAATATGACGGACAAAATTTAATAAAATCAGCGTATAAATGTAAAAATTTGTATATATGGGTTTTTGGGGTCCCTGATTACGAATCTAAAGTCAGATTTTCAACATTCAAAATGGTGGATTCAATGCAGTGGACACAATTTAAAAAAATTAGCTTGTAGAGCTTATAATTTGTATATTTAGGTTTTTGGGGTTGCAGATTATGAATCTGAATTCATATTTTCAAAACTCAGAAAGGCAGATTTAATATGGCGGACAAAATTTTAAAAAATTAGCGTATAAACGTTATAATTTGTTCAATGTAGTTTATTTATATTGGCATTGGGTCATAATTTTTAATTAAAAATCAATGTTCAAGGAAACATATCAAAGATTTTAAGAGGCAGAAAATATATTGTAGGGATGAAAAAGGCAAACGTTTCGGCCACAAATGGGGGCCCTCTTCAGTGCCAAATTTGATGTACTTAGTGCCTAAGTTGTAAACGTGCAAAAAAAGTTATTAGCACTAACATTAGATTTTTTTGTTTTTGTTTTTTTTGGTCTTTTTTTATGATATTTTATAAAACATGCAAAACTTCGGTGAGAAGGCAAGATGGCAAGCTCCAAGGCATCTAGGAACGAGACCGCTCCAAAACACAGCCTTCAAAAAAGTGTCAAAAAGCACTTCACAGAATCACAAAACACCAACCCAGAAGGAAACAGATTTTTCGTTAAAGGGCAAGAATTAAAAATTGCTAGTTTTTATTCAATTTTTAATCTTCTATTTTCCTTTAAGACACAGAGGCGGCAGATAAAAGTAGCCACACACTCTGTTTGGTGTCAAAAAGGAAACTGATTTGAGAAGAGAGCAGTACCGTTTGAAAACCAGCGTAAAAATTTAAATATATACAGTGAAAATTTGTTGTGGAGGGCCAAGTTACAAACGCATAAACAAGCCCCATACACGGTCTATGTCCTGGAAACTCGGGACCCAAGTACGCTTAAGTGTTCGGAGAGCGGAGAGAGAGAAAGAAGGGTTTCGGACCACATGTTGAGAGAGTCCCTCGGAGGAAGTAATTTTGGAATAAAAGAAAATGTAATGTTTAAAAAATCATATTCTTAGAAAGAGAGTTGCAAAACAATGAAAAAGGCTATGTCTTATTCAGATCGTTTATTTAAAAATGCATTATTTCATATGTATAAAAATTTTTTTGGTCCGGTTAAAAACAAAAATATCATATTTTAGATGGTAAGAATGGGTAAAAAAATCGCATTTCTTTTAAACGTATCACTCGCGTGTGTAAGTTTTTATGTAGCGTTAATTAAGTAAAGAATGTATTCATAATTTTAAACCGGCGTTGAATCAAAATAATTCTCAGTTGCTTTAATTCCGCGAGAAGTATTAGCGTATGTAATATAGTGTACGCTTCGCGGCTTGTTTTTGCGATTTAATATTCGCATTGAATTAACGTTGAGCAATCTCATATATGAGACGATAACTGTTAATAAAAGTCGTATTTATTTCATAAGTAAAACTCGCGTGTATAAATTTTATGTAACTATACGGCGCGCGAAATTCAAAAATGACGGAAATAATATTCCGGGAGAAGTATTCGCGTACGTAATATATTGAACGCTCCGCGGCTTTTTTATGCGAATTGATGTTCGCATAGGACTAATCCTGATGAGTCTCATATGTAAGACGTTAAATATACATAAAAACCGTATTTATTTCCCAAAAGTAAACTCGCGTGTATAAATTTTATGTAGCGTTGAGTACGTGTTTAAATAATCCATCATTTGATAAACGACACGGGGCGCGAGATTCAAAATTCTCGGAGATTATATTCCGCGAGAAGTATTCGCCTATGTAATATATTGAACGCTTTGCCTAATCCTGATGAGTCTCATATATGAGACGTTAAATATACATAAAAATCGTCTTTATTTCCAAAACTAAACTCGCGTGTATAAATTTTATGTAGCGTTTAGAACCCGTTAAAAGAATCCATCATTTGGTAAACGAAACGGCGCGCGAAATTAAAAAATTTCGGAAATAATATTCCGCGAGAAGTATTCACGTATGTAAAATATCGAAACTGCCGGGCGCGGAATTCAAATATCACGGAGATAATTTCCAAAAGTAAACTCGCGTGTATAAATTTAATGTAGCGTTGAGAACCTGTTGAACGAATCCATCATTTGGTAAACAATACAGCGAGCGAAACTAAAAAATCCTGGAGATTATATTCCGCGGGAAGTATTCGCGTATGTAATATATTGAACGCTTCGCGGCTTTTTTATATGAATTGATGTTCCCATGGGACTAATCCTGATGAGTCTCATATAAAAGACGTTAAATATACATAAAAATCGTATTTATTTCCAAAAGTATACTCGCGTGAATAAATTTTATGTAGCGTTTAGAACCCGTTGAAAGAAACCATCATTTGGTAAACGATACGGCGCGCGAAATTAAAAAATCATGGAGATTATATTCCGCGAGAAGTATTCGCGTATGTAATATATTGAACGCTTCGCGGCTTTTTTGTGCGAATTGATGTTCGCATAGGACTAATCCTGATAAGTCTCATATGTAAGACGTTAAATATACATAAAAACCGTATTTATTTCCAAAAGTATACTCGCGTGAATAAATTTTATGTAGCGTCTAGAACCCGTTGTAAGAATCCATCATTTGGTAAACGATACAACGCGCGAAATTAAAAAATCATGGAGATTATATTCCGCGAGAAGTATTCGCGTATGTAATATATTGAATTATGAATAAATATGAATCCTTTTTAGAAGAACATATTTTTATTGGTATTTAATTGTGTAGAAAATTATCAAAAGTCTTTTTTATTCTTTTTGGACCCTTTCTTTTCTTCCTCCTTCCCAGTCTTTAGCGTTCGCAAGTACAACGCCAATCGCATCTAAGACTGCCTTCTCAGAGACACTTTTTTTTGTATTTGAGTTGAAGTGCGTTTGAATAACGGCATCTGTTAAGGAAATTAGATAAAAAATATTAATTTCAAAAATTTAATAAAACATGATTAAATAAAATTCCTATTTTATCTCGTTAAAAAGTAAACGTTTAATTTTACCTATAATACATCGATGAAATTCCCGATTTTTCAGGATTTTTTTGTCCACAGATTTTTTTGTATTTGTGAACATTAATGCTACATTTCTTGAAAGGTATTTTCTGATGATGTTAGTGACGCTTCTTGTTATAATATGGTTACTGTCAGTTAGTGTTTCCAATGACAAAATCTGTAATAAGAAAATAATTGTCAATTAATGTTGGACGTAATTCTTATATTTAATTACATCTCACACAGTAAAAGCGTATGAGAATGAGACAGGGCCAATAAAAGTGCGTAGTTTTTTTGTCAAGATTCATAATGAAAATGTATTAATAAATTCAAATAATAAAATATAGGACTAAAAATTTTTAAAAAACTTACAAAATCAAGTTTAAACTGCTGATCTGTAGCTAATTTCTCATCAAATAGAAAGAATTCATCAATGTTGGCGAAAGGAAGATTTAAATTATTATCGATAATAAAGCTGCGTTTTGATTCTGATCCGAGTTTAGTAAGTATTCTTTCTAACTTTTAAAGTGACATGTTTGATAACATGTCTGCTATTATATTGACCCATAATTCATAGAATTTTTTGTTCATTTCTCGTTATTTTGGCATAGGGTCAGATTCTTTTTATTTCCTTCGAATAAAATTTTCACTATTACATATAAAAATACTCAAAAAGAAAGCAAGGCAAACGTTTCGGCCACATATGGGGGCCCTCTTCAGTGCCATAAATTCAAAGATTAATTCAAAATTTCTGTAAAACAGTAGAATATAGGAGATAATGAAATTAAGGATTATCATAGAATTCAAAAACTTATCTCAAAGCTTGCAATTCAAAATGAAGTAGTCCAGTATGCAGCATCACGATTCGAAAAAATATTTAGAGTTTACTGTGAATAAAAAAACCGGATAACAATTAAACCGGGAAACATAAAAAAAATTTCCACACGAACCGACCGCAATTTAAAAAAATTTCTTATTAAAAAAGGATGCCAAATTGCTTATCAATGGCAGAACGCGAACAAAACCGGATAACAAATAAACCGGGAAACATAAAAAAAAATTTCCACACGAACCGACCGCAATTTAAAAAAAAAAAAAAAATTTTTATTAAAAGAGGATGCCAAATTGCTCATCAATGGCAGAACGCAAACAAGGTTTACATTTTCAAACTTTTCGTGAAGACTTTGTTACCGGAGTCTCTCACAGAATGATCTGAACTGTTTTAAAAACCGACTCAAGACATGTGGCTTTGCTGACCGAAAATTTTTTTATATAAGAAATCCTGAGAGGTTCTTTTGCTCCTTGAGAAGACTATTGTCCTATACCTAGTAAAGAAATTCGAAACGTTTATGGTGATTTTCACGAGTGGAGGAAGGCGTGTATTTTTCAAGAAACGATTTTTTTATATCAGTACTTTTACTCAATATTATTTGAGTATGTTAAGCAATAAATAAAAAAAATTAAATGTTGTTTATTACTGCATTCAGATTTATTCTGAGATGTTTTGAAAAATACTACATTTATCTTTAAAAAATAACAAAAATGCAATTTTAGTATTCGTGATATCATGTATCACATTTTAGGAAGTATTAATAGATTTAGTTTGTTCTGAAAATGGTCAGAACTATGAGATATTCAACCTTTATACTAAATTTGCTATTTTAAAATTTTAAAGTGACATGTTTGATAACATGTCTGCTATTATATTGACCCATAATTCATAGAATTTTTTGTTCATTTCTCGTTATTTTGGCATAGGGTCAGATTCTTTTTATTTCCTTCGAATAAAATTTTCACTATTACATATAAAAATACTCAAAAAGAATTGAGTAAAAGTACATGTCTAGATATTATAATAATTTATGTTTCTGTAATGCCTTGCTTGCCAATTCAATGTTAAATGGATTGTCCGTGAAGCTGATATAAAAAAATCGTTTCTTGAAAAATACACGCCTTCCTCCACTCGTGAAAATCACCATAAACGTTTCGAATTTCTTTACTAGGTATAGGACAATAGTCTTCTCAAGGAGCAAAAGAACCTCTCAGGATTTCTTATATAAAAAAATTTTCGGTCAGCAAAGCCACATGTCTTGAGTCGGTTTTTAAAACAGTTCAGATCATTCTGTGAGAGACTCCGGTAACAAAGTCTTCACGAAAAGTTTGAAAATGTAAACCTTGTTTGCGTTCTGCCATTGATGAGCAATTTGGCATCCTCTTTTAATAAAAATTTTTTTTTTTTTTTTAAATTGCGGTCGGTTCGTGTGGAAATTTTTTTTTATGTTTCCCGGTTTATTTGTTATCCGGTTTTGTTCGCGTTCTGCCATTGATAAGCAATTTGGCATCCTTTTTTAATAAGAAATTTTTTTAAATTGCGGTCGGTTCGTGTGGAAATTTTTTTTATGTTTCCCGGTTTAATTGTTATCCGGTTTTTTTATTCACAGTAAACTCTAAATATTTTTTCGAATCGTGATGCTGCATACTGGACTACTTCATTTTGAATTGCAAGCTTTGAGATAAGTTTTTGAATTCTATGATAATCCTTAATTTCATTATCTCCTATATTCTAATGTTTTACAGAAATTTTGAATTAATCTTTGAATTTATGGCACTGAAGAGGGCCCCCATATGTGGCCGAAACGTTTGCCTTGCTTTCTTTTTGAGTATTTTTATATGTAATAGTGAAAATTTTATTCGAAGGAAATAAAAAGAATCTGACCCTATGCCAAAATAACGAGAAATGAACAAAAAATTCTATTCTTTCTAACATTCCTTCTATGCGACCTAATCTATTTCTTGTTTAAGAAATCTCAACATTAATTTCTTTTAAGCCTTGTAGAATACGCTGACTATCTGAAAAATGGAAATGAAACAAAATACAATTAAAATGATTATTTAACAAATATATTTCAAATTTTTATCTGCCAACTTTGTTCGACGAGTTTCAACAAGTAATGATGAAAAATTATAATTTGAAACTCAATAATTTCAATAATATTCCGTTTAGAACATTCTTATGTTTCCCTTTTTCTTTATTCTTTGGTTTCTCCAACTTATTGATGGAACTTCCTTCATAACTTTTATAATGAATTTTATTTTCAACAATATTTGAAGGATAAGATGGTTTTAAAAGATGACATTCTGAAAAATATTTCAATTAAATTTATAAATAGGGTAGGGGATCGTACCTAATTGGAACAACATTTTTTCTTGAACTTACTATTTTTTAAAGTACTTAAGCAGCTAGAACTCTGCATTCATTTTTCACTTGACAATGGCACTAAGTCTCTATATTTGTTATCCATATTGTTGTTAAGATTCTTTCTGGGCATATCAACAACTTCTTCGAAATCAATCGTTTCTTGGATGAGCGGCTCAGGAGAATAATCTGCAATAATTATCTAGATATTTAAAATGAATATTTATATTTATTTATATTTTAAATTAATAAAACACTAAGAAATAGGCTAGAGACTGAAAAAACTGTAGGTTTACAACATAAGTATAAAAGAATAATTTCATTAATATAGATTAATAATAAGATTAGTATAAGAAACCAATATTCTGAGTTTAGGCTTACATGAATTTTCGTTTCTGGGCGGTAGATTAATTTCTTTTAATACTGATTCAGTATTATTTAAAATTTGTGCACATTCATCTGATTTTGAGGAAGTATCCTCACTGCTGTAGGAACTTTTGTTTCTGTTTTTCTGCTTTCTTTGTGTCTGTTTTGCTTTGTCGAAATTTGCAGACTTCTTTCCTCGTTTAGTTTTCTTAATATTTTTTGCAGTCAAGTTTTTCAACACCATTTCTCCCCATGAAGTGTCATCAGAGTTTGATGAATCAGATTCTATGGGCTTCACTTTTAATAAATCTTTCCCCGGATGCATCTGATTTTTTCGAAATTTTTTTTCTATTTTTTTTGCCTTTTCTTCGGGTGTATAGTCCGAATCTTCAGTATATATTAAGCTTCTACGAGATAACGTTGACTTGAGCGTCTCTATTTTTTCCTCGGCTTCCTCGTAATTTTCTAGAAAGAAAAATGTTCACAAAAGTTTTGTATATACACCTCCGTAAACGCAAAATAAGTAAGCGGCGCGGCGCAAAATAAGCAAGCCGCAAAATAACTGAGCCGAAAAATAAGTGAAAGTTGAAAGTAGTACTATTTAAATGAAAGACCTGTTTCCTAAAATGTAAATAAATAGAAAAAGTATACTTACCTGTCCTATTAATATGATAGGGTAAGGTGGCCAACCGGAAACAGGCAGAAATTCTGCCGGAGCTTTTGCACGAATAAGCTGATTTAATGATTTAAACTTTTTGTTATCGTACGGTGGAGGCATAAATTTAGCGACAAAGCAGCCTAGTGACACTTCGAAGAATACCCATACATTGGGCACAAAATCTACAGACCCGTCATCAAATTCTATAAGTTGGTAGTCATAAACTTCCACTGAGTTTGGACCTTATGTTAAAATAACAATATTATAATTATTGAATAACGTATTATTTATATATCAAAACGGATTATTATAAAATGTAATTCTAGTTGATTAAAAAATTGATTTAAGTTTTGTTTCTGTATGAATAATCATAAACTGAATATTTTCTTCTTTAAATCGATAGCAAAACAAAACCATTAATTTTAACATATGAGAATATATAAAAAATCTGAAAGTAATTAAATTTTTGTTCTTGTGAAATAAATATCTATAGTTCAAATATATCTCATTACTAGCTACATAAAAAAATACATTAAAATATGAAAACTGATAACAAGTAGCAAAAAACGAAGTAGATTTTATTTAAAGACATTAGAAAAATTTAAAGTTTCCTAAATTACAAAATATAAAAACAGCACTAAAATGTGACAACATTTTTAGAATAAGAATAAGATAGTGATTTACGGTATTTCAACCATTCTAGTGCTCATTGGAACGTAAGTTTTAAAGTGTTCACTTAAAAAAAGAAATTCTTTTATAAATAATTCGCAATGAATGATACATTAGCACAAATTTTTTCATAGCTTTCTTCTTCTTTTCCTATAACCAATACCTCGAAAATAATACGGCAACATTATTATGTTAAGAAATTAGATTCATTAGGAAACTTGTAAACTGTTTTAAAAATTAATTTAAAATTATCAATTGAATTTATGGTGAAAATAGCACTGGTACAGTCAGTACAATCGACACTAGTATTATAACCTATAAATTCTTCTTCGAAATTGAAGAGTTGAAGCGACAAACAATATTAAATTTTTTTTTAAATAATCGTCCAAATGTTTCTCGAGATGATTACGTAGTAAAATCCTAAATTAAGTATACCTGAAGAGTTCTTTGTACACATTTTGTCATGTGGTTCTCGATCGATGAGTTGTTCAATCACGTTCAAACTAGGGTTGCAAGCGATGTAACGTTTCATTGAAACATTGAAACTTTCATTTGAAATATTTTAATATTTTATGATCAAGGTTTCATTGTTTCATGAAACATTAGAAAAAGAGGGGGAAACGTCTATCTACGCAGGCGCACAGAAGTCAGATCAGGTTAGACACTTAGATCATAAAATGTCCTTGAAATATTTAATTAAACTATATATAGTTTGAATTTTCCCGCTTTTCTGTTTGAAACTTTGAAATATTTCATTTGATCTAATGTAAAGTTTCATGAAATTTTACAACCCTAGTTCAAACATGAAATCTGATGTGACGGTTGTGACGCTGAAAGCGTAATAGTGTCGCTAGTATCGCACTTGATGGCACGGCTTTTTAAATTACTACAGTCCTTTATTACAAACAATTTTCAACTGTTACTCAATTTTCCTAATAAATTACTTATTTTCAAATTGAAAAATGATAAAAATATTTATTCACTATTCTAAATTGATATAATTAAAAATTTTATTGACGACCAAAGTTGAAAGCGATGTTTGATCTAACCTCAAAGGAAAAAATACATTTTCAATCTTTTCGAGACTACAGATAATTATTTCCAAACAACTTTTTTTCTGAATTCAATACTGAATAACGCACAAACTAGTTTCTAATTTTTTTAAAAATATGCTCAAATATAATGGTAATGAGCTGGATGCGTTTCCGAAGAAATTTTTTTTGTTCAATTCGCCTATTAAATTACTACAAACAAAATTTTTAGTTCTTGTTTAAATTGTGAATTCTTTTTACAATAAAATTGAAAAATGTTTGAAAAGGATTTCTTCAAGTTACTAATATGAATGCTTACCTTGATATAAAATATATATGTACCGAAACAAATAATTAATCAAATATTTTAAATCTAATGTGTCCTAGCTGATGGCAATTATGTACTACTTAACAAAAACATATGTTTAAATAATAATATCGATTCTTTATTTACATTCATAATATTAGATTAATGGTGCAATAAAGGCATGACATATTCTTTTAATGTATTGTCTTCTCTTAAATTAATACACAACCTTACTAGTTTACTATCCATACTTTGTAGATCATAAACTTGTTCCTCGCCAGTGCACTCAGTTTTTATTTGCCCCATCTTCAAATACTTCGAATTAAATGGATAATTAAACAGTGGTTTTTTCTTTTCTAAAATTTTTCCTCTTACTGTGAAGTGATTATGAGGGTTCCTCATAATTTCTTTTACTTCCAAAATAGTGTCGTCGTTCATTAAGATTGTATTATTAGGAGTTGTGTTTGTAATCGTACACTGTTTGTATTTTATTGATGTTATTTGATTCTGTTTTTGTTTTAAAACTTCTACTAACAATGGAATCTGTACTTTTTGACGAGAAGAAATTAACTTTACTTTATGTAATCGTCTACACAATTGCGCTAACGGTTTATTGGCCGTACGAATGTACTTTTTTAACTTCCCTAAAAAGCTCTCGAATGGAAAAGCAGTAATTCTACTGAGACTACACCCCATATTTTTAACATCATCAGCCAAATGAATTAAATGATGAGAATTAAGAACTTGAGATTTCAGTCCATAATAGTGTCCCATAGCAACAAAGAAAACTTTGAGATATTCCTTAGCTCGATCTGCATATATGTGGAAAAGTTTATCAGAACAGAGGATTCGACAAGCAGCGTGGAATAGTAGGAAGTGTTTATACAGCGTTTTACCTAGTATATTCTTAAGAACTATGACACCACAGTATAACAAAAAAAAGCGAAACTCTGTGGCCTTCCATTTTCCAATTGAATTTGTCGATCTTGTTTTTCTCTGAAATTCGCATGGTATTTGCACTTTTAAGAGCTTCATTCTCCTAGAAAGTTCTAATCTGTTCAAGCGACTGAGTTTGTTACGTCCTTTTTTAATCCAACTTTCAAGTAATCTTTTCATCACACCCAAGCAACAAAGGTGCATAAAATCTAAAATAAAGTAAGATATGATGTTTATAACTGGAAGTATTCTAAGCAGAGGCGATTCGTCATTGTGATGACCAGCTTGGATTCTAGCTCTAAAAGATTCGTCAGTTCTTTCATTAGAGTCAACAGACGGATATACTGTCGCATGATCTTCTTTAAACCCTTGAACAGTACAACATTCGCAAGCATTGAAGTCTGTGTGTCCCACAGTACATTTTAAGAGGGCACGTGCTGGCGTATCGCAAATGAAACATTTGATTTTTACATCAAAATGCCTATCCGAAATGTAAAATCCGTTTTCCTGGAGGAAATTGATTTCTTCGATAAATTTTCTCATATACTCTTCCGTGGATTTCGGCTTTGTTGGGCCAAAATATACAGCTACTGCAAATGGTTTATAGATGTCGGGATCAAAATGAACTTTACATACGAAGGGCCAGAGTTCCTGATAACCAGAGTCAACTAGTCGTAAGTCATCGCATGCAAATTCCAATTCGAGCAAATTATTTTCGTGTATATCGACATTTATACAATCCTTAAGAGCTGCTGCTATCCCGAAATATACGAATTCACCCATCGTACCATTTCCATCTTCCATTTCAATAATTTCATATTTGGCACCTGAGGTACCAAGAAACGTTTTCGATGACTTTGGAAGAGTTGTAAGCAATCGAGCTCTCAAAATTTTTAAAAGCTTGTCCAACTGATCGTGATGTAACCGTGTTTCTATGGCCCATTCTTGTAACTGCTTACTTTCCGGTTCAGCATCATTTACGATAAAAAAATCAGCTTCTTCAGCGTCAAACTCACGCATTCTTCCATCCAAACGATCTAATTCCTGTTCGGAATCAAGATTGTCTTCCGAACCTGTATCTTCAGCATCATCTTCTTCCACAAATTCTGGAATTATAAGAGTCACATTACGTACAGTCTTTGACATGATATATAAGTTTTATTAACAACTGATATTCATATATTTACTGAATTACTACCTTCAAAACTTGTATCAATATTTCTCTGTTCTCCGTCAGTACCTTCATTGGGTTGATGATCAGCATTTTCTAAAAATTTAAAACGATTATCAAAATACGTGAATATCAATTTTGCGGAGCTTGTAATTCATCAATTATCGTGAATTATAAGCATAATTCACTCTTTTTTATTTTTTTTTTGTATTTAAAAATAATTTTTACCTGGAGAATTGTTTGATAAGTTCTCTATATCAAAAGCTTGTTGTAGATCTTGAAGATTGTCGAATGGGTGTTCTGGAATTGTAAATAAATAGAAAAACTTGTATCCTTGACTTTTGAACCATATAAATTTTATTAAAAATTGGCAAGTTTCTGCATTTTAAACTTCTGTGATAAATTAGAAACAGATAATTTGATACAGATGACACATGCATAGGATTAACATTTATTTTGAATTTTGTAAGCGTATTAAGTAAAAAAGATAAAGATGCCTGAAGTAATAAATTCTTTCGAATTTTCTTTTTCAGTTTTTATTTATTCATTTTTTTATTTAAATTCGAAATTTAACTTACTTTCTAAAGTAGAACTGTTTGGCACTTCGTTGATGCTTTCGCTGCTTTCACTAGAAGTCAAATCTTCTCTAATTCGATGATTCTTTGTACAAATTCGTGCAAGTTCTTGAGCCCGTCTTTTTTTATCCATTTTAAAGTTCGATTCAAGGTAAATTATTAATAAATGAACACAGAACGAACTTGGTACAAGGGACAATTTAGGTTAGGGTAAAATCACGAAGGCGCATGGCATACGATTGACATATGCCGCCCGATTAGTGTGGCAAATCCAGGATATCTCTAATGAACACCTGATTTGTGGTTTTACACAGAAAGTCCCGCTACACTGAGAGAAATCGGCTTTGGTTCCTGTGCACATAGCACATAAATTTTTTGTACAGTAGTTGCCTTGACCAAAAAAGTTGAGAGAAGCTACTACTTTTATAGTTATCATGACAGTAATTTGAACTTTTTTGTGCATTCGGTTGTTGTGACCAAAGTTGATGATTAGAATGAGCTTTATACGTACCCCAACGGTTAGTACACGTACATTTTCTTTATGTGTACTGCCAAGCTCCTTTGGTTACTACAACCGCAGCGTTCGCTGTTGCGCTAGACAAATCAAGTATAACTTTCATTGAAAGATATGCAGCCTAAGTTGAATCCTGCCAATTCTCGTTCTCGATTCCTGGACTATATTTCACCGTGCCAAGCATTATCAGGTAAATAATTCTATTATAAATATAGTTTGACAATTCTTTCTAAATGATAAACGATTTTGTTCGGGGACAATGCAATGCGTTCCAATTTTGCTGTCTCGTCGTATTTTGTCAAAACTATAATCAGTCAAAAAAAGTTTATGATGATGAAAAAAGTGACAATTTTTTAACTTAATCGACGAAAGTTATCATAAATATCATTATACCGGATTATTTCTCTTAGATCTTTTCGGTGAAACTTTATTTTTTCTAATCAAATTGAATTCGTAATTTGATAACTACGAGAACCATACCTATAACCTCAAAAATAATTTTGGCTGGGTATTTACTGTCCGTAGACTTAGTCATTTTAACTAAACTCTATGCGCGGCTTTACGATGGACTTTGGTTCCTATAACCGCAGCGCTATGGTATTTCAAGTACCAGAATCGTGGTCTCAGTAGCGTTCCTTGCAGTTGGAGTAAACACTTTTCCAATGTATGACAGCCACTACCATGATTGTCATGAGAACTTTAACATTTTTGTAAAGACGATTTTAACAAAAAAACTTTGGTCAGTGAAACCTAAAATTTCTCTCTGTGTAAGCCCCAATAATGGAAAATATTGTTATAATTTGTATGTCGGTGTCAATTATCTATTTGGTTGCCGGATTTGCGAGATCGTAGTTTGTAAGTAAATATAAAAAGTCCTATTATGTTTCCCGATTAATACCCGAATATAATTGATTCAATTTTATTAAAAATAGAAATACTGGTTTGGGCCTCGTCAGAGCCTTATTTTAAATAGGGGCAAATAGGGCGCATTCTGCACGGGTATTATGTTCCTCGAGAATTTTTCGCGTATGTAATATATTGAACGCTTGACGGCTTTTTTATGCGAATTGATGTTTACATAGGACTAATCCTGATGAGTCTCATATATAAGACTTTAAATATACATAAAAATCGCATTTATTTCCAAAAGTAAACTCGCTGGAATAAATGTTATTTAGCGCTGAGTACCTGTTGAAAGAATCCATCATTTGATAAAGTACACGGGGCGCGAGATTAAAAAATCTCGGATATTATATTCCGCGAGAATTATTCGCGTATGTAAGATATTGAAAGCTTCGCGGCTTTTTTATGGGAATTGATGTTCACATGGGACTAATCCTGATGAGTCTCATATAAAAGACATTAAATATACATAAAAATCGTATTTATTTCCAAAAGTATACTCGCGTGAATAAATTTTATGTAGCGTTTAGAACCCGTTGAAAGAATCCATCATTTGGTAAACGATACGGCGCGCGAAATTAAAAAATCATGGAGATTATATTCCGCGAGAATTATTCGCGTATGTAATATAATGAACGCTTCGCGGCTTTTTTATGTGAATTGATGTTCACATGGGACTTATCCTGATGAGTCTCATATAAAAGACGTTAAATATACATAAAAATCGTATTTATTTCCCAAAAGTAAACTCGCGCGTATAAATTTTTTGTAGCGTTGAGAACCTGTTGAAAGAATCCATCATTTGGTAAACGATACGGCGCGCGAAATTCAAAAATCTCGGAAATAATATTCCGCGAGAAGTATTCGTGTATGTAATATATTGAACGCTTTGTGGCTTTTTTATCCGAATTGATATTCACGTAAGACTAATCCTGATGAGTCTCATATATGAGGCGTTAAATATACATACAAATCGTATTTATTTCCCATAGGTAAACACGCGTGTATAAATTTTATGTAGCATTGAGTACCTGTTGAAAGAATTCATCATTTGGTAAACGATACGGCGAAAGAAATTCAAATATCTCGGATATTATGTTCCTCGAGAATTTTTCTCGTATGTAATATATTGAACGCTTGACGGCTTTTTTATGCGAATTGATGTTCACATAGGACTAATCCTGATGAGTCTCATATATAAGACGTTAAATATTGTTACATCCCTGATATTTTAAAATTTTAATTCCTCTCGCCTGTGCCTAGGCAACTCTGTAAACGCTCAGGGATATAACTGATACATGTCTCCTCATTACAACACTGGTAGTAGGAAACACCTGTCAGAAATTATCTGAGACCGACAAGGCAGTCGAGTTGCATAGACCAAGAACACTGCCTTGCCGTCGGTAATGTAGGAAATCAGATAAGTAACATTAATAATCATTTAACAAAATAAATAACAATAAAATTCATTATTGTCGTTAAATAGTTATTAATAATAATCAAACACTAGGACCAATAATGGACAATCAATAACATCAATCACATTATTGGGGATTCGCAAGATAACGTAAATAATATTTCAAAATATAGACGCTAGAAGATTATGTATTACATAAATACTATAAGAAAATAAGATTAAAAACTAATGTATAAAATAATAGATGAGTCAGTGCATTTGTAACTCAGTACAACTGCACCGACCTGTCAACATATACATATTATGTAGCATAGCTGAAAAGACAAGAGAAAGATGTACCGCATTGAGCGTGAATGAACTTTGATCCCGATAGTATGACCTGTTTGGGAACGCGCCGCGAGTTCATGCATTTACGCGATTGTCAGCAAGTATGGTCAATGACACTGCTGCCAGACGCGTGCCGATCCATCGAGTAGCAAGGTACGTGCCGATCCACGAAAACATGAATGCTCTCCCACTATAGGAATAATCAATAATATATAAACCCCAGATTTACCTCTGGAGGTTGTATTTTCGCTAGTAGCTGTTCAGTCTTCAAGATCTTAACGTCGGTAATCACTCCGTCCGCAAGTCATACTGTCGGTGTCACGAATTGACCCTTCGATATTCGTAAATCGGTATCTTACACAAGGAATACCTCGGTACTTGGTAAATAAAATCCCTGGTCCTTAAGTGGTGCAAGTCCGGTGGTCGTGAATTAATAAGTGCCGTGAAATACGCGTATCGTCGTATTAAGTCGAGTTCTCAGAGTTAAATCCACAGAAAACGAACTTAACCAGTGTTTAGCAAGCAAGTTGGATTGTCTGATACGCTTCCTGTACTACTTGACTAGCACTACTTAACTCCAGCCAGGATTGTGCCGTTATCCAGCTATCAACAAGGAGAAATATACGACAAAACTCTTTCTCTTGCCTTCTCAAGCAAGGAAAAAGCGTAAGTTATATAAATAAGCATCTCAAAACTTATTATATTAACTATAACGCCAATTGTAGTGCGTGAGTTGTATACCTAGGCATCTCAAAACCTAGTATACTAGCATAAAAACGTACAAGTTACATATATAGGCATCTCAAAACCTGTATTAATAACTTGTAGACGCACACACTTAAACGCGGAAGTCACATATATAGGCATCTCAAAACCTGTATTATTGACTTATATAGACGCACACTTTTAATGCGTGAGTTACATATATAGGCATCTCAAAACCTGTATTACTAACTCATAAACACATAAAACCCTTAATATTGCCTTCTCATCCTGAGAAGTAGTATAAGTCATACACATAAGCATCTCAAAACTTATTGTATACCTATCTTTTAATTAATAAAGCTTGTACACCGCAATATAACCAAATTTGTTATTATTGTGAAAAACTCGAGCCGCATAGGTTTGACTAGTGACCACGATCCCACAAAAATATAAATAATCAGAATTTACCACTCTGATTTAATCAGCAAACTTTCCTCCCTTTTCCTAATTTTCCCAACCTACCCTCGCCTTAGCTCGGGACGTAACAATATACATAAAAATCGTATTTATTTCCAAAAGTATTTATTTATTATTATTATTATAAATATGGCTGGGACCCCGAAGGGCCCCTGATGCTTGGGTAATCCCGTTGCATCACCAACTAAGAACCTCATGCGCGACCCCACAGCCCGTGCCAAAGGGCAAGGACCTGGGCCACGTTTTTGGTCTGAATCACGGCTACGTCTATGGAGACGCAGCCCGCGAGAGAATGTCGTTTGTCCCCAATTGCTGGACAATGGCAGAGTATATGGGTGCAAGTTTCATTGTCTTCCCCACATAGTCGACAAAGTGGACTTTTAGCAAGCCCTATATTGTGTCTATGGTAGGCGAGGTTGCCGTGACCAATAAGCACTTCTGTTATGGTCTTTACCTCAGTTCTACTAAGTCTGCGCACATCTGCAGCTCGTTTGGGGTTTAGATATTCCCCCATGAGGGCTTTGGCTTGTTTGAATGCCGTTGCCTTGTACCACTCTTCCTGGTGTTTCTCGGCCAGCCACTTTTTAATGTCTTCTGTGGCCGACCTGTTCGAAATACCTATTACTGGTTTTAGACCAGATAGGTTTTGTTTTTTCGTCGCTAGCTTGGCTAGTCTATCCGCTGTCTCGTTGCCCTTGATACCCCTGTGTCCAGGAATCCAGAGGACTGTGACTCGGTTGTCTTCCGCTAGTTTGTTCAATGCTTCATAGCATTCCCAGGCCAGCGTCGAGGTAGTCACTGACTTATCTAGTGTCGTGATGGCCGCTCTACTATCTTCTTCTTCCCATAGACACCAGCCCCCGCACCCTCCCTGTTTTTGGAGCCGTCTGTAAACCAGTTGTCTCCGTCCCCTGGGAGGTGTGCGCGACCCACCCTCCAATCTTCCATAGTTGACAAGCTTACCTTGTACTTTTTGTCAAAGAGGTACCGTGGAGACGTCCTGTCTCTTACCATTTTCATGATCGGTCTCTTTGCGATGTTGACAGTGGTTTTTAGTTTTTTCGAAATCACTGTGTTAGGGTTTACACCAATTCTCCAGGCCGCCTTGCTAGCCTCGGCTGTGATGGTTAGGTGCAGAGGCTCTAGCCCCATTAGTGCTCCCAACGCTGTTGTGGGTGAGGACCTCGAGGCGCCAGTGATGCCTCTAAGGATCAGCCCTCGAAGTCTTTCCAACCTGGCCATGGCTGTCTTCTGCTTGACTCTGCTCCACCAGACCAATGACGCATACGTTAGTCTGGGTCGCAGAATCGCCGTGAAGATCCACAGCAGTGTGTCGGGTTTCAAGCCCCAATTATTGCCAATAGCTCTTCTGCAGAGCCAGAGGGTTGATATAAATTTATTGCACTTGTTATCGAAGTGGTCTTTCCAAGTCAGCTTATTGTCCAAGATAACTCCTAGATATTTAGCGCTCTTAGAAATTTCTAGACGCTGCTTTTTCAGTTCCAGTGTTCTAGATGTACTCCATTTATACCGCTTGGTAAAAATGACTACGTCAGTCTTACCTGGGTTCACCGAGAGTCCTGTTGTTCTACACCAGGTATCCACAGCTTTTAGTGACTGTTGCATTACGCCCATAAGTGCATCCAAATGCATTCCGCGTACTATGACTAGGATGTCGTCAGCATATCCAATGGGGTGACATCCTTGGTCGGTTAGTAGATGCAGTAGTTCATCCACCACTAGACTCCACAGCAGGGGAGATAGTACTCCTCCCTGCGGGCATCCTGAGTCAACGATCCCTTGGAGGGTAGTATTTCCTTTAGTAATCGTGATGTTCCTGTTTCCTAGCATATGGCAGGTCCAGTCAACAACGGCTATGGGCACTCCTTGTCTTATCATAGCTCTCCTGATCACTTCACTGGATGTGTGGTTAAAGGCACCCTCAATATCCATGAATGTTCCAATAGCGAATCCTTTAAGGTTCATTTGGGCCTCAATCAGATTCACCGCTTTGCTGAGGGCAGTTTCGGTCGAGTGACCGGCCCTGTAGGCATGCTGATCGCTGTGTAGTGGTTTTACCGCCAGAATCTTATCGCGGATGTATCTGTCCACGAGTCTCTCCACCGTTTTTAGTACGAAGGAGGTAAGGCTGATTGGTCGGAAATCCTTCGGAGATGTCCATCCGTTCTTGCCTGCTTTAGGTATAAATATTACCCTTGTCCCTCTCCAAGCCTTGGGGACATAACCCAGAGTCAGACTGGCCCTAGCAAGTCTCACTAGCGGCACTATGATGGGGTCCCCAGCCCTCTGCAGGAGGACCGGGTAGATGCCATCCGGGTCTGGGGACTTGTAGGGGTTGAAAGACTTCAAGGCCCATCTGACCCTGGCTGGGGAGGCGATCTCCCGGGCCAGCCGCCAGCGTAAACCCAACAGGGTCGCGGGCAGCGGTCGGCCCTTTTGGGAGCTCCACCCCACCTCCGTTGGACCTTTAAAGCCCGGGAAGTGCGCCATTGTCAGAAGGGTCAGGGTCTCCCTGTCCGACTCTGAGTACGTCCCGTCTGGTAGTTTTAGGGTGCTCAACATAGCTCCTGGGTTGCGGGCCAGTAATCTGTTCAGCCTGGCCGCCTCCGCGCCCTTTTCTATGTCCGAACAGAAGGAGGTCCAGCTCTTATTCTTGGCCTCCCTGATTTATTTCCTATATGCATCCCTAGTTGCATTAGATAAGTTCCATAGTTCTTCCGTATTGCCTTTCTTGGCCCGTCTGAACCTTTCTCTAGTTTCTTTGCGAATATATAATATAAATTTTATGTAGCGTTTAGAACCCGTTAAAAGAATCCATCATTTGGTAAACGAAACGGCGCGCGAAATTAAAAAATTTCGGAAATAATATTCCGCGAGAAGTATTCACATATGTAATATATCGAAACTGCCGGGCGCGGAATTCAAATATCACGGAGATAATTTCCAAAAGTAAACTCGCGTGAATAAATTTTATGTAGCGTTTAGAACCCGTTAAAAGAATCCATCATTGGTAAACGAAACGGCGCGCGAAATTAAAAAATTTCGGAAATAATATTCCGCGAGAAGTATTCACGTATGTAATATATCGAAACTGCCGGGCGCGGAATTCAAATATCACGGAGATAATTTCCAAAAGTAAACTCGCGTGAATAAATTTTATGTAGCGTTTAGAACCCGTTGAAAGAATCCATCAGTTGGTAAACGATACGGCGCGCGAAATTAAAAAATCATGGAGATTATATTCCGCGAGAAGTATTCGCGTATGTAATATATTGAACGCTTCGCCGCTTTTTTATGTGAATTGATGTTCACATGGGACTAATCCTGATGAGTCTCATATAAAAGACGTTGAAAATACATAAAAATCGTATTTATTTCCCAAATGTAAACTCGCGTGTATAAATTTTATGTACACTGAGAGAAATCGGCTTTGGTTCCTGTGCACATAGCACATAAATTTTTTGTACAGTAGTTGCCTTGACCAAAAAAGTTGAGAGAAGCTACTACTTTTATAGTTATCATGATAGTAATTTGGACTTTTTTGTGTATTCGGTTGTTGTGACCAAAGTTGATGATTAGAATGAGCTTTATACGTACCCCAACGGTTAGTACACGTACATTTTCTTTATGTGTACTGCCAAGCTCTTTTGGTTACTACAACCGCAGCGTTCGCTGTTGCGCTAGACAAATCAAGTATAACTTTCATTTTTTACAACGAGGTGAGCCTGTCGTGACAACTATTAAATCTTGTAATAGTCACACAATTTAACTTGCACTGCACTGGAGATAAGTAGTTACTTCCAAAAAGATATTCAGCCTAAGTTGAATCCTGCCAATTCTCGTTCTCGATTACTGGACTATATTTCACCGTGCCAAGCATTATCAGGTAGATAATTCTATTATAAATATAGTTTGACAATTCTTTCTAAATGATAAACGATTTTGTTCGGGGACAATGCAATGCGTTCCAATGTTGCTGTCTCGTCGTATTTTGTCAAAACTATAGTCAGTCAAAAAAAGTTTATGGTGATGAAAAAAGTGACAATTTTTTAACTTAATCGACGAAAGTTATCATAAATATCATTATACCGGATTATTTTTCTTAGATCTTTTCGGTGAAACTTTATTTTTTCTAATCAAATTGAATTCGTAATTTGATAACTACGAGAACCATACCTATAACCTCAAAAATAATTTTGGCTGGGTATTTACTGTCCGTAGACTTAGTCATTTTAACTAAACTCTATGCGCGGCTTTACGATGGACTTTGGTTCCTATAACCGCAGCGCTATGGTATTTCAAGTACCAGAATCGTGGTCTCAGTAGCGTTCCTTGCAGTTGGAGTAAACACTTTTCCAATGTATGACAGCCACTAACATTATTGTCATGAGAACTTTAGAATTTTTGTAAAGACGATTTTAACAAAAAAACTTTGGTCAGTGAAGCCTAAAATTTCTCTCTGTGTAGCGTTGAGTGCGTGTTTAAATAATCCATCATTTGATAAACGACACGGGGCGCGAAATTCGAAAATCTCTGAGATTATATTCCGCGACAAGTATTCGCGTATGTAATATATTGAACGCTTCGCGGCTTTTTTATGCGAATTGATGTTCGCATAGGACTAATCCTGATGAGTCTCATATGTAAGACGTTAAATATACATAAAAATCGTATTTATTTCCCAAAAGTAAACTCGCGTGTATAAAGTTTATGTAGCGTTGAGTGCGTGTTTAAATAATCCATCATTTGATAAACGACGCGGGGCGCGAAATTAAAAAATCATGGAGATTATATTCCGCGAGAAGTATTCGCGTATTTAATATATTGAACGCTTCGCGGTTTTTTTATGCGAATTGATGTTCACATAGGACTAATCCTGATGAGTCTCATATATAAGACGTTAAATATACATAAAAATCGTATTTATTTCCAAAAGTATACTCGCGTGAATAAATTTTATGTAGCGTTTAGAACCGGTTGAAAGAATCCATCAGTTGGTAAACGATACGGCGCGCGAAATTAAAAAATCGTGGAGATTATATTCCGCGAGAAGTATTCGCGTATGTAATATATTGAACGCTTCGCCGCTTTTTTATGTGAATTGATGTTCACATGGGACTAATCCTGATGAGTCTCATATAAAAGACGTTGAATATACATAAAAATCGTATTTATTTCCCAAAAGTAAACTCGCGTGTATAAATTTTGTGTAGCGTTGAGTGCGTGTTTAAATAATCCATCATTTGATAAACGACACGGGGCGCGAACTTCGAAAATCTCTGAGATTATATTCCGCGAGAAGTATTCGCGTATGTAATATATTGAACGCTTTGCGGCTTGTTTATGCGAATTGATGTTTGCATAGGACTAATCCTGATGAGTCTCATATAAAAGACGTTGAATATACATAAAAATCGTATTTATTTCCCAAATGTAAACTCGCGTGTATAAATTTTATGTAGCGTTGAGTGCGTGTTTAAATAATCCATCATTTGATAAACGACACGGGGCGCGAAATTAAAAAATCATGGAGATTATATTCCGCGAGAAGTATTCGCGTATCTAATATATTGAACGCTTCGCCGCTTTTTTATGTGAATTGATGTTCACATGGGACTAATCCTGATGAGTCTCATATAAAAGACGTTGAATATTCATAAAAATCGTATTTATTTCCCAAATGTAAACTCGCGTGTATAAATTTTATGTAGCGTTGAGTGCGTGTTTAAATAATCCATCATTAGATAAACGACACGGGGCGCGAAATTCGAAAATCTCTGACATTATATTCCGCGAGAAGTATTCGGGTATGTAATATATTGAACGCTTCGCGGCTTTTTTATGTGAATTGATGTTCACATGGGACTTATCCTGATGAGTCTCATATAAAAGACGTCAAATATACATAAAAATCGTATTTATTTCCCAAAAGTAAACTCGCGTGTATAAATCCCGGGACGAAAAAGAAGAATCTCTCCTCGGTCTCTCGCGTCTCCCCAGTCTTTTTTCGAGTCTCTCTCCACGCAACCAGGTAGACTCCGCAGAGACTGGCGCGTCTTTACTGGGTCTCTGAAAGCAATACTCAAGTCTCGGGTAGAGAGACTGAGTGTCTGTGCGAGAGATTCTTAGGAGACTACCAAGTCTTTCGTAAATTTCGGAATCAGAATCTTTAATATCTCTATGCTTACACGGAGAAAATTTATTTTAATAAAAAAAATACTTCTTCCAGAATTCACTATCTAAACGATTGTTTACATTCTATAGTTAGATATAGCCGACCAGGATGTCGACTCAGTTTGAGTACAGGGTGATATAAGTTTGAAGGTCTTAAGTATATTAATTCTATACGCTTACATAAACCTAAATAATACAAGTTAATAATAACGCCGCAATGTATAAGATATATCGCTCGCTTCACGCTGACAAGTAAAATTCGAACTCTCGTTATATACTAACTAGGAGCATGTATCACCGCTTGTGAGAGAATATTAGTGCCGGCCTCAAAATCCCTGTGCCCTAAAGACTGCTACTAAAGGATCAAGAATTTTGAGGGCCCCAAGGTAATGAAATAAAAATTTACATGTGAAGTAAGATTTTGTTTAGTAGTAAATGAAACAAATAATTGAGTAGCAGAATAGATTTTTTTAAATTATTCATATTTTCAGGATCAACTAATTTATTTTTATTCTATTTCCGTATATCGATTAGTTGAAAAATTTTCATGCATAGTAAAAATATGAATGAAAATCTACTTTCATTTGATCAGTCAAGTTCAATCATCAATAATATAAATAATATAACTTTGCTCAAGCAATATCTAATTTATTTAAAATAATATCGATGAAAGTAACAAATTTTTCTATAATATATAAAAAGTTGAAATTTGTTTACAAGTTTTCATAATAATTTTTGTTGGGACATTGAGCATTTTATTATTTCATACACCGAAAAAATTTTTTTTCGGAGAGTCAACTATCACTCATAGTTAAGTCTAACCTAGTTGAAATAACACGGATTCCTGTTTAAGAGAATCACGTACATACAGTTAAACATACCAATATAAACCTTGTTACAGAGAAATAAATCATTCTAGTTCTATTAACAATTAAATTCAATTAATATTGCTTTGCTGTTATTACAAAACTCCGCTGTGAAAAGACATTTCTTCTGTATTTATTACTTTTTCACTGTGTAAACAAAAATTAATTTTTGTCAATAATTCTTTAAGACCCACTTTTATCAATATAAATTTTGCTCTAGTAGATCATAAACGTAAAGTTGTTTTGTGGTTATGTTTAATACATGCGCCTAAAAGGATCTGTCCGTCAAATCAACTTGCTTTCTTTGTTTTTCTTACTAAACTTGAACTTTGTCATTTCAACTAGGATTGCAAAGTTCGCGCCTGTCCTAACTAGGCAAAATAGTTGATTCCTTGTACACGGGTACAAGGAATTTTTTCGGTGTACTAAAGTTACAGTGAAAAAAAATTAATCTGGGACAAATTATTATAGTGAATTATTTTTAAGGTTTAGTTTTGAATAATGAACAACTGTACAAAATTTTTAATTATGAAACTAATTCTTTTGCAAATTACAATTTCTTGAAAATGATGAAAAAACATATTTTCAGCATTTTCGTAAAAAAAATTGATCATATCGTGTTGCCATTTCTTCAGCTTAAGCCAAAGAAACATGCCTTTATGTTATTTTCATGAAGGAAAATTTAATTCGCGAATCTAAATGCCTGAAGATTGCTTAAAAGACAAAATTTTCAATGTGATCAACTTTTTTTAAAAATATTTTTTCAACAAAATTTAAAAAACAGCTTTTTACGACACTTAAAAAAACTTGCAACTTGCACAAACATTAGTTTTTTCATTCCTAATTTTTTATTGTTGTTCACTACTCAAAACTGTACTTAATAAAAATTCGCCATAATAATTGGGCCCAGATGAAATTTTTTTCAAATTTTTACACAAGACTAAAACTTTGAGGGCCTACTACTGTATTATTTTCTATTATTGTTTATAAAGAGGAGGAGGTAGTAGGAATGAATTTATTTGATATAATTGTCGTTACTACTTGTAATGATAGAGTATGAATCATTCTTTTTTTCTAAATGCATTATATATAATGGATCAAGTTTTTAAATCTTGGAGACTAAAATCTCTGAGACAGAGATTCAAGTCTCCGCGAGACTGAGTTTCAAAAAGAAAGACTGGATCACTTTTTATTGATCTCTGGCCGGGAGATCACCGAGACTGTGAAAGACTGTTCGGCTCACGAGAGAGACTGATGGAGACTATCAGAGACTCATATAGAGACTGGGGAGACGTGAGAGACCGAGGAGAGATTCTTCTTTTTCGTCCCGGGATCTCATGTAGCATTTAGAACCCGTTGAAAGAATCCATCATTTGATAAACGACACGGGGCGCGAAATGAAAAAATCATGGAGATTATATTCCGCGAGAAGTATTCGCGTATGTAATATATTGAACGCTTCGCGGCTTTTTTATATGAATTGATGTTCCCATGGGACTAATCCTGATGAGTCTCATATAAAAGACGTTAAATATACATAAAAATCGTATTTATTTCCCAAAATTAATCTCGCGTGTATAAATTTTATGTAGCGTTTAGAACCCGAAAACCTTGACCTAATAAAAAACGTTCTTCAAGAAAATTGCTATCCCCTAACCTTTGTAAAAGAGATCATTGAATTTAGACTTCAGACGTTAGAACGTAAATCACGACTAGGTAGAAACCAGATAGATGCAGACACAGAAATTAAACCCTTTATTAGCATACCTTACGTTGAAGGCCTATCTGAAAAAATTTCAAGAATCTTCCCGCGTAGAAATTTCCCTATCTTTCCTTATTTCAAGTTGGGTTCTAGTGAGGCCCGGACTAGAATTTCCTCATCTAGAAAAAACTGGTAGGGGCCTTGTTAGCACCCGATTAGTATTTATTGTCTAGTAAAAACTGATAGGGGCCCTGTCAGGTTCTAGTGAGGAATTCCTTGTTTCGCTTAAGTATGGAAAATCTATTTGTATCTGGCGGGGCCCCGACTAGAGAATCCCTATTTGTAATATTTGTGGTTAAGGTTAGGTCCATTAGATACAACATAACCTTTATTTTTTATTCTCATTAAAATTTGATCTTATCTGATAAAAATGGAGATTTTCTGAACACGGTCTTAGATAGAATCAATACTTAAGAGGAAGCCACAACATTTAAGAAAACTTTTTCATAATTCTATCTCGAATTCGCATTTAATTATAATAATCATATGCGAGCATGTATGTGTATGTGTGTGTATCTTATTGTGTCGAGGTAATAACAATAACGAAACATGTAGTTCAATTAACATGGGGTGAATAGTAAAATCAATTGAAGCTTTTGATAATAAACATAAGCGGTAGAAGTTACTACATAAGTGTAGTTAGAAAAACAAACTATTGATAAGTAAATAAGTGTACTATTTTTTTAATAGTTTTTCGTTATTTTTTCATTATGCGATAATTTTCTTGATTCAAAAGTTTCATCATACTTTTGGAATTGAAAAAACTCAAATTTATTAGATTCTGAACATACGTTGATTTTACTCTTAAAAACAAAAATTAAAGGATTCATAAAGTGTATAAAGTATCACTAATATACAATAATAAAAATTAATACTTCTAAAATGTATATGA
Organism: Diplolepis rosae; assembly: GCA_030998225.1. Lineage (NCBI taxonomy): Eukaryota > Metazoa > Arthropoda > Insecta > Hymenoptera > Diplolepididae > Diplolepis > Diplolepis rosae. The sequence goes on from JAPYXD010000710.1 coordinate 69,067, forward strand.
AGCTTTTTATTATGTAATGTTCTTTAATTCAAAAATTTGATCTGTTTATTTCAAAAATATTTCATTTTATAGAAAATCGATTCAAAAATTAAAAATTTGAATCAGAATCATAAATTGGCATAAAATTTAAAAATTCCCAATTACGGGGCCCATACACTTCTTACACGGCCCTGCAGTAGTTGCAGGTTATAAGCGCTATTTTCTTTCTTGTATTCCAAGCGTGCGCAGCCGAGAGGCTTAGTCCTTAGGTTAGTAATGCGTTAATCATAAGTGAGAGGGTTCGAACCCGCAGCGTTAAGAATAATTTTTAATACCACCTGAACGAGCGTTTGGGTAGTGTAGAAGGAGGGGTGTGTGTTTGTAGGTGTGTATATAAAAATAGTAAGCCGTAAATCTCAGAACAGATATTGAGAACCTTTCTAAGATTTACAACCCGATCATAAAAAAATAAGGTCTCTCGGTCTAGCTGTTCTACAAAATCTAACCACATGGCGACCCAGAATGAGAAAGAAGTCACGTTCAAACAATAAAGACAACTCATTAGGCTCATTAGGCTTATAGTCCTAATTTTAGAAAATATATACTATAGTTTCGAATGAATGGTTTTATTAATTATATCAACCTTCAGGAAATTTTTCTATCAATTCATTTATTCTTGGCAATTTTCAATTAAATATTATATCGGTCACTGTTTATATTAGAATAAATGATAATATATATTAATAAATAATATTATCAATAAATAATAATAATTATTATAAATAATTATAAATATTATATATAGGTCACTAGACGCTCGACTTATATTTTTTAAATTTTCTTTTAAGATAATATCAATTAACGTCTTATCTATAAGATTGGTCAACGATAGTCCGTTGTGAATATTAAATTGCATGAACCAGCCGCGAAGCGTTCAATATATTGCATACGCGAATACTTCTCGTGGAATATAATCTCCGAGATTTTTGAATTTCGCGCGCCGTATCGTTTTAAAAAATGATGAATTCTTTCAACGGGTTCTCAACGATACATAAAATTTATACACGCGAATTTACTTTTGGAAATAAATACGATTTTATATATTTAACGTCTCATATATAAGATTCATCAGGATTAGTCCTATGTGAACATCAATTCGCATGAACAAGCCGCAAAGCGTTCAATATATTACATACGCGAATATTTCTCGCGGAATATGTAATATCCGTGATATTTGATGTTCGCGCCAGGCATCGTTTATCAAATGCTGGATTCTTTCAACAGGTACTAAGCGCGAAATAAATTTTATACACAGGAGTTTTACTTTTGAAATAGATACGACTTTTATTAACAGTTAACGTCTCATATATGAGATTCATCAGGACTACTCCTATGTGAACTTCAATTCACATAAACAAGCCGCAAAGCGTTCAATATATTACATACGCGAATACTTCTCGCGGAATATAATCTCCGAGATTTTCGAATTTCGCGCCCCGTGTCGATTATCAAATTATGGATTATTTAAACACGCTCTCAACGCTACATAAAATTTATACACGCGAGTTTATTTTGAGAAATAAATACGATTTTTATGTATATTCAACGTATTACATATGAGACTCATCAGGATTAGTCTTATGTGAACATAATTTCGGATAAAAAAGCCACAAATCGTTCAATATATTACATAGGCGAATACTTCTCGCGGAATATAATCTCCGAGATTTTTTATCTCGCGCCCCGTGTCGTTTATCAAATGATGGATTATTTAAACACGTACTCAACGCTACATAAAATTTATACACGCGGGTTTACTTTTGGAAATAAATACGATTTTTATGTATATTTGACTGTCTCATAAATGAGACTCATCAGGATTAGTCCTACGTGAACATCAATTCGGATAAAAAAGCCACAAAGCGTTCAATATATTACATACGCGAATACTTCTCGCGGAATATAATCTCCATGATTTTTTAATTTCGCGCGCCGTATCGTTTACCAGATGATGGATTCTTTCAACGGGTTCTAAACGCTACATCAAATTTATACACGCGAGATTACTTTTGGAAATAAATACGATTTTTATGTATATTTGACGTCTCATATATGAGACTCATCAGGATTAGTCCCATGTGAACATCAATTCACATAAAAAAGCCGCGAAGCGTTAAATATATTACATACGCGAATAATTATCGCGGAATATAATATCCGAGATTTTTGAATCTCGCGCCCAGTATCATTTACCAAATGATGGATTCTTTCAACGGGTTCTCAACGCTACAAAAAATTTATACACGCGAGTTTACTTTTGGAAATAAATACTGTTTTTATGTATATTCAACGTATTACATATGAGACTCATCAGGATTAGTCATATGCGAACATCAATTCGGATAAAAAAGCCACAAAGCGTTCAATATATTACATACGCGAATACTTCTCGCGGAATATTATTTCCGAGATTTTTTAATTTCGCGTGCCGTATCGTTTACCAAATGATGAATTCTTTCAACAGGTACTCAACGCTACATAAAATATATACAGGCGAGTTTACTTTTGGGAAATAAATGGGATTTTTATGTATATTTAACGTCTGACATATGAGACTCATCATGATTAGTCCTATGCGAACATAAATTGGGATAAAAAAGCCACAAAGCGTTCAATATATTACATAGGCTAATACTTCTCGCGGAATATAATCTCCGAGAATTTTGAATCTCTCGCCCCGTGGCGTTTATCAAATGATGGATTATTTAAACACGTACTCAACGCTACATAAAATTTTTACACGCGAGTTTTACTTATGAAATAAATACGACTTTTATTAACAGTTATCGTCTCATATATGAGATTGCTCAACGTTAGTTCGATGCGAATATTAAATCGCAAAAACAAGCCGCGACGCGTACACTTTATTACATACGCTAATACTTCTCACGGAATTAAAGCAATTGAGAATTATTTTGATTCATCGCCGGTTTAAAATTATGAATAAATTCTTTACTTAATTAACGCTACATAAAAACTTACACACGCGAGTGATACGTTTAAAAGAAATGCGATTTTTATACCCATTCTTACCATCTAAAATATGATATTTTTGTTTTAATCCGGACCAAAAAAATTTTTATACATATAGAATAATGCATTTTTAAATAAACGAACTGAATAAGACATAGCCCTTTTCATTGTTTTGCAACTCTCTTTCTAAGAATATGATTTTTTAAATATTACATTTTCTTTTATTCCAAAATTACTTCCCCCGAGGGACTCTCTCAACATGTGATCCGAAACCCTTCTTTCTCTCTCTCCGCTCTCCGAACACTTAAGCGTACTTGGGTCCCGAGTTTCCAGGACATAGACCGTGTATGGGGCTTGTTTATGCGTTTGTAACTTGGCCCTCCACAACAAATTTTCACTGTATATATTTAAATTTTTACGCTGGTTTTCAAACGGTACTGCTCTCTTCTCAAATCAGTTTCCTTTTTGACATCAAACAGAGTGTGTGGCTACTTTTATCTGCCGCCTCTGTGTCTTAAAGGAAAATAGAAGATTAAAAATTGAAATAAAAACTAGCAATTTTTAATTCTTGCCCTTTAACGAAAAATCTGTTTCCTTCTGGGTTGGTGTTTTGTGATTCTGTGAAGTGCTTTTTGACACTTTTTTGAAGGCTGTGTTTTGGAGCGGTCTCGTTCCTAGATGCCTTGGAGCTTGCCATCTTGCCTTCTCACATAAGTTTTGCATGTTTTATAAAATATCATAAAAAAAGACCAAAAAATACAAAAACAAAAAAATCTAATGTTAGTGCTAATAACTTTTTTTGCACGTTTACAGCTTGGGCACTAAGTACATCAAATTTGGCACTGAAGAGGGCCCCCATTTGTGGCCGAAACGTTTGCCTTTTTCATCCCTACAATATATTTTCTGCCTCTTAAAATCTTTGATATGTTTCCGTGAACATTGATTTTTAATGAAAAATTATGACACAATGCCAATATAAATAAACTACATTGAATTTATTTTTGGGTCAAGATAAAAACTAAGGACATTAATACAAACATGTCTCGAAATTGTTATAATTTGTATATATGGGTTTTTAGAGCGCTGCACTCTAAAAACAAGTGTGTTACTTCTACACGTAAATCACGATAGTAACTTTTTAGGCATTTGAAGTGTGTAGTTTTAATATACATTACGAACGTAACATTTAATTTTCAAACACTTTAACGTTTTTTACCCAAAATGTGTGTTAAAAATACACACTTCAAATCCCTAAAACATTACTATCGTGATTCACGTGTAGAAGTAACACACTTGTTTTTAGAGTGTGATCACGAATCTGAAGTCAGATTTTTGAAATTCAAAGTGTCGTATTCAATATGACACTCAGAACATTTAAAATTAGCCAACAAACGGGAATTGTAGAGTTACTGATCACAGACCAGGTCTCAAATTTCCAAAATAAAGATTATGAATCTATGTGAGGAATGAAAATTCGGAATTTTCTACCAACAGAATATTTGAGCCATATTTTTATCTAATTTTAGTTTTACTGAATATGAATTTAGCGTTTATTGCCATGTAGATTGCGATAATTTCTTATTTATGGTATTCAACAAAGCAGTTTTTTAGCATTGATGCATAAAGTCACACTGCATGTTGTGCAATAAAATTGCGATCGAACTCGATTGGTTTTACTACTACAAAGGAAACAATGTTTGGAGCTATTCTCATACACACCAGGCAAATGTTTCTGTACTGACGTTCTGATACTTTCAGGTGTTTTAACTTTTTTTGTAGCAGAGATACTGGGTATATTTGTACATGGTCTTCCCTGCTTCTTTTGGAAATTTATTCCTATGAGCTCACCTACAACTGATAATCGAAGGTCTTTCAAATTTAAATTTTTATTGGGATTGAGTAATTTGAAAATTATAAAAGAGTTGACAAGAGTTACATCTATGAAGTGCCACAGTAAACGCTGCCACCACTTTTTGCTTTTTCTTGTTATTTCATACAATGATTTCATCTGATCTGACTTGTCAACACATCCCATATAACCATTAAAATCATTCGCCATTTGAGGGCAAGCTACAGTCTTTAGTGAACCATCTTTTTGTCTTCTCTTTACCTCAGACAAAGCAGATGGATCATGAAAATTTGATAAAAATTGAACTGGTTTTTTTTCTACCCATTTCAACCAACTGATCCCTTCATATGACGTACGGTATTCGCTGTCTCCCATTCTCACGTCTTTCTCTTTTCGTTGATTTTTAGGAAGACCTTTTCTGTCCTTCATAATTGTTCCACAGGCTGAAATTTCATCTTTCAATAAAGTAATCATCAAATCGTTACTTGTGCAGTAAATGTCGAAGTAGATATGGTAATTTTTATTTTTCAAAGTTTGAGATAAATCCTTGATAACTCTCTCCCCTAAATTTTTCTCAGCAAGATTAGCAATTTTCCCTGTGTAAATTTGGAATTCGCATATATAGCCACTCATTTCTGATATCACCCATACCTTATATCCTCGTTTTATGGGTTCCTGAGGCATTTATTATTTCATAGTACTTCTACCTTTGAACTTTACCATGCTCCCCGAGTCGAACTATTGATTTCTTTTGCTTCTCTTGATACTCTCTTGATTCTCTTTTGCTTCTCTTGATACTCTCTTGATTCTCTTTTGCTTCTCTTGATTCTCTTTTGATTCTCTTTTGCTTCTCTATTTTCTCTAACTATTAGAGATTTTTGAACTTTTTTTTTTAATGGAAGTATATTTAAAGGTCTACGGCGCAATCACCAAGGCGATTCAGTAGCGTTCGAATCGTCGGAGAGAGCAGACGTGAGTCATAATGAGTTCTGTGTACGCGAAACGTTTTGAAGCGGTCTACTTGTGTACCCATCCAAAGGGACCACTTATGTCCTATACAGCCGCTGCTAAATACATCAAAAAGTCTAAATCGTTCGTGAAGAAGTGGGTTGAGCGTTATAAAGCCAATAAAAAACACCCCGTGAAGGTCCATGTTTGGGGATGCTTCTCACAGCGCGGTTTTGGGTGTTTAGAGCTCTTCACCGAGAACTTGAATGCTCAGAAAATGCTCCAAATATATGAACGTGGTCTTCTAAGGTCTGCTACAAAGATGTTTGGAGCCGATACGGCCGATTGGATTTTACATGAAAATAACGACCCGAAACATCAAAGCCGTCTCTGCATCGCCTGGAAAACAGAAAGGGCATCACAACTTTGGACTGGCCATCACAGTCCCCCGATGCGAATATCTGGAGTGTTTCAAAAAGGAAGCTTGCGGGAAAACGTGTGTTCACCCTGAAACAGCTCTCGCAAAAAATCAGGAAGATATGGTAAGAATTACCAACGGACTACGCTGAAAAATTAGTGGAAAGCATGCCGAAAAGGTGCCAGGCCATTCTGGACAACGATGGGGACTGGACTATCTATTAGATAGTAGCGCCGTAGTCCTTCGAGATTACTTTTATTTAAAAAAACAAAACGTTTTAAAATCTCTGATAGTTTTCGAAAAATCGAGGACTCGCTCTTGTTGAACCCTTCTCATTCTGGTACTTGAGGGCATGTGATGCGTAATGACGTCACAAATGACCAACCATTTTATATTATTTATATTCATCGGGTTGATTAGGACAGGAATGTAAATATAATCATGAAATTGTAGGCAACAATGAGGAATCTATCAAAAAATCAATCTCCGGTACCATTTGGATTTTTATTTCGAAAAATAAAATTTCTCAAAATTAATTTGTAGATATGTTGTTACCGGTATTGTAATTTGAACAGTATAATGGATGGCCTTTCCATCCATTTTACTGTGCAAATTTCAAAATTAATGTTTTCAAAACAAAATTCGACATGTACCAGACATTGATACTTTGATACATTCCTCATTATTTTCCAAAAGTCTGGTACTATATTTTCGTTTCTTTTTTAATCAACACGATAAATATAAATAATAATAAACCGTTGCTAATTCCTGACGTCATTAGGAATTATATACTTTTAAAAATGGAGTATCATAGAGGAGGTAAGGAGAATCTTCGTTGCTACTCTTTAAGATCCTCCAAGGTGCAGAAACGGGAATATCTGCAGGAGAAGAGCATCAACAGAAGATCAAAATTACATTGATTTAAACAGCCAATGCGCCTCTTTTGATTCTCTCAAGTCCTCGAAAATAGAGCATCTTAGAGAATCAATAGAGAATCAATAGTTCGACTCGGGTCTCATCTATGGATTGCTCTGTGGTTGGATCATGATAATGCAGATAAGTTTCAGAAATTTTTTCACTGAATGGCCTTATTTTGTATAATTTGTCGAAGTTAGCATCTCCTTTTTTAAGTTCTTTAGTCTGATCATTCAAATGTAGATTACTGAGCAAGAAAGAGAATCTCTTGACAGGCATTGAGGAACTTATGTAAGCATCATTCAACTGAGGACCAATAATCACGATAAGACGGTAAACGTTTGATATCCATCATTATGTTTACTCCAATAAATTTCTTTATCTCCTCTGCAGTTACGAGAACATCATTCTTATTTTTATTCTGTTGATAATACAGATTTGTTTGTTAAACCATAAGCTCAATATTTTCTGTTGATAAGAACATCAAGAAAATATCTCCAGGTGTTTTGACAGTATCTGGAATATTCTTTGGTCCAACATTCTGTGTGAAAGGTAACTCATTGTAAGGCAAAGACTGATTTCACCAAGTTTCATCTGATGAATTTTGAGTATCTTCGAACCTCCGAGAATAACTAGCAGAATACCTTCCAATGCCTACATTCAGGTCACAATCTTCATCATCGCTGATGTCATTCCCATCTACAGATTCGTTGCCTGATGGAACTTCATCTCCTTCACATTCTTCTTCAGAATCACTCCTTTTGACTTTATCAAAATTACTCACTTTTTTTATTCAACTAATCAATAAGAAAATTAAATGCAACTCTCTAAACCTGAATCAGTGAACGGCCACTGATTCGCAGTGACTATTCACTAATAGCAGCAGCTATAAGTCTTTCACTGAAATTCAGTGAAATTCGAATGATAAATCAGTAAAATAGATTGAACTCACTTATTGAATCAGTGAAAGCTTCAGGTGGGAGTAATAAAACCAACAATATATTTTAACGATCGATGAACTCGTTTATTTTAGACTAAACATCACTGAAACGAAATTACGTAATTATTATTATTATTTTTAAGGGACGATAAATCGGTAAAGTGTAGATGAAAGTTTTGAATTTGCGAATTCAAAAGTTATGTTCACGTGACGCATTCACTGATTCCTCAATGAAATCAAAGCAGGGCACTGATTCATCAGTTGATATATTTTCACTGATATAATCAGTGACTCTTCCACTGATTCAGGTTTAGAGAGAAAGTAAAAACTATGATCACACTATTTTGACCGTTAGCCTGCCACTCAAACGTGATCCCTAAGACGGTAGAAATTTCAAATACACTGAATCTTCTTTATTCTTTCTTAGATGTTCTTCTTCTACTATACTTAAAAAATTTTATTTTTCGTAAGTAAATTTCTGCTGCAGTTTACCATTTAGCAACAGAAAAAGCTGTGTTCAAATCCAACGACACAGAACAATATCTGCAAAAGTTTCTTCTATTTATCCATCCTATTAGAGTAATTCAAATTAAATTCAGTATTTGGCCAAAAAAGAATACATAATTCAAATTTTTTGAAATCTTCACCCCTATATTCTATCCATCATTTTGAGTTTTCAAAATCTAAAACTAGATACGTAATCAGCGACCTCAAACACCCATGTACACCGAAAAATTTTTTTTTCCGAGAGTCAACTATCACCAATAGTTAAGTCTAGCCTAGTTGAAATAACACGGATTCCTGTTTAAGAAAATCACGTACATACAGTTAAACATACCGATATAAACCTTGCTACAGAGGAATAAATCATTCTAGTTCTATTAACAATTAAATTCAATCAATATTGCTTTGCTGTTATTACAAAACTCCGCTGTGAAAAGACATTTCCTCTGTATTTATTACTTTTTCACTGTGTAAACAAAAATTAATTTTTGTCAATAATTCTTTAAGACCCACTTTTATCAATATAAATTTTGCTCTAGTAGATCATAAACGTAAAGTTGTTTTGTGGTTATGTTTAATACATGCGCCTAAAAGGATCTGTCCGTCAAATTAACTTGCTTTCTTTGTTTTTCTTACTAAACTTGAAGTTTGTCATTTCAAGTACACGGAAAAAAATTTGGTAGAAATGCTGCACTACCTCTGGTGCTCCAGCGCCACTACACTGGAGGGCAACTGCAGTGCTCTTCATAGGTTAGCAGGTTTACTTTTTTGTGGACTAACTGCTCTCCCACAATTGCGGGAGAGCTGCTGCCCCACAGGAGGGAATGCTGCGGCGAGTCATAAACTGATATTTGACTATACATTTTAATGGAAAATTCAATTGTTTTGATATTTCTGAAACCGTCGTTAATTATTATATCTTTTGAAGAATTTGTTTAATTTATTAAAATTATGTGAAATTATTTTAAATCTCAACATTGAGGTTAGATTATTTGTAAACAGATCGTAATGAACCAAAAAGTACTTCTATATATATACAGGGTGGGCACGAGTGGGTTGCAGAATAGGGAATATAATTGGGAGTAGTTTAGTATACCCAACCGCCCAACATGCACTTTCGCTATTCGAAAAGATCTTTTTCAGGCGTTTTTTTGAAATTCGCGCCAGCTCAAAAGAGGTCGTGCATGTCTTGCGCATGTCTGTTCGCTTTTTTCAAGGTCGGTAATAGTGAAACCTGTCCATATTTAATTTTAAATATGGTAGAGGTTAGGTTTTCAAATGTCATTTTTGAAAAAATAGTAAAAATATTAAAATTAAAAGTGTCATGTTTTAAAAATATTGTCGAAAGTGCGGCAGAATTTTAAACAACAGTGAGTGAATTTATTATTCAGACACACAAGTGTAAATAGTTGAAAATTGGAATCAAATGTGACAGCAAGAAGCTCACCTTTGTAGTGGGTGATAAAAAATATAAATTTTAAACAAATAAAGAGCTTTGTTGCTTTAATGATTGATAAATGAGAACAGGAATAATTTATGGCATGGATAATGGTAAGATTTTAAATCTCTATGAGAAAAAACATTGAATATTTTTTAATGTAAAATTTTCAATTACAATAATATGTTTTAAATTTTCAGAAAACTATCTATTCACTTCAAATGAAGTTAAAAAAAAAAATTAAAAAATTTTTTATTTGACGGAAAATTCAGATCAGTATTTTTTATTTCACTTTCAATGATATTCTTGAAAAGAGACGTATACTTTGTGAAATGTTTTTTTTTCTTTTTCGGAAAGTCAAAAATAAAGCAAGAGGGAAAAATAAAGGATTTAAGAACAAAAATTGTGTAGGTATTTTTGTTTCTTATAAGTTGCAGTAGCAAAAGTACATAAATAATAATGTAATAATACTTTGAAATATCTTAAAGCTAAACTTTATAATTTATCATTCTGAACAAAATATCAAAACACTAACTGATGTTTATGTAATCAAATCCTCGATAGCCATTGATTATTGTAAAAATTGTTCCCGGGACTAGAAGAAAGGTTTCGAAATTCTGCAAACTGGCTCAGGAGTCTACGTTCATGTATTCTGTTAGTTCTTATACTAAAAAGTTGTAAAAACTTATTTTTACAAATCTTCAATACTCGTAGCGACCGGTCTAGAGTGGCCAAGATCTAAATACACACAAAACATTACCTAAACCTTTGTCTGTAACTAAAATAATATCAATAAATTCTTTCAATTCAGTTCATAAGTAGCTATTCCTGTCTCTCATCAGTTCCTAAAGCTATACTTAATAATTTGTCATTTTAAAAAAATTTCAAAAACCCTCACTGATGCTTATGTAATCAAATCCTCGATAACCAACGATTATTGTAAAAATTGTTCCCGGGACTAGAATAAAAGTTTCAAAATTCTGTAAAGTGTCTCGTAAGTCTTAATTCTCGTACTCTATCAGTCCTCGTAGCAAACAGTTTTGAAAAACCATTTTTTCAAAACTTCAATACCCATAGCTGCCGTTCTAAAGTGGCCAAGTTCCAAATACACACAAAATATCACACAAATCCTTCACTGTAATTAAAAAAATTGCCCTATATTCTTCTAATTTGGTTTTCAAGTAGCTATTCCTGTCTCTTATCAAATCCCGAAGCTAAACTTTATAATTTGTCATTTAAAAAAAATTTCAAATACCCTCACTGATGTTTATGTAATCAAATCCCAGGTAGGCATTGTATTAATTTTTTTTAAATGACAAATTATAAAATTTAGCTTTAGCAACTGATGACAGACGGGAATAGCTACTCGAGAACCAAATTAGAAGAATTTGGAGCTATTATTTTAATTACAGTGAAGGATTTATGTGATATTTTGTGAGTACTTGGAACTTGTCAACTCTAGAACGGCAGCTATGAGTATTGAAGTTTTGAAAAAATGATTTTTCAGAACTGTTTGCTACGAGGACTGATAGAGTACGAAAATTGAGTCTTCTAAGACACTTTACAGAATTTTGAAACCTTTTTTCTAGTCCCGGGAACAATTTTAACAATAATCAATGGCTATCGAGGATTTTATTACATAAACATCAGTCAGGGTTTTTGAAATTTTTTTAAAATGCCAAATTATAAGGTTTAGCTGTTGGAACTGATGAGAGACAGGAATAGCTACTTGAGAACCATATTGGAAGAATCTAGATTAGTTATTTTATTCACAGTCAAGGATTTATGTGATATTTTGTGTGTATTTGGAACTTGTCAACTCTAGAACGGCAGCTATGAGTATTGAAGTTTTGAAAAAATGGTTTTTAAAAACTGTTTTCTACGAGGACTGATAGAGTACGAGAATTAAGACTTCTGAGACACTTTACAGAATTTTGAAACTTTTATTCTAGTCCCGGGAACAATTTTTACAATAATCGTTGGTTATCGAGGATTTGATTACATAAACATCAGTGAGGGCTTTTGAAATTTTTTTCAAATTACAAATTATAAAGTATAGCTTTAAGAACTGATGAGAGACAGGAATAGCTACTTGTGAACCAAATTGGAAGAATCTAGATTAGTTATTTTATTCACAGTCAAGAATTTATGTGATATTTTGTGTGTATTTGGAACTTGTCAACTCTAGAACGGCAGCTATGAGTATTGAAGTTTTGAAAAAATGGTTTTTAAAAACTGTTTGCTACGAGGACTGATAGAGTACGAGAATTAAGACTTCTGAGACACTTTACAGAATTTTGAAACTTTTATTCTAGTCCCGGGAACAATTTTTACAATAATCGTTGGTTATCGAGGATTTGATTACATAAACATCAGTGAGGGCTTTTGAAATTTTTTTCAAATTACAAATTATAAAGTATAGCTTTAAGAACTGATGAGAGACAGGAATAGCTACTTGTGAACCAAATTGGAAGAATCTAGACCAATTATTTTATTCACAGTCAAGGATTTATGTCATATTCTGTGTGTATTTGGAACTTGGCCACTCTAGAACGGCAGCTATGAGTATTGAAGTTTTGAAAAAATCATTTTTTAGAACTATTTACTATGAGGACTAATAGAGTATGTAAATTAGGACTACTGAGCCAGTTTGCAGAATTTTGAAACCTTTTTTCTAGTCCCGGGAACAATTTTTACAATAATCATTGACTATCGAGGATTTGATTACATAAACATCAGTGAGGGTTTTTGAAATTTTTTTAAAATGCCAAATTATAAGGTTTAGCTGTTGGAACTGATGAGAGACAGGAATAGCTACTTGAGAACCATATTGGAAGAATCTAGATTAGTTATTTTATTCACAGTCAAGGATTTACGTGATATTTTGTGTGTATTTGGAACTTGGCCACTTTAGAATGGCAGCTATGAGTATTGAAGTTTTGACAAGAGCATTTTTTAGAACTATTTACTATGAGGACTAATAGAGTATGTAAATTAGGACTACTGAGCCAGTTTGCAGAATTTCAAAACTTTAATTGTAGTCCCGGGAACAATTTTTACAATAATGATTGGCTATCGATGATTTGACTCCAAAAACACCATTTAATGTTTCAAAATTTTTTTTAAATCACAAATTATACAGTTTAGCTGTGGGAACTGATAAGAGATAGTGATAGCTACTTAGGAACTGAATTGAAAGAATTTATAGATATTATTTTAGTTACAGTCAAAGGTTTAGGTAATGTTTTGTGTGTATTTAAAACTTGGCCACTCTAGACCGGTCGCTATGAGTATTGAAGATTTGTAATAATAATTTTTTACAACTTTTTAGTATAAGAACTAACAGAATACATGAACGTAGACTCCTGAGCCAGTTTGCAGAATTTTGAAACCTTTCTTCTAGTCCCGGGAACAATTTTTACAATAATCAATGGCTATCGAGGATTTGATTACATAAACATCAGTTAGTGTTTTGATATTTTGTTCAGAATGATAAATTATAAAGTTTAGCTTTAAGATATTTCAAAGTATTATTACATTATTATTTATGTACTTTTGCTACTGCAACTTATAAGAAACATAAATACCTACCCAATTTTTGTTCTTAAATCCTTTAATTTTCCCTCTTGCTTCATTTTTGACTTTCTGAAAAAGAAAAAAAACATTTCACAATATAAATGTCTCTTTTCAAGAATATCATCGAAAGTATAATAAAAATCTCCATTTGAAGTGAATAGATATTTTTCTGAAAATTTAAAACATATTATTGTAATTGAAAATTTTACATTAAAAAAATATTAAATGTTTTTTATCATAGAGATTTAAAATCTTACCATTATCCATGCCATAAATTATACCTGTTCTCATTTATCAATCATTTAGAGCAACAAAGCTCTTTATTTGTTTAAAATTTATATTTTTTATCACCCACTACAAAGGTGAGCTTCTTGCAGTCACACTTGATACCAATTTTCAACTATTTACACTTGTGTGTCTGAATAATAGATTCACTCACTGTTGTTTAAAATTCTGCCGCACTTTCGACAATATTTTTAAAACATGACACTTTTAATTTTAATATTTTTACTATTTTTTCAAAAATGACATTTGAAAACCTAACCTGTACCATATTTAAAATTAAATATGGACAGGTTTCACTATTACCGACCTAGATAAAACCGAACAGACATGCGCAAGACATGCACGACCTCTTTTGAGCTGGCGCGAATTTCAAAAAAACGCCTAAAAAAGATCTTTTCGAATTGCGAAAGTGCATGTTGGTCGGTATCTCGTATACTAAACTACTCCCAATTATATTCTCTATTCTGCAACCCACTGGTGCCTACCCTGTATAGGAAACATCATTTCAATGGGCTCTTTCATGTAAATCATAAAAAACTTAAAATTTGTACATTCGCCTGCTTTTGCATTTGTCTGCCGATGCGGTGCAACTACACTCCCTACCGAAAGGAGCGCTGTGTTCCTTCGATGTAAGTCAAGTGCTCTCCCAAAAAGGGGCAGCTGCTCACCCACAGAGGTAACGCAGCATACCCAAATGCATATTCGCACAACTCTCCTCCGCTAAACGCAACAGCTTCACCGCTAGGGGCAGCATCTGCGCCAAATTTTTTTCCGTGTAGGATTGCAAAGTTGACGCCTGTCCTAACTAGGCAAAATAGTTGATTCCTTGTACACTGGTACAAGGAATTTTTTTCGGTGTACAGGTAATATAAACTAAAATCACTGAATTTTATGAATTTCTCTTACTACCAAGCCGCCATATAGAATCCGACATTTCGAATTTTCAAAATGTGATACTAGATTCGTAATCAGCGACTTCAAAAACCCCTATACAGGTAATAACAGCTAAAATCATTGAATTTTATAAATTTTTCATACGATCAGGCCGCCATATTGAATCTGCCATTTTGGGTTTTTAAAATCTGATACGGGATTCGTAATCAACGACCTTCAAAACGCCCGTAAACCAAATATCAGTAAATTTGTGTGTAAAATGACTTCATAACCGAATTTAATTTAAAATTTTTACATTTTTCCATTGTCAATTGTTTATAATTAATTGCATTTAGTGCTACTCTAAATTTTCAGCTGAGAAACCTATTCCATAAGCATCTAGTGTTCGACGAGAAGAGATTAGAACGACCTAGAGCTCAAACTATTGAAGCTGTAAAGAAAAAACTGAGAAAAAATAGGCCACCACTATAGTGGCGTCTACCCCTGAAAGGGTCAAAGATATATTCGCACGCACATTTTTTTTTTTAAATAGGGTAAAGATTAGAGGTATGCAAACAGTTAGGTCGAATTTCCAATGTAAATTGAGTCCCATTTATAGACACTTTGTACATTGAATTTTATGAAATTGAGTTTAATTAAACAGAGATGTTTCAATCATTTCAAAAATATAATCTCTCGAAGCCAAAATTGTTTAAATTGGCTTTGAAATAAAACCCATTTGAAAATAACGCGGGTCAGTTGTCGGTTCGAAAAAACTGACTTCATACGGTTCGAATTGATCAACTGCACACCTCTGTTGAAGATGTATTTATACACATGCCTCACACACATATATTTTTTAAACATTACAATCAAATATGGATAAATAAAATCATAATTATTATCAATTAAATGTAAGGTTGTCGTTAATTTCCTATTCTTACTCTCTAAATCTGAATTAGTAAAAAGTTTACGAATGCAATTAGTAGCTCTGTGTCTTACTATTGAATTAGTAATTATATCACTTTCTAATAAATCAAATGGTAAAATTTATGTTACTAAATGAATTAGTAAGGGTATCCAACTAATATGTTTAGTAGTACTGACTTATTAATTCAATGCGTAGAAATGAATTGCAAGTCCAACCTTATTTGATTTATTGTTCAATATATCTTGGTGGTTCTACTGCTATGACGTTGGTTTTTCTTCGTTTGTGAATGAATAAGTTAATTCTAAATATTCTATATTCTGACTCTATGTTCATGTCATATTAATGTTACGTCGGTTCTTAACATCCTATTCTGTAAAGACCTTTAAAATAGCTAAGTTTTAGTTTAATATTGAAGATGATATGAATAGTTAATAAAGAACTGGGAAAGTGTTCTTGGAAAAAAATTGGGTTGACTCAAATTTATTTTCAGAAAAATTAGAGTTCGTCGAAACTTATAGTGTGCAGGAATTCACTGAAGTACTGAAGAAGCACCTGGATTCAGAAACCGTGACAAAACTTGGTGAGCACTGGTGCCATTTTCTTATGTTGTTCCATGTATTTAATAATTAATTATTTCGTTTTAATAAAATTCTATTCATAGTAAAATCAGTTCTTCGATTTATTTAAAACTTCCGTTTAAAATAGTAACCAGCAATACATTTACCAATTTATTTAGTAGTAGCATTACCAATTCTTATAGTAAATAGAGTTACTAATTCATTTTATGGGTTATTCTTACTCATTGCATTAGTAGATTTTTACTAATACCCAGTAAACGAATCCGCACTATTTGAATTAGTAGAAAACATATTTAAGCAGGATTTGGCAGTTTTAACGTTGAAGAATGTTCATTTTTTAAAAAAAGGTATTTTATCCTTTGACAGTCTTGCCCTCAACTAGCCATGAAAGATAGATATAATCACTGATATATTTCAATACTTAGCTTCAAATAAAGAAAAGTCAATGTTGTGTATAATATTGCATATATGTAGTATGTATATAATATTGTATATATATAATATATGTATATGTATATATATGTATGTGTGTATATGGGTATATGTGCATATGTATTGTATTAAAAATTACACCAAAAAATTTCAATCTACAACTTCATGCACGAATGTCAATTTAAAAATATTTTTATACTTAGACACTTACAAGAAATCCTATGTTAGCAAACTTTTTTCTTTCTGTATTTTTTAGACTTAAATAAATCACTGATGAGGGCTCCGATTAGAGCCGAAACGTCTGATTATGTAAAACTCTGAGTTTTTATCAACCTTGGACCCTAAAGCCAATTACCAACATCAACATATATCTTCAATAAATAGTTGGTTCAAAAAAATTTATTTCATTAATTCAGATTAGTGATGCAACAGTATAATTAAAAGTATAAAAACAGTATAATTTTTAAACCCATTTTCGTAGTCTGTAGAACTATTCCATTCTTCTGAATCTAAAAATATATTACATTATTAATTATTTTGTTTCTAAAAAATTCACTTTGGAAAATTGAATATACGATATAAAAAATAATGAAACACAATAACGTTCTACACTTAAAATTATAATATTCTTTTCAAATTACCGTTAATAAAAAATGTTTCCGAACTCGCCATGTATTTTTTGCTTTTGTCATTTTAATATCAATATAGTCACTATACAATATCACGACCACAACACAAAATTCGAAAATAATCTTGTCTATCATAATCCGATGTGGTTCCAACCCGGGCCACACCGTGTGCCCTCCTGCGGCCACATGTGGAAAATCCGATCGGGCCCGGATCGGAACTTGGAAACAAATTGGCCTTCTAGATCACGCCTTCATGTAGAGGCAAACATACTGTCTAATTTTTTACATTTTGCCGGTACTTTGAAAATAAATTTTTTTTGAATTATCGGTACCATTTAAACAAAAACTATAATTCATAGATGTTTCAAATTTGGAATGCTATTTTGGACTATTAAGTCTACCTTTTCCTAAAATATCAATGTGAAAAATCGATTTTCTCAAACGTTATTAACAATTTGCGATTTTTACGAATTTTGTACTTTTTCTCAATTCACAATTAAACTAATGGACTTAGAGGGGTATTTTTTACCAACTTTTTTGTAGATAATTTAATAACGAACAACTTTAATTGTTTATAAATAATTGTAGTTGTTACCAGTGTAATATTAAAAATATTTGTAATATTAGATAATTGGCTTTAGGGTCCATAAATGAAAAAAACAGCAGTTTTAATCAAACGTTTCGACTCTGATTGGAGTCCTCATCAGTGATCTTTATTTCTAGAATATGAAAAAGCAACTAGTGAATATTGCGCATGTGAGTCCCACGATTATCAGAAACAAAAACAGCATAAAAACTAATTGGTATTTCAAACCCACTTGGTCTGGACGTTTCCTAAATTTCCACTCACACCACCCTTACAAATACAAAATCAACGTCATCAATAATCTTGTAGACAGAGGTATTACCCTAGCTTACAAAGATTTTCACAATGAAAACATTAAAAAATTCAAATCAATCTTAATCACTAACAGCTATCCCCCAAAATTGATCGATTCTATTATAAGAAAAAGATTAAATCTTCTATCAAAAAACTCAGGCACGGTATCACAGATACACCAAAAACCGAAGACAACCCATCAGCAGAAAACAACCTTCGCATACACACAAACAACACAACACCTAGCAGATCAAAGCTTGACCACTAACACACAATCCCTACAATACGTGTCATTACCTTACGTACAAGGACTTTCTGAAAAACTAGCAGCCATTCTCAACCCCTTCAACATCAAAATTGTTTCACGCAACGCCAATAATTTATCCCGTATATTCAAAACAACCAAAGACCCCATTCCTAAACTTAACACCGCCAATGTCGTCTATAACATTCCGTGCACCGATTGCACAGCCTGTTACATAGGCACAACAAAACGCCCCTTGAAAAATAGAATTCTAGAACATAAAAAAGATGTCTACAATCCCCCAGACAAGTGGACTGCCCTGACAAAACATTCATGGCATCAAGATCACACATTCGATTTTGATAATGTACAGATCGTTGATCGGTCTGAAAATTATAGAAAGCGGATGATTTTAGAAATGAGCCATATAGCTAGCAACCCCAATAGAATAAATCAAAGAACTGACACTGACAATCTATCTGTTTTTTACCATTCACTTTTAAACAACAGGTTTAAAAACAACTGAAAAATTGATTTACAAATTTTTATCTTCCCTATGGAGTCAAAATAAACAAATAAATCTCAATTCTAACAAGGTATTCAAAAACTTACTTCATTATTAAATCCTCAAAACTCTCCAATAAATGATCACATAGGCCCCCTAGCGAACTGGCTGAATGGTAGCTTTACTCTGTAGCGTAAAGCTATCGTAAAGCTATCGTAAAGCTATTGTAAAGCTATCGTAAAGTAGCATTATAACTCATGAATGAGGCAAAATAAACATTCAAAATGTTTTTATCCTTACTCTACGTTGAAAATAACGTTAAATGGTAATTGAAATATGCAATAATTTCATTTATTTACGCTAAAAATTAAAAAAACATAATACATGTCATTGAAGGCAGTGCAGTGGTTCACCTTTTGTGGAACGTCTCCACCGTTAAAGTAGACCATTGGTTGGAGTGAGACACAACTATACTTTCATCTCACTCTAACAAATAGTCCATCCTGACGGTGAAAACATGGAAAGTGATGAACCACTGCACTGCCTTCAATGACAGGTATATAATATATAGTATATAAATAAAATTATTGCATATT
Organism: Diplolepis rosae; assembly: GCA_030998225.1. NCBI lineage: Eukaryota > Metazoa > Arthropoda > Insecta > Hymenoptera > Diplolepididae > Diplolepis > Diplolepis rosae. Next base: position 88,620 of record JAPYXD010000710.1, read on the forward strand.
TTAATTACCATATAACGTTATTTTTAACGTAGAATAAGGATAAAAACATTTTGAATGTTTATATTGCCTCATTGATGAGTTATAATGCTACTTTACAATAGCTTTACGCTACAGCGTAAAGCTATCGTTCAGCCAGTTCGCTAGGGCTTCTTGAATTTTCTTTGAAATGTGTGGGACCGTTACGACTCCGGTTACAATTTACTATACTTCCTTTATTATCGGGACAGTCTGGTCATCTAGTGTTTTTCCTTCCGCTTTCCCTTACAATCACAGTTCTACTTATATTAAAAAAAAAATTCCCTCCATCTTACGGGTTTTCTTGCCTACAACTGTCTTTTCTATGCACCCAGAAATCAGTCACTAAACGATCCTCTTATAGTGAGTTTGTGAAAATGTGCCTTAAAAAACAGCGACGTAGAAAAAAGATGGAATTAAAACCAAGATTAAATTTATCAGAACCCAAGGAATTACAATGACTTAAGGTTAGAAAATTTAAATTTATAACAGATGAGATGATGAATTTGAATCCCGTATTATAATATTACTTACAAAATTCGATTTTTATTGCAAAGATTTTTTTCATGTTTTTATCGAAGTTTTTTGAAGCTTTTATCGAAATTTTTATCGAAGTTTTTATAGGTGTTTCTTATCGAGTTTTCTGGCCTTTTTTGAGTTATTCATTTACACCTTTATGTACTCACATCCACATTTTAAGTTACATTTATACATAATCGTTTCTAGTTTTTTTTATCTCAGATGTTTAAAAATGTATGTTTTACTTTTCAATTATTAATTCTCTTATGAATTCTCTTGTGTTCCCAAAAAATTTTTATGTATAACTTTATGTAAATTTCCTCATGTTATTATTCTTCACGCAATCCCAAAGAATTTTCATGCTTTTTTATCGACGTTTTTTTGAAGTTTTCATCGAAGTTTTATCGAAGTCTTTATCGAAGTTTTGTTTGCATATTTTTAAGGTTTTTTTCATATTTTATACATCTATAGTTTAAAATACACTTATACATAAACGTGGAATAGTTTTCATGTTTTTCAATCAAAGGTTTTTTGAAGTTTTATCGAAGTTTTACCGAAGTTTTTACATTCTCATCATGGATGAGAAGGTATTGGTTTTATATGAACAATGACTTTCGAAAATTTCATCAAATCTTTACGTTTTGAGACCCCCTGTGTCAGAAAAAATGGTTTTTACGAAAGTGTCTGTCTGTCTGTCTGTAGGTCGTGTGCGGCATAACTCTCGATAGAATTATCAGATTGAATTGTGCTTTGGCACACTTTATCGGAGCCGAAAAAGTAAGGACAAGTTCGTTAACCAGCCACATCCAATCAAAATTGAGGGATTGAGCACTACTTTTGTGTTTTTGAAAATAATTTTTTGAAAAAATCAAAAATTTTAATACTGGTTTTAGATAGTGCTCATAAATCTCTAAAAATAATCCTGATAACATTTTTTGATTAAATCAAAATTAGAAATGTTACAGCATATTCAAATTCGAAAAAAGTCAATATCAAAATTCCATTTTCCAGTTAAATTATACGAGATACGAAAAAACGTTATGATACAATATTATTTTCTACATGAAGACATACAAATTTGAATTGTAACATTTTTTCATAAGATGCATATTTTTTGTTTTAATTCAAAAATAATCTATTGAAAATCCAAAATTCAATTTTTTAACAGTAATATGTGAAATACGAAAAAAACGTGAGAATAGAAAGTTGTTCGTTTCAAAAAGATCTACAAGTTTTGTCTTACACAGTTTATGAATAAACATATATTTTTCGTTTCAATTCCAAAAAATACGATTAAAATTCAATAATTCCATTTTTTAGACAAAATATATGAGATACATAAAAAAAGTTTAGATGAAAAATTATTTGCCTAAATGAGGTCTACACATTCTTATTAAAAAATTTCTCGACAGGATGTATATTTTATGTTTTGATTTTTAATATTAAAAAAATTCGATTTTTTTCACCAAAATATGTGAGATACGAAATAAGCGTTGTTCTGCAAAATCGTTTCCTTAAGGTAGTACGATCACGAAAATTAAACCTCAGAAACAATTTGAAACACAAAAAAATAATGTTATTAATAAATTTTATTTTTGCCCAAACTTATTTTCTTATCGCTTCGAGTCAAATTTTTGAAAATAATGCGATTCTAATAAATTATGGTTCATTTTTTTAGAAAAAAGATTCTCTACAACTTGACCGTTTCCTATTTTTGAAATTGAATTAATTATTATCAAATACAGCAATTTGTTTATAAAAATTTTGTTTTGAAAAATTTTTTTTTTATAATTTCAGCCATTAAAGAATTCATTTTCGAAAATCGGAAACGGTCAAGTTGTAGAGAATCTTTTTCCTAAAAAAATGAACCGTGATTTATTATAATCGCATCATTTTTAAAAATTTGGCTCGAAGCGATAAGAAAATAAGTTTGGGCAAAAATGAAATTTATTAATAACATTATTTTTTTGTGTTTCAAATTTTTTTCATGAAAAATAATCTTTTCTCTTTCAAATTAGCCCTTCAATAATAATATTGCTATTCTTGAAAGCAAAATTATCTATTTTAGCCTGAGGTCTAATTTTCGTGATCCTACTACCTTAAATAAAGTCTACGATTATTTTTTCTTTTTGAGAGATTTGGAAGAAAATAAATTATTTTAATCATGTAATTTATTAAAAAGTTACTGAAATGTATACAGAAAATCGAGCGCGAAGCGCGAGTGTCATGATGAGAATGTGTTCCTTAAGGCCGATAGAGCCTTAAGTAAATTGAATTTCCTGTTTCACTTAAACTGCACTGATAGAAAGGAATGGCTGTTACAACGATATTTATGATTAATTTAACCTTACCTTATTGCTGGCATAGATACAGCAATATGAGATTTGTATTTTAACAATCCGATTATAACTGAATAAATATGAACGAATCAACCATATCATTGGTTGCTATGAAAAAATGTATTGTTCGCCTTCCCATATTATATTTCTGATTCGACCAGTTTCACTTACAATATTTTGATTTCTGTATTTAACTTCCTGCATTGTTCAGAGAGACATATTATTTTATAAATACAATTATAAATTCCCAACCTACAACCAAATGGCTAAAACTACCGAACCATTTCTATCAGTGTGAAAAAGAAATTTAGTGAATTTGAGAAAATGAGTAATTCACATCATCTTTAATATTATAAAATTGGTTTGAGCTTCAGTATTAAATTATAAAAAATAAACTTAAATGTATGCGGAGAGCACAAGACCGAGCGCGAAGCGCGACGATCAAATTGCGCGCCCTAGGCGCGCTCAAGCTTGCGAGCGAAGCGAGCTGCGCGCGAAGCGCGCGATGAGAATGTGCTCGCGAAGCGGGCAGATTTTTTTGTGTAATTTTTGAGTTACTTTTTCTCACATTTTTATACTTGAATCTACAATTTAAGCTACATTTGTACATAAACGTGTCTAGTTTTTTTATCTCAGATGTTTTTAATAAAATGCATGTGTTTCTTTTCAATATCAATTCTTAAGATTTCTCTTTTGTTTTACTAAAATATGTTTATGTTTAATTTTATGTAAATTTTCTCATATTTTTATTCTTTACATAATACCCAAGTTGTACTCAAAAGTGTGACTCACGTGCGCAATATTCACTAGTTGTTTTTTCATATTATAGAAATAAAGATCACTGATGAGGACTCCAATCAGAGTCGAAACGTTTGATTAAAACTACTGTTTTTTTTCATTTATGGACTCTAAAGCCAATTATCTAATATTACAAATATTGTTATTGAGGGTCGATATAATTCCTGTTCTAAATATTAATAATATTAAATGAAATGGCCTTTCTAGTACATTTCTGGTATAATATTTTTAATTGTTTTTTTTTAATTCACTTCAAAAAATAGGGGGTTTCAATTGTTAAATTATTGTTATACACACATATCCGAACCATTTAAGCCCTCATACTTATTTGCTGGAATTTTTGTAAAAAAACTCAGCCTTTTGGGCTTGATTAAAACTAAAAATTTCGAACTCAACCATGTAATTTGAAGATATATTTTGTTCCTCATAAACTTGACCACACTATTACCTAAATATATATATACTAGTAGAAAAAGTATATGAATAATCGACTCTCGTCGCTTCTTATAGAATGTATATCTACTATACTTACTTGACATTTACGACGATGGTATAATATTATCTACGACTCTACGTCGTAGCACAGTTGTAACGATAATTCTCCAAATTCCTCTTCTTTTGTCTTCATAAAATATGATTGACCGAATGAACAAAACTGGGCCATTAATATAAATAGTGCTTTGACACCTTTCATTTATCAATTTTTATTTCCTGAAACCATTTCTGTGTTTTAATATTTTTGAATACAAAATACTTCAATAACAGACATATTTGAAAGGTACCTATATGAAAAGAATTCCTTTAATTGAAAATTTAAATTTGAATAATATTAATGACACTTTTGTATACTTCAAGCAAAAAAATCAGCAGGCTTTAATTCACTTCAACTATTATTTATTCCATTAAAATCTTTTGTCATGTGAAGTTATAATTTGAACGTTCATTTGATCTAGAAATATCCACCGAAGTAACAGGCTAATCAGGGAAAATTTTCATCATCATTTGGAAATATATACCTTAGCTACAAAAACCTTTTCATACTCCATTCGTTTTACGATCCTTTTATTCATTGATGGAAATCAGAGCTATTACTTTGAACTCTTGTTGAAAAGGCAGACATAGTGAATATAAAGTTTTAATTTCCCCTAATGAGTATCGACAAAGTTTTCTTTATATCCATACAGGAATTATGCACGTGACCCAAACCAGGCATAACAGACCTTGCAAGCCCTAGTTCGTAATTAAACCCTTGCTAGGCCAGGGCCTAGCCTGGCTACAGTTTATTAGAAACCAATTTCTGAATTTTTAATTCACCTGATCGAGGCCAGGTTTCGACCTTTTATTCCAAGCCCATGTCATCAGGTTAAGGAGTTTTTTCAAAGGGTAGCGTATATATGACGAAGGTCTATCTTTAATATTTTTTCTGTAAATAGTATTATATATTTTAATTCGAAAGTTTATTTTGGAATAGAAGTAATTCTTTTAATTTTACTTTTATAAATAATTAAATTTAACTGAAGGTTTCGCTTTATGGAACAGTGGAAATTTTTCAACCTTAATTACATTTAATCGACAATTACGAGTAGTCGCAGCTTTTTTGTCTTTGTGATAGGAAAATAATATTTATGTGAGGAAATAAAAATTTCACTCTTGAATAAAAATAATGTAAAAATTGTATTTCCTACTTTTCCAAAGCAAAAGAAACAAAATTCTAATCAATAGTTCAAAAAATACATTCTTATTTCGAAATATTTGACTTGAAAGTAAGTGTATTGTGTCCAATTAATTTGTAACAATTTCCTTTTATATTTTTTTATCAAAATAATAATATTTCCTCTATAAGGAAGAAAAATGACCCGCAAAAATCATCATTTAAAAAGTGATTCGTGAAGAGTTACATAATTGTTTCTTGTAGTGTCAACAGATTTTGAAATGAAATAAAATTTCAGAAAGGAATTCCATAGAGTGAAGAGAATGTGTAAAAGTAAACCGACAATTTTCATTGAGCAGAGATGAAATTTCTTTTCAACCACGGGTCTTGTCGATTCTTAATCCGGCTCTGAAATTATAGTGATACGTGGAGTGGAGCTTGGAAATCGGTTAATCCGAGACTCAAAGTAACTTGTCAGTCTTATTGGCGTTTTAACTCCACTCAGTATGAAACAAAGTCTGCTCATAATCGTGGTGACGATGCTGCTAATTGTTTTATCATCGTCGTGTTCATTGGCTGAAAACGATCAACTAGAAAATCAAACTTTCATTCCTTTCGATGATAGAGTTAAAGCTGGATCTATCATAGATGTTCCAAAACGTTGTCCGCCTAATTTAGTAAGGATGGGTAAACGATGTCGGATAGTAATATAGGTGAGCTAACGCATCCATTCAAATTTGATTACTAATTTATGAATAATCTCAAGAAAAAATAGAAAAACCAGTTTTTGAAATAATAATTCTATAATCTTGGGTCATCCAGCCAGAATTTTATTTATACAGAAATTTACAAATACCACAAGGAAATGTCATGCACGTGCCGCTAGAAGAACTTATCATGCAAATATTATCTTTTATTATTCAAATCAAAGTCACTCACATCACTACGGAGTATTAGCATGACATTCTCATGATGTCACCTTAAATTTATTTATCTTTTATTTTAACGAAACTAAACCGACTTTCATTTGTTTTTTGAAGTTATTCGAGATTTTGTGAATTGGGATCAGAATTCACGATTTGGAATTTTCATACTAGGATTATTATGTAGTCCAATAAAGTATCTATTTGGATCAATTTCGTTTATAACCAACATTGGGTACATATATTTTGCGTTTGTAAAATAAATTTAGCACTTAAGCGACTGATCGCGGAGATCTCCCCATTTTTACAGTTTTCTGTGGCGCGTGCGGCCGGCTAAGTGTTAATACCTCTTGTTATTCAAATATCGAAATTCAGAATTAGCTAAAGTATATTTCTTCCATTGTTTCTAATTCATAAAAAATGGAACAACTAATTTAGGAGATCAAAATAAATGTTGTTAGTGGGGATAAGTAACTTACACACAAGGAAGGTTACCGAGCCAACAAGAAAGTTCAGGGACAAACATTAAATACTTTCAGATTCGAAATATTAGTTTTTATTCATTCAGAAGATGCTTTTAACGTCTGAAAAGAATTAGGTATTTTCACTTCCTTAAACAGTTTACTTCACTTGGTGGAACACTATACCGGCGGTATTGTTCACATCGTAAATGTATGGAAAGGAATCTTATTTTTCAATTTCTGCAATAAAGAAGCATTTACCAAATAAAATTTATAAATGGAAATACGTTTTATTAGGTAAAATAAATTAAATGAAATTATAAAATTGTAAAAATAGAAAAACCACTCAAAATTATAAAAATTTATAGTTTAGTTTAATTTATTTTGCATAAAGTTAGCCTTTTATGGAAGTGAAAATGTTTAATATATGTATATTATAATGAAAAATAATGGATCATTCAGATATAGTCTTTTTAAGGCCATGGATCAACCAGACCATTTGTTCGATATGGTGATTTTTTGTCTGTAAATTTTTGTCCATGTAAAATGAGATATCAAGTCAAAAATTTGTGAGCATATATATAGGTTTATTTCTTATAATTTGATACTAAAGCTTAAGTCAATTTTATAACATTGTAGATGTAAATTACATTTTTTCAAAGTTACTAAATTTGTTTTTGATTTCAAATAGAAAAGGAAATTAAATTTACTTAAGACTCTATAAGCCTTAAGGAACACATTATCACCATGACATTTTTGATTTTCAATATTTCAAATGAAAACATAAAATATATATCTTGGCAAAAAATGTCCTACTGAGAATTTGTAGACTTTATTTAGGCAAATAATTTTCTATCTCAACTTTTTTTCCGTATCTCACTTATTTTTAAAAAAAATGGTATTTTCAAATTTTCATAGTATTTTTAATTGTAACGAAATGAAATAGTATATTACGTGCCTAGGCGCACAATGAGGGTTATTGCGCGATGAGCGACAATGCTCGCAGGAGATCGAAGCCAAGGCGTAGCCGAGACAAAGCGGAGACGAAGCTGAGGCGCGATCATTCCTGCGAGCATTTTAAGCGAGTCTCGTAATTACCCGAATTGTGTCCATGGCACATATTCTATTTTATGTAACTTCGGTGCGTATACGAGTTTTTACGCGTACACTCGAATCTAATCTAGTATTGTAGTTGTTTGCGGCGCTAGTCATTACACTTGATATTTTGCGACTAGTCCCGGTCATTTTGATTTTATCGATCTTGTGTAGTAGACGCATGCGCAGTTCAAATATACAAAGCTTGGTCAGTAGGGTGCTAAGGCTGTACGAAGAAGAATAAGAAGAAGATTGTGCTCCGCTGTATGGCTATAGGCACATGCGCAGTTCAATTTTTACATTTTATTTCTCTGTAGCAGAATACATAACATTGTGCTACTCTCAACTGTAGCGGAAAAACAAGTTTCCGCGCCGGAAGCACATAAAATACGTTTTATCAGAAACTGTGTCAGACAAAATTTGTAGATCTTTATGTAGTAAACAATTTTGCATTATTTAAGTGAAAAATGAAATTTAGACCTTGACTTTTTTCATATTTTAACATCACGTAACTTATTAATTAATGTAACTTATATAATTAGTAGAGATTTATGAGAACTATTAGAAACCAGTTTTGGAATTTTTGATTTTTTTGTATAGTTTTTTTCAGGAACACAAAAAATTTCCTAAGATAGCTGACGAAGTATATCCTGACCAGAGCCTGGCCAGTAAACACTTAAGACTTCTAAAAAAATAGAACTAGACCAGGACCTGATCAGCGCCTTACTTTTCTAATGTCTAATAGGGGTTATTTCTACACGAGAATATTGACCAAGTATTAGCATAAAATCATTGTTAAATTTAATTATTTTTAATACTTATTTTCCTGCTATATAAATCTAAATCATTTTAAAACTATAAATTGTAATCAAATATTATTATATACAGCTGGAATTGTAAAAAATTTGATTATACAAATCTAAGAGCCAACAGACCTTCCGTGTAGTACCTTTTTAAAAATAAATTTTGCAAATTTTGACCATGATATCTCAATTTGCACGGATATAACCTTGCAGACAAAATATTGCCAGTAACTTAAGGCTTAAGTAGGACTGAATCAGACAAGAGATTAGGTATTTTCACTTCATTCAGAGCTACCTTCATTTCGTTGAACATTGAACAAAATGCTTACACCGGAAATGTGTGGGAAGAGATCTTATTTTCGAATTTTTGCAGTAAAAAAGAAGGTTTTCAAAAATTCATTGAAAGAAGAGCAGTGGTTCACCATTTGCGGAACGTCATTTTTGTTGACCATTTGTTGGAGTGAGACACTACTACTTCCATCTAACTCTAACAAATAGTAAATCCTGACGACGGAGACTTGGAAATTGCTGAACCACTGCACTGCCTTCAGTGACAGGTATTATGTTTTTTTAGTTTTCAATGCTAAATAATAAAATTAATGTATCAACTTTGATACTTTTAAACTCTTAATGTTATATTACTAATCATATTATTACTAGGTACTTAAAACATATTAAACTTTCCAATGCTCTTGCAGGCCCAAGATAACGCCAGTGCCGCCTCACGACGGTATTTTATGGCACTTTATCCGAGAAAGATAAACATAATTGTGCAGCTCCGACTTGGATGTGGTTCATATTTGAGAGATATCTTATTATTATAGAAAAAAATTTCAACCTGTAATGTCAACTTCGAAAAAGCTTTTTCTAGAACTTATGAAAAGTCAAGAAATCAGTTTCTCTAAAAAACGGCTTAGTCGATTTTGATAATAGAAATATATGTTGTAGGGTCTATTAAGGAACTTTCAGAAAAAAGTTGAGAATAATTCTGTCCATCAAAAAGATATGAAAGATAAGGAATCTTGAATAAAATTTTTTAGACACAAGGTTATTTTGGATTTTTTTGTTCCGAAACATATTTAGGTTTTGACCATTAAAATATATTTTTCTCGCACCGTTCAAAATGGTAGCTCCTAGTTTAAAAAATTGAAAACTTGTTCCCAAAAAAATGTTTCCTAATTAATTATTTACTGAATAGTAGTTATATAGGGTCAGTTCTAGATAAAAATTCCTGTAACGGACATTTTTCGACCTCGAGAAGTTTCCTCGATTGGTTCCGTTCTAAGCTAAGTTTGGAAGTTTCAAGAGGGAATTCAAAGCATATGTCGTCAAACTATACCCTAGATTAATGTATAAATTGTTTATTAATGCATAAAGGAGTGGGGAGGGGGGGGGGGGCATCTTTTTCGGAAAACGTTTATTTCAAAGATTTTAGGCGGATCTTGTAAGGATGTCCTCAAGATCATGTGTAAACAACCAACACATGGCATGGACGCATGATAGTTTATATTAAAAAAATATAAAAAGACGAATGGTAAAAAAATATTTCCTAGAAAGACAAAGGCATATGATTATGACTTGCTTGGTTAAACGCTTCCAGGATGTTTAAAGTAATAAATTTGATAAAAAATTTTAGTTTAACCTCTGCACATATAGAATGCTATCAGGCTCTTTAGTGTAATAAATTCAATACAATTTTTTGATTAATTTAGACGTGTGTGTCCGTTGTTCCCTTTGATGGGGTAGAAATATTTTATGGACACACTACTATCGCCATGTGAATAATAAAAATTGTTTGAAAAAAAAATTTGGTAATACAATTCATGCCATCTCCCCGTTAAACTACAGTAATCTGATATCTTACGTTTATGACATTGAATCACATTTGAGATATGTAAATAATAATTCCCCTCTCTTTGTTTAAAACAAAGATAAAAACATTTGCTATAATAAAAAGATGCACCTCACTGTTAACAAAAATCATTTAGTACGGAAGTTTGAATCCTTCACTTGTATTTTGTGTAAAAGAACAGTCATGGATTCTGAATATTACAAGAGGCTTATTCGGATCATGGACCAAGCCTATCAATTATTAAAAAATAATTCAAGTTTCAAATTGTATGAATAATGGTTTGAATTCGGTAAACGAAACATTCGTTTGATAAATAAATTTTTTAAAGTGTACAAAAATAAGTTTTCATTCTCAATTCGGACCTCTAATCGAGCAGGCGTGTCTTAGAGAGTGCTGTGTTTATTTTGAACTTGTGAAACTGAAATTGTGAACTACTGTGAGATCCTGTGTTGGAAAGTGTTCGACGTGCAGTGTCCACTAGTGAGCACCAGGTGCAGTTCCTAATACCACAATGAATTACATAACAAATACAACCCAAAGTCTAAGCAATCCTTCAATCTCAATAAATGGGAACCCGACAAATTCTGCGACCAGCTAAGCTAACGTTGCTGAAAGTGATGTTTGACCAAAAAAGTACCATGGCAATTATCATAGAGTCAAGACCAGATATTTCCTTGGATGAATACACAGCAGCGGTAGGTAAACTTGTTGGAGCAAATAATATAAGATTCGCTTCCAGAATGTTCCATGGAAGGATTTGTATGCTTATTGATTGTAAACAAACGGCCGACGACCTTACTGAAAAGCACACGAGTATAGCTGTACAGAAAAATACACTGGAACAAATACCCCCCTCCCCCCCCCCCCGGACTGGTACCTTGACGAAGTCCTTCCCTTGGCTATGCCAAAAAAGGACGGGCGGGGAGGCTTAGCAGATGGCCCTCGGGTTATGCAGGCTGTAGTGTCCGATGAATCGGTGAACAAATGCAGGGGGCTCTATAGACGGGCATCTTCCCATTGCGTGAAGGGTGCCCTATAAACGGGACTATCCCAGGTTGAAAGCGGTGGACGCTATAAACGCGTCTATCCCCATGCATGGAGAAGGATGTATGCCCCAGGTAGCGGCGCTGAAAATGAGTCTGCGAGTGCCTGTGAGGAATGAGAGAACTGAATGAATGTCAGCGCCGCATAACTGTGATATGTGTCCTTCGCATGCAAGAGGAGAACCTATAGACGGTCTCTTTCTTGAATGAGGCTAAGAGCAAATTGGTGTATGGAATCTCCTGGGGGACACTGCAAAGCCTCTGCAGTCTGTGACCAAAAACAGTCCAAACGGTCGTTTCCGTATGGCATCCCACTGGGAGTGCATCGCACCGAGTGGTGTCTTCCCCGGCTCATGAGGAGGCGAGGTTGATGTGAGCCTAGCTCTGCTGAGGATGGTGTGCCATGCGGGATCAGGGGCCAGCCCCTTCGGGACCTTTATCAGGTAATGCGTATTGAACACAGGTGTCGGAGCCTGTGTTGCTTCGTGCGAGTCCGGTCTATCCATGTATTCCGGGACCGGCTAAGCGGAGATTGGGCCTCAGGGAACTGGGGTAGGATTTCTATCCGAGGGTAGACCCGTTCCCATCTATTCCGACCCGCTCCTCTACTAAATGGAATCTCACCCCGCCATGAAGAAATTGGGAATCTTTCAGAGACCACGTTCGGCATATCTGGGAGATACCCCAAAAAATCCGGCGATGGGCGAAAAAAGATCTGCGCCCTCTCCCCCATTGGAAAATACTGCCAAGAGGGGAAAGGGTGGCCCTTCGCCGTCTTACGCTCAGGTGGCCACGAGCCGGCCCCCGAATGAACAAGGGGACTGGAATGTGGTCACGAAGAAGAAAAAGAAAAAAAAGGAGGAAGTAAGGAGAAGTGGGCGGAGAACCCTGTACAAAAAGCACAGGGGTCTACCGCCCAGCCGAAGTTAAAGCGCTCCACGCCCGCCTGTTAGAGATGCGGTGCCACGGGACATTTGGCCCGGTGCTGCAAGGCAACGCCGAGGTGTCTGACGTATTTGGACAGAGGCGATAAAGATATCGCCCCTGCTTCTGGTGGGCGCTCCTGCCCGGTCAGCTTACCTGTACCGACCTGCAGGAAATCGCTCGCGCGAAGGAGGCCATCCACAAGGATGGAAGGCACAGACTCGTTGAGAAATGGCAGATGAGATGGCATGGTGAGCAGACCGGGAGATGGACCTACCGCCTGATCCCGGAGCTCGCCACCTGGCTGAACAGAATACACGGGAAAGTCGGCTTTTATTTGGCGCAAGCGCTCTCAGGCCATGACTGTTTTGACGCGTGCCTGAAGCGCTTTAAGAAGAGAGACGAGGAGATGTGTTATTACTCCGATTCCCCTGTGGATAATGCAGAACACGCACTCTTCGTCTGCGCAAAGTGGGGCGCGGCAAGGGAGGACCTTGGTCAGGCAGTGGGACCGCGCTTACTCCTGATACGATGGTTTCTCTGATGCTCCAGTCTGAACGGTCTTGGACGCTCATCGAGTCATTCGTCACACCTGTGATGAGGACGAGAGAGCTCGGTGGGCGTCGGGAGCGAAACAACCGGGAGGGCCAGTAGAAATCGCATCGGGACCTGCACCCGCGGTCCTACGTCTCGGGTGGACTTAGCTGTCCGCTTCGTTCGGAAGAGGAATCTCTTTGTTCCTTTCCTCGCTCGCGCGGCTAGTCAGTTTGCCTAACAGGCGAGTAGCCGCGGGTGGAAGTTCCGGGCGAACGGATGACGGAAGAGTCGTACGCGACATTAAACGATTGATCCTATCCAACATTTGCCCCGTTATCCCCCATTCAATAATGGAGACAACGCTTGAAAATGTTGGGATGACAACAACCTCTCCAATAACCTTTCTTAGGGCTGGCCTATCCAATCCAAGTTTCACCCTCATCTGAAGTTTTAGAAGACAAGTTTATATGCACCCCGACAATGTTCCGAACATTCCTGATTCTATTTAAATAAACCACGACGATACCTCATACTGGATCTACCTTCCGACTGATACCGTAACATGCTTTCTGTGCAAGAAATCAGGCCATATTGCTGAAAACTACCGATGAATTACTAGATTCCATTAAACTACTCCTTGAAAACTCCCCAGCTAACTACACTCTAAATTACCTGCAAATCAAAAGTTTCTTCGAAAAAGTAACAGGATAAACTAATCCAGAGGCTATTGCCAACGATTACACCGATGATGAACTTCACTATGATGAAGGGAATCTATCCAAACCTAATTGAACGAGCCGCTAAACTCAGATGTACTAAATTCATTAACAGACTAGTTAAAACTGAAGATAATATAATTACGAGCTCCGACGATGAATCACCATCGAACGCGGAAGAAAGCTTTCAAACACATTCAGTGGAATTTAAACGATTTCAACCTTCATCATGAATTTCTCCTGCTGCTTATAAAAGAAAAAGTTAGAGTAAACGTTTTCCTCTCGAAACAAACCATACTCGAAAACGTTGTCCCTCAAGGCTCTGTACTCAGCGTTACTCTATTTCTAGTTTCATTCAACGAAAAGATCTAACAACAACACAAAAGTTAGTCCAAAGCTGTCTTGATGAGCTACAAAAATTGGCTAATAAAACGGGTTTTAAGTTCTCCAAAGCGAAAAACACTTGCATCGTCTTTCAAAAAAATAAAAAGATCGACCAAAACCCTGATTTATATATCTCAAAACATAAATTAGAGGCTGTAAAAACTATAAAAATTTCAGGTCTTATCTTTGATGAAAAGCTTTCTTGGATCTCTCACCTAAGATATCTAAAAGACGACTGCAATCGCGGCTTAAATGTTATTAAAACTCTTGCAAAAAGAAATTGGGGAGCGAACCAAAAATTACTGATTAATACTTATAAGGCCATTGTTTGATCCAAGTTGGACTATGGGTACGTAATCGATAACTCAACCAAGCCCAGGATTCTAGAAATGATTCTCTGTGAATCTGAAGAATACCCTCTTGATATTCGAAGAAAACAACAAAGCCTAGTCTACGCCACTCCCTTAGCCTCTACACCGCAAAACCCGACATATGATGACATTTTCCTCGGAAAATATCAGCATGAATACGAGAAACACCCAAATTCCACTGTGCCACTATATATCAGTATCAAAACATACCTACAAGAAATCAAGGTTGAAATACTAGCTGTTGCCCCCAGAAGAATCTACAACTTTCCATATTGGGAATTTCTACTAACTACTATTATCACTGATCTTCAGAAATTGCCTAGGAATCAAACAACGTCTGTGGAATAAAGAGGTGCTCTAGATGAACTCAACAAATTTATTAATCACATCCCAATCTACACAGACGGTTCTAAATCAACCAACGGATGTGTATGTGCAATTGCCACACCTGGTATACAATCTCAATTCCATCCCACTTAGGAATAAAGGGAAACGAAATCGCAGATTCTGCAGCTAAGCTGGCTTATTTATTGCCTGAAACCGATCCGCCTATACCTACTGAGACGGCCCAGCCTCATGTTTCCGCCTTTTGCGGGGAAACGGGAACGAAAACTAGAAAAATAGAGTCGACATAAGAACAATCATAGTCACACGAAACTCGCACGAAAGAATTGCGAGGTTTCTTTAAGTATTCGCCCCGTAATTGACGATTAACTTCCAAACCAGAAGTGAATCTGGCACGAACACGGTGATCTAGTCTTCACAAACATTTTCGTTCGTACTCTCAGCGAGCGCCACACTAACCTGTGATTGCTGCCACGACCGATCACCCAGGTTGAGCAGCTTGATGCGTGGTCGCTGGATGGGCGGCGTCGCACGCTCCCATTTCTTTTTTTTTTTTTGGCGTTATTTATTATAGGTTTGTTTGTTTAAGTGTATGTGTAAGGGGATTGTTATAACAAATAAACAAATGAACAACTAAATAAATATAAATTCAATAAATGAATAAATGAATGTTAAATAGTGTAAATAAAATTGATTATTATTATATGATGATAAATGTTAAGAACATTAAATATTATAAATGAATATAATGATTCTTACATAATAAATATCATGAATCTTAAATATTATAAATAAATTTGTTTATTATTATTGCATGATCAATATTATAAACATTAGATAGTATAGGTAATAATAATTATGAATATAAAAGATCAGTAATAATGAATTAAGATGAATTAGTTAAATATGTAATATTAATAAATTAAATATGTAGGATGAGCAAAATGCAAACCCTTTGAATGGATAAATAATGCGCGTTCTCTTTTTAATTTTTGTTTATAAATAAATATAAATATTTTAAATCTCTCCATGAGTTTAAAAATTCCTCATGTCGCTGCCCAATGGGAGCGCGCGCCTACGCAGGTAGTACGTATGATTGGCGCCTGGGGATACGGGCGGCCGATCAGCAATCACTCAGACCATCTATGCCTTTCGTACACCACGACCCGTGCCAGGAGAGGCGACATAGGGGAAAAACGTTCTCCTTGTTACCGCGCGGAATGCTTTCTCTTTTCAGCGCATACCAATTTTTGAACGGCTCCACCGGACATAATATGTGACCATTTGAAACTTAAAAGACATCATCATAATCGCGAAAACATTATCTTTCTTCTGATACCGGTTTCCAACCCTAAAACAGTTGCCAGAAGGGGGAAAACATCGTGTACAAATTTCATAATTTATTGATCGCGTTGGACTTGATCGTAGTGGCTAATTGAGGGGCGCGCATGTTAATTAAGGGGGGAATTAATCAAGAGGTGGAAATCCGAACGTGACATTCCTAATTTTAGAAAAAAAAAAAAATCCAAGGAAGGATTTAGAAGGTGTCGAATCCCCACGGGAGCTTCACCCGACAAAAGCACTCCTGAAATCCATACCACGCAGGTGTCGAATCCCCATGGGGAGCTCCGCTTGCTGGGCGATTCATTTTCCTTCCTCCAATGGGTAAAGCCTGCCGAGTCGCGCGTATTGCATATGAAAATTAATTATAATCAGGGAGGTCGGCAAATGATGATTGGTGGCAGGCCCGTGTTAACAAATTTTACAGTGCTCTGTCCACGCCTGATGCCTCCTTTTTATTAAAATTAGTCTCGTATAGAAGGGATGGATGATTTTGAAAAGCTGGAAAAGTCACACATGTTGCGTATTGGAAAAACC
Organism: Diplolepis rosae; assembly: GCA_030998225.1. NCBI lineage: Eukaryota > Metazoa > Arthropoda > Insecta > Hymenoptera > Diplolepididae > Diplolepis > Diplolepis rosae. The sequence goes on from JAPYXD010000710.1 coordinate 105,274, forward strand.
ATTGATCAAACCCATTTTTCTTTCAGATGTAGGGAAGAATCCCAAAATTGAAACGTGTTTTTTTTATGGAGCAACTGCGCGATATTATGGCAAAAAAATAATCGAAGTTTTTTTCTTATGGATTTTAGATACAATATCTCAAAATTACGGACTACAAAAACGGGGATTCGTAGAATTAACCCTCGCTTCCTCAAGAATTACAAATCGTGAGTTTATTTTTGTTATTCTCGCTCCTTAAATGAAGAATTCCGTTTCGCGAAATTTTCACCCTTCGTGTCACCCACAAGAAATTCTTAAAAGGAAAATTTTGAGGTGATTTTCAGCCAAATTAGGCAAAAATAATTCTAAAAATATTTAAATGTCAATAAATTGAGATTTCTCAATTTAAAGTTCAACCTTGTACCTAAGAAGCGAAACTTTTGGCTGAATTAGGCGAAAATTCGGTTTCAAAATATTTAAATATTAATAAAATCAGAATCCGAAATTTTTCACTACCTTTTACAAAGACCATAAAAGCCAAATCTGCCAAGCATCCAAAGCTTTGTGGAACGAAAAATGGAAATTATCAAAAATCACCGAACTCCATCAGATCAGAGCGGATATCTTCGAGAAATCGTCTATAAACCTAGAAACTCGCAGGGATCAGGTGACTCTTACCAGGCTGAGAATTGGACATACCAACTTGACCCATTCATATCTAATTACTAAGAACGAACCCGCCTCATGTGATTGCTGCGATGACCCTGTCCCGATCTCCGCCAAGCACCTACTAACAGAGTGCAACAAATACACGAATATACGAAACCGGCACAAAATTGGAACCACCCTAAAGAGGATGCTCATGGATCCAAATTTATTCAATAGTGTTTTAGACTACCTTTAGACCATTGAACTCCGACACCTCATATAGTGAAATTCTAACAAAATGACACCTATTTCGCTCAAGAGTGTAATTCATGTATATACAAGGAAAGTGCGTACCTAAAACACAAATCCAACGATAAAACTCACACTACGCTCTACCAATATAATCAAAGATTTTAATTTATGACTGAATTCGCAAATGACCTAAGTTGTTGATGCTACTTTAAACCTTCAATAAAAGAAAAAAGAAAAATAAGTTGTCTGCACGAAAAGATGATAGCACCTACACTTGGAATACTGAAAGCATTTAATACTAAAATAAACCATCTACGAAAGAAAGGAAGAGGTACAGCACTATCAAGTCAAGAAGAAAGAAGTATGAGGTGGGAAGATTTAGAGACTGCTTTTCAGAATAGAATAAAAACGGATTCTATTGTTAATTTAGTGCATGTAGATTTAAAACATTTTTTGGAGGATGCTAAGTTATTAACAAGTAAAAGAATAAATAGTGTTCTAAAGCAATATCCAAATTTGAAAATAAATGTAATTTTGTATGGTGAGTTGAAAACTTTGGTAGAATAGGAAATGGATGAAGCTGTAAAGTACTTTAACACAAAGAACGATATTATTTCTCAATCCCGTATAAAATAATGCATGCAAAATGAGTTGTTACGTCCGAAGACGAACAAATTTAATTATCAACAATGTTGATTATTCAGTTTTTAGGTCAACACAATCGTGCTATAACCTAGGAAACGACCGCGTGTGATATTTGATCGATTTGTGTAACCTCTGCCGCGAAGCGCTTGAAACACTTGTATCTAGAGAATCTCAATTGACAACCAAAAAGGATCGAGGTTCAAATATCTATTAAATATCCAAAACGCTTTAACCAAAACAAGGGGATCCGCAATTGTAAGAAAAAAAAACTCAAGTGCGCCTAGCGATTTCAAACGCCAAGCACAATGAAAGTATAACTATCAATTAACTGGATAATAGAATTAAATTCACGCCTAGCGATATTAAACGCCTAGTGTTGCGTTAAACGTAAACCGAATATAAATATACATTTAAATACGCGCCTAGCGATTTCAAACGCCTAGCACAATAAAAGTAATAAATAATAATAAACATTAATTGAATAATAGATTTAAATTCACGCCCAGCGATATTAAACGCCTAGCGTTGTGTGAATTAAGGGTAAATCGACGGTGATTATAAATTTAAAATACGCGCCTAGCGATGTCAAACGCCTAGCACAATAAAAGTTTGATTTATAAATTATTTGAACGAAAATTCAAATTTATGCCTAGAGAGATTCAAAATACGTGCCTAGCGATTTCAAACGCCTAGCACAATAAACGTACAATATTCAATTATTTTAAATGAAAAATTCGAAATATGCGCCTAGCGATATCAAACGCCTAGCACAATAAATGTATAATAATTAATTATTTTAAACGAAAAAATTTGAAATACGCGCCTAGCGATATCAAACGCCTAGCACAATAAATGTAGATTTATAAATTAATTTAAATGAAAAATTTCAATATACGCGCCTAGCGATATTAAACGCCTAGCACAATAAATGTATAATAATCAATTATTTTTTAACGAAAATTTCAAAATACGCGCCTAGCGATATTAAACGCCTAGCACAATAAATGTATAAAAATCAATTCAAATGTTATTCAAAATAAGTAGAAATTCAATAAATTGAACAAGATTGGAAAATTAAAAGAAATTGAATGCTGGGTAATTACACTTACTTGAAATTTTATTAAAAGAACGTTGAAAAGTCGTACACAGTTCACAATTTAGAAATAAACTTTTTAGGAGCTAGCCGTGGTTCAAGCCCAGAACTGGTCCTTTTTCGGAGTGTGTGATCTTCAAATTTGACTCAGTTTATATACACTTTGACCCCCATAAGGCCAATGTGTAAGACGAAGAAAAGTAAGAGAGATGACAGATGTTATACTGGGTGTCCTCTTATTTTCTTAGTCTTTACAAGATTATCATTCTAAGTTATACCTCTACTATTACTTATCTCATAGAGTTTTAATCAATTGAACTCAATTTATTTATCATTTAACTGTTGTAGATATTTATTTCATGCATAGAGAATGTGTACTTACTATGAGTTAAGTTATAGTATTTTTATATATATATATTGAATTTAATTTAGAATTATATGCAGTCTTAAAACATTCAGCCTAAATATTCAACTGTCTAAGTTTTAAATATTGAACGCAAACATTTCATTACATTTCCCTATTTGTACACACTAAAATATTTAAATTCTAATCCTTAATGGAAACTGAGTTTGGATTGTGTTATTTTTAAATATAAACATGAATAATCAAAAAAAAACTTCTATTTCACCTTTGAAGTGAAAATACCCTTTATTTCTGTGGTTTTATCATTAAGAGAGTTTAATTAAAAGAAAATTTAGAAAATATTATTTGGACGAAAATTTAAAATTTTCCTGAAACTTCTTAAAGTGCAGTTCCTAGAGACTAGGGAAGCGCTCTTATCTTACGCAATTGACATGTTTATTGCATCCCTGCACTCGGAGTCAGCTGCATTCGAGTGTCCATTTCCTGTATCTATAAGGTGGCCGAAATTCTTACAAATTACTCTATTTGTTTTCTTATTTTCCATAAAATTAATATTCTAAACTTATGCAGGATGTAACAGTTCTTAGCCACATTTTAGTTAAGTATAAACATTTATGGAGAGAATAAGGAAAGATCTAAAAAAAAAAACAGAAATCGTTCCTTTTTATTTAAGCCAAGAAAAATCTAATTTACTTGTAATTCATTTTTTAATGACTGCAAATACTTTAGTTAATGCTAATGATGAATATTATACACGGAGAAATTCTTCATATGTCGCGAAACGTTCGCGCGTATGTGTTGAACGCTTAGCGGCTTGTTTACGCGATATAATATTTATATCGGATAATTGCAGAAGAATATACTATTTGAGAGGGCGAAAATCTAAATTAATTTCGTATGTACATTGAAAGTTCAACTCGCATGTATAAAATGTTTGTAGCACGGAATACGTGTAGAATGTATTTATTATTTTATAACAACACCGGGCGAGAAATTCAAATATCTCTGTGATTATATGACACGAAACCTTCATGCGTATGTGCATTGTCAAAAAATTTTCGGAAATTCTTTCGAAAATAGTAGGAAAGCTTAAAATACGATACTCATGATGAAAATCTTTTTTCTATATTTTATAAAAACTCAAATGTAATTTCACCGGCAGTAGAGGAATCCGATTTACGAATATTATATTTTCACTTTTAAAATAGGAATCATCTCTAGCAGAGCTACGCCCAACTTTTGTACCTTTTAACCGTTACATTTTGCCAAGGTACCTTCCACTTTTGTAAGTACTAAGGTCTTGATGCGTTACCAGTAGTACGGTACGCCCGCACTGCAAATGCAAGAAAATTAGTCAGCCGGGCTGACGTTTCATGAACGAAGTACGAAACGGATATCAGATGAGTAACATAAAAAGCATCTTCGGCAAGTTTTTGAAAGATTTAAAAGATATGGCATTCTCATCAACCCAGCAAAGTGTATATGGGGAGCACCTTCTGTTAAGTTCCTAGGATTTAAAGTAACTTCTCATGGAATGAGAAACTTCCTGAAAAAGTAGAGGCAATTTAAAATTTTTCACAGCCTGAGGCAGCCAAGCAACTTCGACGCTTTCTGGGTACAATAAATTTCAATAGGTTAGGTATCCCGAAAGCTGCAGAAATCCAGGCACCTCTGAATGACCTACTTCAAGGGAATATAAAAGGAAAAGCGCCGATCCAGTGGAACTCTGAAGCTCTTCAAGCCTTTGAAGAATGCAAGAGAAGTCTTGCCAACGCTGCCCTAATTGCCTACCCAGCACCCGATGCAGTGCTTGCTTTGTTCACCAATGCATAAGATTTCGCAGTAGCAGCTCCTCTTCAACAACATGTTCACGGTGAATGGTGACCCTTAGGATATTTTTCTAAAAAGTTAAGCTTTGCTGAACAGAAGTAAGGTGACTACGATCGTGAACTGCTAGCGATTTACAAGGCAATTGAACATTTTCGATTCATGGTTGAAGGAAGGAACTTTATGGTATACACGGACCATAAACCGATCACTTTCGCCACGGATATAAGGCACATATCTGGATGTAATAATATCGTAGCAAATGAACTCTCTAGGATTGAACAACTTTCCACGGGAATCGACTTCACAAACTTCGCTCAGGATCAGAACAAGGCCCCTGAGATTGGAAAGTTACTTCAATCAGGTACAGCCTTACTACTAAAAAAGTAAGATTTCCAGGGACAGATATAAACCTGTACTGTGACGTCTCTGCTTCAACAGCTCGTCCTTTCGTCACAAAAGCCTTCAGATGAGCAGCTTTCAATTCACTGCATCAGCTCTCGCACCCAGAAGTAAAAGCAAGCCAAAATTTCAGGTCATGTTTCATCACCGGTAACTGATTTTGTTCCTCCATAATCAAGATTCAAACATGTGCACATGTGGACCACGGATCAAGGTCAAGAGTTCGAATCACACATGTTCCGAGAACTTAACAATTTACTTGGATCACAACTTCTTCGTACGCATAAATAAAGTGTACTTTTTCTGTTATTAATATTTTGACTCTAATTATTTATTTACCTCGTGCACACAAAATCGTACAATTGGATTAATGCAGAAGAATATAATATTTGAGAGGGCGAGAATCTAAATAAAATTCGCATTCATATAGGAAGTACAACTGGCTTGTATAAATTGTTATATAGCGCTAGATACGTGTAGAATGTGTTTACTAACTTATAGCAATGCCGGGGTGAAATTCAAATATCTCTGAAAACATATTAAGCGTGTATTGTAACTGTGATTTTTATTCATTAAATTATTTAAATCACATAAGGCAACACTGCCAGATGATTATATATATTTAACATTTATTCAAAATAACAATAATAATTTGAATTTTGAAGTCAAATTCTCATAACCTTACATCGATTGTAAATAAAATAAGTTTATGTGCCTCCAGCGCATAAACTCGTTTTTACGCTACAGTTGAGAGTAGCGTAATGTTGTGTAGTACGCTACAGAGGAATGTAATGTGTAAAATTGAACTGCGCATGCGCCTATAACCATACAGCGGAGCGTAATTTTCTTCTTCTTCGTACAGCGTTGGCACCGTACTGAAAAAGCCTTGCACATTTGAACTGCGTATGCATCTATTACAATACGCTACTACTACACAAGATCGAGAAAATCAAAATGGCCGGAACTAACCGCGAAATATCAAGTGCAATGGACGAGAATCATGATGAATACTACTTGTAGATTAGATTCGAGTGTACGCATAAAAACTCGTATACGCACCGAAGTCACATAATAGTATATTACGTGCCTAGGCGCACAATGAGGGTTATTGCGTGACGAGCGACAATGCTCGCAGGAGATCGAAGCCGAGACAAAGCCGAGACGAAGCCGATGCGCGATCAGTCCAGCGAGCATTGTTGCGAGTCTCGTAATTTCCCGGATTCTGTGCATTGGCACGTATTCTATTTAATGTGACTTCGGTGCGTATACGATTTTTTATGCGTGCACTCGAACTTAATCTAGTATTGTAGTTGTTTGCGGCGCTAGTCATTACACTTGATATTTCGCGACTAGTCCCAGCCATTTTGATTTTATCGATCTTGTATAGTAGTAGCTTGCTGTAATAGAGCATGCGCAGTTCAAATGTACAAGGCTTTGTCAGTAGGGTGCTAACGCTGTACGAAGAAGAAGAAGAATAAGAAGAAGATTCTGCTCCACTGTAAGACTATATGCGCATGCGTAGTTCAATTTTTACATTATATCCCTCTGTAACGGATTACACAACATTCCGTTACTCTCAGCTGTAACAGAAAAACGAGTTTCCGCGCCGGAGGCACATAAAATAGAATATGTGCCAATGCACACAATTCGGGTAATTACGAGACTCGTTTAAAATGCTTGCAGGACAAACTGTGATTTAGAATTAACGTCATTTAAGACCAGATGGAATTTTCAATATATATTTGAACAATTTTTTCCGTAAAAAAAGGAACGCTTCCACTCCGCTGTCCGTGGCCAAATTTGCGTAAATAGATTCTGTGAGAAAAGTTTTGTGGAACCTCCGTACCTCAGAAGATAGAGCATTCGACCGGCAATCGAAAGGTCCTGGGCTCGATACCCAGTGGAGTGGAAGTGTTCCTTTTTTTCACAGAAAAAATTGTTCAAATATACATTGAAAATTCCATCTGGTCTTAAATGACGTTAATTCTAAATCACAGGTTGATATAGTCGATATGGTAGAGTTCGGTTACCACGGTGAGTGATACACTTCTAATTATCGAGATAATCGACTGAACTGATGTAGAAACATTTGTATACAATTAAACACCAAAGATTCTTTCGAATATATCAAATTAAAACCTCTCACTCAGATTAATTAGATAAAATCTTACCAGAAGACATTTATGTTTCAGTAGAGAAAACAATCAGTATTAAATTGATTATATTCCATAAATATTTTCCTCAGGGATTATGGATCTTGAATAAGGCACAATTAGTAAATAAAATACTATGGAAAAAAACGATGTTACTACATCGGAAGCTACCAACGAAAAGGTGAAGGATCTCCAGCTTTATTTATTTCCTTGACAAGCTATGTTTTGTATCCACAGGTTACAGCTGTGTTTTGTTTACAAATTCTATTGACTGAAACTCGATGCATTCCTATGAATCCAACAGCTGATTCAGGGATCTAATCTTGAAGATTATCAATCTTTACAAAGAGAATTACTTCTGAATTAATTAATTGAATTCTTGTTAATTCGGTCCAAATGATGGTTGACGGTCGTGATCTGGGAATGCGACATATGCTTTCTTATGGATTTTGACGCGCTGAATCCGAATCCGATGTCAGAATTTGTCCTTCAGGTCCGCGCTTCAACCTAACCTCAAAAAACGTGAAAAAATTAGTATTTCCTGTTCTGGGGATGAGGCATGTCGATTCTTATGTTTTTCGATGCATTTAATGTAAATAAGTTTTCAGAATCGATCGCACACGTTGTTCTTTTGACTCTAACCTCGAAAAAACGCAATGAAATGATAGTAAATTGTGATATACTGCCTTGCAGGCTAGTTTTTTTTGAGAGCCTATATCAGCGGAGTCTCATTCTTACAGTTGACGTAAACTAACTTTAACTCACCTAGACTAACCTTAACTCACCTAATCTAATCTAAGCTGGTCTTATATAACCCTTATCTCAGTTGACGACATGTCAAAAAAATTGATTGAATGTCTTCAGTCTGATTGCTTTCCACTATATCGTGTCCTTTTCTCTTCGAAGGATCGATGCAAAGGGTTTCGACTTCGTTTTTTCCTCTTTAAAACAGTCTCTTTTCAGCATCCAACAAAAATCAGCCATCATGACTTCATTCTGTGCCTGCCATGACGGCATGAACGCCGTTTACCCAGGGACTCAGCCGGTATGGATCCGTTGCCCACCGTCACTATGCGGAGGTTCCCTGGTTACAGGCACAAGCGAAAAATGCTAAAATGGTCAGCAAAAACTGATTCTTTTAGAAATCTTAGATTAGAGAGAATAAAACAGTAAATTTCATGTTAATTTCGTTGTAAAGACATTGCTTATCATGTTGAAATTTATCTTTTTACAGAATAGTAAACTCTACGATAGAAGATAAGGGTTATATAAGGCCAGTTTAGATTAGATTAGGTGAGTTAAGGTTAGTCTAGGTGAGTTAAAGTTAGTTTACGTCAACTGTAAGAATGAGACTCCGCTGATATAGGCTCTCAAAAAAAACTAGCCTGCAAGGCAGTATATCACAATTTACTATCATTTCATTGCGTTTTTTCGAGGTTAGAGTCAAAAGAACAACGTGTGCGATCGATTCTGAGAGTTTATTTACATTCAATGCATCGAAAAACATAAGAATCGACATGCCTCATCCCCAGAACAGGAAATACTAATTTTTTCACGTTTTTTGAGGTTAGGTTGAAGCGCGGACCCGGAGGACAAATTCTGACACCGGATTCGGATTCAGCGCGTCAAAATCCATAGGAAAGCATATATCGCATCCCCAGATCATGACACTTTTTTTTTGTGTGGCTGTGTTATCATTGCGCTTCTCTAATAGCAGCAATCAAACAGGCTGGCTAACAAAGCATCAAGAAAATAATCCGATCGGGTTGGCACGCAGAAACATTAATCTACTGACACGGGCCTGGCTTTCACCGGCAACGGAAGATTCATAACGTACAGCTGGAATATAATGATAAAACCTTCCAGGGACATGGGAACTTGAATTTCACGCCAAGTGAAGAAGTCATTTTGTACTAAGGCACCAGCAAATTTACAAATAGGTTTTGACAGGATGGCGGAAATATTCAAATAGAACGGGAACACAGGAAGCAGGAGCGAATTCATTTTCATATTTGGGACAAAATTCGTCAAGTGTACCCGCCTAAAAACTTTTTGTCTCCGATTTCCTTGAAAGTCCGCGAAATTATTGTCCTAGTGAACCTCTTTAAATTCCCCTATGAGAACGTCTCTAGTACGACGGGTTGTCAGTATACAGGGTCTCGAATTTTCAACCTTTTACCGCGCACGCTGATACTCAATTAACCATAACTTCTACAAAAGTTATCCAAATTAATTTGTTTATAGACGTCTTGGAAACGCTTTATCATCAGCTTTACGCTGAAAGCAATGGTTTCAGATGACAAAAAAAATTTGAACTTCATTTTTCAATTTTAAACATATTTTGTGATAGTAAGTCCTTTAAACATAAGCCGAATGAGTTGGCAGATGGATTATGTTTACTTTTAGCATCACAAGCAGCTGTTAACTCAAGTAATGCATATGCAGTTATATTAATCGTAGAAGAACTACGAGAATGCGGGATTATTAATTAGCGAATTTTTTATTAACTATATCATTTTTAAGATGAGTATCGATATATTTGGACGTATTTTCAGACAAGCTGGAAACTCGAATCTTGGTCCTCCAGGAATTGGATTCAAGGTTACAAATGCAGGAAATTTTGATCCAGATGGAAAGAGGCTATGCAACGTAGCTGAAGCTGCAGTTGGATCGAAGGCTTAGCTCTGGGGAACACCTGCAGATTGCGAATGCTAAAGCCATCCAATGTGGAGCCGCTCTGACAGCTCATGCCCAACATTGGTGGTCCTAGGGAAGCCAAGAAAAGGCTGGTGGCGAGCATGGTAAATTCAACGTTGCTTTATGCAGCTCCGGTCTGGATAAGTGCCCTTAAGAACCATGCTATCCAGAAGAAGCTGTTCTCGGCACAGAGAGGTGTGGTGCTGAGAATTGTCTCAGCATACCGAACTGTGTCGACGAGTTTCAGCTCCGTAAGGAGCTCACCTGCTTGACCAACCTGCAGGAAATCTGCAAGGATGGAAGGCGCAGACTCGTCGAGAAATGGCAGATGAGATGGCATGGTGACCAATCGGGGAGATGCACGCACCGTCTAATCCCGGAGATCGCTACCTGGCTGGATAGAAAGCACGGTAGAGTCGGCTTTTACCTGGCGCAAGCGCTTTCGTGCCATAGTTGCTTTAATGCGTATCTGAAGCGCTTCAAGAAAAGAAACGATGAGTCATGTCGCTACTGCGGATCCCTTGTGGAAAATTCAGAGAATTTGTCTATGCAGGGGGGGGGGGGGGGTGGAAAGGGAGGTTTTTGGTCGGGCAGTCGAAGTACGTCTGGCAGTGAATGCAGTGACCGCTGTTTTAGTTTTCTGTAAATGTTCCTCAAGTGTTCACCTATTTGAAATTAATACTGAAATGCCAAGCTCTCGATTTAAACGTGTCTGCTGCAATCCGTTTAATAATAAAAATCATAGTGGAAAAAAGCAAAAAAAAAAATTGCATCTTAAGTGTATCATTTAGAGTAATTTTATCGTAAAACTTCACTCATCAATTCATCATTATAACTAATGATTCGTTTTGAAATAGTCTACGCACAAGTTTGAATGTACTTACAACAAAAATCTTCCATCTCAATTTTATTTGCTTCTAGTTTGCATTGTGTACAAGAAACATCATCCGGTTTGAAACTTTTCAATTTTTCAAGTATCGAGGACGAAACGCGACTCACATTTTTTTTTTCTTTTTTCCACTATGATTTTTTTTATTAAATGGATTGCAGCAGACATGTTTAAATGGAGAGCTTGGCATTTCTGTATAAATTTGAAATAGTTGAACACTTGAGGAACATTCACAGAAAACTAAAACAGCGGTCACTGCATTCACTGCCACACGTGCTTCGAGTCCGAGCATGCCTAATCAAGCTTAAGGATAGTTGCAGCGTGCGAGCTCGCTCGTTGCAACGCGCGGGACAGATTTTATAAATTAATTACACCTACAGTTTTCATTTTCCCATTCCAAAATTTTGCCTGCATACAGAAAAAACTTCAAAACTGAAATATTTACAACAGTTAGTTATCATTCTCTTCGTAAATAACAATTGTTATAGAACTATTTTCAGAATAATAAATTCACACATGGAAAGAAATAATAACTGCAGCAGCTAAGAATTAGTTATTTGAAAAATTAAATGCAGAATTATCTCTAGCAGCTAAGTTTTATTAGCTGCAGATAATTTTTTTGTTAAAATAGACAAAATATTTGCTGTCGAAGCTAAGACTTAGCTGCCACAACTAATTTTGGATTTAATTTTTCAAGCAGCTTCTTCTTAACTGCTACATCTAGCTAATTGTTTTCTCAGTGTACTTTAGCAAACCTCTACTTTTATAATAAAAGATTTTTGATAAGTATTCACAACATTTTAAATTTATGTATTGCACTTACACTATCAGAAAGGGCCACATTGTTTTTTTTATCCAGGTCAATTGTTGTTTTAGAAACGTAATAGGAAACCCGCTCTATTGTGGATCCATTCTAGTGAAACATATAAAATGTACAATTTTGAATTTTCCATAACCAAAAGGATATATTAGGTGCGCAACTAAGTTCCTGCTGTTTTTTGTTGAAAATGCAACTTTATTGTGAAAAAAAATGGTTACAAATGAATTATTCAAAGTATTGCCCATCGTTAGCTACAACTTTTGCCCATCTTTCTGGTAGAGCTTGAACACTTGAGGAACATTCACAGAAAACTAAAACAGCGGTCACTGCATTCACTGCCACACGTGCTTCGAGTCCGAGCATGCCTAATCAAGCTTAAGGATAGTTGCAGCGTGCGAGCTCGCTCGTTGCAACGCGCGGGACAGATTTTATAAATTAATTACACCTACAGTTTTCATTTTCCCATTCCAAAATTTTGCCTGCATACAGAAAAAACTTCAAAAAAGATTTAGAAACAAAAAAATCGGAAAAAATTAGTTCCAGATTTAAACAAAATTCAATTGTTTATAAAAATGTACTATATTGTTATTACAAAAAAAACAACGAAATGTGTGCTTTAACTTTTTTGAAATCTTGTACTCTTTCGCGCATTTCAAGTGCAAGGGTTACATTTTATATTAAAAACTGCTTTTACAGTGAGCTGTTAGAAAAAAAAATTTGCCCGAGTGCCAAAATTAAAAAAATTATATCTCGAAATTTTCAAGTATCACATTGAAAAAAATACGTGTCGATTATTTTCGGAGTAAAAAGGCAAAAAAAATGTTTCGTCGACAAAGAAATTTTGACTGTAAATCTCCATGAAATGACCCATATATATATATTTATTATATACCGTAAGAATCCGAGGAAACTTAACGCTATAGGAAAACTCACAAGTGCGAGAGAGAGCTTATGGGAATGGTGGAAGTGCGAGAGAGAAAGCCTTCCTGCCCCTCAGTTGTTTTCCAGTCCCCTCTCTGCCCCCATCCTCCGACAGCGTTCAGTTTCCTCGGATTCTTACGCTATATAATTTAATTTAAAATTTATTGACAGTTGCTCCAAAATGATGCTCAGCATTTACTAGTCTATCACTACCCTTCTCAATTTCACGGACAAATGGCATGCGCACTCTCTTTCATTTGATGGACGAGTTACGCGCAGCTGCACTGCTGCGTCCTCTTCTATAGCACCGGATAGTTAACTTGGACCTTTCTGTCGCACATCTTTATTCGCACCAATATTTCGCGCGACGAGCGACAATGCTCGCAGGAGATCGAAGCTGCGACCAAGCCGATACGAATCCGAGGCGCGATCAATCCTGCGAGCATTGTCGCAAGTCTCGTAATTTCCCGAATTGTGTGCATTGACACGTATTCTATTTTATGTGACTTCGATGCGTATACGAGTTTTTATGCGTACACTCGAATCTAATCTAGTATTATAGTTTGCGGCGCTACTCATTACACTTGATATTTCGCGACTAGTCCCGGCCATTTTCATTTTATCGATCTTGTGTAGTAGTAGCGGATTTTAATAGACGCATGCGCAGTTCAAATATACAAGGCTTTGTATACAAGTATACTAGTATCGACTTATCTGTTTATACCTGGCAACCCAATACTTATGATGGGAAAAAAATAGGCAACCTAACGTTTGCATATTCTATAGGCTTCATAATTTTGATTAGTATATGGGTCATTTCATGGGAGATTTACAGTCAAATTTGTTTTTTCGACGGAACATTTTTATTGCCTTTTTACTTCGAAAATAATCGACACGTAATTTTTTTTCACTGTGATACTTGAAAATTTCGAGATATAATTTTTTTAAGTTTGGCACTCGGTAAAAAATTTTTTTTATAGCACACATTTCGTTGTTTTTTTTGTAATAACAATATAGTACATTTTTATAAACAATTGAATTCTTTTAAATTTGGAACTAATTTTTAATGCAGTGACCGCTGTTTTAGTTTTCTGTGAATGTTCCTCAAGTGTTCACCTATTTCAAATTAATACAGAAATGCCAAGCTCTCCATTTAAACATGTCTGCTGCAATCCATTTAATAAAAAAAATCATAGTGGAAAAAAGAAAAAAAAAATGTGAGTCGCGTTTCGTCCTCGATACTTGAAAAATTGAAAAGTTTCAAACCGGATGATGTTTCTTGTACACAATGCAGAATAGAAGCAAATGAAATGGAGATGGAAGACTTTGTTGTAAGTACATTCAAACTTGTGCGTAGACTATTTCAAAACGAATCATTAGTTATAATGATGAATTGATGAGTGAAGTTTTACAATAAAATTACTCTAAATGATACACTTAAGATGCAATTTTTTTTTGCTTTTTTCCACTATGATTTTTTTTATTAAACGGATTGCAGCAGATATGTTTCAATCGTGAGCTTGGCATTTCTGTATTAATTTGAAATAGGTGAACACTTGAGGAACATTCACAGAAAACTAAAACAGCGGTCACTGCATTCACTGCCACACGTGCTTCGAGTCCGAGCATGCCTAATCAAGCTTAAGGATAGTTGCAGCGTGCGAGCTCGCTCGTTGCAACGCGCGGGACAGATTTTATAAATTAATTACACCTACAGTTTTCATTTTCCCATTCCAAAATTTTGCCTGCATACAGAAAAAACTTCAAAAAAGATTTAGAAACAAAAAAATCGGAAAAAATTAGTTCCAGATTTAAACAAAATTCAATTGTTTATAAAAATGTACTATATTGTTATTACAAAAAAAACAACGAAATGTGTGCTTTAACTTTTTTGAAATCTTGTACTCTTTCGCGCATTTCAAGTGCAAGGGTTACATTTTATATTAAAAACTGCTTTTACAGTGAGCTGTTGAAAAAAAAATTTTTACCGAGTGCCAAACTTAAAAAAATTATATCTCGAAATTTTCAAGTATCACATTGAAAAATAATACGTGTCGATTATTTTCGAAGTAAAAAGGCAAAAAAAAATGTTTTGTCGAAAGAAAAAATTTGACTGTAAATCCCCCATGAAATGACTCATATACTTTCTTTTGTAAACGAATAAGTGCAATTTCAAAAAAAAAGTCATTTTCTAATTTTTAATTAATTATAGTCTAGACAGAAATTTTTTAGGCAACCCACTTACGATATATTTTTTAACATATTGAATTTTATACAAAATACTTTTCATCGTGTAAACGGATGGTTGAAGGTCGTTTCCTATTTGGATTCTCTACTATTAGAAGCGTCTAGAACTTTGGAAAAGATTATGGAGGGGAATTTACATACCCCTTTCATAGCAAACAATAAAAATTCTTTTCATTTTAATTAATTACTTGTCCTTCACCAAGAGATGCCATATCAACTTTTATTATCTCCATCCATCCACAGGAAACGATAACATTCTCTTTTTATCTTGATCAATTATTTATCCTTCAAGGCACCTCCGACTCCAGAAACGCTCTCTGAGAACTATTTTTTTTAAAACAAGTTTTCTTATTCACATAGTGACAATAATGTGTCCAGAAGGTAATTCTACCCCATCTAAAGAAGTAACCCTACACACATGTCTAAATTATCTGAAAAAATTTTATCAAATTTATTACACTAAACATCCTGAGGGCGTTTGAATAAAGCATATGCCGTTATTTTTCTGGGAAATAATTTTTAACATTTGTCCTTCACATTCCACACGTATAGAGGTTAAACCCACAAATGTTATCGAATTTATTACTTTAAACATCATGGAAGCGTTTAAACAATCAAGTCATAATCATATGCCTTTGTCTTTCTAGGAAATATTTTTCTACCATTTGTCTTTTTATATTTTTTTCAACATAAACGTCTTAAAAAATAACCAACACATTATCCTGAGGTCATCCTTTCATGATCCACCTACAAAAGGCCGTAGCAGAATGAGCATGGCCTGGGTTCCTCCGCTCGGCTTTGATCCATGATGTGAAGGTAAGTGGCTCTCATTACAAGATAAATTCACCCCAAGTATCAACTTTTACGTATTTTCTGCATTGAAAACAAGGCGATCATGTAGAGATGTTTTTTTTTTCAAATTGATAACGATCAATTCCACAGACAGGGTGCGGATGATTGTCAATACACCCTCGCATTCATATAAAGTGTATTCATATAAGTGTATAAACTTTCATGAGTATAGAAACAATTGCTTCAATGAGTCATAGGGTATCAATTGTTCCATACATTGTAGGGACCAAAGAAGTTTTTATTTTTTAAAACTATGAAGTACCTCTCCGAAATTTTTCGACAAAATATATATTGTCACTTTGAATTTGAGCATGATATAGAAAAAAATGGTGGGTGTTCAAGAAGTAATTCACATTAAAAAAATTATTCAAAAATTAAAAAACAAATTTTTACTCCCTTTTTATAAACGGAATGGGTTCTTCAATTTTTTCAGAACCTCTTTAATACCCTCTATAATACATATTTTAGTCATCAAGATCGGTTGAGCCGTTTTCGAGAAAATGAGATTTTTTGATTTTTCGAAATTCGTTCATAACGTTTGTGAAAAAATTTTTTCCGAGTTGATACTTGGGGTGAATTTATCTTGTAATAGGAGCCACTTACCCTCGCAATATGGATCAAATCCGAGCAGGGGCACCCAGACCATGCTTATCCTGCTACGGCCTTTGAAATGAACGCTTCCCGAAAGAGATGACCCCCCCCCCCCCCCTCTCCTTTATGCAATAATAAACAATTTATACATTAATCAAGGGTATAGCTTGACGTCATATGCTTCGAATTCCACCGTGAAACTTCCAAACTTAGCTTACAACGGAACCAATCAAAGCTCCTTGAGGTCGATAAATGTTTGTTACAGGAATTTGTATCTAGAACTGGCACTATATATAATTACTCTCAATTAAAACCAGGGTCATTTATATAGGGGAGACCGGGGCAAACTTTTTGGGTTGACATTCATTGCTCTCCAAAAATTATACAGAACGTGTTATTGATGCGCCCTTTTTTCATTCCGGGTCCCGAACTATTATATTTGTATGTGGAATTATTAATTTAATCCTTTAGATAATTAATCATTAGATTGCGTCCAACTAGCTGCATGCAGACAACTTTGCGCCATAGTTACCGGGGCAAAGTTATTGCCAGTATTTACATAGTAATAGAAATATTTTAGGATTGAAAAAATTGCGTGGTTCTATTCATTGCCATTTTATGAATTGTGAAAGTAGCGATTAACTATACGTGACAAAAAATAAACAGGTTATTTCATCATAAATAGTTATATCTGTAGAAAATTCTGTTATACATTGAGTTTCTGCTACATACAGATTATAAGCGTAGAAAGCTGCCGCACCAGTAAGGAATATCCGTTTTATTTTTCATAAGAAACCTCAAATATTTCACTATTCCAGTTATCATATAAGAATTTTGCAGAGAAAACAAAGTGTAATATATATTGCATGTAGTTTTCTAGAGGCATTGTCCAACTTCAGGTTGTTGAAATTTGTACAAGTGGTTAAGGTCTTGCCATATCAATTCAAGTGTTGAAATAAAACGCCTGGGATAAAATCTGTTGCAGGTTAATTAATGTTTTTTCTATCAAAATATCAAGTTTCTATATTGTAAATTTTAACAACTCATTGCAAAAACATAATATTACACAGAAAATATCAGGTGTTATATTTACACGAATTCTAGATAGAATCTACATTCTGACCTGAGACTCGATTATTATAACAACGTACTCTAGTAAAGAATCTATATTATACACTATAATCAGCGTAAATATAACATTAAAATTCGAATAAATGTAACACCAAATTCTGGGTAGACATAAGACCTAGTTTTTTCCGTATCCGGTTAGCGAATCTTCCATTCTTTTGTTATCAAAACTGTTTTTTCATAAATTTTTATTTTCAGCGTAAATTTTGAAATTTTTTATCTATAATGTAATACTAGATTAAATCAGTAAGAATCCTTAATGACACATATCATAGCAATTTTGAAACCGAATTTTCGTTTACTAGCAGTTTGAAATTCCACACTTTCATCACTTTTGTTACAAATTGTAAACTTGAAGATTGCTGTGAAGACTTTCATATAAAGTTCAAAATTCTATATTCAATCGATGAATCAAGCGGGACTAAAATCTCCTCTTGGTTCTTGAATTTTTTCGCGAAGGCACTGAAACTGTTCTCGTCAACCTCAGCTGTTTTAGGACACAACTTCTCCTAGTCTCGAACCCGCCGATACGTGTTTACAAATATGTCTGTAACTTCGAGAATATTTGAAGCATGGAAGTTCAAAAGTTTATAAGCGCCAATTCTGAAGTTTTACAGGTGCGCAGAAAAACGCTCGCATTTCGATTTTTATCATTATAAATTTGATTCAATGTACAGAATAAGTAGTAATCGATCATGTTCACGTTGTTCTAAACTTTTAGACATCTAACACATCACGCAATAAGTTTCCGGTCTAACTAAGAAAAACACAGTTTTTTCGAGAAATTCGACTTTATTTATCAACAAAGTTTCCTTCAGGCGTAATACATTCATTCCAACGCTTCTCTAACTTTTCGATCCTTTTTTTGTCGAATGATTCATCTTTGCTCTCAAAATAGGCCTCAGTTTCGGCAATCACTTCTTCATTGGAGCCAAATCTCTTTCCTTGGAGCTTTTTTTTCAAGTCAGCCAAGAGCTAGAGGAAAGAGCTGAAGAATATGGTGGGTAAGGAAGCAATTCGAAGCTTAATTCATCTAATTTGACCATTGTTTTCATGAACTGGTGGCACGGTACATTGTCTTGGTGGAACCCTATTGAAAAACTTGACGTAAAAAATAACGTAAAAAAGGACGTAAAAAAGGACGTCAAAAATGGCGTAAAAAACGACGTCAAAAATGACATAAAAAACGACGTCAAAAATTACGTCAAAAACGAGGTAAAAAATTGGGACAGTTTTTTACGTCATTTTTGACGTCGTTTTTTATGTCATTTTTGAAGTACTTTTTTGTCTTTAAGAAGCCTTACATTTCCTATTACATTTTTGTGACTCCTTTACGAAATGCCCATTCCACGTTGAAATAAATTATTTTATTATACAATAGTTCTTTTACTGATAAGCATTTCTCAATTACGATACCCAATGAACGACCGAATATAAATTGTTAAGGCTTCTTAAAGACAAAAAAGTACGTCAAAAACGACATAAAAAACGACGTCAAAAATTAAGTAAAAAACGATATCAAAAATTGGGTTAGTTTTTTACGTCATTTTTTACGTTAGTTTTTACGACGTTTTTGACGTAATTTTTCGACTTTAAGAAGCCTTAACAATTTATATTCGGTCGTTCATTGGATATCGTAATTGAGAAATGCTTATCAGTAAAAGAACTATTGTATAATAAAATAATTTATTTCAAAGTGGAATGGGCATTTCGTAAAGGAGTCACAAAAATGTAATAGGAAATGTAAGGCTTCTTAAAGACAAAAAAGTACGTCAAAAACGACGTCAAAAACGACGTCATAAATGACATAAAAAACGACGTAAAAAACTGTCCCAATTTTTAACTTCGTTTTTTACGTGATTTTTGACGTCGTTTTTTACGTCATTTTTTATGTCATTTTTGACGTCGTTTTTTACGTCAAGTTTTTCAATAGGGAACAGCACTTTGATCTTTTGAATGTGAAGCCGTTTTTTTCTTGATTTCTGGGCTCAATCAATCCAGTGATGCCATACAATAGTCGCTGTTAATGGTTTTAACTTTCTCAAGATAACCGATAAACAAAATACCATGTGCGTCCCAAAATACGGATGCCATAACCTTGCTTGCCTACCGTTTAGTTTTTGGTCGCTTTGGACGGCTTTCACCAGTTGAAGTTCACTCAGCTGACGATCTTTTTGTTTCAGGTGTGTAGTGGTGGATCCATATTTCATCCATTGTCACATACCGACACAGAAAATCCTGTTTACCTCGCGTAAACATCTCCAAACGATTCGTGCAAAATTTTAAACACACTACCTTCTGATATCTTTAAGGTGTCAGGTATCTCACGCAACTTTAATTTACGATCGCCCAAAAATATTTTGTGGACTTTTGTTATGTTTTCCAGAACAACTGCTGATTTTGGGCAACCAGGAAGTTCAGCGTCATTGGTGTTCGTACGACCGCGTTTCAATTTCGCATACTAGTCGATGATTACACAGGCTAACAAAAAGTTTTTTTTTCTGTGCAAAGAATGCCACTATAACATTTCTATGTATTTTTTTCCGCTGAAATCGAACGCATAACTCGTTTGACTCCAGCATGTCCAAATTTGGTCCTAACCTCAAGAACACTTCAAAAAATCACTAAATTCAATATACATACAACCCCATAACCAAACAAGCCCTGAAACATGTAATGCCTTAACCCCATATGCCCTCAACACTATGACCCCATAATCTCACAATTCCATAACCACATAACCCTGTACATCAAAAAGGTCATGTACTGCAAAATTGAAAAATCTTGTTTATGTTTCTTTTGTGACTTACAATGATGAGTGAACTTCATACAATAAACTCAAACACCCATCAACCTATTACCCCTCTACCCCATCACCTCTTAACCCCATAGCCCTGTATAATGTCGTGTATGTTTCTTTTGTGACTCACAGTGATGAGTGAACTTTATATTCTGCTACATATTTTGACAGTTCCCAGCTCCCTGATTCATAAGGATATCAAGGAAATGGAACGACGTTACTAGCGTAAATGAAATCTAAGTATGATTGCAGACTTCTGTTGGGTGTTGAAAAGAGAAAGTGTTGAAGATAGTAAGAAGCGCAAACGAAACCCGCTTCACAGATCTTTTGATGACGAAAGGGTTAGGAAAAGCAAACGATCGTGAAGTATTGGTTAGTCATGAGGTTATGGATGTATAGGGTTATGAGTTTAAGGAGTTAAAGGTTGATGGGTGTTTGAGTTTATTGTATGAAGCTCACTCATCAATGTAAGTCACAAAAGAAACATAAACAAGATTTTTCAATCTTGCAGTACATGACCTTTTCGATGTATAGGGTTATGGGGTTATGGAATTGTGATCTTATGGGGTCATAGTGTTGAGGGCTTATGGGATTAAGGCATTACATGTTTCAGGGCTTGTTTGGTTATGGGGTTGTATGTATATTGAATTTAGTGATTTTTTGAAGTGTTTTTGAGGTTAGGACCAAATTTGGAAATGCTGGAGTCAAACGAGTTACGAATTCGGTTTCAGCGGGAAAAAATACATGGGAATATTATAGTGGCATTCGCCGCGCAGAACATTTTCTTTTTGTGGGCCTGCGTTGTTGATTTCCCTGGTGCAGTCTCCCCATAACGCTTATCAAGCCACTGCTTTGCTTTGGCAGTCTTTTCTCTCATTAGATAGCAATGTTTAATTAATACTCGAAACCCCTTTTTATCTATTGTTTTGAAATTGACAAGAGTTGCTTCACCAAAACCTCTGTAACTTCTGAACGAAACGTCAGACTGTCACGGAATTTTGACACTTAACGTTTGAAGGTTGGTACTATCCAGTTATTATATGGATTTGACAACAGTGGTGCCATCTATATGTCAGACCGGAAACTTATTAAGATATGTATCGTCTTGTTGTTGTGAAAATACACGCGATTAAGTTATTTCCAATGATGACTCCACAGGTGTTGGCAGTTCGAAACGTCATATGTGACCTACCACGAGAAAAGGGACCTAATGCGGCAAAGACGAATTTTACAAGAGAACCGAGTGAAAGGCACTGATCTCTATAATACACTGGATACACAATGCCAATGGTAAAGTCCGCAAAGTCGTGTGCCCAATTGAAGGCTGAGCCGCCATATTTACTTAGATTGATTACAAAGAATGTTGCGGTAAATTCAAATATAGTAAAAAGGGAAAAGTGTAAATACTAAAGAAACAATATGAAATCCATGCTTTTTTACCGGTCTTAGTGTTGATAGTATACATAATGAAACTAATGAAATGAAATTTATTAAATAATACTAAAATATAACTCGGTAATATTTATTATTATGGTATATAATGTCCCGAGTGCCAAACTTAAAAAAATTATATCTCGAAATTTTGAAGTATCACATTAAAAAAAAAACGTGTCGATTATTTTCGAAGTAATAAGGAAAAAAAATGTTTCGTCGAAAAAAAAAATTTGACTGTAAATCTCCCATGAAATGATCCATATACAAAAATGATAAACTATTGTATTTTGGTCGTTTACGAACATTTTAATTTATTAGAAAATAATAAAATTGGAAGAGAAACAAACCCTAAAATATAATTGCAGATATTACATAAAAATTAAGTATGTACATGCTGTGACTAGTATGCTACTAAATAATAGAATCCAATTCTACAAAGACCTAAGTAATAATATAGAAAATTATCACTAAATAGTACAAAACATCAGGTACGAAAGTACTTCACAAGCAGCAAATCACTTAATTAAAAATCACCAGAGTATCACAAACAAGAAGTTTTAAATGTCAAACGGAAGTAGTGACTAATTCAACACCTTAATTTTTAAACTACATGTAAAAGTAATAAATAAACAATTCTTAAAAGAAAACAATGAAAATTTTTGCCAATAAGTTAAGGAAAATTTAACTATTAGAAATTATTGATTGAATAATATCACTAAAGCGTTAATAAATATTAATTCGCAGCTGTGTTGCATTGACCTAGTGTATGGCCGCCATACTGAATTATGGAATCAACCTAAGTAAAGATGGCGGCTCAGTCTTCAATCAAGCACACGACTTTGCAGGTCGCTGAAATCATGCACCTCAGGTAGAATCGGGCGATCCGAAAATGACCACCTCCACTTACCACTACAAAAAACACGCTGCCGCGTCTGTGACATCTAGATGTTCGTGCGACTTCAGCTCCGCTTGTCCTTTTCTAACTCTAACATTCTTTTTTTATGATTTATAGAAGACATCAGGTTTTATTGTAATCGATTTATTGTTATTATCATCACCTTAACAGATAAGATAATTTAATATTTCATTTGTTAAAGTGTGATTGAAAGCAAATTACTTAATACAATAAAAAAACTTTTCGTTTATGACTACTTAACAATTTATTCTGAATTCGATCTTTTCATCGTACACGGGAAAAAAAATGTTTCTATGACTGTATTCATTATTCGTGAACTAACGAAAATAAAATGAATATTTTTTTATGCGAAATTCAAGATAAAATATTTTGATTTAATTTAATTGCATAATTGATTTCACATCACTTCATTACCGCGATTCGAGGAACGCAATGAGGAATATAATTCTTAAGTTCTCTAGCGTCAACGAATAAAAGTGAAAGATGCTTTACATAAAGAAAGAAAGAAGAGCCGAATCTCCCCGAAGAGAACGACACCCACGTACGCACATGGACACGATCAAGCATGAGGTGTGAGTAAGTGGAGGGGCAGGTTTTTCTCTGCTCGCCGAGAGCAGTGATACATCCAGTTTGGACCGAACTTTACAATAATGTTTCGATAACAATGAACCTTCAAAAAAAATTTTGAAAAACACCATTCGATTGAGGAAAAAACGATTTTTTTATAAGTATCAAAAACAGAAAATCGATTTTTTCCGCATTAGGTCCCCTTTATCGTGGTAGGTCACATATCTCTAAGTGGCGATTGAATATTTCGCTACTATTGGCGTAATTTTATTACATTTGACATTGTTCGAATTGCTTCGCTGTTATAAGGATTAGACAATCAATGAATGGGGCTACAAATAGAGTAATGATCCGCCAACAATACTTTCATTGCAATTTTGTGATTTTTTTACACTTGCACTACTTTCTTTTACACAAAATGGAAGAAAAAAAATCGACTTTTAAAATAATGTCGCTTATCAACTTTTGAACTTCCTTGCTTCATTTGTTGGATCGCCGTAAATTTTTTTTATGCAAGCTCGAGAGTATATATTCAATAAAAATGCAAATATTGGAAGATGGATTTTTTTTAAATCCTGACTGATACAGAAGATAAATAACAGACTCAAGACATCATTCTGTAGATTCATAAGACATCTTTATTGCCACACATTTCAGGAAATTTACAACAAAATTTAGTTAGAGTTAAATTACAAGTAATAGTACTTCCTTTTTGACTTCCACCAGTTCTGGAAATCTTTTAATTGCTAACCGGAGTTTATTTTGCGCCTTTTCCGGGCTTCATTTTCTCTTTTGTGAAATGTGTCAATCGCTTTGGAATCGCCGAAGGAAGGTTTATAAAATTCCGGCTTTCCGTTTGGAGTAATATTATAAAGAATTGCTATAATTTTCTCTTTTTGTGCTATAAAACTGCCCAGGGGAAACTGAAATATTTACAACAGTTAGTTATCATTCTCTTCGTAAATAACAATTGTTATAGAACTATTTTCAGAATAATAAATTCACACATGGAAAGAAATAATAACTGCAGCAGCTAAGAATTAGTTATTTGAAAAATTAAATGCAGAATTATCTCTAGCAGCTAAGTTTTATTAGCTGCAGATAATTTTTTTGTTAAAATAGACAAAATATTTGCTGTCGAAGCTAAGACTTAGCTGCCACAACTAATTTTGGATTTAATTTTTCAAGCAGCTTCTTCTTAACTGCTACATCTAGCTAATTGTTTTCTCAGTGTACTTTAGCAAACCTCTACTTTTATAATAAAAGATTTTTGATAAGTATTCACAACATTTTAAATTTATGTATTGCACTTACACTATCAGAAAGGGCCACATTGTTTTTTTTATCCAGGTCAATTGTTGTTTTAGAAACGTAATAGGAAACCCGCTCTATTGTGGATCCATTCTAGTGAAACATATAAAATGTACAATTTTGAATTTTCCATAACCAAAAGGATATATTAGGTGCGCAACTAAGTTCCTGCTGTTTTTTGTTGAAAATGCAACTTTATTGTGAAAAAAAATGGTTACAAATGAATTATTCAAAGTATTGCCCATCGTTAGCTACAACTTTTGCCCATCTTTCTGGTAGAGCTTGAATGCCGTTACAGTAAAAGTCTTCATCTTTTGAGACTATCGACGAATCAAACCATTTTTCGATGTCTTCATATGAGCGGAATTGACGATCAGCCAGACCATGTGCCATCCACCGGAACAAGTAATAATCGGACGGCGTAATATCTGGGGAATACGGCGGGTAGGGTAGGACTTCCCATTTGAGCGTTTCCAGGTAGGTTTTAACGGGTTTGGCACAGAGCTCCCAAACTTGAAACGCCGCTGGCGAGCCGCTGGCGGGGAACCGTCCCCACGCATCGGCCGCCCGCCGTTGCCCCTCAGCTACCTTCCCATTAAACTCGATACCCCGCCAGCCTCGTCTTTCTATTTGAATGGGAAGGCAGCTGAGGGGCAACGGCGGGCGGCCGATGCGTGGGGACGGTTCCCCGCCAGCGGCGTTTCAAGTTTGGGAGCTCTGGTTTGGCAACGTGAGGCCGAGCGTTGTCATGCTGTAGAATCACTTTTTCGTGCCTCTGCTCGTACTGTGGCCGTTTTTCGCGCAGAGCTCGGCTCAAACGCATCAATTGCGTTCGATACTGTTTCTCCGTGAAATTTTGGGAGCTCTCGATGCGCTTAAGCCACCGTTTTCTTCGAATGGAAGAAGAAAATAAACACTTCCCACAAATGACGATTATTTGGCACAAAATCAGACATTTCCACACAACCAAAAGTATATGACGCCAAAACAAAATCACTAATGTGTCAAAAGCGTTTGTTTACCATATGTCTAAGCTTGGTTCATGACGTTTTGGATATGTCAAAATCGACCAGCACTTACTGCTGTAGCCATCTATCCACAAACAGCGGGAACTTAGTTGCGCACCTAATAGATTTCTGTCTAGAGCGAAAGTTCATTAACGATATTTACTGGCACGCTTCTGCTTTTTAGTACTGGCATTGTTTGGATTAGTGTTCTGCAGTACACAGTCTATCAGAAATTGTAAATCATTTCACAAATAATGAAAAAAAATGTAAGACTAATTCTCGAACCTTTATTCCCGATATAGAAATTTAAAATTTTACAGTTAAACTCTTACTTTTCCTTGAATATTTAGTTTTTTAACAGGCACCCAACATTTCTACTTCTTATATTTTTTTTCAGACTCTTATATAAGAGACGATTCAAAAAACCTCTAGATACCGAATTCAGAGCCAATCAGTTAATATTTCAAGATGCAATTTGCCATTTTAAAATTTGGTACATTTCGAGTTTTTATTCCAGATGTTCAGATTTTTAATTATTAACCAGAACAACAGCTAAATATCACGTATCATAATGTTATGTGAGAAAAACATTTTTGGCTACTGAATTTTTTATATAAATTGAAGATTTTTAGTTATTCGAACTGTCATATTTAGTCTAGTGTTAAAAATTTTGAAATTTGCTTTAAAGGGTTCAGGGACAACTGCCACTCAACATTTAGTATTACAATAAGAAATGTATTTTACTACAGACGTGTTACTCTTAACTCTTATTTTAACATACAAAATGAAAATGAGATGAAAGTTGTTCATCGCCGAGTGACGGCTCTGACAATACCGTGGGCCTGTGAGAGCAATAAATGTATTGATAAGATATAAATATTGTAGTTATTTTACTGTTAAATTGATTTTATCGCATTTTCTTGCAAACAAATATTGGTTTTGAGCATTTTAAAGGTTTACAGACATAATATTAGTTTAAAAATTTTGAGGTGTATAGCTGTTGCACGTGAAACCGGATATAAAAGAAGAGTTCACGACAAGGATATTGGATTCTTCACAGCACCTATAGTGCTCCAAATCTCTATATTAAATATATAACATATATTTAAAGCATATATATTAAATAAAAATTTAATAATTCATCATGATTGATAATATTATTAAAATAATAAATGGAAATAAATTATTTAATAATAATTTAGTATTTTAAGGCCATGGATCAACCAGATCACGTGACCAAATTTCTTGTAAAAGTTTGTTTAAGAAAACTTTTTTATTCAAGAAAATGCCTTTCCGAAACTTGGAAAATACAACAGAAAACGATAAAGAACGCCTGTCAACTTCGTTTGAGTGAAAATTTTGCAGTTGACTGTAATTATCAATAAGTCTTCATTTTTTTTTTGAAAATTTGTACTATGAAGAAGTTAACAGACGTACTATATTGTCATTTGTTACGTTTTCCAAATTTTGAGACAGATACTTTGTAAATTAAAAAATCTATCTTACACACGGAAAAAAATTTGGCGTAGATGCTGCCCCTAGCGGTGGAGCTGTTGTGTTTCGTGGAGGAGAGTTGTGCGACTATGCATTTGGGTATGCTGCGTTCCCTCTGTGGGTGAGCAGCTGCCCCTTTTTGGGGGAACAGTTGACTTACTTCGAAGGAACACAGCGCTCCTTTCGGTAGGGAGTGTAGTTGCACCGCATCGGCAGGCAAATGCAAAAGCAGGCGAAAGTACAAATTTTAAGTTTTTTATGATTTACATGAAAGTGCACATTGAAATGATGTTTCCTGTATATATATATAGAAGTACTTTTTGGTTCATTACGATCTGTTTACAAATAACCTAACCTCAATGTTGAGATTTAAAATAATTTCACACCATTTTAAGAAATTAAACAAATTCTTCAAAAGATATAATAATTAACGACGATTTTAGAAATATCAAAACAATTGAATTGTCCATTGAAAAGTATAGTCAAATATCAGTTCATATGACTCGCCGCAGCATTCCCTCCTGTGGGGCAGCAGCTCTCCCGCAATTGTGGGAGAGCAGTTAGTCCATAAGAAAGTAAACCTGCTAACCTATGAAGAGCGCTGCAGTTGCCTTTCACTGTAGTGGCGCAGGAGCACCAGAGGTAGTGCAGCATTTCTACCAAATTTTTTTCCGTGCATGAACGAATAAATGTACACGGAGAGACTTTTTGTAGTAATCTATGTAAAAAATCACCGTAAATTTTACTATTTTGAGGTAGCAAAGTAGGGAAAATAGAGAACTATGTGATTATTTATTGTTGAAGTATTAAGATGTACTACTTTTATTTCGACTTGTTCTTTTTCAAAGTAGCGACTTTTAATATTTTCTGCAGGAAAATTAGTAAGTAGGATTAATTAGTAAAGAAATTATTTAATTATACAAAAATAATACAGAAAATAAGTATTTAAAGCATTAAAAATAGCTAAAATGATAAGATAAATTACTATTGTCTGTAAGAACGTGAGTGTTTTATAAAAATTTTTTCAATATAAGCTATTTCTATAGAAATTTTTTTGATATAAGGTAGTACAAATCAAAAAATTTCTTTGTAAATACTCCTATCGACTGTAGTAATTTTGCGCTTGTGTTTGCTTATATTCATTCGGCTGCCCGAACGAAGCCGAACGCTTTCGAAGCTAGCCGACCAACGGTCACCGAGTGATTCCTATTTTTCTATATTTACGGATGTCAACGCATGTTTTGCTTCTCCACAATTCCCGGTATTTTATGTTGAATTATTACAGATTGCAAGTAATAATTGATTTTGTGCTCACATATGATCATTTGGAAACTGAAAGAGCGTACACTCAGAAAAAATATTTGATTGAATCATAAAAATTATTTGTTTGAAACACTTTCTTTGATGTAAAGAAATGTTTTGCTTTAATGAAAAAAAATTTGTTTGATTCAAATAAAATATCTTTAGACTAAATAAATATTTGTTCGGATCAAATAAATTTTTGCCTTAAATCAAACAAATTATATCTTTGACCATTTATCAATGCATTAATTTCTATGTTTTGAAGAAAAATTAATTTGATTCAAACAAATATTTATTTGGTTCAAAGATATTTTGTTTGAATCAAACAAATTTTATTTCATTTGAACAAATCATTTCTTTAAATCAAAGAAATTCGTTGAAACAAATCGTTTTCTTTGATTCAATCAAATCATTTTTCTGAGTGTAAGTATTTCAAATGTATAATTAAATATATATTGTAGCTTTTTATTATTAGAAATGATAGAAACGAAAATAATGATAAGTTTTAGGTTAGGATTACCGAATACGATTTCCATTCAATACAAAAAGAGAAATTTTTCTGTTAGCAGTAATATTAAATTTTTATAATGGGAATATGAGCTTTTATTTATAAATTTGTGATTTTAATTGGTAAATAAGTGAAATAAAAATAATGAAAATTTTTAGATTTAACTCGCAAAATACAATCTTGCTTAGTTATAAAAAGAGAAATATATTGTATTAGTAGTGGTATAAAATTTATAAGGCAGAAAAATTTGTTCTAATTTAAAAGCAGAAGTTTTCAAAACAATAATTTTCACGCTTGAGTCATCTTTTATTTGGGAAAATTCTGACTGTTTTTGAATTAAAAAATCTTTATGTTTTTTATTTGTTATCAAAATATTTAACTTTTCAGAACCGTGATTCTCCGGAAATTGCCACTGTTCTAATAGTGTATCCTCAGCAGTGATTAATGCTATCACTTAAAGAAATGAATGACAAATTTCTAAAAATGTTGTATCATACAATTCATTTTCATTGTGATGATGATTTTTCTACTCATAGGTGAGTAAACTAAATTAATACTTACAGATTTTAAAAAGTAGACAAAAAATAAATTTTACCTTTCAAGGTATTTCGGCATTTACTATCAAATTGTCAAACTGATATTAATTTTGTTGAGATTTGAGTTTTTAATCTTAAAATTTTGATTGGCGTTTTTTGAATATCCAAAATGTTGCAGATCGATCGGATATGTGACGTTTTATTGACGTTTTGTAGTTTGTATTCTTGTGATTCTTATTTCGAATTTGAATTTAGTACGTTCTTTTCTCAATAGGTGGCTACTGAGATCTCTAGTAGAGAAAATGTTCTTGCAGGCGGTGAAACATTCTTCCATTAGTATATAAGGAAACTAAGCTCGAACGAACCATATGTAACTTGCATTGTATATAATTAGTGTATACGATTAGGTATAGAAGCGGTTAAACTACGTTTATATGTATTAAGCGTGCGGCGTGGCGTTTTACTTTAGTAAAGGCGTTATTGTATATGTTAAGTATTCATATATATATATATATATATATATATATATATGTATATATGTATAAGTGAAAAATTGTGGTTGTAGATAAATCCCCATCGCGTGTTTGCTTTTTTTATTTGCTGTTCCGGCTATAGGAGTTTTTACAAAAAACTATAGTAATTTGGCTGGCGCTCGGACCGTTAAATTACTATAGTCCTTTGTAAACATTGTAACCTTCTATAGATATAAATGTAATAAGTTTTGAGTTTTATCCTATCTGACTTAGTAAGTGGCTGCGATGAACCACTTGTAATTTTACTACAGAATTTTGCAAATATTAAAAACCTGTTTTGAAATAAATGCAATATTTTTAGATTTTATTATTATCAATTTAGTAATTCTGGAAATTACTACTCAAAGTGCTAATAATTACAATAGTTCCCTATTTTCCCTACTTTGCTACCTCAAAATAGTAAAATGTACTGTGATTTTTTACATAGTTTACTACAAAAAGTCTCTCAGTGTATAATTTAGTGGCGCACTGAAAAAAAAATTCGACGATACAAACATAATTGTGGTTCCTTGACCTATATTATATTGGAGATTTACCGAAAACCAAGATTTGCTTGTATCAGTTCAGCCTGTATGTGTATTCCAACCATATGAATTACTATTGCAGCAATATTTTTGGTTAACTGTCAAATATATTTTGTTGAATTATTTAAAAACATTCAGCTATATTCATATGGCTGATAAATCCCAAGCATTTCTTTCAGTGCGTGGTCCAATTGATCCATGGCCTTAAATATTAATATTTATTTGAAATAAAATATATAATTAAATTTTTTTTTATTTATATACTAACTACAAAGCAGGTGATTTTGTTTTCTGAAAACATTTCCATCCAGAAGATATATTATTGAAAAAGTTAATAACAGGGTCTGCTAAAAGCAGTTTAGGTACATATCAAGTTTAAAAAATCGAACTTTTTTTATATTTTATATCAAATATTTTAAAAGATATAATTATTACTCAAAATAGCAAATTTGAATGTATTCAGGACTTTGAATTATTTTTATTATAGATCTTAAATTCATTCCTGCACATTCACCGCGTTTATATGAAAATTATAAAACAAGAAAAAACTCTACTCCTAAAAATACTCTTGAAAACTGACTAGAAGTAATAAATTTAAAATGCTACTGGCAAATTATTTTAATCATATTGATAAAATTATTTTGTTTTGTGAGTTGTTTTATTTGTTTATTTTATTTTTTGGTCTAATATTCATTTTTAGTATACTAAATTAAACAAATTTTACTTCCATAACATTATTATAGATCAAAATTGCAATTTTAAAAATTTGCCCATGGATTATTGGATTTCTTGGTCCACACTGAAAAAACAGTGTAGCTAAAAGAACTATATTTTGGTCCTCAGAACCAGAAAATATTGCTATCAGACCAATGCTACGGTATGGTCCTCAGAACTATACGAGTATAGGTGAGACAGCTATACAAGTTCGTTGATATGACAATACCATATATAGCGATCGTAAACAAAATATTATGCCATCGTTATCGCTCTTGTGAATTTTCGCGTGTGATAAAACAATACGCGATACGCAAAAATGATCTTTCAAAGAAAGAAAAGATGCTCCAAACAAATCGACAAAAGCTTCGAAAAAACGCCTCGAAAACATGACACTTCTTTCTCATTTCGAGGTTAGAGTCGCGTGCATACGAAGCAATGTATAGGTCGCGCGGCAAACACAGTATAGTTGTCTCACCTATACCTCATGGGTTGAGACACTATATACCGGTATAGGTCGAACAGCTATACTGTTTTTTCCGTGCAAGGTAATTTCACCGCCGCTACACGAAAGCGGACAACTTTCATGTCATTTTCAACTCAATGTGTGATTATTACAAATGGTAAATGAACTTTTTTCTTTTATTAGCTTTCGAAACAATTTTATTTGTGATTGTTCCCTGTTTCTAGAATAAACTTCATCCATGATTCCAGTAAATTTCCTTAAGGTAGATTTTTCTATGCTAGATTATAATTATTGACCATGCATTAATAAAAGTTCCGAAGTGAAATCCATTTTTGACATTTCATTACGATTATAGTAAATTTAATATAGAAAAAAGTTATTATTATTCCTAGTTAAAAAACAATACTAGAAGAGCATTGGTGGACTACTAACAGATTTTTATGCAATAATGCGAAATTATTATACTATACATGTATCTTTACCTGGGCGTTCCATCCTATGAAATTTCCATGATATTCGTCTTGGTCTAACGTATTCAAGTCAACTTCTACTGATACTTTGTAAGGTCTTGGTAGCCTAATACCGAATTCCATCTAAAAAGAAATTTTATATTTTGAGCATTCCATAAGTTTTAAATGTTATAATCTATAATATAAATAAGATCAAAGCAATTAAAGTTTAAACTTTTCAGCGTTATGCGTAAATACTTACAACAAGCATAATAAAATTGGGATTATCTGGAATATTTTTAAAATTTTCAATAGTGAAAGATAGGCGTCTGTGTGCCTTAAAAGTTCCCCCAATATAGAGGACAGTGGTATCAAATGGTTGCAGTTTTTCAAGAAGAATACGAGGAAACAGGATCCCATTTGGTTCAATCAAAGCCCCAACGCATAGTAATTTTTCTGCTACTTTTCCTTCGGGGTCCCGGCGCCACACGGAAACAACGGCATCAGGGTATGGGTCATTTGCATCTGAAGTCAGTCAACTTATGAATTTTAGAATGTGATATAAGTCTTTTCTTGTAGACATATTTTGTTAAAAATAGATTGACAGACAGACTCTACTGTGTTGCATCGCTCGCAAGTTTGAACGCCATTCGGTCTTCGCGTTTCGCGCGCAATGTTCTATGTCCTTTACATATAATTTGATAAATTATTTTTATTCTAAGTGAAAAAGAAAATTCCATTTACTTAATTCTCTATAATCATTAGGGCACACGTTCTCTTTATAATACTCGCGCTTTATGTTCTATTTTCTGTATACATTTCTGTAACTTTCTAATAAACTATTTAATTAAAATAAAACCCAAAATGTACATAAACTGGGTAAAAATGAAGAATTGGTCTCGAAATCCATCCACGTTATACTCTCGTGATTGAAATTGCAAAAATGTGTCAACATATCCAATAGAAATAATTTACAGCACGTTTTTAAAAAGTTGTTCAATTCGGCCCATTGATTTATTTTTGAAATTTTTTAAAGAAGTAAAAGTATCTTTTGCACCATCTGCATGGGGACTTCAACTTCCCAGGCCTGTATGATATGCGCGAAACAACTGATTCTCGAATCATGCAAGAATCATTCAAACCGCGCGCGAAAAGGTGAGTGGTACACGAATTTTTGCATAATTTGAGCGTTCCTACATGTATCCATGATAACTAAAAACAAGACGACTCTCTAAACCTGAATCAGCAAAATTCCGCAGATTATCAGCTATAAGTATACCACTGATTATAATCGACGAATATACGCTGATGAATCAGTGAAATTCAACTGATTTATCAGCGTATATACGCTGATTGTAAGCAGTGGTTCAGAGACAGACACCAACTACAAGTCACACATTCCAAACAGTCTATTACATTCCTCTCACTACCGTAGCTTCCCCCACCCTCTCAACTTCCTTACAGCTATTATTTTCAGCTTTGCCCCGCTAGTTATATCATAGTAACCAGTGGAAGGTAATGGCAAACCACCGCTGATGTGAGCAAACAACTTTTGCCGAGGAAATGCAGTTCTCTGTTTTTCAATCAAAGGTAAAGTCAAAACGATATGGGAATTTATATTAGGAAGCGTATAGAGGTTGTATTGTATTGCGATTAGCAGAGAGCGGACGAGCCTAATCTGAAGTTGTGCATCGAACGTAAACTCAGCCCACTTTTCCTTCTACTTCGCTCTTTACTAGTCTTTTCCTAATATCAGATATATCGATACCCACGTTCTAATATGTCGTATCCCACAAAATTTGAGAAATTGACTTTTTTTGAAAAATGGATTAATAATAATGTTTTACAGCTCTTATTAAAATCTTGGGAGTCAAATTGTTTATTTAATATTTTTAAATAAATATTCTAATATGTCGTATCCCACATCCATTGGTTAAGTCAGCGCCAGCGATGTGACAGTCAATTTTTATTTTGTGATTAGTCTTAAGTTTATTTTGAGAAATTATTTAATAAAATGAGTAAGAAGGTAATTACAAATAATATTTTTACAACTCCAATTAAATCTAGAGCATCCGCTGAAACCTCTGTTTGTAGATCGATTAAAAAGAACTAAAAGTAAATGGCAACAATTACAGGCATTAAAAAAAGTGTTGCTGAGAGATACACACTGCTTCTATGATAATATAAAATATATTGATGTTACTGACTCTGCTTCTGACCAATCTCCATCAATAAAAAATTTGGAAGCCGAGAGTAAAAATATAGTTAAGGTAACTGAAAAGACTAAGAGTAAGAAACGAAAAGCTGATCAAGTTAATCTTGGTGTTAAAAGCAAAGTACTGCGTACTAATAACAGATTTAAAAAACCTGAAGATAATGATATTAATTATAAAAAAATTATGATAATACCAGACGAAAGAGGACAAGAAATTTTCAACAATCTCAGCAAGAAAATGTACCTGAAGTAAAAAAAAAAAAATAAAGAGTACTTAAAATGAAAAAAAAATGTTTTAAGCAATATTAAAGATAGTAAAAATAAAATGTATCTGTTACGTCGTAACATGAATTAAATAAGAAGTAATTTCAAATTTCACGCGCGGTAAATAGTCCTTTATTCACCGTGTTCCTTCAATTCTAGACGCGAAAGATAAAGCTCGTCTTCTATTGGCCGGATGAACGGCAAGAAGCGGGTAGAGAAAGAATGGAGGGGATTGCGAGCGCGGGAGCGTTGTTGGCAAGTCACGAGTCAAGAGGTTAGCTGTCTCTCTGCGATCGATCGTGATGAAGGGCGGACGGTGGGAATAAATCTACCTTTTTGTACAGCCGTGCTCTATGTTGAGTGTATTCGTGTGTGTGTGTATAGTGGTAAGAAATTCGCATCCAAGTTCAACCTGAACTTTTCCCCCTTTTTCAACCCAAGCGTTAGAAAAAGGGGTGAATTCCCTAAAACGGGAAATCAAATATCATTTCTCCAAGAAAGGGGAGATTCACGTATCATTGGCACCGAAGCCAATTCTCGGTTCAAGACGAACAGAAAAACACAAAGTACCTGTCAGTCTCTCTCATTCAGTCGATCCGTTCGACACCACGTGGCGACGCCAACCGCGCGCTTTCTCGTACGCGTAATTTTGACGCGTCCCCCTAAAACTCATTCGCATATCAGGAATTAGGGAAACCTACTCAAAACTCAAACTAATTCAGTATATCGTTTCAGTTATCTATTTAATAAATCTGGGTTTTTTATGCCATCATGGCTTTTTCCCATAAAATGGTGTTTCAATGATCTTCCTTCCTTAGTGCGAAAATCATAAAAGGACAGAGGACACAGTCAAACTTCTTGCTTTAATGTATTTTCAATTAAGTTACTGAGCCACCTAGGGCGAGGTAATCCACGATTAAACATGGTGCCTCCTGTGAGGTATGAACTCTCTCGAATCTGAAAAAAAAACATTTATTGTTCGAACAATCTCGAGAAAATTTCTGGCGTCGTCACGTGGCGGAAAGTTTCGGCGCGGCCACTTGCGCGCGCATTACAGCCACTGCAAGCAACAGGAGAAAGGAGAAGGTGAGACCACCGAAGTCAAGCGCCGTTCGCCTGAGAGGCCATCTTTCGGGCTCATCCCCACTTCTACCAGCCGGAGATAAAGGGCTGAGAGCACGCATCACGCCACTTTGTTCTCCGACTTCAAAAAGAGAAGCAGGAATCAACC
Source organism: Diplolepis rosae (assembly GCA_030998225.1). Taxonomy (NCBI): domain Eukaryota; kingdom Metazoa; phylum Arthropoda; class Insecta; order Hymenoptera; family Diplolepididae; genus Diplolepis; species Diplolepis rosae. The sequence continues at coordinate 141,053 of JAPYXD010000710.1, forward strand.
TGGCATTGCCGTTTTTATTTGAAAATTGTCGCTCCTGAAAAGGATCACCTCAGCACCTGGCCAGCATCGGAGATCGACTAGATCAAGATATGTTCTTGTTATTTTTTAATTGATATTTCTTCTTTTGTGTTTGGTAATTTATTGATGATTGTCCACGATGAAGTAATTTGCGCGCAATTCATACACTCTCGTTCCGGATCGAGGAGAGCCACGTGGTGCACTTTCCAGTGTGTTTCCGTGATTTCAAAAGTCAGTAAAGCAATTACGCGATACTTTCACCAATTTTCAACATTTATTTGCATAATTGGATTTGAGTGTTTAGCATTAGAAGCAGTGTTTCATTTGGAAATCGGGGTTGAGAAACGAACAAAGAAAGACCACGTGGTGGATTTTCTAGGTTATTTTTTTCCATTTTAAAGTAATTCGGGGAGAAGTCTCACTGTTTTAAACAATCATTGGCTATTTAAAATCTGAGTGTTAGTTTATACGAAACAATGAACAATTGATGCATCAGTTTTTCGAAACGAATTCAAGGTGTTTTATCCAACTTTATCGATCCAAGTTATCAAAGATAAATCTTTTCCGCTTTTCTAAATAATTTTAAATTAAATAGTTAATCTAATCACAGAACAATTCGCAAAATCTTTAAACTTGTCTAGACAAACTTGTTCAATTAGGATCGGAGCAGTTAACGGTTTGTGTACAGTTTCAAATGATTATCTTAAAGTTACTTTGCAATCCATATGTAGTGATTTCAAACGAGAATTAAATTTTTTGATTGTACCGAAAATCGCTGAGCTCGTGCTAAACGAAATCTTTCCTCAAAAGCAGTACAACATCCCGAAAAATTTACAGCTCGCTGACCCTTCTTTTCATATACCGAAGCCAGTAGATTTGTTAATAGCGGCCGGTACTACGTTGTCTATTTTTTCAGTCGGTCAAATTCGATTAGAACATCAAGAATCGAAAATCATTTTACAAAAAACCACTTTAGGCTGGATTATAGCAGGCGGATCCGACTTTTTGGGAAATTTAACAAAGGTTTCTTGTAATGTCATCAAATTAGATAGAATTCTTGAACGTTTCTGGGCAATTGAAGATTTCGATCATGAGCCTCTAAAATCACGCGATGAAGTGGTTTGTGAACAACACTACGTTGACAATACGCAACGCGATGCGACTGGCCGTTACGCGGTAAGACTTCCTTTTCGAGACAGCAAATTTAAGCTAGGAGAATCGAGAGGGCAAGCCTTAAAACGATTTCATTCACTTGAGAAAAAGTTCGAGTCTAATCCCCAGTTCAAAGCGGAATATCACAAGGTATTAAACGAATATATTGAATTAAACCACATGACGCTTTGCCATGACACAAATGAAGGATGCTACCTTCCCCATCACGCCGTGATTAAAGCCGCTAGCGAAACGACAAAGGTCAGAGTTGTTTTCGATGCATCTGCAAAGACTTCGACTGGAATTTCGCTCAACAAGGTTTTATTGATAGGCCCGACAATTCAAAATACAATTTTCGAACAAGTACTTCGGTTTCGTATACATAACTATGTAATTACGGCTGGCATCGATAAGATGTACCGGCAGGTTCTCGTCCACCCAGATGATCGGAAATTCCAGAAAATTTTCTGGTACCACAAAAATCAAAGGAGAACGTTCTAATTAAACACCGTAACATTCGGAACTGCCTGTGCACCTTTCCTTGCCATTCGAACCCTGCAACAACTAGCGCACGATAAGGGAAAAGATTTCCCACGAGCCAGTAAAATTCTATTACGGGATTTTTATGTAGATGATTTAGTGTCCGGAGCAAATTCCATCGAAGAAATTTGTACCATTCGGGACGAAATGATCGAATTGCTAGGTCGGGGTGGTTTTGGCATCAGACAATGGGCATCGAATCACACTTCCATTTTGAATGATATCGAAAAGAAAATTTTCAACCTAGATTGCGTAACTAAAGAAAAGCCAGTTCAAAAAACTTTAGGGGTCATTTGGGATTCTCAACGCGATATTTTGTCTTGCAGAGTTGCAGTCAATGACGCTAAAAACGTTTCAACCAAAAGACAGCTCCTATCGGAAATTTCGAAGATATTCGATCCTCTCGGACTTTTGGGGCCAGTGGGTCTGTATGCAAAAGTTCTGATACAAGACTCTTGGAAAGCCAAAATCACATGGGACGAATCACTCCCTCAGGAGATTCATACAAAATGGAAGGCATTTTCCGAACAACTTTCAAATTTACAGGAAGTCGCAATGTCGCGAAAATTCTTAGGCGATAATCCCATCGAAATCGAGCTTCACGGTTTTTGTGATGCAAGTTTGCACGGTTACGGAACGTGTCTGTACGTTAGATCTCGAGACGCGAAAGGTGTCATCACTGTGAATTTAATATGTAGCAAATCTCGAGTAGCTCCGTTAAGTGAAATCACAATCCCGAGATTGGAACTCTGCGCAGCATCCATCCTAAAAAAGCTTTACGTCAAATCCAAAGCACAATTCGAATTTCCCATAAACAAGGTCACCTTCTGGTCAGATTCCACGATAGTTTTATGTTGGTTAAAACAGGCCGCCCATTTACTTAGAACGTTCGAGTCCAACAGAGTAGCTGATATACAATCGTTAGGGGATCAAGTCCAATGGAAACACGTGAGATCAGAGGATAATCCCGCTGATTCGCTCTCCAGAGGACAACTCCCATCAGAATTTATAAGAAATCTATTATGGGCTGCAGGTCCCGATTGGTTAATTAAACCCGAGATAGAATGGCCGAAATCTATCGAACCATCAACAGTAGGGATACCCGGACTAAAAGAAGGTGTTTGCTTGCTAAATTTAGTCACTTGCAATCACATTTATTCGCGAGTCTCGTCATTCAAATGTCTCACAAGATTAACAGCTTATTTTTTGCATTGGAGAAACATAAAAGCGCAAAGAAATCGACTACTCTCGCCTCGGGAACTGAGTGATGCGGAACGTCGATTAGTGGCAATGATGCAGCGAGAAAGATTCCCGGAAGAAATCAAATTTCTCGCGACCGCACGAGAACCGGGTCCCGGTCAGATCAAGGTCCCCTATCGAAAGCCCACTAAATTTGACGAACTAAATCCTTTTCTCGATGAACACGACCTCATTCGCGTAGGTGGTAGATTAACGAAGTCAGAATTAATATACAATCATAAACATCCTATTTTATTACCAAGCAAGCACCCGATTACTGATCTAATCATTCGGTAATGTCACGAAGACAACAAACATTCAGGGATTCAATCAACCCTCTATACACTCAGGGAAAAATTCTGGATTTCAAATGGAAAGGATCAGATTAGGAAAATCGTGCGTCATTTCGTAGAGTGTATTAGACAACGACCAAAAATGATGCACGCACAAATGGCGGTATTACCCGAAGTCAGAGTAACCGAGGCTCCAGCCTTCAGTCGCACAGGCGTAGATTTTTTCGGCCCCATTTTAATTAAAGAAAAGAAGAATAGAAATAGAAGTTTTATCAAAACCTATGGGTGCGAATTTATCTGCATGGTGTCTAAAGCGGTACACATCGAGCTCGCTATCGATCTTTCGACAGAAGGTTTCCTGGCAGCCTTACGTAGATTTATCAGTAGGAGAGGAATCCCCGAACATATTTATTCAGATAATGGGACAAACTTTGTAGGAGCAAATAGGGAACTTCGCGAAATTTACGATCTACAAGACACAGCAGATTTCAAGCAAGCTATAGGATCCTTTGCACTTTCCAAAAGAATAGAATGGCATTTTAATCCACCGTTGTCCTCTCATTTTGGTGGTCTTTGGGAAGCAGCGGTAAAGAGCTTCAAACATCATCTGAAACGTGTCTTAAAGGACCAAAAGCTCACATATGAGCAACTTAACATCTTGCTAATAGAGATCGAAGCAATTTTAAATTCTCGACCGGTCTGTGCTCCTTCGGCTGATCCCAATGACCCACTAGCTATAACTCCTGCTCACCTATTAATAGGCCGACCTTTCAATTTTTTACCTGAAAAAACTTTGGTTTCAGTTCCCGACAATCGCTTATCGACCTACAACTTCATTACCAAAGCCAGGCAGGATTTTTGGAAGAGATGGTATAAAGAATACCTCAATGAATTACAAACGCGCCAAAAATGGCATGAATCGACTGAGGACTTGAAGGTGGGATCTGTGGTTGTTCTAATGAAAGATAATCAAGGATGTGGACGCTAGCCGTTGGGTGTAGTCATCGGGTGCATCCTGGGAGCGACAACATTGTCCGAGTAGCCGACGTCAGGACGACAAACGGCGTTTATAAACGCAATTTAAAAACGATTAAATCAATTTTCTTTCTAAAATACATTTTAAATTTTTTCTTCTTGCGTAACCCACATAAATATCATAAAATTTATTTAAATAATTTTTTTTGCTTTAATTATTCTTATTTATGCATTTTTATGGACGTACACAACAAAAATTTGTTTACATTTATTTATTTGCCCTAGCAAGACGTTTTTATCGTTCCCTGAAAAATTTTCCAAATGTGGGATACGACATATTAGAAGGTGGGTATCGATATATTTTTAAAAAGTAAAGATATTCAAAAAGAACCACGTTTTGAAATTAAAAATTAAAAAAAAATATATATTTGATATTTATTGACAAATTGTTTTCAATATCCATTCATTACCTTGATTACACTAAATGAAGACATATATATAAAAAGGAAATAAATTATCAATGATAATATTTTGAAAGTTTAATATTCATACAATATAATTTTTGTTTATACAGTAAGGCTACAAAGTCAATATTATTCTCTATGGGGATACAATAATTGCTTTTTTAAAGAAATTTACAATGCTCAGAGAAAATCAAATTGGAACAAATTATCGCTATTAATATATAATAATTTATTAGAGAACATAAATGACCAGCCTCAGATTTGAGGTTATTTTATTGACTTTGACAGTAAAATTGTCAAAAGGGCTCCTTTACCACTACTTCAGAGTTTAACAGTTTCGGTAAAACAGTATCCTAATTATAAAGAACCTTGTCGACGATCGTCATCTCTTCAGATTATAAATCTCTAATCCAAGTACCTGCAGGTGCAAAGTGTAGGCATTATGAAAGGATTTTTACAGAGGATTAAAAAAATCTTAACTTAGTTTTCAGATCTACAGAATTATGACATAGAAGAACATTATTATTTGTACGAACACATCAATATTTTTCTTTGGATTTAAAAAAAATTAATTGCAAGCTAATTCATGTAAATTATCTCTCTTAATTTAATCAATTCAATAGAATTGAATCAGCAGAATATATTTAATAAAAAATAAAAGACAGAATGTCCGTACTCTAATTATTTGAGTCTCCAGCAATTTTAATTATGATTGCAAATGTTTTTTCATGTCTGTCAAAGTCCACAAAATAACTTTTAGTTAGAAAACAAAGAAAAATACCTGAATTTTTCAATCATAAAAATTCATTTCAACACTCTTTTTCCTAATTGTCAGTAGCTACTGACTCTTCGAGCAAAATAGTTATGTCAAGTACATAAGTAAAAAAATTTCTTTGAGGATCAATATCTCAGTAAATAAATTAAAAGTGCGTTTAAATACATAAAGTGTAAAAAAGAACTATCTTGTGCAAATTCAAGAATTGCAAGAGCAAGTGTAGTGTCACAAAAGGAGTGTTAGTTCATCATTTTCCAGTCCATAATAAAAATTTATAAGAATCTTTTATGATTAAACATTCAACCATTTTATATTTTGTCGAAAATATCGAATCTTCCTATATCACAGCGTGATGATGAATTGGTTAATATGTGTACATTTACATCGTTTTCGTATTTTGTATTGGCATTGGGTGAGCTCATTTCCATCAGGAATACATTATTGAAAGAACATGTTCAATAACAAGTCGCTAAACGCTCATCTCATATGTGAGAATATGTTGCAAAAACATGTTATACACACATTCCTCGTGTATTCTGAATTACAAAATAGCTTATACACGCGAGTTGTACTGTTAATAATATAACATAACGTTTCCGCTATAAACGTTCATCGCATACTTGCCAGCCTTGCGTTTAAGAAACTCTGCGAGATTTTGAAAATACGCTCCCGACCTTAGTTACACGCGAATTTAACTTTAAAAAATAAATTCATACAATTTGCATTTATATTTTCGGCCTGCTAATAGCTTGTAGTCAGCTGCATGGATATACGCAATGAAAATGATATCAAAAAAACAAGCCGCTCAACGATAAACTCATACGCAAGTACCGTCGCTTAATATAATCTCCGAAAGATTCGCGCCTTGGTATTGATTATAAGAACATAAAATGTGTTACACGCTTATCCTTACATACATTATAATTATGCACGCGAAATTTATTATTTTTAAACTCACACCAAATTCATTTACATTCTCGGCCTGGAAAATGCACAACTCAGCACAACTTTCGTTTTTTCGTAAATCGCATTTTTGAAAATGATTTGTTTTAACAAATTTCGATATTGACAAAAATGTATTTATTTTCAAAAGGATGCGTCTAAGAAAAAATTATTAGGGAAGAGATTTATTGTCCTCGCCTAGCATAACTAAGCAGAGCTTTCGTTTTTTCAGAATTCACATTATTGAAAATTATATGTTTAAACAAATTTCGAAATAATTTGTTTTAATTTTAATTTCTCTGAGCATTGTAAACTTCTTTAAAAAAGCAATTATTGTATCCCTATAGAGAATAATATTGAATTAGTTTGCAATCAATTTTTTTTAAATCCAAAGAAAAATATTGATGTATTCGTACAAATAATAATGTTCTTTTATGTCATAATTCTGTAGATCTGAAAACTAAGTTAAGATTTTATTAATCCTCTGTAAAAATCCTTTCATAATGCCTAAACTTTGCACCTGCAGGTACTTGGATTTGAGATTTATAATCTGAAGACATGCCGATCGTCGAGATGGTTCTTTATAATTAGGATACTGTTTTACAGAAACTGTTAAACTCTGAAGTAGTGGTAAAGGAGCCCTTTTGCCAATTGTACTGTCGAAGTCAATAAAATAACTTCAAATCTAAGGCTGGTCATTTATGTTCTCTAATAAATTATTATATATTAATAGCGATAATTTGTTCCAATTTGATTTTCTCTGAGCATTGTAAATTTCTTTAAAAAAGCAATTATTGTATCCCCATAGAGAATAATATTGACTTTGTAGCCTTACTGTATAAACAAAAATTATATTGTATGAATATTAAACTTTCAAAATATTATCATTGATAACTTATTTCCTTTTTATATATATGTCTTCATTATTGTAATCAAGGTAATGAATGGATATTAAAAAAAATTTGTCAATAAATATCAAATATATATTTTTTTTAAATTTTTAATTTCAAAACGTGGTTCTTTTTGAATATCTTTACTTTTAAAAAATATATATCTGATCTTAGGAAAAGACTAGTAAAGAGCGAAGTAGAAGGAAAAAAGCTGTGTTGCAAAATTATGTCGACAAGCTAGGGTGAAATTGACGAGGACTACCTGACCCATCATGAATACAGCAGACTCACCAACACAAGTTGGGGCCTCACTCCTACAACATACTTCTTATCCGTGAGATTTTTGCGACTTTCGAAAGTGTCGATCCCCGTGTTGGGTTTTGGAACTTAACCTACCCCAGGCGTTTTTCCCCGGAAGGGCCGAAACATTCTATACCTACCTCTATACCTATCTTCACGCAACAGGCCGTGCAAACCTAATGGAAAGGTGGTGGACTGCTAGCAACTAGCGCCGCTTATATCCCTGCACATGAACTACCATTATGCGTTCACGTGTTAGTGCATATACATGCATACGTAGGTTCTTTAAATGTGTTGCAGAGAATATATTCAAATATAATTAAATGGAAATTGAAGATTTAATGCAAAATTGTGAAATGTAATTCAAGAGTGAGAAGTTAATAACAACTCACTCTTGGATTACATTTTCACAATTTTGCCTTAAATCTTGGTTTTGTCGTAATAAATAAAAATAAAAAATATCTGTAATTTGTATTTTTATTGACTTTTATTTACAGAAAATATGCAGAAAATATACGAAATATACTAATAATAAAAAATGTTATGAAAAATGATAATACTGCTGACTTCAACGGAAATCCGAGAGACAAAAAATATTAATTTTACAGCTTATACAAGGCTTCAATAAACATAATCATATAATTAAAAAACTCCTTGGTTTTATCGACCTGAGGACTCGTGAGTCCAAAAATGGCGGCTAATCTATCTTCTATTGAAAATTCCGACATTGGAAACGACATTGGAAACGTTATCGTAAGCGATATCGTAAACGTTGTTGTAAGTGATATCGTAAACGACGTAGGATTTTGGGACCATATCCCATATCGTTTACGATGTCGTGAAGGATACCGATTACGACCTTTTTTTTTATTAAATAAGACAAAATATTTTATTATTGTTACAATTTAAATCTACTTTACTGTATGAAAGGAATATGAAGACAATGGAAATTAATAAAAACATATTATATGTGTGTATTTAATTTAGAACGATTGTGAATATTTAACAATAATAAAATATTTTCTCTTATTTAATTCTGAAACGGTTTCACCAATGGCATGTAGCTTGATGTAGCTCAGAAAGAGTATACAACAGTGGCGGAACTCATACGAAGCCGTTCCCCTTGCCGCACTCCATCCGCTTCCGGCAACTAGCGCTGCGTATATCCCTGCGCCTGAACTACCCTACGGGGACACCCAATACATTAGAGGTTGACCTGCCCTGTCACGCAACGAGCCCCTGAACCAAGCAAGCCACCATGCTCGCGCGCGCAGAGCACATACGACGCCTCGTGTCGGGCACACACGATCACGCACGACCCCCCCCCCCTCCCACCGGACCCCTAACCCTCATTTTTACTCATTCGATGCGCATTTTATTTAGTTGTTGCCATATGCTTCGCTTCAATTCAATCTTTTATAGTGTTTTACAGACGCTATTTGAAAATAATAATGCATAATAATATTATTGATGAAGTTCCTACGTGTTCAAATGGTGAATTGTTTAAGAAACATGTCGAGGAGTGGGGAAGATTCCTATGAATCTCTGTTTGAAAGGCAGGAATTAATTTGTATAAATTATAATGTTGTAATTAGTCATGCAAGAGATGGGGAATTGAGGCGTCATTTAAGTTGAAAGTCGCATAGAATAAAGTATGCAGATTTTCAAAATCCCAAAAAAGAAAAATTATGAAAATAACAGGCATGAGGTAGAGGTGGGAGTGTGACAAATATTGTGCAATATGTTGTAGTGTTGTGGTAGAAGTAGAAGTAGCTAAACCGCGAACTAAAGAGGTTATGTTTGGTCATGGAGCGCATCTAAGAATAAAAAATTAAGCATTGCTGAAAGAGCAATAATTGTTAATTGTTGGAAGGAGGGTAAAACATACGGGGAGATAGCCTCTATTGTAAAAAGATCTCGTTCAACTGTCCAAAGAGTGATAGAAAATTACCAGAATGAGAAGAATTTACATAGTAAACACAAAAGTGGACGTCCTCGCAAGATCACCGCTCCCGTAGAAAAGTTTATTCGCCCTGAAATCAACAAAAACCCTTCGGTAACACTTCTAACATTGAGTACAAGACTGAGGGACTATTTTAATAAAGGGTTTTCCAATAGGGACATAACAATTTTATCTATGAATAAAACACAGAAATATTTGATATATTGAGTTCAAATTTATTGTGGGTGCAGTGCAAGCATTACAATTTATGAATGAAATTTGATATTGGTCATATGACCACCACGAGCCCGTTTACAGCGGTCGATTCTTTGGACCCAATTTTCCACCACTCTGGCACACATTTCGACCGGAAAGTTGGCAATTTCGCGTTGGATGTTGTCTTTGAGATCGTCTAAAGTTGTTGGCTTGTTGGCATAGACCAGTGACTTGATATGGACCCATAAAAAGAAATCCAATGGCGTTAGATCGCATGAACGAGGCGGCCATTCGACCGGACCATTTCTTGAGATAACACGTTCACCGAATTTGCCTTTCAATAAATCGATTGTTCGGCGTTTCAAATGATCAAGTGGCTTTAGTTCTTGAATCAATTTAATCTTGAAAGCATGTAGGCCAAGATCTTTTCGCATAATACGCCACAGTGTCGTTTGAGCGATGCCCAATTCTTGAAAACGACGTGGAATCGACTGATTTGGCTCATTTTGAATCGATGCACTTACGGCTGCGATTATTTCTTCGCTTCGAGCAATACGACGTATTTTTGGCACCGGAACGTCCAATAGTGTAAATTTGGTCTCAAAATTATCCACTATAGCACGCACAGCCTGTCGGGTGAGACGATTATTACGGCCGGAAATTGGAGTAAGCGCTCTTCAAGTTGCGACCACCGACTCAGAATTTCGGTAGGAATTTTTAATAATTCCCAAACGTTGCTGGTTCGTGAACTTTACCATGATGAAAATGTTGACTTTAACTAACGTTTTGACATTGACAGTTCATTACAAAATTTTAAGGGTGTGTTCATATAAAGATACGAAATTGTTATGTCCCTATTGGAAAACCCTTTACTACAGTGCATCCCTCGACTATCTCTAGAGCACTCCACAAAGCTAGGTATAAAAGTTACCGTGCGAAGAAGAAACCTTACATTTCTGAAGTGAACCGAAAAAAGCGTTTAGATTTTGCCGAAAAATAGGTGAATAAAGATTCAGATTTCTGGTCGAAAGTATTGTTCTCCGATGAAAGTAAATTCAATATTTTCGGAAGCGTTGAGAGAAAATTAGTTTGAAGAAAACAGGACGAGGAACTCTTACCTAAAAATTTACAAACATGTATACTATATTGTATATTATTTATTATTATATAATAAAAATTTCATTTACACTACCGTCGGAAATTGTGCGCACGGTGCTTGTCATCGCTGTTAAAAATCACTGCTGACTTTGAACCACGATATCTCGGTGAAAAAAAGAGATAGGGCATTTTTAAAAATACAGCTGGAAAGCTTATGAAATTCCACGTCTAGTGATACTCAACGAATATTTTTGACTTTCTGAAAATGATACAGCACGTGAGAAGTTAAAAAAAACAAATCAAGATTTTTTCAAATTCTCTACCTCAACTTCAACTTTTTGCATGACCTAGGACAAATTTTTTTCAAAATCTAAAAATTATACGACACAAAGTCTAAAATCTTATCTTTAATTTAAGCTAAGAAAACTTCAAAAATATCCATGGGTACCCGAGATACGATTAAAAATGTTCAATCGTATCTGAGTTGAATTTTAATTGACGAACACGGTTCTCGGCCGGTTTGTTGCTCGCCTCCTTCGTTGAGGCAGGACCGAATAGGCCACGTACAAATTTAAAAATTAATAAACAGTTTTATATAATTTTATGAGAATATTTGACTGAAAATTAAAATTATAATGAAGATCAATTATATGAAATCGTTCAGTACATGAGTTATATATTTAATTGAAATTTTAAATGGATGCGAAGTGTTGGAATATTAAGGAAAATAAAGTTAAACACATTATTGAACGTAAAAATTAAGATTTCAACTACGGTATAATATATTATAAATTTTTCAATAACTTATTGCAAATTTAAATAGAAATCATTTCTTGTAACCTTATAATTTTATTCTCCTTGGAGTTTTTCAAACTGTTATTCAGGCAATTTTATTATAGTACAATGAAATCTTTAGAATTAAACAAATAAATCTAAATCAAGAAAATCTTATTGATGATTTTGTATGAGAAACCAATATCAATTGGAATGATTATTATAGTTTTACTGTGAAGCCTTTAATTTCTGAAAGCTTCGCAGTTCAAAATATAAGATCTTTTATAGTACGATGCTTATAAGTCTCTTGATAATTTTTAAGAATTTTAGAGCTTATTATTGATTTTGAATACTTTCAATTTCACGCTCTTTACACGCAGAAAAAAGAAAGGCGAAAATTACTAAGCAGGAACAGTAAATGATTTTAAGTAAATGTAACAGTAAAAACTGTTAAAATAGCTTGAAAGAAATGTCGGAATTACTGAGCGTTTCGTAAATCTCATAGTAAAATTAAAGTAAATCTAACTCTGTCACTTGTGAGTTAAAAATACCTTTATCATGTGTATTTAATCCAGGATGATAAGTACCATTCACTGAAACTGAGTTACAATACTAGTATAGTACACATTAGCGAAAGATCAGATCTTATCAGTAGATACGACGAATGAATTTTTAACGACAGCATTATTAACATTATATTGTAAACTTCCTTTTCACTTGAGACATCAGTAAAATGTACCGCATGTCATGCTATTTTTATTCAGAAAAATCAGTAATAGTGACAGACTTAAAAGTAAATTTAACATTCTGTACACGCGATCAAAATCACTACTAGGATAGATAAAATATAGTATTTATGAAGTTCCTTCTACTTAAATTATTCGTTAAAAGTACAGTCGTGTAGGTATTTTTGACGTTCGGCAAACGTGTAAAAAACCACTCTAGTAAGAAGAATTTACTGCTTATCATGCTACTTTCACTAGGAAAAATCGGTAAAGCTACTGTCTTATATGTAATTCTGACATTCGACAAACGTACAGAGCACTAACATTTTGGTAAACTATACCGTTACAGTAAGTAACATTCTCTTACACGATGTGGAAATATAACAGAATAATAAGCATTTGTAGTATTTTGAAACAGTCTAGGATAGCAATTGGCTCGGTGAAATTTACTGATCCGCAAGTCAGTACCACCTATGTATTCGTACTTGTAACTACCAAATCTGATTACAGTTACTTGTTCAGACTAGTAACATTAAGTTAACTGGCCAGTTGTCCATATAAGTACTTGGAAATTAAGTAAAATTTACCGGATTTTCAGTATATTATACGGAACTTTTTTCTGCGTGTAATTCTGGAAGTTTATTGATTAATCCTAAACGCCTTCACGTTAAAAGTTTTATATTAACTTTAAATTTTGATATTTTTTTAAAATTTCGCTTCAAAGCAAGTTCCTTGTTTTGATGAAAAACATTTCCCGAATGACATAAAACCTCGTAACGAACAAACTATTAATGAACAATCTTGAATTGTTCAAGAACCTATGTAGGTCAAACGGGAAGAATGCTTTTTGTCAGATGTGATGAACACAAAAAAGACATTAATTTGAATGAAAAATACCACAATGTTGTTACAAAACATAGAATAAACAATAAGAATGATACAGGTTCTCAACATAATTTTGATTGGGACAATATTAAAATTTTACATAAAGAATCAAAATATTTCAAAAGAATAATTGCAGAAATGTTTTACATAAAAAAGGAAGGAAGAAATAGCATTAATGTGATGACTGACTTAAAAGATTACAATGCTTCTTATAATATTATTTTAGATCATCTCACATGAATTTAATTCTTGAATATATTAATTAACCTTATAATTTGATTCTATATTTTTAAAATCAATATTGTTTTCAATTAAATTAAATTAAGTCGTTCCTATTACTACGGCACTGTTTCAAATTCGTCACATACAAATTTCCGTTTCGTTCTGTTTACTACTTCTCAGTATTCTGTTATTAGCTCTTGTGTAACCACACATTTTTATTACAAAATTTTAACATAAAAAATTATGAAGGAAACTTCTTATCCATCTTTGCTGAGTGCAATACTTTTTATCATTGAATTTGACAAAAATTGGAATTTAAAAAGTTTTAATAATTGACCTATGTGTTTTATAAATAAATTCGACGAATGTTCCAATTTTACTAATTTTTGACAAAATTTTAATTTGTGATGATAAATAGTATTAAAAAGCGATTGGCGATATGTTGTTTAATGTGTGTTAAAAATGCGACAGAATATCACAGGTATTTTGATTTTTATATACATATATTGATACCATCCACATTTCTATGAATGTGAGAAAGTGAGAGGTAGTGCCTGAGGTAGAAGCTAGCGAGACTTCCTAGTCCAGGGACCTGGATGGCGACCAATGGAGTGTGATAGCCGCCAGGGAGAGGTAGACCCTCGTTTGGGACCCGCGCCTCGTGAACCTGGACCGCTTACCTAGCTACTCGATCCACTAGGTTCGCGGCGTTCAGAAACGCGAATCCGTTTGGAGGGGAAGGAAGTCGTTGGTGTAGGGACAGAGATGGTATAGCAGAGAGGGGAGGGGGTGGTGGTTAATCTTGGAGGTAGAAGGAGAGGTTAGGGCAGGTAGTGGTAGGGGGGTCGAGTGATGAAGGTGTCCGCAGGGCCGCCAGGAACTTTTTCATGACAAAGTCCCTTTCACTGGCTGACCGATGGAGGGGCAGACGCCCCTCTAGATTCGCCGGATAGGCGAGCTTACGAAGACTCTCGGTGAAGGTCAGCGTACGCCGGGCCTTGGAGTACCGGGCGTTCGTCCGGCGTCGTAGGCGCAGCAGGTAGCGAGGATGCTCGCTGGATGGTGGACGCCGAGTGACGAGCGTCGTTGGCGGTTCTCTGTGCCAGGCGGTGTCTTCGCGTGGCACCTTTTCAGGAGCTGGATGCTGGGTCTTCTGATCGGCAGCCGAAGTCAGGCAAACAGCTGGTAGCGTCCCCCTTTCGTGGCTGGAGGCGCTCTTCTTCGCCTCTGCCAGGAGCCGGCACTTTTCCAGGTAACGTCGGCGAGCTCTTCGTTGCTTGGCGTTGAGGGTTATCCAACCCGTGCCTGTAAGGTGTGCCTCGTGAGGGCCTTTGAGATAAGGCGTGCCCCTTGAGGACCTTTAAGGTCGTAAGGCTTGAATGGAACCATCCGGCCACAACTCAGAGCAGCGAGATCGAGTGTTCATTTTGAAAATGAAGCTATATATATATATAGCTATATATATTAGTTCTTAAAAGAACTGTTGGGTTTGAGAAATAATCACAGCAAGTTGGCTTTCTTGTCGATGAGGCTTTATTTGGTCACTTCCCAGGTTGGAAGTGTCAAAATTACTTAGAGAGCCGGTGCGACTTACTCCTCTCGAGTCGCCGGCTGGAATCAATCTGATGCGCAAGACGCGCTCCTTTTTTGCACAAATGCGAGGAGAGCGCGCACGGAGTGGACGCTACGCGTGATTGGCTGAGAGTTTCCCCCCGGAAATCTCACCGACCAATAGGATCAGAGCATCGTCATCGCTTGCGCTTGACGGACGCTCGTGGCTTCGCTCCTCTCACTTCCAATATTACATTAGTTAAATATTAAATTTTCCTAATTAACCTTAACCTACTTACTAACTATTGTATCCTTATGAAAATAACAGATTCTCACTTTAATTATCAACAAGAACTGACTTGTATCTTTTAACCTTATGAGCAATTTCCAGTCTTTTATCTAACTAGAACGAGAAAATATTAATATTATATTTATACTTCAATTGTATAACTAAAATCTAGAATTAGTCCTTACAGATACATTTCTTCTCCCTTTTTTAAATTTTACTTAACAACATTATTATCCTATGTGGATCTACATCCACGAAACTACGTCAATAGAAAGTTCATGGATAATTTCTTTTAGAAATGTAGATAATTGATCAGATTTTCTACCTCTTACACGAATTAATCCATAACGTTACTGTGACTTTGAGATAGAACGGACTGATTGATGAAAAATAATTAATAATAATTAAATAATGCTAAACGAAAAAGAATTTTAAATTATTAATAATGTATTACAAATAAGGTAATGGAAATTTTGAAATCGTGTTTTGACATAAGTATCGAAGGAACGCTTAGCTCGATGGGGGGGGGGGGGGGAGGAACATAGGTAATTCATCGGTCGCCCAGAATAATGGAGGCCCTGGTACTTAATAGAACAATGGAAATGGCCAAGCAAGGGTCGTCCAGGCGAGAACTCAGAACTCAAATTTGTGAAATAATGTAAGTTTTCTGAAAAGGCATGGAAACCAGGAACGAAAAATTGCGGGTTCTTAGTTCTCCCCATGTTTGCATCTGAAGGATGTATATCAATATTTAAGGAAAAAGCAATTTTTATTTTTATTCTCATCATTTTCTTTTTTTGTATAACTATTATAGAATTTCAATATCAAATTATTTTGTAAAATCTGGTGAGTATGATATAGTAGTCATCGAAACGTTATTAAAGAAATCATAGAAAACATCCAGATTGTCCGAGGTTGGTCATTTTCCTGCTTTTAATGAAGAGAATTAGTCTGACGTAAATATCTTATAAGTTTAATTAATGATAGAATTTTTTCAACTGCACAATCTTCAAGAGCAGGTTTAAATCCATGTAAAACGTCGAAAATTGGAAAATCGATTTTTGATTTCTTAGAGACCTTTCTTCAGATCGCGTCACATTTATATAATAAATATAAAAAATATTTTACATTAGTAACCTTTAATTTATCATTTATTATATTTCTTATGTGTAATTTTCGGTTTCATATTGTTTCTTTTTGTTTTATAGAGATCGTGTTGCAGAAGTTTCCTGCACTTTCTGTAGAAGACTTCAACGCATATATAACTCGCTGGTTTTCCAATGCAGGTGACCGAGATGGGGGAAAGAGAGAGAGATAGAGAAGAGAAACATAAAATTACTGTTGCTATTATTATAATCTATATTTGTGTACAATGAAATTAAGTTATTTAAAATGTAATGTGGAAAAGTTTTGAAAAATAATTTTCGAATCAATGTCTTTTTTTTATATACAAGGGGCTTATACTCGCGCGGAGGAACTATCATTAAAAGCATTTAGACTCAGCTTTTTTTCTCAGCCGCGAGATAGGAAGTCCAGCATTTGGCGTAACGAGAACGGGCAGGCTCAGCATCCCCACTTAGGATTCATGATCCATGGTGGGAGATGAGCTGGACGAGATAAAAAGGGGATGCTGGACTGAGAATGGCAAGTCGGTGGCTCGCAAGCGAGCCGTAAGCCATCAAGAGGTGCTCTCCAGACAGGCTAAGAGGTTTCACGTCTTAGACCGAGTCGCGATTCGCCTCCTGAGACGTTTTTCAGGCAGGACGAGGGGTTTTACGTCTCGTCGGAGTTTGAATTCCTCTCACAATTGTGGAACACTGGGCAGGATAAGGGGTTTTACGTCTTATCTGAGTTTGGTGTACACAACCTTACGTTTACGGCAGCCTGCGATCTCCCTTGAGATAGCTAAGATTTTAAATATATCGAATTTGCGTTAGAAAGATTAGGCGGGAAAGTTTGAACTCAGATTTTGATTTTGTAAAGAGATTCTAAGTAGTTTATGTTAGAGAAACTTAGGCCTGAGAATCCAAATTTATATTTCAATTTCATAAAAAGACTTTAATAGATTTAGTATAATCGAGATAATTTTCGATATTGTATTCCACTCTAGAAATAATATTCTCTTTATATAGCCTAAGCTAGACTATTAAATCTTAAACTCTCACTAGTGTGTGGTTTAGACTCACAATTTATAATTTGGTCATCGGACAGTATTGTTTTTTAGATATAAGAAGCGATGTAAAATTAGACCTAGGCTAAACCGCGTACCGACATTTGTAGTAAATATAAGATTTTATCACAAAAAGCAGGGGATTTTATCCTTGGAAATTGTATGTAGGCCACAGATAATGTAAAAGGATAAATCCCTATTGTAAAAATAAAGATTCAATAGGTAAATCGAGTCTTTACTTCTTCTCGAGTAGCAGAATCCAGAATTTAATTTTTTATCTCACTGTATGTATAGACATAATTTAATAAATCTATCAATCACTTACGGGTAATAAAAATAATAAAGTTACAATATACATATCTTACTACATTGAAATATTTTTTTCAGCTGGTACAGCTGAAGTATTTCTAATCCCAAAAATATCAATCTAGATTCTAATATAGTTATACGAGAAGTGAGAATACTTCAAAAATGACAAAACTCCACCAGATGAAATCCAGTCAACACCGGCTGACAATACTGGACTAGTACTGCTTTTAAGTACCAGCCCAGTACTGATTTCCAGCTCCCAATCGAGTGATCATTAGGGGTCTAACCAGTACTATGCCAGTATCGACTGATAGTACTGGACCAGTACTTCTTTTAAGTAACTGCCCAGTACTGACTGCTAACTCTCAGCCAAGTTATCATTAGGGGTCTAGCCAGTACTACACCAGTATGCATGCAGATATTGCACCAGTACCCCGCCAGAACCAGAAATCCGACGTCGGTACAGTCATGGTAGTAAATTTCCACCTGGGATACTGAAAATCCGGTAAATATTACTTAATTTCCAAGTACTTATATGGACAACTGGCCAGTTAACTTAATGTTACTAGTCTGAACAAGTAACTGTAATCAGATTTGGTAGTTACAAGTACGAATACATAAGTGGTACTGACTTGCGAATCAGTAAATTTCACCGAGCCAATTGCTATCCTAGACTGTTTCAAAATACTAAAAATGCTTATTATTCTGTTACATTTCCATATCGTGTAAGAGAATGTAACTTACTGTAACGGTATAGTTTACTAAAATGTTAGTGCTCTGTACGTTTCTCGAATGTCAGAATTACATACACTACCGTCGGAAATTGTGCGCACGGTGCTTGTCATCGCTGTTAAAAATCACTGCTGACTTTGAACCACGATATCTCGGTGAAAAAAAGAGATAGGGCATTTTTAAAAATACAGCTGGAAAGCTTATGATATTCCACGTCTAGTGATACTCAACGAATATTTTTTACTTTCTGAAAATGATACAGCACGTGAGTAGTTAAAAAAAACAATTCAAGATTTTTTCAAATTCTCTACCTCAACTTCAACTTTTTGCATGACCTAGGACAAATTTTTTTCAAAATCTGAAAATTATACGACATAAAGTCTAAAATCTTATCTTTAATTTAAGCTAAGAAAACTTCAAAAATATTCATGGGTACCCGAGATACGATTAAAAATGTTCAATCGTATCTGAGTTGAATTTTAATCGACGATCACGGGTCTCGGCCGGTTTGTTGCTCGCCTCCTTCGTTGAGGCAGGACCGAATAGACCACGCACAAAGGTGGCGCTTAAGTGGAGCCCTCTTATATGTATTTCTAATTCTGTTCATTAGTAATTTTTATTTCCAATTATTCTAAATTTAAAAAAATATTTATGTTATTTGTGATTATTAACAATTATTTAAATCCAATATTATCCCCATATTAACGAATAAAAATGATATGTAAACATTTTTTATTTCTTACAATTCTTATAAACTAGAACATTAATAAAAATTTTAATAGTCATTAAATATAAACTAGAAATGAAAGAAAGGGAAATGAACGAAACACGTTCTTGGAAAGAATTCGGCTTTGTTTTTCTAAAAAATGCACTCTACTACATAAGTGACTTTCGCAAATGTAAAGAAACGAATTTGCTTAAGTATGCGTCTTCTTTTCTACAAAATATAAACTTGAGCAGATAAATCTAGTTTTGACAGTTAAGTAGTTCACATCACTTTATCTAACAAAAACCTCTAACAGTTTGAAATTTATTTTTTATTATTTCAAGAACTAAAAACACTCATTTAGATGAACGTACTCCTATTATTAGTTTATTTTTAATTGGTTCTCAAAGTGACTATAAAGAATTAAAAGTGAATGTGAAAAAATGGTTTTAAAAAAAAATTAAGTCTGGATTTAAGAGTAAAAATATGTATTTTGCATAAAGAAGGATTTTCTTATGGTGTAATTGCCGGAAAAATGGTTGTATCAAAGTCTGGTGTGAAACGTACGGTGGATAGGTTTAAAAAAACTGGTGAATATGCTAACAAAAGCGGTCGAGGAAGGAAACGCTGTACAAGTGCCCAAGAAGATAAGCACATAATGATCATCAGTAAAAGAGATCGGAAAAAGACTGCACCAGAAATTCGCGAAGAATTTAATCAATCTCGACCTAATGATCCCGTAAGTGTAACGACTATAAAAGATCGCTTGTCTACTTATGGACTATGTAGACGAATCGCAGCAAAAAAGCCTCTTTAGGGATTTAGAGATAGGGCATTTTTAAAAATACCGTTGGAAAGCTTATGAAATTCCACGTCTAGTGATACTCAACGAATATTTTCTTGACTTTCTGAAAATGATACAGCACGTGAGAAGTTAAAAAAAACAAATCAAGATTGAAAATTATACGACACAAGGTCTAAAATCTTATCTTTAATTTAAGCTAAGAAAACTTCAAAAATATTCATGGGTACCCGAGATACGATTAAAAATGTTCAATCGTATCTGAGTTAAATTTTAATCGACGACCACGGGTCTCGGCCGGTTTGTTGCTCGCCTCCTTCGTTGAGGCAGGACCGAATAGACCACGCACAAAGGTGGCGCTTAAGTGGAGCCCTCTTATATGTATTTCTGATTCTGTTCATTAGTAATTTTTATTTCCAATTATCCTAAATTTAAAAAAATATTTATGTTATTTGTGATTATTAACAATTATTTAAATCCAATATTATCCCCATATTAACGAATAAAAATGATATGTAAACATTTTTTATTTCTTAAAATTCTTATAAACTAGAACATTAATAAAAATTTTAATAGTCATTAAATATAAACTAGAAATAAAAGAAAGGGAAATGAACGAAACACGTTCTTGGAAAGAATTCGGCTTTGTTTTTCTAAAAAATGCACTCTACTACATAAGTGACTTTCGCAAATGTAAACAAACGAATTTGCTTAAGTATGCGTCTTCTTTTCTACAAAATATAAACTTGAGCAGATAAATCTAGTTTTGACAGTTAAGTAGTTCACATCACTTTATCTAACAAAAACCTCTAACAGTTTGAAATTTATGTTTTATTATTTCAAGAACTAAAAACAATCATTTACATGAACGTACTCCTATTATTAGTTTCTTTTTAATTGGTGCTCACAGTGACTATAAAGAATTAAAAGTGAATGTGAAAAAATGGTTTTAAAAAAAAATTAAGCCTGGATTTAAGAGTAAAAATATGTATTTTGCATAAAGAAGGATTTTCTTATGGTGTAATTGCCGGAAAAGTGGATGTATTTGTGATTATTAACAATTATTTAAATCCAATATTATCCACATAGTAACAAATAGAACAATTATGTGTAAACATTTTTTATTTCTAAAAATAAATTATGAAATTATAAACTGATACTCAAATAATTGTATAAAATTAAATAAAATATATTAATAAATTATAAAATTATGAACTGATACTTAACAAAAGTTTTAAGTTTTTACACACGGGACTCTTCCAAGTAACCACCTCTCGCATTAATAACAGCTCTGCAAACTCTTGGCATTATATCTGTTAGATTAAGAAGCGTGTCTTCAACGATATTAGTCCATGCAGTTTGAAGATACTCCCACAATTGGTTTAGATTCCTTGGTTGCAAAATTCTCACCCTTCTGTCCAGCTCGTCCCACAGTAACTCTATGGGGTTGAGATCGGTAGATTGTGGAGAATGATCCATATAAATTAAAGTGCCGTCTTTTACCTTGTTTTCGAGATATTTCTTGCACAGAATTGACGTTAGCTTCGGATCGTTATCTTGCTGATAGGTAAATTTTGCTGCCATTAATCGTTTTCCCGAGGGGATGGCATGCTTCACCAAAACTTCGTGATATCCCTCCTTTCTTAAAATTCCTTCCACATTTTTTAAATCACCCGTTTGACCATTTCCAAAGCAACCCCACACCATAATCGCACCTCCTCCATGCTTTAAGGTCGAGACAACACATTGTGAATTCATTCGTTCACCTTGCATTCTGCGAACGTAATGTCTTCGCCTGCCTCCCCCAAAAAGCTCAAATTTTGACTCGTCGGTAAATAATACATTTCTTCAGTCTTCAGCAGTCCAGCAAATGTATTTCTTCGCCCAATTTAAACGTTTTATCTTATTTACCGCTCGCAAAAGAGGCTTTTTTGCTGCGATTCGTCCACATAGTCCATAAGTAGACAAGCGATCTTTTATAGTCGTTACACTTACGGGATCATTAGGTCGAGATTGATTAAATTCTTCGCGAATTTCTGGTGCAGTCTTTTTCCGATCTCTTTTACTGATGATCATTATGTGCTTATCTTCTTGGGCTCTTGTACAGCGTTTCCTTCCTCGACCGCTTTTGTTAGCATATTCACCAGTTTTTTTAAACCTATCCACCGTACGTTTCACACCAGACTTTGATACAACCATTTTTCCGGCAATTACACCATAAGAAAATCCTTCTTTATGCAAAATACATATTTTTACTCTTAAATCCAGACTTAATTTTTTTTTAAAACCATTTTTTCACATTCACTTTTAATTCTTTATAGTCACTGTGAGCACCAATTAAAAAGAAACTAATAATAGGAGTACGTTCATGTAAATGATTGTTTTTAGTTCTTGAAATAATAAAACATAAATTTCAAACTGTTAGAGGTTTTTGTTAGATAAAGTGATGTGAACTACTTAACTGTCAAAACTAGATTTATCTGCTCAAGTTTATATTTTGTAGAAAAAGAGACGCATACATAAGCAAATTTGTTTGTTTACATTTGCGAAAGTCACTTATGTAGTAGAGTGCATTTTTTAGAAAAACAAAGCCGAATTCTTTCCAAGAACGTGTTTCGTTCATTTCCCTTTCTTTCATTTCTAGTTTATATTTAATGACTATTAAAATTTTTATTAATGTTCTAGTTTATAAGAATTTTAAGAAATAAAAAATGTTTACATATCATTTTTATTCGTTAATATGGGGATAATATTGGATTTAAATAATTGTTAATAATCACAAATAACAATAAATATTTTTTTAAATTTAGAATAATTGGAAATAAAAATTACTAATGAACAGAATCAGAAATACATATAACAGGGCTCCACTTAAGCGCCACCTTTGTGCGTGGTCTATTCGGTCCTGCCTTAACGAAGGAGGCGAGCAACAAACCGGCCGAGACCCGTGATCGTCGATTAAAATTCAACTCAGATACGATTGAACATTTTTAATCGTATCTCGGGTACCCATGAATATTTTTGAAGTTTTCTTAGCTTAAATTAAAGATAAGATTTTAGACCTTGTGTCGTATAATTTTCAGATTTTGAAAAAAATTTGTACTAGGTCATGCAAAAAGTTGAAGTTGAGGTAGAGAATTTGAAAAAATCTTGATTTGTTTTTTTTAACTTCTCACGTGCTGTATCATTTTCAGAAAGTCAAGAAAATATTCGTTGAGTATCACTAGACGTGGAATTTCATAAGCTTTCCAACTGTATTTTTAAAAATGCCCTATCTCTAAATCCCTAAAGAGGCTTTTTTGCTGCGATTCGTCTACATAGTCCATAAGTAGACAAGCGATCTTTTATAGTCGTTACACTTACGGGATCATTAGGTCGAGATTGATTAAATTCTTCGCGAATTTCTGGTGCAGTCTTTTTCCGATCTCTTTTACTGATGATCATTATGTGCTTATCTTCTTGGGCACTTGTACAGCGTTTCCTTCCTCGACCGCTTTTGTTAGCATATTCACCAGTTTTTTTAAACCTATCCACCGTACGTTTCACACCAGACTTTGATACAACCATTTTTCCGGCAATTACACCATAAGAAAATCCTTCTTTATGCAAAATACA
Organism: Diplolepis rosae; assembly: GCA_030998225.1. Taxonomy (NCBI): domain Eukaryota; kingdom Metazoa; phylum Arthropoda; class Insecta; order Hymenoptera; family Diplolepididae; genus Diplolepis; species Diplolepis rosae. The sequence continues at coordinate 164,677 of JAPYXD010000710.1, forward strand.
TATTTTTACTCTTAAATCCAGACTTAATTTTTTTTTAAAACCATTTTTTCACATTCACTTTTAATTCTTTATAGTCACTGTGAGCACCAATTAAAAAGAAACTAATAATAGGAGTACGTTCATGTAAATGATTCTTTTTAGTTCTTGAAATAATAAAACATAAATTTCAAACTGTTAGAGGTTTTTGTTAGATAAAGTGATGTGAACTACTTAACTGTCAAAACTAGATTTATCTGCTCAAGTTTATATTTTGTAGAAAAGAAGACGCATACTTAAGCAAATTCGTTTGTTTACATTTGCGAAAGTCACTTATGTAGTAGAGTGCATTTTTTAGAAAAACAAAGCCGAATTCTTTCCAAGCACGTGTTTTGTTCATTTCCCTTTCATTCATTTCTAGTTTATATTTAATGACTATTAAAATTTTTATTAATGTTCTAGTTTATAAGAATTTTAAGAAATAAAAAATGTTTACATATCATTTTTATTCGTTAATATGGGGATAATATTGGATTTAAATAATTGTTAATAATCACAAATAACATAAATATTTTTTTAAATTTAGGATAATTGGAAATAAAAATTACTAATGAACAGAATCAGAAATACATATAAGAGGGCTCCACTTAAGCGCCACCTTTGTGCGTGGTCTATTCGGTCCTGCTTCAACGAAGGAGGCGAGCAACAAACCGGCCGAGACCCGTGATCGTCGATTAAAATTCAACTCAGATACGATTGAACATTTTTAATCGTATCTCAGGTACCCATGAATATTTTTGAAGTTTTCTTAGCTTAAATTTAAGATAAGATTTTAGACTTTATGTCGTATAATTTTCAGATTTTGAAAAAAATTTGTCCTAGGTTATGCAAAAAGTTGAAGTTGAGGTAGAGAATTTGAAAAAATCATGATTTGTTTTTTTTATCTTCTCACGTGCTGTATCGTTTTTATAAAGTTAAGAAAATATTCGTTGAGTATCACTAGACGTGGAATTTCATAAGCTTTCCAACTGTATTTTTAAAAATGCCCTATCTCTTTTTTTCACCGAGATATCGTGGTTCAAAGTCAGCAGTGATTTTTAACAGCGATGACAAGCACCGTGCGCACAATTTCCGACGGTAGTGTATGTAATTCTGACATTCGAGAAACGTACAGAGCACTAACATTTTAGTAAACTATACCGTTACAGTAAGTTACATTCTCTTACACGATATGGAAATGTAACAGAATAATAAGCATTTTTAGTATTTTGAAACAGTGAAATTTACTGTATTTTTAACGAATAATTTAAGTAGAAGGAACTTCATAAATAATATATTTTATCTATCCTAGTAGTGATTTTGATCGCCTGTACCGAATGTTAAATTTACTTTCAAGTCTGTCACTATTACTGATTTTTCGGAATAAAAATAGCATGACTTGCGGTACATTTTACTGATATCTCAAGTGAAAAGGAAGTTTAAAATATAATGTTAATAATGCTGTCGTTAAAAATTTATTCGTCGTATTTATATATATGTATATTCCAAATAAATCACCTGTAACTTTACCAAATTTTAGACCAAATGAAAAATGCCTTTCTGATTGTATAGGTCTATAAATACAGTCTTTTCCACGAGAAAAGGTACGTGTTTTCTCAAAAAGTTTCAAAGATTTTGATTCATTTCTTTTATGTCCTGACTTTACGTTCGAAGGGCTACGACGCAACCACTGATTCGTTTCAGTCTTGTTCGAAATGTCAGATATTAGACAACATTAAGCTATGAGTGCTATCTACGCTAAACGTTACGAAGCGGTGTCTATTTTTTTCTCTGCACAGATGATTTAAATAGATTCAAACAGATGATTTAACCATAAGTTTTATTTGCAATTAAAACAAATATATATGAAATAATATTGAGCATGAGCCTACAAAAAATGAAGGCAATACTTCTTCGTACTTCATAACCTATAAATCTGAGGACCACTTATTCATGTTAAATATATATCAAATTTACTTACTTTCAAAACTTTCTCGTACATTTTTATTAAGGCCTCACTGGTTCAAAATATGTGAAACGAAGTCATCCATCTTTTTTAAACCAAATTAGCACACAAAAAGCGAAAAACATCGAACGGTGTCTCTGAGAATCCACGAGGATCACGAATGAGATCGCTTTCGGATAAAAAAGTTCTTTTGTTTTGGATACTTTCTTTGTAGTTGGAAATTCCTTTGTTCACACCCAGCGTTGCCGGCACATGTCATTTACACATGAAGGTTATGTTTTCGTTACATGTGCGCGAGTTAAGCGAAACATCCAGATCGGTAAAATCTACTGATCTTTCGCTAATGTAACGGGCTCGTGGTGGTCATATGACCGATATCGAATTTAATTCATAATATGTAATGCTTGCACTACACCCACAATAAATTTGAACTCAATATATCAAATATTTCTGTGTCTTATTCATAGATAAAATTGTTATGTCCCTATTGGAAAACCCTTTATATATGTTCCAAATAAATCACCTGTAACTTTACCAAATTTTATAACGAATGAAAAATGCCTTTCTGATTATATAGGTCTATAAATAAACATTTTACAATGTATGTTCATCAAATTATATGTATAACCGGTACGGAAGGCGTTTTATAATTTCTCTCTGAAATTCAGTACAGTACATCAAGCTATTTCTCTGGAATGTATATACATACGGCGACTAAATAGGGGGCGACTTGAAAACATAATTTTTAAGAAAGTTCATTGTATTTGAGTTATCACTGGTTCTGACAAACGTGAAGCTTATAATTCGTGTAGCAATATGTACATGTATAAAGGGTTTTCCAATAGGGACATAACAATTTCGTATCTTAATATGAACGCACCCTTAAACTTCTTTAATGAACTATCAATGTCAAAACGTTACTCAAAGTCAACATTTTCATCATGTTAAAGCTCACGAACCAGCAACGTTTGGAAATTATTAAAAATTACTACTGAAATTCTGAGTCGGTGGTCGCAACTTTAAGAGCGCTTACTCCAATTTTCGGCCGTAATAATCGTCCCACCCGACAGGCTGTGCGTGCTATAGTGGATAATTTTGAGACCAAATTTACACTATTGGACGTCCCGGTGCCGAAAAGACGTCGTATTGCTCGAAGCGAAGAAATAATCGCAGCCGTAAGTGAATCGATTCAAAATGAGCCAAATCAGTCGATTCCACGTCGTTCTCAAGAATTGGGCATCGCTCAAACGACACTGTGGCTTATTATGCGAAAAGATCTTGGCCTACATGCTTTCAAGATTAAATTGACTCAAGAACTGAACCCTCTTGATCATTTGAAACCCCGAAACTTCTGCAATTGGGCTCTGGCAAAGCTTGAAGAAAATGAAGAATTTCATCGAAAAATCATCTTCAGCGATTTAGCTCATTTCTGGCTCAATGGCTTTGTTAATAAGCAAAATATGCGTTATTGGTCAGCAACAAACCCAAATGTGCTTCTTGAGACACCGTTGCATCCGCAAAAAGTGACTGTTTGGTGCGGTTTTCATGCCGGAGGTATGATTGGCCGTATTTTTTCGTGGATGAAAACGACCGTCATGTTACCGTCAATGGAGAGCGCTATCGTGCTATGTTGGGAGATTATTTGTGGCGAGAATTGGATGAACTTGACATCAACGATATGTGTTTTCAATAAGACGGTGCCACTAGCCACACAGCACGCGTCACAATCGATTTATTGAAAGGCAAATTTGGTGAACGTGTTACCTCGAGAAATGGTCCGGTCGAATGGCCGCCTCGTCCATGTGATCTAACGCCATTGGATTTCTTTTTATGGGGCCATATCAAGTCACTGGTCTATGCCAACAAGCCAACAACTTTAGACGACCTCAAAGACAACATCTAACGCGAAATTGCCAACGTTCCGGTTGAAATGTGTACCAGAGTGGTGGAAAATTGGGTCCAAAGAATCGACCGCTGTAAACAGGCTCGAGATGGTCATATGATATAATCTTTACAATAAATGCAATTGACATATATAGAAACTTATATATATTTATTGTATCAGAAATATTAACAATATATTTGAACGAATTATCAAAATTGCACACCTTAGTTATTGCAGTATTTTATAACATAACAGTCATACTGATACGTATTCAGTCTTTTTTAACCTTCGCAATAAATTAGAGAACTATTAATTACGATCACAATATATATTATATGTCATTAAGAATATTGTCAGTTTCTATTTTTATTCTGAATTTAAATATGATTCGACTTGAATCTATTTTATAATATAATATTTTCCACACTTAAATACAAATTCTCTGGCAATTTCGGGATTTAAATAATAAAGTAATTTATTTCTTTTTTTAAATATATATGTTTTTAGCTTTCAGTATATTTCTAGAATCATCCTGAGAATTTGCCAAATTCGGTTTCACTACTCCTAATTCAGTTACTTCGTCAAGAGGAACAGTTAAATTGTTTGGTGAACAGGTTTCACCATTAGCATCTTGAAAATTATCAACAGGGGTTTTTGTCCCCTGAACAGATTTGCCATCAGCTTTACCATCAATTATAGTTGGTTCTGACATTTCTGGAAGCTGCAACACGTGTTGCTTGTATTTGTTGCAGAATTTACAGCGATCCCCTACTAGAGGTATTAATTCTTCGACCATAGTATCGGTCAAAGAAAGAAAAGCTTCCGTGTCTATTTTGTTCTCTGCACAGATGATTTAAATAGATTTGAACAGATAATTTAACTATAAGTTTTATTTGCAATTAAGAAAAATATATATGAAATAATATTGAGCATGAGCCTACAAAAAATGAAGGCAATACTTCTTCATACTTCATAACCTACAAATTTGAGGACCACTTATTCATGTTAAATATATACAAAATTTACATACTTTCAAAACTTTCTCATACATTTGTATCAAGGTCCCACTCGTTCAGAATATGTGAAACATAGTCATCCATCTTTTTTAAACCAAATTAGCACACAAAAAGCGAAAAACTTTAAACGGTGTCCCTGAGCATCCACGAGGATCACGAATGAGTTCGCTTTCGGATAATACAGTTCTTTTGTTTTGGCTACTTTCTTTGTAGTTGGAAATTCCTTTGTTCACATCCAGCGTTGCCGGCACACGTGATTTACACATGAAGGTTATGTTTTCGTGACATGTGCGCGAGTTAAGCGAAACATCCAGATCGATAAAATCTACTGATCTTTCGCTAATGTGTACTATACTATTATTGTAATTCAGTCCCGATGAATGGTACTTATCATCCTGGATTAAATAGATATGATAAAGGTATAGTTAACCCACAAGTGACAGAGTTAGATTTACTTTGATTTTACTATGAGATTCACGAAACGCTCAGTAATTCCAAAATTTATTTTCAGCTGTGTTAACAGTTTTTACTGTTAAATTTGCTTAAAATCGTTTACTGTTCCTGCTTAGTAAATTTCGCCTTTTTTTCTGCGTGTAGATGACATTAAATCTAGAAAATATTACCTCTTGACTTCTAAAGAACTCAGTGCAGCAAATAAAGTGACTATAGCGGATCTCTTTCACGATTCAATGTAGTTGTTATGGCCTGATAATATTCAATATGATCGAGTTTTGTTATTTGTCACAGATTTAGCACCTTATATAGTTAAAGCTACTGGAGAATTAAAAAATATTTTTCCGAAAATGTTGGATATCACGTGAAATGTACATGGTCATCTTGTTTCTGAAGTAATTCGTGTGCATTACAAAACAGTAGATAGTTAAATTGGAAATTTAAAAAAAGTCTTTTTGAAGTCTCCTGAACAAATTGCACGTTTCCGCGAGATAAGTCAAGAATTACCGTTACCACCAGAGCCTGCTATGACATGATGGGGAACGTGGCTAAGTGCAGCTATGTATTATGAAAAAAATTTTGAAAAAGTTAGTTCTGTTATATTGAGTTTGAACCAAGAAGAGGCAACATCTCTACGAAAAGCTAAAAAAGTCTGACGTACAAAAGATTTGTGAGCAGATTCACAGCACTTACAAACTAATTTCGAATATTTAGTTGAGTGCTTTATTAAATTACAAAATCAGGGACTGTCGCTCCAGGAAAGTTTAAGTTATGTTCAACACGTAAAGGATGAACTATCCAAACAGAGTAGACCAGCATCAAAATTAGCCAAAAGAAATTAAATGATGTTCTAGCGAGAAAGAAAGGTTCAGAAGTACTGCATTTGATTGCTGAAAATTTCATTGCTGAAAATATCGAAAGTTGTCCCTACTATGAAAGTAAAATTCAGAAGATGGGGGGGGGAAGGATATGTCTGCATCACATAATAGATGTAGTGCGCAGTTTCTTTTGATAAATTAATATTTTTAGCGACGCAAGGAGAGAGTTCATTGACGATAATTTAAGAATGTTATTCATGGTGTCGGCTGGTGCTTTGACCCTCAACAAATTGAATTTCGACAATGGTTGATAAAACAACGTATCATTTGTCGCTCTATTTTCTTTTTCGTCTACTCAGTGCTGACCGCTCGCGCGTGCTCTCTCATCACTTCCCCCTATGCGGCGGTTCTCCTCAACGAGGGAGCCGAGCCGTTGAGATCTTCACTCAACAGCCGAGCCTACGCTCGGTGCGTAACAAAAAACTGGTTGAAATCACACTCACCTGTTTCCTGAATTTCTTTTCCTACTTTCTGCAAGGCTACTTTTATTGCTTTTGAAGCGGTTTCGGTAACTTTAAGAAACTTGTACACTTTTGAACGAAGCTGAGATGAAAATGCAATAATGTCCTTTCCAATGACTATAAAACTGCCCAAAGGAAACTGAAATATTGTCAGCAGTTATTTTTATCATCTTTTTTGTAGATAATAAAGGTAATAGAATTACTTTCAAAGTAATTCATTTAGACTTCACCAAACTACTAATTGTAGATTACTAGATTCTTCATGTGAATAATATTGTAAATTCTTGTATTGCACTTACGTTATTGGAAATGATCATTTTGTCTTTTGTATTTAGATAAATCCCATTGCTATCTCTGAAGGAAACCGGATATTTTATAGATCCATTCTAACAAAACATACCAAATATACACTTTTTAGTTTTTCAGAACCAGAAAAACAAAACTTCTATTCATTGCTAAAGTTTATTAATAATATTGTATTGGAACACTTCTGCTTTCTAGAATTGGTCTACTACTGCCTATGATTGAATTAGTTTACAGAAAAAAGAATTAATTCAAAATTAACTGCATTAAAAAAAAACCGGATTGAAGCTCAAATTGAAGCAAAGCAGTTCCTTTCGAACATGTTGCATTTTATTTCAAACAATAAATTAAATCAATTTTATCATTCACATAGAATATTTTTATGTTTTCTAAATAGAAAAAAATTATTGTAAGTGTTCTCATTCATTTTCAGGTCAAATATTCATTTCTAGTCAATTTTTAATTACTGTTTGTTACTAAGTGGATAAACTCGATTCGTTGTTCCAGTAAATTTTCTTAGCATACAAACAATTTTCTAATACGGGGCAAAATTCGTCTAGTGTACCCGCCTAAAGAATTTTCGTCTCCGATTTCCTTGAAAATCCGCTAAATTATTGTCCTAGTGAACCTTTTTTAATTCCCCTGAGAGAACGTCTCTAGTACGACGGGTTGTCAGTATTCGCCCCACTTTCGACCACAAATTGGTGGAGATATATATATCTCCACCAATTCCTTTCGCCCCACTTTCGACCATGGCTCATTTTAAAGAGAAAAGTCAAGTTTTTTTTTTAACATAATTTTGGAAAGAAAATTAACGGCCGCACTTGGAGAAAAACTCAAAAATATGTTTAAAATTAAAAAATTAAGTTCAAATAATTTTTTAAATCTAAAGCTATTGCCTTCAGCGTAAAGCTGATGAAAAAAAGTTTTTAAGACCTCTATAAAAAATTAATTTGGACAACTTTTGTAGAAGTCATGGTTAATTGAGTATCAGCGTGCGCGTAAAAGGTTGAAAATTCGAGCCCCTGTGTACTGACAACCCGTCGTACTAGAAACGTTCTCTTAGGAGAATTAGAAGAGGTTCACTAGGACAATAATTTCGCGGACTTTCAAGAAAATCGAAGACAACAAGTTTTTAGGCGGGTACACTTGACGAATTTTGCCCCACATTAAGGATTAAGGATTATCACCCTTGCAATAATAAAAGCTCTCAAGTGATATGTATTTCTCGCATTAAATTAAATTGGTAGTAAATTTAAAACAGAAAAAACTTATTGTTATTTCTAATTTCAACTGTAAAAAGTGAAACCAAGATCCATACGAAACAGTACTAGAAGAGAATTTATCAACTACTGACAGATTTTTATGAAAAAATGAGGCGGTATCGTACTGGCTATGTCTTTTTACCTGAACATTCCATCCTATGAAATCTCCAGTATACTCATTTTTGCTACAAAGATTCAGACTAGTTGCTTCATAAGGCGTCGATAGCTCAATACCAGGTCTCACCTAAATTAAAAGTCAAATTTTGACACTTTCAGCATTTGAAACCTTGGAACATTATAATATAAAAATAGATCAAAGTAATTTAAGTTTAAACTCGTTAGTGTTATGCGGCAGTACCTACCAGTAGAAAAATGAAAGTTCTGTAACTTGGAATTTTTATATCTTGTACAATAACAGAATCCTCAAAACTGCGTGACACACGATAACTGCGTCCAGTGTAAAAACCAAGGGTATCTAATGGCTTCAATTCTTCAAGAAAAGTAGTAGGAACACAGATCAAATTCGATGTCACTAAGGCCCCAACGTATAATAAGTCTTTTGCTTCTCTTCCTTCGCGATCCAGACGCCACAAGGAAACAACGGCATCAGGGTATGGGTCACCTGCATTTGAAGTCAGTCAATTTGTAAAAATCAGAGAGAGAGATATAATTCGTTTGATGTAGACATATTTTGTAACAAATAGATTGACAGATAAATCGACACCGTTGCGTAGAATAAAATATTTTTAGACTTGATTGAATCCCAAAATGTAAATACTAAATGAAATCCTAGCCCATTTTTAGAGTGAAAATAGATAAACTACATATGTACTAAATATATTCAGCATGTATCTAGATTATTGATTATTGATTTGACGTAATTAACCCGTAGTGGTCATACCTCCTTAAAATAACATATTAGTCACATGGGGTCAAAATGACCCGACGCAAAAAAACAGATGCTAATTACGTTCTTTTTAATGTATCGACTCAAATCTTGCGTGAAAATAAACTTCAGGTCTTCCTCTTCGTAATAAATTTGTTTTTTTTTACATTTTCAAAATTTTTTGGCACCTAAAAATAGCAAAAAATAAAATTTTCGAAAATGTTGACTTTTTTTACTAAAAACATTCTAAAAATTTCAGTTTTTGAGTTAAGTTAAAAAAACTTCCTGGGTGCTACTCTTGGAATAGTATACTTTTGAGAAAAAAATAGTGTTACATCGTGGTTTTCAAAAAGTATATTTATTTTGAAGATTGAAGTTGTCAATTTTAATGAAACTCACCTAATGAGGTATATCAATTTCGAGGTGTGAAATAAAGTATTAGAAGTTTTTAAATTGGAAAAATATTTTGTTTTTGTATTATTATATGAAAGAAAGTAGAGAATACATTATACGGCAAGAAATCATTCGTGTCCTGCACAATTAGTGCATAAGTATGCGCGATGTTCGTCGCACATAGGTCTGTCACATGACAGACATAGTGATTTTGTCTTTCTGTCGCTTCCCCGCTTGCAAAAACCGCATCTCTTTATGGTCGGCAACTCGACTCTCTCTTCGTCATTTACCTGAACATTTCTGTCCAAAATTGTGTTGATACCAGCTCGCAAATTAATCCGAAGTAAAGGCTACGTGGAACGACGTACCAAATACGATGTGACGAGGTGCATAACTAATTTGTCCAAACATGCTTTAGCTGACAAGGTTTTGTTGATACCATTGTTCACCAATTTACATTTTAGTAAAATACGTGTGTTGACAGCTGCCATGTCAAGCATTCCAAAAAAAGTCTAACTGGCCAGCGATTGCTTTTGGAACAAACGGTATGTGCATGACATAGCCAATCGAAGCAATCAGTGCCTCCTTTGGTCTTGTTGTAGTACGATATCACATCAGGCTATCCGTTTTCCATAGCATCTGTGCATTTATCAGAAGACATTACCAGCGCTACTCTATTTTTTTCGGGGTATATGACACGAGCATCAGATCCTTTGCGTGGCAGAATTTCGCACTTGGGACAGTCTTACCAGATACTTTCATTGCCGTAGGTATTTCCTGCTTGTTTTTCTTGATGGTACCGGTAATTTTCAATCCATAAGGCTGTTCTTTCATACGTTGTAAAAGTGTTACAGAAGTGACCGTACGACCTGTGTTATAAATTGGAACTATACTTTTCCGAAAATAATATTCAGTTAGCTGTTCGTTTTCCAGTTTATCGCTTAATGGAATTTTGCCTAAATAAGGAAGTGCGTATATCAAGTATGAATAGGCGAGAATCGATCATCTTTGTTTCTAGTATTTTTATCATCGAATCTCAAGCAAGATGATAAAAACATGAAGCGCGCTCTCGGCATAACACATCTATGAAAATTCACGCCATTCTGTTTACTCCACAGATCATGAATATTCACACCATTCGACTTCCAAGCATAACTTAATCCGTGCGGTTTGCTAAGAGATGACGCAACTTGATTATTATTCCATCGTTCCAATATTCCGAACATGCGTTGGTAAGCTACTGTCATTGTGCGTCTTTTTATTATATGTCATATATTTGAAGCGTAAACAATAATTTTTTTCACTCAAATATGTGGAACTTTGTGCCTGAAAAAGTGTTTTTGCGGGGAGTTCTTCTTCATTACTTTAATATGAAGGAAACTGCTGTCGAAAGTCATCGTATTTTGGTGGAAGTTTATGGTGAACATGCTCTAGCTGAGGGAACGTGCCAAAAGTCGATTGCACGATTTAAAAGTGGTGATTTTGGCTTGGAAGACGAAGAACGTCCTAGGCAGCCAAAAAAATTTGAAGATGAAGAACTGGAAGCATTACTCGATGAAGATTGTTGCCAAACACAATAAGAGCTCGCGGAATCTTTGATAGTCACTCAAGCAGCCATTTCACAACATTTAAAAGCAGGCGGATACATTCAAAAGCAAGGAAATTGGGTTTTACATGAACTCAAGCCTAGAGACGTTGAAAGGCGGTTGTGCATGTCCGAAATGCTGCTGGAACGCCACAAAAAGAAGTTATTTTTGCAGCGGATTGTTACTGGTGATGAAAAATGGATCCATTACGACAACCCTAAGCGCAAAAAATTATATTTGAAACCCGTCCAACCAGTCAAATCAACGGCAAAGCCGAATATCCATGGCGCGAAGGTAATGCTCTATATTTGGTGGGATCAGAAGGGTGTGCTGTATTATGAGCTGCTAAAACCGAGTGAAACCATCAATGGAAAACGCTCCCGAACACAATTAATCCGTTTGAAGAGAGCAATAGCCGAAAAACGCCCGGAATATGCGACCAGACACATTCAAAAGCAAGGAAATTGGGTTCCACATGATTTTTATAATGTCCTTTGAAAAAAGGCCTTCCCAAAACTGCTCGATGGTTTCGCAATTTCCAGCTGGACCAGCGGGTCCAAGAACATAAACAGGATCGATATCGCTAAGTCAACCTGACAAAAAAATAAGAAAAGTGAAATTAAAAAAACTGCTACTATTATCATCAATAAGAAAAAAATTCGAAAAATAAGAAAAAATATTGTCATATATCAATATGAATGAAACTAATACTATGATTTATTTGTAACGTGTTCAACATTTGAGAACTGCGTATTACTTACTGCACTTACTTGACTGATGCTAACAGACGCTGTGACAATGGTGCGTTCTCACAATCCTGCTCCATTTCCTCATCAGTTTAGCCACCGGTTCGGAACAAAATTGATAATCGTCGGACTCTTCTGATTCCTCTGAAACATGATCGTCAGACTCTGAATCACTTCCGTCTAAGGCTCTTCTGATTTCTTCTTCATTTCGTAGTCAGCGATTGATCGTGACCGTAAATTATATGCCTTCTAATGTAAATCATAAATTTCGATCATCAAGACGTACTATCTAGCATTTAGTTATTTGTAGTGCAACGTAGATAAAACTACTTTCGGAGCAAATAAAAAAAATATACCAGCTCGTAGACTAATAATTACGTTTTAAATCACACTCTGATGGTTAAAACAAATTATTTAATACACACTTTTTCGTTCACTTTTACCACACTGTGGTCACACTGGGTTTAAATGACCCCAGAAAAAAAAGGCTGTGCACATTGAGGGCTACAGACGCACTGATGCCAAGATGGCTTCTAAAAACCGTTATAATTCATTCTACTACCTTCAAACAACAACAGATGGCACCACATGTTTCGATTTGCTCATCAATTTCATCATCAATTCCAAAACTGCCTGGAGTCATTTAGACCCGGTGTGACCACTATGGGTTAACATTACTTATAAATAATGTGTTACCCAGCTACTAATGTTATAAACAGTATAACGATACCCACGTTCTAATATGTCGTATCCCACAAAATTTGAGAAATTGACTTTTTTTGAAAAATGGATTAATAATAATGTTTTACAGCTTATATTAAACTCTTGTGAGTCAAATTGTATATTTAATATTTTTAAATAAATATTCTAATATGTCGTATCCCACATGCCGATTTTCACTAAGTCTAATATGTTGTATCCCACATCCATTGGTTAAGTCAGCGCCAGCGATGTGACAGTCAATTTTTATTTTGTGATTAGTCTTAAGTTTATTTTGAGAAATTATTTAATGAAATGAGTAAGAAGGTAATTACAAATAATATTTTTACAACTCCAATTAAATCTACAGCATCCGCTGAAACCTCTGTTTGTAGATCGATTAAAGAGAACTAAAATTAAATGGCAACAATAACAGACATTAAAAAAAGTGTTGCTGAGAGATACACACTGCTTCTATGATAATATAAAATATATTGATGATATTGACTCTGCTTCTGATCAATCTCCATCAATAAAAATTTGGAAGCCGAGAGTAAAAATATAGTTAAGGTAACTGAAAAGGCTAAGAGTAAGAAACGAGAAGCTAATCAAGTTAATCTTGGTATTAAAAGCAAAGTACTGCGTACTAATAATAGATTTAAAAAACCTGAAGATAATGATATTAATTATAAAAAAAATTGTGATTATACCAGACGAAAGAGGACAAGAAATTTTCAACAATCTCAGCAAGAAAATGTACCTGAAGTAAAAAAAAAAAAATTAAGAGTACTTAAAATGAAAAAAAATGTTTTAAGCAATATTAAAGATAGTGAAAATAAAATGTATCAATAATGTTATATTATAATAATTATGAATTAAACAATACAAAATAAGAGAGAAAAATGTTACGTATGGGATGAAACAATATTTAATTATAAAACGATTAAATCAATTTTCTTTCTAAAATACATTTTAATTTTTTCTTCTAGCGTAACCCATATACATATCATAAAATTTATTTAAATAATTTTTTTTGCTTTAATTATTATTATTTATGCATTTTTATGAACGTATAATACATAAATTTGTTTACATTTATTTATTTGTGCTAGCAAGACGTTTTTATCGTTTCCTGAAAAATTTTCCAAATGTGGGATACGACATATTAGAACGTGGGTATCGATAACGTGAAATTTTAAAAAAGGTTGTCACTCACAAAGAAATAACATTTTTGTGCTTGCTCGTAAACAGTTACATAAGAATACAATTAATAAGTTTGAATTTTCTTTAAAAAGTTTCAACCAACGTTTCTGAGTTCTAACCTAAAATATGCGTGTTACCGAATATGCAAGAAGTTCAGGAGAAACGCTTTCAAAGGTCTTAAAATCTAGAATACTAATCTGGATTAATCTGAAATCAATTCTGAACACTCTTTGAAACCGTCTGAACCGGCACGTCCATTTGCAAGTAAATATAAACGTTTTTAAAATGAAGTGTTATTTTATATGGATTCAATTATACATAGTAACAGTTTGATTGTTTCATTTCAGCCCTTGTGATTGAGCAGTGGTTTTTTGTAATATTTATAAGTCTCTAATAATTAAATTGTGTTCAAGCATTGCTTTTTCTAGTGTCATTATCTAGTTTTATATCAGTTTTTTAATATCTTATAAATTTAAAGCTCTTTTCTAATAACTGAATTGTGTTTCTGTTTTTAATTCTTTCTTTTATTAGTGACACTGTCATGCTTCATATAATTTATAAAAAAATGCTCACAGTGATTAATGGCTTAAGGGGTTAAATACGTTGTGGTGAGTCAAAGAATTGAAAAAATTTTATGACTTATTTTCAATGAACATACTTCCGAAAGTTTATGTTTAAAATTTCAAGTAGATCCGAGCAGTCGATCCCGAGTAACAACCTCATTCTTATCGAGCTATTGTTAACAAATTAAGCATACTCAAAACTTCAAACGTCAGTATCTCAGAATGGTGTTTTTCAAAAAGTGCCTTTGCGATGAACAAGATATCTCAAAAACTTCTTGACCGATTTATCTAAATTTTTTTTAAATTCTTGCTTATCACAACCCGGTGTACTTAAACGATCATTTTTTCATATGCAGGTTATTGCTTCCACAATAATTTTTTTTTAAATAAATTTTGAAGATTCAGAAAACCGATTTTTTTGTTGCGTGTAAATTTCCGTTACAAAAAAAGCTATGTTTTCCAAAAACTTTCGTTCAAACACACGGTGCTATAATATAAAACAGTAAATTCGTTGCCTTGTTTGTTGCAGCTGAGTTGTTGGCATCATATCGTGTTCACCGACAGACTCTGCAAAAAAAAGCGTTTGGGGGAAGGAGCTATAACTTCTGCAATTTTTTATACATTTTCATTAGCGCCCACTACATTTTTTCATTAGAATATGTAATATTCAAACCTGATTTGTCCATTTTGAATAAACCGTTGAAGATTGCCTAAAAAACCACAAAAATGTTCTAATTTTCTTGCACCACAACGTATATAACCCCTTAAAGTTAATCTGCCCATAAAAGACTCAAACCCTTAAGAACTGATTTTCCATGCTTGATAACAGCACATTCTTAGGAACGCAAGACTTTTCTTCTGGATAACCTGCTGTCTAACACCAGGCCCTCACCATTAATGATTTCTATTTCCAACGATCTATACATGCTCTCGGGAACTTAATTCTCTAATTCATTTACACCATCAACAAGTAAAGAGAAAAATGGGAAAAACAAACTCGTAAAAAACTGACCCTATGCTCATTCAAGTACAGTCGGGACTCGTTTATCAAGACGACCCCGAATCAAATGAGTCTCGTTTATCGGGACGCGTTAAGAGCTCCCATCTAATGGGGCTCGTTTGAGGGGAAGCGTTTGATTGGTCCGTTGAGTCAACCACAGTCATCGCTGTCTCATCGCAATTCGTTGACGTGTCGCGTGACTTTTTAGTAGTGGTGGTAAGGGGAACGATCGAAGGTCTCGATAGACGAGTCTCGTCTGTATCAAAAATTTAATTCAAGAAACTTTTTGGGAACGACTGTACCCGCGCGTTCTTTTTCAAGTCAATTTGGCATAAGACCATGACACCATTCTTTTATTCAAAACTTGCATGGAGATATATTTTCGTTCATAGTATCAATTATTTCCGTATAAATTACAAACTTGCGTCCAACACTAATAAACTGTACAATAAACTTAGATGATTTATCTTTTTCTTGTAGCATATGTTTTACTCGCGTTCTTTTCGAGATTAAAATAAGATATTCCGGAAACTAATTTTATAATAAATTCGTAAAATTCCAAATACTTACCATTACTTAGAATTAAAGGGATCAAGGAAATGAAAGAAATAATCGTAATAGGTGACATTTTAAGAAATCAAAGAATAAACACGAATCATACGTGTCATAGAACTAACAACCACTTTGTACCCTGCAAGAGCCTCAGTATCAGAAGAAGAATTTACATATCTCAATTATACTTCTTATGTCAATAATGATAACGAAATTTGATAAGAATTTTTTGACACTTTTATGTGTAGCATGAAAATTTTGTGGAAACAGTTATAAAACAATGGCTAAATTAAAGAGGTAAGATAACATCTCGAGTTGAAATTTTAGCCTTCTAATTTATTGAATCTATAGAAAATTTAACTCTTATTATATTGCGCTCTTTTTGAGCGATTGTTAAAAATCTCTACCGCCATAATATTCCAAAACATAACCTGGAGATTCAGATGCATCCCGAGTCGAAATCTCGGAGGAAGTTTTACGTTTTTTATGTACTGCTTATCCCCTGCTTTGATACTCTTCGAAATATTTAGAACCTAAATTAATCCTTATTTACTACTTCTCAAAGCTAAAATCTGATTTAGACCTCATATGTTTTAAATATTAAAAACCTTTTAGACCTGATTTTAACTTTTATCTCCTATATTGCTATTATTCTTAGTTTTTATTTATAATTTTGAATTTTTATTTGAAATTCAAATTCGAACGCGTTATATCCCATAGTAGTGGGGGAAGAGAGGTCGACCAGCCGCTCGTTGTAGGAAACGGTGACGCGCTCGTATAAAGGAACACTGGTTGGAGGGAATCTCGAGTGTATGTATATTATATATGAAAAAGACTTTTTTTTTATGTATGAAGTTTAAATTTTCTTGTTTCATTCGATTGGACAATGCAATTAAATTCGTAAATGTGGCTTGTACTAACAGCCATTTTATTATCACGATTGATGAATGCAATGATTATGATAAGCGCCATTCTCGTTTCTTAATATAACTAATTAGTTAACTACACACACTTCTTCAGGAGCTGAGGGATGGAAAGACGTCCTTCAGCTCCTGAAGGAGCAAAGTAAGAAAATGGAGAGGTTGGCCAGGGCTCTCAGCGTTATCCAGCAGGGTATGCTGAGAAACAACCCTGGCCATGTTAAGGACAGTGTGAGTGAGGCTTCAGAGGTGTTGAGCGGGATGCTCAACACCCACAAGTGCTTACTAGAGAGCGGGGTGGAAATCCAGAAAAGGATGGAATCCCACCCCGCCGTCAAAAAGATGGGTATCTTCCGGAGACTACGCTCTGCGTCTCTGGGAGATACCCCAAAAAGCTGACAAAGGGGGAGAAGAGGGTTGCTCCTTCTCCCCCCGAAGATCGGCTTCCCAAGAAAGGGAAGGGCGGCATATCGCCAACTTACGCTGCGGCCACCAGAGGCCAAACCCCACAAAAGGATGGGGAATGGCTGCTGGTGGAGAAGGAAAAAAAGGGAAGAAAAAAAAAATTCCTGTGCCATCTGCGCAGGAACCTAAAACAAAGGTGAAGTTGGCGAGGCGCTCTCCGGCCGCACGGTCGGGCGACGCTATCAGGGTGTCGGCGAAGGATGGAGAGTCCTTCGCCTATATCCTGAAGGCTATGAAGGCGAAAGTAAACCCCCAAAACGCAGGGGCGGAGGTCCTCTCCATTCGGAGAACCAGGAGGGAGGAGAATCTCCTGGTCCTCAGAAAGGGGGGTGACGTCTCGACCTTCGAAAAGGCGCTCGACCAGGCGGTCAGAGAGAAGGCCGAAGTTAAATCTTTGGTCTCGAAGAGGTCCCTTGAAGTTAGGGACCTCGACGAGACAGTCACAAGAGAAAAGGTTGTTGCCGCACTTTGCATCGCACTGGGCAAGCCAGACCTCGGGCAGCAGTGCAGGCTGTACAAACGCTTTGGCGGTGTGCAGACTGCGGTGGTCCGTTTAACCGAGGCGGACGCCCGGAGCTTGCTCGGGCTTGGTAGACTAAGGGTAGGGTGGGTGAACTGCCGCATCCGAGAGCATGTCGAGGTTGCCCGGTGCTTCAGGTGCCAGGGATACGGCCATGTGTCGCGTAGCTGCACGCTTCCAGGCAGGAAGGATGCCTGCTGGAGGTGTGGGGGCGCGTCACACGTGGCCAAAGAGTGAATGACCTGATTGTATTGAATCGCCCTCAATATAGTCACTAAGAGATTGGTGAATAGAAGAAAGACCCCGGGCCTGGATAGTGCCGATCGTGTTAAGTACATCGTGCGAAGGTTGTTCCCGCATGTAGAGCCGTTCCAAAGACAGGACCATAGTTCCTGCGTGGTCCAGGGCGAAGAACTCTTCACTCTCGAAGAACTAAAGAGAGCGGGTGGAAGGCTCAAGGCAAACACAGCGCCGGGGATCGACGGGTTGCCGAACGAGATCCTCAAAGAGGTGATCGGGGTATACCCGGAGATCCTCCTAGAAGTCTTCAACTCCTGTCTTCGGGAGGGGAGGTTCTTCGCAGACTAGAAGAAGCAAAGGTTGGTCCTGCTGAGGAAAGGCAACAAACCTTTGGAAGATGCCTCATCCTATAGACCTTTTACGTCTATTGGATAGAATGGGGAAGCTTCTAGAGGAAATGATCCTACAAAGACTACAGGGTCACATGGTCGGCGAGAATGGTCTCTCGGAAAACCAGTTCGGCTTTCGGAAAGGCAGGTCCACAGTTGACGCTATCCAGGCAGTGGTGGACATCGCCACTAAAGCAAGAAGAGGAACTGGTAAGCGTAAGGGATTCTGCGCGTTGATCAGCATTGACATACGCAATGCGTTCAATACCGCGAGATGGAACATCTGCATCGAGGCGATGGTGCGGAAAAAGGTTCCAAACTACCTGTTACGAATGATAGATGACTATCTGAGCGACAGGTGGGTGATATACGAGGGCGACAAATGGTCTCTCAAGGAAGAGATGACATGTGGCGCCCCTCAAGTGTCGGGGGTAGGTCCACTAGTCTGGAACGTCATGTACGACGATTTCCTGCGCATGGACCTGCCTGCTGGAACGAGCATCATCGGCTTCGCGGATGACGCACTTGTCGTGTGCGCCGCTGACGATGTCAAAACCTGGAGCTGAGGATCAATGATAGTCTGTGGCGGGCAAAGCGTTGGTTGGATAGCAGATGTCTGAAAATGGCCCCTGAGAAGACCGAGGCTTTGCTGGTCACAGACAGGAGATCCTTCAAATACCCGAGGATCGTTCTCGGGGAACATGAAATCAAGTGGAAAAAGAGCACTAAGTACCTGGGTGTGCAGTTGGATCGAAGGCTTAGCTTCGGCGACCACCTGCAGATCGCGACTGCCAAAGTCATCCAGTATGGGGCCGCCCTGACTCGGCTCATGCTCAACATTGGTGGTCCTAGGGAAGCTAAGAGAAGGCTGGTGGCGAGCATGGTAAATTCGAAGCTGCTTTATGCAGCTCCGAACTGGACAAGTGCCCTTAACAACCATGCTATCCTGAAGAAGCTGTTCTCGGTGCAGAGAGGTGTGGTGATGAGAATTGTCTCAGCATACCGAACTGTGTCGATGAGTGCTGTGCTGGTCCTGGCGAGCGTCCCACCAATAGATTTATTGGCGGAGGAAAGGCAGGAGACCTTTCAGCTTCGCAAGGAGCTTACCTGAGCCGACCTGCAGGAAATCGCTCGCGCGAAGGAGGTCATCCGCAAGGATGGAAGGCGCAGACTCGTCGAGAAATGGCAGACGAGATGGCATGGTGACCAAACCGGGAGATGGACACACCGTCTGAACCCGGAGCTCGCCACCTGGCTGGATAGAAAGCACGGTCAAGTCGGCTTTTACCTGGCGCAAGCGCTTTCGGGCCATGGTTGCTTTAATGCTTACCTGAAGCGCTTCAAGGAAATAGACGATGAGTCGTGCCGCTACTGCGGTTCCGTTGTGGATAATGCAGAGCACGCACTCTTCGTCTACGCAAAGTGGGGTGCGGCAAGGGAGGCCCTCGGTCAGGCAGTGGCTGCCGAGCTTACTCCTGACACGATGGTCTCTCTCATGCTCAAGTCTGAACAGATTTGGATGTTTATCGAGTCATTCGTCACCCTGGTGATGAAGACGAGGGAGCTCGATGAGCGTACAGAGCGCGGCAACAATGGGGGCCAGCAGAAATCGCATCAGGGCCTACACCCGCGGTCCTGCGTCTTGCGCGGACTTGGCTGTTCGCGTCGACCGGGGGAGGGATCTTCTTATTCCTTTCCTGGTTGGCGCGGTTAGCCGGCCTGCCTAACGGGCGTGTGCCCGCGGATGGGAGTCCCGGGCGAACGGACGACGGAAGAGTCGTACGCGACTTTAAGCTGGAACCAACTGCCCTCGAAGTTTAAAGCCGAAAGGCGGTTCCGCGGGCGGTGTATTGGTTCGTGAGAAGGCGTTTTTTGGTTTTAATAGGTATGCCTAGAACCTCCCTAGGAGAGTCCTGTACAACGTCTATAAAAGATTTCGCCATTTTTCCTCCTGACCAAAAAAAAAAAAAGTTAATATAATTAGTTAAAATATAATAAGTACAAATAGTTACTTAAATAATTAGTTAACACCAGCCAAATAATTTAAAAGGTTACAATTTAGCAGTAAAGTAGGTTTTAAATTAGCCCCTTATTTAAGCCTAACTACGTGGAAAGAAATTTGAAGGCTGAGTGTATTACGTTTCGTGAGAAGAAGTACCGTTTTAGAGAGAAACCAGAACTATTGGAAAAAGTTGTGAGAAAGTCCCATCATAATGGTAAAGTTTCTTATGTCAATCATTACTCGCTGTCTGTCTGAAATTTCAGTCTAATAATGAAACATAATAGCAGCATTCATACCATTTTACTGAATCTTCTGATGTAAATATACGTCATCGTATAGAGCAGAGTTTTGGAATCAACGCGTGTTTGAAAATGGAAACATGACGCCAATTTTTACCATCTACACGGAGAATAAAATCTAACTATTATAGTAGGCTGAGTTACTTCCTATTAAATCACCGAACTTAATGTACGAAATTGGTATGAGCTTTTACCAGTATTGGCATCAACTCGTGCATTTTTAGCATGAAATGTTTTATCCTATAACAGAAACAAGCGCATGCCATTATTGCTAGTGCCATATGCTGTCATAGCAAGCTTCTCGCCTGACTACAGTTGTAAGAGAACTCATACTGAAATAGGATGAATTTCTTACAACCGAGAGAATACGTGAAGTGCTACGTTCGAAAGTAGGCCTGGCCTAATACCTCGGTTGTAAGAGAACTCATACTGAAATAGGATGGGTTTCTTCCAATCATAGTAAGGCGAAGTTGGAACTATTTTCGCAAGTCACAACTGCTTTAAAAGCATGAAACTTGCTACTTTTTTAGCATGATGGGATTCCTGCTCAAAATGTATGATTTTTTCACCAGGATAGCAAGAACGAAACCTGCTACAAAGGCATGACTAGTGTTCTTACTATTATAGTCAGATTTTTTTCTCCGTGTATGATGGGTACGTTTCACTTCCGAGCATTCTCATATTTCAACTACTACTACATCCTACATAAATTTAGGATATGGTTTTTTAATATAAAGTATCAAATAAGAAATAGTAATTCGTAAGAAATTTTGACACCCAGTATACACAGGGAGCGAGCACTTGTATGCAGCTGACCCAGAGTATAGGAGAGCAATAAAAATGTTAAAGTACACAAATTAAGGACGCTCACCCAATCTCAAGGCACTGCACCTAGAGTAACTTCTACAGATTTTAGAATCTTTTTACAAGTAATATTTTCGGATATTTTATAATCCTAACTTTTATTTAAAAATATAGCCGCGTAAAAGTCAAGAAAACTTTAATTTACGAAATTCAAAGGGTGAAATTGAGTTTCTCAAGAATTAAGCTCAAATAGGATTTAGAAAATAGTAAGAGTAGTTTACAGAGATTTACTTATTGCAAATACAAAAATTTAAGCAGCAATTTGAGTTGAAATTAAGATAGAATCGGCTGAACAATATTTGTAAAAGGCAAGTGAATATGAGGACACCTGGTATAAGCCCAAACATCCCTCATGCTCTCTTTGTTTTACTCATAGAACATATGGGATCCAAACCGTATAAATAGGTGACGAATTTTCATGAAAATGAGGAGATTCACATTCGGACTTCTACTCTCGAGTACAGCGCACCGTTAAACTAAGTTTTCTCTCACAACCTATTCTCACTCACCCTCATCAGATCATTCACACCACATTATTGATCATCATCATCCACTTCCGGCACTCTGTTCAGAAGTTTACACATAAAAACGTGCTTCACACTATCTTTACCTTAATTACACTACGCGGCTACCGACTGCTCCTTCAGCTCGGTCCTCACTCTCCCCTTTCTAGCTGTCGGCCCTCGAGCCCTGCTTTTGGGAGGGGAGGTTTGCAGCGCTGCTCCCTCCCTTCACTGGATTTCCTTGAATCGTATCCCCAAAGCCACGCGCTATGGACACCACAGTTTCCTCTCCTTTCACTGCGACTACCCAACCCCCCACTCAGCTAACACCTGTCTGCTTTACGTACCCAGACTCTCTCTCCCTCACTCAGCTTACCGCCTCCATATCCGATATTCGCAAAATCCTCAACTCCTACGAAACTGCCCTTCTCTCTCGGGCTTCGCCCCCCCCAAATCTAATGGCACCAGCATGGACACTGAACAAACTGGAACCTCTTTTGACTCTCCATCAGAGAATAACATAAACATCGAAGACTTTAAACCCATAAAATCTAGACGGTCTAAACGCAAGCGCTCTTACGGCACCACCAAATCATCCATCCCCACACACTCAGAAGATGACGACTCTATCTTCTCCACCTCTTCTGACGAAGATGAACCCGTACCCAAGGAACGGAGCCCCCCACCAATCCGAATCCTCCGCAAAAACCTGTGGCCAAAATACACCAAGCCTTTTGAAAGCTGATATTCCTATCCGCTCAGCAAAAAATACTACTGACGCCATTCTCGTCTACCCTAAAACCGTTGATAGCTTCCGCGCCATCACAAAAAAATTGGAAAAACACGATATTACTTACACCACTAACCAACTTCATCAGGACAAAGATCTTATCGTTGTCATTCGAGGTGTCAGCGTATCCCTTTTTGACGAATCTATCCTCAAAGAACGCGGCAAATTACTGTCACGCACCTTGGAACTGCGCCTTCTGTGCGCGCAGCTATGCCACCACCGCCTGTTCCCTTAAGGACCAAAAGGATACCACCCCTTCCTGCTTCAACTGCAAAGGCCCACACCGCGCCATATACCGCGGATGCCCCAAGGTTCCCCAAAAACTAGGCTCCAAGTCTCATTCTAATCACCAACGCTCAATTACCCAATCCACTTCAGGGTCCCACAACCCCTCTACACCATGCAGATAACCCTCTACATCCTTTCCTACTCTACCTAGTCCACAGAACGTCCCCAACCTTTCCAAACCACAACGCTCCTACGCCAGCGCAGTTTCCCCCAACCCCCGACCACAAACTCTTAATCAAGGTCAATTCTCTTCTATCCCTGACCCCTCACATAATCCACAACTTCAGCAGCTTTTTCGCGAATTCCTCTCCATCTTCACAGCTACTCTCCAACTCTCAAACGCAAAACACTCATAAAAGCAAACTGACCATACTTACCTGGAATGTCAATGGCATTTCTGCACCCCAACGACTTGAACTTACCCTTCTTCTTAACGAGAAAGCTATTGACGTTGCCTGCATAATCGAGACTCACCTAAAACCTAAGGAAAAACTGTATATCCCTAATTTCTCGGTATACAGAAATGATCATACTTCATCAAGAGGTGGCGGAGTGGCACTTCTTATTCGTAACACCCTCTGCCAAAAGGCTATAAACACTGACTCATCTTCCTGCAATGTAACAGGTGTCCAAATCTCTTTCGATTCTGGCCCGCTCCGCATTTTCTCTCTTTACTCTCCACCACATATCAACGACATTTCGGTCTCCTTTAACTCGATTCGACGAATTTGTGTCGCTAAACAATATACTACCCAACTTCCAGCACGGTTTCCGAAAGCGTCATGGTGCAGCCCATCAACTTCTGCGTGTCTCCGAATACATTGCTGACAATCTCAACAAGGGTAAACACACATCCCTGCTTCTTCTGGACTGTAGGCAGGCTTTTGACAGAGTTTGGCACGATGGTCTTATCTTTAAACTCATCGAGTTGAAATTTCCTCACTACCTAATAGGCCTGATTGAATCCTATCTCTCGAACAGAAGCTTCCGAACTCGTGTTGGCAAATCCCTATCAAAACCTCAACCCATCACTTCTGGTGTTCCCCGGGGATCCAAACTCTCTCCTTCTCTCTTCAATGTGTATTGTCACGACATTTCTGTCGATGAAAAAATACTAACTCCTCAGTATGCCGACGACGTCGGCTTCCTTCAAACTTCCAAAGTTATAAATCACTGGTCCTCTCGCATAAACAGATTTACTCGAATTATCCTTGATTGGTACTCCAAGTGGAGGTTTGAGATCAACAAGACTAAATCCGAAGCAGTCTTTTTCTCTCGCCACATGCGCACGCCTCCCAGGTTCATTGTCAACTCTTTTCCAATCGAATGGAGCAACTCAGCAAAATATCTCGGAATCATCTTCAACAAGAGGCTCACCTGGTCAAAACAAATCCTCGCCACCCACCACAAGGCTATCGGTGCTTTCACTTTACACAAACCTTTCTTTAATAATTATACCGTTTCCCAAACCACCAAAATCCAAGCCTTTAACGCCATAATTAGGAGCATTTGCACCTATGCGATCCCAATCTGGGGCTCTGCCACCCCAAATCTCCGGTCAAAACTCCAAGCCACTTACATGCGCCTTCTCCGTTCTGCTTTGAACATCCCCTATTACATACGCAACAAGCAAATCCTGGCAGAAACCAAACTTCTCTCCATCACTGAAGCAGCCCAATCTCTCGCTGTAAACCTTCACTCCTCAGTTGCTAACCACCCGAATCCCAGCATCAAGGTACTTTCAGCAGCAAAAGATGAACAATTATTTTTATATTTCGACTGGTAGTTACAATTTCGAAAAAATTAAATAATGGGCCTAGGAGGATGAGCATGTAAAAATGGCCCCAGCACGTATCAAGCCTATATTGGCACCATATATTGACATCTATCTGAATATAAAATCCTGCAAAATTCAACCTTAAAATTTTGACGAACAAAATATACGTTGTAGTAACAAAAAAGACTACTTTCCGAATTTTTTTTCGATTTTCTTTGATAAAAAATAGGGGTGAAAAAATGCTTTGAAATTTAGAATTTTTTTTAGGGTACGTTTTAAAGGTTTTTCGTGGTTGTGTGTCATGGCGAAAAATGATGAAAATCATGTATGCCGCACAGCACACAGCACACTCTCGCTGCAGCTCGGCACATCGAACTCCACTGTTTGGTTGACACTTCATCAGAGATGGGTTGTGACGCGTCATTCCAGCTTTTTTACGTAAAATACATGGTTTTATACACGAAGTAAAATACGTATTTTAAGTAATTTACCCCCCACCACATAAAAAATACATTTTGTGAAGAACTAAGGACGTAATATACGTGTAAAAAGCCATATAATATACGTGATGTATTATACGTACCCATCACTGTACTTCATTAGTCTAATTAAGCGGTCGGCTGGGATATTGGTGCACTTGTCTTTTCAGGAATCACTTATTTTTAATTTTCAACTGTACATAACATTATGAAAAACAAGTGCGCATTTTTAAAACGTTACCTTGTAGTATAGTTACAATTTCTGTGATATTACGTGACACACCAAACGAAATACTTAAAAAATATTCATTAAAATTTAAAGTGACAGTGATGATTGACATGCATGATTTTCATCATTTTTCGTCATGACGCACCACCACGAAAATTCTGACAAAAATTTATGTTGAAGCAGAAATTTCAAGGTTTGTCTTTCATAAAAAGTTTTAAAACGAACACTAAAAGTGCAACGATCAACTATACATTTCTATAACTTTCTAATATTTTACATGAATAAAAAAAATCTATTTTCTTCCAAATATGAAAAAAGGAGGAAATTTGTAGACTGTTTTTCAGGAAACAATTTTTTATTTTAACACTTATTATGTATCACATATTTTGGTTAAGAATGGAATTTTTTATTTTCAATATTTAAAATTAAAACATAAAATATATATCTTGGCAAAAAGTGTCCTACTGAGAATTTGTAGACCTTCTTTAGGCTAATAATTTTTCATCTCAGCGTTTTTTCCGTATCTTACTCATTTTGTTTAAAAAATGGTATTTTAAAAATTTTAATCGTATTTTTAATTGAAACGAAAAGAAATACGTTTTATCAGAAACTGTGTCAGACAAAATTTGTAGTTTTTATTGAAAGGAACAATTTTGCAAACTTGCGTTATTTTCGTATTTCACATATTCATGTTAAAAAATCTAATTTTGGATTTTCGATAGTATTTTTAAATTATAAAGAAAAATGCACCTCTTACAAAAAATTTTTGCGCTTTAAACTTGATTGGGCTGAAGTTTGTGACGTCTCGTGTTATGAGCCCCGATGCAGTGTTCGCAGAACGTGGACGTAAACGGCCCCCAACACTGACCCGTGTGGATCTTCACACAACCAAACGTGGCGAATCGGTGTGTCCTCACTTTCTCGCTTCGATTTCACGCTGTCGGCTGTTGAGCCAAGATCGAGAATTATGTTTCTCTCGATTTCGTGTAACGTAGCTGAGGTAAAGCCGAGACAAAGCCGAGACGAAGCCGAGGCGCGATCAGTCCTGCGAGCATCTTAAGCGAGTCTCGTAACTACCCGAATTGTGTGCATTGGCGCATATTCTATTTTATGTGACTTCGGCTTATTTACGAGTTTTTCGGCGTACACTCGAATCCAATCTGAAAAGGTCGAAATTGCCGTCTTTATCGCTCATCTCACTTGAAATTTCACGAATACTTCCGGAATTTTGGAATTTTTAAGAATTTTTGTACAAAAGAGGGAGATAAAAAACAGATAGATTATCTGTGTAGGTTCTCTGATTGACTGCATGTGGGTCATTTCCAAGATCATACGTTTTTTGTAGTGGTCAGATCTATCGGCTATTTTTACATTGTTGAAGTTGAATGTGTGATCTTGGTGCCATGCATGTTTGGTGAGAGCGGTCCATTTTTCCGGGGGGTTATACACATTTTTTTGTGTTCCTGGATTCTGGTTTTTAGGGGGCGTTTTGTTATGCCTATGTAGGTTGCGGTGCAACCAGAACAAGTGATATTGTAGACGACATCCGCCATATCAAGTTTTGAGACAGTGTCTTTTGTCGATTTGAAAAAGGGTGCTAAGTCATTTGTGTTACGAGGTGCAATTTTTATATTGAACGGTTTGAGAATGCCTGAAAGTTTTTCGGACAGCCCTTGTACATAAGGCAGAGGCACATACTTGTGTGCATGACCTGTTGAGATTGGTTGTGTTTTGTGTGTGTGAGTGTGAAAGGATACCTGGCTTGTATAGACAGATGGTTGGTGTGTCTGAATGTTAGTTTTAGGAACTTTATGTGACAGGTGTCTAACTCTGCTTCTTATGACTGAGTGCATAAAATTTGTTGGGTAATTGTTTTGTGATAAAATTGATTTGAGTTTTTTGATGTTTTCTGAGTGAAAAGTTTTATGTGATAAAGTGATACCTCTGTCGACTAGGTTGTTGATAGCATTGATTTTATAATAGGTAGGTTTTTGATGCCAGTTGGTCCTAATGTTTGTTCCTATTCTAATAATTAGAAAATCGGAAAAACGAATTGTGTTGTCGGATTCCTCTTCTACTGTGAATTGTATTTTGTGATTGTAGGTGTTGAAAGAATTTTTAATTGCGTCAATTTCGTTAGCAGGTAGAGCAGGTATGATGTCTGCATATCGGAAATAAAATGGGAGCTGAAATGGAAGAGTGCTTATACAGTTTGTTTCAAGGTCGTTCATCACGATGTCAGCAGCAATGAGAGAAAGAGGTGAACCCATGGGAAAGCCGCATTTTAGTTTATAGGATATATCTTGGTACTTGAAAGTGGAGTTTAAAGAGCAGGTTCTTAGGCCTTTCTCAAATTGGTACCAAGGTATATTAACCTTCGGTTTGATTTTAGGCCATCTCACTTTGATAACCTTTATTGCTATACCAATTTGGACATTAGTAAATAGAGAAATGGGGAAATGATTTTGTAGTTTGGTGGTACTTGGACATTTTTTATTCTTTCTGTGAATTCGAAACTATTTTTGACTCGTGAAATGGAAGGAGTGATGTTATTGGAGATAATATTATTATAAAAAGATGCCAGGTTGTAAGTGGGGCTTCCACAGAAAGAAACGATGGGTCTGAGTGGGTAGTTTGGTTTCGATTTTTGGAAGACCATAGAACTTTGTTGTGGGTTGTATTTGTGGGGTCCTTTTTTAGAGGCTCATAGGTATTTTGAGTTTTCTATAACTTGTTTTTGGAATTTTGTGAATGTTGGATTCAAAATCTGCAATAACGGTGTTTTGTGGGAATTTTGTTGAAGGGATAGGGGATGCCAAAATTTTTTCCAAGACTAATAGTTTTAGTTACTGCAGTTGGAATGTCTATGTCAGTCAAGTTAACAAACCAAGAATCAAAGAGACAAGGATGGGAGTTGACATCATTATAAGTTGAATCACTAGTACCTATTTTTTTGAGACGTTCAAATTTCGACTTACATTTATTTTTGTGTGATAGGAACATTTTGTTTGCTTCTTCCAATTCAAAAGCAAAGAATTTTTTGCAAATTTTTTCTGATACGGACTGTATGATCTTTTTTTCCGTGGATTTTAAAGTTCTTTGTAATATATGGATTGTAATACAAATGTCTTTGATTTCTAGGTTTAATATAGAAAGTATTAATTTTTTTATGACTGACGTATGCTTACTTGCTATATTACTATTATCAAATAATATCGATGGAAATACGTTGAAACGTATATTTTGTGGGATGATCTTCTCTTTTCTACATCGAAGAGGGAGAATTCGTTGGTTGAATTTGTTTGTTAATAAAATTTTCGAGTTAGAGTTTTTGTTCATGTCTGAGGCGACGTGCTCACCATATTCATATTTGATTCTTGTGAAGTTACTATTTCCTCTGCGTTTGCTTTCATTGCCCATAATGATATACCTGGTGATTGGGTTGCTAAGGTTGATATATTTCTAAAAACTTGCTGTTCAAGTATACATCGTTAAATAAGGGCGTCGTGATAAAGTCTATTTATTTCAGTGCGTATGTGTCTTTCCACATATATATATATATATATTGTAAGCGGACGTCATAAGCCCTATAAATATAAGAAATTAGACATACTAACGAACACGAACACACTAAAAGAGAGGGGCCAGTTCCATGCGACCGATCTCAAGCACTACTACACAAGCAATGACTCCGGAGGAGAGGGGGACGAGACGTGAGAACAGGAGTGGGGGTAGAGCTAGAGAATAGCAACGAAAGCAAGCGCAAAAGGAGGCGAGGAGAGGCAAGACCTAAGGAAAGAGGAAGGGGCACTTCATAAATAAAGTACCTAGAAGAAAATGTAAGGGAAACAGGTAAAAAGCTGTAATAGAAAACCATGACTCACTACGATGAATGAGAGAAAATGCACAATTAAGAAGCGTCAGTATACTTTCAAGTAGCCAAAGAGAAACGAGCATCATGCCAGAAATAGCAACGCAAACCGAGGTATTAGATACATGTCGTAATGTATCCACGCAGTGCGGGAATAATAAAAAATTAATGGTATCTGTGTTAGTTGAACACAAAATATTAAGGGAAATAAAAAGAAAACCCAGGATTCTAACAAATCCAAAGAAGAAAGCTCCTCGGAAGCCAGGAATGAGTGTGTCGGCTGTCAACACGGAAAAGTTACCAAAGCCAGTGTTAAAAAAATGTGTGGGAACAGAGAGCCAGGAGGATATCAACACGGAGCCAGAGATCTTAATACTAAAGGAGATTAAGATTAATCATATGAGGATAGCGGCCAGTAAAAAAATGACAACAAGGCCGATGCACAAGGAGAAAGAGAATCAAAGGGAAAACTTACCAGGAGCATCGAAGAAAATAAAAAGAAAGCTTAGCCGGCAAGAATTGCTATATCGAGATATTCTGGAAAGCCAATCTGTACCACGAAATAAGAAATTTAAGACCGACGAGAATAGGGAAGAGAAAAAAAAGATAGAAGAAACCGAAACCAGGAGGAAACAAAGGGAACTGGAGAAAGAGCGTCGGAAAAGAATAGCAGCAAGAGATATGTGGGAGGAGAAAATACAACAATGGTCACCTAGTCAAAAATGGCCAATCAACGAAGAATGGGAGAGAACAGAAAAAGTCGAAGGAAAACAGAGACCACAGCATAGTAATAGGGAAACTTATTTGTATCTAAAATGTTAATAACGGTAAGCTTTTAATATAAAACCTTTCTTTTAACCATGTGAACAATTATCAAAATTTAGGGGGGCAGATGTAAGCGGACGTCATAAGCCCTATAAATATAAGAAATTAGACTAGCCCCTGTAGAATGGCAACTATGCTCATCGCTCTACAGGCAAGAAGTAGGGAAGCTCAGCATCCGGCTGAATCTTAACGCGCAAGCTCAGCATCCCCTCCCGAGATGAATGGACCAGAGTGGGAGATGAGCGAGATGGTATAAAAAGGGGATGCTGACTCCGAAATAGGAAGTCGGTGGCTCGCAAGCGAGCCACAAGCCATCTAGAGTTGCTCTCGAGGCAGGCTAAGAGGTTTTACGTCTTAGTCCGAGTCTCGATTCGGCTCTTGAAACGCTTTCCAGGCAGAACGAGGGGTTTCACGTCTCGTTTGAGTTTGGATTCGTTTCTATAATTGTGGAGTACTGGGCAGGATAAGGGGTTTTACGCCTTATCTGAGTTCGGTGCACACAGCCTTACGCTTGTGGCACGCCGCGCGTTCTGACGATACTCTTAGGGTTACCGTTAGGATTTCTCATTAGAAAGAGATAGGAAATAGAATCGTGGGCGGGCACATTTGAATTATTAAGCGCAGTACTAGATGAATTACGCGAAGCTTATGGTATATTGTCTTTTCGATAATTAGAACAGGAATAGCATAGGGCCATTAGAAATAACTTTACGAGTTCCTTTTGATCAATTAATTGCACATTGCAGAGATATTTTATATAGAGCCTTAGATTAGATGAACGTCATAGTTAATAACCGTGCAAAGTGTAGCGTTTTTCAGAAAGTAATATAAAATTGTATTAATAATTTTAAACTATTAGAAGTTAGTGTATAGAAACAAATAATGTTTAGCCTAATAATCTTCGAGACTGATATTGGAGATATATCTTCATGAGTGAGAATTGTCCAAAGATTAATAGTTAATCCGAGCTCATTATTTGTAAGAAGATAAATCTCACAGTAAAAATAAAAGTTTTATAGACAGATTGGGTCTTTACTTCTTCTCACGTAGCCGAAACCACAATTTATTATATTTTACTTAATTTGTCTGATTAATCTCGCATGTTCTTCAATTAACCAAATGGTAAAAAGAAAATAAAGTTACAATATATATTGTAACGTCCAACTATAACTGGCCCCCGTAGAACTTCAACCGTGCTCCTCGCGCGGTACAGTTAGGAGGTAGCATAGCCTACGGGTAGGCGCGGACGCGGAGCGCAGGCGCGCATCTCCCACTCGCGACTCGCGAACCACGGTGGGGGCACCACGAAACAGGATAAAAGCGGGATGCTGCGTACAGACAGGCATTCCGGCGGCTCTTGATCGAGCCGCAAGCAGCTCCAGTGGTACTTCCGGGGCAGGCTGAAGGGTTTTCTGCCTTTCAGACGAGTCCTGACTTGCCACTTGAGGCCTTTCTGGGGCAGGCTGGGAGTTTTCTGCTCCCTCGCTGAGTCCTGACTGGTCTCACTCCTGAGGTCCGCGGGGCAGGTGAAGAGGTTTCTCCTCTGACTCCGAGTCCGGCGCTCAGGATTCCCCAGACAACTGAAAGTCTCCTGCATTAGTAAATTTTCATATTTACTAATCAGAACTTTCAGCTCTCCATGCTTGCGGTACCTCGAAGGGACCAAAGGAAGCTTATTTGAAAATTGCTAATGTATACACTGCGCCACATAACCACATACCTGTATGATACAGAGTCCTACCACATAGATGTGGAAAGTTAGTTTTTCTAGTATAACGAATTTTAATAAATTGTTACAGATTCACTGTCGAGACTCACCATATAATTACGTTGCGGGAAAATTGTTATTTCTAATATTAGTTTAGGTAGTGTAGGACCTCTAGGCTGATCACCTGGAGGAAATCATAAGGAGATTTAGGTTACAGCGGATTCCCTGTTTTTGGCATAAATGTTAATGTTCAATAAATATAAAATGATTTTGTAAAGGGAAGTCGCAAATCGATTTAGCATTAAATTGAGAAACGAATTATAAAAAAAAGAGTGTTCTTATTTCTTTCTCCCGTGGGCAGCCCCTTATAAAAAAAAAATAACTATTCATTAATTACTCTCTTAGTTGCCAGTGATTTAGTTTACTGGGCAAAATAAAAAAAAGTTACATTGGCGCCCAACGTAGGGCCACGAGGAGTAGAAAAAAGAAATAAGAACCTATATGAAATAAAAAAAAATTTGATTAGCAATGAACCCCTTAGATTTATTTAATAGCAGAATACCGTTACGTAGGATATACCTGCAACCTCCCACGAGTAGAAGAAATGTGCCAAAAGGAATGAAGAACCTAGACAAATATTTAAGTGATAAAAAAGGGGAAAGAGACAATAAGGTGAAAATAAATTGAAAGTGAAAGTGTGAAAAGAAAGAAAGGGACAATAAAATAACACAGAAGAGCTAGAAGCGAAATGATTCGACAGGGTTTACGATCAGCAGCAAGCAACACTGAACGAGTACCAAAGGACCTAGATAGAACCTTGACTGAGACATCAGAAAATAGAGAAGAAGAAAGCAACATGGATCTGGGGGGGCAAACAACTCACAGAGGTGAGGAATTCTCGGAGGCCATGACAAGGAAACTAGATGAATTGGAAAAAAGGGTAAAAAAAATGTTCGATGACGAAAGGAAAAGAAGAGAGAAGGTAGAAGCAGAAAAAGACAAAGGCTTACAGAAAAGGCTAGTGACAATAGAAGCGGGAATCAATCGATCATTGGAGGCAGCCACTGGAGTTACACAGGCCTTGGAAGAAAGGGATAGCAGAATAGAGATACAATTTGGAAGACTGGAGGCTCAACAGACCAGAATAATGGAAAGATTGAATGCAGAAGGAGAAAGAAGAGAAGAAATTAGAGGACTCGAGAGGGGCCCCAACATTAAATACATACTCCCCGAATTTCGAGGAGACACGAGCCCTATCCGATACATGAATCAAATAAAACAGTATTGGGAAGCAGTAAAACCTCGAGATAGTGACACACACTATCTCATTGAAAGATCATTAACTGGACCTCCTGGAGATTGGTGGCAGATTATCAAAGATGAAGTAAGCAATTTTCAGATATTTATAAACAAATTCCTAAAAAGGTATTGGAGTGAGCAGACACAGCACGAGCTAAGAAGAAAGCTCGAGTTTGGAGCTCACTCTGAAGGAACAAGGGCAGAATACGCTATCCGCTTATATGCTGAGGCGAAGGAACTAAGACCCGCCATGCCATCTAATGAGATCATCCAGAAACTCGCAAGGCACTATAATGAAGAGATCAAATACGCCATAGTTGGACGAGGAATTACACGAATAGAGGACTTAGTAGAAATACTAGAAAATTTCGACAGAATCGGTCCAATCAATCGAAATACGGAGAGGGAAACAGAATGGAAGAGACAAGAGGAATTAAAACTCCGCAATCGTGGAAACCAACCCCAAGCACCACCGTCTTGGAGGGCACAACAGAGCGGAAACCATCAAGATAAAATGAGACATGTGCAGCCTACAAACGTCCCATCGTGGCAAAGAAATACGCAAGGAAATTATGGAAATCCCCAAGATAGGAATAGAGAGCAAAATAATGGCAGAGACGCGTACAGAAACAATCGACCAACGGAGAATAGGTCATGGAGGCATAACACACAGACAGCACATCAAATAAGAAACATGGAGGTTGAATCAGAATCACCACAAGAATGCATGGAGGTAAAATTTTTGAATGGAAAAATGAAAACTGTAGGTGTAATTAATTTATAAAATCTGTCCCGCGCATTGCAACGAGCGAGCTCGCACGGTGCAACTACGCTTAAGCTTGTTTAGGCATGGTCGGACTAGAAGCACGTGTCAAATCAGATTCTGTTGAGCTACTTTTAGTATTATCGGACTCCAAGGCTGGATGAAAAAAAAAATTTCACTAAATACTTATTGTTGGATAGAATTTTTATAACATATTTTTTCATTGGTCTTAAGTTTATCATTTAGAGTAATTTTATCGTAAAACTTCACTCATCAATTCATCATTATAACTAATGATTTGTTTTGAAATAGTTTATGCACAAGTTTGAATGTATTGGATCTATAACTTAATTCGTGCGGTTTTTTCAAAACTTGAACGTTTATTTAAGTAAAACATGTACAATAGTATTATTCGAAGTATCTCTGATCTGAAGCTATGACTTTTTTACATCTTTTTGGCAAATTTGTGGATTCCATTCCAAAAGAACTGCGCCGGCTTGGTTGCCAGGAATCAATCAAGCTAATTTTTGATACCCTGTTCTGATGTGAACCGTATTCCAGTGAGGGCGTCCTGCATCGACCGGAACAAATGGTAGTCAGAAGGGGCAAGGTCTGGGCTATAAGGCGGCTCGGGTAAAACTTCCCATCCACTGTTTTCCAAATAGTTCTTAACCGGAATAGCAACATGGGGACGAGCGTTTTCATGATGGAAAATTATTGCCTCGTGTCTGGTCGCATATTCCGGGCGTTTTTCGGCTATTGCTCTCTTCAAACGGATTAATTGTGTTCGGGAGCGTCCTCCATTGATGGTTTCACTCGGTTTTAGCAGCTCACAATACAGCACACCCTTCTGATCCCACCAAATACAGAGCATTACCTTCGCGTCATGGATATTCGGCTTTGCCGTTGATTTGACTGGTTGGCCGGGTTTCAAATATAATTTTTTGCGCTTAGGGTTGTCGCAATGGATCCATTTTTCATCACCAGTAACAATCCGCTGCAAAAATGACTTCTTTTTGTGACGTTCCAGCAGCATTTCGGACATGCACAACCGCCTTTCAACGTCTCTAGGCTTGAGTTCATGTAAAACCCAATTTCCTTGCTTTTAAATGTATCCGACTGCTTTTAAACGTTTTGAAATGGCTGCTTGAGTGACTCCCAAAGATTCTGCAAGCTCTTCTTGTGTTTGGCAACAATCTTCATCGAGTAATGCTTCTAGTTCTTCATCTTCAAACTTTTTTGGCTGTCCAGGACGTTCTTCGTCTTCCAAGCCAAAATCACCACTTTTAAATTCTGCAAACCACTTTTGGCACGTTCGCTCAGCTAGAGCATGTTCACCATAAACGTCCACCAAAATACGATGACTTTCGGCAGCAGTTGTCTTCATATTAAAGTAATGAAGAAGAACTCCCCGTAAAAACACTTTTTCAGGCACGAAGTTCGAAATTTATGAGTGAAAAAAATTATTGTAGTTTACGCTTCAAATGAATGACATATATTGTAAAAGACGCACAATGACAGTAGCTTTCCAACGCATGTTCGGAACATTGAAACAATGGAATAATAATCAAGTTACATCTCTTAGCAAACCGCACGAATTAAGTTATAGATCCAATACTTACAATAAAAATCTTCCATCTCCATTTCATTTCCTTCTATTCTGCATTGTGTACACAAAACACCATCCCGTTTGAAAATTTTTAATTTTTCAAGTATCGAGGACGAAACGCGACGCAAATTTTTTTATTGCTTTTTTCCACTATGATTTTTTTAATTAAACGGATTGCAGCAGACATGTTTAAATCAAGAGCTTGGCATTTCTGTATTAATTTGAAATAGGTGAACACTTGAGGAACACTTACAGAAAACTAGAACAGCGGTCACTGCATTCACTGCCACACGTGCTTCGAGTCCGAGCATGCCTAATCAAGCTTAAGCGTAGTCGCAGCGTTCGAGCTCGCTCGTTGCAACGCGCGAGACAGATTTTATAAATTAATTACACCTACAGTTTTCATTTTTCCGTTCCAAAATTTTGCCTCTATATTGAAAAATCTTCAACCAAAATTTAGAAACAAGAAAATCGGAAAAAAATTAGTTCCAAATTCAAAAAAATTCAATTTTTTA
Organism: Diplolepis rosae; assembly: GCA_030998225.1. Classification (NCBI taxonomy): domain Eukaryota; kingdom Metazoa; phylum Arthropoda; class Insecta; order Hymenoptera; family Diplolepididae; genus Diplolepis; species Diplolepis rosae. Next base: position 200,902 of record JAPYXD010000710.1, read on the forward strand.
TAGAAAAGTGCTATATTGTTATTACAAAAAAAAAGAAATGTGTGCTATAACTTTTTTGAAAGCTTGTACTCTTTCTCGCATTTCAAGTGCAAGGGTTACATTTTATGTTCAAAACTGCTTTTACAATGAGGTGTTAGAAAAAAAAATTTTTTCCCGAGTGCCAAACTTAAAAAAATTATATCTCGAACTTTTCAAGTATCACATTGATAAAAAGAACGTGTCAATTATTTTTGAAGTAAAAAGGAAAAAAATATTTCGTCGAAAAAAAAATTTTGACTGTAAATCTCTCATGAAATGACTCATATATACATATATATATACTTCCGGTCAAAATTGTGGGACCACCTACAAAAATTGTATTAAAAACATGCTCGTCTTTGAATGCAGCTATCTCCGTGAAAAATTAAGTTAAAAGTATATCACGTGCCTAGGCGCACAATGAGGGTTATTGCGTGACGAGTGACATGATATATGAATATCTGATGATATACGAGGGCGACAAATGGTCTCTCAAAGAAGAGATGACATGTGGCGCCCCTCCAGGGTCGCGGGCGGGTCCACTCGTATGGAACGTCATGTATGATGACTTCCTGCGCATGAACCTACCTGCTGAAACGAGCATCATCGGCTTCGCGGATGACACACTTGTCGTGTGCACTGCTGACGACGTCAGAATCCTGGAGCTGAGGATCAATGAAAGTCTGTGGTGGGCAAAGCGTTGGTTGGATAGCAGTGGCCGGAAAATGGCCCCTGAGAAAACAGAGGCTTTGCTCGTCAAGAACAGGAGATCCTTTCAGTACACGAGGATCGTTCTAGGAGAGGATGAGGTCTAGTGGAAAACAAGCATTAAGTACCTGGGGGTGCAGTTGGATCGTACGCTTAGCTTTGGCGAAAATTATAAAGTTCAATTGTTAAATTCGTTGATAAAATTAATATACGAATGTAGGCACTGGCTGCTTGGTACATAAGTTAGAAAGAGACCAAAAATAGTGAGGGGGGGGGGTCGGTATCTTCATGATATGTTAATCTGAGTTAAGGGTTAATCCAAACGGCGGTGAGTACATAGTATGAAGGATCCCCATAGGTGTATCGACATTTTTATCGAACGAAAGTCTTTTTAAACAATTAAATCTTTTTTGGATGAAATCGGTCCCCTGCAAGTCGCCACCCCGAGAAAACCATCAAATCCTGGGCGAAAGCCTATGCAGAGCTCTGTGCTGACTTCTCCAGAGAGCATCACTGCTCTGAAAGATAAGAAAGTAACAACAACACCGAATGCAACAAAAAAGAAGGCAGCTCTACCAGCCGAACCTCGATCCAAGCGCGCCAAAAAAAGGCTGTCACCGCCATCAGATGATGATTTTTGCATTATTTGTTTACAGATGTTGCCTGAACATTTGACAGCCTTTGATTCCATCAAATGCAACATATGCAAACGCCCCGTGCATTTGAAGAGTGCAGACATGCATGCAAGTTTTTATACTTGCAAACATTGCGATTCTGATTTGAGTGACGAACAAAATGAAAAATTAGATTGAAATAATGAAAAAACACCATTTTTACATTCTCATCGTGGACGAGAAGGTATTGGTTTTATGTGAAAAATGACATTCGAAAATTTCATCAAATCTTTACGTTTTGAGACCCCCTGAGTCCGAAAAAAGGGTTTTTACGAAAGTGTCTGTCTGTCTGTCTGTCTGTAGGTCGTGTGCGGCATAACTCTCGATAGAATTATGAGATTGTATTGAGCTTTGATACGCTTTATCGGAGCCGAAAAAGTAAGGACAAGTTCGTTAACCAGCCACATCCAATCAAAATTGAGGGATTGAGCACTACTTTTGTGTTTTTGAAAATAATTTTTTGAAAAAATCAAAAATTTTAATACTGGTTTTAGATAGTGCTCATAAATCTCTAACAATTATTTTGATAACGTTTTTTGATTTAATCAAAATTAGAAATGTTACAGCATATTCAAATTCGAAAAAAGTCAATATCAAAATTGCATTTTCCAGTTAAATTATACGAGATACGAAAAAACGTTATAATACAATATTATTTTCTACATAAAGACCTACAAATTTGAATTGTAACATTTTTTCATAAGATGCATATTTTTTTTTTTAATTCAAAAATAATCTATTGAAAATCCAAAATTCAATTTTTTAACAATAATATGTAAAATACGAAAAAAACGTAAGAATACAAAGTTGTTCGTTTCAAAAAGATCTACAAGTTTTGTCTCACACAGTTTATGAAAAAACAGATATTTTTCGTTTCAATTCCAAAAAATACGATTAAAATTCAATAATTCCATTTTTTAGACAAAATATATGAGATACATAAAAAAAGTTCAAATGAAAAATTATTTGCCTAAATGAGGTCTACACATTCTTATTAAGAAATTTCTCGACAGGATGTATATTTTATATTTTGATTTTTAATATTAAAAAAATTCGATTTTTTTCACCAAAATATGTGAGATACGAAATAAGCGTTGTTCTGCAAAATCGTTTCCTTAAGGTAGTACGATCACGAATATTAGACCTCAGACAAAAATAGATAATTTTGCTCTCAAGAATAGCAACATTATTATTGAAGGGCCAATTTGAATGAAAAAAGATTATTTTTCATGAAAAAAATTTGAAACACAAAAAAATAATGTTATTAATAAATTTTATTTTTGCCCAAACTTATTTTCTTATCGCTTCGAGTCAAATTTTTGAAAATGATGCGATTCTAATAAATTATGGTTCATTTTTTTAGAAAAAAGATTCTCTACAACTTGACCGTTTCCTATTTTTGAAATTGAATTAATTATTATCAAATACAGCAATTTGTTTATAAAAATTTTGTTTTGAAAAATTGTTTTTTTATAATTTCAGCCATTAAAGAATTCATTTTCAAAAATCGGAAACGGTCAAGTTGTACAGAATCTTTTTCCTAAAAAAATAAACCGTGATTTATTATAATCGCATCATTTTTAAAAATTTGGCTCGAAGCGATAAGAAAATAAGTTTGGGCAAAAATGAAATTTATTAATAACATTATTTTTTTGTGTTTCAAATTTTTTTCATGAAAAATAATCTTTTCTCTTTCAAATTAGCCTTTCAAAAATAATATTGCTATTCTTGAAAGCAAAATTATCTATTTTAGCCTGAGGTCTAATTTTCGTGATCGTACTACCTTAAATAAAGTCTACGATTATTTTTTCTTTTTGAGAGATTTGGAAGAAAATAAATTATTTTAATCATGTAATTTATTAAAAAGTTACTGAAATGTATACAGAAAATCGAGCGCGAAGCGCGAGTGTCATGATGAGAATGTGTTCCTTAAGGCCGATAGAGCCTTAAGTAAATTGAATTTCCTGTTTCACTTAAACTGAAAAAGAAATTTAGTGAATTTGAGAAAATGAGTAATTCACATCATCTTTAATATTATAAAATTGGTTTGAGCTTCAGTATTAAATTATAAGAAATAAACTTAAATGTATGCGAAGAGCACAAGACCGAGCGCGAAGCGCGAGGTCCATAAAGATCTTAGCGCGAAGCGCGACGATCAAATTGCGCGCCCTAGGCGCGCTCAAGCTTGCGAGCAAAGCGAGCTGCGCGCGATGAGAATGTGCCCGCAAAGCGGGCAGATTTTTTATATTCCTTTTTGCCACAAAAATCTTTCAGAATCAATCAAGGTTGACATTTTCTTTATTTACGGTGTTTTCACTTCATATTTTCCCATATTTAGCGGATTTTTCTAGGTGTCCCGTACCTGGTGCCAAAAATTTTTTGGGCCGAAAAACATCACTTTACGAAAATGTTCTTAATTTGTTTTCTGTGTATAATACCAATATATTATCTGGAAATAATAGTTGCGCAAATACATTAGCTTTATTTCGATCCTTACATGAACTCAAAATGTTAACTAAGTCAAAAGATATAGCCGAAAAACAAAACCCGTCCCGTACCTAGTACATCTCCCCTAAATTTGAATCAGTGATCCCAGAACGTGGGAGCTGGCGGTCTCCACCACGCTCTTATGTGGGAGGACACACAATTAAGCGCGCTGTATCGGTGTGTTTTAATTATGTTTCTGTCGACTTCGTGTCAAAGTGGCGCGAAGCAGACGACAAGTTTAAAATCACGAAATATATCATATAAGATATTACCTTTCTTTCTTGGACATTTTTAAAAACATTCACCTAAAATAAATATCTAAACATTTTATTTTAAATTTTGGGGTGATTTAAACAGTTAAAAATTTATTTTCTATTGAAATTTAAAGTCAATAAATTTTCAAAGTTTCAAAACAAAATATCAATTTTAAAATTTTTAGCTGTGCAAATCAAATAATCCAATTAGAAAATTATGTAGAGAATATCATATATTAAGGAGTGATAAAAGATGATGTTGGAGTTTAGAAAATAATAGTATATTATGTGCCTAGGCGCATAATGACGGTTATTACGCGACGAGCGACAATGCTTGCAGGAGATCGATGCCAAGGCGTAGTCAAGGCGTAGGTGAGGCGTAGTCGACATGTAGCTGAGGTAAAGCCGAGACGAAGCCGAGACAAAGCCGAGATGAAGCCGAGTCGCGATCAGTCCTGCGAGAATTTTAAGCGAGTCTTATAATTACCCGAATTGTGTGCATTCGCACATATTCTATTTCATTTGACTTCGGTGCGTATACGAGTTTTTATGCATGCAATCGAGTTTAATCTAGTATTCATCATGATTCTCGAGCTATTTTGGGGAAAACGCAACCAATTTTCCCAAGCTCGTTTAGGCTTTTTATTGAGATGTAGTTCTATTGGAGTGAATTGGGTGGTTTCATGATAGGTCTTATTCATGCAGCTTTCAATAATGTTGATCCAGCTCCACCATGATGCGTGATTTTCTCCAATGAGAGATCTGAAAAGTCTGGATAACTCCCTATGGATTCTTTCCACTATATCGCTTTGCGGGTGTCTTATTGAAGAAAAAACAGGTTGCATGTTTTGTTCTTTTAAAAATTCGGACCAGACAGGAGGCATAAATTGCGTTCCATGGTCGGTTATTATTTTAAAAGGTTTTCCATATATTTGAAAATGGCCCTTTTTTAATTTATTTATGGCGGATTTCGTATTAGCTCGTCTCAACGAATATAATACCACGTATTTCGAAAAGGCATCAATGGTGGACAAAATATATTCTAAACCACATTTTGATGCGGGTAATGGCCCATAGAAATCTATGGATAAAATTTCACTTGGCCTTTTGGGCAAATAATTTTTCATTTCAGAGAAACAAGTCTGATTTGTAACCTTGTTTCTCTGGCATGAGTCACAGCTAGCCAGACGTCGCCTGACAATTTTTTCCAATTTAGGATAATAAAAGAAATCATTTAACATTTTAATGACATTTAAAGGCCCAATGTGGGCACACATTTTATGATATTCATCGATAATGTCATGAATAATGTATTTAGTTAAACATAAACGTTTGTTTTCACCGCTTACAAAATACAGCAAATCGTCGTGTATTTCATACTTTGTGGTCTTCTTTTCTTCAACATCCGCGATGTTCCGTTGTAAAATAGGGTCCAGTTTCTGCTCTTGGCTAAAGTTTTGTAGCCGATTTCGTAAACCTGACAATGGCCTCTTGGCCAGAGCGTATAAAATAATTTTACCATCCTTGTGGGCCATTTTTGCCGCATTTTCCTTTTCTGGTAGACGACTTGAAATATCTGCCACTGAATAAAACGGTACCCAATGCCACATCACTGGCATCAGTTTGAAGATAAAAAGGTTTCTAAAGTTCTGGATAGTTTAGTAGGACAGAACTACTAAAAAAAAGTTTTATCTTGTTGAAAACTCGTTCCAGATCGATGATTTTTCCAGACTGATTGTTAAATTGCTTTCCATCAATCTATGGAAAGGAACTCCATAAGTAGCACGTCTTCAGAGGCACAGAAAATGTCATCGATGAAAGTTAAATAAAAATTCCCTAGACCGTTGAGGACAAAATCTAGGACTCTGACCAGCGTTGCTGTGCTAGTTTTTAGGCCGAAGGGAGTTACGCAAAATTTTTAATATTTACCTTCGTGTAAAAGTGCCGTATATTTTTTTGATTCCTCGGCTAGTGGAATTAAGGAGTTACATTCAATAAGGCGACAGGTTTTGACGCGATTTTACCAGTTTTGTTACGAGCAATGCAGGCGCGCCGATGAGTAGAAGCTAAGGAAGATACAGAAAGAGAGTAGGAGTGGCATGCGATGAAAATGAGCGAGACGACACTTTTCATTAAAATTTATTATTGAAAGGGTAATCGTATTACATGTTAATCTCCAAAGTACAATGTTTCTCGCGTGTATTTTCCAGTTTACTTTACAAATTATGGCAGGAAAGATGTACATGAATTTCACTTTTTACTTTTTTTGATTTGCACACTTTTTCAAAAATAACATTTTAATGAAAAGTGTCGTCTCCCTCATTTTCATCGCATGCCACTCCTACTCTCTTTCTCTATCTTCCTTCGCTTCTACTCATCGGCACGCCTGCATTGCTCGTAAGAAAACCGGTAGAATCGCGTCAAAACCTAATTCGCATTTGCGTTCAACTCGTTGTATTTTCGAAAGTAATTGTTCAATCGAGTTCATATTTTCCAAAAAGTTGCTCTGTATACTAATGATCAACTTGTTCGCTGGAAGTTTACTGTAGCTCAAACTTCCTCGATCACTTTTTCGGTCCGAAGCTCGAAAAACATGGTTTTTTCTTCGGATTAAAAAAAAACCATTTAAGAATGAACAAAAAAATTTTTTGCAAGCACTGTTGCCTCCGCCAGAGATTCACGAGTAGAACGCAAAAAAAAATTTCGCAATCCGTTAATTAATGAATTTTTTGAGGCGAGTGGATTGAAATACAACATGGTTTTTATTATGCTTTAAAACCAACACACTTTTTATTAATTTACTCGAAAATTTGCAACGTTATAAAAAAACTGTAAGAGGAAACTAACATTCATTTTTCACGAGCTATAAAACCATGTTTTTGGTTTTTTCGAATTTCGATTTTCAATTTTTGAATATGGCATCACGAGGCGGACAATACTTCTACAGGTTTTCGAGCGCCTGTCGCCTTATTGAATGTAACTCCTCAATTTGCCAAAAACTACTGGTCAGATCCATTGTTGAAATAATTTTACTGCCGCCACAACTTTGAAAAAGTTCCTCAGTTGGTTCTGCGCGTTCGTAATCATTTATCATAATATCGTCTAATTCACGAGCATCTAAGCATATTCTAACGCTTCCATCTTTTTTCAAACTAGACACAAGTGGATTTATGTAGGGACTATTTGATCTACGCATAATTGCTAGTTCCAATTAATTATTTAACTTGGCAGTAACCAGTTCTCTTAATCTCATTGGGATTGGATAAGTTTTAATTATGAAAGGTTTATCATCTTTGATTTTCAATTCGTGTTAATATATTGAAATCCGTCCGGGATTCTTATAAAATATGTCCTTGTATTTTTTTAGAACCTCCCACAATTTCTTCTTGTCTTAGTCGTTGAGCTCGCTTTTTCTTTATCATTTATAAATTCAATTTTCAATTCTTTATCCTCATTTCGTAGTACTATATAATTTTCTTTGATATTAATCCTTCCTTTGAACTTCTTAAGCACATCAATTCCCGAAATACAATTTTTATTCAATTTTGGAATTATTATAAATACGCAAGAATACGTCTCATTATTTACATTTAAATCTGCATATAGTTCATGCTTTAATTTTATATCTTGAATTTATTTTTATTATTCTCGAAGAAGTTTTTCGAAATACACGTTACTTCGCTACCCGTGTCGATAAGTACATCTGTTTTAATGCCCTGAATTTTCACATATATATTTGGACACTTATCGACATTTTTAACAATTTCTGAATTTGTGAATTCTAATAAATCTTTCCTTGTGTCTAAGTCTAGAGGTCTTTTTGTATCATTAGACGCTGGGATTGGCTCTAATACATTTATATTTGACTGCCCACGGCTATCTAGTTTCCCTGGTTATCAATAGTGTCATCATTATTAACAAAATTCAAAGTTTCAGGCTCGCTATTACGCGTGGTATTTAAATTATCGTTGCTACGCCCTTGCCTAGTGATTGGCGCGTTAGCAACTGCCCGCACCTTTCGCGTCCCCTCCTGTGCATTTTCGCGTTGAGACCGTAGAGGCTCAATGGCGTCGGTACTCGGGCAATTTACAATTTCGCGACGGTCGTATACACCGTTTTGCACAAACTGGGATTGTGCCCACGATTATAATTAAAATTCCTATTTTGTTGAGCAAAATTCGATGTTGCTCCGAAATCATTTCTATTTGTCTTTGGGGTGAAATAACGCCCTCTAAAATTACTTTGGTTTGAAAATAGTGTCTCTCCACGAACATTTGGATAAGACCCATGATTTTGACCAAAATTATAGTAATTATTTCCAGAATTCATGTTAGAAGGGCCTGCTTGATCAAAGGCGTCAAGCAGTTGTATCAAATCTTCAGAAGTTTTGATATTTCTGATAATAATAGCCGTTCTGATATCGTCATGAAAGTGTCTTGATAATTTTGAGACTATTTAATTTTCTGAGGGTGCTTCGCGTTATTTATCATTTTTATAGCATACTCAGCTTTAGATAAATTATTATTGGGAATGTATCTTCCAAATTGCAATTCTGAGCTAATTTGGAAGCACACATTCTCATTCCAATATTTTTTTATGAATTGTTCCCTGAAAGTGTTGACATTTTCATCACTTAGAGACACTGGTTCCCACCATTCTCTCGCTATGTGTCTTAAACAGGCGAAAACTATGTAAGTAAAGTCATTAGTACTAATATCTATAGCGCTTATGTAACGCACAAAACCTTTAAAAAATCGCATCGGCCTTTCGCGTTTGTGCCCCGAGAATTTAGGCATGGGTTACTTGTTCAACCATAGCGAAACTGCCGAAGAACTACCTATGTTTCTCTGTAATTTATTTTCTAGAACAAACTGGTGGTCTTTCAGATGTTTAATTATTTTCTCATGTATCATTTTCTCAGCAATTAGATGTCCACTTAAGCAGTAAAGTTCTTCGGAAGTCTTGCCCAGTACATTTACTTTTGCTTCTACTTGTTTAATGTTCTTTTCCATTTCCAAATTTTTGTAATCACATTCGGCCTTGCGCATTTGTTCGAAGCTATCCATCCTATCGGCAATTAAACCTGTGAACTCATTACATTTTTTTGCCGTATTAAGCTTCAAATCCGATATCTTTTTAGAATTTTTCTGAACTGTGTTAATAATAACCTTAACTTGATTATTTGCGACGCTTTTAATTTTAACGCCTATGGATTTAAGTTTTACCAACATTTGGTCAAGTTCAGCAATATCCTCTTCGTCGGAATCTACGAACTCGTCGACGTGTATAGAGGACAAACAAGATCCATTATCAAGAATTGATTGTGATTGTTTTAATATTCTCTTGTGTGCTTCACTCGTGTTGACCATTTTGAAATTATAATTTGTATATAAAAAAAAAATTAATTAAGTGTTAATGGGTTGTCCTGGTTTTGGACAACTCATCTAGCATCGATATTATTTGTTGAAATAAAGTAATCACTCTAATGACAATAAAAAAAAAATTTTAAATTAAATTAAAATAAAATTCTCATTTCAGAGTTAAACCAAACAAAAATTAAAATTACTTAAAATCAATTAAAAATTTGCTTCAAATAGATAAATTTATAAATCTAAATAAAAAAATATTCACATACCATTAAATATTAATAATTAATTAAGGGGGGAAATAGTTTTAGACAGTTCAAAAAATCGATTTTTTTTTGCATAAATTGTTAGTATAACTATCGAAGAATATGTTCCCAAAGTTTTAAAGAAAAATTTCAAGTCATTTCGCTTCAGTTTTGCAAGAGAAATAGATGACCGACGCATAAGCCGACAAAATCGACGCAGCACCACGGAGACTAAGGAAGCTCGGAAATTGCGTAAAGAGCATTTGCAAGCTGAAAATGAAGCTTATGAAAAAGAAGAAGGATTGCTATATCGTGCAGGAATTGCTGATTAATCAGTAAGTACAAAAATTTATCTCATTACAGTCTCGACTTTGTTGTTTTCTTGAATTTTTTTTTTAAACGCGTTTTTCTCGAAATGACTTTTTTCAAATTTGTGTACACTCTAGCTTACAAAGTTTTCGACTGATCACTTAAAAAATTGGTATATACTTTTTTTATACAATTACGCTCTATGTAAACCTAAATCCGAGATAAAATTATGTAAACCTGTAAAAAATTTAATTTTCGATTTTTTTGGGTGGAGTTAGGTTCACATAGAAGAGAGATATGTTATTGAAGTAAATTTAAATCCCTGTTAATTTCAGATGAGAACTCTGGCCTCCACAATGTACACAAACTGTCACTTCTGATGGTGACGCTCCATGGGCAGCAGCTGATATCTTCCATGTTTACCAACGAAAGGCTTCAAAAATTTCACAATATTTTCTTAAATATATATATACAAAATGCTCATAAAGTATAAATAAATTATATACATTTCTGTTTTTCGAAAAAAATTCATAAAAATTATTGAAAAAACCACCCTTTAAACCTATTTCCCCCCTTAATGGTTACTAAGAGAAAAAATATTAATTTTTATTTTTATTCTTTGTCAGATTTTATTTAATCTGCAACAGAGAATTCATTTCAAAATCAAAAAGAAATATAATTTTAGATTGAAATATTATTTCTGCCGTTTTCCTGATTAAAGGTGAGACCTATTTGTCTCTTTATTTACCGCGCAGGGCATTCACCTTCGCGCTCACTCTCCGGCAACACGTGCAAGTACACAACGTCAAACGTCAGTCAGCTAAGTGACGTCAAACTGACATTTGACTGTTGACAATCTAGAATTTTGGAGGTGAAAATATTTCTTTCACCTTTAGAATGTCTATTTTAAATTGGAATAAAATTCATGCACCCGGTGGTAATTTGCTTTGGACGTACAAACACGACAATTTACCCAGGAATACCAGGTTTAAAAGATAAGTACGCCAGAACCTTTTGAAAAACGACCACCCGGTATACAAATATATATATTACCCAACATAAAATTTTCGTACTTTCGCGAAATTTTCTAACTTAAGAACCTTCGTGCCCCACGTTGAGCGCCAGTTGAAACATTCCGACTTTTTGATTTGCTAATTTCTTAACATTTAAACATTCTCAGACCGAATTTTGGCCTAATTTACTCAAGAGTTTTGCTTTTGAAGTTCGAGTTTAAACTTCAAGCTTACAATTTTTTAATTCATCAATTTTCAAAATTTTTAAAAGCAATTTTGCCCTGTTTTGGCTCAAAATTACTTTTAAGATTCACGAGTGGGTCACACGAAGGGTGAAAACTTCGCAATCTCCGATTCTCAATTTAAAGAGCTAGAACGCCGAAGAAACCACGTATTCTAAATATTTATAGATAGTCCAAAACCACGAATCCTCGTTTTGTTTGTGTTTTTTGTTGTCAGTGATTTGCCATTTCCCGTATCTTTAACGTTAATGTAAAAAAAAACTTTAGTTAGTCTCTGGTAATTCCGCGCGACTGCGCGTTTCAAAACACGTTTTAATTGTGTGTTTTTTTCCTACACCTGCAAATAAGATGGTTTCGATCAATGGCTTTCTTAGCGCAGAACATGTGTGATTCTGTGTGTGACAGTGCACTGTAAAAATTAGTGACACGGCCCTGCCACAGTTCATGATTTGCCGACCTCCCTGGTTGTAGTCAATTTTTCTATGAAAGCACGCGTAACTCGGCAGGCTTTGCTCATTGGACTAACCAGGCCGTGCAACCCTAATGGAAAGGTGGTGGACCGCTAGCAACTAGCGCCGCTTATGTCCCTGCACATGAACCACCATTATGTGTGCACGTGTTAGTGCATATACATTTGCACTCTTATTAAACATTCGTGATGCCGAAAGATCATAAATAAAATTATGTTTATAGATAAACCAATATGTTAATAACAGTTTCCATTGTTTTTATATTCCTTCCATACAGTTAAATAGATTTAAATTTTAACAATAATAAAATATTTTGTCTTATTTAATTCTGAAATGGTTTCACCAATGGCATGTAGCTTGACGTAGCTCAGAAAGAGTATACAACAATGGCGGAACTCATTTGAAGCCGTTCCCCTTGCCGCACTCCATCCGCTTCCGACAACTAGCGCCGCGTATATCCCTGCACCTGAACTACCCTACGGGGACACCCAATACATTAGAGGTTGACCTGCCCTGGGACTAATTTTCGAGGATCTGCAACCAAGCACATCACCTCAGATTTCCACCTCATTGATTAACTCCCACTTCAATTAACATGCGCGCGCTTCAATTAGCGACCGCGATCAAATCTGATGCGATCAATAAATTGTAAAATGTATACACGATGTTTTTCTTTCCTCAGAGACTGTTTTATAGCTGAAAATTGGTGTCAATTGAAAGATAATGTTTTCGCGATCACAGTGGTGTATTTTACGTTTCAAACGGTCGCATATTATGCCCGGTGGAGGCGTTTGAGAATTCGTATGCGCTGAAAAGAGAAAGCATACCGCGCGGTAACAAGGAGAACGTTTTTCCCCTATGCCGTTTCTCCTGGCACGGTTCACGGTGCACGAAAGGCATGGATGGTCGAAGCGCTCACTGATTGGCCGCCCGTGTCTCCAGGCCCCAATCACGCGTGATCTCTGAGCCGACGCGCGCTTCTATTGGGCAGCAGCATGGGAAGGTTTGAACCACGTATAAAGATTTAAAATATCCTAAGGAAGATTAAAAAATAAATGATTAAATGGTCGCGCATTATTTATTTATTTAGAAGTTTTGCATTTTGCTCATTATATAGGAAGTTTTAATATTTTTATTAAATTGATATTGATCTATCCAATTATAAATTCACATTTATACTCCAACACAACAAAATTTACAACTACGAAATAATTAATGTAGTATCTGGATATTTTTAATCATTGATAATATTTGATTTGCATAGCTAAAAAATATTGAAATTGATATTTTGTTTTGAAACTTTGGAAATTCATTGACTTTAAATTTCAATAGAAAATGAGTTTGTAAGTGTTTAAATCATCCTAAAATTCAAAATAAAATGTTCAGATATTCATTGTAGATGAATGTTTTTAAAAATATCGAAGAAAGAAAGGTAATATGTTAAGTGGTAACACCACTGTAGAATTTTCAAAAAATCACGTTATTAAAGAAATTATAGAAAACATCCAGATTGTCAGAGGTTGGTCATTTTCCTGCTTGCAATGAAAAAATCATTTTTTCTTATTGACTTAAAAGATGCTTTGAACCTTCTAAAATATGAAGCAAAAAGTCCAATCCCTGAAAAAAAATTTGTAACAGTTTTCTGAAAGTAGAATTTTTTCATTTGTACATGTCTATAACACAACTCAAAACTTTAAACGCGTTTTTCTTGAAACACGTTTTTTCAAAACGGCACGCACCATAACTCGAACAATTGTCAATATTTTCTTTTCAAATTTTAACCACATATTTCAAACAACATTTTGAAGAGAAGCACTTACGGATTGTTCGATAAGTTAATTTAAACAATTTCGATAAACAAATGACAGGCTTTTTTTTCGTCCAAAAATGACGTTTTTTCTTCAGACACATGCCAATTTTACAAAGAACAATATTTTTACAATCCTATACGATCTACTGCAAGCATTGTCGCTCGTCGCGTAATAACCCTCGTTATGCGCCTATGCATATAATATACTATTACATATGGCTATTTGAATATACAAGTGTGAAGAAAACGTTTCTATTATTAAAAAATAACTAAATTATATCTTATTTTCAATAAAAAATTACACATTGAGATTTCTTCGTTATGAAGTATAATTGACGAATATACATTAAAAATTGACTTAAATTGATTGATCAATTGACTCAATTGACTAAAAAAAACTTTTTTGAATACTTAGAAACTTTTATATGACAATATAATGTTTTATTTTTTCAATAATCAAACCTTCTGTTCACAATTATGTATTGAAAAAAAGGCTTTTAAAAAGTGTTACGTATTTTAGAAATTTATTTTCAAAGTGTAATATATCGATCTATATATTTTTTAGCCTTGTAAATAAGCTATTTGAAATTACAAATTGTGCTCAAAATACTTTGTATTAAAATTGAAACGTATCGGAATAATCACTTTCAAAGGATACACTAGCCTTGGTTTGGGCCTAGCTTCAGAAGATGCCCGAAGTGATGCCCCTCGATTTGTAAGCACTTGTTAATTCGCTAATGAAAAGACCGTCTAACTTCAGCCAACATTTGTGGTGTAATTTCGGTACATGCTCGGCGTATTCTTTCTTTTATGTCGTCAGGCGTGGTAGGTACTACCGCCATTACACGTTCTTTAACAAAACCCCATAAAATTTAATCTGGTAATGTTTGATCTGGCGAACGAGGTGGCTAAGCTAGAGGGCCGCCTCGTCCTATCCACTTTTCTTCAAAAATCTCATTCATCACTTGTCTTGAACACAGAGCATAATGGGGTGGTGCACCGTCGTGTTGCATCCACATGTTCATGCGAACATGCAAAGGCATGTCTTCCATTGATTTAGGCAGAAAGTTTTGCAGAAAGTTCTCGTAAACTTGCCCAGTCAAGCGACATTCAAAAAAATGTGGACCAATGACGTAATCGTCGACAATGCCGCACCAACAATTAACGGACCACGGATATTAAAAGGGTACAATTCTCATCCATCGAGGATTCTCATTTGCCCAATAATGCATTTTATGCCTATTCACATTTCCCGTACATTCGAAGTTAGCTTCATCAGAAAACAACTCGTGACTCAAAAATGAGACATCTGTGCGCATTTTACTACGAATCCAATTACAAAAATTGACACGTTCTATAGTATGAAATCATTGCTGTAATGCAATTGCAAAATTGCAAAATGCAATAATGTGTAATGTGTTGCTCACTAATGAGCAACACATCGGCCCCCCTCTCCTTGGCAGTCTGCACCAGAAGGTTCTGGGCTTCCTTCCCTCTCCCAAGGTTGAGATGTAGAAACTTCACTTTCCACCCCTCAACCTCCGGAGCTCCGCCCTAAATATTGGGCAAGAACCGCTCCTCGAAGCATGGGCGACATCTTTTCCACCTATGTCAGGCACTTAGGCTGAGCCTTGCACTCCTGGGCCACGTGCGACGCGCCCCCACACCTCCAGTAGCCGCCCTTCCTGCCTGGAAGCGTGCAGCCGCGCGACACATGGCCATATCCCTGGCACCTGAAGCACCGGGCAACCTCGACATTCTCTCGCATGCGGCAGTTCACCCACCCCACCCTTAGCTTACTGAGCCCGAGCAAGTTCCGAGAGTCCGCCTCTGTTAAACGGACCACCACAGTCTGCACATCGCTGAAGCGCTTGTACAGCCTGCACTGGTCCCCGAGGTATAGTTCGTCGGATAGAGAGGACCTCCGCTCCCGAATTTTGGGGGTTAACCTTCGCCTTCATGGCTTTCAGGATCTCGGCGTAGGACTCGTCGTCCTTCGTGGACACCATGATAGCGTCACCCGACCTGGCAGTCGGAGAGCGCCTCGGCAACCTCCCCTTTGCTTTAGGTTCCTGCGCAGAAGGTACAGGAACCTCTTTCTTCTTTTTCTCTTTTTTTCTGTTTTTTCTTCTTGAACAGCTGCCATTCCCCATCCTTTTGTGGGGCCTGGCCTCTGGTGACCAAGGCGTACGATGGCGATGTGCCGCCCTTCCCTTTCTTGGGGAGCCGATCCTTGGAGGGGGGGGGGGGCAAATCTCTTCTCCCCTTTGTCAGCTTTTTTAGGGTATCTCCCAGAGACGCAGAGCGCAGTCTCCGGAAGATACCCATCTTTTTTGAGGCGGGGTGGGATTCCAGCTTCTTCTGGATTTCCACCCCCCTTTCTAGAAGGCATTTATGGGTGTTGAGCATTCCGCTCAACACCTCTGAGGCCTCGTTTACATTGTCCTTCACATCGCCAGGGTTATTTCTCAGCATACCCTGCTGGATGACACTGAGAGCCCTGGCCAACTTCTCCATTTTAGCACTTTGCTCCTTCAGGACCTGAAGCACGTCTTTCCATCCCTCAGCCCCTGGAGGAGTGTGTGAGGGCGTATCTGTCGCCTTCACCTCTTTAACTACTCTGTTCATTAAATTATTCATAATAATGTCGTCGTGTCTTAAGACGGTTCGCCCATTATGGGAGCCCTACCGCAGTAGGGCTACTATCCCCGCCTGTATAGATCCCTAGTTCTGTGCACTGAAACCGAGGAGCGGCTTATCGGATGGTCGATCCTATCAGCACATTAAATGAGGCTAGTAAAAAGGTTACGGGATAGGCCCGCGCCATAATGATGCTAAAGGTTTTACGTCAACCCTATCGACCGAGCGGTGCCGGGTCCGCCCCGACACCTGACGCGGACTTCAGGCTATACGGTGTGCGATTTATCCTACGCAGCGTCGGATATAAGGAAATACTAACCAGGTAATCCTTCATTCCTGCGCCCGAGCGTCCATGATTTCAACCCCAAAATTGGCTCCAGACAGTAGAAACGTGAGCGGTTTTCCTAGTTTAACATGTGGTTTCACGGGATCTTTGCCCTTCGCGTCCGAACACCGGAGGGACATACATTTAACCATATTACTTCCACAGAGGTAAGGTACTGACATCGCGTTCTACCCTGGTCGGGAGGCTACTACTCCTCCCTTGGCTAGTCTATCGGGAATATCCACCAGGCGCCGGCCGCAGCCCATTCACTCAGCAATCCATTTATTCTGGTATGTGTGGGTGTCAGTATATAGGGCCAGTCTATAGGGCCCCCTTGACGGCCATCCTGACGGCGATAGCCCTGCTGCTGGTAGGGTCCTTTCGGTCTCCACCGTTGGTAGGCTGCAGGACGCGTCTGCTCCGTGCATGGCCTCGTGCATTCATATGGGCAAGACACTCCCCCCCCCCTCAAAACACTCTTCTGGATGGTGGGTGTGTGTTTTGTTCAGTGTAGCTGTAAATGTGTTGTGTCCTGTTGCTGTCTGTGTACACCCTCCTCCTTTCTCATCCGGGCTTAATTAGAAAAATTGAGCATTCCAATTAGTTCAGTGTCAGTGTGTTTAATTAATTTATTCCATTTATTGATTAAAACACTGAGCAAATCAATTAGTTCAGTGTTAGTGTGTTTAATTTATTTAATACAAAGGTTCTATTACACACTGAGCAATTTACTTAGTTCAGTGTAGCTTATTCTATCCTTTTAGTATAAAATTCCTAACTAAACATTGAGCATTAGAGTCGTTCAGTGTTAGTTTATATATTTGGTTTAATTTGAGGTTCTTTAGTCAAATTTTGAGCAAATCATAGTTCAGAGTTCGGATATTTAGGTTATGTATTTAGAATTTTCAACAAACATTGAGCATGGATTTCGTTCACTGTTAGTTTATACATTTGGTTTACTTCAAGTTGTTCAATCACAACTCTGAGCAATTCACATAGTTCAGTGTTCAGATACTTAGGTTATTGCACTTGCAATTTCAACCAAACATTGAGCATTATTGTCGTTCAGTGTTAATGACAATATTCTACAACCTCAATTTTCTCAAGGATCATTGACATTGTATCTCAATCAGTTAGTTAACTGATTTTCCACGTTGCAAAATAATTAGAAAAGCTTGCATCAAGTTCACTCAAACTGGCTTATTTAACCAGTCAAAATATTAGGCAATTGATAGAATTCGCTTTACGTTATTCAAAACGTTTTATCGTGACACAACAACGTGAGGGTTTTCTCGCTGAGTTCGATTTAAATGGCCGTTTTGCGAAATACTCTCTTCACATAGTTGGGTCTGATTCACAGGTTATAGAGCGCGAGCTTTGACCTAAAAATCATTTTGCAACAGGATACTATAACGTTTTCGGACGTAACAATACACATCTTCAGAGAAAGAACTACTAGCAATAGTATGGACAATGAAAAGATTACGGAAATATCAATATCCCGATAACGCTACTCCTGGTCCTAGCAGCCAATAGCTATGGGAACTACACTATAACACCACTTAACGGAACTTAACGGAAAACATGGCATTGTACATCCTTAGATTCTTACACCTGTCATATCAAGAGCTATAATGCAGGAATTCAAAGAAAAACAAAGAACTCGTTTTCATTTTGACCCAGCCGAAAGCAAGTACCAACACATTATAGGCATCAGCCAACTATCAGTTGCTATAATTAAAGGTTCATTCTCTTATGTTTTAAAGATCCCAATCATTAAGATAGAATAAGAACAAATCAAAAGAATAATGCCTATCCTTCACCTTATGCAAAACGTATACTTTTCCATTATCCCGGATCATGACTATATAATTAAGTACAGAGACTCTTACGTACCTATAGATAAGGAAATCATTTGAGAACGAATACAGCCTAGTATCAAGATATTAGACAGTGAAACTTGCGAAGCTACCCTATTTAAAAGATACACTGAAACCAAATGTAAAACATGACCGTTTTCATTACAAAAAGAAACATTTATAACCATTTTTAATTAATACATAGTAGTGCCAGTTAAACCAACAAAGTTGGATCTTAATTGCGAAAGCTTTTTAAAGCATGAAATTATATAAAAACCTTCGCTACTCCGAGCGAACAACTGCAAGGCTTATAACGAATTTGATACTTTATATTTTAAAGAAACCTAACAATCCCTGACAACCGAACAATTCAATGTAACCTACGATGTTAGGCACTCAAGTCAACATTTAGATAAACTAAGAAATTGGTTAATTCAGTTACCCAAATTAATTGACAATAAGGAATTACAACAAGCACGCTTGAGCTTAGATGACACCGAAAATATGTTGCGAACTATAACTCAACATAGGCGAACAGAAACATGGACAGAAACGGCATTAGGATACCTAAATTGTTTAGGATACACTGTTTTAGCCATAGGAACACTATACCTACGGCATAGGATAGGTCTTTTAGATCTTGTAAAGAATTGTATTCCTAAGAAGAAATGTTTAGTCTACGTTAAAAACAAAGTTGAATCTCCAACACATGTAATAACTTATAATGCAAGCATGCAACCTTTAATGCCGGATGTACCAACAAATAAGCGAATCAAAATTTAAGGGACTAAATTCACTCTAAACAGGGGGGTGTTATGAGCCCCAATGACCTACTTTCACTCCCTCTCACCCGAGAGTGTACCATATAAGGCGTGGCACTGGGCCATGGTGGCAGTTCCCTTCAGTTTCACATTAGTCTCCAACGATTGTACATCATACCTCTGTCGAATAAAGAAATGCTAAGCATCAGTTAGGTAAATTAGCAGTATTTCAAAAACATAAACATCTATTTTTTACTTATAACACTCGTGTGACGAATTTTTTCTTTTCGTCGTATAATCTTTAAAACGATTAAAAATATGCAGAATAGTCATCTCCGATAAAAACAACATATTTTATTGCAAAAAAAATTTTTTAAGTATGACCCAAGCAAGCCATATATGTATAGACAAACTCGTCGAATGATCTCGCAAACTATTAAAAAATTGACAAATATAGGCACTTCAATTTTTGATTGCAGTACATTATGATACATCAAAAAAATATATAAATTAAAAATCAAGTTCGCGGAGCGAAACCAAAAGTAGCAAAGTTTGACCCAAGCAACCCATTTACGGACAAACTCGTCAAATTATCTCGGAAACTAAAAAAGAGACAATTATAGGGACTTCAATTTTTGATGCTCATTTTACTCAACTACCGTTCGAAGCACCTCAAACGTCGGTGATATATTTATACATTTCAGGTTAACCCACTGACGCATTGTGATGCCCTGTCGTCGACAACGTTTTACTCAATTCCTTACTATTTCCTATGTAACGCTTATTGATATTCATTTTGGGTGAATTAGGTATTTATCAAATTCATTTTAGCCGACTAGGATTTAATAAATCTTCAAATGTCCTCAAGTCCCAAGTTTAATCGACAGAGTTGAGTAAAATTACTTCAACTATTTTTCTCCGTGTAATAGTACAGTATTTAACTTTTCATCGTGATTCATATTTAAAAATTCTTGATATGTTTTTATTCTTTCACAAATTATTTTCAATTTTAAATCCTTTAAATTTATGAAATGGATTTCATATAATATATTTCAAAATTTTCCGCTCTTTAGAATACATTGGGTTGGGGGGCGGGGGTTTCGTTTGCATTGATATTAGTTCTTGCTATCAAAACATTGCGGCGCTGATTCTCATTTTCACTTTTTTAAGTACCCGCCTAAAATACATGATAGTGGCCGCACTGTGAACTAGTCCGACCACTGTACCGAACACTGTCCATACTAGATAGTTCTAGACGCATGAGTCTCAATCTCAGCCAGAAAACAGCCCGCGCCGTCAGCTGCCTGCTCCAACGTTTCGAGGAGGTAAGACACCTCTCCACCGCTGGCACTCAGGAGAGCCTAAAAGATGGCAACAAGGAGCTCCAAGGCGTAGAGGCGAAGCCACCATCGGAGGAAGCCCTATATTTTTCTCTCCTTTAGTTTCCGAGATAATTTAACGAGTTTTTCCATAATTGGCTTGCTTGGGTCAAACTTTGCTAATTTTTAGTTCACTCTGCAAACTCCATTTTTAATTTATATTTATTTTGATGCAGCATAATGTGACTGCAATCCAAAAATAAAGTCCCTATATTTTTCTCTTTTTTAGTTTCCCATATAATTTGACGAATTTGTCCACAAATGGCTTAGCTGGATCAAACTTCACAAATTTCAGTTTCGCTCCACAATGTCAATTTTTAATCTATATCATTTTTTTTTGCTATAAAAAATTTTGTTTTTATCGAAAATCACTATTCTGCATGTTTTTATATCGTTTTGAAGATCATACGACGAAAGAAAAAAAAAATCTCGTCACACGAGACATCACAAACTTTAGCCCAATTCAAACTTGTAGGTCTTTATGTATTTGCCACGACCGGCAACGTATTTGAATGTACCATAGGCACAGGCTGGGTCTGGGAACAATCTGGGGAAGTTACTAGGAGAGAAGGAAAACTACTGGTAAGAATAAAAGGATATAACTACGTCACGCACAGCGGAATACTGCGCGTTTTCCCTAATTGAGTGAGGCTAAAGATAAAAAAGGTACCCTATATCTAGGTGAAATGCATGGAAATCCACACGCGGAGAAAAATAGTTGAAGTAATTTTACTCAACTTCCGATCAAATTTGAGACATTTGGACAAGTTAGAAGTTATTTAATATCATTATAATTATTTGTGATATATTAATGTTCAAAAATGAATCAAAGTTGAGTAAAATTCAGAAGTGTAGGGTGAAGTATGAAAGCGTGCATTAAACATTTTTAAATATATATATTATTACTCGTAGTATAATTATAAAAAACCAATCTTTTATTAAATCACAAAAATAGTAGAGCTTTCCGTTCATTCTACTCTACGCTTCAATCGAGAGTTGAGTAAACCGTGAATCGCAAGACTTATTCCACCAGCTGTATCTATTCACGCAGGAACGAATGAAAGTAATCTGCGCCTTGGGCACACAAGGAATATTTTTAATTTGAAAAACCTTTTGAATTTTCAGCATACTGATGTTCCAAATTATTATATTTAATAATCAAAATCAATTAAAAACATACAAAATACAATTACAGTTTATTTTAGTACTCTCTTAATCCAAAATAGTGGATTCCACTTATAAACTAGTGATTTTGAAAATTCATCGTGCTGCAGTCATGTTTGATTGTATTTTGTCTGTTCATCACGAAGCTTTCGTACATGCTCCGCAGTGTTAACCACTATTTGTTTTTATGATTATCCACTAATTTATATAATTTATTTAAGAGTTTCACATAACCTAGTTATATAAATTCTGTAAGCTTAATAAATTCGTGATTCAAAATTTGTTCTTAATTAATTTATAATTACTTCTTTCTTTTTCACTTAAGTTTTTTGAATTAAATCGATTTTATAAAAATTTAAAGAACAAAAGTCTTGATAAGCGTATTACATAAAATTTGAAAAATTACACAGAATTTAGATTTCACATAAATTTCTCAGGCACAATAATAATTTGGAATTTACATTTGTAAAATCCACATTTTGAAAATATACAACACAGAAAATAAAAAAACTTTCTTTTAAATGTTTTTACACAAGACACTTTTTGATAATAATGCAATTTTTTAATGTAAATTTCAAACTTTAATTTCATTAAACTTCATACGTAGTTATAATAAAAATGTATACTAAATATTAATTTTATTTATATATATCAACAATCATAATTATAATGATTAATTAATTATATTAATTTAACAAAATATTTTATGAATAATTTATGAAAGAAGTTGATTTATTTTTACTTGAGTAAGGCTCAAAAGCTTTATTGACGACACTTACTCTCACAAGCTCTGAATAACTCTTGCAGTCACTATATAAGAAAGTTCCAAATTTTATGTCTGAGGATTGTAAGCGAGAGTGTGCGTGATTCGACGAAAGCGTATCGTGCTATATATAAGTATAGTTATTAGGTTTATATACATAAGATTATATGTTTAAGTGTATTTGTGATTTAAAATATGATTGGCTACGACTGAATGGTGTGAATGTATTTGTATGTTGTTTATGTATGTACCGGATGACCATTGGCAGGCTTGAGGTATGAATTTTTTTTTATTTAAGAGAACCATACCATTGCCAGTTGAAATAATACGCCCGATGCTCATTTTACCCAACTACGGTTTGAAGCACCTCAAGCGTCGGTGATATACTTATACATTTCATGTTAACCCACTGGCACATGTTGATGCCCTGTCGTCGAAAATGTTTTACTCAACTCCTTACTATTCCCTATGTAACGCTTATTGTTATTCACTTTGGGTGAATTAGGTATTTATCAAATTGATTTTACCCGACTAGGATTTAATAGATGTTCAAATGTCCTTATGTCCCAAGCTTAATCCACAGAGTTGATTAAAATTACTTCAACTTTTTTTCTCCATGTATATCAAAATCGGCCAGCACTTGCTGCTGGAGCCATCTATTCACAAACAGCGGGAACTTAGTTGCGCACCTAATACAAAAAATTCAAATGAACCCATCTAAAACTTGTAAATACTTAGGTTTTCTTTACACCTCGAAGAAAATGATAGTTCAATCACACGACTCTAAGAGGAATCAAATAATAACAGAAGATGATAGGATAAAATTAAATCAGAGCATAAAAATTTGGGATTTTGCGAGAATCGTAGGTATTATAGTGTCTTGTTGCCCGTGGTAAATTACGGATGGGGCCGCATCAAAGCTTGTTAATGAATAAAATTTTTAGCATTGTTAAAAAGTAATAATAAGTATAACTCGAGACTAATTATAACAAATCCGGTGTTAGAAGAATTGTACTGGTGGAAGCGTTTAGGAGCCCTATCTCATAATCCTATAAGGAGAAACGATTTTCAACTAGAAATATTCACCGATGCCTCTTGATCAGGCTGTGGAACATTTTGTAATGGTAAAAGGGCTAATGGATATTGGAAGAATGAGGAAATGTCAACTCACATCAACCAATTAGAACTTTTAGCTGCCTTTTTTGGCTTGAAATGTTTCTCAGGAAATCAAGAGAGATGTCAGGTATTGTTTCATATCGACAATACTACAGCAGTCTCTTATAAACATACAATGGGAAGGGTTCAATTTGAAAATCTAAACAAGATCACCAGACTTATATGGAACTGGTGCGAGAAAAGAAGAATCTGGATTTATGCGACTTACATCCCATCAAAAATGAGTAAAATAGTGGATGATGAGTCACATCGCTTAAAGGCAAATACCGAAGTTGAACTGTCCAACCTTGCCTATGATGGAATAGTTAGAGCATTCGGCCATCCACAGATAGATCTTTTCGCGAGTAAGGAAAATGTAAAATGCTCCAGGTATGTACCCTAGAGGAAAGATCCTGAGTCTGTGGCGATAGATGCGTTCACAATCTCTTGGAGAAATTATTTCTTTTACGCATTTCCACCGTTCTCAGTAATTTTAAGAACATTATAAAAAATTAGAGACGAAAAAGCGATGGGCATCTTAGTGGTACCAGAATTGCCTTCTCAGCCATGGTACCCACTATTCAAGGCTGCTTTAATTTCAGACACTGTTCAGATTGTAGCAAAAGTTAATGTTTTTGTCTTTAATAGGAAAGAAGAAGTCTTTTGGCAGAAGATTACCCTGGTGGCCGGAATCTTGTCAGGAGGGCGCTTGAGTTAAGAGGAACACCATTTGTAGCGTTAATAACGGGTCACAGAATGCAAACGTTTGCACAAATTAAAAAAGTTGTTTTGCGGTGTACATCATAACTCGCATCAGAATCATTTGAAACAAAAAAATTAAAGTGCATTTGTTAAAGGAGATGTTTCTCGAGGTAACCCCTGGGAGGATTTTTTTTTCAATTTTTCGTAGCACTTGGAAGCCAAAAAACTGATTTTCGCTAAAAACAATCGGCTAATTTGTTATTGTGAAATCAATAATTATTATAATAAACAAAACAAGTCCCAGGGATACCTGGTGAATTATGTGAAGAAGTACTGTGCAAAATTTCAAAACGATTGATCCAGTAGATTTTCAGTTATGATGTACACGGACTTCAAAAATAATAAGTTTCAGAAAAACGCTTTAAAGTTTTGAAAGCGTTTTGTTTAAAGTTTTTTTTTAATTCGCAACACGTAAACTTGTATAGAAACCCGGCCTGGAGCAACAGACGCTCAAATACTCATAACTTCGTCAATTTTGCTCCGATCGACATGAAATTTTGGCACAATATTCACGAAATATTATGCAATCATTTTTTTAAAAAATTCAAAAACAAACGTTTCAATACTTTATCCCACCCTTAAGCAAAACTCAAAATATGAAAGCAGAGAGTGTATCGCTCTTCATTTCGTTTAAAAAACATTACAAGGATGTCACGACGCATACTCAAAGCCGGTGGGTAAAAGATTGTTTCCAAGAAAGTGGAATAGATACAGAGATGTTTACAGCTCATTCAACACGACATGCGTCGACTTCTGCGGTAAATAGGAACGGTTTAGATTTAGATACTATACGTAGAACAGTGGGTTAAACTCCGAACTCCAACACACTCTCAAAATTTTATAATTTAAAGCTAGATCCTGTGAAAGATTAGTATTCTAACGCAGTCCTCAATTCCTAGTTCAGGAGAATTATTCAGTGTTTAATACTAGTTTGAGTTAATAAAAACATGCTTAATTTAAATGCTGGTATTGAAACTTCACCCTAAAACAACGGAACATCCCTAGTGAACCGGCTGAACGCTAGGTTTACGCTACAGCGTAAACCTAGCTTTGAACGTCCTTTAAACATTTAAATGTTGTTGTTTTAAGAAATGGTGGAATTTTTGTAAGGAACGGAGTCCTTACATCTACATATTTGATCATTTCGGAAGAGGCACAGAATACAATTTAGGGATTAAACGAACTTACCTATGAGTGAAGTTCTATCCTAATTGTATGAAGCACCTCTTCCGAAATGAACACTTCAAAATAATGACATACTGCGCCAACGAGGATAGGTAGCAGAGGGATCACACTGTGTTTTTTTTAAATAGTTTAAAATATGTGGTGACATTGGCAAGGAGTAGACCTACTACATGTTTGATCATTTTGGAAGCGGCACTTCAGACCATTAGGATAGAACTTCACTTACAGGTATGTTCGTTTAATCCCTAAATTATTCACTAGTTAATATAATTTATTTAGAAGTTTCACATAATCTAGTTATATAGATTCTGTAGATTTATTAAATTCTTGATTCATAATTTTTTCTTAATTCATTTATAATTACTTCTTTCTTTTTCACTTAAGTTTTTTAAATTAAATCGATTTCATAACAATTTAAAGAACAAAAGTCTTGATAAGTGTATTACATAAAATTTGAAAAATTACAACGAATTTAGATTTCACATGAATTTATCAGGCAATAATATAATTTGGACAATAATAATCAATAATAATAATTTGGAATTAACATTTATTAAATCCACATTTTGAAAATATACAACACAGAAAGTAAAAAAACCTTCTTTTAAATGTTTTTACACAAGATACTTTTTGATAATAATGCAATTTTTTAATGTACATTTCAACTTTAGTTTCATTAAACTTCATACGTAGTTATAATAAAAATGTATACTAAATATTAACTTTATTATATATATCAACAATCATAATTATAATAATTAATTAATTATATTAATTTTTAAAAATATTTCATGAACAATTTATGAAAAAGTTGATTTATTTTGACTTCAGTAACGCTCAAAAACTTTAGTCACGACACTCACTCTCACAAGCTCTGAATAACTCTTGCAGTCACTATATAAGAAAGTCCCAAGTTTTTTTGTCTCAGGATTGTAAGCGAGCGCGTGCGTGATTTGACGAAAGCGTATCATACTATATATATATATATATCAGTAGTTATCAGACTTATGTGTGTAAGGTTATATGTTTAAGTATATTTGTGATTAAAAATATGATTGGCTACGACTGAATACCTGAATGGTGTAAATGCATTATATATATATATATATATATATATGTATTATGTATTATATATCCTATGTAACGTTTATTTTTATTCACTTTAGGTGAATTAGTTATTTATCGAATTCATTTTACTCGACTAAGATTTAATTGATGTATGTTACGGAATTGGAATAAAAAAAAATAATATTTTTTTGGAAACTCCTGAGTGCGTATAACCCCTTCAGGCTGATAGAGCCATAAGTAAATTGAATTATCTTTTTCATTTGAAATCAAAAAAATTAGTAAATTTGTGAAAATGTAATTCACACCTAAAGGGTTTCCCAATAGGGGTGATATGATTTTGAATGTCCCTATCGGGCTCATTTGAACTGAAATTTTTGACGTCTGCTGTCAGTTGTCATCAGTAAGGTTTGCCATTTAATCATGAGTAGTTTCACGCTTCCACAACGTTTGGAAATTGTTCAATTATTTGATCAAAATTCGAGAAGTTTTGTCGGTGTTCAAAGAGCATATCGTGCAAAATATGGTCGTCATTCTGCTCCATCCGCGCTCTCAATTCGTCGAATAATCGATAAGTTGGAGAGTGAATTTACTCTATTGGATACTAAGCCTAAAAATCGTATGCGTACCGCACGTTCTACACAGAATATAGCCGCCGTACAGGCCAGTATCGAGGAAAACCGTGAATTGTCCGTGCCACGCCGATCTCAGGAATTGGGCCTGTCCAGGATGACTACCTGGCGTATTTTGCGATTGGATCTTGGCCTGCATCCCTATAAGATGATTCTGGCCCAAGAACTGAAGCCTAATGACCATCGTTTGCGTCGGGAGTTCGCGGATTGGGCTCTGGAATCAATTGAAAATGATCTCAATTTTCATCAAAAAATCATCTTTTCTGATGAGGCGCATTTTTGGCTCAAGTCTCGGGGGACATTTGGCCGATATATTGTTTAAATCATAAATGGCATAGAATATCCAATATAATAAAAAAGATTTCGATCAATTCCGAATGAATATTCAGTGTTTTTTTTCAATTTCAAAACATATCACCCTTATTGGGAAACCCTTTACAATATTATAAAATTGACTTGAGCTTCAGTATCAAATTACACAATTTATGAATAGTGTAATGTAATGTAAAAATTGAATTGCGCATGTGCCTATAGCCATACAGCGGAGCACAATCTTCTTCTTATTCTTTTTCTTGTTTCTTTTCGCATATAATTTCAGTATTAACTGTCTCTTTAAGTGCTCTCGTTTTGAAATCATCGGCCCACGAAGACTCAAGTTCTAGATTGAAAAATGAAGTATAGTTGTTTTATTAATAGACAATTCCGTCCTTCGTGCGGAGAAATTTAGTGAATGTAATTAGGCATATTTTATCTTTGATATGAAGCCAAACAAGCATTTGTTTGGATTAATTATGTAATTTTCAATCAATTTTACAATGCACTTGGAGAAAAATTTTCTTCAAATTCAAAAAATCGTTTTTTTATCTTACAAAAAAGTATGTTTTATTTGAAATAATAATCAATTTGAAAACAGAAAGTCAACTAGAAAATCTATTGCAACCAAGGAAATGGTTTTTGACATAGCTATACGTGAACAGCAATTACTTATCTAAACATGCGCTTAATAATACTGAAAAATTCTACATACTGTGGGAGTTCGAACCCTAAAGTTTGTAGTCGCCCTCTAACTCAACGCATCGCGCATCCCTAACAAATCAACCTCTCGGTCATTTCGACGTTTGTGATTTCTTCGAAAAATCTTAAATCATGCAGAAATGTAATCATTAATCAGAATGCAAATCATTCAGAAAATCTTTATTATAGGTTATCAAATGTGGTTGAAAACTTGTGTCCTGATAAAATAGACAGTGACAAGATTTCGAACTCAACTACCCTAATTGAAAATATTAGAACAGTTGATCGGCAATCGAAAATCCGGGCTCGAATCCCGGCATAGCCAAAAGTGTTTCTTTTTCCACAGAGAGATTTCAAATTCTTCCAATTATTAATTGCTTCACGCGATTCAAGTGGTTACCTCTACTTTTTATGCCAAAAAAAGTGAATTTTCATCAATTTTTTTTTTATAATGAATAAATATTAATAGTGGATGATTTTTTAATTTGGCTTTAGGGTCTAATAGTAAAAACTCAGGGTTTCATTTTTTCTTCAAACGTTTCGACTCGTATCTGAGTCCTCGTCAGTGATCTTTATTTCTAAAATATAAAAATAAGTACCTAAATATTGCAGCAATTTGAAGTAACTTTGGTAACATGAAAAATAAACCATGAAAAATACTTAGAACTAACACTTGAATTCTGAATGCGAGCAACATAAATAGGAAAAAACTTGAACGATCATTTATCAAAAGAATAGCTGAGAATTATTCCTATGAAGTCTGGTGTGAACAAAAACATTTTTTGGAATTAAATGACAAACTCAACTAACACTGACAGAAAAAAATTACAACATATGAGCCTTACTTTAGTGTGTATGCAAACTACAAAAAAATTAAAACCATTTACTTGAAAATTTTATCGAAACTTCCATAAGGATGAGACCTCTAAAATACGCAATTGAAATACTGGCCGCATAAGCTTAACATTAATTATTAATATTAACTATTGACAAAAAACATGAATTATAAATACCAATACCAATAATAATTCATAATAATAATTCGCAATAATCATAGTAATATAAATATAAATATTAACAATATTTAAAAATATTGGAGACAGGGAAGAAATTCTAAATTTTTCGGCCTCATCAAGGAAGTTGAATGTAAATACAAATTTTAAATGTTTTCCCTTTACTGAGACTAACCTTCAATCGAAATATACGTGGAATTACCCCAGAAATCCATAATTATCCTGAATCTTTTTCCTTTTTCCGTTTGCTGGAGAGACACATATTGTTACGCACTGCTGTCACTACGGTTTTAACTTTATTTTCTTTGGTTTACAGCACGAGGATTGCTGGATATATGGGTCATTTCCAGTGTCTTTCGTTTTTTACAAAATTTGCTTCTATCAAAAATTTTAACATCATGAAAATTAAATGTATGATCCTGATGCCACGCATGTTTTGTTAAAGCCGTTCATTTGTCAGGGGGATTATAAACATTTTTGATGTGTTGACGAATTCTATTTTTGAAGGGTCGTTAAGTCATAACTATGTAATTTGCTGTAAAAGCAGTGCAGGGAATATTGTACACCACGTCTGCGATATCCAGTTTTGAAATGGGATCTTTAGGAGACTTAAAAAAGTGTGTTACATTATTTGTATTACGAGGAGCAATTCTGATATTAAAGGCTTTTAAAATACCCAAAAATCTTTCAGATAATCCTTGTACGTAGGAAAGAGGTACATATTTGGTGGTTTGACCTGCTATTAGTCAAAACTGTTTTTTATTCATGAGGTAGGCCGGATGATGTTATTTGCGATAATATTGTTGTAGAAAGATGCGAGGTTATAAGTGGGAGTGCCGCAAAAAGAAACAATAGGCATAAGGGGGTTGGTTTGGTTTGTGGATTTTTGGTAGTCCATAGAATCTTTTTGTTTGCCAACATAAGTGTGCCTTGATGAATGTAATCATAATTATAATAAATATTCTGAAACGTCAATTTGGTGCTGCCGAATTGTTCGAAATTCACAATTAGGAGTAATCCCTTAAGATTTAAAAATTGTCTGCGAGGACACCTGTCGGGAAAGTATCCCTTCTGCTACCAAGATTTTTGTCCTGATTAAGTAGACAGTGACAAAATTTCGAATTTAACCATCTTGATTGAAAATACACGTCTGGTCACATTTAAATTTATTTTAATAAATCTGTTTAACCAAGTTATACATAAAAATAAATTAATAAAAAATGTCAGAAATGCAGGATATACTAAAAAAAAAGTATTTGTTTTTAAAATAATTGTCTGCTGAAAATATAAAAGCAACACTGCACATGCAATACAAATGATTTGTTAATAGTATCTTATAATGAAACTGTTATGTTAAATACCATCAAGCATTTCTTAAATATATTTTCTAAATCAAAGTGGACTAATGTAAGAAGAAAAAGTATAAAAATTCTCAATAAATAATTAAATAGCGAATAAACTATATTCATGTCTGAAACTTTTTGTTTTTAAACATAAAGTACAAATCGGGTTTTCCTAAGGTTTTAGCAGACACACAGCAAAATTCGAAGTAAACACATTATGTGGATGAAATAGTGAGATCACTTGGCTTGAGATGGGTTTTAAATAAAGGGGTGGAGTCTTTTTCATGAACTAAGGTTGGTGTAATGTAGTAAATCTGCCACAGTACACCGAAAGTATGATTAAATCTAGAGTAAGCTAGACTTTCTAGCTACAAAACTCGAAAAGTTGATTCTATTTGCATTTGTGGTTGAAAATGGGTTCGAAGCAAATAATTGATGAGCTCCTGAATTGTCCGATCCCCTGTACATTGCATCCCTTGCGTTCCCGTAGGCGATACTATTTGGGTCGAGGCACATTCTCAAGTGAGACTAGGACAAAAGTGGCATGTGTTAGCCTACAGCGTAGTAATATACATATGTATAGCCTATACACAGTCTCTAGTGTTTTGTGTCAACTGATTATTGAAAGCATTCCTTAACACACACAACTGAACAATATGGTTGCGTTTTTCTGATAATTAGTCGATAATTGACAGTTTTTTATTTACATTCTCATCTCATGTGAGAAAACATTGGTTTTTTTGCCAATACAATTGGATCTTGCGTTTTGTCAAAAACATGAAGTACACGATCTAAAAATTATCAATAAAACAGGGGCCCATGGAACATTCTTTATCATTACATACTTAACACATATGAGAAAGTATTAGATTTGTGTGGAATTTGCCACCTACTTATGTTAACAGATTTTTGCGTTCTGTCTGTCATCGTTGCCTGTGGACATGATAACATCAGAAAGAATTATCAAGCTAAAACATGTTTTATTTCATACACAGAAATCTCAATAACCTGAGCATTTTAAGAGTTATCCAAAAATGTTTTTCGAAAAAAAAAATTAATACTGGTTTCTGATAGAAAATCTCTGTAAATTATTCTTATGACGTCTTTCAATTTGACTAACATTATAAGAAAATGTTAGTATTTTGAAAATTGAATAATCAATAACACAGGTCTGCAAGATTTTGTTGTTGAAAAGCTATGGGTCGTTTCCGGCCATCTTGTAAATTAAAATGTCAATCTTGCGACCCCATTTTCGTAATCAGCAATTCCGAAACTCCCGAGTAAGAGTATTTAGAGAGCGAAATTGTTTAATTTCGTAAATTCGATTCGTCATTTTGAATCCGCCATCTTAGAAATGGAAATATTAATTTTCTGACTGTAAATTCTTATTCACAGACCATCAAAACCCGCAAGCACAAATTTTCAAGATAAATTTTCGAATGCAGAATGGTATGCACCAGAGTCAATGTGAATGCTCATAAGGTTGTTCAGATAAATGTCAAAATTTGATATGGCCGTATCTTTGTGAAAAAAAATCGCTCGTGACTGTTCAATAGCTCATTTTGAAGGAAAAGAGTAGTTCTAAATGATGACATTTGAGAAAAAAACCAAAAAAATATCTTGCGCCCTGTACATAACCTCAAAAGTAACGAAAACCCCCATTTTGCGAGCACATAACCTCAAATATCTCAAAATCCTGACGTGATAGGCTAATTCTGATTTCGGATTCGGATTCTACGTCAAAAATTAACCCAGAAGTAATCTTTCGTTTTCCAACAACAAATACAAACAATTTTTCATTAAAACTATTCAAGATACGTAAAAATATTGAAATGCAAAATTTTTCACTCCAAAAATATCTATAAATTAGATAGTTGAGTTTAAACTTTTTGCCACTGCCTACATTGGTTAGAGCAGTTGACCGGCAATCGAAAGACCTGGGTTCGAATTCCGGCACAATCAAATACGTCTCTTTTTTCACAAAAAGATTTCGAATTCTTTAAAACTTGAATATCTATAAATTTTTATGAAAACAAATTTTAAATTTTAATGAAACAAAAATACCAATGAAAATGAAAACTTCCACTTTGTAGACAATCTATGCGAGATAGATGAAAAAGTTAGAAGCCTAATTATTCGCTTAAAAACAGTGTACAACTTTTTATCTATAAATTGTTTGATAAGATGTATATTTTTCATTTTGATGAAACAAATATACCATTAAAAATGAAAAATTCCATTTCTTAGCCAAACTATGCGAGATACGATGAACACGTTAGAAGCCTAATGATTTGCTTAAAAACAGTGTACTCATTTTTTGATAAGATGTTTAGTTTTTTATTTTTAACTGTATTTTTTGCACTAAAGTCATGGATCCACCAAATCATATAATCGACATGGTGATTTTTTTGTTTATAAACTTTTGTCAATGCAAAATAAGAGATCAAGTCAAAAGTTTGTGAAGTCAATGAAAAGGCACAAAGGAAGGTCTGTCAACTCTAAACAAATTTTAATCAAATAAAAATTTTTTAACATATTTTTTATAATTAGAAAATTTAGAGTTGACAGACCTTCCTTAGAGCCTTTTCCCTGACCTCACAAATTTTTGTCTTTATACCTTATTTTCCATGGACAAAAGTTTACAGACAAAAAAATCACCATATCGATCATATGGTCTGGTTAATCCATGGCCTTAAAGCGAAAAATATACATCTTATTGAAATATGCATATAGGAAAATTTATGGTCTTCCTTCAAGCAAACAATTTTGTATTGTAATATTTCTTTGGTATCTTACATAATTTAGCTGAAAAAACGGATTTAATTATTACTTTTATTCAAGTTTTTAATTTGAATTTAAAATTCTGTCACCCAAGCAGAAATTAATAATCGGACCAACGTCGATCCAACGCTGGATACCAACTTCCGACTGTCAGAATCCGACTGTCGGCGGACAGTCGACATAATAACGATGTACTGCGTTGGTACAACACCAGTTTCCAACGTTGTATTAATACTGGTAACCAACATATTTCCAACCCTGGCTACCAACACTTCTAAAATACTGGTTATATACTTTTATTATTAAATTCATGTTTTTCGGTTACAGACATTTTTTAAAGAAGACTACACTCTAAAAACTGGCTATTGACTGTCAAACGATTCCCTTCACTATTAAAGGATTTTCTATTCAAAACTGGCATGAGAGGTAATCCTCTAGCAGCTAAACGATTATTGTTTCAAATGCTAACCCTTTACTGTCAAAGTATTTCCTCTGGTCTTGAAATGAAACATGTACTTTCTCGTACAAAAAAAAAATAATTTCGAGGATAAAAGAAACTTTGTACAAGCACTGGTATTTTACAGTGATAATCATCAGTCGATTAGACACTGGGTGATCCTTCTACATTTTCTGTCGAAAAATTACTTTTTCCACAGTCGGAAGAAAGTTGGGCCTGTTGTATTAGATCTATAACTGAATTCGTGCGGTTTTTTTTTTCAAAATTTGTACGCTTATTTAAGAAAAACGTGTATAGAGTATTGCCCATCTGAAGCTATGACTTTTTCCCATCTTTCTGGCAATTTGTGGATTCCATCCCAAAAGAACTGCGCCGGTTTGGCGGCCAAGAATGAATCAAGCCAATTTTTGATACTCTGTTCTGATGTGAACCGTATTCCAGTGAGGGCGTTCTGCATCGGCCGGAACAAATGGTAGTCAGAAAGGGCAAGGTCTGGGCTATAAGGCGGGTGCGGTAAAAGTTCCCATCCACTGTTTTCCAAATAGTTCTTAACCGGAATAGCAACATGGGGCCGAGCGTTGTCATGATGGAAAATTATTGCCTCGTATCTGGTCGCATATTCCGGGCGTTTTTCGGCTATTGCTCTCTTCACGCGGATTAATTGTGTTCGGTAGCGTTCTCCATTGATGGTTTCACTCGGTTTTAGCAGCTCATAATACAGCACACCCTTCTGATCCCACCAAATACAGAGCATTACCTTCGCGCCATCATATTCGGCTTTGCCGTTGATTTTGCTGGTTGGGCGGGTTTCACATATGATTTTTGCGCTTGGGGTTGTCATAATGGATCCATTTTTCATCACCAGTAACAATCCGATGCAAAAATGACTTCTTTTTGTGGCGTTCCAGCAGCATTTCGGACATGCAAAACCGCCTTTCAACATCTCTCGGCTTGAGTTCATGTGGAACCCAATTTCCTTGCTTTTGAATGTACCCGGCTGCTTTTAAACGTTATAAAATCGCTGCTTGAGTAACTCCCAAAGATTCTGCGAGCTCTTCTTGTGTTTGGCAACAATCTTCATCAAGTAATGCTTCCAGTTCTTCATCTTCAATCTTTTTTGGCTGCCCAAGACGTTCTTCGTCTTCCATGCCAAAATCACCACTTTTAAGTCGTGCAAACCACTTTTGGCACGTTCGCTCAGCTAGAGCATGTTCACCATAAACTGCCACCAAAATACGATGACTTTCGGCAGCAGTTTTCTTCATATTAAAGTAATGAAGAAGAACTCCCCGCAAAAACACTTTTTCAGGCACAAAGTTCGACATATTTGAGTTAAAAAAAATTATTGTTGTTTACGCTTCAAATGAATGACATATACTGAAAAAGACGCACAATGACAGTAGCTTTCCAACGCATGTTCGGAATATTGAAACAATGGATTGATAATCAAGTTACGCCATCTCTTGGCAAACCGCACGAACCACGTTATAGATCTAATACATCCAACATTGCAAAAAGCTGGCATTTTACAGTCGTCTACCGGGGCTGAAGAGACACTGGATAAAACTTGTACATGCAGTGTCATATGTCAATGCTACTTATGTAATGTCCGCGAAGAGTGCATATTCGCGACATTTAAAATAAATGTTGATGGTATATAAATGATGAATATAATATTAATATATTATTTGAATCAAAAGTTTAAAAAATCTGAATGTTACAAATGAATTTTTCTCTATTTTATTTTGGAGAATATTTTTCTAAAAATTCGAGAAATGCAGAAGATGATGATAAACAAACGTGATTCAACATGAACAAGTTAATATATGATTCAATCACGTGGCCTGATAGAGAAATTGCCTTCACCACGCAACTGAAAATATGTCATTGCAATGATGAAATCACAGATTTACAACGTTTATATGTAAACATTGGAGTAGATGTATGAAGTAAAGATGATGTATCCCGAAGGGGTTTTTACACGCGCATATATATAGTCGGAGTGTGTCGATGACTCTAGTAATGCGTGTGCGTACGTGTACATCAATGGCTGCGCGCGTGAATGTTAATCAAGTATCGACAGATCAGCGTCAATTCTCCGGATCATTGATAATTGGAGGTGGCGAGTATCAGCGAGTCGCGGCTAATATTTACGGGACTGTAGTTTTAACGTTATTTGTCCTTACTTTTCCTTATTAAGGGAAGAAATAGTTTTAACACAGTTTGATTCGGAATCGACTCAAGAATGGGAACCCCCTTCGATGGAACCCTATTTTCCTAAACTGCAAAAAATGTTGTGTCACCGAGATGTTTAATGAAAACAATAAAATGGTGAAAAAAATTTTAGAAAGAATAGGATGTACGAAACACTTTGTTGATATGTCAATACTAATTATGTAATATACATAAAGAATTTAGATTGTTGAAATATGAAAACATGTAGATAATCTGCATTAATAATGAAGACCGGCAATAATATATTCTCTATAATGTCATTAAAACACGTCTTTGTAACCCTGAAAACGAGAAGTTGTAACACGAAGGAATGCATATGAAAGTAGGCAGATAAAGGAAAGATAGCATGTAGCTTTTATCGAAAATAAAGATACGCGAGATAATGCAGGGGTGCATTACTATATGACAAGATGTTAAAAGACATGTCAGGAAAAATAGGTTGACTACGTTGTAAAGAAAGCCAAAATTCCCTATTGAAATGACAATAACCAGACGGTCGAAATGGATGTCATGCAACCCTTTTTTTCAAATTTTTTAAACTGGATAGGTTAGAGAAAGAGATGAGAAATCGAATAAGCCCTGTTAGATCGCTCGGTTTCAATGAGAAGTTGCTTTTCTTTACGAAAATAATGGAGAAAATTCATCATTTCTTAGAAGCTCTAACACGCCTTTCTGAACGTTCTAAATAGATAGAATTTCAGCCCAGGTAATAAAATGAATTCTTGGCTTTCCAATGCATATATAAAAAAGCACGAGAAATGCATAGGAGCTGAAATCTCGCTGTTTTCTTGATTGCATAAATTCGTCTCACTTTCAAGAAATTGAAATTTCCAAGCTCAAACTTGAGACGAATCGTCACACATTATTTTTCTGCCCACTTGAAGTCGATCCTAGGCAGTAGGTAGGAGACCCAGGCAATAAAAGCGACCTCTATAAATCTAGTCTTCCACTATAGCTTAGAATGAAATTTATTCTTATGCAACCCTTCCAATTGATCAATTTTTTATCATTTTCATATCAAAATATTCACAAAAAACACTGCCCTAGCGAACTGTCTAAACGCTTACTTTACGCTACAGCGTAATGCACTTTTGCATAATGTCATGTATCTACATTTACCAGAAACGGTTCATTGTATCTATACATTCTCTGCCTACTGTCATATGTGTACATATATGTTGTACATTTTGGTTTTCAGTGTTATGAAGACATGCTTTTTTCATGTTTGAAAATGATGTGCGTATTTTAATCAATTAAAGCTTGTTTGAATCAATGAAAAAAGAGAAACAGTGTCTTCTGCACGCATTTACCAGAAAACATGTAACGATGACATTGTCATATGTGTAC
Organism: Diplolepis rosae; assembly: GCA_030998225.1. NCBI lineage: Eukaryota > Metazoa > Arthropoda > Insecta > Hymenoptera > Diplolepididae > Diplolepis > Diplolepis rosae. The sequence goes on from JAPYXD010000710.1 coordinate 238,378, forward strand.
ATATATGTTGTACATTTTGGTTTTCAGTGGTACAGACATGTTTTAATGACATTGATAGGCTCCTCGCGCGGGGGGGGGGGGGGGTGGAAGGTGGGATAGGCGCATTTACTAGGTGAGGGGTAGAATTAGTAACTGGACTCACAGTGTTAGTTTAAACTGAGAGCGTGTTTATTCTTTACTGGGTACAGTCTGGCTCCTTCTATTGCGTCCGTGTTCTGTAGGAGTAGGTGGGCGGCAAGGTCGAGTGGGCCGTCTCCGGGTGGAGGGGTCGTCGTGAGGCGGTGGAATTAACGCCACCTTCAATACTGGCGCGGTCCTGGCGATATTACGTGTTGTTGAGTGGAGGCCGTTAGACGCGTGGTTTTCTTTCCCAGTCGGGGCAAAGAGCCGGCGCGGCGTTGGTCGGGTGTGAGGTACACCTGGGACTGGCCTCGGGTCTAGCCCAGGGGACACGTGGATAGGGGAGCACGTCAACTCTAGCTCCCAGATTGGCGACCCCAAGACCTCCTCCAGGGTGCGTTCGCCTTGTCCGTGGGTGGTTGTAGGAGTCCTTGGTGGCGAGATTGCACAGTGGCCCTCCAACTGGTTGAAAAGCGCGGAGAGTTCCGTGCTTGTAAGTGAGGCAGTGCCAGATTTCCACGGTGAAGCTGTCGTCGTGGTTGACGGCAGAGTGTCCGTAGCGGTCGGCGGCGAGGTGGCTAACGTAGGCGGGGGTGAAACCTCGGAGGCGGTCGGTGTCTGGGTTGAAACTTACGGTGGACCGCGTCTGAGAACCTGCCACGGTGTGCCCACACCCATGTATTACAAAGGGGTACTTACAGATGGTGGCGGGGCAAATGAATTTATATCAGCGACATCTAGGGGACGTAGCAGGAACTAAATTTCACGAAAACTACCCCTCCCCCTCCACTTCGGATACAGAAATTAAGGGCGCGAAATTTTCGCCTTCCCATGCGAAAAAGGAAAAATTAGGATTTTATTATATTTGAGGTTACTTTACATGGCTTAAATCAGCTTTGAATGGGGAGTTTTATCTTTATCGACACTTGAATCCGGATTTAAAATTGAAAAGCGAAAATACTTTTCAATGCAAACTTTCTCACCGCGTTTTGCAATATAATAAGTAATTAATTTTTATGAACAAAACGAGAAACCAAGCCTTTATAAGTTTTATTTTAGATTCAAAACAAAATTTATTGGTGACTTACCCGATTTGCAGCTACAACTATTTTCATTTGGAGGGCAAACAGTAAAGTACTGCTGATTGTTGGCACATTAGTCCAGGTATTAGTACTTTAAAGATCGCAGTTCATTAAAATCACTTAAAATCGCAATTAATTTTAATCAGTTACAACATGCAGACAAGTGACAACATGTCTACCGCGCACAGCGTTCATTTCGATGACACACTAGCGGCGACTAGGGGACGTAGCAATCACTATTTTTCTTTCGCCACTTGGCCTATGGGAGTGGGCACACCGTGGAACCTGCCGAGATTGGAGCCGGGAGCAGAAAAGGCACCGAATGAAGTCGATACATTGCAGACTTTATTTTTCCAAATTTAACTACACTCATTACACTAACGCACAGTTGCTTGCGACAGCGAAGTCGTCGGTTAATGTCGTAGGTCGGGGAAGCTGCCCTAGACCAAACTGTCACTCAAACGTTTCGAGGACCTTTTTATAGGGATCGAAAATCGGGGAGGTGTCGCAGTGGAAGCAGTATCGTTTTTTTTGTCATAGTTTTTAAGTACCGATACTCCTCTCTTGCAGTTCACTGACCGCTTGGAGGGAGGCAATGTTGCTGTCCCTCTCAATCCTGTGGCCAGCATTGTCCCGTCCTTTTCTTCCCAATTCGTAGCGATTGATTGGGAAGGGGTAGGCGTTGAGAGAGTGCTCTCCTCTCTGCTTTACCTTGCCTTTTCGGACTTTCACTTTTCTAGCTTGCAGTGCGGAAAGGCCGTTCCTCGGCACGGGAAGTGAGACGGTAGAGGGGAGGGCACTCGCATCTGGTCGGTGGGTTGCAGTGGTACGACGAGAACGGGGCTTTTCCGATGCTGGCGCGTGAAACAGAAAAGGACGCAAGTATCTTTTAATGGTCAAAAACGAATGATTTTCTTGCATTACCATATGCGGCTTAAGGCGCGTATAGCAACACTAAAGAGAATATATTATTTCCAGGCATTATTGTTAATGCAGATTATCTACATATTTTCACATTTCAAGAATCTAAATTTATTATGTACATTACATAATTATTATTGACATATCAACAGAGTGTTTCGTACATCTTATTCTTTCTAAATTTGTTTCCACCATTTTATTGTTTTTATTAAACATCTCGGTGACACAACATTTTTTGCAGTTTAGGAAAATAGGGTTCCATCGAAGGGGGTTCCCATTCTTGAGTCGATTCCGAATCAAACTGGTTTAAAAGTATTTCTTCCCTAAATAAGGAAAAATAAGGCCAAATAACGATAAAACTATAGTCCTGTAAATACTAGGCGCGACTCGCTGGTACTCGCCACCTCCAATTATCAATGATCCGGAGAATTGACGCTGATCTGTCGATACTTGATTCACATACACGCACGCAGCCATTGATATACACGTACGCACACGCAATACTCTAGTCATCGACTCACTCTGACTCGCTTGTATTTCATAAAGCTATTCATCTCTTGTTACGAAATACTCGCGTATGAAAACCCCTTCGGAATACATCATCTTTACTTCATACATCTACTCCAATGTTCATATATAAACGCTGTAAATCTGTTTTCATTATTACAATGACATCTTTTTAGTTGCGTGGTTAAGGCAATTTCTCTATCAAGTCACGTGATTGAATCATATATAAACTTGTTCATGTTGAATCACGTTTGTTTATCATCATCTTCTGCATTTCTCGACTTTTTAGATAAATGTTTCTAATGACAGTAGCTAATTTTTTGTGAAAGACCGATGTGAATAGTCGCATTCCTTGTCTTAGATCAAGACATCGTGTATGAAAATCATTCTAAAAAATTTTATCGAATTATTTTTAAAATGCTGTTATTCCAAGTTATTCAACAGAACAAGGTGAGTGTTTTGCATATAAATTTATGGCGTCATCTAAAAATGGCGTCATGTTCTGGGTGCGGGACAGCTTGTCTCCCTTACTTATTTTTAAATAAAAACTAGGTCGATTTATTCATTTCTTATGAAGAATAATTATCTGGAAAAAAATTTTAATTTGGATTATCCGTTCCCGAATTATCTTGGAAAATGCATACCCTTCTTTTCAATTTCCGAAAAGTTGTATTAAATGCTGTACTAGGCATTAGATCTTCATTTATCCATATTCAAATGTTCAATGTTTACTTAAGCAAACATGTTGCAGTCTTTTAAATGTGAAGCATAGGCAACACGTATCGATGAAAACTCATTATCATTATGCAGAACTCCTTTCAGACTAGTCTTATTTGAATCGATGAATAAACGCCATTCGCTGGCAATGTGCTTATGCCCGACAGCTTTCATCAATTTATTCACGTCGTTACAATAAATAAGACCGTCTTCATCAGAAAAAAATTTGGTCAGATCTTTTTCGCGATTCGCTGTAGGAAATTCTCACATTTTAGTTAAATAAATTCTTTTCCTTTAATCGAGATCCTAACAATTCAGCTTTATCTTTTGTTAGATTGAGATTTCTTATGAGATCGTTCAATTCAGCTTGATCGAATAAAATCGTGTTTTTCTTCAAACGTTTCGGTTCTGGTTCATCTACTTCAGAATTAAGTCGCTTATTTTCGATTGCACCAAAGCTATTCTCTGCTTTAGGTACATGTATAAAAACAGGCTTGGCTACGGATGGAACATCAGCATAAACAATCTGTCGTTTATTCTTTGCATTAAGGTACGTAGCTAAACAAATGAATACTTTTTTTCATTTGCTTCACGTAGTATCTAAATTTGCCAACGTCGCATAAGAAAGCGACTATACATGTGTGTATGGCAGATGACTTTTTACGATTCGTGAATGGCGCGCGCTTTCACTTATTTTGCGACGTTGCCACATCTATTTAATCGCCGTCGGTTACTGGAGAAAAATTATATTTTTGCTTACTTAATTGGATTTTGCTACGCTTACATGTATCCAATCGAGATTTTTTAACTTGAAGAATGATGCTTATATTATCAATCAATGCATTAGTAATTTTTATTGAAATCTGACCGCTAGTTATGGCAGGATTTGTAAATGTATTCGGTTTCCCATAAGGTTAGGTGTTAATCGTCTCAAAATGTAATTACTAATTACTCTCCTCCAGTGTGCCCTAGGTCCTTAAAAATTATTTGAGTCATTTCTGGCTTGATGTTCACCAGTGATTTCAATTTTATCAATATCTGAACGGTTTTTCCATTTATGACAGTACTACCTTGAAGTCCTTATGAGTGTGTTATCGATATCCTGTCTAAATTGCGTCGTTGACGCAATTCTTTGATTGGTCTTTGATTTTTTGGTGTATAAAGACCACAAACAAAACAAAAAATTGGGATTATTTTTACACCTGCCCGACATTTTCTCAGCTAATTTCAACTCAAGAAAAAAAATTGAATTCCTAATGTATATGTACAGATCTTATATCTAATGACTCAAAACGAAAAACACAAATATGTTCACCTTATATCTAATGAATTAAATCTAATGACACAAAAACACAAATGGGAGAAACCCGACAAATCAGTTCTACAAATTAGTTAAGCTTATGTTTTCTCGTATTTTGCCTATTTGTTGCTTAAAAATCGATTATAAAAATTAAAAGAGGGTTGAAATTTTTTTTAGATCGAATATCCTTTTTTATTTCGGTGCTATCGCAAAAATTTTTGGGCAAAAGTTATCGAATTCCTGTAAAAAAATGTCATTCTTCATTTTTGAGAATTTCTCATTTATTCTTTCAACAAACAAGAGAAATCACATATTTCTCTTTTATCGTACAGAGTTTTATTGTGTAAAGTTTATTCAAATTTCCAAAATTAAAATTATTACGTTTTGTTTCAGATGTAGAGTTTTATGGTATAGGGTAAATTTTAGTGAGTTGGTTAAAAACATTAAAAGTGGTAAATACTTGTATATATAACTGTGTATAGTTCCTGTGCGTATACTTATTTGTCTCGAGTTTTCAGGAATATCGAATTTAATTTTGTAGTTATTTCTTTGATGACAAATTACGTTTCCTGATTCTTTAAACAATTTTAATACACATTCCTTTAAATGATATGAATAAATCGCATATGAAAACAACGAATTCTTTCGACTCGCGATTCCGATATGATAGCTATTAATAATAACTTGAAAAATTTATTTACAAATAATTTTAAATTTAATATTATATTTACATTTAATAAAATGAATAATAATATATTTTTAAAAAATTAGTTAAAATTATATAACATTATTGTGTCAAATTGAAATAATTAATATTTTTTTATTGTTTAAATATGACGATATAAAATTAAAATATAACTTTCAAAGTGACATGTTTGACAACATGTCTGCTATTATATTGACCAAAAATTCATAGAATTTTTGTTCATTTCTCGTTATTTTGGCATAGGGTCAGATTCTTTTTATATTCTTCGATTAAAATTATCATAATTAGATATAAAAATACTTAAAAAAAAAAGCAAGGCAAACATTTCGGCCTCATATAGGGGCCCTCTTCAATGCCATAAACTTAAAGATTAATTCAACATTTCTGTAAAACATTAGAATATAGGAGATAATTAAAATAAGGATTATCATAGAATTCAAAAACTTATCTCATAGCTTGCAATTCAAAATGAAGTAATCCAGTATGCAGCATCATGAATTGAAAAAATATTTAGAGTTCACTGTGAATAAAAAACCGGATAAATGAAAAAACATACAAATTTTTGCACACGAACCGACCGGAATTTTTAAAAATTGTATTGCTAAAGAAGGATGCCAAATTGGTTATTAATGGCAAAACGCGAACAACGTTTACATTCTTGAAAACTTTTCGTGAAGACTTTGTTACCGGAGTCTCTCACAGAATGATCTGAACTGTTTTCGAAACCGACTCGAGACATGTGGCTTTGCTGAACGAAAATTTTTTTTTTATAAGCAATCCTAAGAGGTTCTTTTCCTCCTTGAAGAAGATTGAAAGTTGTTTATTACGGCATTCAGATTTATTCTGAGATGTTTTGAAAAATAATACATTTATCTTTAAAAAATTACAAAAATGCAATTTTAGTATTCGTGATATTAAGTATCACATTTGAAAAGTATTATTAAATTTAATTTGTTCTTAAAATGGTCAGAACTATGAGATATTGTGATACTTAATATCACGAATACTAAAATTGCATTTTTGTTATTTTTTAAAGATAAATGTATTATTTTTCAAAACATCTCAGAATAAATTTGAATGCAGTAATAAACTACTTTCAATTTTTTTTTTTATTTCTTAACATACTCAAATAATATTGTGTAAAACTACATTAATAAATATTATAATAATTTATTTTTCTGTAATGCCTTGCTTGCAAATTCAATGTTAAATGGATTGTCCGTGAAGCTGATATAAAAAATCGTTTCTTGAAAAATACACTCCTTCGTCCACTCGTGAACATCAACATAAGCGTCTCAAATTTCTTAACTAGGTATAGGACAATAGTCTTCTGCAAGGAGGAAAAGAACCTCTCAGGATTGCTTATAAAAAAAAAATTGTCGGTCAGCAAAGCCACATGTCCCGAGTCGGGTTTTAAAAAAGTTCAGATCATTCTGTGAGAGACTCCGGTAACAAAGTCTCCACGAAATGTTTTTTATTCATAGTGAACTCTAAATATTTTTTTCAATTCGGGATGCTGCATACTGGACTACTTCATTCTGAATTGTGAGATATGAGATAAGTTTCTGAATTCTATGATAATCCTTACTTTAATTATCTCTTATATTTTAATGTTTTACAGACATTTTGAATTAATCTTTGAATTTATGGTACTGCGGAGGGACCCCATATGTGACCGAAACGTTTGCCTTGCTTTCTTTTCTGAGTATTTTTATATCTAATAGTGATGATTTTAATCGAAGAAAATAAAAAAAATCTGACCATATGCCAAAATAACGAGAAATGCACAAAAAATTCTAAAATATAACTATTCAATGTATATTGTGTAATGTCATATTAAAAATTGCAAACTACATACTGCGCCGGTCGAATGTTAAAAACCCGTCATTCGATTCGGCTTCGGATGTCGATTATTTGACATTCGACGGACGACCGATCGAATGTCGGAAATCCGACATCCGAAGAAGGGCGCTTCGGATGTCGAATGTTCGATATTCGACGGAGGCCAATATCGGATCGAAAATTGAATCGAATCTTTTTGCACATCTCTATACTGGACTAGGGCATTTTAGTACATTCTTAGCACTTTTTTCCAGTTTTTAAATAATTTCTCATAAACCGTTAAAGATATCGCTGAAGTAAGATGATATTCTCAAACTGCATCAAGGGGGGAACCTGGTTTAGAACGCCGAAAATTGCATGATATTCGGCACAGTTTTTCAAGCTGCCTAACTTATGAAATGTTTCAAGTACTGTTGAAGTAGATTATAGATACACAAATCTGGCAGAAAAAATTTATTTTTATTTTATTCGATAATGTTTAGCAATAAAAATTCGTATTTGTTTGGGGCACTACTCGCTTGAAGATTCTTCACTGCGTACATGATAGCGATCGTTGTTTTTATCTAAAATATCAAAACCAAATTTTCTTTTGCACTTTAGGAGTTTATCTTCTATTTAAACCTAAGAAATTTATTGAAATGCTTGAAATTGCAAATTTTATGAGTGTTTAAAAAAAGTTCGCGTTTAACTGACGAAAATTTGAGATAATTAACAAAAAATAGTAAATAAAAAAAAAGTTTTCATGTGATTTTTTAGGTTCTCATAGAAGCTTACACTTTCAGCTCTAAAAAAAGCTATCACTTATAAAAATGCGGCAATACAACATTCTTAATCGTGTACGCAGTGCAGGAAAACGCTGTTTCGAGAAAATCGCGTTCAAAGTTTTTTCCAAAAGTTATCTGTCTCCTGAGCGCACGGTCTCTCAGAGGCCATATCTGCGAAACGATTTGGAATTTGACTCTGAAATTTTGAAGACATATTTCTGAATATATTTCTAATCGAATGAGATGACTTTCAAAAAATTGATTTTTTTTACCCTCTAAACCAGGATCCCCCCTTATAAAGCGCATCAAAATGACTTCCGTTTATCGCGGAAAAAAAATTCACTCTTAAAAAAAATTGTTAAACAATTTTTATGAACAAATTTAATTGCAAATATCGATTAAAATTGGCGTGATAGTAACAAACGGAAGCCAGATCCGTGTTCAGCATTTAAAAGTACTTCGTAAATGATATGTCGCATTCAGTGAGGACATAGATCATTTTTGTTGATTGGTGTAATTAACGATTTGACACTAATCTGTGCATATTCGATAAAATCTATACATTGCAGTATTTTATGCTCGTCTTTGATTCATTCTCATATCCCCGAATCTATTAGAATAACTAAAAGGGAAAATAAATTTCACTACCTTAAATAGGGAATTTTGTCTACAAACTTGCTGAGAAACATCTACTTGGTCTAGAAGTATGAAACCGGAATTTTTTTGCAAAAGTTACATGTCTGTTGCATGAAAATGATCAAAAAAATTGCTATTTACACATTTTTCCCACCTCTCCGGATGGTGATGAATGCCACACCAATAAAACTGTTCGTCCTTTAAATCAAACCAGTTATCCAGCCGTTCTCGTACATTTTCGTACGAAGTGAAGCGATGTTCAGCGAAAGCGTGGCCCAGTGATGCGAACAGATGGTAATCCGACGGAGCCAATTCTGGAGAATAAGCAGCATGCGCCAGTATTTCCCAACTGAACGTCTCGATCGTTTCCTTGACCCGTTTCGCTGTGTGTGATGGGGCATTATCGTGAAGAAAAATGACTGTGTTGCCTTCTTCGATAATCCGGTCGTTATTCTTGTAATGCTCGATTTAAATCGATCATTTGCTGTTGGTAGCGATTCGTGTTGACAGTTTCACCAGGTTTTCGCAGATCATAATAGATAACACCCTTCTGATCCCACCAAACGCACTTTTTAGGTGGTTTTCCAAGATCTTCGTTTCTCACATCAAAATTACCACTTTTGAATTTTTTAAACCACTCGAAACACTGTGTTTTGCCCAGAGCATGTTCACCGTAAGCTTTGACAAGCATTCGATGCGATTCTGCAGCAGTTTTCTTTAAGTGATAACAAAAAACCAGTGCTGTCCGCAAATCGTAGTTCGTAGGCACAAAATTCGACATGTTGATGCTTGTAGTATGGTAAATACACTGGTATATCGAACTTGGGTTGTTGTCTACTAGATGGCGCTGCAGAAGCGGTCGTACGGTCCCTAAACTGATGGCAAACACCATCAATAGCGAAATTCCGGTTTCATACTTCTAGACCTGGTAAATAGTTTCTACAGCGTACATGAATTGTGACTTCGATAAACTGTATATGAGCCTGCGGAAAGCATAAAGGCCTGAGCGCGTGAACCAAGATTATGCCTAGTAGGCAAGGGAGGGGATACGCGTTGCCATGTGCTGCGTTTAGTTGGACACAAAATTGTGAAATCGTGGTTTCTCGGGTAATAATCGGGTAATAATACAATTATTTCTTACAACAATAATACCAGGTGTACAAGTATGAAACCGGTAATGACATCTATGTGTCGCTAGGTAAAACTATATGCTCTGTAAAACCAAATCATTGACGACATTTCTTCGCATTGAGTTCTGTCAACAATATTCAGTTCATAAACAATCAAGTTTCATACAACAACTAATTTTTTTTCGCTAGTAAAATTGCCGGTTATTGTGCCTTCAAACTACGATTTGCGGACATCATTGATTTTCTGTTACCAATTGAAGAAATCTGCTTTGGAAGCCCATCGAATGCTTCTGGAAGCTTGCGGCCAGCATGCTCTAGGCAAAACACAGTGTTTCGAGTGGTTTAAAAAATTCAAAAGTGGTAATTTTGATGTGAGAAACGAAGATCGTGGAAAACCACCAAAAAAGTTCGAAGATTGGGATCAGAAGGGTGTTATCTGGTTCGACCTTCTGAAACCAGGTGAAACAGTTACTAGTCAACGCTACCAACAACAATTGGCCGATTTGAATCGTGCTTTGCGCCAAAAACGTCCAGAATATCAAACTAGGCAACACAAAGTGATTTTTCTTCATGACAATGCACCAGCACATCGAACAAAAAAGACTCGGGAATTGGTAAATTCGTACAGCTGGGAAGCCCTCCCCCATGCGGCTTATTCACCAGACTTTGCTCCATCTGACTACCACTTATTTTTATCAATGGGACACGCACTTGCTGAACAGCGCTTCGATTCGTACGAAAATGTGAAAAAATGTCTCGATGACTGGTTTGACTAAAAAAACGAACAATTTTTTTGGCGAGGCATACACAAATTGCCAGAGAGATGGGAAAAATGTGTGGCTAGCAATGGCCATTACTTTGAAGAATGAATGTATAACCATTTTTATTAAATAAACGTGTATTTTCTCAAAAAAATTACCGGTTTCATACTTGTACACCTGGTAATTAATGGCGTCAAACAACAATTTGACGTCAAATAAAGTTTGCAAATTGGATGCAAAAGGTCCAGAAATTTATCGCTATGGCAAAGCAATATAGCCAAACACGCCAAAAATAAGGTATGTTTTCTAATTTACAAAAAAAATGTTTTTTTTCATATAAACAATGTTTTTGAATCAAATTTTTCATTTTCACAGGGTGTTTCCTGCTCTACGAAGAAAATTGTGCCGAATAAAGAGTAAAATCCCCAATTCATGCTGCCCTAAAAGTGTTTTAGCTTAAATTTGTAAAAACATTTGTTTTTGTTTTTTGTTACGGAAATGTCCCTCTTCTTGTGGAGTATTTCCCAGAATCTTTTAAATTTTCCTCAAGTTTGGAAATGCACAGAAAGAAAAGATTTGTTTAAATAAAATATACAGTTTGTTCAATTGGAATTTCTTTAATTTATGACAGTAATTTACTTGGATTGACCGAGAATTTGTTTGTTTTCATTATATAGATATAAAATATCTATTTTCTTGATTAAGAAAATTATTTCTTTGAGATTATTTGTTGAAATTAATATCACAGTAAATTACAATATTTCATTATAAAAGCGTATTTGTATTGCGGAGAAAAATGGATATTGAAAAGTAGATATTCAAGTAGGAGATATTCATCCGTAATATCAAGATATTGATACGCAATATTAATTTTTTTTTTCAATATATACGATTTTTCCGAGAAGTAATATTTGATATTCAGATTCAATAGTTTAGATATTGAAGCATGAAGTGCGTGCGCATACATATAAAGGTCATGTGATCACTTTTTCGCTCTCATCGAAATCTAAGTGAATCTCAGATTGACATGCTTGCAGCGTTCCAGAAAGATAAATTTTGAAAGTTTATTAAAGTTTCCTCAAATTTTAATAAGTGTTTCTAATGGAATAAAAGTGATTAGGTCTTTAACTTGAGATGCAGTAAGTAAAACATATAAATTATATATTTTCTCTATATGTGGTTTATAGCCGAGAATGAAATCTAACCTTAGTGTTAAGGTTAAGTTTCTAACAAGAACATTAAATTAATTTTAGACATGCCAGATAATTAAAATTTTGTTCAAACATCTATATTACTTTTACAGAAAAGAACATAATAAAATATAATTTGACTGTTTTCTAAAAACTGAATATGTAGTTATTTTATAACCTTTAAAGTAATTTTTTGAGTATCCTAGACATTGAGCTGTAACATCTATAACTTACCTCTCAGTATACCTGATATTGATGTTAAATATCTGAGATATTCAACTTTAGTACCTCAGACATTCAAGTTTACTAACGAGGATATTCAAAAGTTTAGTATCGTGAACATTCATTTTTGATATCTGAGATAATCAAGCTCAATATCTGAGATACTGATGGTTAATATCTTTTTTTTTTTCAATATCTGTAGGCATTGAAGTAGAATATCTAAATGTTTGTCACATAGTTGAATGCTACTGACATTGTGCCTCAATATCTAGATATTATGGGTCAATATCCATTTTTCTCCGTGCAGTCTGACTTCTTTTATTGTGCTCGTTTCCAGTGCGGGTACGTAGCGGGTCGTGGCGCTAACCTGGGCCGGAACGGGCTGCCTATGTAGCTTGTGTTTGGACCGCGGGCCCATGACTTGGTTCGGGCGTCTTTTACATCGGAGCCTTCCAACTGGTTGAAAAGCGTGGAGAGCGGCGATCGACTGCAAGGCGGCTGGAACGGACGATGGTAAGGTTCCGGTAGTGGTCGGCGGCTTGGTTGATACAGCGACGTCTATCATGGGCCGTCTGACACCGGGTTTCGTAGTCGGGCGATATACTCGGGATAGATCTTCCGCTAAGGCGGTCGTGGCTACACAGAGAAAAATAGCATCTGGTCATAATGACTAGGAATAATGTAGTTGGAAATAAAAAAGTGACTGTAACGAGGGAAACTTGTTGTCGCCACTTGACCCATGGCTACAATTAATTAAAATCGTTGAAATTGTCCTTAACTCTTAAACCTAGCTATGAGAACTTGAAACATTGAGTTGTCATAGCTAGAATAACGTAGTCGCTATAACCAGTGCATCAAACTTCACACTCGTTGAATCCGCTGTGTATTGTTTCGAGTAATGCATATTATATGCTATCGGCCGATACACGGCATCCCTATGAGAGAAGCTGTTGCGTAACCGCCTAAATCTTCCTATCTCTTTCTAGATTCTCAGTCTCTCTTTCTCTTAAATGTCCACTTGTTCACCAGTAAGGGCGGTAACGCCGTCTAACTTCATAGCGTTGAGTTTTTCCGCCGCTTTAACGTCTTCCTCTCAACTGTATTTTATTACTGCCTCTTATTCGGTGTTTTGGGTCTTTTTTTGCGGTGCTCGAACGATTGAGTGTTCCGCAATGTCTGATTTGGTGGACCATGGCCCTGACAGTGATCTCCCCAATGAGAATACTGGAGTCTTGCCCTTCTCACGCGATGCATCCGAGCAACACAGCCATTATGACGCCGGAAGTGAGGAGGAGGGCCCTCCTGCCGCAAAGAGATTTAGATACAATTTCAAGGCTCAATTGCAGAACCTGCAGGAACAAATTAAGTCTTTGGTAGAGTTTCTTCCACGAGTGAACCATTGCTTAGACACCCCTCAGAATTCCATGTCTAGGCCTTCACAAGGTGCCAGAGTCCTGCACTTCGGTGACCTAAAGACAAGCGTGGATGAGAAGAGGACTTTACGACCTGCCTCGAAAGAGCGTTTGGAGGCCCTTACTTCCTTACAGAGATTCAATTCTCCAGAGTGGAGAGAGGTAAGATACTCGAGTGCCCTGAAGGAGTTCATCGCTTCACCCGGCTTCACCGATCTGAAGGTAAACGAAGAACTTTGTCACCTCGACAGAAAATAGGACTGTCTATTACCGACAGAGAGAGTTCTCGCAGGCCTGTCAAACGCAATCCTCGAACAGAGGGAGCTTATAAAATCAGGTCTTCAATCAATAATCGATGGCTCCTTCTCGAACCCAGAGAACCTCAATCCTGATACCCTTTTTAACAGTTTTGAGTCTCTTTTTGGCCCTGGATCTCAGATCCAGAAAAACCTTGATCAAATGTCACAAGTGATCTGCGGCAAGAGAGCTGAGTGCATTGAAACTAGAAGGGAGCACCTTCTGACCGAGTTACGAAATAAGAACGTCCAGATGGCTCTTCGCAAGGTTCCCCCTAGTTCCGAATACCTATTCAATAAAGCTGATCTTTCTTCTCTTATCCAGTCTTTAGGTGGCGCTCAAAATTGGTTAAACACATCAGCCTACATAACCTCAAGGAGAGGTTACAGAGGAGAGGTTCCTGTTCACAAATCATCTTCTTCTCGAACGACTCAATCTTCAGCAGGACCAACGCTGCCTTCTACATCTAGATTCGTGTTTCGTCGGAACAAGACAAACACCAGAGGCTCATTCCAGAAACCACAATCCATTCCGAAACCCTCTGGCTCCTTTCGTAAGAAACCAGCTGATACATGACCATCAACCCTTAACTGTCTTTTCAGGGGGTCAACTTTCTCGGTTTCAAGAGAGATGGAGAGACATGGGGGCACCGCCAATCATTCTAAAGCTTATCTCCGGCGTCCGAATCCCCCTAGTCGCAAGGCCAAACCTCATTGTCAACTGGAAACACTCCAGGTTTTCCACGGTTCAGTCCCCTCAGATGTCTCAGGAGATAGAACTTCTAAAGGAACAGAAAGTCGTGGAGCGCCCACCATATTCAGATCCCAGCTTCATCTCGAGAATGTTCCTTGTACAGAAGAGCAGCGGAGGTCTCAGACCAATTTTCGACCTACGAGGCCACAACAAACATGTCAGGGTAGGCAAGTTTCGACTCATTTCTCATTTAAAGATTCCAGATTTTCTTCAGGATGGAGACTGGATGACCCGCATCGACATGTCCCTAGCCTTCCTCCACGTGCCGATAACGGAGTCTCATCGATGCCTCCTTCGTTTCGTCTACAATAAGGAGCTTCTTTAGTGGACAAGCTTGCCCTTTGGCCTTTCCGCTGCCCCTCATATCTTGGCAACGATCACGAATTGGATTGCAGAGATTCTTCGATCACGAGGTATGAGGGTGGTCGTATATTTGGACGACTTTCTCCTCGTCTCTCAAGACAGGAGCAAATTATTGGCGCAGATCCCCGAGGCAGTGAAACTGTTGGAGTTTCTAGGTTGGAGGATCAATCGAGACAAGTGCGTTCTAAACCCTTGTCAGAAGATCAAATTCCTGGGTATCCTTTGGAATACCAAAGACAATCTCATGAGCCTCCCTTACAAGAAAGCTCAAAGAATTACGGACCTATCCATGAGATTCATCTCAAAGGGACGCTGCTCCCTGAAAGAACTTCAGTGCCTACTAGGGCAACTAAATTTTGCCAACTTCGTCATCCGCAGAGGGCGACTTCACTGCCGCCATCTTCAAAGATTTTTAACCAAGTTCAGGCAACACAGACTACGGCAGAAGCTAACAATAACTCGTCAGTCATTATTGGAACTAACTTGGTGGCAAACAGCCACGTCTTCTTCCACTCTTCTACACAAGCCCCCCATGACCAATTACCGCACGACAGACGCAGCAGATGCAGGATGGGGAGCCCAACTCGACAGTCTCCACCTTTCAGGTCCATGGACCGAGACCCAGAAGAGTTGGCATTCCAACAAAAAAGAGATGTTTGCTGTTTACGCCGCTATAGAGAGGATGCCTTACCGTCTTCCGAGTGCTCACATCTTACTACAAACGGACAATCGCACTCTCGTAGCTTACATCCAGAAGGAGGGAGGCAAAAGGTCCCTTCAACTCCTGAACCTAACCTATCTACTCCTCCACATTCTCGACAGAAACAACATTACCCTCTCAGCGGTATACCTTCCAGGAAGATACAACGGTATCGCGGACCGACTGTCGAGGGCAAAACCTCTCCCAGAGTGGCATCTTCTACCTCACGCAACGAAAAAAATCTTCGCCAAATGGGGCGAACCAGACGTCGATTTCTTTGCCTCGGCAAATTCAGCAGTAGTCAAGCGCTACGTTTCTCGAGACTCCTGCGATCAAAACGCCTTATTCACAGACGCATTCAGTCAGCCTTGGCACTGTAAGCATGGATGGCTGTTCCCACCACCGTGCTTCATTCCCAGAGTTCTTGCTCACCTGAACAAATGCAAAGGAGAATTCCTGCTGGTAGCGCCAAAATGGGATCAGACCTTTTGGATGTCCGACCTATCGAACAGGAGCAAGGAACAGCCATTAACAATTCAAAACCTGGAGACTGCTCTCATCGACACAACCACGAACCAGCCTCCTCAACAAGTGGAACGTCTCACACTCCAGGTGTGGAGAATTGGGTGTGGCAGGACTTAGGCAGTAACTGGTCCCCTCAGGAGCAAGAACTGCTCCGAAGTAGCTGGAGACCTTCTACCCTCCAAACCTACAGGGCTCCAATCCAAAGATGGCTTCGCTGATCCAAGAAGATGGAGGTCAACTCCAGATCTCCGAGAGGCCAGGACATTGCCAGATTCCTAGCAGATTTACCAATCACAGAGGGCCTGTCTTACACCATCCTCCTTCACAGATCTGCCATCTCTACCTTTTGCGCTGTTGGACCACCCTTAGACTCATCTACTGATTTTTTAGTTCGACAGACTCTCAAAGCGATCTCGATCACTAGGCCTCGAGAGATAAAATCCCCTATTTGGGATGCACGGATTCTTCTCAACTGGCTATCTAAACCTACAGTTAACTTATCTTTCTTTGAGACTTCCAGGCGGACAGCAGCCTTACTCCTCCTAGCTTCTGGTCGTCGAATTCACGATCTTACACTGTTAAAGATTTCAAAAGTCTACCTAGAGAATCTAGGAAATGAAATAATCATGTGGCCAACCTTTGGGTCTAAGACGGACCGATCGTCTTTCAGACAATCGGGTTGAAAAATTTCCAGGCACCCAAATATTTGGTTATGCCCAATAACATGGGTGAGGGCAATGCTGAAGAGATCCGAGGAGAGAAGAAGAGAGTCCAACGTCAATGCCCTTTTCATAACCATCCATGGAGATGTCAAGCCTGCGTCTAGAACTGTCATTGCTAATTGGATCAGATCAGTCCTCAAAGAGGCTGGAATTGATTCTTCTCCAGGAAGCATTCGTTCAGCGGTAGCTTCACGAAGTTGGCTAGACGACCTCCCTGTTCAAGACATTTTGGATCGTGGTAACTGGAAATGTTCAGGAACTTTTAAAAAGCAGTATTACCGTGAAGTTTCAGACAGATTCCAGATGGATCCTAGTCTATCTTTTCCTAAATTTACTCCCATTTAAAAGATGGTGTATATCAGTTTTAAAAGTTATGGGTCTCGACAAAACTAGATGTTTAAGGTGTTTATTTAGTTGAGATCAGATTTAATATTTTTGTTCAACCTTTTCTTGTTTCAAAAAAAAAAAAAGAGATTAATATACTTGTAGTATTAAAGATGTTTTAATAATAATAAAGTATTAGGCGTTCAGATATATATACAGAAATACATAATTAAGACCTAACAGATTCATCAGCCCTTTCATCACATAGCGTTGAGTTCACCAGTAGATAACAAACACGTCTCTCATAGGGATGCCGTGTATCGGCCGATAGCATATAATACTGGCGTTTTGAATTACAACAAAACGCGTATTATGTGCGAGAGCCGATACACGGCATCCCACTAAAGTGTCTTACTGGATGCGAGCCACTATGAAGTTAGACGGCGTTACCGCCCTTACTGGTAAACAAGTGAACATTTAAGAGAAAGAGAGACTGAGAATCTAGAAAGAGATAGGAAGATTTAGGTGGTTACGCAACAGCTTCTTTCATAGGGATGCCGTGTATCGGCTCCCGCACATAATACGCGTTTTGTTGTAATTCAAAACGCCAGTATTATTTTTCATAGCAACTGATAGCAACTCGTTTGAGAATTTGATTTGATGAGTCGAGCGGCTCGAAACTGTGATTTTAAATCCTACTACTTTTAAAGTTTCAACCCGCTCTACAGATGCCGACAAACAGATTTTCAAAAGAGGTGCTATGAAAAATACAATGTTCCACATAGTAATTTCATGCATTTGATTTTAGGAATTTGATTTTACATAACTTTATAGTTGTCACTTACATATAGTGACTGTGACAACATTACATAGTCGCTGTGACTACATTACTTAGTCACTGCGACCACTTTTAGTACCTTCATTGACGGGCCAACCATTGCTTGAATTCAACCACAAAAAGTAGTTAAGGACATTTTCAACTACATATATCACGTCACTATGCCCAGGATTTTTTCTCAGTGTATTGCGTCGTAGCCGTGGTGGTCTGGGTCGTACCCCTGTCTGGTCTCTGCTTAATGTATAACGCTTCCTTGCGTCATTTCTTGGTAGCCGTTGGTTGAGCACGACTTTCGTCGTTGCCATGGTGAATTGCGATTCCACGCCTGTAAAACGGGGAGGATCGAAAACGTTCGAGGCACGACGAACAATGTGGTGGAGCATATGGCCGAATTTATACACTATCAAATATAACAATTAATCAATTTTATAATAATTTGAATTATGTGAGTGCAAAAATTTCTTCTCTTAATTAAATTCAAAGCTATCAAAATTCTTCATAAAATGAGCCCAGCATGAATTCGTTTTGTTAATTTTTGAAGAAGTTATTGCAGAAAAAGTCAAAATTTCATAGCTTTCTTACATTTTAAATAACTTTTGAAATAATCAACATTTTTTAAACTTCTTGGACTAATTTTGAAGCTAAATTTCTACAAAATCGAACAAAATTCTTACAATTGATGTGTAATTATTTTCTTACATACTGCTCTAGGTTAAAGTTCAAATAAAAAAGTTTGAAAAATTCCAATATTGCTTTTGCTGAGAAAAACATTTTTATAAGATATATAATCATGAATTTTGTATCGAATTCTCTTAAGATATATATTCATATAATCTTTATTATGATTTACCTACAGTTGAAATGTTTTCAAAATTTCCCTACTTTTTTGTTACAATTTCAACTCTTTGCATTATGCAAGAAAAAAATTATGTTGAATTTATAACTTAATTCGTGCGGTTTTTTTTTCAAAATTTGAACGTTTATTTAAGAAAAACATGTCCAATAGTATTACTCAAAGCATTGCTCATCTGAAGCTATGACTTTTTCCCATCTTTCTGGCAATTTGTGGATTCCATCCAAAAAGAACTGGTCTCTTCAAATGGATTAATTGTGTTCGGTAGCGTTCTCCATTGATGGTTTCACCCGGTTTCAGCAGCTCATAATCCAGCACACCCTTCTGATCCCGCCAAATACAGAGCATTACCTTCGCGCCATGGATATTCGGCTTTGCCGTTGATTTGCCTGGTTGGCCGGGTTTCACATATGATTTTTGCGCTTGGAGATGTCGTAATGGATCCATTTTTCATCACCAGTAACAATTCGATGCAAAAATGACTTCTTTTTGTGGCGTTCCAGCAGCATTTTGGACATGCAAAACCGCCTTTCAACGTCTCTCGGCTTGAGTTCATGTGGAACTCAATTTCCTTGCTTTTGAATGTATCCGGCTGCTTTTAAACATTTTGAAATAGTTGCTTGAATGACTCCCAAAGATTCTGCGAGCTCTTCTTGTATTTGGCAACAATCTTGATCGAGTAATGCTTCCAGTTCTTCATCTTCAAACTTTTTTGGCTGCTCAGGACGTTCTTCGTCTTCCAAGCCAAAATCACCACTTTTAAATCGTGCAAACCACTTTTGGCACGTTCGCTCAGCCAGAGAATGTTTACCATAAACTTTCACTAAAATACTATGACTTCCGACAGCAGTGTCCTACATATTAAAGCAATGAAGGAGAACTCCCCGCAAAAACACTTTTTCAGGCACAAAGTTCGACATATTTGAGTGAAAAAAAACTATTGTTGTTTACGCTTCAAATGAATGACATATACTGAAAAAGACGCGCAATGACAGTAGCTTTCCAACGCATGTTCGGAATATTGGAACGATGGAATAATAATCAAGTTACGCCATCTCTTAGCAAACCGCACGAATTAAGTTATAGATTCAATAGATTTATAATGACAATTTACTGCGATTCTGTAGAATCTTAGCTTCAAAATGAGCCTAAAAACATTTTAAAACGTTGATTGTCTCAAAAGTTATTTAAAATTTAAGAAAACATTGAAATTTGGACTTTTTTGCAATAATTTCTTCAAAATTTAACGAAACGACTTCATTCCAGACTAATTTTAAAGATATTTTTGATGACTTTCACATTATTAAGAGTACAAATTTTATCGCTCGCAGAATTGAAATTAAGATAATTTAAGCAATCATCGAAAAACAGGTAATCCCACAATTCTGACCGGTAATGTAGCTCACAAAAATGACTGATAACATATAGCAACCAACAGAACATCAGTTACTCCGATCCCGCTTTGTATATTTTCACACGCGAAAACTCGCTTCCGCTTCGCTGCCGGACAAAATAGTATGTGAACTTCAAACAAAAACGGACATTTGTGCCTTGTATTCGCGGTAATAAAAAAAAATAGTGTTAACGTATGGGAATGGGTATTGCTTTGTAGTAATAAAATACGATCTCTAGCATAATTTAACAGACCTTCTCAATGTTGTTCTGAAAATTATAATGGAATTAACATTGCTCTCATGACAGTAGTGTTCGCACTTGCGGTAGAACATATCCACCATTTAAACTAGTGCGTGCGATGCATCGATCGTTCGATACCGTATTATCGTATCACGAATAGGTTGATTTATGTTCCAGACATTGGACACCAAATGGACGTCTCTACCCTCTCTTACTCACATTCACTATCTCTGTTTCGCATGCTCTCTTGCCTCCATCCAGGAAAGCTTTCCAAACTTGACCGACATCCGCTGCCTGGACCAACACTGAGAAGATGGAGTGGAGAGACGTACACATATATCGGTCCAGGGCTTTTTCAGAAAAGGGAAAGAGGATTTTGACGCTTCCTCAAAAATCAAAGAAAGAGTGGGCATAGGTAAATTTGTGAAATTTTATGAAGGCTCAGAAAATTTCATAACTCAAATTCAAAACTGATAATCTTCAAACTTTTGAGCAAAGTTTTTCAAAAAGTAGTTCATATTATTTAATTCCTAACCCTCCGATACCAAACACATGAGGGATTCCCTGAGTGGGGTCAGTTTTCTTAAAATAACTTCTAATTTACGCTTCACACAGTCTGGTCCGTTTGAATACCTTTCCACGAATTATTCCTAAAGTTTTTTGTAGCAATAAAAAATGTTCAAGTAGAATACTCATTCAATAATTAATTCTAAAAACCATAAATTTTTGTGTCAAAACTAGTTTTTTTATAATCGAAGAAAACCGTATTTTTTGAAGGTACGAAATCAATCGATTTTTTACAATCAACTCTCTGTTTTTCATACAAATTTGTCCGGAATAAATAACCATAGGGCTTTAGATGGTTATGTTCATCATAAGAAAATTCTCAGTTTTTTAATAGTTTTTATTATAACAGTAGCGACTGACAGAATTCTCATGTTTCAACTTCAAAGAAAAAAAGTATGCAAGGAAGTTTAGAGTTGAGAGAACTTTCAGCGAGAAAGTTGTTCAGCAGGCTTTCAGGCAGTTTTTTAATATATTTTGAGATTTTTTAATTCAAAACTGCGATCAGGATGGGAATTTGTTTAACATCGTTCAAGCGCACCGATACCGTCAAGAGATAAATCGATCAAACGCGGAGAAAAAGAGATGCACCTATGCCGAGAGCACGCGATTCAACAGACTTGCAACATCATTTTTGCCAATTCGTTTTCTTTATTTATCTCTATTCTGTAAACATTATTTAGAAACACTCTAGATGAATGAGAAGAAATTATACATATTATACACTTTATATTGGCAATAATATAACAAAGTTTGATCATCTTACGTTAAATATACGTCAAAATAATCGTTACTACAGGTTTGGCAGTTACATATTGAACATTAGCTCAAACTTTGTCGAATTTTTAACACTAATACATATTGTAAGATAAATACCCGAAATGTTCGTGAAAATGGAAGACAAGCAACCTATTATTTAAAAAATTTCATTTGAAACATCAAAATTGTATGAATCAAATATAATAGAATTATGATGCTGATAATATTAATCAATCGTTATTCGAATATTAATACTTATTTTGCTAGCTCAATAATAACACAGGTCTACATGGTTTTGTTATGGAGTAGCTGAGGTACATTTCCGAAGTAATTTTGGGCGTAGAAACCGAATCCGGGTTCAGAATTGCTCCCAATATTTATTATTTTTTAAATATGAGAAAACCACCAAAAACAGCCACTTTTCAGCTTTCCATTTCACTATTTACATGTATTATTTTCATTTTTCTAATCGGAGATATCGACGATTAAATCATTTTTATTTCTGATAAACGAGGCATGATATGAACAAGAGATCATTGTCGTCAGGTAGGGATCTGCTGTTCCAAACCCAAGTATGCTATAACCTCAAACGCAATAACATCAAACCCACGACAGGTAGGGCTCTGCTATTCAAAACCCAAGTACGCTGCACCCCATAATTTCAAACGCAATAACATCAAACGCACGACAGGTAGGGTTCTGCATTCTGCAATCTTATAGAAATTGGGATCAATGAGTGAAAAAGGAGAGTTTGCTGTAGTTTATCATTCATGTAACTAGCGATCGGAATAAAGCGAACCATATATGTTCAAATCTGTTTAAATGAAATCAGCTGAAAAGCAAGATCAGTTTTGAGGATATTTGGCGAGTCACTTCATTGGTTGGTCTTTTGTCATCGTTGAGCAATTTTTCAACAGTTGTTCGCGATAAATTACATGTTTTCTCTTTAAAGGTTAATCATGAATTGACTTAAAATGAATAAATACACAGAAAAGCTTCAGAATATTTTCTCAGAAATTACATTCCGAACCGGCGTTTTATACAATAGTGCGTTTTTAAAGTTCTCTAATGCAATTTGTTATATTACTGCCAATATAAAGTGTATATATCATTTCTTCTCATTCATCTAGGGTGTTTCTGAATAATTTTTACAGAATAAATATAAATAAAAAAAACGAATTGGCAAAAATGATGTTGCAGCTCTGTCGAATCGCTTGCTCCTGGCATGAGTGCATTTTTCTTTCTCCTGTGTTTGATCGATATACCTCGCGACGGTATCGGTGCGCTCAAGCGCAGTTAAGTAAATTCCTATCGAGACCGCAGTTTTGGATTAAAAAATCTCAAAATATATTAAAAAACTGCCTGAAAGCCTGCTGAACAACTTTCTCAATGATAGTTCTCTCAAGTCTAAACTTCCTCGTGTTACGTCCGGAAACGCACAAATTTAAAATCAACAAATGTTGTTGATTATCCTTTAGGCCAACACCCACGTGATATAGCCTAGGGAACGCCTAATGTAAAATAGGTTGTTAGCAAACTTGAGCCACGAGATGATTACGGACCGATACTAAGCATTAATTCCTTGTTTCGAGAAAATATTAAGGGTTGAACCCCAGAAACCTTAATTATGATGAAATTCCTAACAAATATAAATTTTACGATTCAAAACGTTGATAGTTTGGTGAATGGATGGACAATTCATGTATGTCAAACATCACTCCTGGTATAAGGTATGGAAAATTGAATATATGCTAAGCTCTATTATAGGCCTGGCACCACATAAATTAAACACCTTGGCACTGAGATAAATCTGAGAGAAATGTACTTGTGCTAAACTCTATTAAAGGCCTGGCACTGTACTGATATAAAATACGAGAAACTGGTAAAACCATAAGAAAACATTAACTGGGTTAAGGTCTATTAGAGGCCTGACACCAGATAAAATACAAAATTGCGTAAAATCATAGAAAACTTGGATCGTGCTAAGCTCTATTAAAGGCCTGACACTGCACTAATATAAAATACGAGAAATTGGTAAAATCAGAAGAAAACATCAAATGTGTTAAGCTCTATTAAAGGCCTGACACCACTTAAAATGCAAAATTGGGTATAATTATAGAAAACTTGGATCGTGCTAAGCTCTATTAAAGGCTTGACACTATACTAATACGAAATGCGAGAAATTGGTAAAATCAGAAGAAAACATCAACTGTGTTAAGCTTTATTAAAGGCCTGACACCACACAAATCTAAAATTCGAGAATTGATAACGCCATGAAACTTAAACTGTGGTAAGCTATATTAAAGGCCTCACCACACAAATATAACTCCGAGAATTGTTAAAGTCATAAAAACATAAACTGTGGTAAGCTCTATTAAAGGCCTGACCACACAAATATAAATTCGAGAATTGATAGTCATAAAAACATAAACTGTGGTAAGCTCTATTAAAGGCCTGACCACACAAATATAAATTCGAGAATTGATAGTCATAAAAACATAAACTGTGGTAAGCTCTATTAAAGGCCTGACCACACAAATATAAATTTCGAGAATTGATAAAGTCATAAAAACATAAACCGTTGTAAGCTCTATTAAAGGCCTGACCACACAAATATAAATTCGAGAATTGATAAAGTCATAAAAACATAAACTGTGGTAAGCTCTATTAAAGGCCTGACCACACAAATATAAATTCGAGAATTTGGAAAATTGTGAAAAATGAACTTAGAAAATCGAGAGTTGGGAGAACAAATGGATTTCAATGTAAAGGGTTTCCTAATAAGGGTGATATGTTTTGAAATTGAAAAAAAAACACTGAATATTCATTCGGAATTGATCGAAATCTTTTTTATTATATTGGATATTCTATGCCATTTATGATTTAAACAATATGTCGGCCAAATGTCCCCCGAGACTTGAGCCAAAAATGCGCCTCATCAGAAAAGATGATTTTTTGATGAAAATTGGGATCATTTTCAATTGATTCCAGAGCCCAATCCGCGAACTCCCGACGCAAACGATGGTCATTAGGCTTCAGTTCTTGGGCCAGAATCATCTTATAGGGATGCAGGCCAAGATCCAATCGCAAAATACGCCAGGTAGTCATCCTGGACAGGCCCAATTCCTGAGATCGGCGTGGCACGGACAATTCACGGTTTTCCTCGATACTGGCCTGTACGGCGGCTATATTCTATGTAGAACGTGCGGTACGCATACGATTTTTAGGCTTAGTATCCAATAGAGTAAATTCACTCTCCAACTTTTCGATTATTCGACGAATTGAGAGCGCGGATGGAGCAGAATGACGACCATATTTTGCACGATATGCTCTTTGAACACCGACAAAACTTCTCGAATTTTGATAAAATAATTGGACAATTTCCAAACGTTGTGGAAGCGTGAAACTACTCATGATTAAATGGCAAACCTTACTGATGACAACTGACAGCAGACGTCAAAAATTTCAGTACAAATGAGCCCGATAGGGACATTCAAAATCATATCACCCCTATTGGGAAACCCTTTAAAAGAAAAAGAAATTGAAGAAAAACGTTATTTGCTTACTTGTAATTTATTAAAGTTGAAGTTGTACAAATTGAAATCGAACGCCCCATAGTTGAACCAGTACTTATTGTAGAAAACTAGATGAGGTAAAACCTCAGATCTAGATCTGATCGAAGACTGACACCCGTTAAAATTTTGGCTCGTATTTATATGCTATGTGTAAGACAAGGAGAGCAAGAGTGTAGATAAGGATTATACCGAGTGTCCTCGTATTCTCCTTGCCTTTTACATGAATTTATTATTCAGAATCTGTATGTTACAGATTTTTTTAAATAACTTACTCTGTTAAGGAAAATTGTTATTTTATAGTCTATGTGAAATCTTAAATGATTATTATTTTGAATATTTTTATCGAGTTTTAGATGTACATATTTGATTGAACGCAATTCTTATTTGCACGCTTAGTATATGGTATTACAATATATATGTCTATACAATCAACTGTATATATATATATATATATATATATATATTATATTACTTGTTTGTTAAAACTATTTTATACGCATATCTATCTATAGTTACATATATATTTGTTCAAAAAAGGAAAATATAATAAAATTATATTGGAATGGTTTAAAAGATGGGTTGAGTCAATCATTATATGCACCGGATATCGCACCTTGAACCGGTAGTTGCACTCTTATCCCAAGTGCTCAGTCTGTTTGTTAAGGGACAAGGTCCATTTTATAGGGCGTTTTTCCACATTTACCGGGTGATACAATTTCTTCTGATCTACATCTAATCGATATTACTAATTTGTTTAACTACACGTCCAATTCGATGGGACGTAACACCCCCACGCTAAAACGCTTGCTAGTAATTTTGATTTCTAGTGAGCGTACGCTGCGTAGACTACACTTTGATCATCAGAGTTTGGTTATATCATGTTTTATAGGAGAAAAACCCCTTTTGTATTTCTTCGGATTCCTCTTTGCTTGATGATGCATCATCCCGTGTTATCTTAGGACTTGTACTAGGCACAAACTGTGCCTGAACTTCAACTTGTCCTAATTCCACGTCTTCTTGAACCTTATACAATCTGGTTGTTGCAGGTCTGGATGATCCTCCGTTGACTTGGATAAGACATTGCGTGAGTGAACTCCAAACGGCACCCATCATGTGGACTGACCATCCGTAGATGCGATGTAACAGAAAACCGTTAATTATAATTTCTATTACCATTTTAACTCCTTGAAGTATCAGGAGGATGGCTATCACAACAGCGCTAGCTGTTACGAATGTCATAAACTTTTCCCAGAGTTTTGCTCCAGTTGATTCCACAATCTTTTCCATCGTGTCTTCGTTTAATAACTTTAACAATGTTCCATCATGGTCAGTTGTAACGTGACCATGCATTTTCCGTGCAACATCATTTAATAAGGAAGTCCTTTCAACTGGAAACATGATTCGTTCCCTCAGGTCTTCTAACTCCTTTTCAGTATAAATTCCACTCGTTGTCAAAGATGCTGGATTAACTTATTCCCAGGATGGTTGGGTCAATGGTTGGATTGTTATGGGTTTTAAGCCCTCCGTTAGTTTTGGTAATAGTTTGTACCAATTGCCTTCGATAAGATAGTATGAAGGTGAAATTGTATTACAGGTAAGTCTTGTTCCTCTCGCCTTGATTATGAGTGTCCTTGGTGTGAGGAAATAGGTAGTATTTCTGATCATTACTTTGAGTTCAGCATAACATTCTTCCCCTTGTTGAACCATGACTTCCACTGGTATGCATTTTATAATATGCACTACTTCTCCTGCAGTTACTGCCATATATCCAGGACACTTCATGAGGTTGTAAGCAAACTCATCTGGTGCTTGTGTAGCTATTGCGAGTGCGTTCTTCAATGTTTCGCTCTCAAGATTACATCGTTGTAGCAAGACGTCTCTATACAAATTTCTTATTTGAGTCTTAATGTATTTTTCCACATATACAAGCTTAGAATTAACGTATTCAAATATATCGAGATTATCTATATTGAGGTTATAACTATCTGCCAAGGACTCTCCTTTGGTAGTCTCAAAAATAACTAACTTGGGGTGTTCGGTTTGTAATACAGTGTATCCGCAAACATTTACTGATGACTTAACCATTAAAGCAACCGTTGTATCCTCCGTTACTAGTGAGTACACCGTCTGAACGCGATTATGAACTAAATCATCAATTTTATTTGTATAACCTTCATACAAAATACTATAATGGTGAAAATTACAATTATTTGTAGGAATAGAATTCCAAAACGTATATCCACCTTCTACATCTATGCATGCTGCATCAGACAACATACAATGTGTACCAGAGCGCAAGTATATCAGATTGTTATTCAAATTTACTCTTGCTTTTTGCTCTTGTAGAGTTATTTTTAAAGTACCCTGTACAACAACAGACTCCCAATCCCCATAAGGATCTGAATATGCAGCTGCGTTACACCTTCCTTCATTATCTAAGTAACCTGCATAAAGTATAGGGTGTGACGGCGTGCTATTTACCTTAATTCTGCTAATAATATGGTTGTTAAACTCTAATATTCCGGTATTATGAAGTTTTTTACAACTTTCATTACTTATATCGTATATGTATTGACGCTCGCCATGTTTTACAATCGAAATGTGTGAATACATCCCGCAGTAAAAAACAGTTCTATGTATCTCAAGTTTACATTGTATGGCTTGAGTTACTGTACATTCGTTGACTTATAATAATTGAACATATTTTCTGGTAACGTTGAGTGAGTTTGATGGTAGTTGACATTGCCCTACGTCTAGTAGTGATATTGTTGTAATATTTAGTGAGCGTAATCCGCAATCATACCCTATTAACGCTGTAGTGGCATGGACCAGCAAGGCAATTGCTAATGACACGAACATCTGCAATCAGATCATGAATAAGGTTATTCATCTTCTAAATGTTTTTTTCTTGCTTTAACTTTGATCTCTCGATTAATGTGTGACACTTTCAATCTATTAGCGTGTACCACCTTACTGTTCCCTTTGAATTGAATTTTGATATTGTTTTTACTTATAACCTCTAATATTCTATGAGGACCCGTATAATGATCCCCAAATTTACCTGGTTTTGGCCCTTTTAGCAAAAAGACGGTCACCTACCTTGAAATTTTTATCGTTCAATTTCCTATCATAGTAATTTTTGGATCGTTGTTTAGCATTCACAAGATTATTATAAACTGTTTTTCTTATTCCTATCAGGCGCGTGACTAAGTCTTTTATGTATCCTTGATAGGTTGGTTGCAAATCATCCTCTCGGAGTGGTTCGCATGACGGTGACCTAGCTAAACGTCCAAAAACCACTTCGAAAGGCGTATGTTTAGTGCATTCATGTACGCATGTGTTATAATTGAAAATTGCAATATCAACCCACTGATCCCACTCACAATCTTTCTCGGAATATTGCTTTAAAAATTCCCCTAATGCATGATGTGAACGTTTTAATGAACCGTTGGATTGTGGATGAAACGCAGCGGTTTTTATTCTTTTGATTTTGAATCGTTTAGCAATCTTTTGAATTAAGCTACTAAGGAAATTTCGTCCCTAATCGGTCAAGATAACCTTAGGTGTTCCAAAAATACATATGAACCTTTTTATAAATGCGTCGGCTATAGAAGCAGCTAAGGCATTTGGTAAAGGAAAAGCAATGCTAAATTTTGATAACTGGTCTTGTATCGTCAGTATATATTCGTTATTGTCTTCAGTTTTAGGCAGGGGACCTACTATGTCCAGAGCAATTTTCTCAAAAACTGTACCAGGTGTGTCTGTTATTACCATGGGTTGTTTGGTTTTATATCTGACTAACTTTTTCAATTGACATTTTATGCATTGTTGTATACGTCTTTGTACGTCTTGTTTTAAATTTTCCCAGTAAAAATCCTGTCGGATTCTATGGAAGGTTTTTGATACCCCTGTATGAACTCCTATTGGCGAGTCGTGGAGTTCCTTAAGGGGGGTTTCTACTTTGTTCGGCCGAAAAAACGTGCGTTTTTTAGAAACTTTTTTTGGGGAACGTATTTAAGATAAACACTTGAAATTTTTTTTCAATTGTAGGTACAAGTTTATTGTACAAGTACAAAAATGTATCAAGGGCTTAGCTATGGCTCGTACTAGAATCTTCAGTAAATATTAACAATTTTTCATTTTACATAACAATTTGTATCGAAAAAAGTGGGCAAAAATCGAGTTTTTCATTCAAAATCGCATAATTGTTTCATTTTTCATTTTTTTTCGAAATCCTAATACCGGCCAAAGACAAAAGTATACAAAGTGAGAATATATTTCATTTTTGTGTTTCAGGTCATCTGAAACAGCGGCAGGACTTCTGCGAGTGGGAAAAATTCGTTCGGCGCGCCGCCATTGCTCAATGCCCTCCCCCCCCTTGCATATTTCTACTGAAAACTTTTTGTAGTTGTACAATAAACTTGTACCTACAACTGAAAAAAATTTTCAAGTGTTTATCTTAAATACGTTCGCCAAAAAAATTTCTAACAAAAGCACGTTTTTTCGGCCGAACAAAGTAGAAACCCCCCTTAAAGATTTGATCGCGTCGTTCTTCAGTTACGTATTGTAATGTCCCTTTACAAATAATAATTTTAATTGAATCATCCTTAAAAGTGGTTTTGATGATTTCGATGATATCTAACGATGGTATATTTTCAATATGAGAACTTTTGGCTATACTAAATTCTTTTATATTTTTTGTTATCAAAGATTCGCGTAAAAGTGCGAACGTGTCGCGTAGATTGTTTTTAATTATTTGTTGTGATTCTGGGTTTTCTTCTCGAATACCTAAACCGAACAAGTACTTATTGTTATTTCTCCTAGTTTCGCTGATGTTGCCTACGCTTACTGTTTGTTTAGCCGGAATTTTATTTGCTTCAACTAGTACCCGACTACCCTGATCGCAAGGACTTCCATCGCTAGCTACAAAGTATGCAATATTGTCTTTACGAAATTGTAACAACTCTTTACTTTCGATTATGTTACGCGAAAACACAGTTTGTGTTGTTTTCTTCCTCTCAGACTGATGATTATCTTCACTTGATAATTTGATACTTAATCCCTCTTCATTTTCTTCACATGTTGATCTTTGTTTTACTGGTGTAGGTTCATTAGATTCAGCATCAGTGAGTGACAAGTCAGTTCCTGTACCCTTATGGTCCATGTTCAATTCTACTGCACTTGGTTGAAATTGAACAGGTATATCATTGGTAGGACTAGTTTGATAATTCTTGGATTTTCCTCTGGGTATCCTAGTTCTTGCTTCGAAGTCGCTATCAGTATCACTCTCAGCGTAATTAATTCTTTTACTTCGGCTTCGTTTCTTCCTCAAATTGGGTCCATTTTCAAATGATACCTTGTTTGAGTTTGGTTCCTCAAAGTTGTTGAAACCTTTTGTCTTATTTTCCTCTTTATTTTCCATCATGGTTTGTCTTCGAGTTAAGACACTGATTCGTTTGTATTCTACTGGGTTCCTTGACAGTGCGTCTGCATTAGAATTCTGTCGCCCAGGCTTATATATGATTTCATAATCATATTCAGATAGCTTGAACCTCCACTTTTGAACTCTCGTGTTTAGATCAGCTGTCTTAAACCATATCAGAGGTTGATGATCTGTGACTATTGTGAATTTCCTTCCAAATACGTAGGGTTGGAATGTTCTAACAGCGGGTATCACTGCTAAAGCTTCCGTTTCGTATGTGTCGTAATTCAGTTCCGGTCCTCTGAGTACCCTAGAAGTATAGGCAACAGGTAAATCACTCCCAATTTTGCCTTGTGATAAAATTCCACCGACAGCATAACCAGATGCATCTGTTGTTGTAATAAATGGCTTGCTCATATCGGGGGTTGCAATAATGGTGCTCTGCACAATAATTCCTTCAGTTTTACAAATGCCTTTTCTGCATCATCTGACCAATGAAATGTCTCATTCTTTTGTAGCAGCTTTGTTAGTGGTTTAGCGATTCTAACAAAATCTTCAATGAATCGCCTATAATACCCCGCCAATCCTAAAAATTGTCTAACAGCCTTAACATTCTTGAGTTTGGGAAAGTCCTTAACAGCTTCAAACTTTTTTAGGGATCAGGATTGAGCCCTTCGGCACTAATAATTTGACCTAGGTATGTGACTTCTCGTCGCAGTAACTCGCATTTCTTCGGCTCTAGCTTCCAACTTGCTTTCCTTAATCGAGCCATTACTTCGTTGAATAATTTTTCATGTTCCTCTAAAGTTTTTGCGTAGATTACAATATCATCTATGTACACAAATACACCTTTTCCTATCATTCCGTCGAATGTCATGTTCATAGCCCTCTGATATTCTGGGGCTGCATTTTTAAGTCCAAACGGCATCCTTACAAATTCAAAATGTCCACTTGGAGTAGAAAAGGCGGTTTTATGAGCATCGGCTTCATCTAGAGGAATTTGATGAAACCCAGAGACACAGTCTATGACTGTAAAATAACATGCATTACCGACTTGGTCGAAAATATCCGTTATGTTGGGCAGGGGATATGCCATAGGAATTGTTTTCTCATTAAGTAGTCGAAAATCTAATACAACCCGCCATCTTGGTTTACCACTTTGATCAGGTTTTTTAGAAACTACCCATAGGCTTGTATTGTAGGGAGACTTCGAAGGTCTTATGATTCCTTTTTCCAACAATTCATTTACTTGCTTATCTACTTCCGTTCTCAAATTGTGAGGCAATCGATATTGTTTCGTATTGACTGGATATTCATCTACCGTGAGAATTCGATATTTAGTTATGTTTTTGGCCGACAATTCATCCCCTTCTAGTAGAAATCAATCCGTGTGTTTTTCTAATAATCTATACACTTATTTTCGTTCTTCAATATTGAACTGGTCCAATTCCAGAATTTCCTTTAATTTGTCAAGACGAGTTACGCGATCAAAATTATTCCTGATTGAACTCCCGAGATGTTTCGTTATATCCTCTGAATCAAATATTGAGTATGCTTCAAAACAGCCTAAATTCACATCATGTTTTATCTCAGGAATGCATAAATCTTCTACAGTACTTTGATTAACACTCTGAGAATGATGAAGTTCTCCTAGACTGATTTTATCATCCCATATGTAAACGTTGTCTTCAAATTCATCAGATTGATAATCGCTCTTTTCTATTTCTTGAGCCGAGGTATCATCTCCTTCGGTCTTGGATGTGCCTGTACTGTTTTGTTCTGCTTCTTCTCTTGTGTGTTCCACTGGTTTTATTCCTTTAAATGCGGAATATTTTTCGGATATAAATTATTCGGATCCTAATAACTGGCTGTAACCAACGTAGAAACAACCTCTCCACTAATCCCTTTTAAATATACAGTTTTATTAATATCTATTTCGCAATCAGATGGTAAAGAACTTATTTTAAATAGGTTACCTTTAGATCCGGTATCTAATAAAAACTGCCCTACGTATGTATGTTCTCGGTTTAAAACATCAATAAGTGGTAGAGTTTGCATCTGATAAAGTTGATTAACGTTGAATATTCTATCAACCTCATTGCCCTTATGCTGGTCCTTATTCTGTTTAAAAGGTATTATATAGTTAGCAAAGTGTAAATTCTTATGATTAAAATCCATAGCTACTCCGTTTTCATAAAGAAAATCTATTCCTAATATACCGTCGTATGGAATATGTATTACTTCCTGTATTACGTGAAAAATAATCATGTGGTTAAAGATTTTAAGTGTTACATTTCCTAATGTACAGAAAGGTTTGTCAGAAATCCCCTTAATCCAAATATTTTTTGAATAATTTATTTTAATGTTATGTGGTAGTACGTTAAGGTTAATTACGTTTCCCTGTGAACCGGAATCTATCATAAAGTCTATCTTTTGTTCATTACATGGAGATTTAAAGGAAACAAACGGAATTAAATCGCAAAATTTGTTTAATCTAATGGCAAGATTTCGCAAGTTTGGTTTTCCATTTGAAAGAAATTTGTTGAGCGCATCTGCCGTTGAGGAGTCTCCGTATTTGCGCTCGTGTTCGGGAGACTTTGTCCGTTTCCCAACCTCATCATTTCATTGTACTGACGTTTGCGACATACTTTGATTGTGTGCCCTAAGGTTTGACAGTACGCACAATTTTTACCGGTTTTTATCCGACAGGTGGCAGCCGTATGCCCTGTTCTACCGCAGATTTGGCCAGTTAAAAGTGACCTAGACTCTATTTGTGAGTTCAACCTATCTGTTGCTGTTTTAGATTAATAACACCGACTCGCAACGTGTCCAACTTTGTTACAAATCTGGCAAGTACTTATGCCAGCAGTTTGCAACCGACATTGCCAAACTACTTCAATGTGGTTTATTCCGGTCAGTCTATTCCGACATTTATCTGCTGAATGTCCGGTTTTATTGCAAAATTGACAAGTGACTACTGGCTGGGGGCTAAACGCGCGTACCCCATCCTTATTTTCCCCTGAATTATAGATTTAGGATAGGTATGTATTCTTTCTGAGTTCCCTAGTTTGGGGCATAGTTCTAAAGTTATTTTTATCTTCGCTCCTTAATGCTCTCCTGGCCTCTACTAATCTTTCTGCCTTAATGGCATTCTTGACTATGTGTTCCATGTCCAATGCATTTTCTAATCTCTGTTCCACCTTAGGCTTCAAAACGCGCTTGAATCACTCTATGCAATTATTTTCAATTGACGTTCTAAACGCGTTATCAATGTTTCCAGTATTAACCCTTTGGGTCTCTATTATACGCCTACCTAAGTCTCGAATACGGTTCGCAAAGGAAATAACCGTCTCGTAATCCCTCTGGTTTTTTTAAAATAACTTACTCTGTTAAGGAAAATTGTTATTTATGTGCGAAAGTTTATATTTGTAAGCCTGGGTTGAAATGAAAAATATTTCTATTTAGAATATAAGAAGGTTAGATTTGTATATATTGAATTTATGGAAAGTCTATGTGAAATCTTAAATGATTATTATTTTGAATATTTTTATCGAGTTTTAGATGGACATATTTGATTGAACGCAAATCTTATTTGCACGCTTAGTATATAGTATTACAATATATATGTCTATATAATCAACTGTATATATATTATAATACTTGTTTGTTAAAACTATTTTATACGCATACCTATCTATAGTTACACATATATTTGTTCAAAAAAGGAAAATATAATAAAATTATATTGTAATAGTTTGAAAGGTGGGTTGAGTCTATCAGTATATGCACTGAATATCGCACCTTGGACCGGCAGTTGCACTCTTATCTCAAGTGCTCAGTCTGTTTGTTAAGGGACAAGGTCCGTTTTATAGGGCGTTTTTCCACATTTACCGGGTGAAACAATTTCTTCTGATCTAAATCTAATCGATATTACTAATTTGTTTAACTACACGTCCAATTCGATGGGACGTAACAGTCGCATACTTTTTTTCTTTGAAGTTGAAGCATGATAATTCTGCCTGCCGCAACTGCTATAATAAAAATTATTAACAAATTGAGAGTTTTGTTATGTTGAACATAACCATCTGAAGCTCTAGGGTTTTGTGAGTCTGTTGATAAAATTTCAGACTATTCCGGACAAATTTGTACGAAAAACAGAAAGTTGATTGTAAAACATAAATCGATTTCGTACCTTCAAAAAATACGGTTTTCTTCGATTATAAAAAAAACTTGAATTCTAACACAAAAATTTATGGAAGAAAAAATATGCGGAATGACATTTAACATGTGGTGACAGTTTTTTTAAATCATTTTTCCGAATTTTTTATTTAGATGAAAAAAAACGTCCACGCATTGCGGTTTCCCTTCGTTTGCCTACTAGGCCACGCGCTCCTTCGGTTATGGAATCGGAAGCTTCAATTTGAAATAACGATCTTTTTTGGTCGCTTGACTAGAATGCCCCCTTAAGCTTCGATTTGATAAAGTTAAAATTTGTAAAAATTGATCTAATTTAGTTAAGTTCAAATAAATAATACAATAATTATGAAGTTGAATTTTTCAGGATAGCAAACCATAAAAGCTATCCCGAATTTTAAAAATAATTTTGAAAGTGGAATTCCTCTTTTTCGTTGGCAAAATTAATTTTTAAATATATCCAGAAATTTCTTAATTTTGTAGGAAATTGGTCGTTTTTAATGGGAATATTTTCGTAGTATGTAGAAAATTTTCCTAGCAAGTCAAGGAATATAGAAATTTACCGTAATTTTCATTAGAAAAATTACCGACGTTTGTGTGTTTATTGCATCCCGAATATTTTTAAAATATTTCAGAAAAATTATTTGTCGTATACTTTTAATCTTGGAAAGTAATGAAAATATTTTTAGAAATTTAATTTTTTGTTGCAGTTCACAATCACGAACGGCGCCTTGACATAGTTCTCACTTCTACAATGACCATTGAATCAAATAAGATTAGGTGTAGTTATTGAAAATGAAATATCTTCGTTATTAATGACCTTGATGTTAATGACCTCGAACTTTCGGTGATAAGATACGTTTCACGGAAGACAATATTTTGATTCACTGTGAACTCTATACACTGATTTAACTATTTTGTTACGTAAATTCTCAATTAACCTCGGAATTTATATATTTAATGGTGGTGAAATAATTTTTCGGATTAAATTACTAATTTCAAATACAACTGAAGTTGATTATACCTCTCTTTGAATTAAAAATAAAAACGAATGCAAACATTAATTTTCAAAAAGAAACATTACTTTTACAATAGGTATAAGGCTTTCTGAAACGTTTTATTTGTAATTAGAATTATAAGTTCACTCTAAAATCTAGGGAACAAAATGAAACTAAAATTAAAATAGCTATAACTTCACAAATGCAGATCGTGAAATATAAATTCAGAACTTTATGAATTTTTTCCGCTGAATTAACGATCTCAATCAAAAAATGTCTAGAGATATTTTTGATCACATATTTTACATAAAATACGAAAATATTTTTTTCATTAGCATATTATTAAATCTTCAATATTCGGACCGCCATATTGGATCCGCCATTTTGAATTTTCTAACACTGTCACCGAATTTTCATATAATGTGCCAAGAAACATAGGAAAATTGAATTTAATAAAGGTTCAGGAATTTTCATCAACGATAATCTTGAAAAAACTCGGTATTTCCCAAGTTCTCCAAGCGCCATATTGAATCCGCCATTAATCAGGTCATTACATATACTGGAAAAGGTCTGTACATAATTAATCAATCAAACTTTGACAGTTTGATCAATAAAATTCCGTGTATTATCCAATTATCTGAGAAATGTCATGAAAAAACGCTTATTTTTCTAAATTTCCATAGTTTTCCACCATTTTGGAAAAGATAAAACATTGGGAGTTGGACCAAAAAATATTTTTCATAAACTAAAACTATTTTGTCTACCTTTGTCCATAGTTTGAAATAGATCAATATGCTTTATCCATTTAAAAAAAAAATAATAAAAAAAAAATTTCAAATTTTCGGTACTTTTTTAAATAAAATCCGCCATATTGGTTTTCCAGTGCACGATAATGTTTATCCCGTAAATTAAAATCATCTAAAACTTCTTAAAATTGTTTAAATATTTTAAACTCTGTTAAAAATATGTCTTATCCTAGGTTTTCATAGTTTAAAAAAAATATATATTTGTTAATTTCGAAAAATAATCAAAATTCTAAATCAAATAATTGTCCATCGACCTCAGTCTTTATGTTCTTTACGTTGATGAACAAATATTATTTTGAAAAATTGTGGATAAAGACCAGTAGGAACTAAATTACTCTTATGGTAAAGTACCACTAGCCCTACTAAAGACAATATTTTACTAATAAACGTATAAACAATATATGCGTACTGATCACGTTTAGAAAATACTGTATAGAAACATAACTTTACTTTTCTATATTTTCACTCCTATAATCAAAGGGAATCAAAATAATTTTATAATTTATACTTACAGGCATATAAGGTAATTTGAGATTCTCTTTTCTAATCAAAAATATATCCATTTCCGAATTCTATATTTTAAAAATCTATTTCAAATTCCATTCAATGATTCTTTTTTGGGACATAATACTTTTATCCAATCAACATAGATACTGTGAAAAACTTTAGGCTAATTTTACACATAAGCGACTATCAAGAGATGTGACTCATTCATTTGAAAACCTGAAAAATCTGTTCATCTCACTTTAGCATATGACGTCAGAAGGAGTTAGAGTGAAATGAATTGCAATAGGCTTTTTCCACTTGGTGGCATGAGAGCACTATGACATATGAAAGCGCCCTAAGGGCCTGTAACCAATAAAATGATTCTTTTTTTTAATCAAAACTCATTATGTTTGGTTGTGCAAATTTAATACATAATAAGGCAATTATAAGACAATATCCCGAAATTTCTTGACATCCCGTAAAATTTCCCAAGTCAGTCAAAATTTCCCGGATTCCGGGAAATTTCCATGCAATTGGCAACACTGGTGATTTTGGACGTTAATGGGTTAAGAACAACATGTACAATAGTATTATTTAAAGTATTGCCCATCTGAAGCTATGACTTTTTTCATCTTTCTGGCAATTTGTGGATTCCGTCCCAAAAGAACTGCTCCGACTTGGCGGCCAAGAATGAATCAAGCCAATTTTTGATACCCTGTTCTGATGTGAACCGTATTCCAGCGAGGGCGTTCTGCATTGACCGGAACAAATGGTAGTCAGAAGGGGCAAGGTCCGGGCTATAAGGCGGGCGGGGTAAAACTTCCCATCCACTGTTTTCCAATAGTATATTATGCAACATGTGCGTAAAATGCGGTTTTAAACACGCGTGGTGATAATGTGCACGAGTGCCCGGCGAAGCCGGGCATGAGTTCGACGCGATCACCACACGTGGGTAAATCGTACGCACGAGATGCATGCGATATTTTTTGACACAGTGTGCGTAAAATGCGTTTCAATGATATCAGACAATATGACGAAAGTAAGGTTGATGGAGACTAAAGAGGGTGACGTGGGGCGGAAGAGCGGGTCCAGGGCTGCAGGCCCTGGTAGGTATGCAGGGGGCGAAGCCCCCGCTGGGGGTGAGGGGGCAGAGCCCCTTCCCATATAGGGATAATTAGAAGGGTAATTAATTACATAATTCGTCTAAAGATTTCGTTCCGTTCGCTTTTTTCCAATTTATAAATTCTTCATAACGTCTTTGATAAATAAGTCTCGATTTATATGGTAATGATTCCCTCACTGCATTCTCAGCAGCTGCTAATATATTCTCAGGAATAAACTCGTCGTCGGAAAAATCACTTTTACTACCAGCCATTATTATATTTGCTTTGAATAATACGAGACGTCTGCAAGGAGTCAAAACACAAGCCGTACTGAAGCTTATCCTGCACACTCTACTATATTGAGCTAATAGAATTCTAATATTCTACACTCTAATATAACGATAACATTTTTTTTATTTTACGCACACTGTATCGTAATAAGCCGTTTCACGTACACATATGGGTGGGTAAAAACGCATTTTACGCACACTGTGTCAAAAATAGTTCTTAACCAGAATAGCAACATGGGGCCGAGTCCTGTCATGATGGAAAATTATTGCCTCGTGTCTGGTCGCATATTCCGGGCGTTTTTCGGCTATTGCTCTCTTCAAACGGTTTAATTGTGTTCGGTAGCGTTCTCCATTGATGGTTTTACCCGGTTTTAGCAGCTCATAATACAGCACACTCTTCATATCCTATCAAATACAGAGCATTACCTTCGCGCCATGGATATTCGGCTTTGCCGTTGATTTGGCTGGTTGGCAGAGTTTCACATATGATTTTTTGCGCTTGGGGTTATCGTAATGGATCCATTTTTGATCAATAGTAACAATCCGATGCAAAAATGACTTCTTTTTGTGGCGTTCCAGCAGAATTTCGGACATGCAAGACCGCCTTTCAACGTCTCTCGGCTTGAGTTCATGTGGCACCCAATTTCCTTGCTGTTGAACGTTTTGAAATGGATGCTTGAGTGACTCCCAAAGATTCTGTGAGCTCTTCTTGTGTTTGGCAATAATCTTCATCGAGTAATGCTTCCAGTTCTTCATCTTCAAACTTTTTTGGCTGCCCAGGACGTTCTTCGTCTTCCAAGCCAAAATCACCACTTTTAAATCGTGCAAACCACTTTTGGCACGTTCGATCAGCCAGAGAATGTTTACCATAAACTTTCACCAAAATACGATGACTTTCGGCAGCAGTTTTCTTCATATTAAAGTAATGAAGAAGAACTCCCCGCAAAAACACTTTTTCAGGCACTAAGTTCGACATATTTGTGTGAAAAAAAATTATTGTTGTTTACGCTTCAAATGAATGACATATACTAAAAGAGACTAATAAGTAGGTGGAAACAACGTCTTTGGACAATCAGAAAACATATCTCAGTGGATTAAATTTTAATTAAAGAAACGAATCCTTTTTACAATACTCGACGTTTCGAAGTCGAACTGACTTCCTCTTCAGGAGCTTTTTAATAGAAAAGAAGAATATATGTCTATTAATAGTTAAAAACATTTTATATAAATAAATAAGATTAACTTAATATTTATAATAAGTCCTCATGTTCTATTTATAAATCTAAAATAACAAAAGTCGAATTTATAATTATAATAGGAATATTTTACAGACCATAATATAATGAATTGGTTTCTTATAAAATCCTTTCTTTGTCAAACATTAAAAATTTGGATGTCACCATTTGTCAAAGATTCACATAAAAGTTAAAAAAATATATAAAATCGTACAATAAATTATATAACAAGAGGAAATTTTCTCTTCTGTCCATATTATTATTAACTATTAGAAAAACTAAGTAAAGAGCATTCCAGCTCCGTTCTCCTACGATGGAATTATAATCAAGTTACGCCATCTCTTAGCAAACGGCACGAATTAAGTCATAGATCCAATATTACTCGAGTTTCCCGATAAGTTCCTTGATTTAGAAAAATTTTTGTAATAGTATATTATGTGCCTAGGCGCATAATGAGGGTTATTACGCGAGGAAGGACAATGCTCGCAGGAGATCGAAGCCAAGGCGTAGTTGAGGCGTAAGTGACGTGTAGTCGAAGCGTAGTCGAGACGTAGCTGAGGCAAAGTGGAGACAGATCGGAGACGAAGCCGAGGTGCGATCAGTCCTGCGAGCATTTCAAGCGAGTCTCGTAATTACCCGAATTGTGTGTATTGGCACATATTCTATTTTATGTGACTTCGGTGCGTATACGAGTTTTTATGCGTACACTCGAATCTAATCTAGTATTCATCATGATTCTTGGCCATTGCACTTGATGTTTCGCGACTAGCTACGGCCATTCTTATTTTCTCGAGCTTGTGTAGTAGTAGCGTATTGTAATAGACGCATGGGCAGTTCAAATGTACAAGGCTTTGACAGTACGGTGACAACGCTGTACGAAGAAGAAGAAGAATAAGATAAAGATTACGCTCCACTGTATGGTTATAGGCTCATGTGCAGTTCAATTTTACATTACATTCCTCTGTGTCGTAATACACAACATTACGCTACTCTCAACTGTAGCGTAAAAACGAGTTTACGCGCCGGAGGCACATAAAATATTTTTCTGCATTGAAAGCAGTTATTTTTGTTTTTGCTAATTAGATCACTTTTAAACTTCATCTGTAAACACTCCAATTAACAGTAATTCATATTATTTTTACAATTTATATTTGAGAATATTCAACTGATTGTTTTCCTTAACAGGGAGCATCACACAGAGAAAAATAGTCGAGACTTGGAACTTTCTTATATAGTGACTGCAAGAGTTATTCAGAGCTTGTGAGAGTAAGTGTCGTAGCTAGAGTTTTTGAGCCTTACTCAAGTAAAAATAAATCAACTTGTTTCATAAATTATTTATAAAATATTTCGTTATTTTCATATAATTGATTATTTATTATAATTATGATTTTTGATACAATGATAATTTAATTATTAATTAATATTTAGTATACATTTTTATTAATTAGTTGAGTTTGAAATTTCTGCCACTGCCTACATTATCGGAGGAGCACTAGTCGCGTATCAGATAGGATATGTCGCCGATAGGTGCCCTGGTAGACAATTTCAAACTCATATATCGCAAATAAATGCAAATTAAATTCAAATTATTAAAAAACATTTTTATTATAACTACACCGAAAAAAAATTTTTTCCGAGAGTCAACTATCACCCATAGTTAAGTCTAACCTAGTTGAAATAACACGGATTCCTGTTTAAGAGAATCATGTACATACAGTTAAACAAACCAATATGATTGCAAAGTTGGCGCCTGTCCTAACTAGGCAAAATAGTATACGGGTACAAGGAATTTTTTTCGGTGTACGTATGAAGTTGAATAAAACTAAAGTTTGAAATATACCTTAAAAAATTGCATTCTTATCAAAAAGTACCTTGTATAAAAACATTTAAAAGAAGGTTCTTTTATTTTCTGTGTTGTATATTTTCAAAAGATGGATTTTACGATTGCGAATTCCAAATTATTATTGTGCCTAAGAAATTTATGTGAAATCTAAATCTTGTATAGATTTTTCAAATTTTATGTAATTATAAAGTAATAATGAATGAATTAACAAAAAATTATGAATCAAGAATTTATTAAACTTACAGAATCTATATAACTACACGGAGAGAAATTACTGGTGCCATGCACTCGAAAGATACCAGTGTTTGGCAATTGTGGCTGTTCAAGTAGTTGAACTTACAAACTTGAGTAATAAATGCTTAAAATTCATGCGAGTTGCGCAGAGTAATCTACAAAGATAAAATACTGTGTATTCACATCAAAAGTATATGATATCACAAAATTTACTGATCGTGCGACTTATAGTAGATACTAGATGGGCCAATGGTGCCAAACGCTTGAGTTTCACGTGTGGCGCACGTGAAACTCAAGCGTTGAACTCCTTAGGCTTTTTATATGAAGAAATTATAGTATTAGATATCCAGTGTATGTGTTTAGAAATTTTTAATGCACGCTTTCATACTTCACCCTACACTTCTGAATTTAACTCAACTTTTATTTATTTTTGAACATTTATTATATCACAAATAATTACAATGACACTAAATAACTTCTAACTTGTCCATATGTCCAAAATTTGATCGGAGGCCGAGTAAAATTACTTCAACTATTTTTCTCCGTGCAGAAAAAAAATCCTTGGAAGTGTTTTAAAGAAACTTCAATCGATCTGTAGAGATGTTTAAAATCCTTTTTTATCAGAAAAAGTTTGTTGGGATATCCAATAAATTCGCTTTCCTGTTGTAGTATTTAATAAAAGCTATTTCTCAAAATTGGCTTAAAGTGTAAAGATGTGCTTATTATTTTTAGAAAAACTTATCTATAAAGATTGTATACAACATCAGAAAATGAAAATTGTCTTTTATATGTAATTACGATTATGTATACATGATCGATTGTTAAGAAGTTTTGTACTTCACAATATAACTAGTAAACATATTTTAAACATTTCTTACCTGCCACCTTTTTTTTTAATAAACCTTTTCTATTTTTTAAACATCGTTCAGAATATTTAAAAAGTTTCCTTTTATGAATCAATACCAAAAGGTTAAAAAATTATGATTTTAATCAAGTACTTTGTTTTGTAAAGTATGCTACTGCTAATTTGTTGGTTGGCACAGCTTTTTCTTCGCTGCTGTTATTATCAATATTCGTGACATAATTCACAAACTAAACAACACTGAGAATAAAATGTTTGCAACCAAATTTGCGTTGATGTAATAGAAAAATTTTCTGAATATTTTTCTAAAGATTTTAAGATCTTTGCAAGCTTATATTTTTTTTGGAATTACATTTCCAAAAATACGAACTGTGTAAATATGGTCCTTCGTATGAACGATCCAATTATCTGTTCTCAACCCTTGACCTCTTGTAGTCTTAGGACATTACCCCAGGCATCGACCTGATTTACAAATCCCTGTCGGTAGCTCTGAGGTGAGGTCGAGGAATACCTCCTCTCTTTGAAGATCCCCTGATCTCAGTTCACAGAGCTGATAACAGAACACTTTTGATCCGCAAGATCAATAGCTTGTAGGCAAATTAAATAGCTCTCAGTTTCCTCTTTTTGAAGAGAGTATATTCATTTTAACATTCGATAGTTGGTAAGACATGTCTTCCGTCACTATTGAATTTAAATTAATTAAAACTCATTGAAAAAGTAATTTAATTATAAACCTAATCTTAAATAAGTATCACTAAGACAAATTTTTTATTTTAATTGATCATAAAAATTCAGTTAATCCAAGATATTGTCTTTGTTAACTTCATTGTAAACTTCTGTTGATTTGATTAAATAAATATATAGTCTGTTATGATACTAGTACAGAAAATTAATGATTCATGATGATTACAAATGAGGAATCACCAATCCGCACATGTAAAATGGCACATTCCTAATTAACGTGAAAAGTGTGTGGAAATCTTTATTCATGCACACTTTTTAAGGCCATTAGGAATCTGTCATTTTGTGCACATTTTTCCATGCGCACAGTGAAAAATTCCCCTACAGTTTTAAAATAGTATATTGTGCAATTAGGGGGAAAAAAAAAGTTTATTTTGCGAGTGTGAAGTTTGATGCCCGAGCAAAGCGAGGGCAACAATCACGTGAGTAAATAGTACAATATGTTTCGAGTGGCTGTAGAGCGGTATTGAGGGCGTCTTATTATGACTCGGTAGACTACGAACATGTTATATCAACAATGTTTATAAACATAGTATTTACTCGGTAGGAAATATGAAATTGCATACATGAATACTAGCCATGTTAGAAACGTAGGATGCGTGCCAACGACACACATTGGAAAAATGAAACCCATATTGTCACAGCTCTTCAGCGGACGTAACGAACAAAAGTAGGACCTAAGGAACGGAAGTAGGATCTGCGGAACGAAAACAGATACAATATTAAAACGCCAGTTGTAAATAAACGCCCTTACTACCTCTCTACAGGGACTTGAAGTAAGGTAAAAGCACCAATAGCCGGACAGTACCCAATAGCCGGACAGAGCAATGAATTTTTCTCAAAATTAGAGATTTATGAATCACTTATCGCTATTTTGGTGTACCGTATACAACCCTCGGAACGTACACTTTAAAAAAGTGATAAATTTGTTGAATTAGAAATTAAAACTTCGCGAAGAAAAAAAAAATTTCTCTACTGAAGCACAAGGCTGGTCGAAATGTAGCGAAATATGCTCTATAAACTAACTGACGCGTTGTCAGCAAATAACATTTACATTTACCTTCATTTGTCATTTTAATACGTGTTACACTAGTCAAATGCTTTATATGAACCATAATATTTTTCAAAATTGAAAAACATTTTCCTTTAATTGAATATTTCAAATCCGGTTATTAGGTCAATGAATATTCGTTTTGCCTAATAACCGAACGCGTATCCGGCATTACATTGCACTGCTTTTTGAGGAAAAAACAAGAAGAGACAGGAAAAAAAGAAGCTACACTAAAAAAAAAAAAAACTAGAACAGAAAGAGAAAAAAGAAGTTGCATTAAAGAAAAAACAGGAACAGCAAGAAAGAAGAGAAGCCACGTTAAAGGAAAATCAAAAAAAAAATTTTTGAAAAGAAAGAAAGAAAGAAGAATAAAACAAAAAATCAACAAACAAACGAAGAAGCAGAAGTGTTAAATAAATATTTTATTATGTAAATGTAGAGCAAAGTTCATAGAAAAA
The DNA here is from genome assembly GCA_030998225.1 of Diplolepis rosae. Lineage (NCBI taxonomy): Eukaryota > Metazoa > Arthropoda > Insecta > Hymenoptera > Diplolepididae > Diplolepis > Diplolepis rosae. Next base: position 283,319 of record JAPYXD010000710.1, read on the forward strand.
AATTGGCAAAATAAATTAATCTTATTTAATAGACCTCAAAAGCATTAAGTTTATTAACAATTCTATTTGTAAAATCCTTTCAATATTTTTTTTTATAAGCGTAGACCTAAAAAATGTTTCCGTAAATATTTCCCAGTGTTTATTATGCTTAAAAAATATCAAATCTATATCAATCAAATTATAATATTCTCTTGTCCGAGTATTGGTGCAGCGCTGTCCGGCTATTGGATCAATTCACTTTTCCCTTCCGGCAATTGGCTCCAGAGCATTATTAGTAAAGGGTGATCAATTTAGAGGTATAGGATTTTAAATTGAAATGAAACAACGAAAATTCAAATTGATAGGGCAATCTTTTTTATTTTTGTTTAGAACCATTCACGACATTTATTTTTTAAAGATAACCCCTTTTAAATGTTGGCCGAAACTGCGCTTTAATTCGTCCATCCGTAAACACCAATTCTGAATGACTCGCTCGAGGACTTTGGTCGGTATCTCGCTAATAACTTATGTTGGCTTCGAATGCCTCAATAGTAGCTGGTTTATCCACAAAACATTTAGACTTTGCAAACCCCCACAAATAAAAGTCCAAAGGTGTGATATCACACGATCATGGAGGCCAATCCACCGGTCCGAGACGAGAGATAAATTGCTCACCGAAACGACTACGCAGTAAATCCATTGTTACACGGACTATATGACATGTAGCGCCGTCTTGTTGGAACCGGATGTCGTGGAGATTACGGGCATCATTTCCGGCATGAAAAAGTCGTTTATCATGGCTCAAGTTGTTGAGATCGGCGCCGAATCGATTCTTCCGGGTCTTCGGCAAAACACTCATTTACAGCCGCAATATTCTCTACAGTTCGGGCCGTACGTGGTCTAATCGGTCGAGTATCATCCAATAATGTTAAATTATTCTCGAGTTTGCCGATGGTATGCCGAATAGTGCGTTCGGTAGGACGATTATGTACACCATAAATTGGCCTGAGCGCACGATAAACACTTTTCACAGAGCGTCCATTTTCGTAATATAATTGTACGATTTGTAAACGTTGTTGAGGCGTAAGTCTTTCCATGATGAAATGTCAATAAAAACTGAATAAAATTGTGTATTTAGTTTGACAGTAGTCACGCGTGACATGTCAATAAAACCCTATTGGAATAAGTACCTCCAATTTGATCACACTTTAATAGTCTTGGGAAGGGGTAGGTGAGAAAGCGAGCGTCTTCATTTCTCCGCTTTCCCTATTTTTCCTGTACTTTTCCTGCCGGGGCCGCTTGGCCATAGAGTTGGAGAGGGAGCTAGGGAGAGGGGTACTTGGGTCTGGTAGCCTTCCGTAGAAAGAGAGAGTGAGAGGGTCCATTCCGAGAAAGAGAGGGTAGATGCTGGACGTCCCTTTTGTTTTGTTTTCACGACTTTCCGTCATAATATTAGGGTCTCGAGGCGACTTGAAGTCGTTGGAAGGACAAGCGGCTATTTCTATTTTATCTCCTTAAAAAGGTGCGTATAACAGTTTCTTATTATATATCGAAGCATCAAAATATCTTGAATCTTTTTATCTTCGCAATTATCACATGCAATTTTATGAAAAGAAAGTATGCTTAAAATTGTAAACGCTTAAATAATTTAATTGCAATTTTTAAGCAATAAAGTGGATTCGAAAATGTCCTTAGTTTTCAGTGATTTAATACATATATATATATTTTTTTTTATTCTAAAAAATTACTTGAAAGTGAACTAAAAATATGAAATTAAAGATGTTTCATTGGAATTTACATGTGGTTTTTACACCAAATTATAAAAATAAAATTTTCGTTTCCTACATATCTTTTTTTTTATCTTTTAAGCCCATTACAAAATCACCATTTTTATACTTTAATATCATTTACTATTGTTTTAACTTAGAAGATAAAATCATTAATAATTGAGAAAAATCATTTGATAACCAATAGTTTACAAATTTAATCTAAAAAAAATTTTTCACTCATTTAATTTTTTTAGGTTTTTGGCTAAATTTCATGTATGCTGTATTTTGATTTTTAATCAAGTGTTTCTGGTGAAACACATACGTAGGAAACGGAAATTTTGGTTATTTAGAATCAAAATATGCATAAGTATCAAATCTTTGTAAACTAGTCCCTAAATCTGAATTAGTGAGAAGTCGGTCACTAATTTGCTTTAGTGAAAAATTCTACTAATCATCAGTCAATTTTCATTACAGCTTTAGTGAAAAATTGAAAATTACTAAAAGAAATGGCAAAAAATGACTAATAATTAGTAGAAATTTTCACTAATTCAGATTTTTAGAGAGTAAAAACATTCTCGATCCATTTTAATTAAAAATTGCAGTTAAATTATTTAAGCGTTCAGAATTTTAAGCATACTTTCTTTTAATAAAATTGCTTGATATAATTGTGATAATAAAAGATTCAAGATATTTTGATGCTTCAGCTTGGAAATAGAACATTGTACAACAAGGGGGGAAAGTTGATCATTTAAGGCGAGTGCGATGTTTACATTGCGAGCCGAAGCCGAGAACAGTGAACATCGCACTCGCCTAAAATGATCAACTTTACCCCCTTGTTGTACACGGTACTTTATACAACAAAAGCATGTTTTTCTCACTTTTTGTAAAGTTTGTCATTTAACACCTGGGGGCGTAAATAGGGAGTGGGGGGTGCTTAAATGACTACTTTTAAGCACTGCATCCCTATTTACGCCCTAGGGCTTAAATGACAAACTTCATGCCCGCAAAACACGCGTCAAAAAGCGAGAAAAACATGCTTGTGTTGTATGAAGAAAATTATTAATGTAAATTCTGAATATATCTATAATTTATTCCAAATATTTAACATTTTATTTTTTATTCAAATTTTGTTATAAAATAGTAATTTTTCCAAAAATATTTGTTTCAGAATATGGATTATGTTCACATAAAATTCTCAACGCTTGAATAATTTAATTGCAATTTTTGAAAAATAAAGTGGATCGAGAATGTACTTAGTTTTCAATGATTTAATACTTATATACATGTTAATTCTAAAAAAATTACTTGAAAGTGAACTAAAAATATGAAAGTAAAGATGTTTCATTTGAATTCACATGTGGCTTTTACACCAATAAAATCAAGTTAGATAAATTTAACATAAAACTCAATAGAAAAATTTAAAAACTAACTACCTGAAGATTTAAAATACGTTTTTGATGTTTTTAGATTCGAAAAGAAAAAAAATTATTCTAATTAAAGAGGTATAAACATGTAAAAACCTTAAAATCATTGAAATTTTCTATTTTCATGAATATCACATTTTTAAACAATTTTTAAATTTTTTTTTCAGTACATGGATTACGTCTGTATATTCCCTATGGTTAAAATTCCTGAGGAATGGACCAGGTCCACATCCTCCGATATCTTAAAAGAGGTCTGCAGGGATGCCATAATGAAATTCGATGAGAATGCGGGGGCACTAATTGTGACGAAGTTTGGTGGTGCATTCGCCATGCTGCAAAAAGATACTGGATAAAAAATGGTCTCATTTTCATGAAATTATAAAAAAAATAAAAATAATATACACTGAACAGAAAAAAAATGATCCATATGTAATATTTTCAAATAAACTTGACTTAAATAAAAGTTTTTTGTAATTTAAAAGATAAAGTTATGTTGTCTCATTTCACCGCCCCCCCCCCCCTCCCTACCCTTATTTGTGATGGATCATTTATTTAAAAATGTTTATTTATTAAAATATGTCTGTTTTAAGAGAATTTTTTTTTAATTGATAAATTGTATTTCAATATAACATTTTTTGTACTAAAATAAATTGAATTACAGTAATTTTTCAAGAAGCGTACACTGTGAAAAAAATCTGTACTATACTTAGTATACATTTAATGGAAGCAAGCCGTTCGTAAACGGGGCGCAAGGATCACTAATTCACATGGGAGCTTCGCATTGCCAATCTACCCTTGCCTAGGATCTAGGATCTATACTACGATCTATATCTAGGAGAGGGGGGATGCGTCTGAGGGATGTGTTTGGGAAACGTTACAGAGAGTATCACATACTTTAATTTCAAAATTTTTTCTTAGTATCGCCTTTTTACTAAATAAAAAAAATTAAAATATTGGATTTTTATAGATTATTTAGCGTAAACTAGAACAATAATGAGAGTGTAAGAGATGCAGAAAATCGTGAGAGTGAAAGAGAAATTCTGTTGAACATACAAAAATATGATTGCTCATTAAAAAAATGTAATACTTTCAAGAAGATTATGATTTTAAAATGATTTTAAGATAATTAGAAAGTTTTATTTGGAATTTAAAATAAAATGTAGAAAAAAACTTATGATATAAAATAAGAATAATAATTCTCAATTAATTCAAATTATTTATACAAATTATTTTATTGCCATATATATATATTCTTTTTTCTTAGTATCGCTTTGTTACTAATGTTAAAAAAAAATTATTGGATTTTTATCAATTATTCGGTGTAAAGTAGAAAAATAATGAGAGTGTAAAAGACAGAAAATCGTGAGAGTGAAAGAGAAATTCTGTTGAATGTTTCCATCATAATAATAAAAACATACAAAATATGATTGCTCATTGAAAAAATGGAATACTATTAAGATGATTATGATTTTAAAATGATTTTAAGATAATTAGAAAGTTTTATTTGGAATTTAAAATAAAATGTAGAAAAAAACTTATGATATAAAATAAGAATAATAATTCTCAATTAATTCAAATTATATATACAAATTATTTTATTGCTATGTATATTTTTTTTCTTAGTATCGCTTTGTTACTAATGTTAAAAAAAATTTATTGGATTTTTATCAATTATTCGGTGTAAAGTAGAAAAATAATGAGTGTAAAATACACAGAAAATTGTGAGAGTGAATGAGAAATCCTGTTGAATGTTTCCATCATAATGTTACGTCAGAAGCTTAACACTTCTCTTATTAAAAGATCTCATCGTTTTATGTAAGGATCGGAAGGATCCTCTCTAAGGGATGAGGAATAGTCAGTGATCGAGAATGGTTAATGTCATAATAGTATATTACGTGCCAGAGCGCACAATGAGGGTTATTGCGTGACGAGCGACAATGCTCGCAGGAGATCGGAGCTGAGACAAAGCTGAGGCGCGATCAGTCCTGCGAGCACTGTCGCGCGTCTCGTAATTTTTCGAATTGTGTGCATTGGCTCGTATTCTATTTTATGTGACTCCGGTGCGTATACGAGTTTTTATGCGTACACTTGAATCTAATCTAGTATTGTAGTTGTTTGCGGCGCTAGTCATTACACTTGATATGTCACGACTAGTCCCGGCCATTTTGATTTCATCGATCTTGTGCAGTAGTAATGGATTTTAGTAGACACATGCGCAGTTCAAATGTACAAGGCTTTGCCAGTAAGATGCTAACGCTGTACGAAGAAGAAGAAGAATGAGAAGAAGGATTGAGCTTCGTTTCATGGCTATGAGCGCATGCGCAGTTGAATTTTTACATTTCATTCCTTTGTAACGCAATGTACTACATTGCGCTACTGTTAACTGTAGCGAAAAAACGAGTTTGCGCGCCGGTGGCACATAAAATATATTTATTGACAATGAAATTATATTGAGTAAGCACCATGGAAATGGAAATTGAATTGTAATTTCGAAATACCCTTGTAATTACCCTGGGTTGTAACTTGCTTAGTGATGATATGAGTCCAGTAGAGCGAATGTGGTAACTTGAATCCTTACTTGTAATCTTTGAGATAGATGTTGTCAGATAGGAAATTCGTAGTCCAACCGGTTGATATAGTTGATTCTTTGATCCCAGTTTCAAAGAGAATTTGGAAGGCGATTCCCCTTCACTTTTAAAGTCGTTGAACTCAGCGTCGAATTAGAATTGGTTTGGCTAGCGGTAGAAATCTGGTGAAGCTGGACTAGACTGACTGGATTGCACTCGCGGTATAGATTTGATGGCACTGGACTGAACTCGCGTTGGTTACATTGTAGACATCGGACGTTGACTAACTGTTTGAACTGACTTCTATTGGAACTTTCGCTTTTTATAGAACTTTGAAAGGTCAGCTATGAAGAGTAACATGTTATGACCAGTCACATGTTATTACCAATCACATGCTATTACCAGTCGCGTGTTATTACAAGTTACATGCTATTACAAGTTACATGTTGTGAATGTAGTGTGTGTGGTAAATGCATGCAGTAGTGCGTTGGTACTGTAGGGCTTCATTCACTTTCTCTCTGGCTCATTCGATTTTTTATCATGTGTGGGTATTATAACGACACATGGTAATTTCATATTGATCATCCTATTGATCTGTAGATTTGTCTATAACCTGCGTCGATAAAATCACACTCGCTGTAATACTGTCTTGATCCTTTTATTGGTTTCTTAATCCGCTTGTTACTTTTGGCGGTAGAATCGCGGAACGTGACACCTCCGCCCTTAATTTGAACGCGGGGAATTACATTTTAAATCCAGGATGCTTACTCAATCAAGAACATATTTTGATTTAATTTACAATTTATAACATACAAAATTTCGTTTATACATAGGAATTAACATTCTAAATTATTGTTGTGAATTGAAAATTTATAACAAGTTTTATATAAATGCATAGTAATAACAGAGGATACAATTTTGGAAATATTAAAATCATTTGATTTACAAAATTATGATTGTTGATGAAAAGAAGATTAGAAACTGTAAAATTTTATCGATTAGATATAAAATAGTAAAGAGCAATTTACATAAATACGATCGTTAAAAATAAAATCTGGAAAGCATTATAAATTATTGATTATACATAAAAGAGAAATTGGCATACATAATATTTATAATAGAGATTTAATAATATTAGGATCGTTGATTACATATATAAATTAATAGACGTTGTAACTTAATACATTGAAGAGAAAAAACTTGATTAAATCTAAAATTGATTTCTGGAAAACATGGCATTGCTATTGCTTATTATTAATTTTACATGTTTCTAAATATTAATTTCATGAACTTCAATTTCATTGGTGTATTATTAAATGAATAACATAATCATAAGAAAAACAATTTTACATAATAACAGGGTAATAGATTTTCCTACAATTCTTGTAATTTTAATTGTTTTTTTAATCTTTTTTGTAAAATTAATAGAGTTATTTGTGCATGAAGCATATGAAGAATAGTAATTATTCAATTTGTAATTGTTGCACATTAATTTCTTTTGGAAAAGCAATTTGTACGTTAACAATTTTGTAACGCCATCGCACAGTTTACATTTACAGACTCAATAATTGTAGAAACTGTTCTTCCAATAAGATGCGAATCATGAAATGTCCCCTTGATGGAAGAAAAAACAAAATTGGAGTTATATTTATGATGGCACCGATTATGAAGTGCTTATTTATTCTAGTCAGAAAAAGTCTTTTTTTTCATCCAAAAAAGAAGAAAAATGCAAATATTTCTATATTTTTCTTTAAGTGATAAAATAAAATGTTGATTCGAATGAAAACTAGCATTTTTCTTAGTAAAAAGGTTATTAGTTTGTTTTTTGAAAGGTTGGTGAACAAAAATAAAATTAATTAAATTAAATGCAAAGAAAGTACTCTTAAGAATTTGCTGAACAGGAGAGAAAAGTTGAAAAATTTTAATATATTTGACAAATACTTGCTAGTTTGAGAAGTTTAATTTACTCTGAAAACAAAAACATGAAATATATTGAAATTTTTTTTTGATTGCTATTTGAAGGTACAGTGAGTTACTCGAATCTTTAAAATAGAAAAAATAAGATTAGAATAAAATTTCAAAGGATCTTTTTGTTATAACATTGTCTGTTTTAGTTATTCTAAAGGCTTTGGTTTTACGCAAAGTTTATATTATTTTAAGTTTGAATTCAAATTCAGTTAATCAATTTTGTATATTAATGTACGATCTTTTTATTCGATTGACGTGAACTACTGTCGGTTTTCCTGTAACGTTGATTTTTACATTTCCTTTTCCTAGTACATCTAAAACTTCGTGACGTCCTGTGTATTGATTGTCCAGCTTTTTAATTGTTCCTCCTTTTAATAAAAATACATTATCCCCTATTTTTATTTCCAAGGGATTTATTTTTCTATCGTGGTACATTTTTGATTTTGTTTTGCCTTTATGAGGTTTTCTCTTGCTAGTGTTCGCATTTCATGCAGTTGTGTGAAAAAGTTGATTAAATAATCATCATAGGTTTGCAATTTTTCATTTTATGATAGAGGTTCACTAGAGGGTCCACGGGCTAATTTGCCAAAAACTAATTCGTAAGGCGTACATTTTGTAGCTTCGTGTACACTTGAGTTATATGAAAACATTGCTAATTCTAGCCAATCGTCCCATTCTGAGTTTTTTGCTACAAATTGTTTGAGATATTCGCCTAGAACATGATGTGATCGTTCAAGTGATCCATTGGATTGAGGATGAAAAGCTGTGGTACGAAATTGTTTGATTCTAAAGCGCTTTGCCAATCTTTTTAATAAATTGCTTAAAAAATCTCTGCCTTGATCCGTTAGTACTCCTTTTGGTGATCCAAATATGCAAATAAATTTTTTCACGAACTCGTCTGCTATTGTACCAGCTTGATGATTAGGAAGAGGTATTGCTAGAGTATTTTGTAAAATTGTCTTGTATGCTAAGAATATACAGATTTCCAGACTTTGTTTCTGGTAGTGGACCAACAATATCCATTAATATTTCTTCAAAGGCAGTCTTTGTGACACCTTTATGGCCTCCTAATGCTGAGGAGTGTGCTTCTTCAATTAATTGTGATATTTGTTTTTTTTTTTTGGTGAGGGGGAAAAATGGCGAAATCTTTTATAGACGTTGTACAGGACCCTCCTAGGGCGGTTCTAGGCATACCTATTAAAACCAAAAAACGCCCTCTCACGAACCAATACACCGCCCGCGGAACCGCCTTTCGGCTTTAGACTTCGAGGGCAGTTGGTTCCAGCTTAAAGTCGCGTACGACTCTTCCGTCGTCCGTTCGCCCGGGACTCCCATCCGCGGGCACACGCCCGTTAGGCAGGCCGGCTAACCGCGCCAACCAGGAATGGAATAAGAAGATCCCTCCCCCGGTCGACGCGAACAGCCAAGTCCGCGCAAGACGCAGGACCGCGGGTGTAGGCCCTGATGCGATTTCTACTGGCCCCCATTGTTTCCGCGCTCTGCAGGCTCATCGAGCTCCCTCGTCTTCATCACCAGGGTGACGAATGACTCGATATACATCCAAATCTGTTCAGACATGAGCATGAGAGAGACCATCGTATCAGGAGTAAGCTCGGCAGCCACTGCCTGACCGAGGGCCTCCCTTGCCGCACCCCACTTTGCGCAGACGAAGAGTGCGTGCTCTGCATTATCCACAAGGGAACCGCAGTAGCGGCACGACTCATCGTCTCTTTTCTTGAAGCGCTTCAGGTACGCATTAAAGCAACCATGGCCCGAAAGCGCTTGCGCCAGGTAAAAGACGACTTGACCGTGCTTTCTATCCAGCCAGGTGGCTAGCTTCGGGATCAGACGGTGTGTCCATCTCCCGGTTTGGTCACCATGCCATCGCGTCTGCCATTTCTCGACGAGTCTACGCCTTCCATCCTTGCGGATGGCCTCCTTCGCGCGAGCGATTTCCTGCAGGTCGGCGCAGGTAAGCTCCTTGCGAAGCTGAAAGGTCTCCTGCCTTTCCTCCGCCAATAAATCTATTGGCGGGACGCTCGCCAGGACCAGCACAGCGCACGTCGACACAGTTCGGTATGCTGAAACAATTCTCATCACCACACCTCTCTGTGCCGAGAACAGCTTCTTCAGGATAGCATGGTTGTTAAGAGCACTTGTCCAGATCGGAGCTGCATAGAGCAGCTTCGAATTCACCACGCTCGCCACCAGCCTTCTCTTAGCTTCCCTCGGACCACCAATGTTGGGCATGAGCCGAGTCAGGGCAGCCCCACATTGGATGGCTTTGGCAGTCGCGATCTGCAGGTGTTCGCCGAAGGTAAGCTTTAGTGGCGATGTCCGCCACTGCCTGGATGGCGTCAACTGTGGACCTGCCTTTCCGAAAGCCGAACTGGTTTTCCGAGAGACCGTTCTCGCCGACCATGTGACCCTGTAGTCTTTGTAGGATCATTTCCTCAAGAAGTTTTCCCATCGTATCCAATAAACATATCGGTCTATACGATGAGGCATCCCCTAGAGGTTTGTTGCCCATCCTCAGCAGGACCAACCTCTGCTTCTTCCAGTCTGCGAAGAACCTCCCCTTCCGAAGACAGGAGTTAAAGACTTCTAGGAGGATTTCCGGGTATACTACGATCACCTCTTTAAGGATCTCGTTCGGCAACCCGTCGATCCCCGGCGCAGTGTTTGCCTTGAGCCTTCCACCCGCTCTCTTTAGTTCTTCGAGAGTGAAGAATTCTTCGCTCCGGTCCACGCAGGAACTTCGGTCCTGTCTTTGGAATGGCTCTACATGCGGGAACAAGCTTCGCACGATGTACTTGACTCGATCGGCATTATCCAGGCCCGGGGTCTTTCTTCTAGTCACCAATCTCTTAGTGACTATTTTGAAGGCGAGACCCCATGGATCCTTCTCGACTTCTCCGATCAAGTCTTTCCAACACTGAAGTCGGCTTTTCTTTATGCCTTGCCTCAGAGCTGATTTTGCTTTTTTCCATGCCTCGCGCAGCAGAGGATCACCCTTTGAGCGGGTAAACCTACGCCGCGCTGTAAGGCACTTTAGACGCAGGACGGACAACTGGTCGTTCCACCAGTACATCGAGTCCCCGTTACGCCTGTGCCCGCGGCGAGGCATGGAGTGGTCACATGATGCGACCACTTTTCGTTCGCGAAGCTTGTCTTTGCTGAGTCGTTTTGTGTTCCAGGAGGGGCTCCTTACCTTGCCGCCCCTTCCAGTATTCACTGGGTGACTCCGTTCCTGGAAGCTAAACTCAATGCACTGATGGTCACTCAATGTTATTACATCGAGGACGCACCAGTCGCCTATCCTTGAGGCAAGACGGGGCGCGGCAATCGTGAGGTCGATAATTGACCCCCCCGCTCCTCGTCTGAACGTAAGATCCTTGCCCCGATTCAATACAATCAGGTCATTCCTGGCGACCATCTCACCGACCAAGATTCCCCTCCTGTCCAGACGGGCTTCTCCCCACTCGGGCGACTTACTGTTGAAGTCGCCCGCAATAGGGGACCGCCCACTAGCCTCTTTGAGGCTTTCCTCAAGGAGGAGGATCTGGGTCTCAAAGATCTCGAAGGGATCGCGTCGGTCTCCAGGAATTCCCCGATGGTCAAATCAGGGCTACAAACAAGGATCCCAGCCCACCGTGATGCATCCTGGTACCAAGCAGAGTTTTCGGACCATTTGTGTTGCTCACTAATGAGCAACACATCGGCCCTCCTCTCCTTGGCAGTCTGCATCAGAAGGTTCTGGGCTTCCTTCCTTCTCCCGAGGTTGAGCTGTAGAAACTTCACTTTCCACCCCTCAACCTCTGGAGCTCCGCCCTGAATATTGGGCAGGAACCGCTCCCCGAAGCATGGGCGACATCTTTTTTGCCCCTATCAGTACAAGTCAGGCACCGAGGGGGAGCCTTGCACTCCTTGTCCACGTGTGACGCGCCCCCACACCTCCAGCAGGCATCCTTCCTATAAGGATGTAGTGTCGTGTTGCTGCCCGTGTGTCCCCTCCTCCTTTGTCATCCGGGCTTGGGACCGGCAATGGCGGAGTTATTGTGATCTTTCTTCTTTTGTTGGATATTGCGTTATGCCATTACAAACTATTATTTTCGTATGTGAATTTGCAAATATCAAATCAAATATTAATTTTATTGCTTCCAAAGCTATATGATTGATTTTTGAAGTCTTTGAAATACTAATTGATCGTAGATTCAATTTTTGAGATAATTCGTGTAACGAATAAATTGACAATTTTATATTATTTAGAGTTTCAGATAAATTGTCTGGCATTTCTCCTTCAATCGGAAGAGCAAAATGATAATAGTTTCCTTTTTTAATTTCTTTCGCTGTTCCCTTCTGTAAGTTTTTAAATTTTGGTAAAGTTCTACGTTTTTCTAGAGTTTTTGATCTATTGTCTCGAGGATTTCTATTTGTTGTAACAAAATATACATAATTATCTTTTCACATCGTTAATTGATCGCGACATTCAACGATATTTTTATTCATTGGAATTTGCCTGGTAGATTTTGAGTTGGGCGGAGGGGGCTCTGGGGATGGACGGTTTTCTTCGAATTCTGAATCATTATCATTTTCGAGATTTTCCCTGGTTTCTATTTTTCGTTTTTTGTTTATTTCAGAATTTCGTTCATTAAAAGTGTCTTCAATATTTTCATTTTCAAAAATTTCTTCAGTACAAGAGTTTTCGGAGTTTTCTTCATCTTCAGGTTCTATATCAATTACTTCATCTTCAGAAGTAGAAAAATAATTTTCGCTTTCTTCCTCTTGAAGTATAATGAATTGTTTAGGCTTTTTTCTATTTTTCTCCTTTTTATTTTTTGCTTGGATTTCTTTCAAATTGTCCAAATATTCAGGATCAGAATCAGGATCAGAGTCATCTTCAATTATTTGTTTCCTTGGTCTACATCTCTTTCTTTTTGTTTGAGAGGGGGTATTTTTAAAATCTGTAAGTACATTCTTTCTTGGCCTACCTCGCGATCTCTTGATGGGAGGTTCAAAAGGTATACTTTTCTTGAATTTTCTAGATTTTTAGGTTGATTTGAATTTTTCATTTGTTCTTGTTTTTTCTTTTTACCCCTAGTAGTCATGGTTTTTAATGGCGAATTTTCATAATTTATAACAAGATGTTTTGAAGATAGCAGTTTAAATCAATTTTTATATTTGGCTATATCTTTATTAATTTTGTTAAATAATTCCTCATTTAAGATTCCATTGAAAAATTCCGATAACCTCAAATTAAAATTGGATATTGGTCCTTCTGAAATTTCACTAAAGTCATTCGCATCATCTTCGGCAAATACTGAATCAAGATATTTATTTTTCGAAGTATTTTCTTTTTTGATATTATTTTCTTAATTAATTTTTATAAAAGCATTCTCAAGATTCATTTTTTCTTGAGATGTCATGAAGGTATCGTCATCATCTTCGTGTAAATTTCTTGATTTTTCTTCATTAACAATAGGGTTTCTTGAGGGAGCGTCTGCATTGACATTCATTTTTCCTGCCTTGTATACTACATCAAAATCATATTTCTCGAATTTCAACCTCCAACGTGAAACTCGTGAGCAAGGATCCTTAGAGTTTTGAAACCAAACTAGTGGTTTATGATCAGTTACTAGGGTAAATTTTCTTCCATATAAATAAGGACGGAAATGAGTGACACAATAGTAGATTGTGTACCAAGGGCGGCATGGTGGCGATTCGGGCGGTATTCACACGAGTCACATCGCTACCATGTCGCTCGAGGTACACACGACGTTTTGTGTCCAAATTGGTGGAAAAAGTCGCGTTCCGTGCGAGTGCGTAGTTAGCCGCGGGCAGTCAAGTTTCGTGCGGTATGAACATTTTGCCCGTTGGAGCGAGCGGTATGAACATTTTGCCCGTTGAAGCGGGCGGTATGAACATTATCGCCCTTTGAAGCGGGCGGTATGAAAATTTCGCCCGATTTTGACGCCAAGGCACAACGGACTGCATGCCGCTCTACGCACAAGCATGCAATGCGACTTTTTCCGACCGTTTGGACACAAAATATTATTGCAAGTGCTTCTTTTTCATATGTGTCATATTTTTTCTCAGTGTCACTTAGACTACGTGAAGCATACGCTATTGGCTTATCCTTGCCTATTTTACCCTGTGATAATATACCTCCTATTGCGTATCCTGAGGCATCTGTTGTGAGAAAAAAGGGTTGAGGAGAATCGAGTCGTTGTAAAAGTGGTTCTTCACATAATCTTGATTTTAAAATATCAAAAGCTGTTTGCTGTTTATCGGAACATATAAAAGGGGTATCCTTTTTCAGAAGTTGATTAAGAGGATTGGCAATTTTTGAAAATCCTTCGATAAATCTACGATAATATCCTGCCAATCCTAAAAATTGTTTAACATTCTTTTGTATATTCGGAACTGGAAATTCTTTTACGGCTATTATTTTTTTCAAATCTGGACATACTCCATTTTTATCAATTGTATGACCTAAATATCCTACTTCGGGTCGTAAAAATTCGCACTTGTCTGGGTGTAAATGAAGTTTTGCTTTTCGAAGACGTTGTATTAAATTATTAAATTTTTTCTCATGTTCTTCTAGTGTATCAGCAAATATAACTATGTCGTCAAGATATACAAAGAGTTCTGTCCCTATTAATCCAGTTAAAGTAATATCTATTAACCTTTGAAATACTAAAAAATATCTGGTGGATCCGAGTGAATCGAGTATATCATTTATGTTAGGTAGTGGGTAAGAATTTCCGATTGTTTTTTCATTAAGTTTTCCGAAGTCAAGAACCATTTGCCATTTTATTTTACCTTTAGAGTCTGGTTTTTTAGGAACAATCCAAACTGGAGTGTTATGCGGTGATTGTGAAGGTTTTATTGTTTTATTTTTTGAAAATTCGTCAACTTGTTTTGTAATTTATGAACAGGAGGAAATCTATATTGTCTTGAAAAAAATTGGAGAATCATCTGTAGTTGGAATCGAATGTTGCAAAACGTTAGTAGCTTCAAGTGGTTCTCCTGGGATTTGAAATCTGTCTGCACTGTTAATAATTAATCTTTCTACATGTTCGTATTCGTCTTGATTCAAATGATCCAAACGAAGAAATTTTTTGATGCATTCTATTCTTTCTTCACCTGTTATGTTAAAAAATTTGCATGGATTGTCGGAAAAATTGTCGGTTTTTAAGAAACTATTCAGAATTTTGTTAGATAAATCTTCATCACGTATATTAAGTTTTTTAAAGTGCTTGATTGACTTGTTACATTTTGAAAATCTCTTTCTTCAAAGTCTTCTAAAGTAATAGCGGGTATTGATATTGTTACTGAAATTTCGTTTGTATTTGCAAATTTGTTATAAGCTTTACCATTGCAATTTTTTACAGTTGCGTCTCCGGCATAAATTCCTTCGCCAAAATGTCGTCGAGGTACGTAACCTTCGCTTTTTTCAGTATTTTCAATCGGAATATAAAATGTTTTACTGTTCTAGCTGGAATTGTTAATATAAGTGTCGATTCAAATGGATACAGTTTATTTTGTATTTCTAGACATTTTGATACATAATTTATATTGACCTTATTTTCTCGAAAAAATTCTGAACCTAGAACTCCGTCTTCATCTATTGGAACTTCATTAGGAATTATATTCAATATTGTTGGATATCCTAGAATGTTTACTCGTATTTGTCCCATTGTAAAGAGTGGTAAATTATTTATTCCTATAAGTTTTAACACTATTTTTTCATCTATTAGCAATTTAGGATTTACGGAATTTTGTTTAATCAAATCACGACCAGCACCGGTATCTATCATCATGCGAGCAGGGCTTTGAAGACCTTCTGCGCATATCATTATCGATAGAATTGTACTTGGTTTGGAAACGCTTATCTTTATAGCCGGTTGATCGTTAGAAGTGGATGCTTCTGGTTCTTGCTTTATGCTTTCCTCAGTGCATCCGTACTGGGGAGAGCGGTTGAGTTTTCCGACTTTTGCGACTGTTGTTTATTTAATCTAACATTACAATTTGTTATAATGTCTCCTAGTTTTTTACAATAGTTGCATATAATTTCAGATTTTTGTGGGTAATTTTGATTTGGTCTGCTTAATTGCTGATTTCGCATCTCACGTTGTCTATTTTGATTTAAAAATTGTCTGTGATTTGCATACCTGTTGTGATCTAGATTTTCTTGTCTATTATAATTATTTCGGTTTCTCCAAAAATTATTATTATTGTAATTATGGAATCTATTGCTGTTAGGATAATTAATTCCTGTTCCTTGAAAAATTGTTATTCGGATAATTGTTTTGTGCAAAGTTATTATTATCATAATTGTTATTTCTGTTTCCTAAAAAATGGTTATTCCGGTAATTATTTCTTGCAGAATTATTGTAAATATTTTCTCTTTGTTGCTGATTATTACTAGACTGTTGATTTTGCATAAAAAAATTAGGATTGTTATATTAAAATACAATTTATCAACTAAAAAAAAATTAAAAATTCTGTTAAAACAGACTTTTTTTATCAAATAAACATTTTTATATAAATGATCCATCACAAATAAGGATAGAAAGGGGGACGGTGAAATGATACAACATAACTTTATCTTTCAAATTACAAAACTTTTATTCAATCCAAATTTATTTGAAATATCACATAACAGAAAAATCTGTACTACGTTTTTGTGAGCTTTGACAGCTCTAGCAATAAGAGTAAATGGCATACACAAAGCCCCTAAAGTAAAACGTCAAAGTTTGTAGAAGACGAAAATTAATGTTTGATTAAATATTTTTATTTATCAAGTTGTACGTTATTAAACATTAAGTTATTTGATAAAATAATGAGTGTGGGAATATACCCAATGACTTTTTACAATTTATTTAATCCAAATAATTGTTTTTGTAAGTATTTTCTGTTTCATTGCTTTTCTGCACAAAGTGCATGCAACAGGCATCGTAAGTTACCTTCACTTTTACGTTACCTTAGAACCGCCAAAGAAGTAGCGAGATTCTTTTTATAGAATTTTTGCTAATTTCTCATTTTTTTGGCATTGGATCAGTATTTTAGGTCAATATAATAGCAGATATGTCAACAAACATGTCTCTTTACAATTCTTTTTATAATCTTAGGGTGCCGTTCCATGCCTGTGTTTTTACTCAGCGTAAAGCAGAAAAATAACGAGAGTGTGAGACACAGAAAATCATAAGATTGATACAGAGCATATATTTATGTGCGACATGAGACTTCAACCTTATTAGTCAGTAATGGAATGTTAGAACACATAATCATAATAATTATCATGTGATCTCTTAAGAATTTGTATATAGAAAAGTTCAGTCACACTGATGACCTACACTGAGAAAATAAAACATGACTCAGTAGCGTCCGGAAAGGAGTGGTTTATGTCCGAAGACGAAAATTGAAAATAGACATCACTGTGTCCTCGCTAGAAATGAACCACTCATGTCCAGAGCGTACACACTAATGTCTTAGGCATCAATAACGCGCACAGGCACAGGACTCAGCGCTGTCTAGACAGTAGTCAATCATGTCCAGCACCGGAACGACAGCGCGCTAAACATTACTGTATATTATGTCAGTGCTTAAATGTGGAAAGTTTCCTCGATTGTGTCTATTGATGATTAGCAGCAAAAATTTTCAAATATAAACTGAAAAAGTACGCTAAATTTAGTGCCACGTATTTTTCATAATTATTGAGTTTCGAGAGCACAATTCCCGAGTTAAACAATGAATAAACGAAAAATTATTCACAAATTATCTATTCATTATTAGAATTTATCAGATAAAGACTATCAATATCAATAGATCATCAGATCAAGATGATCATTAACTTTCTGCGTTGTTTGCCATGAAAATATATTCGGCAGTTAAATGGAATTATCTATTTGAAATATTATGAAACTACAGACATTTTAGCTTCAAACCAACTACTAGGAAGATATAAAAATGAGACAAATGAAATTATTATACAAAACAAAATGTGTGTCGTAATTCGAAACTCTATATTATTTTTGTGAGGGAAAAATGTAGAATATTTTAAACAAAAAATTCAGGTCTGAGTGAGACCTGGCCTACACGCGAGAATTTCCTCAATATCCTGATATTGAGTCGCCCTAACAAAGGTTTTTTCAAAACCTGGTCTACTACGGTCCGCGACGCGTTGTCGTTCCGGTGCTGGACATGACTGACTACTGTCTAGACAGCGCTGAGTCCTGTGCCTGTGCGCGTTATTAATGCCTAAGACATTAGTGTGTACGCTCTGGACATGAGTGGTTCATGTCTAGCGAGCACACAGTGATGTCTATTTTCAATTTTCGTCTTCGGACATAAACCACTCCTTTCCGGACGCTACTGAGTCATGTTTTTTTTTCTCAATGTACCATAATTTTTTACCACGGTGGGTTGAAAAATAAAAACAGTTTATCTTGTATTAAATATATTATATATAGCAATAAAATAATTTGTATATATAATTTTGAATTAATTGAGAATTATTATTCTTATTTTCTATCTTATAAGTCATTTTCTATTTTTTATTTTAAATTCCAAATGAAACTTTCTAATTATCTTAAAATCATTTTAAAATCATAATCTTCTTGAAAGTATTACATTTTTTTAATGAGCAATCATATTTTTGTATGTTTTTATTATTATGATGGAAACATTCAACAGAATTTCTCTTTCACTCTCACGATTTTCTGCATCTCTTACACTCTCATTATTGTTCTAGTTTACGCTAAATAATCTATAAAAATCCAATATTTTAATTTTTTTTATTTAGTAAAAAGGCGATACTAAGAAAAAATTTTGAAATTAAAGTATGTGATACTCTCTGTAACGTTTCCCAAACACATCCCTCAGACGCATCCCCCCTCTCCTAGATATAGATCGTAGTATAGATCCTAGATCCTAGGCAAAGGTAGATTGGCAATGCGAAGCTCCCATGTGAATTAGTGATCCTTGCGCCCCGTTTACGAACGGCTTGCTTCCATTAAATGTATACTAAGTATAGTACAGATTTTTTTCACAGTGTACGCTTCTTGAAAAATTACTGTAATTCAATTTATTTTAGTACAAAAAATGTTATATTGAAATACAATTTATCAACTAAAAAAAAATTCTCTTAAAACAGACATATTTTAACAAATAAACATTTTTAAATAAATGATCCATCACAAATAAGGGTAGGGAGGGGGGGGGGCGGTGAAATGAGACAACATAACTTTATCTTTTAAATTACAAAAAACTTTTATTTAAGTCAAGTTTATTTGAAAATATTACATATGGATCATTTTTTTTCTGTTCAGTGTATATTATTTTTATTTTTTTTATAATTTCATGAAAATGAGACCAT
Organism: Diplolepis rosae; assembly: GCA_030998225.1. NCBI lineage: Eukaryota > Metazoa > Arthropoda > Insecta > Hymenoptera > Diplolepididae > Diplolepis > Diplolepis rosae. The sequence goes on from JAPYXD010000710.1 coordinate 302,406, forward strand.
TTTTTATCCAGTATCTTTTTGCAGCATGGCGAATGCACCACCAAACTTCGTCACAATTAGTGCCCCCGCATTCTCATCGAATTTCATTATGGCATCCCTGCAGACCTCTTTTAAGATATCGGAGGATGTGGACCTGGTCCATTCCTCAGGAATTTCAACCATCGGGAATATAAAGACGTAATCCATATTCTGAAAAAAAAATTTTTAAATTGTTCACAAATGTGATACTCATGAAAATAGAAAATTTCAACGATTTTAAGGTTTTTACATGTTTATACCTTTTTAATTTAAATAATTTTTTTTCTTTTCGAATCTAAAAACATCAAAAACGTATTTGAAATCTTCAAGTAGTTAGTTTTTAAATTTTTCTATTGAGTTTTATGTTAAGGACGTTCTCTTTCCCGTAGATGTGCTCATCCTACTCTATCATAGGTAGCGGGATTACTGTTAAGCTTTCTAACCGAATGAGTTGAGCACCGTTTATGCGCAAAAGTAACAAAATGTGTCTTCTGCGTCGATTTGTGCGATTTGGCAACACCGCTTTCCTGTCTTTCTCATATCAAGTCGAAAGCATATGGTGTGAGAGAGATTATATTATGAGTTTAGAGACAGTTTGTAAATACTAATAAGATGTCTAATAAATTTCTCAACAGAAATGTATTTTTTATTTCACAAAAGTCAGCTGCTCGTAAAAACAAAGCTCTGGAAGCAATGTCAAATGTAAGCGTACGCGCTCGCTGTTGATGTGGTGTTGCCAAGTCACCATATTTGCTTCAGCAAGCCAGCTAAGAATTTGTGCAACTGCGAGTTTTAACAACGTATATCTTTAAAAGTAGTGCCGGTACACGTATTTTTTATGATGGCATACGATTCCTTATAATCTCTAGTATAACATACTAGTTTTCCAAAAAAATCTAAAGAAAATTGTGCTTTTAATGTAAAGGAAGGTATCGCGAAACTGAACTACGCCTATCTAACACGTGTTAAGAGATTCAACTTTAGAGCTTAATTTCTCGATTTTAATTACCGGTCTTGATGATAATCTTTTTACCGCTTTGTAGATCATGGTAAAAAGTACTTATTTACGAAGTTTGAAAGAAATCTAAAGAAAAGTGATTTTCAAGAGAACGTCATTAAAATTCTGAACGGTTAAATAATTTAACTGCAATTTTTAATTAAAATGGATCGAGAATGTTCTTACTCTCTAAAAATCTGAATTAGTGAAAATTTCTACAAATTTGCTTTAGTGAAAAATTCTACTAATTATTAGTCATTTTTCGCCATTTCTTCTAGCAATTTTCAATTTTCCACTAAAGTCGTAATGAAAATTGACTAATGATTAGTAGAAATTTTCACTAAAGAAAATATTAGTGACCGACTTCTCACCAATTCAGATTTAGGGACTAGTTTTCAATGATTTGATACTTATACATATTTTGATTCTAAAACGAAAAACGACTTGAAAGTAAACTAATAATAAGAAAGTAAAGATATTTCATTGAATTTACATGTAGTTTTTATATCAAATTATAACCAAAATTTTCGTTTCCTACGTATGCGTTTCACCAGAAACACTTGATTAAAAATCAAAATACATCATACATGAAGTTTAGCTTAAAACATATAAAAATTAAATGCGTGAAAAATTATTTTTAGATTTAATTTGTAAACTGTTGATTATCTAATGATTTTTCTCAATTATTAATGATTTTATCTTCTAATTCGAACAATTTTTTTTGTGAAAAAAGTAACGCTTCCACTCCGCTGGGTATCGAGCCCAGGACCTTTCGATTACCGGTCGAATGCTCTATCATGTGAGTTACGGAGGTTCCACAAAACTTTTCTCGCAGAATCTATTTACGCCAATTTGGCCATGGACAGCGGAGTGGAAGCGTTCCTTTTTCACAGGAAAAAAAACGACTTGAAAGTAAACTAATAATAAGAAAGTAAAGATATTTCATTGAATTTACATGTAGTTTTTACATCAAATTATAACCAAAATTTTCGTTTCCTACGTATGTGTTTCACCAGAAACACTTGATTAAAAATGAAAATACAGCATACATGAAGTTTAGCCAAAAACCTAAAAAAAATGAAATGAGTGAAAAATTTTTTACATTCTCATCATGGATGAGAAGGTATTGGTTTTATGTGAAAACTGACTTTCGAAATTGTCATCAAATCTTTACGTTTTGAGACCCCCTGAGTCAGAAAAAATGGTTTTTACGAAAGTGTCTGTCTGTCTGTCTGTCTGTTGAAAAATGTCGGTTAAAAAATTGAATTTTGGATTTTCAATAGCTTTTTTTTAATTAAAAAGAAAAATATGCATCTTATGAAAAAATGTTATAATTCAAATTTGTAGGTCTTTATGTATTCAATAAGTTATGCCGCACACGACCTACAGACAGACAGACAGACAGACACTTTCGTAAAAACCATTTTTTCTGACTCAGGGGGTCTCAAAACGTAAAGATTTGATGAAAATTTCGAAAGTCATTTTTCACATAAAACCAATACCTTCTCATCCATGATGAGAATGTAATAAGAAAAAAACGTAAGAATACAAAGTTGTTAGTTTCAAAAAGATCTACAAGTTTTGTCCCACACAGTTTCTGATAAAACATATATTTTTCGTTTCAATTCCAAAAAATACGATTAAAATTCAAAAATTCCATTTTTTAGACAAAATATGTCAACTACGGCTATGGGGACTCCTTGTCTTATCATAGCTCTCCTGATCACTTCACTGGATGTGTGGTTAAGGGCAGTCTCAATATCCATGAATGTTCAAAATTTTTTATAAAATGAGCCCAGCATGAATTCGTTTTGCTAAATTTTCAAGAAGTTATTGCAGAAATAGTCAAGATTTCAATGCTTTCTTAAATTTTAAATAACTTTCGAAATAATCAACATTGTTTAATGTTCTTGGACTAATTTTAAAGCTAAATCTCTACAAAATCGAACCAAATTCTTAGAATTAATGTGTAATTTTTTTCTTACATACTGCTCGAGGTTAAAGTTCAAATAAAAAAGTTGGAAAAATTCCAATATTGCTTTTGCTGAGAAAAACATTTTTATTAGATATATAAAACATATAACCATGAATTTTGTATTGAATTCCCTCAAAATATATATTAATATGATCTTTATTATGATTTACCTACAGATGAAATGTTTTCGAAATTTCCCTACTTTTTTGTTACAAGTGAAACTCTTTGCATTATGCAAGAAAAAAATTATAGATTCATAATAACAATTTACTGCGATTTTGTAGAATCTTAGCTTTAAAATGAGCCTAAGAACATTAAACAATCTTGATTGTTTCGAAAGTTATTTAAAATTTAAGAAAATATTGAAATTTTGACTTTTATTGCAATAACTTCTTCAAAATTTAACGAAATGATTTCATTCCAGACTAATTTTAAAGATAATTTTGATGGCTTTCGCATTATTAAGAGTACAAATTTCATCACTCACAGAATTGAAATTGAGATAATTTAAGCAATCATCGAAAAACATGTGGTCCCACAATTCTGACCGGTAGTGTATTTATGGGTTATGTTTTCCAATTTCATTCGAAAATATCAGCCGCATGCATCAGAAAAGAAAATGGCGGCCCGTTAGTGTCCTAAGTTGAATTCCTAAGTTAGTTTGCCGAACCGTCACACGCGGCGCTAACTGTACCATCACTCCCTGAAAATGCACAGTAACATACGAAGAATTTAATGAAAAAATATTAAAAATATATTATTCAATGCCATAAACAAGTAAAAGAGATCAGACTTTAAATAATAATATTATTTGAATAATTTAAATTAACTTTTCCCCTTTTTATTCATATTTATCTCGTACAAAAACTATTTTGAAACATTAAGCTGATATTAGAATTTAAATATTAATATCTCTTTTATTCCTTCTTGGCATTGAATAATAACTTTTGAAAAATTTTTATATTTAATTGTCTACATATCGCTGCATTTAAATTATTTTTTTGAGGTAAAATTAAGTTGAAAAATGGAAAAAAATGAAAAATTCTGAACAAGGAACGGAGTTGATGAGAGTTGTAATTAGTTGGAAATCATTATGAATAATTAAAGAAAATCGAATATAAAAAAAGGAGAATATTAATTTATATTTTTTAAATAGTCTACTAACATTAATGAAAACAGTATAATAAGAACAATTAATTTTTTTTTTCATTTTCAAAACCAAAAGTAGTCTATCTACGTCCGTTTTCATTGTCTCTAACATTCACGAAATGTGAAATTTGAAATTTAGGGAAACAAAAGTTGTAAAAATTCCAAGTATTTTCATACCTAAAAAGCGGATCCTACAAATTGTGAAAATTAATTATTAGAAACAAAATAGAAAATATTTAACTTAGAAATACATTAAAAGTATTTTAATATTTTTTTATGAATGATTTCACGAATTTGAGCTTTTACAACTTTGTTTCCCTAAATTTAAACTTTCACAGCATCCAGGTAAAAATGATTACAGTTTCTTTCATATACACTGAAAGAAATGCTTGGGATTTATCAGCTATATGAATATAGCTGAATGTTTTTAAGTGATTCAACAAAATATATTTTACAGTTAATCAAAAATATAACCGCCTTTCGGCTTTAAACTTCACGGGTGGTTGTTTCCATTAAAGTCGCGTACGACTCTTCCGTCATCCGTTCGCTCGGAACCTACATCCGCGGCCACACGCCCACTAGGTAAACCGACTAGCCGCGCCACCCAGGGGAGAAAACATACAGATTTCACCCCCGAACGACGCGGACAGCCAAGTCCACCCGAGACGCAGGACCGCGGGTGCAGGCCCCGATGCGATTTCTACTGGCCCTCCCCGTTGTTTCGCTCTCGACGCCCATCAAGTTCTCTCGTCTTCAGCACAAGTGTGACGAATGACTCGATGAGCGTCCAGAACCGTTCAGACTGGAGCATGAGGGGGACCATCGTGTCAGGAGTAAGTTCGGAACCCACCGCCTCACCGAGGACCCCCCTAGCCACACCCCATTTTGCGCAGACGAAGAGTGCGTGCTCCACGTTATCCACCGGAGAATCGCAGTAGCGACACGTCTCCTCGTCTATCTTCTTAAAGCGCCTCAGGTACGCGTTAAAACAGCCATGGCCCGAGAGCGCTTGCGCCAAGTAAAAGCCGACTTCCCCGTGCTTTCTGTTCAGCCAGGTGGCGAGCTCCGGTATCAGGCGGTAGGTCCATCTCCCTGTCTGCCCACCATGCCATCTCATCTGCCATTTCTCGACGAGTCTGCGCCTTCCATCCTTGCGGATGGCCTCCTTCGCGCGAGCGATTTCCTGCAGGTCGGCGCAGGTAAGCTCCTTGCGTAGCTGAAAGGTTTCCTGCCTTTCCTCCGCGAATAAATCTATCGGCGGGACGCTCGCCAGGACCAGCACAGTGCTCGTAGAGATAGTTCTATATGCCGAAACTATTCTCAGCGCGACAAGTCTCTGCGCCGAGAACAGCTTCTTCTGGATAGCATAGTTTTGCAAAGCATTGGCCCAGACCGGAGCTGCATAAAGCAGCTTCGAATGGACCACGCTGGCCACCAATCTTCTTTTCGCTTCCCTGAGTCCACCAATGTTTGGCATAAGCCGAGTCAAGATCGCTCCACATTGGATGGCTTTGGCAGTTGCGATCTTTAAGTGTTCGCCAAAGCTAAGCCTACGATCCAGCTGTACCCCCAGGTACTTAATGCTTGTTTTCCACTCGACTTCATGCTCTCCAAGAACGATCCTCGGATATTGGAAGGATCTCCTGTCCGTAACGAGCAAAGCCTCGGTTTTCTCAGGGGCCATTTTAAGGCCTCTGCCATCCAACCAACGCTTTGCTCGCCACAGACTTTCATTGATCCTCAGCTCTAGGATTCCGAAGTCGTCAGCGGCGCACACGACAAGTGCGTCATCCGCGAAGCCGACGATGCTCGTTCCAGCAGGTAGGTCCATACGCAGAAAGTCTACGTACATGATGTTCCAAACGAGTGGATCCACCCGCGACCCTTGAGGAGCGCCACATGTCATCTCTTCTTTGAGAGACCATTTGCGCCCTCGTATATCACCCACCTGTCGCTCAGATAGTCATCCATCATTCGCAACAGGTAGTCTGGAACCTTTTTCCGCATCATCGCCTCGATTCAGATGTCCCATCTCAAAGTATTGAACGCATTGCGTATGTCAATGCTAATCAACGCACAGAATCGCTTATGCTTACCAGTTCCTTTTCTTGCATTTGTGGCGATGTTAACCACAGCTTGGATGGCGTCCACAGTGGATCTGCCTTTCCTGAATCCGAACTGGCTTTCCGAGAGCCCGTTCTCCCCGACCAGGAGAGCCTGAAGCCGTTGTAGAATCAACTCCTCCAGAAGTTTCCCCATCGTATCCAATAGACATATTGGTCTATACGATGAGGCATCCCCTAGAGGTTTGTTGCCCTTCCTCAGCAGGACCAACCTCTGCTCCTTCCAATCTGCGAAGAACCTCCCATCCCGAAGACAGGAGTTAAAGGCTTCTAGGAGGATCTCCGGGTATGCCCCGATCACCTCTTTGAGGATCTCGTTCGGCACCCCGTCGATACCCGGCGCTGTATTTGCCTTAAGCCTTCCACCCGCTCTCTTTAGTTCTTCGAGAGTGAAGAGTTCTTCGCGCCGGACCACGCAGGAACTTCGGTCCTGTCTTGGAACGGCTCCACGTGTGGAAACAAGCTTCGCACAATGTACTTGACTCGATCGGGATTATCCAGGCCCGGGGTCTTTCTTCTAGTCACCAATTTGTTGGTGACTATTTTGAAGGCGAGACCCCATGGATCCTTCTCGACCTCACCGATCAAGTCTTTCCAGCATTGAAGTCGGCTTTTCTTTATGCCTCGCCTCAAAGCTGTTTTTGCCCCTTTCCATGCCTCGTGCAGCGTAGCATCCCCCTTTGAACGGGTGAATTTTCGCCGCGCTGCGAGGCATTCTCGACGTAGGGCTGCCAACTGGTCGTTCCACCAGTACATCGAACCAACCAAGATTCCCCTCCTATCTAGGCGGGCCTCACCCCACTCGGGCGACTTACTGTTGATGTCACCCCCTATGAGGGATCGCCCGATGGCCTCACGGAGGCTTTCCTCAAGGAGGAGGATCTGGGTCTCAAAGACATCGTAGGGATCGCCGGGGGAGAAGTAGCAGCTGTACGCATGCACACCCGCCACCTCCACCCAGACGAACCCCGCGTCGGTCTCCAGGAAGTCCCCGACGCCCAAATCAGGGTTACAAACAAGGATGCCGGCCCTCCTTGATGCATCCTGATAACAAGCAGAGTTATCGGACCAATTGTACTGCTCACTAATGAGCAGCACATCAGCCCCCCTCTCCCTGGCAGGCTGCATCAGGAGGTCCTGGGCATCTTTCCCCCTTCCGAGGTTGAGCTGCAAGAACTTCAATTCCTGCCTCTCAACCTCCGAAGCTCTTCCCGGAAGACCGGGCAGGAGTTGCTCCCCGATACATGGGCGACATCTTTGTCGCCCCTGTCTGCGCATGACAGGCACCTTGGTGGCGCCTTACAAGTCCTGGGCAAGTGTCCCGTGGCGCCGAATCTCCAACAGGCGTTTTTCCTGTCGGGGTTGCTGCAGCCCTGGGACCCGTGGCCGTACCCAAGGCACCTCAAGCAGCGGGCGACTTCCACGTGCTCGCGAATGCGGCACTCTACCCACCCGATCCTCAACTTACCCAGCTGAAGCAAACGCGCGGCATCTACCTCAGCTGGCCGGATCAATGCAGTCTTCACCCCACCAAAGCGGGTGAAGAGCCTGCAGGACCCCTCAAAAGCTGGTCTGCCCAATGCCAAGCACAGGGCAGACACAACCTCTTCTTTTTCAACGGTCTCGTCGAGGTCCCTAATTTCGAGGGACCTCGTCGAGACCAGGGCTGAAATTTGCGCCCTTTCCCCGACCGCCAGGTCGAGCTCCTTTCGGAAGGCCGAAACGTCTCCCCCCTTTTTTGAAGACCAGAAGGAGTTCTTCCTTCCTGGTCCTCCGGATAGACAGGACCTCAAGTCCTGCCTTCCGGGGGTCGACCTTCTCCTTCATTTCCCTCAAGATGTCGGCGTAGGACTGGCCGTCCTTCGCCGACACCTTGATGGCGTCGCCCGACCTGGCGGGCGTGGAGCGCTTCGACTTAGGAGTGGCGGTGGTCCCCTGCGCTTTTTGGGCAGGGTCCTCCGCCCTTTTCTCTTTCTTTTTTTCTTTTTTCTTTTTTTTTCTTTTTTTTGTGACCACATGCCAGTCCCCTTCTTTATTTGGGGGCTGGCTCGTGGCCACCTCGGCATAAGAGGGCGAAGAGCCACCCTTCCCCCTCTTGGGAGTTTTTTCCAGAGGGGGAGAGGGCGCAGATCTTTTTTCCCCCTTCGCCTGATTTTTTGGGGTATCTCCCAGAGACGCCGAACGTGGTCTCTGGAAGATCCCCAATTTCTTCATAGCGGGGTGAGATTCCATTTTCTTCTGGAATTTCACCCCGCTTTCCAGGAGGCACTTGTGGGTGTTGAGTATACCGCTCAACACCTCAGTTGCCTCGTTCACCGAGTCTTTAACGAAGCCAGGGTTATTCCTCAGCATACCCTGTTGTATAACGCTGAGGGCCCTGGCTAACTTTTCCATTTTTTTATTTTGCTCCTTCAGGAGCTGAAGGACGTCTTGCCATCCCTCAGCTCCTGTAGGAGTGTGTGAGTGCGCATCTGGCGCCTTCACCTCTCCATCTGCTTTATTTTTGTCTGACTTCATATTTATTTTTCTCGTGTCTTAAGACGGTTCGCCCATCATGGGAGCCCTACCGCAGTAGGGCTACTATCCCCGCCTGTATAGATCCCTAGTTATATGCGACGAAACCGAGAAGCGGCATATCGGAAGGTCGATCCTATCGGCACATTAAATGAAGCTAGCGAAAAAGGTTACGGGATAGGCCCGCGCCATAATGATGCTAAAGGTTTAACGTCACCCCTATCGAGCGAGTGGTGCCGTGTCCGCTCCGACACCTGACCCGAACTTCAGGCTTGATCGTGTCTATACATAAAAATACATTTCTCAATGAAATTGGAAAACATAACATATCCTAAAAATACATCTCCTGTGTATTTTGTTGTAACTTTATTTTCTTCAATCACATTTCATGCAAAATTGCCTGTTTTTTTGTTCAGAGAAATTAATTTTTTGAATTTTCCCATTAAACTTACCTGTAGCTCCATCTGTTACTTTATATCACGAATATCTGCACTTATTACCGACATTGATCTGCATTTTGATAACCGTATGCCTTTCTTGTACGTCACAATCAGCCCCCTGCATCTTAGCCAGAATGCACGTAATCCGCGAAACGAAAATGTCACAAGAAATGACCATCGCCGCTAGGGGCGCTGATTGTTCATGAGGCCTGAATTCATTTTAATGCATAAAAATTAAATTTTTGGGGATAAAAACTACTTGATCATATTTTTTTTACAACACATTAAACTAGAAAGTTTTGAATATTATTTAAAGCAATTTTTACTGATATAAAGGGTAATATGCTTGAAATTTGGGCGAAAATTGTCTTTGTAATTCTGGCTGGAAATTAAAATCAAAGTTCTGTTATCGTCGTTTTAACATTAATATTTACATTGTGATTATCAAATAAAAATACAATATTTATTTATATTATCAATATTACTGATATTATATCAGTCTTACATATTATAACAGAAAAATTGGCTATTGAAATTCCATCAAATTGAATTATAATACGGGTATTAATTATATCATCTTGATTTTGTTAGAAAAATTTGATTTTATTATAGGAAATTTTGTGTTTTATAGTTTAAAACTTCTCAGCAATTGAAAAAATTACATTTTTATGAACAAAACTTTCACATAAGGAATGAACGTACATTTTAAAAAGTAACAAATATAAAGAATTTATAAAATTCCTTTATAAGTATTTGAAAACACTAAGAACAAAGATGTTTGTAATAAATAATAATCAACATAATATACTATATATCATAATAATATAATGGATATTTAGATCTCATATGCACATAATTTATTATGTGTATTTTATCTATAATTAGGGATGGGCGATCTCGATTCGATTCTACGGAGATCGATCTTTTTTACTCGATTAATCGGTTGGATTGATATTTTTTTTCGATCTTTACGAACGATTCTCCTTTCTTTTTTTCCTGTTTCCTATTTCTATGAACTGTTCCTATGAACTGTTTTTTAGTTTAAAAGTGAGATCAAGGGGTCGACCACGAGAATATCCTGAATGTGATATACAAAGTATATTAATATTATAAACTTTATAATAATACTTCATATTTATGCCAGAAATTTTATCATAAATAATACTTTAAGTGATATGGGAAGTTCAAAGTATATTAATGTTATAAACTTTATAGTAATATTTCATATTTATGTCAGAAACTTTATCACTAATAATACGCATTGCTTTAGAAATTGTGCAATTTAAAAAAATAAAAAACGTTCCTGATTCGCAAATATAGTGTGTTTTTTAAGCCTAATTTCCTTTTTTATTGAAATAAACACTTTTTTATTTTGATAATTTAAATTCACAAAATATGCAAGTAAAAATTATATCTCCAATTGTTATAAAACATTTTAAAAAAAGGTTATTTTACAGAAATTTATCATTTTCAGCAAAAGGTATCGATTTTTGAAGATCAATTCAAAAATCGATCTTTTTAACCGATTAATCGATCAAATTGAATCAATAATTTCAGAATCAATTCTTTTTTTTGAAGATCGCCCATCCCTATCTATAATACCTTAAGTTCAGTCAGTCAGCTTTGTTGATTTTTTTATTCAAAGCGTTTTAAATTTAGTATAGATTAAATTTTAATAAGTTAAAGGCGCTCATGATAAATAAACCACAAAACAATGCACTTTTTCAGAGCATTACGTGTAGCCTGTTATGCAACCTACAGCAACAAATTTCCGCGTTTTCACTTAAATTTTTATATCACCGACTGTTAAAACCATTCCAATTTACCTAAAAAGCACACAAAAGCACTTCAGACACCAATTTTTCACAAAAAACGTTAAATTTCAATGTTCTATAATGCTAATCTGTATAAGGTCGGCCTCATGAACAGCCAGCGCCACGGTGGCCAACGGTCAACATCTGTGACATTTTCAACTCCAGAGATTCCGGGGGCTGGTCACAATGCGCACCTGAAAATTTTTAGAATTACCAGCGTGAAGTTCACCGCGCGTAGGAGAATTTATGCTTTAGAGAATCGATACGGGGTCCAAATCATACCCTACCGTTATAACAGCTGATGAGTGAAATCGATATTCGATACTGTCAAAGATTGAAGTGCGGTTTCGATAATTGCTCACTCGTGGTACTAGTGCATCTAATCACGTGACCTGTCTGACGATGAAACTGAAACTTTTTCACGGGATATTCTTGTGAAAAAAAAAATAATTTAACTCCAGCTCATGGAATTCCAATAATATTCCACAAAGACATTGTCCTAGTGACATTAGCCTTCCAGATCCGACCGGGTCTCTTGATTAATACAAAAGATGGAATGACATTACCTTAGACGTCCGGCTATTGGTGCTTTTACCTTACTTCTTTAGTGCGTGTATTGCAAAAATAAATGTTTCGACCATGTTGCACACCACTTTTTTTATACTGGCGGGTCAAAGAATGGATTTGTCTATCCGGGAAAAGGCAATAAAATGCACTTTATGATGCGCTAGTAGAAAAAAAAAGTTTTTTCTACTTTATCAGGGCAGAAAAAAGAACGCGTTTGTTAGACAAATACAGTGTGGGCCATCTAACATTTGGAATTTGAATCGGCTATAAAAAAAACACTTATGGATATTTTTTCAAAAGTATGGTTTTATTAAAAAGATTGAGCCTTTCCATTTGAGAATGATACATAACATCATTCAAATGACTGCCACGGCTGGACTTACAGGACCCCATTCGATCAACCCAATTTTTCAGTACATTTTCTATTGTTTGGGCTTCAATCCTATGAATGGCAACTTCGATTTCGGGTTTTAAGGCATCAATCGTCTGTGGATGGTTATCGTAACACTTATCCTCAACGGCTCCCTAGAAAAAATAGTCCAACGGGGTCAAATCACAGCTCTGAAGCCGCCAATTGACATCAGAATTTCGACTGATTATTCGATATTCGAAAACGGTGCGCAAAAGACCGATTGTTTCGTTGTCTGTGTGGCAAGTGTCCCTGTCCTTTTGAAACCAAATGTCGTGCATGTCATCCTCTTCAATTTTTGGAAACAAAAATTCGTTGATCATGGCACGGTAACGCTCGCCAATGACCGTAACGGCGGCTTCTTGCTCATTTTCCAAGTAAAATGGCCCAATGATGCCACCGTAATAAAATCCGCACTAAATAGTCACTCTTTGTGGGTGCTCTCAAATGGAAGGGTTCAATCTTTCTAATAAAGCTATACTTTTCAAAAAATATCCATAAGTTTGTTTTTATAGCCGATTCAAATTCCAAATGTTAGATGGCACACCCTGTATATACAAAGAAATTTCAGAAAATTATATCATTTTTAACAGGTTTAAAAACTACTTTTTGAGAAATTCAGAACTTTTAATTTTAGATCCTGGTAGTACATAAAGAGTGTAACAAATTATCTCTATGGCATTTTCGGATCAGAAGAAAATTAACAAAGCTATGACGTTTAAAACACTTGAAAAAATAAAATTTCATTTTCCAATTAAACCATACGTGAAATGAAAATTGTTGAGCAATAAAATTGTTTACTTAAATAAATTCGCAAGTTTTGATTCGAAAATTTTGTTATAAAACCAAGTTAGCGTTCGATCTTAAAAAAAAAGATTGAAAATTAACACTGCTATTTTTAACCAAACTATGCGATGTTCGAAAAAATTGAGAAGTATTGTAAAACTATTTGCCATGAAAAAAATCTACCAATACGATATAAATTATTTTTTGATAAGACGCGTAGTTTCCATTTTATTAACTTTTATACTTCAGAAATAAAAAATTCAATCTTATTTGGAAAGGGTAATAGCCCGTGCGGAAATTGCTTTATTTTGCTTTATTTGAAAAAAGGCTCAGACCAGGTCCGAGCAGGCTGCCTGATCAAAAAATTTATGTAACGTCCCTGATAAGGTTCGTATACGGCCCGAATAAGCTCCCCTTATTATTAACTAAGGCAGCCTGAAGTACTATATACCGTATTTACGGTACCCGTACGGCCCTGACAGGATACGGATAAGGTCGACTCTGTTGGTAATTAGGATCTACTGTTTGCTGCTGCCGTTTTGTTTTGATTTTCGCTTCTGTTTGATTCTGTCATAACCTTTACAAACCTGCCTAGATTCGTGAAAATAACAAGATTTTTCTGAATATGCTTTTAAAATAGTTTATTATACTGATTTAGTTGGATTCTTACGATGCACAAAAATTTTTAATTTTGAAATAGCTGTTACGTCACAATTGAGTATATACTTACTTTGATTAAAGGTTCTTCGTTTTAAATTAGGATCGAATTATCCTCACTTAGGGATGAGGAGAAGTCAATGAAAGACACAAAGATTATCAAATAATACAAATTGAATTTATTAAAATAATTACTTGATTTTGAAGTTTAATTGTTATATTCGTTGATACAATTAATACACGAATGTGAGCACAGGCTGGTTGGTGCATAAGTTAGGAAAAGACACAATAGATAGGGTGGGGGGGGGGGGGGATTTCGGTACCTTTATGATTTGTTAATCTGAGTTGAGGGTTAATCCACACGGCGGCGAGTACGTGGTGCGAAGGATCCTCATGGGTGTAGACAAGGTGTGCGAAAGAGACGGAGATATAGTCCGCACAGGTATATTCCGTAAAGGCAGTGATCCTTCTTTATCACACAGTTCGAAGATCTTTACAAAGATTTATACAAGTCCACGATGACTGGCTACATAGTTATTTGTCTTCTGAGATCGTCGACAATTACAAGGGTAAGAACGAAGACGAAGTTAACGGCCCGAAGGTATGACGAGCCCATTTTTGCCGATTAGGAAAAGCCCACTCGGAGATTATGGTACAACGAGGAAGAACCGATCAACTCGGGTGGCGTTAACATTTAGGGGGTGTGACGATGGTAACCATAAGCTAATAAATCGTAGGTTCACAGAATAACTTGAAATGGAATTTAGAAAACAGATTCACAAAAGTAGAAAGTTTACTATAAACGTATAAAGGTATAAAGTTCGTCGTAGTTCCAAACAAAAAGGCTAGTCTTCTTGACAATATACTGAGGATTAAAGCAGTATGCTGTCAAGATGTAAAATTATCCTATCAGGGCCTGCTAGTGCCCTGATTTCAATTTTTACACGGGAGGCTGCAGAAAGATCCTAAAAATTATTTTTGCAAAACTTTTTGCGGTAAAAAACTTTAATGCCTTGCCTCTTTTGCATTCCTTTTGTATTCCTCAAAGTAAAAGTAACTGAGAAAATTTAAATCACATTTGCAATTCTGACAATTTTCTTTCGTTTTATAATCAAATCACGAGGAAAAAAGTCTAATAATCTACTTCTCATATTCACAGAAATATTTTTAAAATCCTGAATATACACCGTTGAAAAAAAGAATTTATGGATTTCTAGTCAGAATGAAGTAAAATTCTGCACTGGAAAATTCTTTAATAAACCGACAACTGACAAACTTTGTTGGTAGAAATTAACCAACTACTTTCATAGTTAAGTTAACTATTTTTTCGTTTATGGTAATTAATTCTTTAGTTGCACGGAGAGTACTGTTATGATAGAGGAAAGTCGTGAAAATTATATAATATTTCACAGAACTGTTATTTAAAAATTACATTAGAGCTGTGATTAACCACTGAGTGCACTGAGAAAAATAGATACTAAAAATGAGATACTAGAATGTTGGATAATATGTAATCTAGATTATACTACATAATATCTAATATATTTTCTAAAATATGTAAAATATTAATGTCCAATAACAGTTTATATTCGAAATTTACAATATTAGATATTAAACCTTAATACCTAAGATGTTATAAACAGTAGCGTGCACGTGCCTGAGGAAAAGTCACGTGATCAATATCTTTGAATTTCATATAATTTGCTGCATAAATACCAACAAAATATTTTTGTTGTGCCAACAAAACTGTTTTTTCAGTGGACACTGAATTAATAATGTTGTTTCTATATGAAGTTTTAAAGTAAGATTTTCGAACAAATTTCATATTACCAGTACTGAAAACCAGAGCTGGGTAACTATTTCAAATGAATCCATTTCAAATACCTATTTGAAATGCAAAATGCCATTTTCCATTTTGTATTTTAAATAGGAAGAAGAAAACCATTTTGCATTTTCCATTTTAAATAGGTTTTCAACCTATTTTCAACTTAAAATACTATTTTATAGTTTCTTTTGGTTCTGCCCTGGACAAGTAAAAGCACATGTTGGCTTCCCACCGGAGAAATGCTGCCATTGGTCAAAATTTGGCGCGCGATTTAAAATCGAATTAATTTAATTCGATATTGAATCGCGCGCCAGTTTACAGCCGATGGCAGAATTTCTCTAGCGGGAAGCCAACATGCGCTGCTCGCGCAGGCAGCCATTTTTCGAAACACTGATTTTATTTTACTATTTAGTTATGCAGGCATGATTTTGCGCCCAAAAAGAAGATCCATGGGGGACGCAATATTCGAGAAGCAATTGCTACTTAAAGCAAATGAACACATCCGCAAAGAATAATAAATATTCTTGATATAATTTTTGGTATTATTAAAAATCCATTTTGCATTTTGTACTAACCTATTTCAAATATACATTTTGCATTTTTCATTTTAAATAGGAAACCATTTTCTATTTTGCATTTTAAATGGGTTTTGCGAAACTATTTTGCATTTTACATTTTAAATGCATTTTGAGAACCATTTTACCCAGCTCTGCTGAAAACAGTAAGTATCTATCTATATAAGTATGTCATTTTCATACCTTCAATCTTTGAAATGAATTTTCTAACCTCTCAATAGCACTTTCTCTATGCAGTCGTTTTCAAATTGAACAACGAATCGGAATTTGCTTACTGGAATTCGTAAAGATTCCACATGCTTACAATTATGTTGAACGTTTTTATAATCTCCATTCGAGAAAGAAAATTTTGAATTCCTCAATCAACCATTACTTATATCATGTTATATTTCGTTAAATTCATTTTTTTCTTTCAATTTTTCAATCAGTATTTTTACATAATTATTAGACAATTGCATTCAATGACATAAATATTGACTTTAATTATCTAGGATATTACAGTTTGATATCTCAAATACTATGACCTGATATCTAATGTATTTCAATTTAACATCTGAGATATTTCAAATTAACATATTGGGTTCTTTAGTTTAATATCTTAGATATTGCGAAAAAACATATTTTTTTTAAATATCTGCAGATACTCTGTTTCAATATCTCCGTGTTTCAATTCTCTAGACGAATGATCAAATACCTTACTAAAGAAAAAAATTCAAGTAGGCACACATCGAAAGTTTAAAAAATCTGCCCGCTTCCCTGGCACATCCTCATTGCGCTTCTTTATTCCCCATGTATACAGTTAGAACGTTAGAACCAGGACGTGCAAACCTAATGGAAAGGTGGTGGACCGTTAGCAACTAGCGCCGCGTACAGCACTGCGCATGAACTACCATTATGTGTGCACGGGTTAGTGCATATACATGCATACGTAGGTTCTTTAAATGTGTTACAAAGAATATATTCAAATATAATTAAAAACGAAATTGAAGATTTAGCGCAAAATTGTGAAAATTTAATTCAAGAGTGAGAAGTTATATTGATATCAACTCACTCTTTAATTACATTTTCACAATTTTGCCTTAAATCATGGTTTTCTCGTCATAAATAAAAATCAAAAATATCTGTAATTTGTATTTTTATTTTCAGAAAATATAGTTGCTTAGCACATTTTGCGTTGATTTTTGTACTACAAGATAATCGAACACTTTGTGGGGTCGAGATAGCTCTCTTCGGTGTTGTGTGAAAGTCTTCTGCAAGTACATCCTTGCTGCTTCCTGCTTCTGGGATATCTTCTGATTCTTTTTTCTGGAATATAGATTAAAAGCATTTAATTTCTATGAATATTTTAAATTTATTTCGTAGGTATTTTATAAAATAAATAAAAATAAATTTTATGAAATAAAACCCCAGTCACATGTTTCGCGAAATTGTGGTGGGAATTTCTGACATTGTGGAATTTGTATGGGCAATTCTCAGCTATTTTTTCATAAATAATCCTTTGTAATTTTATACTATATATGTACTTGCATCTATATCTTCAGTAACATTTAGACAGAAGTACACTGCCGGTCGAAATTATTTGTTCACTTGTTGTTTCAGCTATTCCTAAAGTGTCTTAATTTTTATAATAACAAGTTGAAATTTTTTTCCCTATCATAAAATAAAAGTTAATAAAATTTTGCAAATAACAAATAAAACAAAATAAAAAATAATAAAATAAACTAAATAACAAAATTGAAGAAATTTTTTTTTTCACAGAAAAATTTCTTCAATTTATATTGGAAAATACCATCTAGTTTTAAATAACGTTGGATTAATTCTGAATCATAGGTTGATAAGGTCGATATAGTAGAGTTCCGTTGTCACGTACAGTGATACACTCTTCTAATGATCGACATAATCGACTGAAATGATTTAGAAAAATCAGAAAAAATAACAAAATGTTAACTTTATAAAAAAATATTTCAAAAAACTTGAAATTTCAATCATTCTGAAAAATATTAACAACTCTGAAATTAATTAAGATTTTTAAAAGTTTTTTGTCTCATTTAAATGGTAGGTTTTCATAGTATTTTGCTAACTAATCAAGATATTTTCAGATTTTTTTCCTGGATTCTACCCGGCGTCAAAAATGATACAAAAAGGTCATAAAATTTTAAAAATGTGTAGCCACTTACAAGAAATTTTTAAAAACCAATGTGTATCATATTTTAATAAAATTTATAGATTACTGTCTTCATTTGAAAATTTTCGACATGTTTTTACCATGTTTGACCCCAGGATAGAATCCAAAAGAAAAATTCTAAAAATATCTTGATAAGTTAACAAACTTGGGCTCACTAGATGCAAAATTTAAATAATTATAAAAATTAAGACACTTTAAGAATAGCTAACACAGCAGGTGAATAAATAATTTTGACCGGTAGTGTATATACTGCTTTTTTAGTTTGGTATCTCAAAATTACGTGCTAGAATTTTATTGTCATTCCTAAGGAATTTTTAGATACTTCATCGAAGTTTCTTGTACTGTTTTATGTAAATTTTCTTACGATTTTTACATTTTTTCACATTTTCAAAGTTTACTTCGAAATAGGGCTCATATATGTAATATTTTATTTATTGCACTTAAAATTTTAGAAATAAAGATCACTAATGAGGACTCTGATCAGAGTCGAAAAGTTTGAAATTATATACAATATCGTATGAAATTAAAAATATTGTTACTTACGTGTGCAAACTGCACGCTACTTTCTTCAAAGTCTCGTGTGCCTTCTGCAGGTTTTTCTACTTCGGGAATAAAAATTTTGAAGTCTGATGGGGAAGAAACACTCGCCGGTTTAATGTTCACATCACTTCCACTCTACACATCACTACACGACGGTAAATTCAACGTCGGAAAAATGTCGATGACAAATAAAAAATTGTCTTTCTAGTACTTCGAGATATCCTAACCTCGACAAGTAGGGATTTGAGCATGCTTCTATCCATCGTTGTCCGGCATTTTCTTTCTTCGGAAACCGATGAATTGATACATTGTTCTTCCGACCCCTTTTGGAGGTATACCCACTCACAGCACATTGAATTCCGTACTTCGAATCCATTTTAAATGATTATAAAGCGCGATCGCGTACGAATTGTTGATACTTATATACAACAATGGGGGAACTCATACGAAGCCGTTCCCTTTGCCGCACTCCGCCCGCTTCCGACAACTAGCGCCGCGTACACCACCGCACATGAACTATCCTACGGAGACACCTAATACATTAGAGGTCGACCTGCCCTGGTTAGAACAGAACTGCCTGCCGCTGCAGCGATTCAGCGAGTTCGTGCTTATACACTTCAGGGCTAATGGAGGGGTTATCTCATCAGTACTCATAACTCATAACTTTGTTTTCGTATTTCGTATAATGTAACTGGAAAATAGAATTTAGATATTGACTTTTTTCAAGTTTTAACATGCTGTAACTTTCCTAATTTTAGTTTAATCGAAAAATGTTAGTAGGATATTTAGTAGATATTTATGAGAACTATCAGAAACCAGTATTGGAATTTTTGATTTTTTCATAAAGATTTTTTCAAAAACACAAAAAATGTTTCTATTTTGACAATTTTTGTCGGATGTGATTGTTTAACGAACTTGTCGTTGCTTTTTGGGCTCTGATAAAGTATGCCAATGCTCAATCTAACCTGATAATTCTATCGAGAATTATTGAGTATACGACCTACAGACAGACACTTTTGTAAAAACAGTTTTTCCTGACTCAGGGGGTGTCAAAACGTAAAGATTTGTCGAAAATTTCGAAAGTCATTTTTTACATAAAACTATTACCTTCTCATTTATGATGAGAATGTAGAGAGTCGTAATTTTTATTTATACCTGTAAATTATGAATAATGATATTTTTAGCTCGATATTTAATCACTAGAATACAATTGTTTCCTCGTCCCTTTAATATTAGAGAAAATTCGGTATCGTTAACGATCCTGCAGTACTTGAGCCTTGACTGCCTGCTGGGATCATTATATCTCTGTTTCAGTAATTGTCAGAAAAAATATTCTTATTTACAAGCCGTAGACAAGTAAAATAGGACATTACTATTATACAATATTAGCTTCATTCACTTTCAGTTTTATTGATTTATTGAGTAAATTTAGTCCATAAAGTTTATCATCAATTCGTTTATTGATTTAGCAGACAACCCAGAAAAAACAAGAGGTTGGATTTTGTTGCAGGTAATTTTAGTACAGCAATATTTTTTAATAGGATTTTATTACCAAAATGTATTGTAAAATTGATCATTTAATACATCTCAAATAATTACAGTGATATTAAATATTTTCTGACTTGTCTATATGTCCCAACTTTAATCGAAAGTTGAGTAAAATTACTTGAACTAGTTTTCTCTGTGAAATCTACTTATTTATTAGCGAAAACGCGCTCACTTTTAATTATGAACAAATTTAACTGTACATTATTTAAAATTTAACTCCAAAATACTAAATTTCTATTAGAGTTGTTGAATTCATTTATTAATTAGTAAACTATTACTGAAAATTAGTAAACTTCTTCACAAATTAAGGTTGAACGAATTCTTATTAATTCATAATTCAAATGGGACTAAATAGAAAAATTAAATATGTTAGTTGCTATTTAGAATTCACATGCGAAAAATAATGCTCTTAAAGTAGAATTGTTTTTCTATTTGGATCATGAAAGTAGGTAATATAAGTGAGAAAGTAATTGGATTAACCATTTTTAATAACTAAGTTACTTGGTAGACAATTTACTACTCTCTAAACCTGAATCAGTGAAATAGTCACTGATTATATGAGTGAAAATATATCAACTGATGATACTGATACTGATTTCACTGAGGAATCAGTGAACGCGTCACGTGAATTTAACTTTTGAATTCGCGAATTCAAAACTTTCATCTACACTTTACTCATTTATCGTCCCTTAAAAATAATAATAATTACGTAATTTCGTTTTAGTGTTGTTTACCCTAAGATAAACGAGTTCATCGATCGTTAAGATATATTGCTGGTTTTATTACTCCCACACGCAGAAAAAAGAATAGCGAAATTTACTAAGCAGGAACAGTAAATGATTTTAAGCAAATGTAGCAGTAAAAACTGTTAACATAGCTTAAAAGAAATGTCGGAATTACTGAGCGTTTCGTAAATCTCATAGTAAAATTAAAGTAAATCTAACTCTGTCACTTGTGAGTTAAAAATACCTTTATCATGTGTATTTAAACCAGGATGATAAGCACCATTCACTGGGACTAAGTTACAATACTAGTATAGCACACATTAGCGAAAGATCAGTAGATTTCACCGATCTGGATGTTTCGCTTAACTCACGCACATGTCACGAAAACATAACCTTCATTTGTAAATGACATGTGCCGGCAACGCTGGGTGTGAACCAGGGACGGTCCAGAGGGGTGGTCCTGGAGGTCCGGACCCCCCCCCCCCCCTGAAATATCAGACTCCCACAAATCTCAATATCCGTACAGCACACGGTCCATCAACCGTAAGAGACGGTCTCCGGATTGCTCCGGATGTCCGTAGACTATTTGTAGACCGTCAAGAACCAGAGAAGCTCCTTAAACTGCCCAGTTTTGTGAAAGCCGAAATTACTTTTATTTTTAAATTTTTAAATCGGACCCCCCCCCCCCAATTTTTTTTCTAGATCCGTCCCTGGTGTGAACAAAGGAATTTCCAACTACGAAAAAGTATCCAAAACAAAAGAACTGTGTTATCCGAAACAGTGATCCCAGATCGTGGGAGCTGGCGGCCCCCACCACGCTCCAATGTGGGAGCACACACAATGTCGGTGTGTCCCCCACTTCCTCGCTTCGATTTCACGCTTTCGTCTGTTGAGCCAAGATCGAAAATTATGTTTCTGTCGACTTCGTGTCAAAGTGGCGCGAAGCAGACGACAACTTTAAAATCACCAAATTTATAATTTAGGATATTACCTTTCTTTCTTTGATATTTCCAAAAACATTCACTTAAAATGAATATCTAAACATTTTATTTTAAATTTTAGCATGATTTAAAGACTCAAAAGATGATTTTCTATTAAAATTTAAACTCAATAAATTTTCAAACTTTCAAAACAAAATATCAATTTCAATATTTTTTAGCTGTGCAAATCAAATAGTTCAATTAGAAAATTATTTAGAGAATATTATATATTAAGGAATGGTAAAATATGATATTGTAGTTTAAAAAATAAAATATTAAAATACTTAAGTAATACCGACATTGTGTGTGCTCCCACATTGGAGCGTGGTGGGGGCCGCCAGCTCCCACGTTCTGGGATCACTGTTTCGGATAACACAGTTCTTTTGTTTTGGATACTTTTTCGTAGTTGGAAATTCCTTTGTTCACACCAGGGACGGATCTAGAAAAAAAATTTGGGGGGGGGGGAGTCCGATTTAAAAATTTAAAAATAAAAGTAATTTCGGCTTTCACAAAACTGGGCAGTTTAAGGAGCTTCTCTGGTTCTTGACGGTCTACAAATAGTCTACGGACATCCGGAGCAATCCGGAGACCGTCTCTTACGGTTGATGGACCGTGTGCTGTACGGATATTGAGATTTGTGGGAGTCTGATATTTCAGGGGGGGAGGGGTCCGGACCTCCAGGACCACCCCTCTGGACCGTTCCTGGTTCACACCCAGCGTTGCCGGCACATGTCATTTACAAATGAAGGTTATGTTTTCGTGACATGTGCGTGAGTTAAGCGAAACATCCAGATCGGTGGAATCTACTGATCTTTCGCTAATGTGTGCTATACTAGTATTGTAACTTAGTCCCAGTGAATGGTGCTTATCATCCTGGATTAAATACACATGATAAAGGTATTTTTAACTCACAAGTGACAGAGTTAGATTTACTTTAATTTTACTATGAGATTTACGAAACGCTCAGTAATTCCGACATTTCTTTTAAGCTATGTTAACAGTTTTTACTGCTACATTTGCTTAAAATCATTTACTGTTCCTGCTTAGTAAATTTCGCTATTCTTTTTTCTGCGTGTGAAATGTTTTACTTTATTTGAAAATTCTCAAATATACAATTGATGAAAACCTGAAGTATGGCGTAAAAATATATTTACTGAATAACGTGTTTTCGAACATACGCCTTGAACTTTACTGAAACACGACTTTCTTCTACAAAAGCGATTTCTGTTGTGCCCATAGGAATACTGAAACTGTCCTTACGAATTTATAAAATAAGGACATAAAAAAGTTTGGAGTCTGTTCATGTCATCGATGACCTACCTTTTGGAAGTCTGAATCTGTGAATTCAAATTTATAGATAAACGTTAAATTTATAAAAATTGTAGCTATGAGGTAAAAGTTTTAATGAAAAGTGAGTTCAATTCGCTTTAATGAAGGCTTGGTTATTTGATAACAATACAAAGTTTCTAATTGGTGGCTGATCGGGGGTTAGGCGGGGTATTGTTTTGGCAATATTCCTTGTTGATACTGATTTTACGAAATTTTTGTTGTCAACATCCTCAAGTAGGTGCAGTAATATTCCGAAAAGTCTGAATAGCCTGACGCACTGGGAAAAAAGAGAGGCCAGAACTGGATTCATCACAGAAAAATACCCTGGAAATACCCTGGTATCTCATTTCATGAATACATAGGTCATATTCTGTTGACCAGTATTATTAGGCCTCTTTTAATAGCAAAATTCGCTATAAATAATCGGAGTCGCATAATCTTCATGTCATTATAGTTTTCTGATTTCTTGCATTTATAATATGGATTGTAAAGATAAAGTGAAAAATCAAAATCGTCGGCATACCAAAAAACGCAGATTGATAGAAAAGAACCAAGTTTTATGCGAAAAAATACAACAGGATGAATCCGATGCAAGATAGTTTGTATAGCCCCCCCCCCCCATTTTTATTCTTTAATTCGTTTATTATATTTCTCTTTACACATATAACTTCCTTTATATGTTGCAAGTGATTTATTTTTAAAACTTTTCATAAAAAATTTACCGAATAAACCACTTTTACATAACTATAGTTTGAGCCACTTGTAATGAATGTGACCATGACATTACCCATATTTGTTTCTTCAATTTTTACAGTATTATGAGTATAAGATGTTTTTGTGCTTGATTCATTTGTTAAAGTCATTGAAATTCAAATATTAAAAATGGCATGTCTAGTTTTCTCTCCTATACAATTTAATTGTATGAGGTTAATTAATTTATGCATAACTGATAAACATTTATTTTTTGTTTCTTTTAAATGTTACTTTTTCCACATAATGCGAATAAATGAGTGAAGAATTTTCTTGTGTCGAATAATTGTTCAGATTTTTAAAGTATAGAGTTTACTTGAATGTAGAATCGATAAGGCCGGTCTTTGGTTATTTGTAGTTAGTACTTATTGTTAGTTTATCAAAAATTTTTAATTATTTATTTGTGCGACGAATATACAGGGCGAGGCACATAAAGTGTTACAGAGCGATAGCACTCAAACTATTGATCATATCCAAAAATGTTTCAGACAAAAGTTTCAGTGTTCGAGAAGGCCGTCATACTGGACCACCGTATTTTTTTATCGGTGGAGGTGCTGAATCTACGTTAAGTTCAACTCCACTTTTTTAAATGGAACCATTTTTTTTCGATGACATTATTACCGATTTTAAGACGAATTCAGCGACCTACAACACAAGGTCATTCCAGTCACGCAAAGTATGAAAATAGTCGAAAAATCATTTTCATTTCTTTTCATTTCTTACGATACCCATGATAATATACATCGATAGGGTATTTTTGATATCGGCAGAAAGTAAGCATTTTCTCTTGACATATCAGTTAGTCACGCATTAACTTCTAATGGGAGTACATCGGAACGCGAAAATGAACGATTTTCAAGAATATTTTGATATTTTTATGGTGTTGGGGGAATGTCATAAACATTACAGAAACGCCCAAGATGTGTATGCGGCTCGTTATCCGGATAGGTAACAAAAATCGCACATGGCTTTTAAGCGATTCGCTGACCGTCTCTGTCGCTTCAGTACAGTGAAACAAACACGAGTCAAACGTCAAACAATTGTCAAAGAAAATAATGCAGCTGCTATCTTAGCTTTTGCTGCACTAAATCCACATGCGAGCAGCAGGAAAATGGAAAAAAAGAGTGGAATTAGTCAGCGATCTGTATTAAGAATCTTACATCAACACAAGTTCCATCCGTATCGTATGCCATTACATCAGGATTTGTACAGCAATGATTTCCTAAAACGCGTCAATTTCTGTAATTAGATTCGTGGAAAAATGCGTACAGGTGTCTCATTTATGAGTCATGTGCTTTTTCTGATGAAGCTATCTCGCAAATACGGGAAATGTGAATAGGTTTAATATGCATTATTGGGCAAATGAGAATCCTCGATGGATGAGAACTGTACCATTTCAACATCCGTGGTCCGCTAATTATTGGTGCGGCATTGTCGGCGATCACTTCATTGGTCCATATTTTTTTGAAGGTCGTTTGATTGGGCAAGTTTACGCAAACTTTCTGCAAAAAGTACTGCCACAATTAATGAAAGACGTGCCCTTGCATGTTCGCATGGACATGTGAATGCAGCACGACGGTGCACTACCCCATTATGCTCTGTGTTCAAGACAAGTGATGAATGAGATTTTGACAAAAAGTGGATAGGACGAGGCGGCCCTGTAGCTTTATAGATTAGCAGATTACCAGATTACTTTTTATGGGGTTCTGTCAAGGAACGCGTAATGGAGGTAGCACCTATCGCGCTTGATGACATGAAAGAAAGAATATGCCGAGCATGTACCGAAATTATACCACAACTGTTGGCTGAAGTTGGACGGTCTTTTTATCAGCGAATTAACAAGTGCTTACAAGTCGAAGGTCATCACTCCGAGCATCTTCTGCAGGTAGACCTAAACCAAGGTTAGTGGATCCTTTAAAAGTGATTATTCCGATATGTTCCGATTTTTCGACTATTTTCATACTTTCCGTGACTAGAATCACCTTGTGTTGTAGGTCGCTGAATTCATCTTAAAATGGGTAATACTGTTATGAAAAAAAATGGTTCCATTTAAAAAAGTGGAGTTGACCTTGACATAGATTCAGCGCCTCCACTGATAAAAAAAATAGGGTGGTCCAGTATGACGGCCTTCTCGAACACTGAAACTTTTGTCTGAAACATTTTTGGATGTGATCAATAGTTTGAGTGCTATCGCTCTGTAACACTTTATGTGCCTCACCCTGTATATATATATATAGAAACTTTTTAAAATTAATTTCAGGAAAAATTGAGAGTGCAGGTCACATGAAGTTTAATCAATTGCACTTAATGTATTTTTTCTTACAAAAAGAGAATTTGTTGCAATAATTTGAAATATCAAATCATTATTTGTAATACTCAAATAAAGGAGCACATTTGCTATTCCTATGCATGTCTCTGAATTATGCAAAAATAATAATGAAGATGAGATGAAGTTAACTTTGAAATTTTTAGAGTGAAGTGGTATTGAAAATGTATTTCATTAGCCTCATTTTTAAAACAAGATCTACATATTTATATACCTAAGAATTAATAGAACATCAAAGTGCATCATTGAAAAATTGCATAAGCACGGCCTACCACCAGCGCGTCTCCGAAAGGTAACTTGACTGGAAGTTGTCCATCGGTACTGGCGCGGTACTGGCATAGTACTGGACATCAGTGCCATACCAGCACTAAAATTTGTACTGGTTCAGTACTGGCATTACTCCGAAGTCGGTTGTTAGCCGACGCTTGGTTTCAGGACTGGGGATGTACTATGACAGTACCGCGCCAACCCTCGGATCAGTACCAACTGTCCAGTACAGACATTGCTCCTTGATTAGAACTGACACAGTATTGTGCCGTTTGTAAATACTGGCATGAACCCGACTTTTCCACATGGGTAAATCGTTAATTTTAATTGGTTCATCAGTGAAGATGCCTCGAAACATTTAATTGTACAACGGAAAATAATTCACTACTTGAAATTAGCAAAAAAACTAATGACTGAAATACAATGAAAAATATTTCAAATAAGAATTCTATGTAAAGCTGTAAAAGTTTCTCACATTATTAAGAAAGTGGAGTCAAAGCTACTTAGAATAGACTATATAAAAGTCGTTTTCGCTGTCTGTGGACATCATAACTTTTGAGAAAATGATGAGATTTTCGCCAAAAATTACTAAAATTAGACCATTATCAAATTTTCTTTTGAAAATCTGAAATTTTAACCCTTTAATTCTGGTAGGCAGTACTTAAATAACTCTATAAATAATCTTGATGAGATTTTTTTATTCGACATAAATTATCAAACTTACGGCATTTGGAAAAAGTTTTTAAAATTGAAAATCAAATTCTATTTACTAGTCAAACTATGTAATTTAACTACAAATAAACAAAATAAACTCAGGAGACCGGGATCCATAGGAGTTTGTCATTTACCCCGGAAATTTTTACCAGGGCAGTACAATTTGAACTGGAAAATTGGTGTTTAATTTCTCAATATAAAAATTATTCGTGAATTCAATATGGGTGGAAATATTTTTGCATTATTTGCTGCCATCATTTCTACTATTATTTTTCTAAGTCGAAAAAAGTACATATTATTTGCTACTCTCCATATTAACTCTTATTCTTACGAGATATTTAAAATTCATATCATATTAAGATTAATTTATAGTTCTCTACAATGAAATAAATCGATATAGTAAATTTTAGTTAATTGACAATTCAAATTAAATTTTTAATTCAATTTTTTTCAATAGAAAATAGAAATTTTATTTTTTTTAAATTCAAAATCGGACGTCTGTGTAGCTTAGTCAGTGGACTAATTACTATTTCTGCAACCCTGTGTCCAAGCATTACGCGTCTCTTGAATTTTTTATTGGGAGAAATATGTAACTAGTTAATTAGGGATAGTTCATCTTTGGTGGTGGTGATAAGTTGTTTAGTTAATATTCTGGCAACACAAAATAATATTCATTCATTTTTTTTTTAAATCAAATAAATATTTCAATTTTTTGCACCCGTATTTTTTCACTAAGGGTAGTTTATAACATAAATAAGGATGGTTGGTGGCAAAGAAGTTATTAATTCATCAATTTTTGACTTCAAATTAATATATAGCAAGCTTGTAAAGCAAAATAGAATGAAAAAATATTTTTCTAGTTAGAAATATTTTTGTTCTCTGAAAAAACTGGAGGGGGTTATATTTGTTATACATATATATATAAATTACCCACACAATCTCAGTTAAACTAATCAAATTTATAGTAGCTTTTACTAAAAGTAATTAGATCGAACGTATTGATCAAAATCACCCTAAAAATTTCTCTCAGTGTAAAAAATAATTGTATTTCCTTAGCAAATACCATTTTACCTTTCAAAAGTTGTAAAATATAACACCAATGTTTGATAATTTTTCTAAAAAAATTCTCTTAGTGTAGCAATAAATTAGTATTTGTCACGGGTATGAAAAATATTTACACTTTACACTGAAGCTAATGAGATGTTAGAGTTTGCACTAGTTCCCTCTGAAATTCAAAGTGACGTCTATCCGTTTTGGGAGTATGTTTAGCTTTCCAATCTGCTTACATTCAAAATTTGATGTACGACGAAGTAATCAAAGCTTTTAAAGTCAAGTCCAAACTAAGTCACGGTGCATCCAATCATGCTAGGTTTGGATTTATTTATGTTCTCATAGAAACGGACTAAAGAAAAGCATTTGAATTTGATTCACAGTTAAATAGAAACAGAATTTTTTAATTTTTAATTTAACTGATGAAATATAAATAGATATTGACAGAAAACCCTAAATATGAGATTTTTAAATGATACATTAACAAAAAATGACACCTGAAACAGAAAATTAAAATTTTCGACTACTGAAGTATTTTGATAATGATCCTGACCAAAAATATTCCATAAAATGTTTCCTCTTCAAAAAGTTAAGTGTTCCAAATTTTATATTTATATGAGGCTTTGAATGAAAATTCTGAATTTTTTATTGTTCATCCTCATCATATGAAAAGGTATTGGTTTTATGTGAAAAATGACTAGTTCGTTTAACAGCGACATCCGACAAAAATTGTCAAAATGGGAGCATATTTTGTATTTTTGAAAAAAACTTTATGAAAAAATCCGAAATTTCAATACCTATTAAAATTTTTCGATAAAATTAAAATTAGGAAAGTTACAGTATATCAAAACTTGAAAAAGTCAATATTTAAATTCCATTTTCCAGTTAAATTATACGAAATACAAGAAAAAAGTTATGATACAAAATTATTTACTACATAAAGATCTACAAGTTTGAACTGCAACATTTTTTCATAAGGTGTATATTTTTCTTTTTCTAATTTTAGAAAATACTATTGAAAATCCAAAATTCAATTCTTTAACAATAATATGTAGAATACGAAAAAAAACGTAAGTTTACAAAATTGTTCGTTTCAATAAGAACTACAAATTTTATTTCACATAGTTTCTAATAAAACGTATATTTTTCATTTTAATTTCAAAAAATATGATTAAAATTCAAAAGTTCCATTATTTAAAAAAATATGTGACATACAAAAATAACGTTTATATGGAAAATTAATTGCCCCAATGAGGTCTACAAATTTTCAGTAGGACATTTTTTTTGACATATTTGGAAGAAGATACATTTTTTAAAATCATTTAAATTATTAGAAAGTTACCGAAATGTACACAGAAAATCGAGCGTGAGTGTCATGTTGAGAATATAATCCTTAAGGCTAATAGGGCCTTAAATAAATTGAATTTCCTTCTTCATTTGAAATAAACAAATTAAGTAAAGCATTTTTGATCCATCCCAAAAATATTCATAGACTCGAAGCACAATTTCAATAATATTTTTGCAAGTTACTATATTATCAAAATTGTTCTACACATACATATGCATATAGTGGCATATAAAAAAGATTATTTTTCGAATTCCTGTTAGGGGTTATTTATAGAGAAATTTGTCACAAAAGTCTTCTATAGAATAGTTTTGGGTACAAAAGCCTTCCTCGAAAAAGATGCAGTTAATTAAATTATATATGGATACATAGAGCGTTTAGAGCATTCGGTAATACATGAATTTATTAATTACTGTTATCATTCAAATTAATCAAAGTAATTTGTAAATAACTTATTACATTAAGGGATTAAATATTAAGATTCATTGATTGATATGCATAATTAATCTATATTAATATTAGAAAATTTCCTACATTTAAGGGAAACACGTGTCGTTCATAAAGAACATCCTACATGGATCATAAATAATAAATAGAAACTGGTCATTGCATCGAGATGGGTATACGTGTCGAAATTTCACCCATCAGCAGTTTTAAAATAAAACCAGAAGTATCACATCTCTGGATATGAAATAATTTATTACACCACGTATGCCAGATATAGTATAGCGTATAGCCTCAAAATGAATCTCTAGCAAGCATTTCCTAAGTCTGAATTTGAAATTTGTCCACTCATCTAATTCTTGCTGTTGGAAATGGTTTGTATGATGTGTGTGAAACCTAATTGATAATATATTTTCGCTATCAACGTTAATTAAGAGTACGCTAATGACCAGGGACGCTATTAAAAATTGCTCTATTTTTTAAAGAATGATAGCTTTGTCAAAAAATGGTCTTTCAATTTTTTATACCACAACAAACTTGTTTAGTTTTTTATACGAACATGTAGAAACCTGCAATCAATAAAAAAATGGTATTCATTAAGAATCACATGTTCTTCAGAGAAAACGGCGCCGATAAGATTGGTAAGTCCTTGATTCAATTCATTTCAGTTTATTTTAAAAATTTAGTCATAGGTAGATTTTCAAATTTTATTTGAACTCTCATTTAAATAAAGTTTACTTTTTGATAATATTTCATATGGGAACAAAATTATCTACGTCTCTTGGAGTCAAACAAAAACTAAAAGATTATAAGGAATTATATTGCGATCTATTTTTAAATTAGTTGATTAAGCCATATGAGTTAATTAAGTCTTCAAATATTTTATAATTTAAGGTACTTTTGAAATAAGTAAATGTTTTTCGAAAATTTGTTTCTTTTACTTCAAAGTAGGTTCATTACTATGAAAAAAAAGAATTTAATAAAGTGTTCACGCTACAAATTTATTTGGAGGGCTTTTGTAGTTTTTTGACGTCAAGCATTATTCAATTTCCTGTAATTCAAATTTAATCCTAAATAGATGAAGAGAATAGAATAAAAACTTTAAAGTTGTGTGGTGAGGTCTGTCATTACCAATTATCTACGACCGTTTCATTAATGAAATAATACCTTTAAAAAATTTTGTAGTCCAGAAAAAACTGATAGGGGCCCTGTCAGTTTCCAGTGAGGAATTCCTTGTTTCGCTTAAGTATGGAAAATCTATTTGTATCTGGCGGGGCCCTGACTAGAGAATCCCTACTTGTAATATTTGTGGTTAAGGTTAGGTCCATTAGATACAACATAACCTTTATTCTTTATTCCCATTAAAATTTGATCTTATTTGAGAAAAATGGAGATTTTCTGAACACGTTCTTGGATAAGATCAATACTTAAGAGGAAGCAAGAACATTTCAGAAAACTTTTTCATAATTTTGATTCGAATTCGTATGTAATTATAATAATTATATGCGAGCACGTATGTGTATGTGTGTGTATATCTTATTGTGTCGAGGTAATAACAAAAACTAAACATTTACTTCAATTAACATGGGGTGAATAGTAAAATCAATTGAAGCTTTCATAATAAACATAAGCGGTAGAAGTTACTACATAAGAGTAGTTAGAAAAACAAAGTAATGATAAGTAAATGAGTGTACTATTTTTTTTAATAGTACTTCATTAGTTGGAATTACTTATTGCGAACTTTAATGCGCATAATTTCGTTATGCGATAATTTTCTCGATTCAAAAGTTTCATCATATTTTTGGAATTCAAAAAACTCAAATTTTTTAGATTCTGAACATACATTGATTTTACTCTTGAAAACAAAAATTAAAGGAATCATAACCTGTATAAAGTATCACTAATATACAATAATAAAAATTAATACTTCTAAAATGTATATGAAGCTTTTTATTATGTAATGTTCTTTAATTCAAAAATTTGATCTGTATATTTCAAAAATATTTCATTTTATAGAAAATCGATTTAATAATTAAAATTTTTAATCAGAATCATAAATTGGCATAAAATTTAAAAATTCCCAATTACACGGGGCCCATACACTTCTTACACGGCCCTGCAGTAGTTGCAGGTTATAAGCGCTATTTTCATTCATGTATTCCAAGCGTGCGCAGCCGAGAGGCTTAGTCGTTAGGTTAGTAATGCGTTAATCATAAGTAGAGAGGGTTCGCACCCGCAGCGTTAAGAATAATTTTTAATACCACCTGAACGAGCGTTTGTGTAGTGTATAGGACGGTGTGTTTGTGTGTGTGTGTGTATATAAAAATAGTAAATTAGAGTCTACATGAAAGTAAATACAGTTTTGAAATGTACACGGAGAAAAAAAACTGTTGAATCAGCAGATGACATCTATTGATTCAACAGTTTTTTTTTTCTCCGTGTACTAAGAATATTCATCGATTCAACTACTGCTCTTACTTGATTTACCCCTATGTTCCTGCGGTTCACTTAACTTCAAAAATGACACTGGGGCCTTTATAAAGTATGGAAAGTAAGTTAAAAAGTAGTTAAACTTACTGAGATTTTTTTTTTGTGTACGTGTAATGAAAAAGTACTGTTAATTTATTCAGAAAAAAATTTCCTAGCTTGAAAACAGATTTTTTACTGTGAAAACAGTAAACTTAACCTTCCAAGCGAATATCCCTCCGCTGCCGTTAAAAACGGTAAATATTAGAGTGTTATCTCGAATTTCCCCTGTAATTTTTCTCTCAGTGTGGAAAATCGTTTTTATTTTCTCAGTGAGATACCTGAAGAAAATTGGTCACGTGACTGCTGATATATGCCCTTAAATTCAATGCGGAGGTCCAATAGGGCCCTAATGGTGTCCTTTTTTGTAGGTGGGGAAGTGTAAGGGCTGACCTCACTAAACCCCTACTAGGAAGTCTAGTAGGGTCCACCTCGACAATAGCGTTACGTTACCGACGGGTAACTGACTAGTTTTCCACGCTAGATTCCGACTAGTGATAGGGCAATCTCGTCGGGACTCCACTAGACCCCTATCAACATTTCTACACGGGAATCTGCGTCTTGGGCACATAAAAAAATTTTAATTTGAGAAACGTGTTGAATTTTTAACATATTAATGTTCCAGGTTATTATATTTAATAATCGATAACAGTTATAAAAATACTAAATACAATTAGGATTTATTTTAGCAGGGAGTTATTAATTTGATCACAAAAAATTGAAGTTAACGCTCCTGCATTTAAAATATTATTTGTCGAAACTTTCTTTAATTGTCATTGACTTTGGATATGACTACACCGAAAGAAATCTCTTACGTATTTCGTATGAGGTGCCGTTACAATTTTCGTAAACGACTTTTTATATGATATTAGTATAAAAGAATACGAAGAAAGCACACCACTCTGCTTGCGAAAAACGCACGGCACGCACGCATACTCTCTCGGTATGATCAAGTTGGTTTGACAATGTATTGCAATACATTAGATTCGGCAACTTCAGTCTATTGCAATACGTTGTCAAACCAACTTAGCCATACCGAGAGAGTACGGGTGCCGTGCGTTTTTCGCAAGCAGAGTGGTGTGCTTTTTCGTATATCGGCTTTGCTTGTGCTATTTTGGCATTTTGATGTCCATACGAAATTCGCTGAAGTTTGTGCAATAAAAGTAAAACAAATGTGTTGCGATTTTAGTAAATTCAGATTTGTGCGAAACTTGAAAGAGATTTTTTTCGGAGTAGTCAATGAGAATTTCGACAAATTTTTTAGAAGCTTTCATTGAAAGGTGTACGGAATTATTGAAATGGTCAATGAATTTTTTTACAATTTCACTCCTATCCAAAAGTCAACGACAAGTGACTACAATAAGAATTTTTATTTCCATTACATCTGGATCTTTCGTTATTTTTAAGGTACAAAAACTATATATTCAATTTAGTGACAAAAAAGTAATTTTTTTCATTTAACATTTTTATGACGAATCCTGTTTTAGTCTAATAGTTTATGTAATTTATTTTAAAGTTTATATAATCTAGTTATATATAGAATATTTAAGTTTAATAAATACTTGATTCATAATTTTTTCTTAATTCATTTACAATTACTTCTTTCTTTTCCACTTGAGTTTCTCAAATTAAATTGATTTCATGAAAAGTTAAACAACAGAAGTCTTGATAACTGTATTTCATAAAATTTCAAAAATCTACACAGGAATCTAGAATTCACATAAATTTATCAGGCACAATAATAATTTGCATTTCGCAACTGTAAAATACATATTTTGAAAATATACAATACAGAAAATAAAAGAACCTTCTTTTAAATTTGTTTACACAAGATACTTTTTGATAATGATGCAATTTTTTAATGAACATTTCAAAATTTAGTTTCATTAAACTTCATACTTAGTTATAATAAAAATGTATACTAAATATAATTTAATAATTGTATTATATGTCTCAATAATCATAATTATAATAATTGATTAATTATTTGAAATATTTTATGAATAATTTATGAAACAAGTTGATTTATTTTTACTTGAGTGAGTCTTAAAAACTCTAGTGACGACACTGGTCCACAAGCTCTGAATAATTCTTGCAGACACGATATAAGAAAGTTCCAAATCTTATGTTTCAGCATTGTAAGCGAGCGTGTGTGTGATTCGACGGAAGCGTATCGTCCTATATACAGGGTGGGCCATCTAACATTTTGAATTTGAATCGGCTATAAAAAAAAACTTATGGATATTTTTTAAAAAGTATGGTTTTATGAGAAAGATTGAACTTTTCCATTTAAGAATGAAACACAACATCATTCAAATGACTGCCACGGCCGGCCTTACAGTACCCCATTCGATCAACCTAATTTTTCAGTACATTTTCGATTGTTTCTGCTTCAATCCCATGAAGTTTATTCACTTTGGGTGAATTAGGTATTTATGAAATTGATTTTACTCGACTAGGTTTCAAAAGATGTTCAAATGCCCTTATATCCCAAGTTTAATCGACAGAGTCGATTAAAAATACTTCCACTATTTTTCTCCGTGTACCATACGGCCTTAAGAATAGAGAGGAATAGGATATAAAATAATTATCAAATAGAAAAAAAAATATTTTTTTTTCCTTATATCATTATTAAAATTATATTATTTGTTTATCTCAATATAATCTGAAGCAAGAAAAACAAAAGTATTGATACAAAACTTTATTCTTAAATTACTTTTTGACAAAACTTTTTTGGAAGGGTGCTATTTTCTTTTACGTCGATGATGAGAAACAACATAAAAATTTATTCTATAGCTTTCAGGTGGAAGGAAATGAAAAAATGGTTTCATACATCTCAGCTTTTGTATTTTTTTTATTGATTCATGAACTTTCACTGAGAAATATCAAATATATTACAAGGTAAATCGATGGATACTAATAAATTTACGCAATGTTTTCTTGCACTTTTTCTTAGTTTACGAGGAAAGTTCTTAATTTTTCCCCTTAAATCTTGGATGAATGAATATTGAGGTTTTTTCTAAAACTTTAGGATAAAACCGAACTCATAAAGATATTCAAAGTAGCTAAATGATAGCCGTTTGTGTATTAAAGTAACCAAAAAAATATTTTCGTGAACACTCATATTTCAGTAAATATCGTATGTTCATTTCAGTTAAATTTAAGTATTATTTTTGAAAATTGTACCTCTTATTGTAAGACTATGGAGCATGGATTTCATAACAATGCTCTGTATATTTCATATGTGACTATAAAATATGCATTCAGTATATGTGGTCATGCTGCAAAGCCATTTTTTGGGTACATAATGTTATTTTATTCTGATTTAAAATCAAAATTCTAATTTTCACTTTGGAATACATTATAAGTCATTAAAAATAAACTTTACCAAGTTTTATAACGAATCTACCAATAATTTAAATAATATATCCTTTGGACATAAAAGTTCCCTGTAGTTGGAAAATTACCCATATAAGAATGGACACCTCAGGGACTGAAATTTTTCACATTAAGGTCATGGATCGACTGGGCCACCTGACCAAAGTAAATGTTGATTAATTTGTGTAATTCCTGTAAGTTTTCTGTATAAGATAACTTGTATAGCTCACAAAGCATGTTTCTAAAAATTCAGGATGTATAACATAATTGGATAAGTGAAAATTCCGTACATGAAAAACTACGTTCAGGTTAATATTATGAATATTTGAGTTCTTATCGACTTCCAAATTAATAATGATTCTTTTCACAATGGACATATGAAGAAAATAGTCTTACATGATTTTATTATCAAAGTCACTTAGGCATCATTTCATATAGTTTATAAACTATAATTGAATAAAAATCTTGTAGAGAATCATACACTGAGAAAAAAATTTATCCAACAAAACTTTTTTTATTGTCCTGACAAAATATTTTGTTGTCACAACAAAACATTTTGTTTGAGTAACAAAATTTGATTGATATAACAAAATGTTTTGTTGGCACAAAAAAAGAATTTTATTAGCTCAATACTAACAAAATATTTTTGTTGATTTGACAAAACTGTTTTCTCAGTGTATTAGGTATATACTATATGTATTGTAAAATTAAAATAAATGTATTTTTCGCGTTACATTACCACAAATTTTACACACAAAACAATGCAGGTAATATAGGAATCTATAGATGATATATGGCCTTAAAGCAAGAAGTCAGCCAAGAAGATGAAGGAAAATAAGAGCACAAAATCCTTAATTATATGATCATAGCCGATAAGAAAATATTATTAGAATATTATTAAAAGTTCTAAATCTGTGTGAAAGACGTAATCGAGAAAGCAACTTTTAATCTAATTTCGATAGTCATAGGAACCAAAGTCTATTCAAAAGATGCTTCCTCAGTTCTGTTTTGTTAAGATTTAGCACACATTTACTGCCATTCAATTCACACTTCTACTCTTGGGTGTGTAAAAATAAGTTCAAATATAAAAATATAAATATTTTCTAGATGTAGATATACATGCTTTCAATTAAAATAGTGTTAGTCTTTTTTGCTTTCTTAATAAATAGAATATTGAATGACCTGTTTATTACAGTAAATGTAAATTTCTGAATAAATGCATATTGACAATAAACCAAACTGGAATGTAATATGTCTTTCCTTCTCTGGCGTTGAAATTGCGTAACTCGATTCTAAACAATAGCAGAGGCCACT
Organism: Diplolepis rosae; assembly: GCA_030998225.1. NCBI lineage: Eukaryota > Metazoa > Arthropoda > Insecta > Hymenoptera > Diplolepididae > Diplolepis > Diplolepis rosae. The sequence continues at coordinate 339,676 of JAPYXD010000710.1, forward strand.
AATTGCTTTACTGTTGGAAACGAAACCAGTCATAAATATTGAACGGCCCGTAACTACTCAGGATGAAACTTGGAAATTGGTTGTCGAACAATCTCGCTCCATTTATTACAGTCTTGAAATAGAAATACACATACTCAAATGAGAAGAAACTGCAGCCGTAGAATAATATTCAACAATGAGAAGAGTCCAATTGCTTGGCAGAATTTTATTTTCAGATCTTATAATTTTCTATGATCAATACCTTTTAAACTTTGCTTTAAACAACACTTTTGAATTTTTAAAATTACATCCTATTTTTTGTTTGCTCAAATGATGAATTTTTGAATATCTCTTAAACTTAAATATTTTATTATAATAATATATATAAGTATATGTACGCAAGAGATAAAGTTTGTAGTCGCCAATGGGGAAGGGAGATTATTAAATCGCATTATACATACATACATGTACGTGTAACAAAGAAGTATTGTCAATTTACTTAGAAAAAATGTTTTAGCTTGAAAACACATTTTTTACTGTGAAAACAGTAAACTTAATCTTCCAAGCGAATATCCCTCCGTTGCCGTTAAAAACGGTAAATATTAGAGTCTTAACTCGAACTTTCCCTGTAATTTTTATCTTAGTACAATACAGATTTTCGGTACATTTTCCAGTACCGCCCCAGTACTAAAGGACAACTCCTAGCCGAGTGACATTTTGTACTAGTGCCAGCAACGCACCAGCACTAAAGGCCTGCGCTAGCGCAGTACCGCTGGTCAGCACTATGCCGTTGTTAACTATCGGAGTTCTGCCAGCACCGCGCCAGCACTGAAAGTCAGCGCTAACGCAGCACTGCTGGTCAGCACTATGCCGGTGTTACCTTTCGAAGTTTTGCCAGCACCGCGACAGACTTCATGAGGATCTACTGCCAGCACTATGCCAGCGCTGGAAGTTCCTGTGAAGTACCATTTTAGAGAGTAAACCAGAACTATTGGAAAAAGTTGTGAAAAAGTCCCATCATAATGATAACGTTTATTATGTCAATCATTACTCACTGTCTGTCTGAAATTTGAGTCTAATAATGAGAAATAAAAGCAGCATTCATATAATTTTACCGAATTTTCTGATGTAAATATACGTCATCGTATTAGGGCAGAGTTTTGGAATTAGGCCAAGCAATAGAGCTCAAAATAATAGAGTTTTTGACATAAAAATTATCAGAAAACCACCTATGCCATCACATGTAAGGCAGTCCGAACTTTATTCCCAGTATGTTTTGGACACCAAAATTTTATTTGTTAATGTTTAATCAATAATTTTCAAACGGAAAATTGCATTTTTCTTAGTTTTTTGTTCGTAAAGTGGAAACGATTGAAACAATCGTAATGATATACAGGGATGAATTGTAGATAATTCCGTTACGAAGAGAATGAGAGGTCGAGCGACTCGATCGGATAATTTTTTAATATTGAGAGCTGAAACTTTGCACACTGATAGCTATTTATATATATGTACTTTATGTGTGCAAAAGATGTACTCTGTCGGATAAATAGTTTTCGCCAAATTCGCACAATATTGACTTTTTTTGAATTTTAACATACAGTAGCTTTCCTGATTTTAGTTTAAACGAAAAATGTTATTAGGATAATCAGTAGAGATTTATGAGAACTATCAGAAATCAATATTGGAATTTTTGAATTTTTCATAAATTTTATTTCAAAAACACAAAAAATGCTGCTATTTTGACAATTTTGGTATGATGTGGCTGTTTAATGAACTCGTCCTCACTTTTTGAGCTCCGATAAAGTCTGCCAAAGGTCAATTCGATCCGATAATACTATCGAGAGTTATCGAGTATACGACCCACAGACAGACATGCAGACAGACACTTCTATAAAAATCATTTTTTCTGACTCAGGGGGTCTCAATACGCAAATATTTGATGAAAATTTCGGAAGTCCTTTTTCACATAAATCCAATACCTTCACATATGATGAGAATGTAAAAATAAAGTTAAGTTTTATTGCAAAAATAATTAGCTCTTATTCTATATATCTATTATTACTCATTTTATGGGATAATCTTGCAAAGGAATAGAAGTTGGAAATTGAGGATATCATTTTGTCTAACGAACTCAGCAGCTTATGCGAATGCACGTATCTGTTCAATACACACTAGAGGTAGGAAATATGTAGGATAAGAACCTTACTCCAGTTATATTGAGAGATATCACGCCAACGTGATTGCACAGCCTGCCTTCTTACGTTAAATTATCAAAAAAAGAATGTATGGGAATTTTCTGTTTCTTTGCAACTTACCAGTAGAAAAGAAATTAGACGATAGGTTGATTGTTGATTACTGAGACAAGGCTGGACCAATACAGGACCAATTTTGAGAATCCTGCACCACACGGAAAAAATGTGTAGCTGTCACAAAGATTTTTTAGGTTATATCAGCCATATTTATGGTTAGAATAGTTAATAATATAGCTGGAACCGCGATATGTTTCTTTGTTCCAGCTGCATATTTTTTTGCGTGCAATGTAAGTCACACTCGGATGAATTTCAAATTATTCAACACTATAGCTCGATAGTATCAATACACACAGAGAAACTTTTCATAACAAAATATGTTTTATTTTATAATAATAATTCTAACAAATATTAGGAATCTAGTGAAAATCCAGGTGCAATGGTAATTATTCCTAGCGGATTGGAAATTTTTTGCAGTCAAAATACTAAACATTCGAAAAATGATATGAAACTTTGTTAAGGTTATAGTAAAGTTTAATACAATCTATAGTAAATTATTATATAGCTTACCTAAAGTTCAGTATTACGCTGCGAGAAATTCTTACTATTACACGTTTTTCCCTAAATTTAATTTAGCGAAAATTGTAAACTTGGGTATATATTGGGATATTGCAAAAAAGTAAAAACTTCAAAGTTTTAATAATTTTTGTATGACACTTGATATAATGAGCTTTTCAAAACTTTCATTTGCTTGTCTTAAGGGTAAATTAACTTGATATGTCAACAATTTAATTAAGAAACTGTCATAATTTGCTACTGCGTGCTGTCAAGATCTGAATTTAGGACAAAGAATTTAAAAACCTCAAATTCGCGAAACCATTTATAAAAGAGAATATTAAAAAATTTCATAATTTTTCAAATCCAGTTTTCAAGTATGAGAATGCATTGAATTCTCACAACTTTTTTGTTCTAAGTTTTAACTTCGACAGTATCCAGAAAAAATTACCACAATTTTCTAAATACTAATATTCTATGTAAATTTATCTTTATAATGAGCTAATAAATGTAATAAATGTTTTTTTTTTTTTGGTGAGGAGGAAAAATATACCGCCCGCGAAACCGCCTTTTGGCCTCAAACTTCGCGGGCGGTTGGTTTCAGCTCAACGTCGCGTATGACTCTTCCGTCATCCGTTCGCCCGGGACTTCCATCCGCGGCCACGCGCCCGTTAGGAAAACCGACTAGCCGCACCAACCAGGGGAGGAATAAAAAGATTCCTCCTACGAACGATGCGGACAGCCAAGTCCGCCCAAGACGCAGGACCACGGGGCAGGCCCCGATGCGATTTCTACTGGCCCTCATTGTCGCCACGCTCCGCACGCCCATCGGGGTCCCGCGTCTTCATCGCCAGGGTGACGAATGACTCGATAAGCATCCATATTTGTTCAGACTGGAGCATGAGAGAGACCATCGTGTCAGGAGTGAGTTGTGGGCGCACTGCCCGACCGACCGCCTCCCATGCCATGCCCCACCTGGCACAGACAAAGAGTGTGTACTCAGGAGACAATTAATTTTTGGAAAAAACTTTGAACGCGATTTTCTCGAAACAGCGTTTTCCTGCACTGCGTACACGATTAAGAATGTTGTAATTGCCGTATTTTTTACTATTGATAGCTCTGTTTAGAGCTGAAAGTGTAAGGTTCTATTAGAACCTAAAAAATCACATAAAAATTTTTTTTTTAATAACTATTTTTTGTTGATTATCTCAAAATTTCATCAGTGAAACACGAATTTTCTTTTAAACACTCATAAAATTTACAATTTTTAACATTTCAATAAATTTCTTAGGTTCAAATAGGAGATAAACTCGTAAAGTGCAAAAAAAAGTTTGGTTTTAATGCTTCAGATAAAAAGGAAGATCGCTATCATGTACGCAGTGGAGAATCTTCAAGCGAGTAGTGCCCCAAGCAAATACAAATTTTTATTGCTGAACATTATCGAATAAAATAAAAATAAATTTGTTCTGCAAGATTTGTGTATCTATAATCTACTTCAACAGTACTTGAAACATTTCATAAGTTAGGCAGCCTAAAAAACTGTGCCGAATATCATGCAATTTTCGGCGTTCTAAACCAGGTTCCCCCCATAAGCAACCATGGCCCGAAAGCGACTGCACCAGGTAAAAGCCGACTTGACCGTGCTTTCTATCCAGCAAGGTGGCGAGCTCCGGGATTATACGGTGTGTCCATCTCCCGCATTGGTCACCATGCCATCTCGTCTGTCATTTCTCGATGAGTCTGCGCCTTCCATCTTTGCTTTTTCTGAATAGCATGGTTGTTAAGGGCACTTGTCCAGACCGGAGCTGCATAAAGTAGCTTTAAATTTACCACGCTCGCCACCAGACTTCTCTCAGCTTCCCTGGGACCAACAATGTTGGACATGAGCCAAGTCAGAGCGGCTTCACATTGGATGGCTTTGGCAGTCGCGATCTGCAGGTCTTCGCCGAAGCTAAGCCTTCGATCCAACTGCACACCCAGGTACTTAATGCTCTTTTTCCACTCAATCTCATGCTCCGCGATAATGATCTTTGGGTATTGGAAGGATCTCCTGTCCGTGACCAGCAAAGGCTCGGTCTTTTCAGGGGCCATTTTCAGGCACCTACTATCCAACCAACGCTTTGCCCGCCACAGACTTTTACTAATCCTCAGCTCCAGGATTCTTCGTCGTCAGCGGGGCATACAACAAGTGCGTCATCCATGAAGCTGATGATGCTCGTTCCAGCAGGTAGGTCCATGCGCAGGAAATCGTTATATATGACGTTTCAAATGAGTGGGCCTACCCCTGGCCCTTGAGGGGCGCCACATGTCATCTCTTCTTTGAGAGACTATTTGTCGCCCTCGTATATCAGACACCTGTCGCTCAGATAGTCACCTATCATTCGCAACAGGTAGTCTGGAACATTTTTCCGCACTATCGCCTCGATGCAGATGTACCACCTTGTGGTATTGAACGCATTGCGTATGTCAATGCTGATCAGCGCGCAGAATCCCTTACGCTTACCAGCTCCTCTTTTTGCTTTAGTGGTAATGTCCACCACTGCCTGGATGGCGTCAATTTTAGAACTGCCTTTCCGAAAGCCGAACTGTTTTTCCGAGAGACCGTTCTCGCCGACCATACCGCTCCCACCCGCTCTCTTCATTTCTTCGAGAGTGAAGAGTTCTTCGCGCCGGACCACGCAGGAACTTCGATCCTGTCTGTGGAACGCCTTTACGTGTGGAAGCAAGCTCTCCACGATGTACTTGACTCGATAGGGATTATCCAGGCCCGGGGTCGTTCTTCTCCATTCTAAACTTCAGACCGTCTATGGTATTTGACACTCTTTACGCCCAACTGAAGTTGACGACGACACAATAAAAGCAATGATAGAAAATAACCGGCGTATTACGACGCGAGAGATCGCAGAGAAGCTTTACATATCACATACATGCGTTGAAAGACAATTAAAACAACTCCTTTACGTTAACAAGCTCGATATTTGGGTTCCTCACAAATTGAACGAAATTCAACTCACCAAACGAATTTCCCTTTGCGATTCGCTGCTAAAACGTGACCAAACCGATCCATTTTTAAAGGGAATCATAACAGGAGGTAAAAAATGGGTTGTTTATGATAACGTCGTGCGAATAATCTCCAGCTAATGAAATTGGACAAAGAAATCAAGGAAAAGCGCCCAGAAGTGGCAACTAGTAAAGGCGTCATCTTCCATCAGGATAACGCCAGACTACATACATCTTTGGTCACTCGCAAAAAAGTATTGGAGTTAGGCTGGAAAATGATGCATCATCCACCGTACAGTCCTGACCTTGCGCCACCAGATTATCATTTATTCCGTTCACTTCAAAATCATTTGAATGATTTAGCATCTTCAATCTTCCGTCACTCGATGACTGCCGTAAGCATGAAAGTTACTCCATCTCTCTTGACAATGGATGAAATCCGTTATTAAGATCGATATGAGTCACCCTTGCTGGTTTGAGAGCACCAAACTTAGCTTGAGGGTAGAAAGCCCTAACCCTGTCCGCTGCGCCTCTTACCCTGAGTTTTTCGACCATTTTTTTTCAAATGACCTCTGGGACTCAAACGGTTAAATCACAATGATTTAGGAAACCCAACATTGATTTATTTGCCAGAAGCGCTAATTAAAAATGCGAATTATATAGATATATATTTTGGAAGAAGACGAAGACGCGCAGACATCGTCGTAAAAACTACTTTTTCTCACTCAGGGGGTCTCAAAACGTCGAGATTTGATGTAAATTTGAAATGTCATTTTTCACATGAAACTAATATCTCATTGATGATGAGAATGTAACTAGGCATTATTTGCACCCATCAGAATCTGGTGTTAAATTTACCCTGATTCTGATGTCGAATCTATATAGGCATGTTAGTGAGGAGAGCTGCCAGACAGCCCGACAACCTGAGGCGAGGTCTACCCCGGAATTGCGAAAATGGCTTAGGCAGCCGATCATGAGGAGAGACGTGCTCTAAGGACCTGCTGGTGAAGATCACGAACATAGAACCCAGCATTGAAAGCAAGGATGTCGCAGATGTTGTAAGAGCTTTCTTTGATCATAGATAAGAGTTAGAACTCAAGGTTCTAACTAAGAGACCATAACGAAAAAACAGGAAGGCGTATGTCCTTCTGGTGGAGACGCGGGCATTCAAATTACTCAAGGCGACATACATCAAAATCCGCCAAAAAATTGTGGTAAATTGGTGTTACCACTGTCTTTGGCCACATGGCGGCGAACTGCCAGGGCCCTAACTGAAGCAGGACTTGCTGCAGGTGCAGCGAAGAGGGCACGTTGCGGGATCTTGCACAAGGAAATCGCAGTGCTATCTTTGCTCCGCTAGAGAAAATAAGCCCAGGGATGACCATATCCCGGGGATAATGCGATGCGCGGTTTTTCAGGAGGCAGCCCCGAAGAGAAAGCCTTTGAGAGGCCGCGTATGAAGTCAAGCAGACATTAAATAAGGACGCTGAAGCTCGGCGTAGAGCACCTATAGAACGTGATCCTAAAGTTTAAAGCTAACGTGGTATTTTTTTTTCGATGACAGTATTACCGATTTTAAGTCGAATTCAGCGACCTACAACACAAGGTCATTTTAGCCACGTAAAGTATAAAAATAGTCGAAAAATCGAAACATCCATCGGGGATTTTCAATCGCCCAATAATGCATATTATGCCTATTCACATTTTCCGTGTTTGCGAAGTTAGCTTCATCAGAAAAAAGCACATGACTCATAAATGAGACATCTGTGCGCATTGTTCTACGAATCCAATTATAGAAATTGACGCGTTTTAGGAAATCATTGCCGTACAAATCCTGATGTAATGACATACGATACGGATGGAAGTTGTGTTGATGTAAAATTCTTAATACAGATCGTTGACTCATTCCACTCTTTTTTTCCATTTTCCTGCTGTTCGCATGTGGATTTAGTGCAGCAAAAGCTAAGATAGCAGCCGCATTATTTTCATTAAGAATTGTTCGACTTTTGACTTCTGTTTGTTTCACTGCACCGAAGCGACAGAAACGGTCAGCTTATCGCTTAAAAGCCATGTGCGATTTCTGTTGCCTATCCGGATATCGAGCCTCATACAAATCTTGGGCGTTTCCGTGATGTTTACGGCATTCCCCCAGTACCATCAACATATTAAAATATTCTTGAAAATCGTTCATTTACGCGTTCCGATGTACTCCCATTAGAAGTTAATGCGTGACTAACTGATATGTCAAGAGAAAATGCTTACTTTCTGCCGATATCAAAAATACCCTATCGATGTATATTATCATGGGTATCGTAAGAAATGAAATGAAATGAAAATGATTTTTCGACTATTTCCACACTTTGCGTGATTAGAATGACCTTGTGTTGTAGGTCGCTGAATTCGTGTTAAAATCGGTAATAATGTCATCGAAAAAAAATACATGGTTCTATTTAAAAAAGTGGAGTTGACCTTAACGTAGCTTCAGCGCCTCCACCGATAAAAAAAATAGGGTGGTCCAGTATGGCAGCCTTCTCGAAAACTGAAACTTTTGTCTGAAACATTTTTGGATATGATCAGTAGTTTGAGTGTTATCGCTCTGTAACACTTTATGTGCCTCACCCTGTGTATATCTATATATAGTGTTAAAGATATGAGCGTGATTTATATGTTTTTCAGCTTTGAAAATTGTGAGAGCTCTGATGTGTTGGAAAACTATTATTTGATCTATTTGAAGGAGGCGTCCATACAATTGTAATTGAACTTCACTAGATAAGTTCTTTCTATCATATATTTTTTTTGTAGATCAATGAGTGATTGATAAAAGATATGCCAGAACTGTAATGTCTTTTGATGTTTTGATAAACTTGCTTTAAACTTTGCTCTCTGACTCTGATAATCTACCATTGTTTACTTTATTTTTATAGCGTTTGAAATACAAAAAGGAATATACCTCAATCAGCACTTTTTAAAAGCCAAATAGAGAATCATTCAGAAAAACGTTAGAAAATTTCAAAGAATTAAATTCCAAGATTTCCTTTCCCATTCATGTATTAAAAATCATATTGACAGGAAGTTTAACTTTATTTCAAATTTTTTTCCCTGGTATTAGCACTTTTGTAATTGTTTATAAATTTTCGATATTATTTTTTTCCGAGATTTTATGTCGCTTTATGTGGCTTCTACTGCGATAAAATTTATGTATTGTTTTTTACGTAGACAGGATACTTCTGGTTTTCATAGTAAAAAAAGTTTATTTGTCATAAAACCAATAACTTGTTAAAACTAAACATTTTTCAATCATGTGCAAAACACAAATGGGCCATTTTTTATCTTTTTTTTCTTTCTGACGTAAAAATGTAAAAATCTGAAATCAATCAAATTTGCTAAGTCTCTAAATATTACTTTCTCTTGTGGAATTTATAAAATGAAGAGAATCTTTGGATTACTGAGAGCTCCAATATTAATGTATTTCTCAAAATTAAAGTTTTTGAAGATTTAACATCTATTTCTTTTAACAAACCTCGATATTTAATGACTCTCTGAAATAGTAAAAGGGGTTTTTTCAATCTTGTATGTCCGTCTAGTCGTTGTCGTTGTCTGTGGACACGGTAACTTTCGAAAAAATTATCAGATTGAAATGCACTTTGGTACAACTTTTCAAAGACAAAAAACGAAGGACGAGTTTGTTAACCTGCCATATCTGACTACAATTCTAAAAATTAGGGCATTTTTTGTGATTTTGAAAACTTTTTTTTGAAAAAATTGTAATTTTGATTTCTGATAATGCTAATAAAGCTCTACCAATAATTTACTAGAATTTCTATTAAAAAAATATTACATTTGGTTCTTTTCAAGTGATTTTTAGATAAATAGAAGAAAGTGTGACGCAGATTGGCAATGAATACTGAATTCCAATAATAATTGCGAAGCGAAATTACACTCACTTGTGTTTATTAGATAATTAGTTAGAAGAAACCAAACAAGATTTTTTTATAGAACTTTTAGTAATTAATGCAGATTTCCTTATGTCCCCACTTTTCCGTTAAATGTATTGTAAAATTTAAAAAAAAATCAGTAATCAAATTTCTATTTCCAGTTAAACTATGCAAGATATGAAAAAAAACGATGGGATGCAAAATTGTTTATCTGAAAAAGATCTACAAATTTTCATTTAGGCATTTTTTGATCAAATGTATATTCTTCATTTTACTTTTCTTTAAATCACGAGTCTCAGTTCCTTCTTTTCGACAGTGATAGAAATTCATTCCTCACACTCTAAAAACAAGTGTGTAGTGAAATGTGTAATTTTTACACGCTACACACCTTGTCAAGTGTGTAATTGAGCGAAGTGTGTACTTACTAAACATTTCCAACTCAATTTTTCGGGTACAAAACGTTAAAGTCTGAAAATTAAACGTTACGTTTGTAATGTGTATTGAAAATACACACTTTAAATGCCTAAAAAGTTACTGTCGTGACTAACGTGTAGAAGTAACACACTTGTTTTTAGAGTGCAAAGGCGGAATAACTTTAAGTAAATTAAATTCATAACAACAATATTATAAAATTAACTTTAGTTATAATAATAAATGATGTAGATTTAACTTGACCATAACTTTGTAGAAATTAAATTTTAAATTACATTGAAGAAATAAAATTAAACTACATAAAATTTATTTAGCCTATACTCTGCAAACATTTTTTTGGGAATTTTCACAAAATGTTCAGAGCTTAAGTAAATTTTTAGGTTTTCCTTATTTCTCGAGTTATTGAAAAAATGTCTATAAACTATGGAAATATTTTCTTCAAAACAATAATTTTTCCTAAGCAATGAAAATATTTCTATTTATGTAGGAAAATAAGTTTTCGCACTCAAAACAGGGAATTTCACCTACACCGAGAAAAACAAATAATCTCCAATTGAGAGGAGTAGGTACATTTGATACCTCCGTGAAGAGGAAAGACTCGTATAAAAATGAGAGAATATTCTGGCAATAAGAGAAATCTTTTCATTTTCAGAATATCCTCTCACTTTTATACGACCTTTTCCTCATCACAGGCTGGGTATCAAAAGTACCTATTCCTCTTAATTGAAGATTAGCATATCTTCTTCTGGTGGTATAGAATTGTTACCGAAATTTCAGACAGTTTTTACAGTTTTAATTAGTTTGCACTAACACTTTATGAGATGTAGACAAAAGTGCATAGAAAAAGCAAGGTTTTGTACCTACATTAAACAAAAAATTTAACATTAGAATAAATTGTTAAATTATTATCTGCAACTCAAAACTACTATGCATGAATAATTTTCAAAAAACAGCTGCATGGAGAAAAATAGTTTAAGAAACTTTTCTCAACTTTTAGCAAAGTTGGGACGTATGGACAAGTTGTAAGGATGAACCATCCTATCGCGCAGAATAGTCTACCTTCATTAAAAAAGTCACAAACGCAAGCTCAAATCAGAATCCTTTTACTCCTTTACAAAAAGTGCAAAGATTGAATCTGTCCGTGTTTCGAGTACAAAAGAAGCTGATAGAAGTACGGCAGAGGCAAAATTCTCGTTGAGGCTAGGTTTAGAGATGCTAGCTTTGAAAATCAATAGAGGCGCATATATACGCGTGTGTGTCCAATCATGAGAACATTTCGGCTTCCTATTCCTTTGAAAGCAGTCCCTTGCAGCCGTTGGGAAAGAACCGTTCCACCAACAATACAGACGCCTATCTGTTTCTTTATTATAAACATAGGCCTGCGTTATGCACTCTTGTGTTTTTTTCCATCTTAAGACATTCTATGTGAGAGGATATTTGCCGTCTAAAGTAAAGAAACCGTAAACTGCATTTAGATTGAAACCGAGCAAAAAGCTAAAAACTTTCTTTATCAAAAAACGTAGTATCTTATCAGGTTCTGCTCAATTTTTCATCGGCACTTGATAAATGTAGGGGCAGTTTAAACGTGGAAGAAAAAAATGCAAAATTTTAATTTTAACTATTAAAAAATATAGTTAACAGTTTTTGCATCTTGAAAATACTTGATTAAAAAGCGTTATGTCACGTAGCCTTTTTTCCTAGGAACGGCGCCCAAAAACTGCCTCCAATACTTTATACGAAAAAGGTTAACTGACATTCCGCTCTAGCTCTAGATTAACTAAATCAAACGAAATGCACTTAGCCTTCTTTGACATAGGAAACAGACTTCCCACTCGAGCGTCTTCCTTTCTCTGGAAAACGCTAACTGTATATAAGGTTTTCCATTTTTGTAAAGTGGCTCACATCCCTAAGCATTTCCTACGAAAGACAGCGTCAATAGACATTGACGCTTTCCTAAATATTTGACTGTGACTTATTCACCAAATTTTAAGCGCAGTTAAGGTATTTCATTCACAAAAATTAGACCTCAGGCAAAAATAGATAATTTTGCTTTCAAGAATAGCAATATTATTATTGAAGGGTTAATTTGAAAGAGAAAAGATTATTTTTCATGAAAAAAATTTGGCTCGAAGCAATAAGAAAATAAGTTTGAGCAAAAATAAAATTTATTAATAAAATTATTTTTTTCATGAAAAATAATCTTTTCTCTTTCTAATTAGACCTTCAATAATAATATTGCTATTCTTGAAAGCAAAATTATATATTTTTGCCTGAGATCTAATTTTTGTGAACGAACTACCTTAAATGCAGAATTTCTTCAAGATTTTAATAATATAAAAAATTCATTTTCGTCAAAAATCTCAGTTAAAGTTTCTTTTACTTTGAACAGCAGATATGTTTCCACTCATCGCTAATCGGCAAAATTTAGAGCATCGAAATTAATTTCAAGAAAAGTGATCCTGTAAATCATACATCCTGGTCCTTCGTTCTAATCGAGATGCACAGGCGTCGTACGATGAACAAAGGCGCGAAAGATTCATCTCTCTCTTTGGGGCATGTCGAAGTGCGCGAGGAGCATATTCATATCATTATTACTGAGTAATTTTCAAAAAAACTCACTTTTGTTCTTCACTAATTATTCAGAAAAGTAAATTATTTAGTAGATCAATGGGAATTTTCATAAGTTAATTAGTTTTATGGTAGTCCAATGCAAATTTAGAGGCACTCTACTGTTCTGAATTTTTCAGTGAAAATAAAGTCGACAGACTATTGAAAATGATCGAAACGGATATAATATTATAAAATGTATGCTATAAATACGTATAAAACTTGATGACGAAGTGTATACAAAGAAACAGTATACATTTCATAGCTGAAACCTTATTATTGTCTATTTTAATTTATTTCTCTTCTAACGTAATTTGTGCAATAATTTTATACTACAATATTTTACCATCAATGTTCAAATTGAACTGGCTACAATAAAGTAATTTGATCAAAATAAGCTAGCTTCAGAATTCACTGCAATTTATAAATTTCAGTCGGGACCTTTATTGCCTTAATAATTTTACATGTATATCTCTCTAAAAAAGTAATTATTTTTAATTATGGACCGTGCTTCCACACATTAGTGAAGAGTCATGTTACATTAAATTCCAATTGAGTGAATTCGTAATAAATTTTGAGCTTTATTATTATAAATTGTTCATATGTCTACACTTCGCCACTTTCAGGTTATTTCGAGAAATGTTCATTATTGCGGTCGTAATATATATCTTAAGTAAATTTTTCAGAACTTCATATTTTCTTAGCGAAAACGTACTGCTTCCTATTGAAGTTAGAAACGGCCTTCAAATATTTATTTTACCGTAACATTTTTACTAGATTTTCGTCGTGTTGCGCCAGTGATAATAATTTTCGTTCATAAGAAGAAAAACAATTGGGAAACCATTGTTGTGCCAGATTAATTTTCGTCAAAAACAAACTGATCAAAGAGAGCTGTATCCAAGATATTAATTGATTTATTACCAATTATCTAAATTAATGGTCGCATATTCCGATCGTTTTTCGGCTATTGCTCTCTTCAAACGGATTTATTATGTTCGGTAGCGTTCTCCATTGATGGTTTCACCCGGTTTTAGCAGCTCATAATACAGCACACCCTTCTGATCCCACCAAATACAGAGCATTACCTTCGCGCCATGGATATTCGGCTTTGCCGTTGATTTGGCTGGTTGACCGGGTTTTACATATGACTTTTTGCGCTTGAGGTTGTGGTAATGGATCCATTTTTCATCACCAGTAACAATCCGATGCAAAAACGACTTCTTTTTGTGGCGTTCCAGCAGCATTTTTCGGACATACAAAACCGCCTTTAAACGTCTCTCGGCTTGAGTTCATGTGGAACCCAATTTCCTTGCTTTTAAATGTATTCGGCTGCTTTCAAACGTTTTGAAATGGCTGCTTGAGTGACTCCCAAAGATTCTGCGAGCTCTTCTTGTGTTTGGCAACAATCTTCATCGAGTAATGCTTTCAGTTCTTCATCTTCAAACTTTTTTGGCTTCCCAGGACGTTCTTCGTCTTCCAAGCGAAAATCACCACTTTTAAATCGTGCAAACATATTTAAATAAATACTTAAATTGTCATAATTTTAATAAGAATAATGATATTCGTCTGAATAATTCGTTATATACACTAAAGTTTTTCTTTTTTCCTCTGTGTTTTACAACTAAGTAATTCATAACTCGGATGTTAAAATTAATTGTTTTTTAAGAATTTTTTTGCAGGTTAATGAACACTTAATGAACAAATTATGTATTATATCAATATAAATTTTTGTATCTTTATATTGAATTTGATACATAAATTTTCAACAATGTAACTCTATATCAGTGTTTTTTTTTTTTCATTAAAAATCTCATTATTATTTTTTGAATTTGTATTGCCAATGGTCCATCATATATCACACCAAACATTTACCATTTAAACTTTGAAATAATCTCCACATTTACACAAGGAAAAACACTGATCCACATTTGGTTGCTTTACCTTATTCTTTATTCTTACTCCATATTTCATGATAAAAATTTGTATAAGAAATAGTATCCTCCCGTGTGGAAATCGAACCCGGAACTGATGGAGATCTGGACGGATAGCCCTAGTTGTAACCGGGAACCGGTCGGGCTATCCGACCAGGAACCCGCCAGAAACGTCACGCTGGTTTGGTTGTGTTCCCGACATGAAGGCTGGTCAGGAACCAGCCGGGCTACCCGGCCCTTTTCTGGCTATTTTTAGGGGGGGGTATTAGTAGCATTAAAGTTTCACTTAATTTACAATTGGACTCATCACCACTTTATTCTTCCTCAATTTTTCGAACTCTTCTGTGTTTTTAGCGCGGATACGATTTTGCTGACGCATACATTCTTCTTCATCCATTTTAATCTTTAAAACACGTATCAGATCAACCCGTAAGAATGGAAAATGATTAAAACAAAAAAATTAAAGTCGTAGGAATTATAGGTTATACTATTATAGGTATATTTTTGTACTTTTGCAGATAGTGCATAAGCTATTTGCGCGAAATTTGAATAATAACATAGTATATATTCGAATATTTTAACAGATCCTTACTGAAAATTCCTGTATAGGTCTGCATACAGAATCCTATATTACCCACCTACATAGTAGGATTACCCTGTAGAAAATGACATAAGTTATATATAGAACCTTTTATAGTATATATGAACTTGGGCACTCTGAGAGTTGAGGGCATGTGATACTTGGTAAATTTACAGCAAATTTGATTGATTTTAAGTTTCTATATTTTTGTGTCCAAAACACATAGAATTCTGATTTTAAAATTTAGGAAATAGTAGAAAAAATAAAAACAGACGTAAATAGATAACTTTTGGTTTAATAAATAGAAAAAAATTCAATTTAAGCAAAATCTATGGAGAAAATTTTTTTATTATCAAAACCAAAAGTAGTCTATCTACGTCCGTTTCCATCTTCTCTACCATTTTCCAAATTAAAAAAAAAAGTGTAATGTATTTTTGCCACAAACATGTAGAAAGTGGACCAAGTTGTTCACATAAACTTGCTACTTTTCTCAAGTATCACATGCTGTTTCGGCAAATTAGTTCATCTAATAAACTTCAGTAGACTGTGGTAGGGAATTCAAGTGAAGACACAGATTTAGTTGTTGGGAATCATGATAGTGGATTTGTTGTCATGAAACAAATTCCCTCCACACTTGTAGTTGAGGAAGAGGCTGTTGAAAAGAACAAAGGACAGTGCGTAAATTGTTGCGCCCGTCACTAAAATTCGGGACCAGCCCAGAGACAATGGTACAGCCGTTATCGTAAGTTGGGGAGTAGCCCCGAAGTAACGGTTCAGCCACTGAGAGAAAAATCATTCACCCCGCAGTGGTGACGATATGGATAGTCCTCACTCACTCTTCCAGGCACCTTCCAGAGGGTGGCTTAAGTCAGCAGTCCTCATCACAGGGTTGACGGAATCCACAGGGGCACTCACTCAATCCGCTTAGAATATGCTTCGGACACTGAACACTGTTACCCACTTCGTACACAATCAACAGGGGCACACGCGTAATCCACAAGCCTTTCTCCAAGAAGAGAAAAGTAACTGCGTAACATCTTTGAAAATTTAAAAAAATTTTTAAACATCATATAGGTTCACCCTGGCGAAAGTTCCGGATTGAAATTCATTCCGAATCAATCCGCACTATTCCGAGCCATTCCGGAATCTGATTTCGAACTAAACCAAGTTATTCCGAATGACTCCAAATCACATTTTCAATCCGTATTAATCAGTGACCCATTTAAAATCAATCCGAACTCTTAATCCGAATAAATCCGGTCAATTTCGGATTCATTCGGATTCATTCGCATTGAAAGTTTGGACTGCTTCGGATTGGTCGGATTTATTCGGATTAAGAGTTCGGATTGATTTTAAATGGGCCTCTGATTAATGCGGATTGAAACTGGCTTCGGATTTTTCCGGAATAACTCGGATTGGTTCAGAAGCAGATTTCTGAATGGGTCGTATTGGTTTGGAATAAATTCCCAATTTCGCCAAGGTACTTGACTAGTGCCCGACTAGTTCCCGGTCAGTTTCTGACAATGGACTTCATCCTGGGTTGATTCTGCCGGTTCCCGACTTAACCCGGTCCGGTCACGAGTCAACCCGGACGATTCCCACCCAGTTCCCGGCCATGCAATACAGCCCGAGTTTGCCCGACAGGGATCCGGCCAGAAACCTTTTTGTAATGGAACTAACTGGGGCAATTTCTACACGGGCTCTAAACAGGATAAATATATAAATATTTACTCATTTTGAACTAACACACCCAAGTAGAAATTTTCAAAAGTTTTATTTGAGATACTCGTAAGTTTTCCTTTTCAACTAGTGAGGCCCTCTTGAGGAAAAATTGTAAGCTATTCAAAAGAAATGTAATGCTACGCCATTTAAGTTATTAGTGAGTCTAAACTTTTCAAGTATTGTTGAGGCACTCTCTAGTTATTTTTGAGAAAATAGACAGTTCTTTCTCAGGAATCGAAATCTGACATATGTACTTTAATGTCAGTGAAGATTTTGAGTAATAAAATTTGATGTTGATGGGCCTTGAACGTCGATTCCAAAAAATTCTGCCGCATCACTTGATCCATCTGCCATAAAAAACGTTATATAAGAATCTAACACCAAAAATGAGAATAAAAAAAGGTTTTTGAAAACCAGGCAACGAAAACTTATGCGGGATCCCGAGGAATTATAGATTAAGTAGGAAAGTAATCAAAGGACTTTGTAGATTAAACAAAAATTGTACGTGATATGATTGTGCAACATTTTGTCCAAGAAACAAAACAAGGAAATTGAGAATTTTATTGAAAAACTAATGTCATAACCTATAGTATATAGACCTATTGCGATGAATACTTACCGGACTCATACTGATACTTTTGGTTCATTTTTCTCCGTTTACGAAACCTCTTCACTCGGTTTCTGTTTTCTTCCCTTTTTCGGTCCATTCTTCATTATGCAAAATTTTTTTTCCAACACCTCACTAACGGATTAAATTTTATGGTGACATTTAACTTGTATTTTTAGTATGCACACATTAAATGAAATGATTCCAAGTTTTCGCTTACAAATGCCTCAACAATTACTTACAAGAAATATTCAAAAGTTAATCACGGGGGAAACTGGACAAGTTTTACTCCAGTTTAGCTTGTAATAGTTAAACTTACAAATAACTAGTAAGTCCCTTACGAATATTTTTTTACTAGTTTTGACTTACTATTTACTAATCAACTGACAAGTGAAACTTAAGACATTTCTACCTGGGCAGTTTGTTTGAATTTATTATTTCAATCTTATCACCAATCTTTAAGTATTTGACTATCATTCATTTCTAAAGAAGTTTTCAACAATTCTTCTATCTTTTCTTTGAAGAACCAAAAGAACGAACATTGGATTAAATCATCCTTCAAGACAAAGATATACCTTTTAAACGCTAACTGGATTAGGATATTATTTTCAAAAGAAATCATTTACAGAAAACTTTTGTTTTCTCAATATTATTTCAAGAATATAATAAAGTTTTGAGATTTAAATCCTATTAAATTTGAATCACTTAGAATTATTAATAATTTCAATCAATAAATTACTTCGTGCCATACTCTCTAAACCTGAATCAGTGAAATAGTCACTGGTTATATCAGTGAAAATATATCAACTGATGAATCAGTGCCCTGTTTTGATTTCACTGAGGAATCAGTGAACGCGTCACGTGAACATAACTTTTGAATTCGCGAATTCAAAACTTTCATCTGCATTTTACTGATTTATCGACCCTTAAAAATAATAATAATAACGTAATTTCGTTTTAGTGTTGTTTAGCTTAAAATAAACGAGTTCATCGATCGTTAAAATATATTGCTGGTTTTATTACTCCCACCTGAAGAATTCACTGATTCAATAAGTGAGTTCAATCTATTTCACTGATTCATCAGTCGAATTTCACTGATTCTCAGTGAAAGACTTATAGCTGCTGTCATCAGTGAATAGTCACTGCGAATCAGTGGCCGTTCACTGTTTCAGGTTTAGAGAGTACAATCAGCTCCTTTAGACCAAGCAACAGGGAATTTGTTATGACATTATTTATTTCAGAAAACGGACTGCGCCATCAGAAGAGAGGTTGGTCATAGAGTAATTGTGTCATGTTTTGGACAACAAAATATGATTTATAAATTTGTTGCTGCGTTCAAGCGTTTAGAGCCATGTTTGGACCTTTTTTTAATAAACTTTGCAACATTTTAGCGAAAAACCAAGATTGACATTCTATTGTGCTTGATTTATATTTTTAAAAGCCGTTTTCAAAATAAAAATCGGACCACCTCTGCGGCAAGCAGACATTTTACAATTAACGCTTGAAATAAATTAAAGTGTCAATAGCGCGGAAGCGTATTATCTTAAAATGTTATTTTTTTATACATTTGAAGAGCATAAAGTCGGTTACTTTTCCACCAAACCTCAACCTGAAAAGTTAAAAATTAACTGAGATATTAATTTGTTTAACAAAAGCTCAATTTCCCGGTTTTTCCGAATTTTCTCCGCTTCTGATTATCCAATCAGATCAAGCGACGACTCATATTGTTCGAAATTAAGTTTTCTACAACTTTTCAATTAATGTCATCAAGATTGGATAATTACCTTTAATTTTATAAACAAAAAACTAAAAAAAGTGCGATTTTTTTGTCTTAAATGTTAATAACAAATTTATAAATCATACTTCGTTGTCCAAAACATGACACAATTACTCTATGACCAACCTCTCTTCTGATGGTAATTTACAAGAAAATAATCGGAGAGATGGACCTAAAAAAAATATTTAGGATATTGTAATATAGAAACTCCAGTATTTAAATATTGTGTACTTATTGTAAGTATTTTTGTATTTAAATTGTTGTAAATAAAAGATCCAAACCGTTGAAAATTTTTGTATTCAATTTAATATAAAAGTGTGTAAAGTTGTTTGCATATACAGTATATGAAATTTAACATATACGTAATTAAAAATTATAATATGCTTCAAAGTGTCGACTAAACAGAATATTTCCTAGATTCTTTGATAAATTGTGAATTAAACTAGTTGATAATATTTCAAATTGATTTAATCATCAATATTAATTAATTCTTTTGTTAATTATTTCAGAAATGCGACGTTCAGGGATATAGACTTGAGCTAAAAATTTCTCTATGCATGAAAATTCAGGATGTGTTAAAAGCTTGTACGTTGAGTAAACTAATTTTGCAAATACACTCGAGATTCCTTATAACGAGATTCCCTGTAACGAAACCTCTCTTTAACGAGCGCGTCACGCCTTCCTATAACGAGCAGACGATCGACCTCTCTTCCACCACTACTGCGGAATGAAGCGCGCTCGAATTTGAAAAAGTAATCAATGAGTTTGATGGCTTTTATCACAAATTAATGAATTAATCACAAATTTTTAGTATTTTGAGTACATACCGTCAAATAAGTTAATTCCATGTTAAATACTCACAGAAATCTTTTTTATACGCTTTTAACTATGTAAATAAATTATTCACATAGCCTCACTGACAGACTGACTGCGCGAATTATATAATGCGCATAACAGCGCATAGCAACAAGTAGGATATGGAGGGGATCCCTCTCGCGCTCGTTACAGAGAGGTCTCCGATGCCCGAGTTTCTCGTTACAGGGAATCTCGAGTGTACGTGGATATCTTAAATAATTCAAAAATTAATTTTTATGAAAAAAATTTTTATATATGAAAAAAAAATTATTTATACCTTAAGTATATTAAATCTAATACTCTAATGTATTGCTTCACAAATAATATACAGAAATATTGAATAGCATATATAAAAATGTACATGAAATTTAATAATATTTCTAACAGTGTATAGTACACTTTATCTAATTGAGGTGTCCAACGTTTTTTTCTGAAACTAAAACTTTTATACCTTTTTCTAGTTTTAACAACAAAAAGTAAGAAAAATTAACGATGAATTTAACTCTGCGTTAATATTAATTGTATTCTGTTGCTAATTTATATTCTAACAGATAAAATCAACATTTTAATTTTAGATTCTATGAAGACGAAAAAAGGATGCAAACCTCACTAACAGATATACATACTTCTTCACTTTTCTATACTTATTCACTTTCTCTCAATTTCAGCCTATATTATGAAAGAAATGTGTATTTAGATAGTGGCATATTTCTTACATTTGTTATAAAAAATATCGTGTATTTTGCATATGTAAATAATTTTATTTTTGACTTTTAAAATATAGTGTCAGAATTCTGGAATTACAATCTAAAAACAAGTGTGTTACTTTTACACGTGAATCACGATAGTAACTTTTTAGGCATTTGAAGTGTGTATTTTTGACACACATTTTGGGTAAAAAACGTTAAAGTGTTTGGAAATTAAACGTTACGTTTGTAATGTGTATTAAAAATACACACTTCAAATGCCTATAAAGTTACTATCATTATTCACGTGTAAAAGTAACACACTTGTTTTTAGAGTGTACTCTCTATGCCTGTATCAGTGAACGGCCACTGATTCGCAGTGACTATTCACTGATGGCAGCAGCTATAAGTCTTTCACTGGGAATCAGTGAAATTTGACTGACGAATCAGTGAAATAGATTAAACTCACTTATTGAATCAGTGAAATCTTCAGGTGGGAATAATAAAAGCAGCAATATATTTTAATGATCGATGAACAAGTTTATTCTAGGTTAAACAACACTAAAAATAAATTACGTAATTATTATTATATATTGTAATTATTGTGTATAATTAAAAATTACAGATCCATTGTTATACTTTAAGCGTTCGCAGGGAACTTCGCGAATTCAAAGGTTGTGTTCACATGGCGCGTTTACTGATTCCTCAGTGAAATCAAAGCAGGGCACTGATTCATCAGTTGATATATTTTCACTGATATAATCAGTGACTATTTCACTGATTCAGGTTTAGAGAGTACTGAATTATATTACAGTCTTCAATCTCAATCAGTGTTTCTTTTATTAATTGCAATCAATGACTGATTCCTAGTCGTGAACTCAGTGGTTTGAAGTCACAATAAATAAAACATCAGTCAAAATCAACTGACTATATAAGTGAAATTAGGCACTTATTGAAATTAGTAAAAAACTATCGATAGAAATTAAAATGGTACTTTTATTTGTATGAAAAAGAGAATCTTGAACATTTCAGGGAAATTTCAAAAAATTTGTTCACATTGTAATTTGAGTTATTAAATAGCTGGAATCGAAACAGTAAATAAAATTAATTAATAATTCCCGAATAAAATTAAGACAATTTACTGAAAATAGACCATTCATAGAAGATTGATTTTAAAATACTGTCACTACTTAGGAATAAACTTGAGAATGAGGTCTGAATATAACAAACTTTCCCTACTTGCCGCTAAATATTTTGTGAGGCTTGCTTTTACTGCCTTAGAAATGCCAGCGTGGAAGTACTTATATTCCTTAAAATTAATATACCATGAAGAGACTAAATATGAGACACCTTGTCAAACTATAATTGTACAATATGTAAATTTTTTGTCTATATTTTTATCGTTGTTAATTTGAAGGCATTATTTCAAAATTGTTATTTTTATTTATAATATTTTGACATTTTTATACAGATGAAATAAAAGAACTGTGATCATACGATTATCCTGACCATACTCTTAATGACACAAGCAGATTCACAATATTAAAAATACCATTCCAGGCTAGAGCCAGGTCAAGAAATTTCTGCATAGGATTTTGGATTATATTCGAAATTCTCATTGAATAAGGTTTTCACTGAATCTCTAATTGGCAGCTCAATGATATTAATTATGAATTCAATTAATTTTTAAGGTCGCCCAAGAGCATACTTTTTTTAATTTAAA
Source organism: Diplolepis rosae (assembly GCA_030998225.1). Classification (NCBI taxonomy): domain Eukaryota; kingdom Metazoa; phylum Arthropoda; class Insecta; order Hymenoptera; family Diplolepididae; genus Diplolepis; species Diplolepis rosae. The sequence goes on from JAPYXD010000710.1 coordinate 362,317, forward strand.
TTTTATATCCTTTTTCATAGTTATGGCCCTAATAAAAGTTTTGCAAACTATGTAGTATACTTTCTATTTGAGTGCCCGTGTGTATTCGTGTCTTATTTTTTTAAACGTCATTGTAAAAGGAACCCATATGAAATTTTCCGTACAGGTTCACGGAGAAAAATGGATATTCAGGATCAATGTCTAGATATTCAACTATGTGACAAGCATCTTATATATTCAATTGAAATATCTCAATATTCAGCTATAATATCAGAAATATTCATATTAACCTATTTCAATATTTCAAATAGTGAAGCTGAATATTTAGATATTACAATTCACTATCTAGATATATTAGAACTGAATATATAAGATAATTCTCACGTAGTTAAATATTCATTTCTCTCCGTGTTCCTAAATGTGCCCCTATGTAGGAATTTTCAAATACACCAGTAACTTCATTGCTTTCCAGTAGAATGCCACTCACAGTGAGTGAAATTTTCACTGAAGTGAAAGAGTAACCCATTTCTAACTAATTTATTAACTAAATCTGACTAATACAGATCGAGAGAGTTTACTTTACCCTCAGAATTTTAGAATTCAAACGTTATTCGATATTTATAAAATGTAAAAATTGCTGTCATTCTCAATTTGTTTACCAACAAGAAAAACTTGGTTTTGCACTTTCGTGAGAATATCTGTTGATCAATGAAATTGGTATGATCTCTTGACATGGGATCGCTCTTGCGGACCAGAGGACGAAGAGAGCAATTGAGGAAAGAGTTGGAGAAAGAAGGAAGGAGAAAAGGAGAGAGAGGGTGATTCAGAGGACGAAGTGGAGCAAGAATGAGCGAGGGTAGTTTGAGTCTGCGCAGAAATGACGAGAGATTCTCGTAGTTGTCCATAGAGCAGTCGCTCCTTCGTCGTTCCTTCGGCGCTTGATAACGAAATTATTTCAAGCGAGTTCGGCGACACGAGCTTCGCGAGTTGGAAACATCCCCGAGGAGGTTGAGGTGGAGGGGTAGGAGGAGGAGGACTTCCTTCCAGGTCGTCTGCGGTCAGTATTCACTTATCTTGTCTCATTTAGCCAGTGTCTGTGCCCTAGCATATCCGACAAGTCCTCGTCGACAGGATACAGCCAGATCGTTGACACCGGTGGCATTCTAGAGTCTATTGCCATTTATTGATTTCCACAAAACTCCAGTTCTACACGAATTCAAAAACGCGCGAGATTACAAATTTTAAGTATTATTCATACAAACAATTTCTGTCTCCATTTAGTACACCACTTTTTTCTCTGCCTTTACTATCTCATTTCTTATTTTCCATTAATCATCTTTATCTCTTGTGGAGTCATATGTTTTTTTATTTTTTATCTTCCAAGTTCAAACATTTCCCATAATCCGTTAGCAAACCTCCATTAGTGTAAAACGTGCGGGTGGCGAACTTTCGTGGCGTTTAATCAATGGAGGATTTACTTGAAGTGGAAATTCTAAAAGTTTTGTAAGTAACGATCTAACTGGTAAATACTGAATGGCGATTTTGTGCTTGATTAAGACATCCAGGAATATTCGGGATCAGTTCTTGAAAACTGAGTTCAAACTTATAATGTAATTGGACATGCAAGGTTTGTTGCAAGCAAGTAGCGAATACTGTTTTTTTTTGTTTTTTTTTTTTGTGAAAATTCAGGCAAGTGGTGCAATTCTATTTTTAGAGAATATTTCTCAGAAAGGGGGAATTCTATAAAAATTATAAGTAAGAGTGTCCTGTTAACTCTTGTATAAGTGTTTTAATTGGTGTAGTGTTGACATTTAAAAGGACAAAATTTATAAACAACATTTTATAATTTATTATGACCTAAGTATATTTTCCGTTTTCATTCTCAAGTCATTGTAACTCATTTCCAAGTCCTTGAACATTTCACATATATATTTTGATTACTTGTTATAAAGTGTTTTTAATTCCATTTGAATATTTCTTTAGTATCTGTTAAAATACCCTACATCTTTTTAAAATTCAACTTCTTTATACTGAGTCGATAAATTTAAATAATATAAAAGTAAGAAATATCAGAAAAAATGATGTTTTAATTAATTATAACATTAAGAAAAATAAAATTTCAACAAAATTGTTTATAATTTGAAATAAGTGAAAGATTTAACCCTTTCACCGTATATTATTGCGAATTCGCACCAGCAAAATTTTCAAGTTGCTCATAACAATTTTTTTGTAACATAATGTACTTTTTTGGCAATTTAAATTACAGCTGTGTATCCGTAAAAAGTAAAAGATCTTAAATTATTTTAGCTCTTGACAGATGTCCATCTCAGACAATTTCCAGCGTTCAAATTGCTAAGCAAATTCAAAGTCTAAGAACAAAGGAACGTTTTTGACTGCGCCAGGAAGTAAGCCCGGAACCTTTTAATTGTCATTGGAATGCTTTCACTACCAAACCACATAGAAATCCGACGTTCATCTCTACACAGAATAATTAAAATTTTCTGGGGAAGACATCTGTCAGAAAAATTAAGCATATGGTAATCAAATTGCTTTAATTGTATAGTGACATAATGGTATATTCTGTGATGAGAGGAGTGTCGGACAAATGTGTAAAAAACTTGAACACATAAATAATTTTGATTATCGAATTTCAAAATAGAAATAAATTTAATGAAGTGGTCAAAAAACAATTAATAAAGGCCATACTTATACGCTTATACATTAAAATGCTGATTTTCAGCTAAAATCTTTCGTTAGACATAATAAATCTAAGACTCTTTTTACTGTGAAAATTATAAAAATATCCATTTATTTCCTGAAATTCAATTAATCGTGAGAAGGACACTTAAAAAAACGTTTATTTATAACACTCTTATTCTCTATAAAGGATTCTTTTGAACGGTATTGATTATTTTTGGCTTAATTAACGGCAGCTTTCACTGAATATATATGCAGTAAACGCTTATAAATCTAGCTTGAGAGGATCAAACTAAATTTAGTTTAGTTTTTCTGTTCATGACAAACAAACATATGTGTTTATGGTATAGGGAGCAAAAAGCTTAAAAAGGAAGACAAACTAATTTTTTCAAATGATATTTAATCTGAAAATTCATTTACTGATCAATGAAAGCGATTGTCCACTTCTATAAACTTAATTGTCCAATGGCTGGAGGTAGATTTTCCATTAAATTAAAATTTACGATTCAATGGAAATTCGTCCCTTGTGAATTATTTCACATGGAAAGACGCAAATTAAGAATTTTCGCATGGAAAAAAATAACATTAAATCAAGAATAACATTTAGGAAGTGGAAGTGGAAGTTTAAATATTGTTATTCAATATTACTATCGATCTAGAAACCGTTTCTCTGGAGAGTAAATGAAATATTTGTGTCAGAAATAACAATAATGATAAAAGTATTTAAACGGAAAAAATGAGTACTTGAGATTTTACTTGCCAGTCCTCCACTTTTGGACAGGGCAAGTTTTTCTGAAAATCCTATATACTTCTTATGAAGAAGCTTAGAAGTCCATCGAAAAAAATCTGCCCGCTTCGCGGGCACATTCTCATTGCGCGCTTTGCACGCAGCTCGCTTCGCTCGCAAGTTTGAGCGCGCCTAGGGCGCGCGATTCGATCGTCGCGCTTCGCGCTCCGTTCTTTCTGAACCACGCGCTTCGCGCTCGGTCTTGTGCTCTTCGCATACGTTTAAGTTTATTTCTTATAATTTAATACTGAAGCTCAAACCAACTTAATGATATTAAAGATGATGTAAATTAGTCATCTTCTCAAATTCACTAAGTTTCTTTTTCAGATTAAGTGAAACAGGAAATTCAATTTACTTAAGGCTCTATCGGCCTTAAGGAATACATTCTCATCATGACACTCGCGCTCGATTTTCTGTATGCATTTTTGTAACTTTTTAATAAATTACATGATTATTGATAAATTTATTTTCTTCCAAATCTTTTAAAAAGGAAAAACAATAGTAGACTTTATTTAAGGAAATGATTTTGCAGAACAACGCTTATTTCGTATCACATATTTTGGTGAAAAAAATCGAATTTATTTAATATTAAAAATCAAAACATAAAATATACATCCTGTCGAGAAATTTATCGATAAGAATGTGTAGACCTTATTTAGCCAAACAATTTTCATCTCAAAGTTTTTTTTGAATCTCACATATTTTGTCTAAAAAATGGAAGTTTGAATTTTAATCGTATTTATTGGAATTGAAACGAAAAATATATGTTTTATCAGAAACTGTGTGCGACAAAACTTGTAGATCTTTTTGAAACTAACAACTTTGTATTCTTACGTTTTTTTCTTATTTTACATATTATTGTTAAAAAATTGAATTTTGGATTTTCAATAGTTTTTTTTTTAATTAAAAAGAAAAATATGCATCTTATGAAAAAATGTTATAATTCAAATTTGTAGGCCTTTATTTATTCAATAATATTGTATCATACTGTTTTTTCGTATCTCGTATAATTTAACTGGAAAATGGAATTTTGATATTGACTTTTTTCGAATTTGAATATGCTGTAACATTTCTAATTTTGATTTAATCAAAAAATGTCATCAGGACAATTTTTAGAGATTCATGAGCACTATCAAAATCCAGTATTGAAATTTTTGATTTTTTCAAAAAATTATTTTCAAAAACACAAAAGTAGTGCTCAACCCCTCAATTTTGATTGGATGTGGCTGGTTAACGAACTTGTCCTTACTTTTTCAGCTCCGATAAAGTGTACCAAAGCTCAATTTAATCTGATAATTCTATCGAGAGTTATGCCGCACACGACCTACTACAGACAGACAGACAGACACTTTCGTAAAAACCATTTTTTCTGACTCAGGGGGTCTCAAAACGTAAAGATTTGATGAAATTTTCGATAGTCATTTTTCACATAAAACCAATACCTTCTCATCCATGATGATAATGTAAAAAGAATATCCTAGATTAATTCAAGCACAGTCAAAGAACGAAATTCTTTCAAATTTTATTGTATAGTTTCTGAAAAAATTATAGAAATACAAATACTTCTTCTAAAAAGTGCTTCAGGTTTTTAAAGAATTTGGATAGAATAACGTGGCGGAAAATAGATGAATACCTGCTATATAAGTCAACGAAAAATCCTTAGACTTCGCTTGAAAGTCTTGTAGAAATTTTACTGGCACAATGCGCAGTTGTCAGTGTCAGTTTTTCAGATAATTAAAAATTAATGGATTGCATTTTAAAAGCATTTTGAAAAAACTGAAAATAAATAAAAAATTTTTAAACAAATTTTGTTTCTTAAAAATCCTAATACTTGCCAATCGTGAACATTAATTTTTCAATTTCAATTATTTTGATTAAAGCAGTTCATCAAAATTAAATTGTTGAACTAAACATACATACATATTTTATTTAAAAATAAAAACCCAAAAATTTAAATTATTGCTTACTTACAGAGAAACTTTTTATCAAGGATAATAATTAGAGCGACAGTAGTCATTATAAGCACTGCGGTGTAATTTGAACTCAGACATTAAATTTGAAGTTTTGAAACTAAATATTGTAATAATATTTGAAGAACGGAATCATGCACCATTTTTATTAGTTTAGAAATTGACATAAACTTCAGAAGTTATGAAATTCTTATATTTAATAATTTGGAATTTAGTTATTAATTTATCAAAAATCTCATCATTTAAGAACGTATAGACATAATAATTCTTTAAATTTCTTTATCATATAAAATTGTTGGTGAAACATTGTGCAGGACTTTTTTTTACACGACCCTGTATTTTCTACAGATAAAATGTACCGAACACTTTTTGGGAAATATCGCAAGTGCTTCGGTAGCCATGCCGTTTAATTTATAAGGCTAGACTGCGTTATACATGCAGGTTAAGTAAAAGTTAAGGTTCGAATCCTCTCAGCGTAATATTAATTTCAACAGTGGTAATATATTATGTTTAGCGATGTGCAGTGATAGTGAATAGTAGTATAATTTGTAATCAAAATCAATAAACAAGTAAGTAAAAAAAAGACAGCTTGCGAAAATCTTTGTTTTTTACATTCTCATCATGGATGAGAAGGTATTGGTTTTATGTGAAAAATGACTTTCGAAATTTTCATCAAATCTTTACGTTTTGAGACCCCCTGAGTCAGAAAAAATGGTTTTTACGAAAGTGTCTGTCTGTCTGTCTGTAGGTCGTGTGCGGCATAACTCTCGATAGAATTATCAGATTAAATTGAGCTTTGGTACACTTTATCGGAGCCGAAAAAGTAAGGATAAGTTCGTTAACCAGCCACATCCAATCAAAATTGAGGGATGGAGCACTACTTTTGTGTTTTTGAAAATAATTTTTTGAAAAAATCAAAAATTTCAATACTGGTTTTAGATAATGCTCATAAATGTCTAAAAATCATCCTGATAACATTTTTTGATTAAATCAAAATTAGAAATGTTACAGCATATTCAAATTCGAAAAAAGTCAATATCAAAATTCCATTTTCCAGTTAAATTATACGAGATACGAAAAAACGTTATGATACAATATTATTAAATAAATAAAGACCTACAAATTTGAATTGCAACATTTTTTCATAAGATGCGTATTTTTTTTTACATTTTCATCATGGATGAGAAGGTATTGGTTTTATGTGAAAAATGACTTTTGAAAATTTCATCAAATCTTTACGTTTTGAGACCCCCTGAGTCAGAAAAAATGGTTTTTACGAAAGTGTCTGTCTGTCTGTCTGTCTGTCTGTCTGTAGGTCGTGTGCGGCATAACTCTCGATAGAATTATCAGATTGAATTGAGCTTTGGTACACTTTATCGGAGCCGAAAAAGTAAGGACAAGTTCGTTAACCAGCCACATCCAATCAAAATTGAGGGATGGAGCACTACTTTTGTGTTTTTGAAAATAATTTTTTGAAACAATCAAAAATTCCAATCCTGGTTTTTGATAGTGCTCATAAATCTCTACAAATTATCCTAACATTTTTTGATTAAATCAAAATTAGAAATGTTACAGCATATTCAAATTCGAAAAAAGTCAATATCAAAATTCCATTTTCCAGTTAAATTATACGAGATACGAAAAAACGTTATGATACAATATTATTGAATACATAAAGACCTACAAATTTGAATTATAACATTTTTTCATAAGATGCATATTTCTCTTTTTAATTAAAAAAAAACTATTGAAAATCCAAAATTCAATTTTTTAACAATAATATTGAAAATACCAAAAAAACGTAAGAATACAAAGTTGTTCGTTTCAAAAAGATCTACAATTTTTGTCTTACACAGTTTATGAAAAAACATATATTTTTCGTTTCAATTCCAAAAAATACGATTAAAATTCAATAATTCCATTTTTTTGACAAAATATATGAGATACATAAAAAAAGTTCAAATGAAATTTATTTGCCTAAATGAGGTCTACAAATTCTTATTAAGAAATTTCGCGACAGGGTGTATATTTTATGTTTTGATTTTTAATATTCAAAAAATTCGATTTTTTTCACCAAAATATGTGAAATACGAAATAAGCGTTGTTCTGCAAAATCGTTTCCTTAAGGTAGTACGATCACGAAAATTAGACCTCAGACAAAAATAGATAATTTTGCTTTCAAGAATAGCAACATTATTATGGAAGGTCCAATTTGAATGAGAAAAGATTATTTTTCATGAAAAAAATTTGAAGCACAAAAAAATAATGTTATTAATAAATTTTATTTTTGCCCAAACTTATTTTCTTATCGCTTCGAGTCCAATTTTTGAAAATGATGCGATTCTAATAAATTATGGTTCATTTTTTTAGAACAAAGATTCTCTACAACTTGACCGTTTCCTATTTTTGAAATTGAATTTATTATTATCAAATTATTATAAAAATTTTGTTTTGAAAAATTGTTTTTTTATAATTTCAGCCATTAAAGAATTCATTTTCAAAAATCGGAAACGGTCAAGTTGTTGAGAATCTTTTTCCTAAAAAAATGAACCGTGATTTATTATAATCGCATCATTTTTTAAAATTTGGCTCGAAGCGATAAGAAAATAAGTTTGGGCAAAAATGAAATTTATTAATAACATTATTTTTTGTGCTTCAAATTTTTTTCATGAAAAATAATCTTTTCTCTTTCAAATTAGCCCTTCAAAAATAATATTGCTATTCTTGAAAGCAAAATTATCTATTTTAGCCTGAGGTCTAATTTTCGTGATCGTACTACCTTAAATAAAGTCTACGATTATTTTTTCTTTTTGAGAGATTTGGAAGAAAATAAATTATTTTAATCATGTAATTTATTAAAAAGTTACTGAAATGTATACAGAAAATCGAGCGCGAAGCGCGAGTGTCATGATGAGAATGTGTTCCTTAAGGCTGATAGAGCCTTAAGTAAATTGAATTTCCTGTTTCACTTAAACTGAAAAAGTAATTTAGTGAATTTGACAAAATGAGTAATTCACATCATCTTTAATATTATAAAATTGGTTTGAGCTTCAGTATTAAATTATATGAAATAAACTTAAATGTATGTGAAGAGCACAAGACCGAGCGCGAAGCGCGAGGTCCAGGAAAATCGGAGCGCGAAGCGCGACGATCAAATCGCGCCCCAGGCGCGCTCAAGCTTGCGAGCGAAGCGAGCTGCGCGCGATGAGAATGTGCCCGCTAAGCGGGCAGATTTTTTATTGTGGGTCCCCTAGCCTCTCACGATTTCAGATGCTGTGGTGTCAGATGCGTGTGGTGGAATCGGTGCGCGCACATGCACAAAGTCTGTTCCCGACCATTTCAAGATCATGGCACCTGCTTATTTGTTACATTCTCATCATGGATGAGAAGGTATTGTCTGTCTGTCTGTCTGTAGTAGGTCGTGTGCGGCATAACTCTCGATAAAATTATAAGATTGAATTGATCTTCGGCACACTTTATCAGAGCCGAAAAATTAAGGACAAGTTCGTTAACCAGCCACATCCAATCAAAATTGAGGGATTGAGCACTACTTTTGTGTTTTTGAAAATCATTTTTTGAAAAAATCAAAAATTTCAATACTGGTTTTTGATAGTGCTCATAAATCTCTAAAAATTATCTTGATAACATTTTTTGATTAAATCAAAATTAGAAATGTTACAGCATATTCAAATTCGAAAAAAGTCAATATCAAAATTCCATTTTCCAGTTAAATTATACGAGATACGTAAAAACGTTATGATACAATATTATTTTCTACATAAAGACCTACAAATTTGAATTGAAATATTTTTTCGTAAGATGCATATTTTTCTTTTTAATTAAAAAAAAACTATTGAAAATCCAAATTTCAATTTTTTAACAATAATATGTGAAATACGAAAAAAACATAAGAATACAAAGTTGTTCGTTTCAAAAAGGTCTACAAATTTTGTTTCGCACAGTTTCTAAAAAAACATATATTTTTCGTTTCAATTCTAAAAAATACGATTAAAATTCAAGAATTCCATTTTTTATACAAAATATATGAGATACATAAAAAACGTTTAGATGAAAGATTATTCGCCTAAATGAAGTCTACACATTATTATCAAGAAATTTCTCGACAGGATGTATATTTTATGTTTTGATTTTTAATATTAAAAAAATTCCATTTTTTTCACCAAAATATGTGAGATACGAAATAAGCTTTGTTCTGCATAATTGTTTCCTGAAATAAAGTCTAAGATTTTTTTTCCTTTTTGAGATATTTGGAAGAAAATAAATAAATTATTTTAGTCATGTAATTTATTAAGAATTTACTGAAATGTATACAGAAAATCGAGCGCGAAGCGCGAGCGTCATGATGAGAATGTAACACCTGCCTGACGGCATAGCAGGTACGCTGTGGCAGCAACTCTAACAGTCTCCGCTAGGGTCACCCCGCGACTCTACCCACAGCCAACCCGAATCCTTTAGTCTATAACCAGGGGTAATAAATCTTCCAGAATCACTTCGGTCAGACTCTCAGTCTGGAAACCTCTACCTTCTAGAAGAAGCAGCCAAAGGGCCATCGAGGAAGGAGAATAGTTTGTGATTATTTTGCTGAGTGACTCTAGGTACGCTGCCTAGGCTGTAGAGCACTCATTACATTTTAAAAATTTCTTTAAATTATACTACTCTCTGGGTACGCTGCCCAGGCTCCAGAAAGTAGTAAAAACGCAGTGTATCTTTGGGTACGCCACCTAGGCTCCTCAGATACACCGCATTTATCTTATCTTGCATCACTTTCTGGGTACGCTGCCCAGGCTCCAGAAAGAGATCAAGTGGCAACGTACATTGTTGGGCACGCCAACCAGGCTCCAATAAATGACGTGCTAAAGTTTTCTTATTTCTCTTCTTTGTAACTCCCACACTGGGTACGCTGCCCAGGCTCCAGTGTGAGAGCGTCTTTCAACCAAGTGCATCGTCGTTGTTTAACACATATTCTTTTCCAGCAGCGCCATCTACATATTGAAAATTTAAATTGTTTTAATAAATTCTTTAATTATTCAGAGTTGAGTCAGTCATAAAGTGGCATCGATCTTGTATGTCTGGTAAAACTTAAAAAATACTGTTTGCGACACTTGCGCCATCTACGTATTGAGAATTTAAATTGTTTTAATAAATTCTTTAATTATTCAGAGTTGAGTCAACCATAAAGTGGCATCGATCTTGGATATCTGGTAAAACTTAAAAAATACTGTTTGCGACACTTGCGCCATCTACGTATTGAGAATTTAAACTGTTTTAATAATCTCTTTAATTATTCAGAGTTGAGTCAGCCATAAAGTGGCATCGACCTTGTATATCTTGTAAAACTTATGAATACTGTTTGCGACACTTGCGCCATCTACATATTGAGAATTTAAATTGTTTCCATAATTTCTTTAAGTATTCAGAATTGGGTCAGCCATAGAGTGGCATCAGTCTTGTATATCCTGTGAAACTTAAAAATATTGTCTGCGACGGCTGTGCCATCTAAATAAAAACTTGGACGTGGTTCCGCGATTGCCGAGCCATCTATACTCGTAGATCATAACCATTTCGATACCTCTTAATGTAGTTAATGCGCCGCGTTCGCCATTGGATATGATAAATTTATGATATTGAAACTCAATAAAGACTTTGTACATTTTCACATAATCCATGTCTATTGTTCTTTCTGACACTTTTGGGTCCACAAACATCGTTTAAATAAATAAGTAATAAATTAAGGACAAATACGAACTCTTTCAATTTGGCATCGTATTCAATTTAAAAATCGAGAACTGAAAAGCAGGCGAAAAATGCCTCCTTTTTAGCGTGATTCTTCACATAAATTTTCGCAAATTTTCCAATTGTTTAAACAAAATAACTAAAATTTTTGAAGTTCACTATGGGGGGGTCCATGGAAAATTGTAGGAAATGTAATGTTTTGTTTGATATGCGCATGCGCAATAATGATGAAAATTACTTTTATGCACTAACCTGCAATTGAAACGCCGAATGAAATAAAGGGAATATAAAATTTTGGTTCGAGCGTGATTACTTTTTTCTGTATTGAATTTTTTACTTAAGGGGGTATTCTACTCAAGCGGCCGAAACAACATCATTATTTCAAATTATTGTTGAAACAAAACCGACCAATATTTTGAATCGCGACCTTTTCAGGTTATTGTACAAGATATAAGCTAACAAAAATTAGTTTGATCTTAATAAAAATATTTATTAATGTTGGCGTGGCAACGCCTTGAAGTTGAGCCTGCAAAAAATTGTTGCTCCATGGTGGACACGATTCTGCTCGTTTGAAAAACCGGATACAGTGGATAAAATTTTTTTTATCAAAAGTAGACTTGTGACTACCGTTTGAAGCTTGGGAACATAAAAAATATTAATTATTAAAAAATTTGCGCTACTTTTAATGCCGAATGACGCTTTCGAGCCTGGTTTTTGCATTAAAAATAATATTTAAACAACAATTTTTTAGCAAAACTGTGGTTTATGCGATAACTATATGTTTATTGAGTAAGCTCCGAAAATTTCTGCGCAATCGAACCAGTATTTTTGTTGTTATCGTGTCCGCCATTCCGAAAATAATGGTTTTGAGAAAAACTGTGCTTCGCTTAATTAATATCCGTAAAGTATGAAAAGTATTCGTCATTGTGAAAAACGCTCTCGCGCACACGTTTTCTATATTGTTTACTTCATAAATATGCGGAGAAAAAAAATAGATTTTTTGAACTGTCTTCAGTAGAATATCCTCTTAACCTAATTTTTAAAAATGTAGTCAATGTAAAAAATTTGCTTCAAGTTTATCAAAAATTATTTAGAATGAATACACTCAAGACTCATAATAGGACTCATAACGACTTTAAGTTATTTACATCGCCACTCTTTCGACCCCTCGCACCACACCATCACCAAACTAATTCTAAGAAATCCTTAAACCCAGTTCCCCTATTATGAGTCTTAGGTGTAAATCCATGCAATATGCTTCCGAATTTTTCATTTTCAAAAGCTGAAAATTCCACTGAGCGCCTACATCTACACTGTTTAAAAAAATGAAATAGTAGATTGTGTACCAAGGGTGGCATGGTGGCGATTGTGATGAGTACGAAGTGTACCCGCCCGAGCGTAGCGAGGGCGGTATTCACCCGAGTCACATCGCTACCATGTCGCTCGAGGTACCCACGACGTTTTGTGTCCAAATTGGTGGAAAAAGTCGCGTTGCGTGCGAGTGCCTAGTTAGCCGTGGGCACTCAAGTTTCGTGCGGTATGAACATTTTGCCCGTTGAAGCGGGCGGTATGAACATTATCGCCCGATTTTGACGCCGAGGCACAATTGACTGCATGCCGCTCTACGCACAAGCATGCAATGCGACTTTTTCCGCCCGTTTGGACACAGAAATTATTGTAATCTTTCGCGAAACGTTATAGGTTCGAAATTCTTGACCCTTTGGCATAATTAATACATTTAATTCCATCTTGTATTGCGATTTTTTTTTAAATATCAATCTTTCAATTTTGCGCTATAGGAAAAATAACCCATATATTTCTGTAAACAGTTCCTCCTTGTACATTTTTTGTGGATTTTCCCAAAATTTTTAAGGTGCAATAAACACACAAATATCGTTTTTCTACTAGCAGGCCATAAAGTGCACTTTATTTCCCCGTGCGGGGCAAACAAATCCATTTTCTGACCCCATAGTAGAAAAAAACTCGTGTGCAACACGGGAATAGTATATTGTTAGAAAATGGATTTGTTTGCCCCACACGGGGCAATAAACCTCGCTTTGCTCGGGCATCAAACTTCACACTCGCAAAATAAATTTTTTTTTCCCTAGTTTCACAATGTACTATTGTTTGAAATTTCACTTGCTTCAAGTATATTATATTACTTGCAGAGTGATTTATTTAATTTTTCAAATATATTCCTCATCTTGACCTACTGCAAAAATAAAATGTGATAAAAACTTATTCAATCTTTTGCAGTATGAAAATTGAAGTTAGTTATAATGCAATATTAAAAGTAAGAAGCAGATTGCATCTTTTTTCTAGGATGAATGCACCATATTGGATGTAAGATCACGATAATCGATCGATATCTAAAGTGAGTCTACTTGAATTTTCCTAGTCTAAGAACACACAAGTGAAGTATCATTGGAGTAGTACAGTAGTGGATTGAGTGGTCTTCAGTGAAGACGCAGGGTTTGGGTTGGTCTCACCATCCCTTTTCTTTTGTTATATGTCAATGAATATCATTGCCCCTTATTGAGTTTTTATTTTTTTTTATTTTCTAATTTTTAATGCAAGTCACAGATCCATGCAGAGGAAATAAAGATAAAACTAGCGCTTTCTGCGATTCGATTATCACACTCCCATCCTTCGAATGACATCGCTTTTATTAATTGCATTCTCTGGCTTTACTAGATTTTCATGCGTCTCCAACTGATGCTGGCTGAATTTATGACGGCTGGGGTCAGGAAAATTAAATTACGAAGAGATATTAAATCAATCTTATGATCTTTTAATCAAAGTTCCTGTTTCATCACCAATTATAACTTATCAGACAAATATTATGTTATTATGATGATGTTTCAGAAAAACGTTGTTGTTTATTTTTATTATGTCATATAGAAAATTAAGTTAAAAACTGTAACACTAATGATATCGAATATCGTGGAAAAAAGGTGAACAAGCACAAAATTCAAGTTGTAAAAGTACAATTATTTCTGAAATCAAAAGTTTGTCAGGCAGAAAAAGTATGTCTCTTTGAAATAAGAAAATACTGTTTTGCATCAACTTTTTCCACTTTCTGTTTTTATTTCAAAAAGGTGTGCTTTTACTGCTTGGAAAACTTGTATGATTTGAATAATTGTGCTCACTACCAATTTTTTTTCGTTTCTTCCTTTTTTATTCATTGCTCTAAAATCAATAATGTATTTCTATAAATTCTCATTTATTATTTAATTGATTAGTTTTTTCAATATTGCAAGTACCTTTTTTTACGGAGAGACATGGATATTCAACTATGTGATAAACATTTTACACATTCAGCTGTGATACCTAGATATTGAACTGTAATATCTAAACATTCAGCTTTAGTATCTAAAATATTAAAATAGATATTATCTTAGATATTACAGCTGAATATTTAGATACTAAAATCGAATATATAAGATGCTTGTCACATGGTTAAATATCTAGATATTAATCCTGAATATCCATTTTTGTCTGTGTTCAACTTCTTTTAAATTTTAAAATCTGAATAATAAGAAATATCACAATATCATCTTGGTTAAATATTTATGCAAATTAGTATGAAAAAAAAATTACTGAAATCATTCAACTTCTTATGAATTCTTCCGAATGTCATTTTATTCTTACCCTCGCAGAAATATATCTAGGGCTCTTGCAGGGCTTTAGCCAGTTTTCCTCAGTTGAAGTTTGGTAAAGAGTAGGAACATAGTTAGAATCCTACTAGGTGCGTGACGCTTTTTCATAGAAACATCCTAAACAAGGAAAAAATGTTTTATATTATTATTTACCCAACGGAGTCAAAGCGTTCCTTTTTTCATAGAGAATATTTATCATAATACATTTAATTCAATAATATTTTGCATTAAACTCAATGCACACAGTAAAAAATTCAAACATATATTAGCAACACTTGAAAGACGATTTCCGCCTAAATTCAGCCATCCAAAATGTATATGCAAAAATAACATCATATTTCACATAAAAAGTCTGATGAAGCTTTTTCTACTAGTATGAATATAAATTTCATATTCAAATAAATTTTAATCCTTGTGTATAAATTCTATTATACGAATAAATGATTGTGAATTCATCTCAGTAATTCCTGAGTTATTTTAAACCGGATCAATAATATAAAATTAGTGGTTTTAGGTGGTCAATTCTGATTATATTGTATATTATTTTTAAATTAAGAAACTAGGAATCCCGACAAGGACCTTGTTAGAACTTTTTTTTTAAAAATAGGACAAAATAAGGAATTTTCTGCAATCTTTATTTACGGAAACGATTTTGCAGAATATTGACTTTTTTCGAATTTGAATATGCTGCAACATTTCTAATTTTGATTTAATCAAAAAATGTTAACAGGATAATTTGTAGAGATTTGTGAGCACTATCAAAAACCAGTATTGAAATTTTTCATTTTTTCAAAAAGTTATTTTCAAAAACACAAAAGTAGTGCTCAATCCCTCAATTTTGATTGGACGTGGCTGGTTAACGAACTTGTCCTTACTTTTTCGGCTCCGATAAAGTGTCCCAAAGCTCAATTCAATCTGATAATTCTATCGAGAGTTATGCCGCACACGACCTACTACAGACAGACAGACACTTTCGTAAAAACCATTTTTTCTGACTCAGGGGGTTTCAAAACGTAAAGATTTGATGAAAATTTCGAAAGTCATTTTTCACATAAAATCTCATCCATGATGAGAATGTAAAAAATGGTAAAATTAAATTTTTATAAAAATTTAAAAAAATCAAATTACACATTTTTTTAACGAATCAATAAAAACATTGTCATTTTTAAATCTTTGAAATTTTTTGATTTGTTAATTTTCTAATCATTATTTGGTAATTTCAAAATTTTTAATTTATTACTTTTAAATACTTCTATCCTTTGTATTAACTACATTTGTTTTAATCTGAACATTTTGCAATACTTCTGATGATTATTTTATAAAATTTTTGGGTAGATTATTATTTTTTGAAAAATTAGATTTTTTAAGGGGCTATACCAGTGTGAACGCTGAAAATTTGGGTGATTTTCGTGAATTTCTTGGAAAAAAAGTACTCAATTAAATGTTTCGGAAAATTAAGAACATATTTGGCTATATTTGACTTATATTACATAATTTTTTTCTAGAAAAATATTGAGATCCAAGCGACTTATGCGCTGCCTTCGGAGACGCCAAAAAAGAACGTTTCTCCCCTACTGACATGATTCCGGACGATTGAGTAGCTGAAACCGAAAAAGGAAAAAATGTTGCTCGTTTTTTCAATGCCAAATTGTCAATTTTCATCCAATCAAAAATATCCTACATCATTATAGAGTAAATATATTCAATAGTACTCAGTACAAATTTCTGGTAATACCTGATTAGTCTTGCATCAGAGTCTAAATTTTGACGTTACTTAGGAAGCTCTGATTATTTATAAATAGGGCAACATAATTAGGGCCCTACTATTTTCAGTGGAGTTAATTGAGGAAACTATATTTCTCGGTCATATGCACCCAGAAAAAAATGACCTTGATCTCACCAAGTCATTTTTTTAAATGAACTAAGATCTTTGGTTAATCTTAATATACATTATGGTAATTTAACAATCAATAACAATAATAATCTATAATAAGATATAAGTATTATATTCGTTTGTAGGTCTATACGTAGAATAATTCAGGTATAGCAGCAAATTCTGTGCATGTATCCTATTACAGAATAATCAGATAATGATGGGTTTGAATAACACAGTAATTACGGACGATATTGTTCATCCAAATAACCAAAGTGCGAATAAACTATGTTTTAGCCAGCAAATTATTTCATGTACATCGGAGCGCATCAAGTAAATGAAATATTTTTCTCATAATGTCTCGCTCCCAAATTTTTCTTCAATTCTCGTAATTTTTTTTTAGAACAAAAATATAGTTAAGTCTACGGTATAAAAATTCTTTTTATATTAACAGGAAAAATGAATAACTTTATAAAACAAAACCTCATGTTAAAAGGTCTAACAATAAATATTTCGTTGGTTTTTTATTTCAAGTGCAATTAATTTCATACGTTTATTAAAATGTAAAATTCTAATTTTAAAGGGGTGTTTTGTTTATTTTTATAAGTGAGTTTTCAAGAACGAAGATTCTATTAACATTTTTGTCCAGTTTTTCTGTTGAGTAACCCTGGAGGAAATTTACTATACTATCCCAGGTGGAAATTTACAACTGGCTTGGTACTGCGCTAGTACCCCGAGTCGAACTATTGATTCTCTTTTGCTTCTTTTGATACTCTCTTGATACTCTTTTGCTTCTCTTGATACTCTCTTGATTCTCTTTTGCTTCTCTTGATACTCTTTTGATTCTCTTTAGCTTCTCTTTATACTCTCTTGATTCTCTTTTGCTTCTCTTGATACTCTTTCGATTCTCTTTTGCTTCTCTTGATACTTCTCTTGATTTAATGAAAGTACATTTAAAGGACTACGGCGCAATTACCAAGGCGATTCAGTAGCGCTCGAATCGTCGGAGACAGCAGACGTGAGTCATAATGAGTTCTGTGTACGCGAAACGTTTTGAAGCGGTCTTCTTGTGTACCCATCCAAAGGGACCACTTATGTCCTATACAGTCGCTGCTAAATACATCAAAAAGACGAAATCGTTCGTGAAGAAGTGGGTTGAGCGTTATAAAGCCAATAAAAAACACCCCGTGAAGGTCCATGTTTGGGGATGCTTCTCATAGCGCGGTTTTGGGTGTTTAGAGCTCTTCACCGAGAACTTGAATGCTCAGAAAATGCTCCAAATATATGAACGTGGTCTTCTAAGGTCTGCTACAAAGATGTTTGGAACCGATACGGCCGATTGGATCTTACAAGAAAATAACGACCCGGAACATCGAAGCCGTCTCTGCACCGCCTGGAAAACAGAAAAGGGCATCACAACTTTGGACTGGACATCACAGTCCCCCGATGCGAATCCAATCGAAAATATCTGGAGTGTTTCAAAGAGGAAGCTTGCGGGAAAACGTGTGTTCACCTTGAAACAGCTCTCGCAAAAAATCAGGAAGATATGGCAAGAATTACCAACGGACTACGCTGAAAAATTAGTGGAAAGCATGCCGAAAAGGTGCCAGGCCATTCTGGACAACGATGGAGACTGGACTATCTATTAGATAGTAGCGCCGTAGTCCTTCGAGATTAATTTTATTTAAAAAAAAAAACGTTTTAAAATCTCTAATAGTTTTCGAAAAATCGAGGACTCGCTCTTGTTGAACCCTTTTCATTCTAGTACTTGAGGGTATGTGATGCGTAATGACGTCACAAATGACCAACCATTTTATATTATTTATATTCATCGGGTTGATTAGGACAGAAATGTAAATATAATCATGAAATTGTAGGCAACAATGAGGAATCCATTAAAAAATCAATCTCCGGTACCATTTGGATTTTTATTTCGAAAAATAAAATTTTTCAAAATTAATGTTTTCAAAACAAAATTCGACATGTACCAGACATTGATACTTTGATACATTCCTCATTATTTTCCAAAAGTCTGCTACTATATTTTCGTTTCTCTCTTAATCAACACCATACATATAAATAATAATAAACCGTTGCTAATTCCTGACGTCATTAGGAATTATATACTTTTAGAAATGGAGAATCATAGAGGAGGTAAGGAGAATCTTCGTTGCTACTCTTTAAGATCCTCCAAGGTGCAGAAACGGAAATATCTGCAGGAGAAGAGCACCAACAGAGGATCAAAATTACATTGATTTAAACAGCTAATACGCCTCTTTTGATTCTCTTAAGTCCTCGAAAATGGAGCATCTTAGAGAATCAATAGAGAATCAATAGTTCGACTCGGGACCAGCGGGCGGATGTCAGTACTGGCGTTGTACTGGCATAATACCGGGTGGAAAACGGCTGGGTACTAGTATTCGTCCGAAATGTCACTCGGCTGGGAGTTCTTTGTCGGTACTGACCCGGTACTAAAAATGGTACTGTGCCTATACCAAATATCTGTACTGGCGCTGTACTGTGAATAGTAGTATGCCTGTACCGAAGGACTGTACTGGCGTGGTACTGACATTAGTACAAAATGTCACTCGGCTGGGAGTTGCCTTTTAGTACTGGGGCGGTACTGGGAAATGTACCGAAAATCTGTATTGTACTAAGATGAAAAGTACAGGGAAAGTTCGAGTTAAAACTCTAATATTTACCGTTCTTCACGGCAACGGAGGGATTATCGCTTGGTAGGTTAAGTGCACTGTTTTCACAGTAAAATATCTGTTTCCAAGCTAGAAAATTTTTTCTGAGTAAATTGACAATAATGTTTGTTCATTTCTTTGGCATAGAGTCAGTTTCTTCTTATTTTCATTGATTAAAATTATTATTACATTTAAAAATGCGCAAAAAGAAAGAAAGGCAAACGTTTCGGCCACATATGGGGGCCCTCTTCAGTGCCATAAATTCAAAGATTAATTCAAAATTTATGTAAAGAATTACAATATAGAAGATAATCAAAAAAGAATTATAATAAAAATTAAAAACTTATCACATAGCTTGCAATTCAAAATGAAGTAGTCCAGTATGCAGCATCACGAATTGAAAAATTACGTGAAGTTCACTATGAATAAAAAACCGGATAAATCAAAAACATAACAAATTTTGCACACGAACCGACCGGAATTTTTTTCAAAAAATGTTTATTATTAATGAATGATGCCAAATTGGTTCACAATGGCAAAACGCGAACAAGTTTTACATTAATGAAAACTTCTCGTGAAGACTTTAATACCGGCGTCTCTCACAGAATGATCTGAACTGTTTTAAAAACCGACTCGGGACATGTGGCTTTGCTGACCGAAAATTTTTCTCCTATAAGCAATCCTGAGAGGTTCTTTTCCTCCTTGAAGAAGACTATTGTCCTGTACTTAGTTAAGAAATTCGAGACTTTTATGATGATTTTCACGAGTGGACGAAGGCGTTTATTTTTCAAGAAAACGATTTTGTATATAGGCTTCACGGACAATCCATTTTACACTGAATTTGCAAGCAAGACGTTACTTAAAGATAAAATATTATAATATTCATATATGTAATTTTACTCCATATTTAAAAAAATTGAAAGTTGTTTATTTTCACATTCAGATTTATTCTGAGATGTTTTGGAAAAATGATAATAAATTTATCTTTAAAAATTAATAAAAATGCAACTTGAATATTCGTGATATTAATTATCACATTTGAATTTATTATTAAATTCAGTGTAAAATGGATTGTCCGTGAAGCCTATATACAAAATCGTTTTCTTGAAAAATAAACGCCTTCGTCCACTCGTGAAAATCATCATAAAAGTCTCGAATTTCTTAACTAAGTACAGGACAATTGTCTTCTTCAAGGAGGAAACGAATCTCTCAGGATTGCTTATAGGAGAAAAATTTTCGGTCAGCAAAGCCACATGTCCCGAGTCGGTTTTTAAAACAGTTCAGATCATTCTGTGAGAGACGCCGGTATTAAAGTCTTCACGAGAAGTTTTCATTAATTTAAAACTTGTTCGCGTTTTGCCATTGTGAACCAATTTGGCACCATTCATTAATAATAAACATTTTTTGAAAAAAATTCCGGTCGGTTCGTGTGCAAAATTTGTTATGTTTTTGATTTATCCGGTTTTTTATTCATAGTGAACTTCACGTAATTTTTCAATTCGTGATGCTGCATACTGGACTACTTCATTTTGAATTGCAAGCTATGTGATAAGTTTTTAATTTTTATTATAATTCTTTTTTGATTATCTTCTATATTGTAATTCTTTACATAAATTTTGAATTAATCTTTGAATTTATGGCACTGAAGAGGGCCCCCATATGTGGCCGAAACGTTTGCCTTTCTTTCTTTTTGCGCATTTTTAAATGTAATAATAATTTTAATCAATGAAAATAAGAAGAAACTGACTCTATGCCAAAGAAATGAACAAACATTATATGAATTTGGGTCAATACAATAATAGACATGTTACCAAACATGTCAATTTTTAAATTGACAATATTTTTTCGTGACACGTACACCGAAAAAATATCTCAGTAGGTTTGACTACTTTTTAACTTACTTTCCGTAGTTCGTAAAGGCCCCAGTGTCATTTTTGAAGTTAAGTGAACTGCAGGAACAAAGGTATTTATTTTCATACATGTATTTTTATAAAAAATGATTCCAACTACATTCATTAAAATTTTAATTTGATCAATGATTTTATATTACCAACAGATACAGAAAAATTTAGAATTGAGAATGTTTGTAAAGCTGAAAATTATACCTGCATTAATATAAAAACAAAATCAAATAAATAATTTTAATCTATACAAACTTGTAATTAAATTTTTGAGTTTTTCTTTAATAAAATTAAATTTTATAATAAAATTGCAGGAAAATGAAGGATGAAAGAAGTCGATGTGACTAATGCATAAAGTTTTCTCCTTAATTATGACTTATATGTATATCTTGATTGAATAAAGTTTTTCAAGCCATTCAGAAGAAAGACTGGATATGAAGAATGTAAATTCGTTTTTAACTAATTTCGTGAACTTTCTCTACTGCTTAAAAGAAATTTTACGATTATCATTTGAATCTCATTTGTCTAATTACATATTTAACAATCTTTATTTCTACTTTCCATATACATGCATATATATGCAGAGTTTTGTGATATCTTACAAGGAGTTCCAATCAGAAATACAAGAGGTTATACGTGCACTTTGTGCGCATAATAATCACTCTCAACTTTTACAATATTTATTACATTTGATATAATTTATTTAGTTAAAAATCTCTCCGCTTCGCGGGCACATTCTAATCGCGCGTTTCACGCGCAGCTCGCAAGTCTATTTCTTGTAATTTGATGCTGAAATTCAAGTCAATTTCATAATATTGTAAATGTGAATTACATTTTCTCGTTATTAATAAATTTTTTTTTTATTTCAAATGAAAAAAGAAATTCAATTTACAAAATTTGAATATCTTATTGAAGTAAACAATTTTGCATTTCACATATTCTGGTTAAGAAATTTAATTTTAGATTTTTAATAGTAATCTGTCGAATTAAAAAGAAAAATATACATCTTATAAAAAAAGTTGCGATTTAAATTTGTGGATCTTTTTCTAGTAAACAATTTTGTATCATAACTTTTTTTCGTATCTCCTATAGTTTAACTGGAAAATGGAATTTCGATATTGACTTTTTTCAGGTTTTAACTTACTGTACACTGAGAAAAATATATCTTAGTTTCTTCTTTTTTTTTAGTCGGAATTCTCCTATAATTTATGGCATTTTAACCCCAGAAAATCCTTATAGAACATTTTCCTATTTTTTATCGGACTTTACGTACCATAGGAAATTGTGCTATAAAATAGGGGGCTTCTTCCGAAAAAATATCATACAATTTCCTACTTGAATGTCTAATTAAGACTTTTTCAAAATAGTGTGAAAGGGGGAATTGTTCAGACTTTTATTATCATGCACAATTATGAAACAATGTTAGTAATTATATTAGGCAGTTTAAACATTTATGTAGTAAAGTAGAAAAAATCTGAAAATAATTCTGCTCTAAGCTGGGTTCGAACTCGCGCACTCGTAGTCCGTAAGCTAGAACGTAGACCTGTGAAATCATTGCAACGACACTTCAATTATTAGTTATATGACCTACAGTCTGACACGGAGAAAAAAAAACTGTTGAATCAACAGATGTCATCTGTTGGAATAGGGACAGCAGATTTTTTTTGTAATATTTACAGATTTTTCAGTTGGATTCACAGATTGTTTGTAAACTCAACAGATGAACCTGTAAAATCTACAGAAATATCTGTTAGAATTACGGATTTCTCTTTTTTCTTGAAATTTGCAATTCTAACAGACATGTCTGTAGATTTTACAGGTTCATCTGTTGAGTTTACAAACAATCTGTGAATCCAACAGAAAAATCTGTAAATATTACAAAAAAAAAACAGCTGTCCCTATTCCAGCAGATGACATCTGTTGATTCAATAGTTTTTTTTCTCCGTGGAGATGTCCCATTTTCTTACCTGTTTTAGTTCGAAAGACCCTGCTGTTGTTAGTAAAATCGTTTCCCAACCGTAAGAAAACAAATTTGTTTTTCTAAATGCAGATTCTACATAACGAAACCATCGGTCTTGCCAAATGACTTTATTTAATAACTAAATGGAAAGACCAATTAGCAAAATCGAATTATCAAATTAGAAAACAGGGAAAGAACACTATACGTTTCAAAACGTTTTAAAGTGTTTTGTCTTGGAAAACTCGAAAATCAAGCTTAAAATAAATGACAATCGTAATTAATGCGCTTTTCGGATAATAATTGGAAGCGCGTTGTTCAATTTTTCATGATGTTTCATTAAAAAAAATAAAAATTATTGAAAAACATCAACCATGCCGTCAATATGCAGATTGTCATTACCCAAGTGCGAAGTTAAATACGGCCCAACACTGGCCCAGCATCGCCAAAAATTTTCCGAAGATCGGCTGCCAATATCGTGCCGTTGCTGGAATGGTAACTCCGGTATGCATTTGACGGCCAATTCTGGCCCAAACTCTGGCCGCCAGCACTTGTTTTTGGCACAGCAACGGGTCAATGCTGTGCCGAACTCTGGTTTTCTCACTTCCAGAATGGTTTGCCGTGGTAAAAGTGACACATGGCCCAGTAAATAATGTGCCGCCCATGAGCCCGAGTCTGGCTCTTCTACTTTCAGAACTGGATGCCATAGTAAAATGGCAATCGACTTGGTATAGGGCCGATACTGGACCATGTTTCGGTTGAAAGTCGGTAAATTTAAATAGTTGAAAAAATCCGCCGTCGTTGGCCCAGCACTTGACCGATGCAAACAGTGACACTGGCCCAATAACAATAGCCGACTCTTGGCTGCCGAGATTGGGCCAATATTGTGCTGTATTAACACCTTCGGCAATTCGCACTTGGGTAGCAATTAAAAACTTTATAGTCACTTTATAAAAATTAAAATTTTATAAAATTTGCGACTTTTTATGAAGTGAACTTTATAAAATTTTTATAAAAATTGTCTTTATAAAATGCGTTTTTTTATAAAAACACAAAACTTTATAAAATCACTGACTTTTATAAAGTTTTGTCTTTTTATAAAGGTACGATTCTTTATAAAAACCCTTAACTTTCTAAAATTTGTATATATTGCAGTTGACCTTATCGAAAATTGGTATTTTTATAAAGTTTTTATAAAATCATTTTATATAAATTGTTTCAAATATTTTTAAAGTTTGTATCTAGTTTTTTGTAAGATTGACTTAATAAAAGCACGTGTTTTTTTAGAAAGTCAACATTATAAAAAAATTTATACATTATGAGTATTAATACCCAGGTGGAAATTTACAACTGGCTTGGTACAGCGCCAGTACCGCCAGGAGGATGTCGATACTGGCGTTGTTCTGGCATAATACCTGATGGAAAACGGCTGGGTACTGGTATTCGTCCGAAATGTCACTAGGCTGGGAGTTGTTTGTCGGTACTGGCGCGGTACTAAAAATGGTACTGCGCCTATACTGAAAATCTGTGCTGGCATTGAACTGTAAACAGTAGTATGCCTGTACCGAAGGTCTGTACTGACGCGGTACTTGCATTAGTACAAAATATGTCACTGGACTGGGAGTTGTCTGTCAGTACTGGGGCGTTACTGCAAATGGTATTGTGCCTGTACCGAAAGTTTGTACTGGCGCAGTACTGGATTTGGTGCCAAAGATAACTTGCTTATACTACACGGAGAAAAATAGTTGAAGTAATTTTACTCAACTCTGTCGATTAAACTTGGGACATAAGGACATTTGAACAGAATTATTACCTCGAGCCTGCCATTAGTTATCCGATACACACATACATACATAAACAGCATACAAATACATTCACACCATTCAGTCGCAGCCAATCATATTTTCTATCACAAATACACTTAAATTCACAACCGTCGTGGCACGTGCGCCCGGCAGGCCCATCACTAGGGAAAAGCCTGTCTATGAGGCTCCCTTGGCGGCCATCCTGACGGCGACAGCCCTACTGCTGGCAGAGTCCTTGTGGCTACTACCGTTGGTGGGCTGCAGGACGCGTCTGCTCCGTGCTTGGACTCATGCATACACCTTGATATATATAATATAATTATTAAATTATATTTGGTATACATTTTTATTATAATTACGTATGAAGTTTAATGAAACTAAATTTTCAAATGTATATTAAAAAATTGCATTATTATCAAAAAGTATCTCGTGTAAAAACATTTAAAACAAAGTTCTATTATTTTCTGTGATGTATATTTTCAAAATATGGATTTTACAACTGCGAATTCCAAATTATTATTGTGCCTAAGAAATTTATGTGAAATCTAAATAATTTATAAATTATAAATTAATTAAAAATTATAAATTAATTAAGAAAAAATGATGAATCAAGAATTTATTAAACTTACAGAATCTATATAACTAGATTATGTGCAACTTAACTTTGATTAATTCTTGAACATTTAATATATCACACACTGAAAAAAATAGTTAGTAAAACCAACTACTTCGGTTTGTAAAATATGCCTCAGCTATTTTATTATTTGGCACAACAATTTTTTTTATTAGTGTTACTATCTCAATTGTTATCACAAGAACTTGGGTAGTAACACCAACAAAAAAAATTGTTGCGATAACTAATAAAATAGCTGAGGCATATTTTACAAACCGAAGTAGTTGGTTTTACTAACCATTTTTTTCAGTGCAAATAATTACAGTGAGATACTAAATAACTTCTAACTTGTGAAAAATTCATTTTGCAACCAAATAAACATACTTGTCAAATTATATGTCAAAAAATTTGTCTGTGAAAAATAATTTAACAATATTAGTTTACAATATGAATTTTATAATAATTTTGGGTCTTTATCGCCATGCTTATGTCAACACGAAATAATGATATCAAGTTGAAACTTTCAGCGGTTAAATAGCAGGCATTAAGGAACGTCTTAAAGACGTTGTTTTTCAAATGCACAAACAACTCAAAATGAACTTTGTATATTTCCAATATTTTGATAATAAATAAATTTAATTCTTAAATTATACACTCTTTAAATCCGAATCAGTCAAAACTGACTAATTGTTAGTTAAATTTAAGTAATTGCTAGTAGAAAACGTTACAGAAACATTAGTAAAAATAATATCACTGTAATCAATTAGTCAAACATATTAAACTATTAATTATTGTGAGACAAATTAATTAATCTGTATCTCTACTGGGGCAGCACTAAACCAGTATCGCGCCAACGCCCGGAAAAACTCCCAATTCAGATTCTAGCCAACACTTGGACTCCATATTGGGGCAGTACTAAACCAGTACTGCACCAACGCTCGGTACAACTCTCAAGTCGGCTTCTACACTGAAAAAAATGGTTAGTAAAACCAACTACTTCGGTTTGTAAAATATGCCTCAGCTATTTTATTAGTTGTTACAACAATTTTTTTTGTTGGTGTTACTATCTCAATTGTTATCACAAGAACTTGGATAGTAACACCAACAAAAAAAATTGTTGTGCTAACTAATAAAATAGCTGAGGCATATTTTACAAACCGAAGTAGTTGGTTTTACTAACCATTTTTTTCCGTGTAGCGAGCATTTGGGCTCCATACTGGAGCAGTACTAAACCAGTACTGCTATTGCTCCTCATTTACAACTGGCGCGGTACTATGCCGTTCGTAAGATCCGGCATAAGTCCGACTTTTCCGCCTGGGTAATGTAATTTTATGAAAACTGAATAAATGTACCAATTTTGTATATGGTAAACCTTATGAAAATCTTATAAAGTTTTCTGTTTTTATAAAAAAACTTTTTTTTATTAAAAGACCAAACTTTATAAAAAAGTTTTATAGTTGACTTTGTGAAATGTCAGTATTTTTATGAGGATTCGTTTTTTATAAAAAATCACATCTTATAAAAGGACACATCTTATAAAGGTAGCGTTTGATAAAAAAAAAAGCCAAAATTTATAAAAAAAATGTTACGTTCACTTCCTCAAATAGGTAGACTTTATGAAGTACAATTTATAAAATAGGCATAATTATTAAGTTCACTTTGTAAAATACATTAATTTTATTGAGTTTATAAAATTGGTGGACTTCATAAAGTTTATTTTATAAGATAGGCAAATTTAACTTTACAAAATTTTTATGTACACATGTACACTAAATCACTTTGTGCGCCAAAAATACACTACTACATTCGAG
Organism: Diplolepis rosae; assembly: GCA_030998225.1. NCBI lineage: Eukaryota > Metazoa > Arthropoda > Insecta > Hymenoptera > Diplolepididae > Diplolepis > Diplolepis rosae. The sequence continues at coordinate 389,813 of JAPYXD010000710.1, forward strand.
CATGACGCACGTCTGTATACACACGCACACAAGTATACTACTCACGTGAGCAGTCCGCACATTAATTCACGGAGTCGTGTATAGTTGATGCCATCAGTCCGAGAAAAAACAGTAAAATCTGCCTTCAACTTGAGGTTTTTATTCTGATAATTTATCGGAAAGCTGACGGACCATAGAAAGTCCCATAATTTATCGGAGTTTTTTAGAATCAGCTACTGTACGTATTTTCTTTAAGTAAAGTATTATTTTCGTGAAAATTTGAATAACAACTTTCCTATAAAAGAAAGTAAATACTTTCATTTTTTATCCTCTTATTTCACTCTCGCAATGATATATACTTCATTTCAACTAGTAAATTTTCTTATTTTCTACCCCCTGAGGTAGAATTCCTATAAAAAACAGGAAAAATTCAGATATATTTTTCTCAGTGTACCATCATGTTGGCACTTTCTCCTAAATTTTCCTAATAATTCGAATTTTTCTCCATGTAATTAATTAATTAATTTTTATAATTATGATTGTTAATATATATAGTATAATTATTAATTGATATTTAGCATACAGTTTTATCATAACTACGTATAAAGTTTAATGAAATTAAAGTTTGAAATATACATTACAAAATTGCATTATTTATTATCAAAAAGTATCTTGTGTAATAGTATATTACGACCCTAGGGCATCAAACATTCTGGCCGTGGGTTGTATACTATTTTTCTTGATCTCCAGCCGAAAGTACGCCTAAAACCGAAACAATATTAATATTGATTTTTCGTGCAATTGCATGAAGTCACATTAAATTAAATTAAACAAACGAATTATACGATGAATTTAGCGGCATATATATAAGAAGGTTCTTTTGTTTTCCGTGTTGTATATTTTCAAAATATATGAATTTTATTTAAATTTGATGTAATGCATTAAAAAAAATTTATAGCTTCTTTTTAATAAATTAACCAACACGTATATCGGGATTTAAAAAAAAAAAATTTTTTGAGAGATATATTAATTTAAACTTTTGATAAAATTGGATAAAATGCTAAATTCTCTTATACTTATAATTAATTATTTCCGGTTGAAATAATCAAATCGATTTTAGGTTTGTTTCATTTTCTAGCTTATTACGTTAGGTTTTCAGATAAATAATTTTATAATTTATATTTTGTTAATTAACTACAGATATAGGCAATTTAATTGTTCAAACAATTTTTTCATGTTTGCCCCCTCAGTAGAAAAATTTGGAAAAAATACAGCCATATGCGCTATGTCTCAACATAACTAGCGCATATTTAATAAAAGTAGAAACTCAATTAGATCGGAAGATATTAAAGATTTCTGAGCGCGCGACGTGTTTAATCCTGTCTGAGTCGACCAAAAGCACATTATGTCTCGAGGAAGGCTAGTTGCGGCTCGACTCGGACATGATTAAACACGTCGCGCGCTCAAAAATATTTAATATCGTCCGATCTAATTGAGTCTCCACTTTTATTAAATATGCGCTAGTTATATTGAGAAATAGCGCATACGATACTATTTTTTCCAAATGTTTCTAATGAGGGGGCAAACATGAAAAAATTGTTTAAACAATTAAATTGCCGATATCTGTAGTTAATTAACAAAATAAAATTTATAAAATTATTTATCTGAAAACCTAACGTAACAAGCTAGAAAATGAAACAAACCCAAAATCGATTTGATTATTTCAACCGGAAATAATGAATTGTAAGTATAAGAGAATTTAGCATTTTATCCAATTTTATCAAAAGTTTAAATTAATATATCTCTCGAAAAAATTTTTTTTTTAAATCCCGTTATACGTGTTGGTTAATTTATTAAAAGGAAGCTACAAAAATATAAGAATGTCCCATATGCATATTACTCATTGCAACTATATACATCTGCCCCAAATTATTAATTATACCTTCTTCAATTCTAAATTTTCTGATCTTGGAATTGTAATTTTCAATATCACTTCGCTCTCGTTTCACTATCGCTTCGTATTCGTTCTTCTCTGCGTTCAACTTGTAAACTTTTCACCTTCAGTTTTTCGAGAATTTGAGACATAATATTCGCTCCACACTCGCCAAACACTCGATTTTTTAAATAGAAAGTGTAGCGAGGGCAAAGAGAAGGCAAGAACTTCGACTCGGGTAAAATAAAGGTACTTTATGAACTGGAAAATAACTTATCATCATATAAATAGAATGATCATGATTTGAATGAACCATAAATCGAAAGGTATGAAACATTATGAGGCTAGTTACACGACCCAGGTGGAAAAGTCGGAGGCCAGCCAGTTTTTACAACCGGCGCGGTATAGTGCCAGTTGTAATCGAGGAGTAATGCCAGTACTGCCTATCAATACTATGCCAAACATTGGCATATTACTGGCTTACTACTGTCAAGGTACTGACAAGGTATTTTTTGAAAGTAATGGTGAAACTCTGAAGTAGGGATATCATTGACAGTTGGCACCCTACTGGCGCAGTACTGGTGCGATATTCTTTGACAGTACTGGTGAAACTCTGAAGTAGGGATATAATTAATCAGACATTACACAATTTACATACATTAAATAATTGTATTTTAATTTTATATCGTCATATTTGAGAAATGAAAAGATATTAATTAATTTCATACGATGTTGTTGCTCATAATTGGCTTTAGGGTCCAGAAATGATAACTCAGGAAGTTATATACTTTCAAACGTTTCGACTCTGATCGGAGTCCTCATCAGTGATCTTTATTTCTAAAATATCAAAACTTTGGATAAATATTGCATATATGAGCTCTATCTTGGAATAAACTTTGGTAATGTACAAAATGTAAAAAAAAAATTCTTTTTTTTTAAATTGTAAAATGTCGTGAAAAATCTACATAAAATTGTACAGAAAGCATCGATAAATTACCTAAACACTTCCTCAAGAATGACAATGAAATTCTATCACATAAATCTAAGATACATCCACTAACAACTAGTATATATATATGCAAGTACTTATATAGTATAAAATTACAAAAAATTATTTATGAGAATTATTTTAGAATTGCTAATATGAACTCTACACTGTTAGAAATTTCTACCGCAATTTCCCAGAACATGTGACTGAAGTTGCGGTAGAAATTTCTAACAGTGTAGAATTCATATTAGCAATTCTAAAATAATTCTCATAAATAATTTTTTGTAATTTTATACTATATATAAGTACTTGCATCTATATATAGTAGTTGTTAGTGGATGTATATTAGATTTATGTGGTAAAATTTTATTGTCATTCATGAGGAAGTTTTTAGGTAATTTATCGATGCTTTCTGTACAATTTTATGTAGATTTTTCACGACATTTTACAATTTAAAAAAAAAGAATTTTTTTTTTACATTTTGTACATTACCAAAGTTTATTCCAAGATAGAGCTCATATATGCAATATTTATCCAAAGTTTTGATATTTTAGAAATAAAGATCACTGATGAGGACTCCGATCAGAGTCGAAACGTTTGAATGTATATAACTTCCTGAGTTATCATTTCTGGACCCTAAAGCCAATTATGAACAACAACATCGTATGGAATTATTATTTGAGGGTCGATACAAGTCCTAATTTATGGATTTTAATCAAATTAATTATTTTAATTTGACACATAAATGTTATATAATTTGAACTAATTTTTTAAAAATATATAATTATTCATTTGATTAAATATAAATATAATACTAAAGGGCATAACTGGGTTTCTATGTGAAATCGGCCTTAAAACCAAATCAAATTTCGCATCAACCATATGAAAGGGTTAGAGCAAGAGATGATTTTGCCAAAATTTTAGATCATTATTCGTCATTTTGGATGAGTAATGATGGATTTTACCATTTTCGTTTTTTGCTTTTTTGGCTAAACTAATCTTAGGAAAATTTTGAAAAAAATCAGGATTTTTTTTCCAATAAAAGACACATTTGTGAATTCTTGAAGATATTTTGATGCATAATTCGCGATGCAAAAAATTGCGAAAATTTTTGCACGCAATTTTGTTTATGTTTGATTTGCGCGACCACTCTTTTGAATTATGCTAGTCATTAGTTATATACCTATCGGTAATTAAAATAGAATTTTTGCAGATTTTTGCAAGGTGTGGACGGGGGTAAAAAAAATAAAAACCGTCAAAATACACATTCTTCCAACATCTTACTATTAAAGCACATTTTATAATAATAGTAAACTATTGAAAAAAAGTTGGATTTGGTAATCAATCTCCAAGACGGTTTACTGCTGAAATTTTTGCAAAAGTTTCAAAAATTCTGCAAAAGATTTTGCGAATTTTTTTTGTTGCGAAAAACCGAAATTTTTAAATTCGTTGTGAAAAAACAGTTCATTGTGATTATTCGCAACTCGAAAGAGTGTTGCGAAAAATATCTTTTCGTATTCTTGAATATTTTTCGAATATACTGGTTTTGTCCGTTGAAAATTTAGTCCGTTCAAAAAATGTCCATTTTGAATAAAAGTGATATACAAAAGGTAAAATTGGTTTTCATACGAACTTACAGTTATAAACGAAGACAGCGTTGATGAATAATTCATAATTGAAAAAAATGTTTATGCTTGGCAAATATTCAGCCACTTATGGAGTATGAAGTGCTATGAAACTACAATTAACCGTCTATATTTGTAAAAACTCCATGGGAAAAAAATATATTTTTGTAGGAAAACCAATTTACATTTTGTATATCACTTTGATTTAAAAGGAACAGTTTTTGAACGGACTAAATTTTTTAATTTACGAGCATTTCTTATCATTTATGTTCATTAAAATTTCAAGAAGTAAACTAAATGGAGGACGATTTGATGGTATTTTTGATGTCTTGTGTGGAAAACTGAGTATGTTATTTTTAACAAAGAGAAATAAATTTCACTTGTATATTCGAAAATATTCAAGAATACGAAAAGATATTTTTCGCAACACTATTTCGGCTTGCAAATAATCACAATTAACCATTTGTTCAGAATGCATGTAAAAAATTCGATTTTTCGCAACAAAAAAAATTCGCAAAATCTTTTGCAAAAATTTCAGCAGTAAACCGTCTTGGAGATTGATTACCAAATTCAACTTTTTTTCAATAGTTTACTATTATTATAAAATGTGCTTTAATAGTAAGATGTTGGAAGAATGCGTATTTTGACGGTTTTTATTTTTTTTTACGCCCGTCCACACCTTGCAAAAATCTGCAAAAATTCTATTTTTTATTATTAATAGGTAACTAATGACTAGCATAATTCAAAAGAGTGGTCGCGCAAATCAAACATAAACAAAATTGCGTTCAAAAATTTTCGCAATTTTTTGCATCGCGAATTATGCATCAAAATATCTGCAAGAATTCACAAATGTGTCTTTTATTGGAAAAAACAATCCTGATTTTTTTCAAAATTTTCCTAAGATTAGTTTAGCCAAAAAAAGCAAAAAACGAAAATGGTAAAATCCGCCATTACTCATTCAAAATGGCGAATAATGATCTGAAAATTTGGCAAAAAAATCATAAATTTTTCAAGTCATTATTATTAGTTTATCATATCAGAATGGTGAGTCGAAAGAATTTGTTTTTGTCTTATGCGATTTATAAGGTAAATGCACCAGTCCTCGGACAGTTAAGACATCAGAGCGGAAAAAATAATAAACCTTTCCATGAAATTGTAATCTATTGTTCATTTATCATAGTAGAAATATTAGGGATATCATTTTCTTCACAAAAATATACTTGATAATGGTTTTGAGTCATCAATTTTGATAATATAAAAGAATTATGATGATTGATACACGTGTCCCAGTCCCCGGACAAGTCAAATGTGATTGCGTGAGTGGCCGGAAATGCATGCTCGAGTCTCCAGACAAGATAATTATTAAAAGTACATTAATTGAAACAATATATAACACGTTTATTTTTGTTTTTAATGAAATTTGTAATACAATCAATCAATATTTGTGTTAAACAAAAATTATTTCATTATTGAATTTCAACGCATACGAGCGCTAGTCATCGTTAATATCTTCATCGATTGCTTTGGCCTTTTCTGTCTTCTTCCTCTTGGTCAGTGTTTGATTCTCAACTGCTTCTGCTTTTCGATTTTCTTGTCTTCGTTTGCCCTTTTCAGCTTTTTCCTCTCTTTTGATCCTTGCTTTCGTTTCGCTTTTTTAATCTGCTTCTCTTTCTTAATCCTCTCAAACTCAGCACGCTCCTCCGTCTTTTTCTTCGCTTATTCTATTGCTTTCTCCTTCTTAATTTTGCCAACACTGGTTTTCCTTCTTGTTGCTGTTTCCTCAGCTTTGCCCTTTCTTCTTTTTCAAGCTGAATTGCGAGTTTCTTTTCCTCATGATCTCTATACCATTCCATCCAACCGTCTCCCGTTGCAGCGTACGGTTGAGAACGTTTGTCAACTTTTTTCTTCTTATTTGCTGCTTGCGATAGTGAAGGGCAAACAATAGTATATTATGTGCCTAGGCGCATAATGAGGGTTATTACGCGACGAGCGACAATGCTCGCAGGAGATCGAAGCCGAGGCGCGATCCGTCCTGCGAGCATTGTCGCGAGTCTCGTAATTTCCCGAATTGTGTGCATTGGCACGTATTCTATTTTATGTGACTTCGGTGCGTATATGGGTTTTTACGATACAGTTGAGAGTAGCGTAATGCTGCGCATTACTATACAAAGGAATGTAATGTAAAATTGAACTACGCATGCGCCTATTAGGATACAGCGGAGCGTAATCTTCTTCTTATTCTTCTTCATACGGCGTTGGCACCGTACTGACAAAGCCTTGTACATTTGAACTGCGCATGCGTCTATTACAATACGCTACAACTACACAAAATCGAGAAATTCAAAATGGCCGGAAGTATTCGCGGAATGTCAAGTGAGATGGGCGATAATCACGGCAATTTCGACCTTTTCAGATTGGATTCGAGTGTACGCATAAAAACTCGTATACGCACCGAAGTCACATAAAATAGAATATGTGCCACTGCACACAATTCGGGTAGTTACGAGACTCGCTTAAAATGCTCGGAGGACTGATCGCGCCTCGGCTTTGATCTCCTGCGAGGATTGTCGCTCGTCGCGTAATAACCCTCATTATGCACCTAGGCACATAATATACTATTAAAGCATAAAAAGTCAATAAATTTTCGATTGACGGCGACTGGCACAACACTAAAAAGTTGCGGCGCTAGTCTTGGTGATTGTGCCTGAGGACTGGCACATTGGCAGGTTACGTGATCCAGTGTCCGGATTGTTTATTTATTAACAAAAGAATAATAAAATCTTTAAAAAAATAAATGCATTGTATGCGAAATTCATTTTTACAAAGTATACATGCATTACTTCTTTCATATCGTAAAAATTGAGGTGTATATTTCCTTATGAAATTCAATCTGTTTCTAACGAAAACAGTAAGCGCGTAATATTTTCTGAGAAATAATTGACATCGACTTACACAATATTAATTTTTTTTAAAACTATTGCTCAAGAAAACAACATGTTTCGAGTCATCTTTACTTCTTAGCTACAGCTTACTTAAAAAACAAATTTCAGTAAAATTTATTAATTATTCATTGAACAAAAGCCGGAAACGATTGACTTTGTCCGGACTCTGGCACATGTCCGAGGACTAGTACATTTACCTTACACATAATTTAAAGGAATATGTATTAAAATTGTTTGAAGAATCAGGCAACGTAATTTGTCTTTAATGAAATAACTACAAAATTAAATTCTATACGCCCAAAAACTCGAAATAAATAATACTACGCACAGGGGCTACACACAATTATATATATTTAACAAGTTTAATATTTTTAACCAACTCACCTAAAGTAATCCTATACCATAAAACTTTGCAACTGAAACAAGACATAATAAGTTGAATTTTGGAAATTTAAGTAAATTTTACATGATAAAAATCTGTACTATAAAAGAGAAAACCCTACTGAACATAATTTCATGAATAATTTTTTAAGCACAATGAAATTGTATACCTTACAACTCTACACTAAATTATAGAAATAAAATTTTGTACATTTAAATGAACTTTATTAAAATTCACGGGAAAATATTCTACACCTGATTAAATACTTTTTTATTAGTTTAATTTCAAGGGCGTGACACAGTTACCCGATTCCTACCTTACTTTTTAAAACCTACTTTCGGCCACACGAAATAAAATATATATGAGTGTAAATTACATAATGTAAAATATGTAGAAAACCTCAAAAATGGCCAGCTGTCGAAAACTTTTGGCGTAATATATATAAGAAAACCCATTTTATTTTACTAAGGTATATAACGTTCATAACCCTGGTCACAGCGACAAAATTTTTGTTACTTTAAAAAGTAACATGCATTTAGCGTTTGTTATATCCTTCATTAGTCGAATAATGATATCTAATACGGTATAAACAATATAAGCATAGAGTATACGCGTATAATTCACATACTTCACATTCTGATTAAGACTAAAGGTGTGCAAAAAGATTCGATTCGATTTTAATCCGATATTGGCCTCCGTCGAATGTCGAATATTTGACAGAAGCGCGCTTCTTCGGATTTTCGATATTCGATCGGCCGTACGTAGAATGTGGAATATTCAACATCCGACTCAAGTCGGATAATAGGGGAACTGGGCTTAGGAGCTTCCTAGAATTAGTTTGAGGATGGTGTGGTGCAAGAGGTCGAAGGAGTAGCGATGTATAATAAACACCTTGAAGTCGTTAAGTGCAGTAAGAAGAAATGGGACAGTGCCATTTCATCATGGTCGCTTTAACTCTCTCCCATGACTGAAATAGTTCTTACGATCCTGATTGTTTTTTATTTCTTCTATTATTCGACTTGAGTGTACTATGTAATATACGTCAAAAATCCAAAATGACGGGTCATTTTCGAAACCAGGTTGTGACCACCGACGTTTGTTCCCACTCAATGAAGTCAATAACTGATACATTTAAATTTTCAATTCTAGAATATTTTGCTTCTTGAGGAATAAGAATTATCTTCATATCTTCTTATTTTTAGCTTACAATATTTTAGTCTCACACTTATAAGAAGTTCTTTTAAGACAATTTTCATACATTTCAATTCAGTTACCGACTTAATGCGCGTCAAATCTGAAAACAAACCGAACATTAATTTGAAATGTTTTATTCTGTGATGAAGCGCTTCTTCTCTTAGTTGAGCTGTTCAAAATATACACTGTAAAAAAGCTTTGCGTTTAATTACATGCAACCGACTGTAAAATCGCTATCCGGTTGGTAAATTCGCAGCTTTGAGCAATGTGGAATTACAGTTGACTGTAATAATGGCTCGGCTCATTCTGTAAAATAGGGAGCTTCGTATTAATTACAACTTTCCATATAAGTCAAAGAGTTTCTATCATAGTGAGTAGTAATTTTAAAGAAGGCTTTGTTATTTTACAAAATAATGAATTCATCATTAAAAGCTGTCGTTCAATCACGTGAAGTAATTAAATATTTTATTGATTTGACATTGGAACTTCTATTCTTTTATTTACAAAAAAAAACAAAAATAAAAGGCTAAATGAAATTTGATTTCAAAAATATTTAAACATGTTGTTGTTATGGTCAGCAGTCCTGGGACTGGTTTGATACAGCTCTCCATCCGTTCCTACCCTCAGCGAGTCTCTTCATATCGCAGTATCCGCTAAATCCTAGGTCCTCTGTAATTTGTTTCGCGTACTCTAATCTTTGTCTCCCTATCCTTTTGCGATTCTCTAATACACCTTTCAGAATTGTTCCTGCTAGTCCCTCACGCCTAAGTGTGTCACCTATCAATCTGTCGTGGCGCCTTTTTATATTAGAGTATATAAGCTTCTTTATTTATAGTCCATGCTTCGCAGCCATAGAGTGACACGCTCCATACGTATATTTCAGTAGATTCTTCCTAACTTCTACACGGAAAAAAATTTGACTAGGCGACGGAGTGAATCAAGAATTTAATGAACTTAAAGAATCTATATGACTAAATAATGCGAAACTTTTAGTTACATTGTATAAACTGTTAGACTAAAACAGGATTTCTCACGAGATTTCTAAATAAGAAAAATTACTTTTTTCGCTGAATTGAGTATAGTTTTTATATCTTAAAATTAACGAAAGATTCAGTTGGAATGGGAATAAATATTCTTAATGTAGTCACTTGTTCGTCTGATATCATGAAAGTAAATATAGCTGTTCTAACTAAATTAAATTTACAAGCAAGATTTGTTGCTTATCTACTATTTCTCATTATTTGAACTGAGATATATTTTTGCACGAACTATTCCCAATTTATTGTTATATAAAAACAGTATTGAAGTAAATATTGATATCAACACGCATATTATTTAGTACAATACTTTTAAAGTGTTTAAAGGTCTAAATTAACGTTAAACTGTCATTTGACGTCACTTCCGCCATATTTGTTAACAGGGAATAGTTATTCCTTATATCTCTGTTCCAGCTATACTATAATATTTGGATTCAACGAATGATATCGCCGAAACCCTTAAATTGGTCAAAGATATATACTTTACCCGAGTCGAACTATTGATTCTCTTTTGCTTCTCTTGATACTCTCTTGATTCTCTTTTGCTTCTCTTGATACTCTCTTGATTCTCTTTTGCTTCTCTTGATACTCTTTTGATTCTCTTTTGCTTCTCTTGATACTCTCTTGATTCTCTTTTGCTTCTCTTGATACTCTTTTGATTCTCTTTTGCTTCTCTTGATACTCTTTTGATTCTCTTTTGCTCCTCTTTATACACTCTTGATTTAATGAAAGTACATTTAAAGGACTACGGCGCAATTACAAAGGCGATTCAGTAGCGCTCGAATCGTCGGAGACAGCAGACGTGAGTCATAATGAGTTCTGTGTACGCGAAGCGTTTTGAAGCGGTCTTCTTGTGTACCCATCCAAAGGGACCACTTATGTCCTATACAGCCGCTGCTAAATACATCAAAAAGTCGAAATCGTTCGTGAAGAAGTGGGTTGAGCGTTATAAAGCCAATAAAAAACACCCTGTGAAGGTCCATGTTTGGGGATGCTTCTCACAGCGCGGTTTTGGGTGTTTAGAGCTCTTCACCGAGAACTTGAATGCTCAGAAAATGCTCCAAATATATGAACGTGGTCTTCTAAGGTCTGCTACAAAGATGTTTGGAGCTGATACGGCCGATTGGATTTTACATGAAAATAACGACCCGAAACATCGAAGCCGTCTCTGCACCGCCTGGAAAACAGAAAAGGGCATCACAACTTTGGACTGGCCATCACAGTCCCCCGATGCGAATCCAATCGAAAATATCTGGAGTGTTTCAAAAAGGAAGCTTGCGGGAAGACGTGTGTTCACCCTGAAACAGCTCTCGCAAAAAATCAGGAAGATATGGCAAGAATTACCAACGGACTACGCTGAAAAATTAGTGGAAAGCATGCCGAAAAGGTGCCAGGCCATTCTGGACAACGATGGAGACTGGACTATCTATTATATAGTAGCGCCGTAGTCCTTCGAGATTAATTTTATTTAAAAAAAAAAACGTTTTAAAATCTCTAATAGTTTTCGAAAAATCGAGGACTCGCTCTTGTTGAACCCTTTTCATTCTAGTACTTGAGGGTATGTGATGCGTAATGACGTCACAAATGACCAACCATTTTATATTATTTATATTCATCGGGTTGATTAGGAGAGAAATGTAAATATAATCATGAAATTGTAGGCAACAATGAGGAATCCATTAAAAAATCAATCTCCGGTACCATTTGGATTTTTATTTCGAAAAATAAAATTTTTCAAAATTAATGTTTTCAAAACAAAATTCGACATTTACTAGACATTGGTACTTTGATACATTCCTCATTATTTTCCAAAAGTCTGCTACTATATTTTCGTTTCTCTCTTAATCAACACGATAAATATAAATAATAATAAACCGTTGCTAATTCCTGACGTCATTAGGAATTATATACTTTTAGAAATGGAGAATCATAGAGGATGTAAGGAGAATATTCGTTGCTACTCTTTAAGATCCTCCAAGGTGCAGAAACGGAAATATCTGCAGGAGAAGAGCACCAACAAAGGATCAAAATTACATTGATTTAAACAGCTAATACGCCTCTTTTGATTTTCTCAAGTCCTCGAAAATGGAGCATCTTAGAGAATCAATAGAGAATCAATAGTTCGACTCGGGTAGTTGATTCAAAGATCTTCTTACATTCATTTGTTCGTTTCCAGCTAAATGTTTAGCTGTAATAAGAATTAACTTCCTTGTCACAGCTACAATTTTTTTCCATTTAGGTCTATATTTGAAACTAATAATTGCGGTAACTTAGCAAAGGCAAAGGCTAATCTCCTCTATCTTTGCATTGCCTATTTTAATGTTCAAGCATTTCTTTCTTAATTTTGTTCTACGCGCGATAGCTTAAATTTTATCTATGTTTATTTTCATATTATAGTTGTTGAAAACTGTCTCCATTACATTCAACGCTTCCTCCAGTTCTCTTTCGGCGTTTGCTGGAAAAGCAATACCACCCGCGAAACGGAGCATTTTGATTGTTTCCCCCTGAACTTTCACACCAATATTCTTAGTTTCTTCTTTAAGGGAGTTACTCACCTACCCACCTAGTCAAAACAGGGTTAAACATGCAGGTTGACTACAGTAGTACTTGATCTGGCAACGTCGCATTTTGGTTGTCTGTGTCCGCACGGGTGTACAGTCGCACATATCGTCACGTCAGCACCTAAGAAATGTTTCTCAGACATGAAATTATACAATGAATTATAAAAGCTGCACATCCGTCCAAATGAGGAAAAAAATGATTGCCTCTGTCATCATGGTAGCTATGGTTATCGATGCATACAAAGAACATGGTTTTGATGGATTATCTCGTTTGTTTGGTGCTGACAAAAACGGGAAAATTCGTGACAAATAATAGGAAAGTTAAAAATAAAATCTGTGATTATTTGAAAACAAAATACTGATTTACTTCAGTTTAGTTGGTATATATTTATTGTATACGTATGAAATATTCTAAATAATAATTAATGAACGATTGTGATGATAATAGATATGTACTGAAAAATTGTTATATCGATTCAAGACTGTGAAAATAAGACAAATTTAATATGTCATTGAGAAAAATTTTACGTACTGCGTATTATGATATGTATGTAAATTAAGTTGTTTGTATGTACTTAATTCTTTCATTTATTATACGGATAATAATTATGTTATCAAATTAATTAGGTGATTTTGAAATTTTTGTCAGTGCCTACATTATCGGAGGTTCACTAGTCGCGTATCAGATAGGATACGTTGCCGACAGGTGTCCTTGTAGACAATTTCAAACTCTTATATCGCAAATAAATGCAAATGAATTCAATCGAAAGACCTGGGCTCGAATCCCAGCGCAGTCGAAAGCGTCTTTTTTTCCACAGAAGGATTTTCAAATTCTTTAAATAATTATGTTATATTTCATTTATTAAAAAATGATTTTCATAAAAAATTTTAATCACCAGTTAGTACAAGCTGCTGAACAGATATAACACATACATTTCAAATTTCGCGCACATTACCTACGAATGCGCTGTTGCCACATACCTAACCAAAGACCAAAATCACAGCAATTTCCCATCTTCATCGTATTTGTTATTACTTTTAGAACCCACCTTTGAATGTTATTAAAGTTAATAATTATTCCTGAACATCTTATCTTTCTACTGTTTAAATCCCGTTATGATCTGTTTGTCAGTTAAAAAGATATCAATGATAATGCACGATAAACACCGCGATATCTTATGAGTGCCCATGTAGAATCAAGTAGAGAGGCGCAAAATAGAAATACGAATATCTCACTAAAAAATCCACCTCAGACCTTGAAATTTCGTACGGATGATTTTTTTATTATATTCTAACGCTCTGCAAAGTTTAAGATTTTTCTGTTCGTTAATTCTTCATCCTGAGTAACTCCCTTAATTTCATTGATCATCGCTTCCTCTGAGTATAAATTAAACAGAGGTGGTGATAAGAAGCAACCTTGTCTTACCCCTTTTCTGATACTTGCTTCTCCCCGCTTCCCCAACATTTCTTCCACTATGACTTTTGGTCTCGGTATAGAAAGCTAATAATTCTTCTCTCTTTGTACTTTATCTCTTTGTTCTTTAACATTTTTAAGAGTTTAGGCCAGCTGACCTTGTCAAAATCTTTTTCTAAATCTACTAAATCAATAAAAGTTGCTTTCCTTACTCGTAGTCTACCGCTCTGAGTTTATCGTAATAAGAATAATTTTAGACGCATGTGTCGTTAGGCTAATAGTATGGTAGTTCTTGCATTTGTCTGCCCTTACTTTTTCCAGTATAGTCACAGTTTTGTTAACCTTGTAATCGTTTGGTATGTCACCGATTTCGTACATATCGCAAGTTAATTTAAATAAAATGATATTTTCTGCTTGTCATAAGTCCTGTAGGAGCTCTGCTGCTATTAGATCTACTCCTGATGGGGCTTTATTTGCTTTTAGGCCTCTCAATGCTTTCTCAAATTCCTCCTTCAAAATTGACCCCCCCCCCCCTCCGACCCCTATCATAATTTTTCAACTCACTTTTGTTTTCTATGAAGTCTATGAAGACTTGTATAGGCTCTCTATGCATTCTACCCACTTACTAACTTTATCTCTGCTTTCTGTTAGCGCTTTGCGTTTTTATCTCAAACTATGTTTGCATTAATTCGTCTTTCCCTAAAATTTTCTTTGATTTTCCTGTAAGCTGCGTCTACTTTGCCTATCCTGAATAGCGTTTCTAATTCTTTACATTTTTCATCTATCCAGTTATTTCACGCCTCTCTGCATCTTCTCTGCACTTCGTTCCTCTCTTGTATTGCGTTTTTCCTCGCTCGTCTCATGCATTCTGATATCTTTTTTTCTCATCCATTAATTCTAATGTTCCTTTATCAGTCCACGGTTTCCTAGCTGCTCTTGTTTCTTTCTCTAATACCTTCTGTAGCTTTTAATACGCTGTGTTTAGTACTTGTTCATCTGTCATTGATACCACCTACTCTGCTAACCTCTTGTGATAACGAGTTCCTCTCCTACCGCTTTCTGAAAAAGTTTCCTTGTATCTTTGTTCTGTAATTTCCTAGTATTACATTTATCTGTCCTTGACACCTGTTTTGTTATCTTGAACTTGAGACCACATTTTATAATAACTCAGTTGTGACCACTGCCTATATTTGCGCCTGGTTAGCTCTTGCAGTTTTTAACTTAGTTTCTACATCTTTGTTTAACTAAAATGTGATTTTTTAAGACTTTGTTTGCTATGACCAGCTTATGTTTCGCGCAGAGTTCTACTTACTTGTCTCCGCGTTAATTTCATTTACCTAGACCATATTTTCCTCTTTTCCTTTTCCTACTACCGCGTTCCAGTCTACCATTAGAATCAGATTGTCCGTTCCTCTAACACTTTTCAATACCTCCTCTATCTCCTCACAAACGCACTCTACTTCATCGTCCTCGTATGTTTTGAGTTTATCTTTGATTGGAAAACAGAGAACTGAATTTCCTCGGCAAATGTAAAACCAAAAAAGAGTTTTTTCAATTCTGTCTGTCCGTCTGTCTTTGTCATCGTTGTCGTCATCTATGGAAACGATAACTTTTGAAAGAATAATCAGGTTGAATTGCGCTTTAGTACACTTTATCTGAGCCCAAAAAGTAAGGGCTAGTTCGTTAACTAGCCATATCCGACCGAAATTCCGAATATTAGAGCATTTTTAGTATTTTTGAATATTAATTTTTGAAAAATCCAAATTTTCAATACTAATTATTATTGACAGTGCTTAAAAATATCTACAAATTGTCCCTATGAGAATTTTCAATTAAACCAAAATGAGTAATGTTACAGTATTTTGAAACTCGAAAAAAAATCAATAATCAATCTCTCTAAACCTGAATCAGTGAACGGCCACTGATTCGCAGTGACTATTCACTGATGGCAGCAGCTATAAGTCTTTCACTGAGAATCAGTGTCATTCGACTGATGAATCAGTAAAATAGATTAAGTTCACTTATTGAATCAGTAAAAGCTTCAGGTAGGAGTAATAAAACCAGCAATATATTTTAACGATCGATGAACTCGTCTATTTTAAGCTAAACAATACTAAAAAGAAATTACGTAATTATTATTATTTTTAACGGACGATAAATCAGTAAAGTGTAAATGAAAGTTTTGACTTCGCGAATTCAAAAGTAATGTTCACTTGACGCGTTCATTGATTCCTCAGTGAAATCAAAGCAGGGCACTGATTCATCAGTTGATATATTTTCACTGGTATAATCAGTGACTATTTCACTGATTCAGGTTTAGAGAGAAGATAATACGAGACATGAGAAAATTATGTAATGCAAAATATTGTTTAGCTGAAAAAGATTTACAAATTCTCAGTTCCGTCTTTTTAACACTGCATGTCGAGCGCGGGTTTTTTTTTAATGAGAATGTGCCTGCACCCCTGAAGAAGCCTGGCAGATGTTTTAGAATTAAAACCAAAAATATACATCTTATCTAAAAATGTCTGGATAAAAATTTATAGAACTGTTTTAAGCAAATAATTTTACACTCTAATATCTTTTTCGTATATATAATAATTTCTCTAATTTTTGTTGCATTGAAACATTTTTATGAGAACAATTTTTAGAGCTTTATGAGCACTATCAGAAATGGATATTAAAATTTATGATTTTACCAAAAAGTTATCCTCAAAAATATTGAATATGCTCTAGTTTTTATAATATTTGTCAGGTATGGCTCGTTAACGAATATTTCCTTTATTTTAGAGTTTTAATAAAGTGTACCAAAGTGCATTTCAATCTGATCTTTCTTTCGTAAGTCGTCGTGTCCAAAAAGAACGACAATGGCAACAACGACAGACGGAGTAACAGGATTAAAAAAATTCTTTTTTCAGTTTCTGGAGGTCATGAAACTTGGGAATTTGTTGAAAAAAGTAGTTGTCAAATTTTACACAAATCTAATACCTTCTCATATGTGATGAGAATGTAAAAAACTTTGTAAAATGGATATAAATTTAGAGACTATAAACTAACAATTTATGCAACAAAAAAAGTCGCTTTTTTCAAACCTCAAAGATGATGCAACCTTTTAATATTCGTGTAAATATTATATGCTACAGGATCATTGCAATTAATATTCTTGAAATAAACTAGCTTAAATGTATTAATTGGAAAAAATTCCTTTTTTCATTTTCAGGAGTGGTCCTTAATGATGTTAAATTGACGAGGACGTCGCTAGGAATGGCCCCACATAGTTCCGTTTTCCTGGGTGTGTGGGGATTTTTCGTCCTTATTCTGATTCAAGGTGAGACTGAGGTTTCCACATTTTATAAATTACTTCACGAATACATCTAATTGGAAGAGAATGAAATTGTTTTTAGAGTCCATGCCTGTCAGCTGGGAAGAATGGTGGACTTATGATGGGATTTCCGGTGAGTTTATAGTAAAAAAATCCTCTACAATAAAGTAAAAAAAAAAATTGAAAGAATTTAACTTTTTTATTTTGACAGCTATATTGGCTTAGCTAAATTTATTACATTAAGAGTTCAATGAAAAGATAATTTATGAAACGATTATTTTCATTGATGCTGTCATTTTCAAATGTTATAATATTCAGGAAATTTTAGAAATTTAGAAAAGAAAAAAGTTTCATACATTATTTAATATTTATGTAATGCATTATATATCTATATGAAAAAAGAAATAATGAGAAAGAATCTTTGATATATCTGTGGTGTCTTTCTAGAGAATATACTTCTACGATTTATCCATACCCTTCTTCATGTTATATTATTATTGGACACATTATGACCACACCTTCTGTCACACTTTTCTTCATTATCCACTTTTACTTCCACCCTAAAGTCTATTGATTTATTTGGCCTCTTCAGTTTTGATTATATTTTAGGCTCTTAAAATATTTATTTGCAATAATCTTGGAAAATTTTTCCATATGATTCAATTTTGGGGTGGGTAAATATTTTAAATTAGATTTTCAATTAAAATGGTTTAATTTATTATTAATTAAACTATTTTTGAAACTTTCACTTTCGAAAAGTTTAATTTCCATACGTTTAAATATTCTATAATCTTGACTGATTTTTCAGTCTTCATATAGAAAATCTTATTTTTTTTCATAAAATGTTTTTTTAAGTTTTACTGTTGAAATGTTCCAAATATTTTCTCTTGATTTCAAGTTATAGCCTACAGTAATTGTTATAAAAACGTAATTTGTTGTTGACATTTTTTTTCCAAAAAGTTACATAACTTTTTGGAAAATATACCAATGGTTGCACATGTCCCAGTCCTTGCACGGATGAGCACATTTTTTGAGATATTAAAAACGTTACAATATATTTTTTTGTGAACATTATAAGAATGGTCGAACATAAGTTCATTATTCATCACTTACCAAAAACTATTGATGTGAATGTTTATTGCAATGTTATAAAGAATAAAATATTTTGGCATGTCCAAATCATAGTTTACAAAATGACTATCCTTATTTTTAATGCTGTGGAACTGTTCTTAGATTTGAATGAAAATATCAATTAAAAAAAAAATGTTAAGTTGCAATGTATATTCCTAATAATATTTTCTGTCTTTTGAGATAAGAATTCAAACTGTAAATTAGTATCAAAACAAATTATCGACTAGTTCACAAACATCCTGTAACTTTTCATGTCGCGTCGATATGCAAAAATAATCTGTGTTTTCGTAAAAAAGTAAGTACTTGTTATATTTAAAGGTAGAATAAGATAATCTTCCGATAAGAAAAAGGCTTACACGGAAAAAACAGTATAGTTAGAGGACTATACACAAGTTTAGTTCAGCAAAATACCTGTCGTGATTTTGCGTATTTTGCCGTCGTACTATTATAATTTTGTTCATGCAACGATAGAAGTATAATTGATAGATCTACACGCAGAAAAAAGAAAGGCAAAATTTACTAAGCAGGAACAGTAAATGATTTTAAGTAAATGTAACAGTAAAAACTGTTAGCATAGCTGAAAAGAAATGTCGGAATTACTGAGCGTTTCGTAAATCTCATAGTAAAATTAAAGTAAATCTAACTCTGTCACTTGTGAGTTAAAAATACCTTTATCATATGTATTTAATCCAGGATGATAAGTACTATTCACTGGAACTGAATTACAATACTAGTATAGTACACATTAGCGAAAGATCAGTAGATTTTACCGATCTGAATGTTTCGCTTAACTCGCGCACATGTCACGAAAACATAATCTTCATGTGTAAATCACGTGTGCCGGCAACGCTAGGTGTAAACAAAGGAATTTCCAACTGCACTGAGAAAACGGATCATAAAACGTGGATGTTGAAAGTAAGGATAGTATTCGGTAACATAAAATATGTTAGGAATGCGTTTAGTTAGTGTAGATATAGGTAGAGTTAGAGGGTTTGAACCCAAAAGCGATTCTGAAATTTAATTTCAAGCGTATGCGATTATAAATACAGTAAAACCCCGTTTATCGCAACACCTTCCAATCAAATGCCTCCCGTTTATCGCAAAAACGGAGGGGTTCCCACTTCTTCGCCACCAGCTTGAACATCTGATTATCAGCACATGCGCCTAAACGAATAGTTTCACGCACTTTCGCTGTTTATCATTGTTTACAGTCGTGTTTCAATAATCTCGAATGCGTTTTTTTATAGTTATTATATGTGCAATTATAAATGAGTGAAAACGTGGAACCGAACGATGGTACGTAAACGACTAGTACAAACAATAAATTTTAATTACTTTAAAGCTTACATATTTCTCTCATAATTTTCGAATGCATGATTGAATTTTTTTCAGTAGAAATATTCCCGCATTTTGTAAAACAATTGATTCCCAATTGGTAAAGCGATTGTTGTACTAGGCACAATTCATGCTATAATTTGTCATAATAATATACATTGAAATGTGAAAAATTTATATATTTTTCTGATACATATAAAACACAAATATGTAGCAATATATACATAAACGATAGTTTGGAAAGAACTTCTAAATAAAGGATTTCAAAAACATTTATGCATTTCATGAGAAAAAAAATGTACCTCTCAAAATAAGTACGGATTCCAAAGACGCTTAAAAAATGTAATAAAATCATTTTACTAAATTAATGGCTACAAATAATTTCATATCTCCCTAATATACAAAAATTCATGTAAATATATGTATCACAAATTTAAAAGTGAGGGGTATTCCCGCCTATCCTTAAGAATCACGTGACCACTCCTTCTACTAATAAGAGGGGGGAAAAAATGATAAGGTTTATTGCGATAAACGGGAGAGACAAGTTGCAATAAACGGGAGTTGCGATAAACGGGGTTTTACTGTAGTGTAGCATTGTGTACTTAAATATGTGAACATAAATAAGGTATGATAATAATATTTGTGTATGTGTTCCCACTGAAACCTCCCCTCTTCTGAGTGCCAAAGCTCCCCCTCTATCTTTCTTTTGTTTTGCACGCCTTAAATCTGGTATGTTTCAGTTTATAATTCAAGATACTATCCGATACTATCTTTTTTTTAACATCTAAAGATTATGGTTTTAATAATCTAGATCGCTGCCCCATATTTAATAGTCCAAGATTATACACAGAGAAAAGTGGATGTTTAGAATTAACATCTAGATGTTTAACTATGGGACAGCCATCTTATATATTCAGTTGTAATATCTAGATATTCAGCTGTAATATCTAAGATGTTAAAATATGCAGAGATTAATATCTTAGATATTACAGTTGAACATCTAGATAATACAATTGAACATATAAGATGGCTGTCCCATAGTTGAACATCCATTTTTCTCCGTGTACCCGGTAACATATTTTTCATTACTGTTTACAATCCATTTTTTTCAGTGTGCAAAGAAAGTAGCCAAAACAAAAGAACTGTGCTATCCGAAACGAACTCATTCGTGATCCTCGTGGATGCTCAGGGACACCGTTCGAAGTTTTTTGCTTTTTGTGTGCTAATTTGGTTTAAAAAAGATGGATGACTTCACGGAGAAAAATGGATGTTCAACTATGGGACAGCCATCTTATATGTTCAATTGTATTATCTAGATGTTCAACTGTAATATCTAAGATATTAATCTCTGCATATTTTAACATCTTAGATATTACAGCTGAATATCTAGACATTACAACTGAATATATAAGATGGCTGTCCCATAGTTAAACATCTAGATGTTAATTATAAACATCCACTTTTCTCTGTGTTCGTTTCACATATTCTGAACCAGTGAGGCCTTAATACAAATGTAGTGCTTATCATATGCTACTTTCACTATGAAAAATCGGTAAAGCTACTGTCTTATAAGTAATTCTGACATTCGACAAACGTAAAGAGCACTAAGATTTCGATAAACTATACCGTTACAGTAAGTTACATTCTCTTACACGCTATGGAAATGTAACAGAATAATAAGCATTTGTAGTATTTAGAAACAGTGTAGGATAGCAATTGGCTCGGTGAAATTTACTGATCCGCAAGTCAGTACCACTTATATATTCGTATTTGTAACTACCAAATCTGATTTCAGTTACTTGTTCAGCCTAGTAACATTCAGTTAACTGGCCAGTTGTCCATATAAGTACTTGGAAATTAAGTAAAATTTACCGGATTTTCAGTATATTATACGGAACTTTTTTCTGCGTGTACGAGTATACCGTTATGTAGTGTCTCGACTCATGGGGTATGGGTTAGACAACTATACTAGTAAACCGCGCGACCTATACATTGCTTCGCATGCCGCGACTCTAACCTCGAAGTGAGAAAGAAATGTAATTTTTGTCCGAGGCGTTTGTTGATTTGTTCGAGGCGTTTTTTCTTTGCTTAAAAGATCATTTATGAGTATATAGTATATATGAATAAGTAAAAAATTGGAGATATATAAATAAAAAAATTAATATATTTAAGCAATAAATTACCTTATAAATTACACGCGACAACTTTATCGCATGCATCGCTATAACAGGCATAATATTTTGCTTACGATCGCCATATATCGTATTGTCATGTTAACGAACGTGTATCCTTCGTGGAGCAATATGACGCTTAGAAATACCAGTATAGTAGCATTGGTCTAATAACAATATTTTCTGGTTCTCAGGATCAAAATATAGCTCTCTCAACTATACTGTTATTTCCGTGTAGGAAGAAAAGTTCCACGATTTAGGACCATAAATAATTGTTTTTTCGAGAAAGAAAAAAAACTCTTGAAACATTGAAAAACAAACATGAAAAAGAAAAAAAAACAAAGAAAATGAGATGTAAAAAGGGGAAACAGTTGTAACTCGTTAAAGATAATAATAAATTACTATTCTTTGTAATACTAATATTTATTATTACACACACGCAAAATTATTTTATATAGGTTTTTCAAGAAAAAATCTTGGGAAATTCAGTAGTACAAGAACTGGTACACACAAGTGCAACGACTGGGACAATAATTTTGTTGTATACAAGCACTGGGCCAAACGCGCTTTCCAAGATTTGTGCTATTTTGCAATAAATTTTGAGAATTCTGTAATAAATTCACTTTGTTATTCGAAATTAAAAATCTTATTTAAAGTGTGATCCGATTTATCTGACCGATAATACATATTTTTTCCCTAATTAAATTCAATAATTCGAGAAGCCTTCATTAACCGCGCAACAACTGGTACATTTATGGTAGCTTATTTTCCTCTTCAAACATGTATTAACTGCCAGAAATAAAATGTCATAAAGTTTCAATAAATTACGTTTTTATGCTTGTAAAATGATAATATATATAACAAAATATATCGATATGTAAGTTTGAAAATTTCAAATGTAAAATACGATAGTTGAAAAAAATTATAAATCACAAGAAACAGAAGTTTCATGGAATTCGTAATGTTGAAAATTTTAATTCAAAATCTCAAAAATGTTTGAAGTCCAAAGATTAATATCGATAAAATTTCAGATCAGAATATAGAATCAGAATTTGTATTATAGTTGTTATTCGAACTATTGTGACAGAATTTAAAATTCGGTACGTTAAGATTTTTTGTTTCTTTTTTCATTAAGTTAAGATGATTGTTAAGAAGAGAAAGGAAAATAAATAGCACTGTAATGTCAGGTCCTGCATTTTGGGGTCTTATCAACCCCGAATGGTCCCTATGTAATAAGGGTCGAAGGCAGTCTCCCATAAATCTGGAACCTTCTCGACTGCTATTCGACCCCAATCTTCAGCCCCTTCACTTGGACAAACATCGTGTTGGCGGCGTTTTAACGAATACTGGACACAGTGTAGTTTTTTCTGTGGACAATGACACAAGGCATCCTGTCAATATTTCGGGCGGGCCACTGAGTTATCGATATCAATTTCATGAGATCCACCTTCACTATGGATTGCATGATGAAAGCGGAAGCGAGCATACCGTCGATGGATATGCTTTTCCTGCCGAAGTGAGCCACTATTTATTTATTATTTATCACTATATTATCACTTTCGTTTAATATAATGCCCCAATTCCTTCTGGAGGAGGGCTGATTATAAAAAATCAGTTATCGAAAACTATTCATTGCTTGCTGGGAATCTTTTTTACAATAAAACAAAATAATGCAACAATTTTATTTTATGCAAAGTTTTGTAAAAGTAATAAATTTTTAGCAAACAGACATTTTATTCTGCAAATTTTGTTGCCATTTCATAAAACTTATTACAATTTCCAGGATAAAATTTACAACTCTTATTACGAAATTATTTAAATACATAGAAAATTACAACAAAATTTATAAGATTAAAAAATTTGTAATTGTAACTTGACCAGTTTTATGAAATTTAACAAAAGTAATTACTTACTACATAAAATTACAATGATTGTCACACTATTATGGTTTATTGTAATTTATTGTAAAAACACATTACTACTAAAAAAACTCTCTTATCTTTATCTCTTTTTTCAGAGTAACTCACTTTGCAAGAAGTTTGCAAAAATATTTCTTGCTTAATAATTTTTTTCATTGAGGAATTATAGAAAAGGAAGATAAAAATAACATATTTAGAAGATAAATATTTTTATTAATTGAATTTTTTCGACGAATAGTTTACATCCTTAGAAAAATAGTGTTATGAAATTCTAAACTTCCAATTTATTTTCAACATTAACTATTTGAAAAACTGTAAATTATTTTAAACTACTCTATATTTTCAATTCTGGTAAAAAACTGAATATAATGCGCCTTTTATATGTGCAATAATATACCTAAAATAATTAAACTACATAAATCTAAATTTAACTAAGTAAATTCTAATACCTAACGTGAAAAAATTCCAATCAAACAAATTGTCAATATTTTAAAATTATTATCTCAAAATTTCAACAATAAAAACGATCAAATTTTCTTGCTTGGTCAAAATTTAGTTTCTAGTTTTCTAGATTTTTTCTAGAATTTTTCGTTTCTAGATTATTAGAATTGTTTACAAATATTTGTATCATGTGGGATTTAATGTCCTTAAAGGATTTGGATGTCGATGAAAATTGGTTTCGTGCAAGACCTTGATGGAAATTATAACGTGAGGGTTTCAAATTATACAAAAGGTAAATTAATCTCAAGGGTTTATACAGAAAGTAAGAAATGTGAAACCTAATGGAAAAAGATACATAATCGATAGCGTATAAAGTATATTTTTTACACTTTCTGGTCTCAAGATTTGAAAATCTAAATGAGAATATAGAGTAGCAAATTTCTTTAAATGGGATAAAATAATAACTTAAAAATGAGTATTTATAACATTATTGCAGTTTTTTTTAGATTTCAGCAAAAAATTATAGTTATAGAAATAATACGTAATTTAAAAAAAAATTGGCCCAATTTTCTATAAAATGTATCTTTTAGGAACGATTTAAGAATATTTCTAGAATTTATCAAGTTCTGAAATTGTTTTGACGGCTGACATTTTCCAAATGCCAAATTCCATTAATTTAGAGGAAATGTCAAGTGAGAAACGAAAAGTTACATAATTAATCCTCCGATACCCAAATTAACCTCAAATTTATTTCAACATCAAATTGCAGAAAATTGAATTATACAAAGTACGTTGTGCTGGGAAACTAATATCTGATATACAAATTTGAGAAGCCTAATTCTGAACGAACAATTTCTCCGAGTTCGAATAGCTGGTATTCAAAAGTTAAAATTGGGCGCTTTAAAGTGAGCCGTCTAGAATACAACTTTGCATTTCAAACTTCGAACTTGCCAAAGTTGGATTTTAGTATGAAATTGTCTATAAACTCATACGAAATTCAAACTGATAATATACTCTGATATACATACATAGTTCTGAAAATCTTTACAGTTATTTTACATGCAATTCTGCTTTAATGGTAATTTTTAAAAAGACTATTTTTTTAGTTAATGTAAACAATGATAAATATTCTTGAACGGATAAAAAATTTAATTTAGTCGGTGTAAGGAATTCTAAAACTTGTTTAGTTTCATAATATTTACGCAAAGACTTTTTTATCAAAGTTGATTATATAATAATCAAAAGTAACATAACCCTGAAACCACGCATAACAAAAATTTCGTTTGAAATTCGAGCAAATTGTTTTCATAAAATTTGCATGTAATAAGTGCAAGGTTGCGTCCGCCATTTTGCATAAATTTCGTTCAAATTTTTCTTGTATTTCTAAGTAATTCTTCATAATTTTTAATAGTAAATTAACTTTATTTCCAATTTTTTATTTTTTTTAATAAATGAACTTTGACATTTTATAGAAAAATATTTTTCATAAATCTCTTTATTCGTCAAAATTTCACAGAATATATCGAAGAAAAAACTTTAAATATATTTATATATACATATATATATATATAATTATTAATATTGTTATAATCATATACGTATAATAATATATTATTACATTATATTATAATATAATACAATACATATTTTTTGATAATAAGTAATAAATTAAAAATGTTGATAAAAATATTTATGTTTATTGCATTGAAATTTATTTCAAATTTTGCGCCAGATTTGCATAAAGTTTGCATGTAATGGCGGACGCAACCTTGCACAAACTTTACATAAATCTGTCAAGATAAAAAACTTTTGAATGCAAAATGTGTTAGAAAGTATTTGGGAAATTCTAGCAAAAATAAAAGTAATTAGTATTGTGAAATTTTTGGTGACATTATTGAGCATTCAAAAATAATTGCAGTAATAAATAGATAAAATTACTTGAATTCCCGTGTAGAAATTTACGTGTGGCGTCCTTCGGGCCCTAATGGGGCTATATGGGGCCCTGATGAGGCAATCCCGTTAGCGCCCGATGGGAAATGAAACGCCTAACCTGATGAGGACCACAAAGTTATGCCTCTACTGTGGCCCTGATGTGGCTCCTCTGAGGCCCCTTATAATTTTCATGTGCAATATATATATATATTCTTATCTATTTAAATATATTTTTGTTTAAAATAAAAAATACATCCATAAATGGGCAATTCGTCAACAAATTCACATTTATTTAATTTTTCATCATTGTTTTTCATAAGGATTATATATATATATATATATATATATATATATATATATATATTTCATTAAATATTTTTTTCTTGGAGCTGCTTGTAATTCATGTTGATCTTTTATTCAAAACCAGAAATTGTTAAATAAGTCCATAAGTTTTGTGAAAAATTTCGTGGATCAAAAATTCCACATTGAAAATTTCAACGACACATCGCTAGTGATAAATCATAACTATTTGAGGTTTGGAAAGGTTATATGATTATAATTAATCTGCTTACTTTGGTCTTCATTGCGTAAGTAAGGAATACTAGCAATGTCCCTGTGTTTTCGAACACGTAAAGTGCTCTTAGCTTTTGGCATTTTTTGATCAATTTTTTCAACTTTTATTGTATTTCACTCAACTTCATAAACGCCTAAATTGAAATTAAATGCCACAACAACATAAAAGCATAAATAAATAATAAAAACAACATAAATTATGGCGCTCATAACACCAGAGTAGATGGCGTTGCGACTATTTTTCAACTATCCCTCTCTGGCCCTCATCAGAACCGCAAAATTTTCCCCACTACGGCCCCAAGTGGCCAACCTCATCGGGCCCTCATCGCAAACTCGGACCAAATTAGGCAATTTCTGCACGGGTTGATACAAGTATCTTGGATATTTGAATCAACAAAAATTAAATCGTAATAAAATGGGAAAAATTCAAACAGTATCAGTAACTGGAAGTATTACTTTTAAACATTATTATAGCAACTGAATAAAAATTTCGATGCCCATAAAAATTTTAATAGTGACTATAGTATCTTTTATAACAAAAGTGAAATTTACCAAAATTGGAAAAAAGTTTAAATATTATTGCCGTTTTAACGATCTGCTTTAGAACAATAAAATTATTAAGGCTTAATATTTCGAAAAAATGTAACGTAATAAAGAATGACAAAAGAAATGGAATCATGTTATTTCTTGCCTCTTTTTTAAGACGTAGGAATTTCTTATTGATAAATTCCTTTAAAATTTGTTAAAATTCTCTTGACTTTGCAAAAGAAATATTAAATTATTAAATACAAAATATTGGAATAAGAAGTATGCAACAAGATTGTTAAAAATAGAACTTGTTAAATTATAAGAATTTCATGACCAAGAACAATTTTGCTTTCAGATTCAAATTTTCGGTTTCAACTCTCAGCTTTACAACAATTTCTCGGACGCTTTGCAGCGGTCGCAAGGCATTGTGTCAGTCTCCCTCCTTGTACAAGTACGTGTTTTATCTTTTAGTTACATCGTGTGCTCTTCTGATTATCACTCGTCGACAAGATCCTTGTAAGCGATACGTCATGGATGCTTTGATGCTTTTTTCAGGTGGGTGACCTCTCAAATCCAGGCCTGAGGATGTTTACCGAGCATCTGGATAAGATAGTCTACGGAGGTAATTATATCATTTCAAGTGCACGTATAAATACATGCAAAAATCTAAACTGAATAATCAGAAATTTTTGTATACTTTAAATATACCTACAAGTATTTATTGGTCTTCTTTAATCAATGTTAACATTAACAATCCAGACAGTAAAATAGTGTATTCTTTAAAAGTAGATACTATTTGATGAAATTCTGCATAAAATTAACCCAGGATGAAGTTATTTTGTTAATTCTGTAGAAGGATGTTGCATATTAAGTATGCAAATTTCAATGCTCTGTTACATTTCAAACCACATCTGGTATAATAAACATTTTTCAATGTTCTCTAGCTCATTTCAAATATGAATTCCTGTCGAATCGTAATAACCTATTAACATAATTGCAGCATTTTTTAACTTCAAATAAAACAAACAAATGTTTTGAAAGACTTCGTATGTGTAGAATCCTCATGGTTACTAATTTCATATCTTTTACAAAACAATTAAATTGATAACTCTTAAAAATTTGATAGAAATTGACCATTATTTTGAGCTAATTTTGTGCTATTGTAGAGTAAACTTTAAAACTTAGATTATGAATGTTAACATTGACTAATTAAGTGGCAAAAAATAGACGATTTTATAATTTTGCACGATATTGTGAAATGCAAATTAATTTCCCCACGACCCCAGCGCAACTATTATTACACAGACATATTTAATATTATAAGTTCATTAATAATATATTATTCTGATATCATCAAACTAAATGAGCTTTATAGGAGAATCGATGGTTGTTAAACATTTTGCCATTCGTGAGCTTCTACCGGACACGAATCATTATATGACATATGATGGCTCAACTACTATGCCAGCTTGTCATGAAACCACTACGTGGATCATTTTGAATAAACCTATCTACATCACTAAACAGCAGGTGAGTGTATTTGTTAAGCTATTATACATATATTTTCTCGAAACTCTTTCTACAATGGCGATGAAGTATTCATTAACATTACATGTTATATTAAAATAGTCAATTTTTCTATCAGTAAAATACATGTCAGAAATTTACTTAAAAGCGACTCGAGGTCTCTCATATACAACACTGTTAGAAGGGTATGGTAATGCGTCCTTTTCCGACACACGCCCAAAACATTGGAAAAACCAGGTCTTTGGCTCACCCTCACGGTTGACCGATCCACAAGTACCTTCCCTTCCCCGCTATCCCGTTGCCACGAAACAGACTTCACTATAAGATAGGAAAAGTGACAGCTGGGAAAGCAAGGAAAAGCAGGGGAGGCAAACAGACTCTCAGCACCTACCCGTTCTTGATCGGTCACTAGCAGTGTGGAAGAAAAGCATGCCAGTGATTCTAGCCATAGAATCAGAGAATAGAGAACAGACACAGCCTCCCTCCAAGGAACTAGAAAAGTCGCACTAGGGAAGGAGGCTCTGGGCCCAAAAACAATATTGAAAAAACCGTACCTCCTTACACAGAAGAAAGTCAACAGGGTTCAACAGAAACCACTTTGACAGCAAACTCCGCTAACTCAGGGGACTAATTAAGGCTGTCCGTTCACCAGCTCCACCAATGCCAGAACTTTCAGAGTTCGATCACGTAGATCCCGCAATCTTCCTCAGGGAATGCGAAACCTACCTGAGGCAGACAGAAATGGCCCACAGTTACTGGACTCGAACTACGGGCAAAGCACTCCCGGATACAGCTCCCAAATGGTGGAGTGCCCACAAATGTTTTAATCTGCCTTGGTAGGAATTCTGCGAGCTATTTACGAAAAAGTTCGCTGCTACAAGATCCATCTTAAAAATAACCAACCCTTTAGAATCCCAATAAGAGGATACTCTAACGCCCACCGATCGGTGATCGAGAAGAAAGTACCAGAGATGCTTGCTGACGACTATTGAGCCTAGATCATCGCCTTACAGCTCACCACCCTTGATCCAGATAAAGAAAGACGGATCAAAGCGATTCTGCGTAGATTACCGATGCTTAAACGATCTGACTATCGATGCAGCACAGCCATTACCTGTGCTCCACGAAACCCTAAAAGAGATAGGGCAAGCCAGGGTCATCTCAACGATCGACCTAAAAATCGGGTACTGGCAAATTCCTCTACACCCCAACTCACGCAAATACACAGCCTTCTCAATTCCCGATGCAGGACAGTATCAATTCAAGGTAATGCCCTTCGGCCTAAGAAATTCTGTATGACAACGGTAAACAATTTACCAGCTAAAACTAGATCGACGCCTGCCAAAAATGGGATTTCGACCTGTGGACTACCCCACTCTACCACCCAAGGGCCAACCCCACTGAAAGAAGAAATGAAGAATTAAACAAGGGTATACGGCTATGAATCTACAAAGACAATCACAACCGTTGGGACACTTAACTTCCAGAAATACTCTTTAACTTGCATCGACGGAGAAACGCCGCTTCTGGACAAACAACGAGCCACTTGTTACGCGGGCAGACTATCCAACACCCCGGCGAATGGAGATTCGACGACGATGACGACGACGAGCCACAAGTAAGAATAGACCGCAACACTAGAGAGGAACAAGCACGTCAACATCAAGAGAAGTACCAACAACGCTAAGCCAGCGCAAACCTGACACACGAATACCAACCTGGAGATCATGTTTATGCTCTCACGCACCCACTGTCCAACGCGGAGAAGAAAATAATTAAAGGCTTCACTTACCGAAGGTCCGGAGTACACACGATCGTCTCAAAAATAGCAAGCGACAAGCGACGTTTACTGGGTTATCTGCGACGAGAAGAAAGTTAAAATCCATGGCTCACAACACAAGGCAACTCCCGTGGATTCTTGCTTCGAAACTAACCCAGATGACAGCGATGATAGAAACGATACCGGCGAAGCCGAACACGACGATCACGGACGATCTAGTCAGCGAGTGGACAGCAGCGCACAGCTACAGCCAAACACGTCCAAACACGGCAGCGCCAAACTTCTGTCATTTAATTATATCCTGTCTATACAAGGTGTCCCAACACTTGTGGAACAGGCATTAATGATGAATGATAAGAGAACTTCTTAACTTGTCTTTTTTTGTTTTGTATGCATCATTAACAGCTGTTCCACAAGTGGTCCACAATTGAGTGCAGCAAGTTACATTAATTACAAAAATTTGGAAACTTTAAGTTAAGATTTTGAACGACTTTGTAAACACAGCTGTAAATTTTTAAAGTAAGTTACAAATATTACATGTGTTTTATTTACTGAAGCCTGCTGCAAAACGACAGTTAATAATTGATATCAATTCAGTTTTCAACTGATTGATAAGTTTCTAAACCGGTTTAAAATATGACTATAAAAGATAAAAAAGTAAAAGGACATATTTCGTGATGTTTCAAGTTTTATATTAAAAATAATATAATGAATTCTTGTGCTAAGAAACCAAATTTGAAGTGACCTAGAGAAAAAATTTCCCAGCCCTGCTATAAAAAGATTTTCTACTGGAAATAAACTATGCCAAACTAGAAACTCCCATTTCTACTTGGAATTTACTTTCGCCTTACCAAGATAACTTTTTCTACTGGAAATTGTGTTTAATCAAAACTTTCCTTTCCTACTGAGAAAATAAAAAGTTCTAACCAATTCAGGATAATTGTAGTTAATACTACTTTTGAAATTTGATTTTTTTTCTTGCATATTGTAAAAAATAAATACTCCTCAAAAATTAATAAAAAATAAACATTTTAATGAAGAGCAATTTATCACAGGTGACACAATTTCTTCATTAAATTTTCATAGCACTTTCATAATGAAAAATAAATTTAGCTTATGCAACAGGTAAGGTAGTTTGTTACTTATAAAAATGACATTAAAACATAATGACCTCTTTCAAAGAAAATATGCTCAAAGCAGGTGTCTCAAACAATATTTTGCATTCTCATTACGATCTCTTTTATGGAGGAAATAATTAAATCTCTGTAATGAAAACCATACCTAGTTTTGTAACTCAATTTCGAAGTATATAAAATCCACTTCACGTTATAAATTTATAATAAAATAAATTACGAAGATATCCCACACTGTTTCACAGATTTTTTATTCTAGAAAATTTTGTAATTACTGTGAATATATTGCAACAGAAATATAATAATTTTCCAAATTCCTGTGTATATACCAGTATACATCTTTATAACAATTCGTGTATAGTTCTTGTCTTTAGAAATTTGTAAAATTTTGTTAAACTAAAAGGCTTTCGAGTAAATAGAATTATTTGGAACTCAATGAATTGATAGAAAAAAAAAGTATATATCTGTCTGTACAAGCATGCCTTCAAATTAACGAGAAGATTGAATTCAGGAGATTTTTATTCCATTATTAAGGGTTGTTGATAATGGCCTATAGGGCGTAACTGGTTTGCCAAAGCTGCACAACTTCAGAACTCCCTTAGATATACTATCCAGAATGTACACTTTACGTGTTTGAAAGGGCTTTGAAATGAATATATGAAGCAAATTAAATGTCAATTCACTTAGTTCGAACGCATTTATCTATTTCTTGGAGTGTTGCTATGTACTTTCATTGCAATATCTACCATTTATTCCCATCTTACAAAAGATGAGTGGTAAAATTTGCAAAAATAAAACGTACACGGAGAAAAATGGATATTGAAAAGTAGATATTCAAATAGGAAATATTCATCCATAATATCTAGATATTGACACGCAATATTAAAATTTTTTTTTTCAATATAAAAGATTTTGCCGAGAAGTAACATTTGATATTCAGATTAAATAGTTTAGATATTGAAGCATGAAGTGCGCGCGCATATATATAAAGGTTATGTGATCACTTTTTCGCTCTCATCGAAATCTAAGTGAATCTAAGATTGACATGCTTGCAGCGTTCCGGAAAGATAAATTTTAAAAGTTTACTAAAGTTTACTTAAATTCTAATAAGTGTTTCTAATGAAACAAAAGTGATCGGGTCATTAACTTGAGATGCAGTAAGTAAAACATATAAGTTATATATTTTCTCTATATGTGGTTTATAGCCGAAAATGAAATCTAACCTTAGTGTTAAGTTTAAGTTTCTAACAAGAACATTAAATTAATTTTAGACATGCCAGATAATGAAAATTTGGTTCAAATATCTACATTACTTTTACAGAAAAGAACATAATAAAATATAATTTGACTTTTTTCTAAAAACTGAATATGTAGTTATTTTATAACCTTTAAAATAATTTTTTGAGTATCTTAGATATTGAGCTGATGTAACATCTATAACTTACATTTCCAGTATACCTGATATTGATGTTAAATATCTGAGATAGTCAACTCTAGTACCTCAGGCATTCAAGTTTACTAACGAGGATATTCAGAAGTTTAGTATCTCGAATATTCATTCTTAATATCTCAGATAATCAAGTTCAATATCTGAGATACTGGTGGTTAATATCTCTTTTTGAATATCTGCAGGCGTTGAAGTAGAATATCTAAATGTTTGTCACATAGTTGAATGCTACTGACATTGTGCCTCAATATCTAGATATTATGGGTCAATATCCATTTTTCTCCGTGTATTATTTATTATTTTGCGTATGAGAGATCTAGCTGGCTATTCGAAATAAAACCTTTTGCCATAATATTTTTTGAATGTGGCTGTACCGCTTATAAAGCTTCTCAAAATATGAATATCATTTGAAAAGTAAGCAAAAAAAATGACAAAATTCAATGTTGGTAATTTTTAAATATTTTACAAAATGTTGTAGCTCATACTTTTGCAAATATAAATTATTTTAAAAACGCGATTGTATTATAAATCCACCTTACAGATTGATATGGAGTGCACAAATATTTCTAACGTTTTAAAAAATGGATTTATTCACTCTTAATTCAAAAATTATGATTTTCAAATATTTTGCAGGGCATAAAGACGCATTATACAAAAAATCTGCAATGTTTATAAATTAAAAATTTTGATGTACGTTGCAAAAAATCAAGAATAAAAAATATTTACAATTTTCCCAACACAAAGTGAAAAGAAAATTCTTCCAAAACTGGAATATAGACAAATAATTGATACGTTAATATAAAAAATTAAGGAAAGTTAATTAAGTTTAAATAGTTGATCAAATAAACAATTTATCAAGTTTCCTTCTCTGATGTAAAATAAAACATGTTAATCTATCGTATAAACTCTACCTAATTCAATGAATTAATGAATTACCTAATCCAATAAATTGATCCGAGAAGTAATTGCTTCGCTGAAAATTTATCTGGAATAAGCGTTTATCCAGAATCTCAACCATGAATTCATCCCTCGTCAGAGAAATTAAACACGAATACAGTTTCATGAAATATGCTTCACGTTAATTAAAGTTGACGTTTGTTAAAACTGACATTTATATACTTATATACTACACATATGTACGTATTATATGGGATAACTTTTTGGACATTGCGATTCACAACTTCTTCACAGTTAACAGAATTAAAAATTTTAAATCACGTATCCATAATTGAATAAAATTTACATAATCCCATTCCCAAGGAAATTTACTTATCGTTACAGCTGCGCGCTTTGAGAAAGTTGATGCAGGGAGATATGCGGAACCCAAAAGCGCCGCTTGGGAATAACTTTAGGCCACCACAACCTCTTCATCATCGCCCTGTTCGAACAAATATTGACTTTAGTGTTCAGGTAAATGTGTTTACTATCAGCATAATAATCTTGATCAGATGTAATTGAATATCAAAATCGTTAAATACCTTTTCAATATCATACTCTCTAAACCTGAAACAGTGAAATAGTCACTGATTATATCAGTGAAAATATATCAACTGATGAATCAGTGCCCTGCTTTGATTTCACTGAGGAATCAGTGAACGCGCCATGTGAATATAACCATTGGATTCGCGAAGTTCCCTGCGAACGCTTAAAGTATAACGACGGATCTTTAATTTTTAATTATACACAATATAATTGTACATAATAATTACAATATATGATAATAATAACGTAATTTATTTTTAGTGTTGTTTAACCTAAAATAAACTTGTTCATCGATCATTAAAATATATTGCTGTTTTTATTATTCCCACCTGAAGATTTTACTGATTCAATATAAGTGAGTTCAATCTATTTCACTGATTCTCAGTGAAAGACTTATAGCTACTAAGTTCAGTGAATAGTCACTGCGAATCAGTGGCCGTTCACTGATTCAGGTTTAGAGAGTAATAATTAAATGATTTAAAATTTAATTCCAAGTATATTATATGTTACATACAGAAGAAAATTTGCTTGATTTAGTATAAATTTAGCTAGATGAACAAGTTGAAGGCGTTAAATCATACAGTCAACCAAATTCCTGATTAATTTAAACAAAGCATAATTTTCCTTGAATTAATCAATATTTTGCTGCATCTTCCAAAATTTGTTTCAATCAACTTTATGTTTCTTTATACTTATTAAAAAAATTGAATCTATGTATCTGCATTTCGAGAAAAATCTACTGGAATGTTAGTCAAATCAATTTTATTTTTTACTAGAGAAAAAATGTTCAATTGATTCAAATCAAATTTAATGTTTACTGTTTAATATAGAGTTTTATGGTATCATACAAAATTTAAAAGTATAGTTATTGTGTGTATAGAAATCCTTCTATTATTTAAAATAAAAATATTTAATACTTCCTCAAAAATGATTTTAATGAATAATTAACTCTATTTTCTTAATTTCAGGGACCCAAGAACTGCCCAACTATGTACAGAGACTTATACTATAAAGGTAAGATATAAAGTATAAAGTGACATGTTTGATAACATGTCTGCTATTATATTGACACATAATTTAGAGAATTTTTATTCATTTCTTGTTGTTTTAGTATAGGGTCAGTTTCTTTTTATTTTCTTGGATTAAAAATTATCAATTTTAGATATAAAAAACGCAAAAAAGGAAAGGCAAACGTTTTGGCCAGATATGGGAGCCTTTTTCAGTGCTATAAATTAAAAGATTAATTCAAAATTTCTGTATAAGATTGAAATATAGGAGATAATTAAAATAAGGAAAATCATAAAACTCAAAAACTAAAATAAAAAGAAACTGACCCTTAGCCAAAACAACAAGAAATGAATAAAAATTCTGTAAGATATAAAATTTGAAATAAAATTAAAATTTTGGTGTGCAAATCTTGTTTACAACTTTCTAGTGAAAGTAGTGAACATTGTGTACGCATACATATTGAAAGAAAAAATTTTCAGTTTTTCTTTGGTAATTACCTGACGAAATACGTAAAAATTAATCTCAAATACTAAAATTCAAATTTGAATCAGAAATAAATTTCTGAATAATAATCTGGTAATGTTTTTTCAACCCCTTTTCCTGGTAAAATGTGTTTATACAATAAAATTATACAAACGTCAATAGTATCAAAATTAAAAATGCATTGCTCAAAAGTATTTGCACTATTTTGTAAAAAATAATGATTGCCCAGTCAGAAGTGGATGACTGATTTCAATTTAGTGAGATCTCACTAATTTCGATTCAGAGAGTAAATTGTTTGCTAGGAATCAAAGAGATTTACAAAAGTTAACAAGAAGAAAATTAAGATATTCTACAGAAAATTAAAATTGTCATATCATTATTATTTATTGTAATTTATTGCATTTTACTGTAAAAGCTCATTTACATCAAAGTCGTATTATTATTTCTATAATTTTCTTATGCATAATTTGTTTACAGAATTTCTCAAGCTTGAATGAAGAATATGCACAGAGATAAATGGATTTTTTTAATTAATATTTTAAA
Source organism: Diplolepis rosae (assembly GCA_030998225.1). Taxonomy (NCBI): domain Eukaryota; kingdom Metazoa; phylum Arthropoda; class Insecta; order Hymenoptera; family Diplolepididae; genus Diplolepis; species Diplolepis rosae. The sequence goes on from JAPYXD010000710.1 coordinate 426,620, forward strand.
ACTCGATGTTTAACACAGGAACAGTCATCTTGATGTTAAATCAGTCATATTTTACTGATTTGCAGTCATTAATGACTTATTGCATAGATACTTAATTTTAATCTTAATTATAAACTATATATTGTACGTTATAGTTGTGGGTTATCTATTTCCCTCAGTGTAGAGTTTTTTTTAACGGAATTTAATTGTGTTGAGTTAATGTATGAATCAGCAATTTATTTTCTAATTTGTTTAGAGTTTGAAAGTATAGAAATTAACTGGTACACTGAGAAAAAAATGCTATTGAACCAAAAGCATGTATATCATGGATTCAAATCAATATGCTATATAGAATAAGTAATATATTTATTGGTTCATGTAGTATATTTTTATGAATTAATAGTATACATGCTTTTGGAAAGAAATGCTTTTGATTCAATAGCATTTTTTTCTCAGTGTACGGTTTTCAATTTCTTTTTAACTTTCCGTAGAGTTTTTCAAATAATAATTATTAAATTGTCTTAAGTATAATCTTTTTATGCTAGGGTCTTATTATGCAGAGTTAATTTACGCCCCGAAAAAATTTGATTGATCCAACCTAAATTAAGTTAGGTGAAGAAAAATATTTGCTTATTATACACTCGATCCAACTTTTATTCAATTGAACCAAAGAAATCGTTGCATGCAACCAAAAAATGGTTTTTTGGGACACGATTCGGTTAAATCAAAAAAAAAAATTTCAGTTAAATCGATCAAATTTCGGTTAATTGGACCGAATGGTTTAATAAAATGATTTGGTTAGATTTAGTGAAAATTGTAAATCCAAGTCTCTCTGTGTGGAATTTTATTGTGTATAGTTTATACTCAGAAAAAAGAATTGATTGAATCAAAGAAAATTATTTGTTTGAAAGACATTCTTTGATTAAAAAAAATGATTTATTTGAATTAAATGAAATTTGTTTGATTCAGACAAAGTTTCTTTGAATCAAATAAAAATTTGTTCAAATCAAATAAATTTTTTACCATATAGGAATGCAATAATTTGTTTGTTTTGAAAAAAAACTTATTTAATTTTAACAAATATTTATTTGACCCGAAGATATTTTTTTTTGAATTAAAAAAATGTTATTCAATTTAAATAAATCTTTTGTTTCAATCAAAAACAGATTTTCAAACCAATTTTTTTTTTCATTACATTAAATATTTTTTCTAAGTGTACATAAGTTCACAATGAACTGCACCAAGTTGAAAATCAATCTATGATTTATTCTGTACTGAAGGTTTACTTTTATTTGTTGCAGTTCATTTTTAAATCACAATTTGTGTATTACTTCCCTTCAGTGAAGTTTTTATTGGTGGGTGACAAATGTAATCAGTAATTGAAGATCAACATTAGAAAATAATAACTAATACATTATTCCTAATTTGTTTCAGCCAATAGCTGGAAATAATCCTGATGAGCGAAAAAACAAAAAATTAATTGGTTTCATTGCACTACGCTTTCTTCTACAAAAAATAAGATGCGACTTCGTAGTAAAAAAAGAGACAACACAACATATCAGCACGTGCGTTCAAACAGCGCGTGGAAATGTGGCTCAGGTTAAATGCGCTATCGTGCGAGGTCAGAAAATAGCTTCGTTGTAACTTGTTAGACCTGATTTGCCCAGTAATTTTCCATTTAAGATACCCTCTAGTTACTTAGCGAAATAAAGTAACATAGAAGTATATGATTTAACATATTATATACATAATATTCGATAAATATCGAAAGCTATGACTAACGTGGCCTATGTGGGTGAGGTATGCGATTATGTATAAAATGCATGTGAAATTGAAGTGTATTATGGAACGAAAAGTTTATACTATATTCTTCTAATAAAAGCTTAAAAATGTACACACTTTACAGTACTCAATTGTCTCCATCAAATTGAAATAATTTCCATTACTTTTTTATAACTCCTTTTTAAAATTATATTCAAGATTTTTTCAGTCCAGACGTTTTCCTCAAATTGAAGACATTTTTTTTTTCACCTAAAATATGAAATTCAAAACAATGATTTATAGTCTCTTGAAGCTTCTAATTTTAATAAGTTTAAGAATGTTTTCTGCGCTAAATAACTCGCATGAAATAAAATTGATAGCCTTACACGATAAAATTTTAGAAATACAAATTTGTTGTCAAATAAATATATGTAACTCTATATTATTTGAAATACTTTACAGGAGATGACAAACAATTAGCAAATTTGAATGTCATAATTCCCATATATTAATATGATTATATTCTTCATGTGGAACAAAAATTAATTGAAAGATAAATAAGTACAAAAGTTTGTATTTTCTGAATTTTGTAAAACTTTAAATTCTAGAAAAAACAACTGTAGTGCAGATTTCTTTGATGGCGTACCTTGTAGTTGTACTTTCTTCAATACATGTATATGTATATCAGGATTTGAGACACTAAATGAAGAATCGATCAGATATTAAATATACTTTAGAGCAGTACTATTCTAATTGGTTGAATCATTTCTCATTCGTAAAAGCAAACGTTTAGTGCTAACCTACACGGAGAAACTTTTTATATCAATTTTTACTATAGTATTTTTCAATTTAGGGAAAAACTTATGACTTTGGGAATTTTTGTTAGTAAAAATACTAAACTTTATAATAATGATATGAAACTTTATTATAAACTATAGTAAAATTTGCTATGGACAATGCTGAAGTTTCATATCATTATAATAAATTTTAGTATTTTTTACTAACAAAAAGCCTAAAAGTGATACGTCTTTCCCTAAATTGAAAAATACTATAGTAAAAATTGATATAAAAAGTTTCTCCGTGTACTTTGAGCAAATGACAACGAATTCCTTATTCATCATTAAATATGCCATATCATTATAAAATAATAAAACCGACTGGATACATATACATTAATTATGCGTCAACTTTGATATTCATTCGAAATTGAGAACCTTTATCCCTTCTTACCACGCAAGGGTTCTTGGTTCTGACATAAGAAGCGTTTTTTGTCTGAAATTAATACGTATCTGCCCTGCTGGGAAATTTGATTAAATTTAATAGGAAATGATAAAAGCCTGATTAAAATTTAATCAAATTTTTATAATAGGGTGAATACGTAACTTTTGGAAAATAATGAGGTGGAATAATGAAATACAGAATCTGAAAATGAAAACCTTATCGATCAAAAATTTATTTTTACTGTTACAGAATATAAGAGATTCGTAATGTGAAATAAAGTTTTTATTCTCTAATATTATCAGAATAAATATTATTTTGAATTAAATACTAATTAATCCGATCAAAATACATTTAGTTGTTTGTATGAACTCAATATTACTTTTGTAGGTCGAACATTTATTTATTCCTTTTATTTAAGGAAATACTCTTGTCACTAAAGCATAAAGGGCGGTAAAGTATTTTTATTATCCGCAAAATTTTAGTTTAAGAAAAATTGAAACAATAGCATTTTTATCAAACGACGGTTAAAGTTGAAATATATTTGTTTCTTCGTATCTTAATAACGATTAAATTTGCGACTTTATATATTACCAAGTTTTTAAAATTTAATCCTTTCTTGTAATTTTGTACTTTGTTCAAATTATCGAAATGTTATGTACATGTTATGTGGGTCATCATCGTCCTAAGTTTTCCCAGATGGCTATAAAAAATTCACGATAAGTTACGTTAAGAAAATTCTCAAGGGTAAACAATGGTAAAAGGAAGTCATAAGCGAGCTTCGAAAATAATATTTTGAAATAATATTTTTTCTGGAAAGCTTTGAAGTATTTTTCATAAAATATTTTGAAAATCGAATATTTTTGAGAATTGAATATTTAAACTAATATTAAAAAATTTAATCTCACTAAGTTTGTTTTTGTGAGCAAATTCAACTATTTTCAATATCAACTACATTCAATTGAACTTTTTAGCAAATAATAAATTACAATAAATTAATAAAGGAATATTAATAAAGGTAAATAAAAAGAATAATAATAATGAATAAATACTTGCATTGCAATTAAATTAAACTTTTTTTATTTAATTGAACTGGATGAAGTTATTCCTCAGTGATTTTATTCGATTTTATTATAATTCAATCAAGCCTCTCCTAATATTTGCTTTATACAAACAAAACAAATGTAAAGTTTAGTGGATTTCCTTTTACTTTAAACTTAGTTAAATCAGATTATTGTAAATTCATTTGAATCCACTGGAATATCCTAGAATCAAATTAATTCAATTCGATAGAATTTAATTTATTTCCTTTGAAGCTGTTAAATTTAGCTAAATTTTGTTTAATTTATTCAAATTCGGTAGACTTATCTTCAAATTTATTCAAACTCACTTTAAATATTGTTTTTAAATTGAATTGAATTGTTTTGAAATTGAAAAAAAATATTTTAAGTCCACCCGCTTCGCGGGCACATTCTCATCGCGCGCTTCACTTGCAAATTTGAACGTGCCTAGGGCGCGCGATTCAGTCGTCGCGCTTCGCGCTCGATGTTCCATGTCCTTCACATACAAATTGCTAGATTTTTCTGATTTTAAATGGAAACTGGACTTCCATTTATATTCTCGGATTTCGTGCTCAATTTTCTGTATAAATTTCTGTAACTTTTTAAAAAATTACATAATTAATAATTAATTAGCACTATTGGAAATCATTATCGAAATTTTTGGTTTTTCTAAAAAGTTTTGTTTAAAAACACAAAAAATGCTCTTATTTTCACAATTACTAGTTTAATAGTAAAATTAACAAAAAATCATAGAATAAATTTCACGACTGATGAATTATTATCAGTTGTATATTTCACAAATAGGGCTGCTTGGCTTATCTATTATTTTTAGTAATTTTTTTTCAAATGAATAAAGTATTCCTCATTTTCAATATGAATCATATTTTAATTTAATTGAAAGTTTAATTGATTAGATCTACTGTAAACTCAGCTGATTCATTGAAATCAATTTACTTAAAAAGTATTATTGTCCAAATAAATCACAGAAATTCAGATACACATTAAAAAAATAGTTTCTTCATAATGAGATGAGAGAAAGCATGCCTCTAAAACGATACAAAATCTTCTTCGTCCATTTTCTTAGAACCTAATGATAATTTTCAATGAAAAATGTCTGTCCCGATTCGGCAACTCAATATAGCAACGAATGAAATTTCTGTTTTTTTCTTGAATTGAAAATTGGATGTTTAATCTCTGTACAAACTTGACAAAATGTGCGTCTCGGACGAAAATAAAAAAAATTGAAAAATGAATGTTTAATCACCGTTCAAAGTAAATAAAACATGCACCTGGAGCGAAAAAACAACTTCTTCGTTGCATTTTCTTGAAATCTTACAAAACTTTCCAGCACTAATTCATCTTAAAATTATATTTTCATTTTTCATTCAAATCTAAAATTACATTTTTGAGAACTCTTTTTTGTATCACATGCACGAAAAATGCCACTCTTTGAGCATGCAGAGCGTGGTGAAATATAACTAATACAACTTTCTAGCGCTGCCGCACATGTGCTTCGCAACGAATCACTATCCAGAGCTGCCTACAAAGGGCGATTCAAGCCAATATGACACCAATGATGAATTAAAATCTATTTGTGAGCGTTCGCATGAAAAAAACCCTTATGGCCGATATAGAGTTACGTATAGGGCCATATATCTGGATGAAGTCCCGGAATTTCAAGCCAAAGATTTACACTTTATGTTGAAAAACGTGTCACCGGGGCACTTTTGATCTTGGAAATTCATAAAACCTCATTTTGAAAAAATCAAAGTTAAAAATCAAGTTTAGATAAGCAAAACATACACTTACAGTCAGAAGTTAAACAGGTTTTTAATTAAATCAAGCAATAGTATCACAAACATTAAACAATTACAGCAGTGATATTATTATAGCATATAATAACAATTATAACAGTGTTCCTATGATGACCGTCCACAAGGGCCCTTTTACCAAAAATTTTTTATTTAAAGGTTCTACTTTTTTATTATGGAGTTCGATTTGGAATCGCATTCCTGGGAGACTTTTGAATAATTTTTAAAAAACACGATTTTTCACATCGAAAAATAATTATACACCATGTACCTATAAGCAGTAAAATTGAACTTTATATCAACTTTACTGCTGTGGTGCATACGATACTTTATCTGAAATAGGCAGAAAAACAATCTGAGTTCAGACAATAATACAATTTTTATTTAAACGGAAAATTATAATGAAAAAGTTACTTATTTATGGAAACTTTCACGTCAAATTAAAAATGGTGTATTCAAATCAATAATTAGAAGGAACAATTGAAAGAAATATTAAAATCACGTATCGAAATTGTTACAAAACTTTAGCTGATGTATTTAAGGTCATAGCATCACGAAATACACCACCATCCATAAGGGTCTTTTTCACTTTTTTTGAAACTGAAAATACACCCACTTCCGGTTGCATCTGACAATGAGTCATGAGCATAATGCTGATAGATTCAGTGTTAGTCATAATATCATCCCTCACATGAATCTGAAAATGGTGATTTAAGATTTTAAACTAGAAAAACGCGAATATTTCCTGAACTAGAACCGGCCATAAGGGCCCCTTTCATGCGGACGCCCACATTTATCTTCAGTGCTGCAAAGAATTACTTTTCAGCGCTGTTGCGCATACGGACATCGAGCGAAACATTACATTCCTTACGCGCTCAAATAACTGTGAATAAAAAACGCATATTACTAGTGCAAACGTAAATTATTAATGCTAGGTTATGTAATCGATTTTATTGACTAGTTGTTTGAATTCAAGAGATCAGAACCTAGCGAGGGTTAACTCAAAATCCCTACACGGGGTCTTTATATCGAGAACTTGATAATTGTCTGTACGTGCCCTGGCAAAAGTTTCGGAAAGGAATTCTATCCGAACGAATCGGTCAAAAGACAATCCGAATAAATTGGAACTAATTTTTCAATCCAAGTAAATCCAAATGAATCTGAATCAATCCAAGCTCGGATAGATCTACACTGAGAAACTTTTCGTTAGAGTGAATCATAAAAATAAATTATATTTTAGTATAATATCGTTTCAAAATGAAGCAAACAGGGTTTACGCATCAGAAATTAATACATTGAGAAAAAATGCTATTGAATTTGTAGCATTTCTGCCAAAAGCATGTTTATCATTGATTTAAATCAAAATGTTATAGAATTGGTAGCAGATGTATCATTTCTTATATCAGGTGTACGAATAAGTTTCTGACGTTTTTTATCAAAAATTGGGCATTTATTGTGAAGGAATGGAACCTTATGTTTTATTCGAAGTATTTTCCATTGTATTGTTCTTCTTGCGTTTGGCACAAATCTTGATCCAATAATGCTTCCAATTCCTGTCTTCGTACACTTTCGGCCTTCCGCTAGGTTCTTTGCCTTCAATGTCAAATTCAACGTTCTTAAACTTTTGAAACCACTCACGACAACTTCTCTTACTTAAGGCAGCCTCACCATATATTTATACAAGCAATCGATGCGCCTCAGCTGCATATTTCTTCAAATTGAAGAAGTAAATCAAAAGTTTCCGCAAATGACGCTTATTCGGCTCAAAACTCGAAATTTTCGCACACGAAAGAATATATTATACTGATAAAAATCCACTAATATTTCAAGGTTATGTTGTTGATAGATGCCTATCCTTACGACAGTGACGTTTTACATCTGTCCATTTCAACCAAACAAATTTTTTTGTTAAAACGTCTGCCATTTTCAAATATTTTGATATATTTCAAAAAGCTCGTGTCCTGACCTAGACAACGTGGTAAAAATTGAAGACATTTTTTCGTCTTTTCGTTTCAAGAAACCAGAATAGCGAAATCGTGCTACAAAGTCGACTGTGACGTTTTTGCGGAATTTTGGAGCGAAGATAGATGATCTCCTTAATAATCATAATATCATGTTCATCATAATAACATGTTTTAAAGACTGTTATGAATATATTGAATTTCGATGCCATAATATCAATAAGTGTAATAAAACCTCTGCTTTGCCTATTTTAAAACAATATTATACTAAATTTTCATTCTTTTATATCATTTTCTCTAACGAAAAGTCTCTCAGTGCAAACTGAATATTCAACCCAAATGAATCCGAGGACGAAATTATACAGATTGAAAATTCGGTTTGGATCAGTCCAAGGTTGGATTCATTCAGATTGAAAATTTGGCTCAGAATCATTCGGCTTGAAACGGAATTAATCAGATTAAATCGGATTGACTTTTGACCGTTTTTCATGAAAAGAGATACAAAACATTTTTCGGATTGATTCAGAATGATTCCGAATGTTTCGGAAACAGAGTTCAGATTCGCTTGGAATAGTTCGGATTGAATTTATTTCTGAAACTTTCGCCAGGATGGATATATCTTAAAATAATTCAGTAAATTTGAACATTGTTTCAATATCACTTTTATCGAATCATAAACTAAACTATATGTTGATGGAGCTTTGAAAGTAACAATACACTTACGTTACTATGACAATGGTTCGATCTTTAGTGAAGTTGAGAGATCGGCTGCTGCGGATAGAATGACGAAGAAAAACTTAGATATAAAGAAGCTACGTGACAATGAAGAAATTTTGCAAAGTAAGTAAAATGAGGTTAAACTAGATACGAAGTACCTAGCTGTAATTAGGGTAAAAATAGAGAGTGTAGAAAATCAGTATCTCTCTCTTAAGATTGACAGGAACAAGCCTGGCTTAATGATGAAGCACAGAGAAAACTCAGGCGTTATTAAGTATGGTCAAGGGACTAGAAGTGCAATATAATTACTATAATTAACAGAAGCACAAACGTCGATGGCTACTTGCCGATTATAGGGAATCCAAATCATAAAAACATACATTAGTTATTACTCAAATGCTTAATTGATTCGTGGCATGCACACAGAACAATATTTGATTGAATCATCAAAATTATTGTTGGTTTAACCATAGCATTTTGTTGTTATTATACGGTTAGAAAAATCGTTGGGTTAAACCAATAAAAAAATTTGTTTTTTCCAACTACAGATACGGTTTTTTTTGCTACGGTTTTGTTGAAACAAACAAATATTTTTGTTGAGTCAACTGAATTTTATTTTTGTCAACCAAAATTCTTGATTCATAGGACAAAATGGTTTGAATAGATTAACTACATTTTGTCCTGGGCGTATCTAGTCATGAATATTACTCTTCAAATCTAAATTAGTCAAATTTCACTATGAATAATTTAATTTAATTTATTACTCAGTTATATTTTACTGAAAATTAGCATTTATTTCTATTTATTAGAACGGTTAAATAATTCACACGAATTCAAAGTATAGAGAATACTTGAATTTATCAAAAAACTAAATAAGAAATTGTTACTACAGTTGTTAAAACGAAATAATACTTCTTACGAGAATAAGAATTATTTTCATAATAGAAAACCCTACTTCTACCACAAAAAATTATGCATAAAAAAAGAATCTTTTTAAAAGCATGTGCAGAAAGAAATGTGTTACAATTTGTTACTAAATTATGTTTTAATTTGCAGAAAATTGGTCACAGTGATAATGTTCGTCCTTAATAATATTTAATTTTAGAAAAGCAATTTAATCTTCTACATTGCTAGTGATAAAGTTTCCAATTTTTACTAAATTATGTTACAATTTACGAAAAAATTTGTTATAGTGAGTATTTGTAACAGTAAGAATATTTAACTTCAGAAAAAAATTTGACTAGATTGAAATTAGTGACTTTTTTTCGGTTATGCAATCCTAAAGCGGGAGTTCAGTGGAAAAAAAACAAATTTCAAAACCAAAAGTGTTTCACATATTTCTATTCTGTGAAATGTATTCTCATCGGAAACATAACATAACATATTTTTTAAATTTTAATCCGTACTTACTTTTGCATGCCCGGTTGGGTATTTTGTCAAGACAATAGATTTTTTTGGATAATTTAACTGAGGCTTTCAACAAACTAATTTATTTAAATTAAATAAACTTTCATTTTAGATAAACGATTTTTTCTGTAATCGCAACTAAATTTAGTAATCTAACAAAATCTGATCAATAAACCTATTTTTTTGTGGTAGCTTTATATTTTTCATAGATGGCACAATTCTAGCTATATAATCAGTTTTTTTGGGCCGTATTACTTGGAAAACCCGGCAAAGTCAACTGAATAAATATATAGAATTCATTCACTGATTGAAATTAGTAAAACAATTACTAATTCAAATGAAGGCCGTGAACCAACTAGATAACGAAACCAAATTGATTGATAATGATGCATCCTTATAAGATAATTTTTTTCGTACAAAAAATACCATTTTGTGAATTTAAAGAATGTTAGTATACAATAAAGAACGCCTGAATCAGTAAGACTTTACCGATGAAATAGATGGAAACGAGTTACCTCTTATTTTAGTGAAATTTAACTGAAAGAGAATGAAACACCACTGCCCGTGCGGGATTTTAATTGGAATGCTGGTCGGATCCTGACTTTTTGGCCTCACTTAAAGTCGTGAACTAGTTAGGAAAACTAGCCAGTCTCCAACCAGTTGAATCAAGCAAGATTAGGCGAGAGATTGTCAGTTACCCCTACTTATCCTAGTCGGGATGTGATCGGGGACTGGCCATCCTCACCGACTTATTCTAGTTTGGAGCTAGTTAACTACATCAGAATACATATAAACAGTATGATAGCATATTATGCAACTAGGGAGGAAAAAGATTATAGTAGAAAAAAATTGTTTAGTCCAAAATATATGTTTTCTACTAGCGGGCCATAAAGTGGACTTTATTGCCCCGTGCGGGGCAAACAAATCCACTTTCGGACCCGCTAGTAGAAAAAAAATCGTGTGCAACACGGGAGAAAAATTTATTTTACTCGTGTGGTTGTTACCCTCGCTTTGCTCGGGCATCAAACTTCACACTCGCAAAATAAATTTTTTTTTCCCTAGTTGCACAATGTACTATTTAAAACTTGTTTTCAAGTTAGATATTAAAACTAGTTAAAAAAATCTGCCCGCTTCGCGGGCACATTCTCGTCGCGCGCTTCGCGCTCCGTAATGCTCGATAGTAGTTATACAATGCCGGTTCTAGATGCAAATTCCTGTAACCGACATTTACCGACATCGAGAAGCTTCGATTGGTTCTGTTCCAAGCTAAGTCTGGAAGTTTCAAGAAGGAGTTCGAAGCATATGACGTCACACTATACCCTTGATGAATTGTTTATTAATGAATGGGGGTGGGGGTGGGGTGGGGGTCATCTCTTTCGGGAAACATTTATTTCAAAGACTTTAGGAGTTGGTTTAACCTCTGTACGTATGGAATGTAAAGGACAAATGTTAAAAAATATTTCCTAGAAAAATAAAGGCATGTGACGGACAAATATTGAAAAATATTTCTCAGAAAAATAAAGGCATATGGTTAATTTAAACGCTCTCAGGATGTTTAATGTAATAAATTTGATAAAATTTTTTCTGATTAATTTAGACGTGGGGTATGTGTGAAATGATTTCGTTTTTAGAGCTTGGATTGTTTATGCTAATAAAATTGATATGACATCTCCCAGTTAGACTGCAGTAATCTGATATCTTACGTTTATGACATTAAATCACATTCGGGATATGTGAACAATAATACCCCTCTTTGTTTAAAACGAAGATAGAAACATATACCATTATAAAAAGATGCATCTCACTGTTAATAAGAATCATTTGTAACTGAAGTCTGAATCCTTCACTTGTATTTTGTATAAAGAAAAGTCATGGATTCTGAATATTACAAGAGACTTATTAGGATTATGGACGAAGCCTATCAATTATTAAAATATAATTCAAGTTTCGAATTGTATGAAAAATGGTTGAAATTCGGTAAACGAAATATTCGTTTAATAAATAAATTTTTTAAAGTGAACAAAAATAAGTTGTCAGTGCATGAGAAGATGAGGATAACATCTACACTTGGAATACTGAAAGCATTAAACACTAAAATAAACCAACTACGGAAGAAAGGAAGAGGTACAGCATTATCGAGTCAAGAGGAAAGGAGAAGAATAAGGTGGGAAGATTTAGAGACTGCTTTTCAGAATAGAATTAAAACGGGTTCTATTGTTAATTTAACACATATAGATTTAAAACATTTTTTGGAGGATGCTAAGTTATTAACAATTAAAAAAATAAACAGTGTTTTAAGGCAATATCCAAATTTGAAAATTAATGTAATTTTATATGGTAAATTTAAAACTTTAGTAGAAGGGAAAATGGATGAAGCTATAAAGTATTTCAACACAAAGAACGATATTATTTCTCAATCAACAGATTTAGATGCGTGGTATGATGAAAAAGTAAAAGATCAGCTTTTAGTAAATGCTGAAGAATTTCAGGAAGAAAATTCTGGTTGGTCTTTAATTGAAATTATGAATTTATTAGTAAATATAAATAAATATGCCCCTTTTCAAATTGGATTATCAACGTACAACAATTTACCAAAGTATATTCAAACACAAAAGGCAGTGGTTAATATAAAAAATAACGATCCTTATTGTTTTTTGTGGTCAGTCACGGCAGCATTGAATCCCGTAGAAAATAATGCATGCTTAATGAGTTCTTATCCTCATTTTAGTGAAGTGTTAAAATACGATAACATAAAGTTTCCAATCAGTTTTTCTGACATCAAAAAGTTTGAAAAAATGAATAGTTTAAGTATAAACATTTATGGTGAAGATAATGAAAAATCTAAAAAAACAACAGAAATCGTTCCTTTTTATATAAGTCAGGAAAAATCAAATTTACCTGTAATTCATCTTTTAATGATTGAAAATACTTTAGTTGATGTTAATGAAGAAGATTATATTGGTGATGATGAAATTGATATTTCTAAACCAATTTATCATTTTTCATGGATAAAAAATTTATCTAGATTAATAAGTTCACAAGTCACAAGAAATGAGCATCGAATATTAATATGTGACAGATGCCTATGTCATTTTAGTTCAGAAAAAGTCTTTTCGAAGTCATATATTGACATGTCAAAATATAAATAAATGTAGAATGATTTTACCAGATCATGAAAATAATATTTTGAAATTTAAAAACTATCAATATAAAGAAAAGGTGCCTTTCGTTGTATATGCTGATATTGAATGTCTTCTGGAGCCAGTGGTTGACTCACACATGAATACATCTATTTATCAAAAGCACGTTCCTACAAGTGTCGCTTATAATGTACTATGTAGTTTCGATAATTCAATTTCTAAAATTAAACTTTATCGTGACAAAGACTGCATTGAGTGGTTCATAAATGAACTAAAATGTTTGGCTGAAAAAGTAGATGAGTATTTAAAAATTATAGTACCAATGGAGCCTCTAACTAATCAACAAAAACAAGAATTTAAATTTGCAAAAATTTGTCACATTTGTGAAAATCCTTTCAAAATTGATGATATCAAACACCGTGATCATTGCCACTTTACAGGCAAATATCGCGGTGTTGCTCATCAGGGTTGCAATATAAATTACAAGAATTCACACGTGATTCCAGTAGTTTTTCATAATTTATCAGGTTATGATTCCCATTTTTTTATCAAAGCTTTAGCGACAATTTTTGAGGGAAATGTCAGTTTATTACCAATAAATAAGGAAAAATACATTTCTTTCACAAAAAATGTTGAAAAAACTAATGTAAAGCTACGATTTATTGACTCTTTTCGATTTATGCCGAGTAGTCTTGAAAAATTAGCATTATTTCTCAATAATGATGAAAAAATAATAACAAAAAGACACTGTGTGAATGATAATGAATTTAATTTACTGACTAGAAAAGGTGTATTTCCATACAGTTATATTGACAATTGGGAGAAATTAGAAGAACATCAATTACCCCCAAAAGAGGCTTTTTTCTGTAAATTAAATAATTCAAGTATTTCTAATGAAGATTATCAGCATGCTCGTAGAGTTTGGGAAACTTTCAACTTGAAAACTTTAGGTGAATATTCAGATCTTTACCTCAAAACTGATGTCCTACTTTTATCTGATATTTTTGAAAATTTTAGACACCATTGTTTAAAAACATATAATTTAGATCCATTGCATTATTACACGGCACCTGGACTTGCTTTTGATGCAATGTTAAAATTTACTAAAATAGAACTCGAATTGTTGACCGATCCTGAAATGTTATTATTCATCGAAAGTGCTATTAGAGGTGGTGTCTCTCAATGCTCTAATAGATATGCAAAAGCAAATAATCGATATATGGAGTCCAATTTTGATCCAAATTTACCTGAATCATATATTATTTACTTTGATATTAATAATCAGTACGGTGCAGCTATGAGTGAGTTTTTACCTTACAGAAATTTTGAATGGGTAGAAGATTTTTCAATGATTGATTTTTTAAACATTCCTGATAATTCATCTGTAGGTTTTATACTTGAAGTGGATTTTGAATATCCCGAACAGCTTCATGATTCACATAAAGATTTACCTCTATGTCCAGAGCATTTCATAGCCCCCAATTCAAAATGCAAAATTTCAAAACTGATGACAACTCTATTACCCAAGAATAATTACATTGTTCACTATAGAAATTTTAAATTGTATTTAAGTTTGGGTGTAAAATTAACAAAAATTCATAGAGTTTTGAAATTTGATCAAAAACCTTGGTTAAAAAGCTACATTGATCTGAATACAGAATTAAGAAAAAAATCAGACAATGATTTTGAGAAAAATTTTTATAAATTAATGAATAATTCTGTATTTGGAAAAACGATGGAAAATGTTAGGAAGCATAAAGATGTAAAATTAGTTACAAAGTGGAAGGGGAGGTATGGCGCAAAAGCTCTAATAGCAAAACCAAATTTTCACAGCTGCACCATATTTGATGAAAATATGGTTTTAATAGAGCTTAATCGATTAAAAGTAAATTTTAACAAACCAATTTATACAGGTTTTACTATTCTCGATATATCAAAAATAATGATTTATGATTTTCATTATAATTATATGAAACATAATTTCGGAAACAATGCAAAATTACTTTATACAGATACAGACAGTCTAATATATGACGTCACAGTTCCAGATTTTTATAATTACATTCGAAGAGATATTCATAAATTTGATACGTCTGATTATCCTCCAAACAATGTTTATGATATTCCTCTTGCGAATAAAAAAGTTTTAGGTTTAATGAAAGATGAGAACAATGGGAAAATTATGTTAGAATTTATTGGATTGCGATCAAAACTATATGCATTTAAAGTACAGGGGGATCAAGAAGAAAAACGAAAGGCTAAAGGCGTTAAAGGGTCAACTTTGAAAGAAATAACATTTGAAGATTATAAGCAGTCTCTATTTTCCTATAAAAACCTTGTCAAGACTCAATTCCTGATTCGAAGTAAAAAGCACGAAGTGCATACGATTAAACAAAATAAAATAGCCTTGAGTTGGTATGATGATAAAAGAATGCTTCATCCTGGGAAAACAGACACTTTTCCATGGGGCTACATTATGAAATAATTTAAAGAAAGTCCAAAAGCATCTTTTTCGATGTCTCTCTATAACATATACTCTTAAATATTCTTCTGAAGCTGAACTTATCACAAGAGGATCTGTATGAATGTATTCTTTATATTCTTAGGGTGCCGTCCCATGACGGTGTTTATACTCGTCGTAAAGCAGAAAAATAATTAGAATGAGAGACACATATATTACAGTCTCTTTCACTTATGATTTTCTAACATCGACATGGAACTCCGGCCTCATTGATCAGTAATGGAATGCTAGAACACATAATGATGATAATAATCATGTGATATCTTCAGAATTTGTATATAGAAAAGTTCAGTCACACTGCTGACCTACCACAATTTTATACTACGATGGGTTGAAGAATAAAGAACAGTTTTTCTTGTATTAAATACATTTTTTTTATTGAATTATAATTTTTAAAAAGTACACATTTGTTATCAATATATAGCAGCACAAAATTTTGGATTATAATTTTAAATTAATTGACAAATATTATTATTATTCTTACTTTCTATTTTATAATTTTCGTTGCATTTTTAAAAATCTTTGTAAGTATTATTTTCAACAACGTATAAGGTACATTACCAGAAGTCCATGTTATACCATGCAAATTGTTTTCCAACCAACGATTTATATTTCTGTACTTTGAAGATATAGAGGTCCACTCACAAGGTGGTTGGAAAAGAAAATTAAAAGGTCTTGCTGATTCATTATTATCATTAACTGGGAGAATTGCTAATTCTTTAATTATAAATTCATTAATAGGCAACCTGAATCCTTGAATGTCAACTATGTACTCCATCTTAACCGATACTAACTTATTTAAGAGATATCAAGACAATTTATATAAGTTTTTTAATCCCACCACTTATTGGTTTATATTCAATTACCCTATCATGCAAAATTAAACAATATGCAGCAGTTTGAGCAGGGAAATTTTCTTTAGCTTCAAATTCTAAGCGAATATCAACTGGACCAGACTTCAAAGATTCATTTTGCTTTGAACAATCAATAACTATTAAAGGAGCAAATTCTAAAAAATCACTCTTTGATAAATATGCTTGAGGTTCTCTTCCATAATAATTTGCTTGAAAATTAGTATACATTTCGTAGAGTAGAGCGTATTGTTTTTTATCAAAATCAAGATTAAGATTACCATACGGATAACTTTGATTGTTCAAAAATAGCTTTACATTAGTTACTTTGCAATGATCAAAATGGCTAGCATTTCTCCTAGAAACATTCTTTCTATTTGTTTGAAACCCTAAAATAACAAATCTGGGTTTCTCTAATTGTGTTGACGTTTTAACAGTCCAAACATGATTCGATGTAATTGGTAGCATTGGATATTCATATAATTCCCAAGTACGAAAACAAATTGGAATAAGTGGATCCTTTTCAATATATTTTAATAATTTGAATTTTCGCGCATCTGACAATTTAACACTGGGAAGTAACCATTCAATTTTATCGATTATAATTTTGAACTGCTCATCAGCTGTTTGTATAACGGCATTCACATCATTTCTTGATCGTGTTAGTATTAATTCATGTCTAGCATTCACTACAATTTTTTGATAATCTTCAGCAAAACCAAATATTGTATTGAGCGGTATCGAGATATCAAAATTTCCAGCATCATCAGTTAATGATGTATTTGCATTACTTGATGGAAACCAGCCTGCATTTTCTAGGAATTTGCTCTGAGCTTCATAAACTGATAAATAATTTTTGATCAAGCTCGTGAGACCAACATTTTTATTTTTGTCAATCTCTACAGCGTTCAGTTCATAGCGTGCTTCTTCAAAAATATGACAGATAGCATTAATGATGAATCTGGTATTATTAACTGGAGTTCCATCCTCTTTTACTAATTTTCCTTGAATATGGAGAGAACTTTTACTTGGTAGAAGGCAATGGTCTTGATTTTGAACAGAAATTCGTATTTCATCACTGTTATTGGTGGTTGATGACGCGTAAGGTAGATGCGCATGCACCTCATAATGTGCAATAGATTCGTCGTAGACAATTGGTCTTGAGATATTTAGTATTTCCTCTTCCATTGCAAATGATGAAGCAGTTGCAGAAGAAGAATTTTATTTTTTTATTTTTTTCTTCCTTGAGCTATCACCTTGAGACCTAGATTTTTCAGAAGCTGAATGTTGTGAGGTCTTAGCACCTTGAATGCAGGTTTGTGACTGACTTTTTTGAGGCATTCTACTCTACTATTATAACCGTAACCGATTTTTCTATTAAATATAATTCCCATTATTATTTAAGAGATTTAATGTGCAGTCTGATTGTTATAGTTTCACCTTGAAAATTCACCAAATTTCCATCTTGATCGACTATTCGTAATTGAATTTGATCTATTGTCTTGACAGCAACTGGTAAGTAAATGACGTGTGATGGCACTTCAACTATTTTATATCCTGGTGGTACTACCGGAAAAAATTCATGAATAGTGTGCACCTTCTGATCATTGATGTATGCACCTGTAGTAATATTGCACTCGATTCTCAGACAATTTACTTTTATTATGGACACTGGTAAATTTGATTTATGTACTTTATTAGCTTCAAGTATCTGAGGTTCAAATCCCAATAAATACGCTATTGAATCTTCTTTTATAAAATTTATTTCGCGATTACAAAGAATCTCACTACGTAAAGTATTGTTATTAGGCTTAATATGGATCTCTATTCCTTTTTTAACTAAGACATTTTGTAAATATTTCTGAATATCTGATATTTCATAACTACCTGTAGGTATAACAATTTCTTCTTTTCCCACATGAAATTTATTTTGACTTTTGTCTATGTTTGGAATCGAATTGAAAGTTAGAAATTCAACGAGACCAAGAACGTAATTTTTACTAAGTGAAAGTTCAATTGGTGGAAAATATTGCGTTTCTAATACAGATGAATTTCCTGATAATGTCAAGGTAAATGAATCATCCATGATGATGGTTAATTTTTGACTGAAGTAAAATTAATTAATTTACTCATTTATATAGATAGTACAAACTTTTCAATTTCAACTGATTACATAAAAATTTGAGACACAAATGACCACACACGAATGTATTGTAATTCTGATACCTGTCATGATTATATTTTATATTATCAACACCAAGATATTTAACAAGATCTGAAGGTGGTCGAAGGTTACCAAAACTATCAAAATATTCAACATCATTACCAATTTTCTTATATGCAACCCAATGTGTACCTGGACCATCTTTATCATCTAAATTAATAATAGCTGATTCGAATATATAAGGTCCTATCATTGGTAATTTATTTCGCATAAAAACACCTCGAAAGTGTTGTATTTTCATAGACTTTGCATATTTAAGCAAATCGAAATCAGTTAGAGCTCGATGTGGTAATTTTATTTCGACTTTTTTAGCTTTTCTGAATTTTTTACTTGAGAGTCAATGTGAAGACCTAAGCCCTCCTTATATGGCTTAAGGTATAAGCCTTTTCCTAATGCTATAGATTCTATCATCTGATTGTGGCGTTTACTTTCTTCAAGTTGTTTTTTAGCTGCATTTGCATCATTGACAGCCTTAGCTACACCAGCAGCCCCACCTGCTAACGCCCCAACGGCACTGAGACCTGCAAAAACAGGTACCAAAAAAGGTAGAAAGCCTCCAACTTTACTCGGTACAGGAAGAATTCGAGGCTTTTTTACATTGCGTTTTCCACCAGCCTTTTTCACAGCTGCACGTGCACCCTGAAGTGCTAATTTGATAACACTGTGAGCATTTTTGCTAGGGATCATAGATTTTTTAGCTGCTGTAACAACTTTCTTCAATGACGAACCCAATCTTTTTTTCTTCTTCGTGACCCCCATCCCCAGTTTTGATTTTACTTTCATGGCATTCGTTATTGCCCAAGCGGCTGCCTTTTCACCTATTTTAGCGTCTTTTGCTAACACACGATCCCACGCTTTTTCAGCTAAAACTCTATCAGCTGTATTTCTTGTTGAAATATTATCTCTGTTTTGAGAATATAAAATGTCGTGTTCCTTGCAAGCTGTATCAAGGGGATTAATACCAGGATCACCACGTGTTAATCGCTTTGTTAATTTAGTCCCAGGGCCACAATATTGATAACCAGGGATGTGCAATTCTACAGGAAGGTTATTAATAACTTTATTTAATAGTCCTTTACCACGTCTATTTCGTTTGAAAGCTTTTGTACAACTGGCTATATCTTTCTTTGTAACCATAATTATATCTGTTCAAAAAACTTTTCAGACTGAAATGAAAACCTTTAAAAGCATGCTATTTATAGTACTCAAGTCAGTTGTTATCAAGATGGAGTTTAAAACACAATCTATGAAATTACCGGTTGCAAATTTTGACAAATTCACACTAGATTGGAAAAGAGAAGAAAAGCGTCATGGGAATTTATTACCAAACAGTGTACGCGCAATTTTCTGCGGTCCATCCAATTGTGGGAAAACGAATGCGTTACTTACATTACTAACACACCCAAACGGATTAAGATTTGAAAATATCTACATTTATTCAAAATCTTTGAACCAACCTAAATACAGATTTTTAGAAAAAGTTTTACAATCGGTGAATGATATAAAATACTTTCCTTTCAATGAACATGGAGAAGTTGTTCAACCGAATGAAGCACAACCTAACTCAATAATCGTGTTTGATGATGTGGCATGTGATAAACAAGATAACATTCGAGCATTTTTTTCCGTGGGTAGACATAGACTCATTGACTGTTTTTACTTGTGTCAAACGTACGCACGAATTCCAAAACATTTAATTCGTGATAACGTTAATTTCTTAGTACTTTTCAAGCAGGATGAAATGAATCTTAAACATATCTATGATGATCACGTAAACACGGATATGTCGTTTTCAAAATTTAAAGAATTATGTTCAGCTTGTTGGGATAATAAATATGGTTTTCTTGTTATTGACAAAGATAATGAAATTAATCAAGGAAGATATCGTAAATGCTTTGATTGTTTTATAAATTTGAGAAATTAATAAAAAAGTGTATCCTAATACTTTATAGAACTAGTTGCACTTTAGACTTCGATGAAACAAAATGTCTTTGAAGAACGAAAACTTTCATAAAAATGAAACGGATATTTTGCAGCAAATTGCTATAGCTAGTGATGCAATTCGACGTAAACATAAATTAATAAAATTGGGCAAGGAAGCAATTGAACAGACACTTAATAATACTTTTAAACCTATTGTTACCCCCCTTGAGAAAATTGTTGATGGTTTCAAAATAAGGGAAACAGTTAATTCTGTTGAAAAAGTGCAAAGTGAAGATATAGAAAATATTTATGATAATGATGATAATGATGATGATCATGATGGTGATGTAACTTTTATGTCAGCTACTGATGAAAGAGTAGATGAAAGAGAAGATTCCAATAATTCAGAATTTTTAAATGTCAATGACACTGAAAATAATAAAAAAACATCTTCTACTTCATGGGATGATAATATTAAACATTATCTTATATTGTTAGGTGAAAGAAGTAAAGAACTTGATAATATAAGTGGTGTACGGAAATTAACCAAGGATAGATTAATGATTGGAGATTCGCCAATAAATTTCAGTCAGGACTATATTCACGTGGGTGATTCAAATTTCCAAATAAGTAAAGGTTTACTTGAACTTTTATTTAAAAAAATTCCTGAAGAATCTCTAATAAGTTCTGATGATCTTGAAAATTATAGAAAAATTATTCTCGCAACGAATGCTCATAAAAAACATTATAAAGCAGCTAACGAGGTTCGTGATAGTAAGTCCTTTAAATATAAACATTTTATTGAAAAAATAATCCTCACATCCCCTGCTAGAAATAATGATAGACGAAGTAAAAGACAAGATATATCAGGTCGAGGTATGATACCTCAGTACATGGTTGCTAAAGAGGGTAATCAGTTGGATTACATTTACTGGGATGATCCGAATGAGTTGGTAGATCGATTACGTTTACTTTTAGCATCCCAAGCAGCTGGTAACTCAAGTCATACAAATGAAATTATATCAATCGTTGAAGAACTACGAGAAGCTGGGATTATTTATTAGTGAATTTTTTATTAATTGTATCATTTTTATGATGAGTATCGATATATTCGGACGTCTTTTTAGACAAACTGGAAACTCCAATCGTGGTCCTCCGGGAATTGGATTCAAGGTTACCAATTCAGGAAATTACGATCTAGATGGAAAGAGGCTATGCAACGTGGCTGGAGCTGAAGAATCGAATGATGCAGTGAATTTGCAATTGGTTCTAGATTTAATAAAAAAAGAAACTGATACCATCCATAATGTTATTGCTTCATTGCAAACTGAATTTTTTAACAAATATATGATAATTGATGTCCTCGAATCAACTGTCAATCAAAAATTGAAAAATATACAAATTGATCATAAATCGACTCAACTATTAGTGCTTCGCAATTCAGAGCTCATTTCACAATTGGATGTCAGACTGCATAGACTTAAAAATGAACACAGAGAAACTGCAGTTGGTTGAAGAACTGCATAAACCGGCTAGAAGAAATTACCAACGACAACATGTGGATATCCGTGGTATCGATGAAACTTGGCAAGCAGATCTCGTTGAAATGCTACCTTACGAGAAGAAAAATAAAGGTTATAAATACATCTTAACTATCGTTGATATATTTTCAAAATTTGCTTGGGCTATTCCTGTGAAAAGTAAGACTGCAGATGACGTCACAACAGCAATGAAATCAGTGCTAATCCAAGGACGTGTACCGAAAAATTTACATGTAGATAGAGGAAAAGAATTTTATAATAAAAGTTTCAGTAATCTCATGAAAAATTATAATATTAATTTATACTCTACGTTTAGTAATTTGAAAGCATCAATATGTGAGAGATTTAACCGTACTTTAAAAAATAAAATGTGGATACAATTTAGTTTGCAGGGAAATTATAAATGGTTTGATATTTTAACAGATCTTATTTCCTCTTACAATAATACAAGACATCGAACAATAAAAATAAAACCAAAAGATGTTACTAAAGAAAATGAAAAAAAAATTTTATTTAATATTTATAAAAAAGTTTCAAATAAAAACTATGAGAAGAAAACCAAAGTTTAAAATTGGTGATGAAGTAAGAATAAGTAAATTCAAACATACATTTGAAAAAGGTTATACACCTAATTGGACAACAGAAATATTTACAATTAGTCAAGTAAGAGATTCTGAACCAACGACGTACTTTCTCAAAGATTATCAAAATAAACTCATATCTGGTAGCTTTTATGAACAGGAATTAAGCAAAGTTAAGAATCCCAACATTTATTTGGTAGAAAAAGTGCTTAAGAAACGTGGAAATAAGTTATATGTAAAATGGTTAGGTTTTGATAATTCACATAATAGTTGGATAGAAAAATGAAATATAGTATGTAAACAATTTTTGTATCTATTTCTTAAGAATAAATGTTCTATAAATAAGTAGACAAATTAAAAAGCATTAATTTTTTTATTTTCCTGCTTCTCCCTCTCACGCGCATACAAAATTATATTTAATTAATAAAACTTGAACCAATATTTTGAATACTAGGCAAACTCTTTACAACTTCCTCACATAATTGTTTTGAGTGAAAAGTAATTATTTCAAAAAATAAAGCTTTCGTATGTGGGAAATTGACACACTTTTTTAACAATTTTTTCAAAACTTGAGAATAATATTTTTTTTAAAAGAAGATTCAAGTTTTTCACACATTTATAGTCAGTATTACACCACAATCTTTCACCAATAATTTTAACAATCACATTTTTAACATTTTGTAAATTTGATGATGATAATTCTTCAAGATGTTGTTCGATGCAAGGACTCAATTCACTCAAGATCAGAAACGTTGATTCATTCATTGTAAAGGGATGTGGTGATAATGAGTTGCTAGGAACACGTTCCAGTGACACCAAACGCTGGTTGTTCAAAACGACGAATCGGAGAAGAAGTGTTTGACAGTTGATTATCTGGGTGTTCATTTCATTGTGGAAAAAAAGTTTCATTTCTTCAAAAAA
The DNA here is from genome assembly GCA_030998225.1 of Diplolepis rosae. NCBI lineage: Eukaryota > Metazoa > Arthropoda > Insecta > Hymenoptera > Diplolepididae > Diplolepis > Diplolepis rosae. Next base: position 450,237 of record JAPYXD010000710.1, read on the forward strand.
ACTATTTAACAGCTTCCATTCTTCAGGGTGTAGAGAAATATTTGATTGTGGATGACTACTGATCAATTTTAATCTTGCACTTAAACTTCCATTTTTACATAATTCTGCACCAATGACTGCTTGCTTTGTGAATGATGAATTCAAGTTGTACGTAGTAGAAAGTAATAGTTGCTTTTTCGGAACGTAAGACATTTTTTATCTCAATTGTTTTCGGACACTGATGAATGCAATTCAAATTCGTTGTATTGGCCGCCTAGAAATTTTAAACGTACCTCTCCAACAGCAATTTCTCGAATTAATTCTTGATAATAATCTTCATCTGCTTGAAATAGTGTCAGTATTCGTTGGGGGAAAAAGATCACAAAGGTATTTTCAATATCTGCAGCAATTTTTGATCCGTATTTTGTAGGCACTCTTCGCAAACCCGTAATTTTGTAGAATTCGCCAACCTTTAGTTCCTTCAGGCTCTTGATAGGCAGGATGGTAGCAGCTCTATTCAATTTTTTTAAATCCATTATCAGATAAAGATATACTTTTGAAATTTTTGGATATTTCTTTAATATCTGATCTAACTTCAATTAAATGCTTTATCTCTTTGATATTTTTTAAGAGATTATTTATTCGAACTTGTATTTCACGTTTGCGATTTTTACATTTGTCCATTCAAGTAATGTCTCAAAATGAGTGTGGAGACACCATGTATCGCTCCTTTTTTATATCCATTATCCCCCCTTTTTTCCCTTTGTCTTATAACAGTTAATTTTCTTCACTTCTCCTTAAAAAATCTCTAGAAGCATTTAGAAGCATCTAGACTTTTCGAGAAGATTCTGGAGGGGATTTACATACCCCTTTCACAGGAAACAAGAGACGACATATCCTCGACTCCAGAAGCGGTCTCTTAAACTATATGCCTATATTTTTCTGAGAAATATTTTTTAACATTTGTCCTTCACATGCCTTTGTTTTCTGGTGGGAGATGTCATATCAATTTTATTAGCATAAACAATCCAAGCCCTAAGAACGAAATCATTTCACACATACCCCACGTCTAAATTAATCAGAAATAATTTTATCAAATTTATTACATTAAACATCCTGAGAGCGTTTAAATTAACCATATGCCTTTATTTTTCTGAGAAATATTATTATAATGGTAAATTTTTCACATATCCCGAATGTGATTTAATGTCATAAACGTAAGATATCAGATTACTGCAGTCTAACTGGGAGATGTCATATCAATTTTATTAGCATAAACAATCCAAGCTCTAAAAACGAAATCATTTCACACATACCCCACGTCTAAATTAATCAGAAAAAATTTTATCAAATTTATTACATTAAACATCCTGAGAGCGTTTAAATTAACCATATGCCTTTATTTTTCTGAGAAATATTTTTCAATATTTGTCCGTCACATGCCTTTATTTTTCTAGGAAATATTTTTTAACATTTGTCCTTTACATTCCATACGTACAGAGGTTAAACCAACTCCTAAAGTCTTTGAAATAAATGTTTCCCGAAAGAGATGACCCCCACCCCACCCCCACCCCCATTCATTAATAAACAATTCATCAAGGGTATAGTGTGACGTCATATGCTTCGAACTCCTTCTTGAAACTTCCAGACTTAGCTTGGAACAGAACCAATCGAAGCTTCTCGATGTCGGTAAATGTCGGTTACAGGAATTTGCATCTAGAACCGGCATTGTATAACTACTCTCGATCGTCGCGCTACGCGCTCCGTTCTTGTGCTCTTCACATACATTCAAGTTTATTCATTATAATTTGATACTGAAGCTCAAAACCAATTTCATAATAATATTACAGATGATGTGAATTACACATTTTCTCAAAGTCACTCAATTTCTTTTTGAATTTAAGTGAAACAGGAAATTCAATTTACTTAAGGCTCTATCAGCCTTAAGGAACACATTCTCATCATGCCGCTCGCGCTTCGAGCTCGATTTTCTGTATACATTTCAGTAACTTTTTAATAAATTACATGTTTGAAATAATTTATTTTCTTCCAAATCTCTCAAAAAGAAAAAACAATCGTAGACTTTATTTAAGGAAACGATTTTGCAGAACAACGCTTATTTCGTATCTCACATATTTTGGTGAAAAAAATCGAATTTTTTTAATACTAAAAATCAAAACATAAAATATACATCCTGTCGAGAAATTTCTTAATAAGAATGTGTAGACCTCATTTAGACAAATAATTTTTCATCTAAACGTTTTTTATGTATCTCATATATTTTGTCTAAAAAATTGAATTCTTGGATTTCAATCGTATTTTTTTTAATTGAAACGAAAAATATATGTTTTTTAGAAACTGTGAGATACAAAACTTGTAGATCTTTTTGAAACGAACAACTTTGTATTCTTGCGTTTTTTTCGTATTTCACATATTATTGTTAAAAAATTGAATTTTGGATTTTCAATAGTGTTTTTTTATAATTAAAATGAAAAATATGCATCTTATGAAAAAATGTTACAATTCAAATTTGTAGATCTTTATTTATTTAATAATATTGTATCATAACGTTTTTTCGTATCTCGTATAATTTAATTGGAAAATGGAATTTTGACATTGACTTTTTTCGAATTTGAATATGTTGTAACATTTCTAATTTTGATTTAATCAAAAAATGTTATCAAGATAATTTTTAGAGATTTATGAGCACTATCAAAAACCAGTATTGAAATTTTTGATTTCTTCAAAAAATTATTTTCAAAAACACAAAAGTAGTGCTCAATCCCTCAATTTTGATTGGATGTGGCTGGTTAACGAACTTGTCCTTACTTTTTCGGCTCCGACAAAGTGTGCCAAAGCACCATTCAATCTGATAATTCTATCGAGAGTTATGCCGCACACGACCTACTACAGACAGACAGACACTTTCGTAAAAACCGTTTTTTCTGACTCAGGGGGTCTCAAAACGTAAAGATTTGATGAAAATTTCGAAAGTCATTTTTCACATAAAACCAAAATACCTTCTCATCCATGATGAGAATGTAAAAATGTGTTTGATTTAACAATTAAATTACAAAAGAATTGTAAGATAAACTTTTCAAGAAAAATTCTTTTAATTATTTATTGTTAAATATTATCTCATTATTTTAAAACAACTTAATCAATGTGCGATTTCTACTACGAATTACCTTTATTGATACATTTAGTTCAGAAACTTTAACAGATAAATAGTTTGACCAGCGCCCGATCATTTCCCGACTAGAAATTCTAACCAAAGAAAACTCCAACCAGCCCCTGTCGAATCTCCGAGTGAAACTGTCAAAAAAAATGACTCGAAAGTCCTCGACCAGTTCCCGACTAGGAAGATGATCAAAAAAATAACCCGACTAGCCCTCAACTAATGCCCATCTTTAACTGGGTCCAAGTGAAGTTATTTCTACACGGGTGATTGTCAGTGAAACTTTCACTGAAATGAAAGAGTAACCCATTTTCAGAAATTTTATCAGTGAAATTCTGGTTAACTAATATTTTTAAGTATTTTCTCATCAAAACAACTACATCGAAAAAAATATTTTTTTAACTAACTTTTTAGGTTTATTTGATTGGAGTAAATAATAGTTGTAACAAGTGAAATGTAGCTAATTTTTTCAATTCAAAGAATAAGTAGTGATTTCTACTGCTTCTTTATACTATCAGGGATGCAATTTTATTGATTTTATTATTCACGCCACATTAATTAAACTAGATATTTAGTTTTTGTCACTACATCGACACAATCAACTGCATATAACATTAATGTTAACTACTTATTTTTAACAATAAAAAAATGTTATTATTTGCTAAAGAATAATGGTCAATTTGATTAGGAATGTATTAGTTAAATTTAATACTTTTCACTATACAATGGGTCCTTTGTTAAATTTTTCGCATTCATTTTTACACTCTCATCATGTATGAGAAGGTATTGGTTTTATGTGAAAAATGACTTTCGAAATTTTCATCAAATCTTTACGTTTTGAGACCCCCTGAGTCAGAAAAAATGGTTTTTACGAAAGTGTCTGTCTGTCTGTCTGTCTGTAGTAGGTCGTGTGCGGCATAACTCTCGATAGAATTATCAGATTGAATTGAGCTTTGGTACACTTTATCGGAGCCGAAAAAGTAAGGACAAGTTCGTTAATCAGCCACATCCAATCAAAATTGAGGGATGGAGTACTACTTTTGTGTTTTTGAAAATAATTTTTTGAAAAAATCAAAAATTTCAATACTGGTTTTTGATAGTGCTCATAAATATCTACAAATTATCCTTATAACATTTTTTGATTAAATCAAAATTAGAAATGTTACAGCATATTCAAATTCGAAAAAAGTCAATATCAAAATTCCATTTTCCAGTTAAATTATACGAGATACGAAAAAACAGTATGATACAATATTATTGAATAAATAAAGGCCTACAAATTTGAATTATAACATTTTTTCATAAGATGCATATTTTTCTTTTTAATTAAAAAAAAAACCTATTGAAAATCCAAAATTCAATTTTTTAACAATAATATTGGAAATACCAAAAAAACGTTAGAATACAAAGTTGTTCGATTCAAAAAGATCTACAAATTTTGTCTGGCGCAGTTTCTGAAAAAACATATATTTTTCGTTTCAATTCCAAAAAATACGATAAAAATGAAAAAATTCCATTTTTTAGACAAAATATGTGAAATACAACAAAAACGTTTAAATGGAAAATTGTTTACCTAAATGAGATCTACAAATTCTGATAGAGAAATTTCGGGACAGGATGTATATTTTATGTTTTGATTTTTAATGTTGAAAAAATTCGATTTTTTTCACCAAAATATGTGAGATACGAAATAAGCGTTGTTCTGCAAAATCGTTTCCTTAAATAAAGTCTACGATTGTTTTTCCTTGTTAGATATGTGGAAGAAAGTAAATTCTTTTAATCATGTAATTTATTAAAAAGTTATACTGAAATGTATACAGAAAATCGAGCGCGAAGCGCGAGTGTCATGATGAGAATGTGTTCCTGAAGGCCGATAGAGCCTTAAGTAAATTGAATTTCCTGTTTCACTTAAATTCAAAAAGAAATTGAGTGACTTTGAGAAGATGTGTAATTCACATCATCTGTAATATTATTATAAAATTGGTTTGAGCTTCAGTATCAAAATATAAGAAATAAACTTAAATGTATGCGAAGAGCACAAGACCGAGCGCGAAGCGCGAGGTCCAGAAAGAACGGAACGCGAAGCGCGACGATCGAATCGCGCGCCCTAGGCGCGCTCAAACTTGCGAGCGAAGGGAGCTGCGCGCGAAGCGCGCGATGAGAATGTGCCCGCGAAGCGGGCAGATTTTTTTTTATAGAATTCTTAGTGTTTTGTAATATAACAAAAATTCTAGTTGTTTCAACTACACATTTTTGTGAGTTTATAATTGAAATGCCAATACAGTGCATAACTTTTACAACCTGAACTGTATTTATGCTAAATGATGTTTTTCAATGCATGTAGTAACGTAAAGAAATTGATTAAAAAACTATCAACATAGCTACACCCAGAAAAAAGTTTCTTTGATTTAAAGAGATTTCTTGATTACTGTTTTTCTTTCGAATTAAAAAAATGAATGTATACGCAGTTGCATAGTACATAGTACATAGTACCTTCTCATCCATGCTGAGAATGTAAAAAATGTTCAATCAAATAAATAATGTTAAAAAAATAATTATTTTTATTTAAAGAAGGCTAAAAACGTGATTTATTGGAATGAAATAAATTTATATTTGTTCCAAAGGTATCTTTACTTTGAATTGAAGAGATGAAGTCAAAAGAACGATTTTTTAAATTGAAATAAAACCTTTTTCTGGGTGTATGTTTAATCTTGGAGGAAGAAAAAGTTGAATATAATGTAAGATTCTGGACCTAAATCACGCAAAGCAGAAATCTCTATTAAAATCTGTCAACACATTACAATCCGTTTCTATCCGAGTCCTTCCTGTAGGGTCTATATTCCCCATTGGTGTGGTTAAGAATAAGGCATGCGGGAGTGGATAAAAGGGAGCGCGGGTTCTTGGGGACTCGGAAGGGTTTCCAGTACGGGTGGAAGAGCAACGGGGGTGGATTTCATTGAACGCTACCCAGAATTCGACGGTGCTGCTACGGTGACTATGCGACAAGCAACTAGAAAGGGAGAGATACTTGTACAGGGTTTGGGATCCTTTCTGACGCTGCGGTAGATCTCTGGGGTTGCGTGTTAATGCATTCAACGAAGAAATTAAACGAGTCCATAACATCTGAAACTCGTTGAGATTTTTTGAACTGCACCCGGCCTGGATTAGGGTGCCGTTCGTTAAATCCCTCTTGATCGCCAGCGTGTCTCATCCCGAGGGAAGCGTGCGCGAGTCGTTTGCTCTCGAAGCAGTGCGACGAGCAGTGCCTTCACTCCAACGAAACTCGTCTAGTCAGGATTTTTTACGTTACTTTATTGTGGATCAACAGGAAGAGAGACTCACCGGTTTTGAGTTTAAAGGATCAAGCGAAGATTCTCAAATTTGTATCAATCAGAAAATACTAATGCTGGAATATGTGCATGTATGTGTCAATTTGTGTAGAAAGAACGTAGAGTTTATGATCTAAAGGAGTAAAAAGAGAAAGACAAAAGTGTCGAATGTCCGGGATATTCATCTCGTGTCCCGTATCAGGTGAGTGAAAATTATCTCTCGATTGTCTTATTCCCTTTAAGGAGAGACAATCGAGAGAGAATTAAAGAGAAGTACTGAAATGAAAATAATAGACCGAGCAGGAAAATAATATTCTGATGATGAGACTAATATCGGTATCAAATGATGATAAATTTGAGATATAATTTGAAAAGAGGGAGCACTAAATTGTAAGGATAATTATAACTTGTTGATATTATTGGTCAAATTATCATTATTATTATCATAACTAATTTAATGATTATGCAGATATTTCAAGATTAAATTTGATGATTCAATGCTGGAAAATTGGAGTCTGACATAACTGCTTTCTTTTCAAACGTTATCATAATTTCTCTATTATTTGTCTAGGTCATAATGAAACCAGTGACAAGTATGTGTTTGTTATCTTCCATTCCTAATTGATCGATTACTCCGTTATACGTTCCTCAGAAAAAAATATGTTCAATGACATTATTAGTGAAGCCAAGTCAGTACAAAAAGTGCTAAACATTTTCTCTATAATTGAGTTGATTATTGGTAAAAAGAAAAACAAATTTTTTATTCACAATTTTTTTCAAAATATTAAGAATCATTTGTCTAAAATACTATGATAAAAACTATTTTATTATTTTAGTTGTTCTGACCTGTGCAAACTAATTTAATAATCAATGCTTAACATGTTATCATAATCTTGACTTTAATTCCATATTGAACATCGCTGGTGATTCGGCGTGAGTGATAAACTTTTGTTAAACATTTTTACGACCGCCAGGAAACAGAAATTTCATTTAATAGCTAGTAATATTAGAGCGAAAGTAAATTTTTCCAATAAAAAGGAAAACATTTTATTATACTTAGAGTTTCTACATAAAATGGTAAAATATTTGCTGACTTATTAAGTATATACCGTGAAAAATTGTATTGGATTTAATACAATTTAATATACAAGAAGTAAATTAAAATTAATATTTTTGTAAATTTTAAAAAATAATGTGCATGCGTTTTCAATTACATTCATTTTTAATAGCAATAAATTAAATTTGATATACATTATTGAAATAAATACACATGTGTATGAAAATTCAAATAAAAGTTTGTTTTTTCGTTAGATGTAATGAAAATTTAATATAGAAATTAAATCTTTATTACAATTTTCTATTCAATTTTTTATTTCGTATACTCGTTATGCAGTAAATAATTTTCATAAGTTGTTTATATGTATTTCATGATTCATAGAATATTATGAACATTATTAGGTGTAAAAAACTTTAAAAAATAAGCCTCAGTTTACATCAAAAAAATATAATTTTGCTTTTTGTTTTCTGCATTTAACAATGGTTATTTGGAGATTTCGGTTTTTCCCTTTCTATCAAAAAAAAAAAAAAAAAAAAAAAAAAATATGACTTTTTTTAGATCGGTGTTTTAAGAACAGACAGTACAGAGTATTAAATAGAATTTTTAATAAACCAATCAGACAAATTACAATACACAAAATTCTAAAAATCTATTTTTGAATAAATAATCATGAAGGCTACAATATTTTTTTCTAAACTACACAGCAAATAAAAGCATAAAATTGATAATAGATAACAGAATATTTTGGCTCAAATTTAGCCATCCAATCGTTAATATAAGCACATAAGACTGCTTTTAATAATGGTCTGGTTTGTATAACATCTTAAAGTAAGCCGAATTTTGGGCTCGAATTAAAGAAATCTTCACAGTGTATGTTTGGTTTTTTATCAAAGTTTCTAACATTAATAATTGGCCTTTTTCTCAATTCAATTAATAAATGTGCAGATTTTGTTTATTTAAGTTGATATTTAATACTTTAGAATTTTTTTAAATATTGATCATAAAAAATATTAAAAGATGATACTAAAAACGTAGATAGAAATATAAATATGCTACCGATTATTATCCAAATGCTTTCCCTATTCAAAGAATAAATTATTGTAAAGAGTTGACATTTGTATTGTAAAGAATGCAACATAAATAGTAATTCGTGTATAAATATTGTAAGCATAAGCATCTGTATCATACCCACTGCAATACAGATGATAACGCTTACAATATTTTACTCTCTCCAAATAGGAAAATCATCGTTATCATAAATCTGTAACATCCTATTCTTTCCGTATGTAACAGTATTATTATCTTCAAAGACATATAGTAGTGTTCGACATAATAGTCACGTGACTATTGACATTCAGTGATTTTATTAATAAAATAATTATTCGAATGAATTATCTGTAGAAAATAGCAATTTAGAAAAAGGCGAAGTCTCGTCTTAACGAAAAACGTCTGATAAAAAAATCGATAATATATCTGAAACTGTACAAAGTTGAGAATAAAAGAAAACTACTAGAAGTAGAGGGAGATTTCATGGAATCCATGAGCTTCAATTCATAACCACAATAATCTGATAGGGACAGTTAATGGCCCCTGATTGCTGATTAGAGGGTGGATTGAACGATGGAATTAAAGAGCTGTGTAAATATACAGTAAAGTTGAACAGTTGTTGAATCTATGGCCGATAACTAATCCGGCTGCTGCAACTAATTTGTGCTTCATTCATCTTTTTATCCTCATAGAACAAAAGATTTAGGTCTAAAAATTGTTTCAATCCCATTACAGTCCTTTTCAAAATTTTATAAACCAATCAATGTATTTTAAAGTATATCATATGATTAAGGATGTTTAGATGATACATTCAACCTTACAACTAATGAAATATTTATATTGATTAATAATATAAAAGAAAGTAGAACAATCATTGTAACGAACTTTGTAAAATAAACCTAATCTGACTTCAGCTAAAAACAGTCTATTAGTGTGTGGCCATTTGTAGTCTTGTGTTTTTTTCTTTTATCTTATATAAAAATTGTTATTCTTTTTCAAATTCAATCACTGGAAACAATTTTATTTACCAATCTGTTTCTTCTTTAGCGAACTTTCCACTACTCTATTTATTATGCATTTCTCGAACATAAATTAGAACATGAATTATTATTAAAAAATGTTAATTCATGCAATACAGGGTTGTGAATAATTTATTCTGTATGAATGGAAATAAGTCGGAACTGCTTTTTTAACCAAAATTACAGTTTTTATCTAGGTTAAAAAAAAAATAAAGAATAAACTTCAAATGACTATTGTCAAATAATCAATCATGAGCAATAATATCTTTTCAAAACGAGAACAAATTCTATTTCTTTTTTGTAATTAACTAAGAATTAAATTCCTTCGATTTCATGAATCAGTACAGAGATTCAAGTTATATTGTAAAAAACTGTACCGCATGAATATCTATTATTTTCTACTCATAATACGATTTTTATGAATTCAGAAATATTCTCAAACAAGCAAAAACTGTATTTTGAACTGTAGAAATATTTTTCACTTATTTATCAGATTATTTAACTTTACTCCTGGAATTATTTAATCATATTAAATACTTGCATTTAAAAAATTCACAAGATTTATTTACTAATGTTATCCAATGACTCATTTTTAGCCATTGAATCAATAATATAAATAGTCATTTGATGAAACTAGTAAACAAAAATTTGGACTGCTTCGCAAACAATATTAATGATTAAAAAAAACTGAAACTAAAAATATATTTCTCATAACAAATTTTTCAGGAAATCTTTATAGTAATTTGTAAAACTAAAATAAAAACTACGCATTACATAAAAAAATAATCCGAATTAATTTTACACATCTTTTTTAGTAGGATAATTTTACTTATCAACGTTTCTATTTCATACATCACATATTTTGAATGGAAGATAGAATTCTGCATTTACAAGGCAATTTTCATTATTAGAATAAAAAATATACATCTTATGAAAAAATGTTCAAATCAAGAATTTGTTAATCTTTTTTAAGCAAATAAGCTTCTTCCCTAACTATTGTTTGTATCATTTTGTATTTTTTTGTATTTTATTCGTTCACTGGAAAATATACCAGGATCTAAGATTGAAAATTCTGATTTTTCAAAAATGTTGGTCTTATTTTTTGAATTTTTGTCAGATAAGTATGACTAAGGAACTCGTCCTTTCTATTTGGGCCCCGATTAATTTGACTGAAGCGCGCTTAAGCCTAATGATCCTTTCGACAGTTATTGTGTCCATAGACAACAAAGACAACACCAAATGGCGGACGGGAATGAAAAAACCTTTTTTCCTATTATCAGGTTAAATTTTTTCTACTAGGGATTATAAATAGATATTTATGCTACACGGGAGGAAGAGGATGATTCTGACGAGTGTGAAGTTGTGCACGACTCGTGTAGCATACTTTATTATTTCTCATGCATGCACGGAAATGGCCACATTTTTCCTGAAACACCATTTGGTCCGTTAGATGGCAGCACTCGATGATGTAAAAATGACGAAAAAATCACGGTGCTAACGCAAATCACGCAATTGCTCCCGCATTTTTCTTGTGTACCCCAAACAGGGTATTTTCTTCCCGCGTTTCAGGCAAAAAAAATGGCCATTTTTGTGCATTTATGACCCGCTAGTAGAAAAAGTGCATTTTTATGTCTCCTGTGGGGCAAACAAATCCATTTTTTGACCCCAAAGTGGAAAAAAATCGTATGCAACACGGTAGAAAAATTTGTTTTACTCGTGTGATTGTTGCCCTTACTTTGCTCGGGCATCAAACTTTATACTCGCAAGATAAACTTTTTTTCTCCCTGAGCGCATAATATACTATTTCGGATTCAGCGGATCATGAAACGAGGACATTCGTTTAAAAAAAGGATCTGTAATTTCATACAAATCTAATACTTACTCATATCTGATGGGAATGAAATAAACAATTGATTAAAATTAAAAAGTCAGAATTATGCATATAATGATATATACGCTATGATCCATATTCTATGAAAACTTTTATATCTTTGTGCTACATGAAGAAATGTACAAGGCATGCTAGCCATTTGAGAAATAGAATACCAATTTTTAATTTGGACGTGTGCAATATTTATTACACCTTTTCTTTCCTACAATATCGGAATCCTATGGCTCGTTGGCTAATGGTTTGAAGATCGATGCGAACAGGGGGAAGTCGAGGGAAGTAAGGGACATGAGAGGCATAAGGGCACAGTCTGCTCTTCAGAATTCAGATTTGTGCTCTATTAGATACTCGAAACTCCGCTTTCCTGGTAACTCTGCCAAGAACGACACCATTACCATTAAAATTCCCTTTAAACTTTCCTCAAAGAGTATTATTCATTTCATATTTTTAAATATTTCATAGGTGCACTTTGATTTCAGATGCATTTTGAAAAATAAATTTGTATTCAAACTCTTTTCTTGGACATACAGAAAATATTAAGTTAATTTAACGCAACTCTGATTGATTTAAACAAATTTGTTTGTTAAATATAACATATTATTCAATTTATAAAAACTGGAAAATCTAAACATTTATTTGAATCATTCAAAACGTTGAACGACTGCATATCACTGTATTTTTATCGATTCGACCAAATTTTTCTCTTATTGTAAATTTTTTATTTGACTGCAAATGATATTCTTTTAAAAAAGAGAACGAGTGCTGAAAATACTTGAATAACTCGCAAGACATTATTTTCATGTACATAAACTATTTCAGAGTCAAGACATTAAACTGCAATGGTTCCTCAATGATCATAATGATGAAGAGGAATTGGGACAGAAACTACTGACCGAAAACTCGATAAGGGTATGAGCTTCCTCAAACATCCATGGGGTCGACCCTGGGAAAATGTGTTTTCGTATAAAAAATGTGACTGAAGGAATCCTTAGCATCGATCAAGAGGATCATTCAAGTAAGATATGTGATTATTATTTATTTAAACTAATATAAAGAAGTGCTAATAGTATCGATTTTAAAATAGCAAATGCATAAATAATAAGAAAAATATGATCTATACATTTATTGAGCCTATTTACACCATACCAATTTTCGTTACGGTAGCAGAAACTGCTACGCGTAGCAACCAAGCAGGAGCCTCGAATATAAATGAAACACTTCTGATTGAGTTCCGAGCGTAACAGTTTCTGCTGTCTTAAGAAGAATTGCTGCGGTTTAAATAAGCTTATATTAGTAACATTCGAAAATTAAGTAACTTATTTGACAACATACGAAAGATATAAATATTTTTTTAATCCATTTAAGGGGTTAGGCCACTCTAGACACAGACACAAATAGGCATATTTTGAGATTTTTTTTCAGCCAAACCATGGAATAAATCGAGATCACAAAATAGAGTTTTTATTATACATGTAAATGACTGTACAAAAAAAAATCTGCCCGCTTCGCAGGCACATTCTCATCGCGCGCAGCTTGCTTCGCTCGCAAGCTTGAGCGCGCCTAGGGCGCGCGATTTGATCGTCGCGCTTCGCGCTCCGTAATACTCGATCGTCGCGCTGCGCGCTCCGGAATTACATTTAAGTTTATTTCTTATAATTATAATATAATAATTATATTATAATATAATTATTATAATTATATTATATATTATAATTATTATATTATATATTATAATATTATAAAATAATATAATAATAATTAATCAGTTTAAGTGAAACAGGAAATTCAATTTACTTAAGGCTCTATCGGCCTTAAGGAACACATTCTCATCATGACTCTCGCGCTTCCGCTCGATTTTCTGTATACATTTCAGTAACTTTTTAATAAATTACATGATTAAAATAATTTATTTTCTTCCAAATCTCTCAAAAAGAAAAAATAATCGTAGACTTTATTTAAGGTATAGTACGATCACGAAAATTAGACCTCAGGCTAAAATAGATAATTTTGATTTCAAGAATAGCAATATTATTATTGAAGGGCTAATTTGAAAAAGAAAAGGTTATTTTTCATGAAAAAAATTTGAAACACAAAAAAATAATGTTATTAATAAATTTCATTTTTGCCCAAACTTATTTTCTTATCGCTTCGAGCAAAATTTTTAAAAATGATGCGATTATAATAAATCACGATTCATTTTTTTAGAAAAAAGATTCTCTACAACTTGACCGTTTCCGATTTTTGAAAATCAATTCTTTAATGGCTGAAATTATAAAAAAACAATTTTTCAAAACAAAATTTTTATAAACAAATTGCTGTATTTGATAATAATTAATTCAATTTCAAAAATAGGAAACGGTCAAGTTGTAGAGAATCTTTTTTCTAAAAAAATGAACCATAATTTATTAGAATCGCATTATTTTCAAAAATTTGACTCGAAGCGATAAGAAAATAAGTTTGGGCAAAAATAAAATTTATTAATAACATTATTTTTTTGTGTTTCAAATTTTTTTCATGAAAAATAATCTTTTCTCATTCAAATTGGCCCTTCAATAATAATGTTGCTATTCTTGAAAGCAAAATTATCTATTTTTGTCTGAGGTCTAATTTTCGTGATCGTACTACCTTAAGGAAACGATTTTGCAGAACAACGCTTATTTCGTATCTCACATATTTTGGTGAAAAAAAGCGAATTTTTTTAATATTAAAAATCAAAACATAAAATATACATCCTGTCGAGAAATTTCTTAATAAGAATGTGTAGACCTCATTTAGGCAAATAATTTTTCATTTGAACTTTTTTTATGTATCTCATATATTTTGTCTAAAAAATGGAATTATTGAATTTTAATCGTATTTTTTGGAATTGAAACGAAAAATATATGTTTTTTCATAAACTGTGTAAGACAAAAATTGTAGATCTTTTTGAAACGAACAACTTTGTATTCTTACGTTTTTTTCGTATTTCCAATATTATTGTTAAAAAATTGAATTTTGTATTTTCAATAGATTATTTTTGAATTAAAAAAAAAATATGCATCTTATGAAAAAATGTTACAATTCAAATTTGCAGGTCTTTATGTAGAAAATAATATTGTATCATAACGTTTTTTCGTATCTCGTATAATTTAACTGGAAAATGGAATTTTGATATTGACTTTTTTCGAATTTGAATATGCTGTAACATTTCTAATTTTGATTTAATCAAAAAATGTTATCAGGATAATTTTTAGAGATTTATGAGCACTATCTAAAACCAGTATTAAAATTTTTTATTTTTTTAAAAAATTATTTTCAAAAACACAAAAGTAGTGCTCAATCCCTCAATTTTGATTGGATGTGGCTGGTTAACGAACTTGTCCTTACTTTTTCGGCTCCGATAAAGTGTGCCAAAGCTCTATTCAATCTGATAATTCTGTCGAGAGTTATGCCGCACACGACCTACAGACAGACAGACAGACAGACAGACAGACACTTTCGTAAAAACCATTTTTTCTGACTCAGGGGGTCTCAAAACGTAAGGATTTGATGAAATTTTCGAAAGTCATTTTTCACATAATACCAATACCTTCTCATCCATGATGAGAATGTAAAAATATTGCAAAGCGATAGATTCCAAAATGGCAATTGTGCAGCATTTTTCCGATGACGCCTTTATTTCTGGAAGGTCCACAGCCGGTCAAACAGCTCCTGTAATTTTTTAGTTATGATGAGTCACTGAAGCTTTTTTGATTACACATAAGAATAGCTAGACAAGTACGTAGGATTTTTTTAATATATTGATTTTTGTCCAAATGACGCACTTCTAAAGTAAAAAAGTATAAAATTCCATAAAAAATCGTCAGAAAATTGTTAATAAAAACGGAACTATGCAATATAATATATACTTGAAATTTGAAGTTTTGAGATAAACGCGTTTAAAGTTTGAGGTAGTAAAAAATCATGATTATCATAATTATTTTTTTCAGTCAATTATATGTATAATAAAAATCCTATTTTTTAATCTCGATTAATTTTATGGTTTCGATCAAAAAAAATTACAAAATATCCCTATTTTTGTTTGCCTCTAGAGTGGCCTAACCCCTTAACTTGTGCATAAACAGAGAAAAATATTATACTAGTACATACATACGAGAAAAAAAGTCACCACATAGCTTTGAAAATATTATAAATGTCTTGGGAGGTATTTTACATTTTTTTCTTTAAGAAAAAGTACGTGGTCATTTTTTTGTTAAAAGGCGCTTAGTCTTAGAAGCAGGGAGTCCGCTTTTAGGATAAGGATCGTGACATTAGAAAAAATCGGTTTTTTCGCTGTCATCCTAAACTAAAGGCTATAAATTAGTATTATTGTCTCCACTACATTCATTTTACTGTTATATTTATAGAAATTCAGAAAATATTTTACAGATACCGTTTAATATACATATTTTTATAATACAATAGGTAAAACAAAAAGTAAATTCGACATTCTGTTTTTTTATTAAATTTTTTATTGATTTTACTTCAGTATGAGAAATGTTAAGTATGCAGCCTGTAAATCATTAGCTTCATATTTGTTGAATTTAATTTATTTTTAGGTTACATTGTTAATAATTTTCGGAGTTAAGCGCTTGTATTTTTATAGGGTCTAGACTCTGGATTTGAATTTAATTAAAAATTTCAAGTTTAGGTCTAAATTAGTTTTTTTGTATTACATAGGAAAAAGACAAGTGGAAATTAAGCGGATGGATAAAAGTTTTACTCTCACACAAGAACTTCTTAACTTCACAATCTGGAGTTAGTTTAAATTTCTCTATTCTATTATGTAGTAGTCCAACACCAGTTGTCTATTTACTAAGATAAGCAGCTTTATTAAGAGAGTAAACATTTTAATTGGTAATTAATACTTTTCTATTGTAAAAAACCTAATTTTTCTAATTAAAGTTTACTAACTTAATTGATTTATGGAGTGTAAGTTTAGAGAGAATTTCATCACCCCCTTCATTTGAAAACAAGAAGAGCTGACTTTCTGAAGTGTATTTATTTTCATAATTTTCTATATTTTTGGAAAATTATTCATGGTAAACTGGCAAAAGGGTCGGTTACCACAGTTAGTACACTAGGAGTTTCATCTGCTTCGATTGTGTTGAATATCGACATCTGCAGATATATAAAATCTTGCCAAGTGTTTTCGAAGTTGTCGAACAACCTCATAATGAAAGTTTAAAACTCTTTTGAAACTCTCCAAACGTAGACTCCTTAGGAAATGAAATTACGACTTCTAACTCCTTACTACGTATAACTCCATATTTTATATCAATGCGATGCAAATTACTTTCATCAAACATATCCGATTAAGAGTCGATTTTGTTTCTGAAAATTTGTCCTCTCACCTTTATTATCGATTCACTCTGCAAATTTTAAACAATTTGATGAATATATGAAACAAATAATTTATATGGCACTCAGAGAATGTCCTCAGACTACATAAAATTAATATTTCTATATGGAACTGAGACGCGCCCGTCGACTACCTGGTTTTACCCGGATCCTATCCGCCATTTTAAGCAGGGTTGTTTAAACCCACTATAATATTAATGCTTATTACTGTTACAATAAAAAGAAACAAAAGAAATTTTGTTCAAATGCTTTGATCAATTGATAGGGGCGACAGTATATAAATATATGTATGTAATTATTGTTACCTTGCCCGCATTAATTTTATGTATTTATCGAAACGTAATAATCTCACTGTTCTTTCCAAATCATGGAATATTTAATTATCACAGAATATTTATTGTTATTGAATCAACTTATATCTTACATTTGAAATAAGCAATATGGATGCGTTTTACAAATCAATTTTGTTTTCAAACTTTAATCTAACACAATGACAGACAATTCTTTAATTCAAAAATATAATAAAACAAAATGTTCTTCAAAAGTACTGGAGAAAATGCTATTTCCAAGAGCATAGTTATGTTTATTTGAAGCACGGTCTTCTACCATAACTCAATATAATACGGAACTCAAATCTTATCGTGAAACGTTCCTCATCTTAAGCATATGGGGCCTAATTTCTCAAGTGATACCACCCCAAAAAACGAAGTCGTCCGATCGGCCTTAAAATTTGTCTGGTTGAGGCCTTATTTGATGGTACTTCCTACCAAAAAATTTTTTTCGTTTTGACCAATATTTGCTGAAATAAGGGGGGGGGGGGGGGCAATTTTCAGACTTTTGATGGGAAGCCTCTTCTTCAAACGAATATAACTTATTTCTTTTTGCATAAAGCGAAATTTTACTTTATATGTTTTCTTCCGTCTTTGTCGCGATCTTTCAACTGGTTGTAACCATTTTTGAAAAAAATCAAAATTTGACCTCCATTTTCGAAAATCAAAAGTAAATTTGACTTTTTCTCAAATTTGCACCCATTTTTTTTTTTTTTAAATCGTCTAGTTAAAAAGCTAAGATTTTTTCCTATAAAATAGCACGATTGCAGGTTGGCGGTTTTTTTATTTTCGAGCAATTGTGCGATGAATAACCAGATGCTCCGCCGGAGCTGAGGCCGCGCGACCGTTCGCTACCGTCTTCACGGTGGGGAACCCGTAGAACACACTCAAGCTAATTATTTAAATTACATAATATCATACTGGGTTAATGTAACTGTTCTCTGTGAAATACATGTGGGATGTTTAGAAATCTAACCTCAAAATTTAAATATATGATATTTCATCACGTGAAATCAAAATCACGTGGCAGGGTTTGTTTCTTTGTCCATTTGTCTTCATTTGTTTCGTTGCTTCGTCACTTCTACCACCAGAGTTCCACTATTTTCATTTCCCATAAGAAAAAATACTTTGGCTCAGCATAATATCCCAGCATACGAGTTGGGTACATTATTTTCAGATTTCATCTGAGAAGAATTTCTTGAAGCAGGTTTGTCTTCAGAAATAATTCAATTTCATAATATAATTTTCAAGCATAAAAGTAGCCTTGCTTATCTCTAAGCTCATGCAGAAGATATAAAGATATAAAGAGATTAGCAGCTCGTTCTAGCTTACAACGTTCTTCAAAAAATCACATACTCACCCCTCAAGCTTTATTTCGGTGGGCAAAGAGTAATAGCAAAGAAACTGAAATTTTCTTCAGCAGCAAATAAAGTTATGCCATATCTACCGAGATTCTGAAAGGACGATTTGACCAAGCAGTAACGATTCCGGGTACACTTGCTTGAAAACATAAAAAAAACGCCATCCTGAAATTTTTCTACTTTATAGGACAAAATCTCAGCTTTTTAACTAGATGATTTAAAAAAAATAAAATGGGTCCAAATTTGAGAAAAAGTCAAATTTATTTTTTATTTCCGAAAATGGAGGTCAAATTTTGATTTGTTTTAAAAATGGTTACAATCACTTGAAAGATCACGAAAAAGACTGGAAAAAATATATGAATTAAAATTTTGCTTTATGCAAAAAGAAATAATTTATATTCGTTTGAAGAAGAGGCTTCCCGTCAAAGGTCTGAAAATTGGACCCACCCTATTTCAGCAAATATTTGTCAAAACGAAAAAAAAAAATTTTGTAGAAAGAATCATAAAATAAGACTTCAATTAGCCTTATTATGTACCTTATTATTATGTGCCTTAACATATGTACCTATCTAATAATTTTTATGATTGTAAATGAAAAATCAACACCAATTCCAAACAGCCCCAATGATCAAATAGCAATAAAATAATAAACTAATAAATTGTGAAGTATGACAATAATTATGAATAAGTTTAATTTGATATTAAGATGAATTTTCAAAAAATTTTGCAGCATGATACAGTTCTAATAATAAAAAGGATATTTTTAACGTAAATTTTACAGCCCTAATACTTTTTAAAATAAATTATCTTACTGTAATTTCCATCACGATCTCTAATAAATTGGCTTTCCTCAGTAGGCTAGATACCACAACTTTGCAACAGCTATTTAATAATCTTACTATAACCTCACATGAACCTAATATCTAGATCATCAAGGTTTCTTAAAGGTTTCCACCTTTGAAGTACAACTTCTAATCAAAGTTGCTGCAAAGTTTTGTTCTGCAACGGAAATGTCTTGACTTCTACTAATAAATGATTTTGCTTGCAGGATCAGTGTTGACCTTTTCGTTAACACGAAGAGGCAGGATGATCCTCTAGCTACCTCCAATTCTCTGAAGGAGATAATTAAAGACACAGAACAGGAGTTAAAAGTTCAGAACGTTGGTTATGTTATCATCGCAGAGTCACCCTCTTGGAGGGCGTATACTACTCGCCCTTTTTCTCCTAATCTCAAGCTTAGCCTTATCTCGGGCTGCAGCATTTCCTGATTGGACAGATTGCCCAGCAGTGTGCAAATGTAAATGGACCTCCGGCAAAAAATCTGCCCTCTGTCCGGACGCCGGACTAACGTCATTACCACCTTCTTTGGACCCAGACATGCAACTACTGGACCTATCAGGCAACGAAATACCAGCCTTAGAATCAGAAACATTCAAGCGGGCAGGTTTACTAAACTTGCAAAAAGTATTTCTGCGCAATGCAAAGATACGCGAAATTCACGCCGATGCCTTTAAAGAGATGCGAATCTTAGTCGAGGTTGACCTCTCCAATAATCTTATTAAAAGTCTTGATTCAAATACCTTCTTGGGTAACGAAAGATTACGTATCGTAATTCTAAGTGGCAATCCACTTGGTACATTAAAGAGTCATCAGTTTCCAACCCTAAAACACATGCGAAATCTGGAACTTCAGGGATGTTTCCTGACAGAAATAAACAAGCTGGCTTTTGCTCGACTTAACGAATTGGAATCTCTGAGGCTAGATAACAACTTCCTACAATATGTTGATGCCACCTTAATCTCAAATCTGACGAGATTAAAAACACTAACACTCGACAACAACCGTTGGAAATGTGATTGCAGATTGAGGGAGTTTAGAAATTGGCTAATGACTGATGGACCAAGTAGGCTCTATTCAGTATCTCAGGTTTGTACAGCCCCACCAAGGTTAGAAGGTCGTCACTGGGAAGACGTGAAGCCAATAGAATTTGCGTGTGAACCTAAAGTTGTGACTCACGCTAGTACCACTCAAGTTGAATTCAATGGAAACTTGAGTCTCACTTGTTTAGCCACAGGGGATCCTGAACCCGACATGTGGTGGCAGTTG
The DNA here is from genome assembly GCA_030998225.1 of Diplolepis rosae. Classification (NCBI taxonomy): domain Eukaryota; kingdom Metazoa; phylum Arthropoda; class Insecta; order Hymenoptera; family Diplolepididae; genus Diplolepis; species Diplolepis rosae. The sequence goes on from JAPYXD010000710.1 coordinate 470,909, forward strand.
AATGGAGGGCCCATCAACGTGACTCGATCTGAACAACCTTACTCTGGGACCTACATCAGCTATTCTACCTCTACAGAAACTTCTTCGAACATTAATATTGAGTCCAAAGTCTTGGAAAGATGGAGCAACCTAACGGTCTACAATGCTAGCGAATCCGACGCTGGAGAATACACATGTTTTGCTAAAAACGTAGCAGGATCAACAAATAGCGGTATAAATATTGCAATTCCCAGAGTATTCACAGCACCAACACTTTCCCAGACAGACAATTGGCTTCTTTGGGTGAGCCTGGCGGGTGGTGGTGCCGCCGCTCTTTGTGCTTCCGCTTCAGCAGTTTTGATGGCTTTTTGTCTTTGTGGAGGATCCCGACGCAGAATTAGACGCGAGAAGGAAAAATTACAGGGCAGCATGAGCTTTGGGGACCAGGAAAAGAAGTTGCTAGACTTATCATCAGTGACTACAACTACAGGAGGAAGTGGAAATGAGCGCACAAGTGGTCGAGGAAGTTTGGCAGAGGCATGCAGTCCTGGAGATTTAGAACTAACCGAACGTGGCTCAATCTGCGACCAATTGAATGCTGCTAGCGTGACAATTGAAAGGCTTAGGCCAGAAATTTGCACTACTAATGCAATGCGAACTCTCCCTTGCACTGCTATTTTCCCACCACCGCCTTCTGGATTTACTACGGGACTTCTTCCAGTTGGGACGTTTGGGAACGTTTTTATTTCAGTTTCGCTTCCCCAAGACTCGGAACGCTGCTATCCTGACCTTTTGGATATTCCCGTTCATACTACTGTGAGCCATATAGTAGAAAAACCTGCGGCTCCAAATCCTCCTGTACCGAAGGTTGTCTCCACTTTTGCAACCCTACCGAGGCGAACATTGCGCAGTTCTGATTTAGGTGCGCCTTACGACAATATGGGACCGCGAGTTACTGCAACAGGAAGTTCGACATTTTCTTTGACGGATCCGGAATTGCATATCTTGCCCACAACGCCACAACCGGTTATCCAACCACCACCTGAATTTGTATCTCTCTAACCCTCGGAGATTCGTTCACCGAAACGACTCGTTATTTCCCGCACAATACACTCAATGCGTCATTCGCTTTAATTGGATGCGAGGTAATTCGAAAAACAACCATACTCATGACACGGCCTAATATAGGTTAGACCGTTTCACTTAGCGTAGCGTAGCGTGTTCGGCACTTAGCAGGAGTGAGGAGCTCTTCTAATTCGCCATTCTGTACACAAGACATATAGAACGCTACGCAAAACCAGTTAAGAGACTAACAAAACTCGAATCATGCGGTATAATTGGTCATTGAAATCTTAGATTTTTAACTTTCTGCTTTTCAATGGGTTTCGCAGGTGGCACCAAAATTTACCTTATCTAAAATTTGTTGCCAGAAATAAATAAGAAATTTACTTTTTGCGATAAATTATAGCGCGAACAGATATTAAGGTTATGGATAAACTGAATAACGCGACCAAATTCTCATTTCACTGGCATTTTTTGTCTGTAAACCAGTCCTATCTGGCTCTATACAACGTCTGTGGTTCGATAATCATTTCACTTAGAAGTAATCCGCCAGAGGTGCCATAATTATGAGGGATCGGATGCAATAAAGGCACATAGAATTTTCTCGTGCGAAAACGAAATCCCTCGGAGACTTTCAAAAAAATTTTTTAAGATTATATCTGGATGTAGAAATTTATTGCGTAGCTTTTTAAGGTTTTAAATTAGAAGCCAACAAAGTTACTTTTTTGAAAAAATCGATTTTAATATGTTTTACATTCTACCTCGTGCTCTGTTTGTCAGTTTTTAGGATTTTTAAATGAAATTTTGAGGGAATGCACTTTATGGTGTCCTTTAACTGATAGAATAACAAGAATTTAAAAACTTATTTTTGAAAAATTGTTATTAATATTTTGCTAATGCTGTGCATGAATCGGACGTTTGTAACTTTCAGCGTTTCGTTTATCGATGGAATTTTGAGCACATTATATTTTTTAGACAGGGAAATTGTGGCGCCTCTAGCAAATTAACTCCAAGTGGAATGATAAACGGACCAAAGGCTACATGCTTGAGAGCTTAGAGTCCAATAGGGCTGTTAGATGCTGTAAACTCATGTCCACGCAAAATGAGATATCAATTTAAAAAATTAAGGAATTAAAGAAAAGGCACTGAGAAAAATCTATCAACTTTTACACCCTTGCAATTACAGGAAAAATATTTCAATTAAACTGTTTTTATGTTTAAAAATCCAAGAGTTAACAGAGATATTTTAATGCCTTTTCTTTAATTCCGCAGATTTTGAAGTCGATATCTCATTTTGCATGGACATGAGTTTACAGATAGAAAATACCGATAAGGTAAGCAAATGTAAATTACCTCGAATAATTTAAGTTCTAAACTCTGGGTCTGGTTTACATATGATTGCCTTATTAATAGAATAATAATTTTAATACATTTTTCAAGGAAGATGGTAATGCACTGCATTTTTCTGCATTGCTGCTTTATTCGCAAAATTTGTCTTAATGAAGCTTAATGAAGCAGTCGTATATACGATGGTAGTCCCAGAAGTACCCGGCCTAACAAAGAAAACCTAAAAAATTTGAATAAAATACATTTATTTCTCAATGCAGTCTCCTTTTAGCTCGATACGCTTTTCCAATCGATATTCAATAGCTTCGATACCCCGCACGGAAAAAACAGTGTAGCTGTTCGACCTATACCGGTATATAGTGTCTTAACCCATGCGGTATAGGTGAGACAACTATACTGGTTTGCCGCGCGACCTATACATTGCTTCGCATGCACGCGACTCTAACCTCGAAATGGGAAAGAAGTGTCATTTTTTCGAGGCGTTTTCTCGAAGCGTTTGTCGATTCGTTTGGAGCATTTTCTCTTTCTTTGAAAGATCATTTTTGCCTATCGCGTATTGTTTTATCACACGCAAAAATTCACAAGAGCGATAACGATGGCATAATATTTTGTTTACGATCGTTATACATGGTATTGTCATATCAACGAACTTGTATAGCTGTCTCATCTATACTTCTGGCTCTGAGGACCAAAGTATAGTTCTCTTAGCTATACTGTTTTTTCAGTGTGCTTATAGTAAGAATCGTCGAGCTTCTCGAAATAGCCACTAACCGCAGACTCCACCTCTTTATTGTTGGCAAATATTTGACCACCAAGTCATTTTTCAAGTTTGGAAAAAAAAATAATCCGAGGATGCTGAATCAGGGGAATAGGGTGCATGAGGAAGCAATTTGAACTTCAAATCATTGATTTTGGCCATCGCGATAACGGATATGTGAGCTTATGCATTGTCTTCATGAAACAACACTTTCTTTTTGGCCAAATGACTCTCTGTTGATTGTTTTTCCTTTTTGAAGATAAATAATCAATGAAAGGTGCATCCATTTTTCATTCATGGTTATGAATCGATGCAAGAAATCGGCTTTATTGCTGTGATACATCAGCAAAAACTCGATTGAAGCATCCTCACGACGCTGTTTTTGTTCAATTTTGAACAGACGCGGCACCCATCTTGCGCACAGCGTTCTCATGTCCAAATTTTCAGTAAGTATGCGTTGTACAGCACTTTATGAAATGCCTACTTGTCTGCTAGCTCGCGCACTTTTTGTCGACGGTCATCCAATACCATCTTGTGGATTTTCTTCACCATTTTTCGTGATCACGTCATTTGGTTGACCACTGCTAAGTTCGTCTTTGCAGCTCCTACGACTTCATTTCAACTCTGCCTCCCAATACGTTATTGTTGTAAACGAAGGAGCAGACTCACACAGAGTAGAATCTAGCTCGGCTTTGATATTGGTTAGACTCAAACCTTTCAAATATAACATAACGATGACCAATTTTTTCAATGTTTAGAAATTCACTGAGAACGTTCACTATTGGTAGCTTTCCAAAAAATACTAAGCAACGTAGCATATTCAAACTCCTAACTTAAGCTTTATGAGGTTGGTACTTTCGACCATAGTAATTTTTTTCATTTAAGGCCGTATCGTAGGCTCTGACGTCATCAATTATATACGATTGCTTTATAATTAAAATAATAATTTTAAAAACAATTTAGGAGAAGACAGTAATGCGTTACATCTTTCTGCATTGCTGACTTCTCCGAAAAATCTGTTAAAACTATTATTTTATTGATAAAGCGGTCGAAAATAATTGGCGATGTCAGACCCTACCACACGGCCTTAAAAACCGTCATCTATACGTCAGGTCGGATACTTCTGAGTCTACCCTCGTAATTAGTCACGTTAGACCCTACCACTAGTCCGTAAGGCCATTAACCAACCAGACCGCGTGACTAGATGCCTACCTTACCGGCATTTTATTTTATGTAACCTCATTTCCGTGCAAAATAAGATACTAAGTTGAACAATTGTCAAATTAAATAAAATGCACTGAGATAGGTCTGTCTGGTTATAAATGTTTATAATTATAAAAAAGGCCCATGGTCTTAATTATTAATTTATATCAGGAGGCGAAAGAAAGTCTAGGATTGTTATTGCAGTTTAACATATAAATTTATCCACATATGATTCTATGGAAAAATTTAGAGAATTGTGTCTAGAAGTGAGTGACTGTAAATTTGTAAATTTTGTAACGTCAACCCGTTACGCACACTTTTATACATTTGATAACTTTTGTTATTAAGCTCTTGAAAGAATATTGGCATAAATTGATCCCATATTATTTTATTGATTTTCTTTTGTATATAACCTTACATAAATACGTAAAAAAATTTTAAATTATATATTATTTAATTTATTTAGTAATTAAATTAATTTGATTAATTATATATATATTTAAAAAAATGTTAATAAAAATCAAACAATAAAGGATTAAATCTACTACAATGAAATCTGTGGAGCTGCATTTTTTACATTTACATCATAAAATTTAAACAGATACAAAAAATAGAAAATTGCCTGACTTGAAAAGCAGAAACTTGAAAATTTTTTACTATAGGCATGAACAAAGGAAATTTTCAGGGAATCAAGAGTCCAAATTCGAATGGAATTCCAAAATAACGAATGGGAAGATGAGACATTCTTTTGCAAATCGTACGGATTTCAAAAAAAAAAATTGTTCACATTTTTAAAAGTCTTAAATTTGTTTCTGTAGCATCCTTTTATTAATTTAATCGACACGTATATCGGGATTTTCAACAAAAAAAAAAATGTTTGAGAGATATATTAATTTAAACTTTTGATAAAATTGGACAAAATGCTAAATTCTCTTGTACTTAACATTCATCATCTCGTGTTGAAATAATCAAATCGATTTCAGGTCTGTTTAATTTTTTAGCTTATTACGTTAGGTTTTCAGATAAATATTTTTATAATTTTTATTTCGTTAATTAACTGCACATATAAGCAATTTAATTTTTTAAACAATTTTTGCATGTTTGCCCCCTCAGTAGAAAAATTTGGAAAAAATAGTATCATATGCGCTATGTCTCAATATAACTAGCGCATATTTAATAAAAGTGGAGACTTAACAAGATCGGAAGATATTAAATATTTTTGAGCGCGAGACGTGTTTAATCATTTCCGAGTCGAGCCGCAACCAGCGTTGCCAACGGTCGAGACAAAAGGTCAGCAGCTTTTTATCAGGAGACTTAACAAAAAACCAGGAGATTTATAAAAATTAAGAATTATTCTTAAAATAATTAAAATACTGTTAAATAATATAATTTCATTATATAAAAGCAAAATGACATGAAATGAAGCATTTTTCAGGTGTAAACATCATTCTTTCACATTTTTCAACCAATGAGATCGCGGATTCGTCAGCCACCTTAAATTTTCTCGCGGGAAAATTTCAAATTATCTTGACGCGAAAATGATTATTATTTTTGAAATAATAAGCAATGCAATCCTACGTCAAGAGAATAGTGTAATTGAGGAATAGGGGAACAGCATTTAACCAATTTTGGTGATCGCCTGGGGTTCGTGCGACGACAATCGCATTGGTTAAATCCTGTTCCCCTATTACTCTATAGGCTCCTGTGCACTTTTCTCAAGTGCCGAAAAAAAATCAGGAGACTTTAAAGAAAATCAGTATATCAGTAGCCACTCTCAAAAATCAGTAGAACTCCTGATAAATCAGTAGCAATGGCAACGCTGGCCGCAACTACCCTTCCTCGAGACATAATTGTGCTTTTGGTCGACTCGGGCGTGATTAAACACGTCTCGCGCTCAAAAATATTTAATATCTTCCGATCTTGTTAAGTCTCCACTTTTATTAAATATGCGCTAGTTATATTGAGACATAGCGCATATGATACTATTTCTTCCAAATTTTTCTACTGAGGGGGCAAACATGCAAAAATTGTTTAAAAAATTAAATTGCTTATATCTGCAGTTAATTAACAAAATAAAAATTATAAAAATATTTATCTGTAAACCTAACGTAATAAGCTCGAAAATGAAACAAACTCGAAATCGATTTGATTATTTCAACACGAGGTGAAGAATTTTAAGTACAAGAAAATTGAGCATTCTATCCAATTTTATCAAAAGTTTAAATAAATACGAGGTGTGTCCGAAAAGTATCCGACCTGCGTTCATATCCCCGCTTTGGTGCTATTCTTCGTCATCCGTACCGTGGCATCCTTTGAAGTAATCCCCATTTGATTGAACCACACGCTCCCAGCGGTGCTTCCACATTTTAAAGCAGTCCTCGAACGCAGATTTTGGAATGGCCTTCAGCTCGCATGTCGCATTACTCTGAATCGTATCGATGTCTTCGAACCGCTTTCCTTTGAGCGCCATTTTCAATTTTTGGAACATCCAAAAGTCGCAGGGAGCTATGTCGGGACTGTACGGAGGCTGGCGAAGCTGTACATTCTTGTGCACAACACCCTCACAATCGAAAAAAATAATCAGCGTTGACTTGACATGGCTCTGACTTTGACGTGCTTTTTTCAGCCGTGGCTCGTCTGCACGCTTCCACTGTGAAGATTGTTGTTTAGTTTCAGGATAGTAACCATAAAACCATGATTCATCACCAGTAATAACCTTCTTGAGGACATTTTCATCATCACTGACCATTTCCAAGTTGTCCTGAGCGTTTTCAGAGCGAAGGTCTTTCTACTCGGTCGTGAGTAATTTCGGAATGAATTTCGCACATACGCGAGTCTTTCCTAAAATCTTGTTCAAAATTTCTCAAACAGTAGTTTTCGGTATTCCGAGATCATTTTCTAGTTCATGAACAGTCAATCGACGATCACCTCCAATCGCAAGTCGCATACGCTCGATGTTTTCCGGTCAGAACGAGGGTCACTGGCAACAGATGTGCGGCCATTTTTAAACCACCTGTACCACTCCTTTATCTGTGTTATGCCCATACTTTTTTCCACAAAAGCCTTTTGTATCATTTCAATCGTCTCCGTACAACTTTTGCCGAAATTGAAGCAAAACTTTATGCAAATTTTGCGCGCGACCCAAGGCGTCCGGTCGGTAACTACGGCATTCAGGGAGTTTGTGAGGGACTACTGGTTACGCTCACACCCCGCAGAGGCCAATCGAACGCTCTGGCGCGAAGATATAAATGCAGGTCGGATATTTTTTGGCCACACCTCGTATATCTCTGGAAAAAAAAAAAATTTCGAAAGTTGCGATATACGTCTTGGTTAATTTATTAAAAAGAAGCTATAAAAAATTTGTTATGCAAATCTAAATTCTAAACTCAAAATGGGTGTACGATTTGCAAAAGAATATCCTAGATATATGATAATATATGAGTCTGACTGCTCGTGTCAATCTGTTTGTCTACCAGTCTGCTTGCGCCTACATGCTCGTTTGAATGTGCGAATGTATGGGTTCAATGAAGAATACATTTCAATCGCTGAATTAGAAAAAACTGAGCCATTGTAAATATTTCATTAATTCTCTAGACTTAATGATAGTTGTACAAGGGGCAACTTAAGATTGGAAAATGGCTGAACTTCCGACGAGATCCTGTCTCGATGAATATTTCCACACTTGATATGATATTATTGTCACATGAAGTACTTGATGGGAAACCCATTTTTTCAAAATTTAATATAAAATTATCTTTTTCATCTTATAGTACTTTAGATGAATTTATAGGATTTCTAAGAATATATTAACTAATACTAAATGGAATTTCCAGTTATTGTATGAAATTACACCAATTATAATTGAAGGATGGCAATGTAAAAGGGGTCATAAGCTATTTTCGACTTTTTAGAGTAGGTTCTGAAAATGTGTCCTTAAATCGATTGTACTATAATTATAATAATTGCTTGGAAAAAGTCACAAATAACAAATTCAAAGATTAGAATATTTGATAATGTGACTTTTTTTATATCAAAGTTTTCTATTTGTTCGACTTTTATTCGTACGATTGATATTCTTTTTAATTAAAACATTGAAAAATGGCGTATTCTCATTTCCATTCTTTAATTGCAAGCCTGGTGGAAAATTTTAAGTACACTGATAGAAAGAATGACCGTTACAACCATATTCATGATTAATTTAACCTTACTTTATTGCTGGCATAGATACAGGAATATGGGATGTGTATTTTAACCATCCGATTATAACTGAATGAATATGAAAGAATCAACCATATTATTGGTTGCTATAGCAATATGTATTGTTCGCCTTCCAATATTATATTTATGATTCGATAGGGTTCACTTACAATATTTTGATTGCTGTGTTCAACATGCTTCATTGTTTAGAGAGACATATTATATTACAAATACAATTATAAATTCCCAATCTACAACTGAATGTCTAAAACTCCCGAACCATTTCTATCAGTGTACAGTAAATGTTTAAATATTTGACCCAAATAATGTAAAAAAAATTCTGTCATGTACTACATGGATAAAATATCGTGAACGCGCCTTCCTGTAATTAGTAAAATCGTTATTATAGATATCTTTATAAAAAAAACGTATCATAAATTCTAATATAATGTAGCCCCTTGGACAAGCAAACTCATCTACAACAAAATATATATGTGTACGTGATAAGGATGTATCATTCTCATAATTGTTATATTTGTTATTAAAAATGTCATCTTCTTTAACTTTTCTGATGATGAATTTCTTGTGCCAAGGTGGTTAATTATTAACAATTTTCAAGACTTACTTTTATCTAAAGACTACATATTATTAAATTAATTTCATTTATACAATTGTGTTTGCTGACGTTCAGAGAAACATTGTTATAATGTATGCTTCAATATACAACGAAACCGTTTCACAACTTTATGTATATTTATCAAAATAGACTTAACAATAGAAAATAATATACTGTCAAACATAAAATGTACACAAAAATATTTTTTAAAATAAGAAAAATATTAACTTATTGTTAATTATGGAACAATTTCTGTTGAATGTTAGCAAAACACCATTTAAAAATAATATTTTTTCTATTTATAGTTCAAAATCTGGGGACTGATGAAAGATTTTTGAATAAGGAATTTAAATCAATTTTGCTATTAAAAATGTTCTAATTTCAAATCAAAATATTATTAGATGAGGTAATGGTGAAATTTTTTCTCATGAAGCAATCACTTATTCAGAATTGAAAATTTCCCACCAAAAGTTGTTGGTGGAAATCTAAAAAACCTAAATAAAAATGTTAGTTTATTGATTATTAAATCTGTAATAAAAAATTTAATTTGGATATAAAGATAATCAAATTTTTCTGGGAAATCAAATTTTTCAGAGAACTGACAAATTCAAGAATCTATACGAGACTGTTGAAAATATGAAAACAATAAAGACACAAAAGTCACTAATTAATCAAAATAATTCTGTACATTTCAAAAAGACCGCACAATTAGTATAGTGGGTCTAAATTTCATCAGTCTTTTCCATCAATTAATTATAAAGACTGGCACATAATTTCGTGCTTTGATAATTTATCATCATTACTAAAAGCTTTTGACGTGGTAAACGATAATACACTAATTTTTAATAAGGATTCTTTTTTATAATGCGCTTTGCATCTAACGAGGAAGCGTTTATTAATTATGTAAGGCTTGTTGAAGGAAGGATGGGTCAACAAAGTTTTATGTACAATGTAAAATTTTTAGGAAAAACCTAGGAAAAATCTTACATAAGGGTTGGGTGGGGTATCAAATTAAGAGAATTAGCCTTAACTAATTCATGAAAGCTCTCTAAATAAGTGTATGGGCCTAAAAGGGTAGGGTGGGAGAGTATAAATTCATTGTACAAAGACATTTCTCTCATAATATCTTATTTCCCTTTTTACTCTAGATGAAAGTTTAGGATATTCCGCCAAAGACGTTTTAATGAGACTTATTCGGACCTTTTCGGAAGTTTATCCCGAAAAATTGTATCTTTCACTTCTCAAATCCCGTATCACTAGTTTGTTAAATCTACCTGTGTAAATATTTGTTATTATACATACACGTACACAAGAGTACATAAAATATACATACGTACGTATGTAAGTACTTTCCAACACACATACGTCGGTATTTATTATAAACGCTTTGTCAATTAATAAAAGATTGAATTTTATTTCTTGTCTGTATTTCAATTTTCACCTTAGCCCATTTTTGTGAAACTCGTTGATTTTAGTATAACTGATGGAAATGTAACTCAAGATCCTTGATTTATTTTAATTATTCACCACAGGATATTATAAATAGGTTATTGAAAACTCAAATACGGCATTTCAAGGAAGAATTTTTTTGAATTCCTTGAATAAATCTTCTCTTTTACAGTTGTCATAAATTAGTTTATAAGTTAAATAATTACTTAATTTCATTTTGAGAACTGAGGCAAATGGAAAACTAATAATTATGCGCTAATTAAAGTAATCGATTTTTGTGGAATATTGTTTTAAAAAGTATTTTAGCATCGATCTTTATATTGGGCTATTCCATATCAGATTTACAATAAAAATTTTGATTGACCTGAAAATTTTTTTCCTCGTTCTAGAGAGGAAAAAAAATGACACCTATTTTTTTTTCAATATGATATGTAAATTTTTCAAGTTATTGATTTTTTTATTTTCAAAGTGCAAAAAATGTTTTTTTTTCAATACTGCTTCTGATATTCAACGAAGAGTATAAAATACATAAATAAAATATGCCATGGGATCTACTATCAAGTTCATGCTTTGATGAAAACTCAGAAACGGTATTTAGTACTTCCTATGCAACAATTAAGTAAACAAATGAAATTATCTCAAAAGGGACACGTTTGAATTGAATCATTTTTTGTGTAATTTGTTCGTTAAGTACTCAGAACTTTGTGTCAAAATTTGGTAGTGGACCGTTTGATACTTCTCGAGGAAAAAATTTTTTTGTGTGACCGTGCACTTGGAGCGCGCAACGCGAAGTATAGAGTCGATAGTCCAAGCAACAGGGCATTTATTATGAATGATTTATGACATTATTTATTTCAGAAAACGGACTGCGCCATCAGAAGAAAGGTTGGCCATAGAGTAATTGTGTCATGTTTTGGACAATGAAATATGATTTATAAATTTTTTATCAACATTTTAGACCAAAAAATCGCACTTTTTTTAGTTTTTTGTTTATAACATCGGAAGTAATTATCCAATCTTGACGACATCAATTGGAAAGTTGTAGACAATTGAATTGCCAACAAAATGAGCTATCACTTGATCTGATTGGAAAATTAGAAGCGGAGAAAATTCGGAAAAACCAGTAAATTTAGCTTTTGTTAAAAAAATTAATATCTCAGTTAATTTTTAACTTTTTAGGGTTAAGGTTTGGTGGAAAAGTAGCAAACTTTATGCTCTTCAAATTCATAAAAAACGGACACTTTGAGATAATACGTTTTCGCGCTATTGACACTTTAATTTATTTAATCCGTTAATTGTAAAATGTCTGCTTGCCGCAGAGGTGGTCCGATTTTTATTTTGAAAACGGCTTTTAAAAATATAAATCAAGCACAAAATAACGTCAATATTGGTTTTTCGCTAAAATGTTGCAAAGTATATTAAAAAAGGCCCAAACATGACTTCAAACTCCTGAAAGACAAGCACGAAAAGCTAGTCTTCAAAGGTCTGTGTATGATCAAATAACGACACCATTACAAACATTACGAACTGACAACAATTGAATTTTCATTTATTTGAAAGTATTGGATGTAAAAGTGCATTGTTAATAAATTACATGACTGCTTTTGAATTAAACAGTGTTTCTTTCTCAAAAGACTTTTTATTATTTACCGACTTTTATTTGTGGGAACTGCATAAAATCCTCATCGGAATATGGTAGACTCAGTTACAAATGTTTGAGTGCGCTCGACTCTATACTTCGCGTTGCGCGCTCCAAGCGCGCGGTCACACAAAAAAAAATTTTTCTCAAAAAGTATCAAACGGTCCACTACCAAATTTTGACACAAAGTTCTGTGTACTTAACGAACAAATTACACAAAAAATGATTCAATTCAGACATGTCCCTTTTGATATAATTCCAGTTGTTTACTTAATTGTTGCATAGAAAGTACTAAATACCGTTTCTGAGTTTTCATCAAAGCATGGACTTAATAGTAGATCCCATGGCATATTTCATTTATGTATTCTATACTCTTCGTTGAATATTAGAAGCAGTATTGAAAAAAACATTTTTTGCACTTTGAAAATAAAAAAATCAATAACTTGAAAAATTTACATATCATATTGAAAAAAAAAAATATTGTCATTTTTTTTTCCTTTCTAGAACGAGGAAAAAAATTTTCAGGTGAATCAAAATTTTGATTGTAAATCTGATATGGAATGACCCATATATTTCAGAATAAATATCAATTATTTATCACATACAGTTTATCATAAAATTATATTATATATCATATGTTATAAATATTGCAATAAATTTCATTCCCTTAATTTTTATAATGTAAAAATATTTTTTTTTTAAATCATATGAATTTATCATACATCATTATGTACAAGGAAATAATTATTAAAAAATTAAAGCAATCAGATGTTATAAATTTTCAATCATTTATTTCTTCAAATTTCGTAATTAGTAGTTTCAAGAAAGAGAATTACAAAATGTTGAACAAATTATTATTAGAAAATATAATAACTTTCTTTATTTAAAGATATTACAGGAATACACATTGAGTATCTTATTAGCAAATAATTGCAAACTAAAATGTTAATTCTGTATCGATATCAACTCCTATATTTGAGAAAAATACATTTTAATTTTTGAATATGTTTCAAAATCTTATATATAAATAAACACTGAGATGCAACGTCTTATGGAAAATTATAACGTTAATAATAAAATTAATAAATACCTACAATAACAACAAATAAATAAATAACACTTAAATATAAGAGACTAGATTAAAACTGTATTCTCTAAATTCGAATCAGTAAAATTTTACTGATTCAGTCATTTCAAAAAGATCTGTGCACTGATTGACTAGAAGGTTTGCAACATTCGATGAAACTTGGCTTCAATATTATACAACAGTTAGATTATCGATCCAGAAAAAGTAAAGTGTTTTTCACACACATCAGAATCTGAATAAATATTCGCAGTTGCGCAATACACATAAAACGTTTCCATTCTTCGCTTGAAATCAGACATCAGTTCTTAGAAGTACAATCTATCTTAATTTCGAATTATCCTCATAAAAATATTGGCATTCCAAAGAATTCGACATTTGTTAGCAACACTTCTAAAAATTTAGAGACTCGTCTGAGCACTGCGCTCCAACCGCATATTGTCTAACATAGAGGCTCCTGCAAATTGTAAAAAAATGCATTTATATAACAATTTTTCATAGAAATTATAATAATTGTCCTGTCAAGAGAGTACTTTTACAATAGAATACAGTAAATAACAATAAACTTCAATAATGTGATGGTGTAGATAATTTCTTGTTTAATTTTAAAAAGCCTTTCGAGTTCTAGCAAAAAATTGTATTATATTTTTCATACCAGAAAATAGGTATAATTTCAAAATTTTTACTTTCATAACATTAGAAATTTTTTTTAAGATTAAGAATTTGTTAACAATTGAAATTTTTCTTCATACATTAAAATATCAAAAATTTCTTATGCTACACTATTGGTAATATTTTACAGGCGTTTATATATGGAGAGAAAAATAAGCTGCTAATTTACAATCAAGATGCTTATCCCGATTTATAGAATAGAATATTGTACGGGTTACCATACTATGTCTTGTACCCAGTACAATACTAGTGACTAACCGTATGCAAATATCAACTTGATAGTATCTGATGCCATGTTTTTATTTCAATGAAAAGATGGATTTTTTCATCTGCACACATCCTGACTAGATTAAGTAGGGATAATTGACCAGCTCCCGACTAATGTTGCGTGACACAACTGGTCGGAAACTGGTCAGTTTTCCTGGCTAGCTCACGGCTTTAAGTGGGATCACAAGTCAGGACCTCAATAACCAGCTCCCCAATTGAATTTCTGCACGGGAATGTGACAATTGCAATTTTTTTCATATTTTTAAAAATTGTTTAGATTTCAGAAAAACGTTATTGTTGTCAAAATGAATTCTATAAGAAGGTTTGAGTGCTTTTCAAAAAATTATTATGAGTTATGATTGTCACGAAGATTGAAACTGCGTGAAATAGAGTCGAAACAGTAAACCTTCATCAGTAATTTTAAGTTTATTAACTTAAACAGAAAATGAACACGAAAAGCAATGTTGAAAAAAGGGGGAATTTTACCTCGATGTGAAAAAAAGAAAGTCAGGGGATAAGGGTAGTAAACACTTCGTCGGTAATTCGGGTCCAGCAATTTATTTTCAGAATGAGGAGCTACCATTACCATGTGCGGGAGAATTTGCAATTGTCTTACCGATTCATCTAGCTCATCATGTCCTATAAACAAAGTTAGAAATTAGTTACGTTAAGTTAAATATTAATATTGAACAATTTTATTCAAAAAAATAATTATTTGTATATTTGTATAAAGTTGTATACTATATTAAGCCATTGCGTTGTTATCCACTAGTTACTTCGGAATCAATTAGAAAACAATATAAAAAATCAATTTTTCTTGACTTTCTATCAAAACCTTCTAAAATCCCTAAAATTTTATTAAATTCTTTAAAATTATGTAGTTTTACAGAAATGTAAAAACTTACTTGGAATATAGTTTAAGCCTGAAAAAAACGGAAACAAATAGTTCAATAAGGTTTATAAAACTGTTCAAGAGTTGGGGATACAGGCATTTACGAAACCGAGTTACAGAAAATTTAAAGAACTTTTCAGAATAAAATGCAGAACTTTCAATGATTTTTCCTGAATGTTACGCATTTTATTCTGAAAATTTCTGTAAATTTCTCAGAACTCTGTTCCGCGAATGCCTGTATCCCCAACTCTTAAACAGTTCTATAAACTTTACTGAACTAATTTTTTAAGTGTATTTTTCATCTGTGATGAATATTAATGTCAAGGCTCTTATTTCATTTTATATATGGACACAAAAAATAAACTTAAGAAACCGTAATTCTGCTTAGGCCAGGTGTAACATTATTTCTTGGTTAAAAATCCGCAAATCGAGTCCTTTTTTATCTAATTTTTATAAAACAACTAAAAAATCTGTCAGGAAGAACTAAAAAAGAATGTTAAATATAGCCCAACTAGAATTTCGGTTGAATATTGTCCAAAAACGCTATTAAACTTAAGATTTGTCAGAAAATACTTTTTTCAGTTAAAAAATATTTTGAAATTTTTCTTGTCATCAAAAAAGCTCACTCAATAGAAAAATGTACACAAAAAACAACACTTTTTGTTTTGAGAACAGATGAACTAACAAAAATTGAATTTTAAAAATTTTGAAACCCTTTCTGATACCTTGATTTAAAATTCCTAGATCCAATATTGGCACACCATGATTACTTTCAACAATGGTATCTGCATCTATTTCAGACTCAGACACCATATTACCATTAGGCATAAAAGATCGACCAACTCGTGGATATCCCATGATGGCATAGCTGCTGGGCAAAGTAGAGCTACGTCCTACTCTGGGATAAGGTACTAGTCCAATAGCTCGTCTATCACTCTGCTTAATTTTAGGAGCTACTGAAACAACAAATTTTTAATCAAATTTTCAAAGGCGTTTCTTAAATTATTACAAAAAATATACATCTCATATAAAAATGTTTGAATTAAAATTTGTAGATCTTTATCGAGTTCATAATTTTGTATCATAACGGTTTTTCGTATCTCGCACAGTTTGACTGCAAAATGCAAAGTTAATCAATTTAACATTCATATCATTGTTCTTATTTTCATAAGCTTTACAATAAAAATAATTATTTGGGAATGAAACAATTATTTCATACTATTACTGGAATAAACTTATTATTCTAAATCTAAAGTACATGCAAAAAATATTATGAAAATTTAATTAATCAACTTCAGCAGAAATTATGATTAGTAGAATAGCGGCGTGCGTGATAAAATGTCGAAAATTTAAGCCCCTGTTTATTAACAACCCGTCGTACTAGAGGTGTCTTTTGGGGATTAAAGAAGTCCACTAGGACTACACTACAGTGTAATTTCAAAATAATTGAAGATAATATAATACAAGGCGGATGCACTTGGCAAATTTTGACCCATATGACACAATACAGAATCATACGAGTATAAACAAAACTACAATGGCGTTTTCTACGTATCACTTTTACGCGTTTGACTTTAAACAAGAGACAGTTTTCTAGTTCTCATCAGGCTCTACTAAATTGTGAAAAAATTTTTTTTAAATGCTACCAGTTTCCAAAAATATAAAATACGATTCCTCTTGTGAATAGGTAACGAATTGGTATAACTAATTACTTTTGTTTATTAACGATAACTATAAAAATCGTTACTTTTTTCCCTACTTTTGAAATATTGTGCAGGCATTTTTTTGTTACATTTAATATAGTTTACTGTTCTTGCAACGATTTTTTTATTTACCCTATTCGAATTGTGGTAGAAATTTCAGCGTTCAATCGCTAACCAACGCTCGAGAAGCTGATGGGCGGTAAACAGAACCGGCAGACAGAAGTAAGATAGGTTAGTATATTTTGTTTTTGAAAATAAAAAAGAATACAGATCAATATTAGCGTTAATAATATTTCTTAGCAAATATTTCTCATATTCATATAAAGGTAACTAAAAAAATAATTATAGTTACTTTTTTTCCAAAATAACTTTTAAAAGTTATATATTATGTATTAGCATATTTCGAAACAGTAAAGATACTAGTAAAAAATTCAAGAGCTACTTGTTGAAACTATTTTGCAATATTAGTATCTCTATAATCGCTGTAGATGAAATTTTTGAAAGATGTTTCGTAAAACTTTAGCAGGGCTGTTCCACATTGATTCCACACGGGCATTACAAAAGAATTTCCAGAAAATTGATAAGTTCTTACTCACAGAGAAAATATATAATAATAGTATATTACGTGCCTAGGCGTACAATGAGGGTTATTGCGTGACGAGCGACAATGCTCGCAGGAGATCGAAGCCGAGGCGCGATCAGTCCTGCGAACATTGTCGCGAGTCTCGTAATTTCCCGAATTGTGTGCATTGGCACGTATTCTATTTTATGTGACTTCGGTGCGGATACGAGTTTTTATGCGTACACTCGAATCTAATCTAGTATTTGTTATTTCTTACAAAATGTGCGTGCAACAGTGTTTTCGAACTGTTACATTTGTTCCAGACTTTCAGGCAGTCATGTTTAGTAACTGGTTACAAACTAGTTCTAGATTATATTCATTTCTGTTCAAGAACAGTTACAGTTCTGTTCCAAATTCATTTTTACTGAGTTGTATCCCCCTTTGATATCTACAATTTTCTTTCAAAGAAATTTATTTTTATTTTTCGATTTATCGAGATATTTCGGTATCTTAAGTTAAATGAATTACGCAGTAAATATACTTTGCAGGAAAAAAATAGGAAACATAGTGACTTTCTAAATGACTTCCTATATTTATTCCTACACCAAAACATGTTTTTTTACAAAATAGTAAGCCTCTTGGACATAAGTTCTCTTTCATATCACCTAGGGCTACGCAATAGCTGTTTCCCTTGACTTAGTTGATGCTACAATATTGTATCGTTATGAAAATATGAGGTTTTTATGTCGAAAATTGTTAACGTAACCCCTACTACTAAAATAAAAATTTGATATGGGAATTGACATATGAAATTGAATAAGATTTTTCTAAAGGGAGCTACTTCACAGTTAGAAGAACTTCAATTAATTAAGTTGAGGATTTGTACAACTATCGTGGCTAAATGGGTTCTGAATCAAAGTAAATGCACTTTCAATCGTATTTAATGAATTTTAAAACAATATGAATGGATTTTTAGCTCCGGTAAATAAAAATTGCTTGAATTTTTAGGTCATGGACAAACCTGATCAACTGATTTAATTATATAATTTATACTCATGTAAGATAACTTTTTTTGTAATCAAAATATTTATCTCAATGTTTAGAAAATAATACAGATTATAATAACGAACGTTTGTCTAGTTCGTTTAAATGAAAACTTGGCAAAACTACTCAGGTTACTACGTTGGCAGTAAATTTTCCAATTTCATTTTCCGTAAAGAAATATTTTTGCGAAATTTTTACAAAAACGAGCCAGACAGACGTACTTTATTGAAATCTATCATATTTTCCAAATATTCAGTAAAATCTTTCTGAAAATTTAGGAAACGTAACAAAAGACAATAAATCAAGTCTGTTAATTTTTATTTAGTAAAAATTTTGAAAAAAATTGTAATAGTTATCGACAATTACAAGATCCCATATGGGGTCCCAAATCAGTTCCTTGACAAGATTTTTCAATAGGTCAATTCATAGGTAAGAACTGACACAGGATCACGTGTTAGTCACGTACAGGAACCCGTATGAAAACATTGTTTCATAACATTATGTATTCCAGAAGAACAATTTTGTCGATAGAATGTCTGCAAAGGAACCGATTCTCAAGAAACCTTTCAATGATATTCCACTCATTGACAATTTCTACTTCTTTTTTAGCTGTAGTTGAACCCAAGCCTACGCACAGTGTTTGGAATTCAGATTTTACTGTTCTATTATTTAAATTATTTTTTTTTAGAAATGGTCAGCCTTAAATTTCTAAGGATGCTACTTTTTAAAAATTTTCAATTTGTTTTTGTGTGCAATAATACAATGCACAATTTGTAAAAAATAATTATCAGTTAGAATAAGTGTATATATATATATATATATATATATATATATATATATATAATTATTACCTAATTTTGCGAAAACACTGTTATCTGCAAAGTCTGCCGAGTTGTGACTTGAGAGAGAGAGCCGTAACTGACCGTTAACTACTGGCGTGAATCCTAGGCGGCTGAATGCGGCACAGAAAAATTCGAGAGAACGCCGATAACTGCTAGTTATAGTCTTTACTAAATAATCGGACAGCGATCTCCAGCCTTCGTGATTCCGGAGAAGACTGTATGTACTTAACGGTGTTCTCCGGAATTATCCAACCCCCGAGAAAAGAGGTTTGTAATTCAAGAAACGCCGTAACTACATTTATTATAAGTAGCAAAATGCAAAATTATTGTTCAAAGTCAGTATTCGTTATGATCAATAACGATATTAAAGTAACAAGAAGTTATATTTTAAAAAATTTAATGACTAAAGAACAATATTTTTAAATCTTTTTAATTCTTTAAAGTAGAAAAAATGAGTCAGAAATAAAAAATTAAAATTAATAATAATTGGTGCTTCCTAATGTTTCTTATTTACATGATTACAATAATTTCGAGTTTGGCGGTTAAAAGATGAAACAATTATTGATATTCATAATAATATTATGACATGTAATATTTAATAATTGAATAATACTCTTAATTCACGGTAGGCCTATTTCTGAGGTCCGTAATTTGAAGAGAGCCGTAACTGCCCGTCACGGCGTTTTCCTGAATATCAGAATCCTAGTCAACACCGTTAACTACATTTTAAATGGTTAGTTAACATTTTTGAACAACTTTTCTTGCAAAAATGAGAATATCATATGCAAGTTAATCAAGAACAACAATAAAACTACAGAAAATAAAATAGAATCCACGTTACACGCGAATAAATATTTAAACAGTTTTTGTCGATTTTCTCGGCTTTGTTCATTTTGAAATTAACGTTGTTTTTCCAAATCATGGCAGCATTGTTATAAACAATTAAATAAACAAATTTACGATTTTATTATTTTTATACTAGCCAAAGCTTGTTCTTCTGTTCAAATGATATAATCATATGCATAATAAACGTTTTCTCGATATGTAAAATTCATCTTTTCAATTAATTTCGTTATAAAAAGCTTTATGTCGATATTTACTTAAGAATAGGTGCCAATAACTTCAATTTATAATTGTGATTTACAAAATATCAAACAAATTGCCATTTCTATTAGTTTTCCGTCGAAATAATAGTATATTATGTGCCTAGGCGCATAATGAGGGTTATTAGGTGACGAGCGACAATGCTCGCAGGAGATCGAAGCCGAGACAGAACCGAGACGAAGCCGAGGCGCGATCAGTCCTGCGAGCATTTTAAGCCAGTCTCGTAATTACCCGAATTGTGTGCATTGGCACGTATTCTATTTTATGTGACTTCGGTGCGTATACGAGTTTTTATGCGTACACTCGAATCTAATCTAGTACTCATCATGGTTCTCGTCCAGTACAATCTTGATATTTCGCGACTAGTTACGGCCATTGTGATTTTCTCGATCTTGTGTAGTAGTAGCGTATTGTAATAGAGCATGCGCAGTTCAAATGTACAAGGCTTTGTCGGTACGGTGCCAACGCTGTACGAAGAAAAAGAAGAATAAGAAGAGGATTACGCTCCACTGTGCGGTTATAGGCACATGCGCAGTTCAATTTTTACATTACATTCCTCTGTATCCCTATCTTTCCTTATTTCAAGTTGGGTTCTAGTGGGGCCCCGACTAGAATTTCCTCATCTAGAAAAAACTGGTAGGGGCCCTGTTAGCACCCGATTAGTATTTCTAGTCCAGAAAAAACTGATAGGGGCCCTGTCAGGTTCTAGTGAGGAATTCCTTGTTTCGCTTAAGTATGGAAAATCTATTTGTATCTGGCGGGGCCCCGACTAGAGAATCCCTATTTGTAATATTTGTGGTTAAGGTTAGGTCCATTAGATACAACATAACCTTTATTCTTTATTCTCATTAAAATTTGATCTTATCTGATAAAAATGGAGATTTTCTGAACACGGTCTTGGATAAAATCAATACTTAAGAGGAAGCAACAACATTTAAGAAAACTTTTTCATAATTTTAACTCGAATTCGCATGTAATTATAATAATCATATGCGAGCATGTATGTGTATGTGTGTGTATCTTATTGTGTCGAGGTAATAACAATAACGAAACATGTAGTTCAATTAACATGGGGTGAATAGTAAAATCAATCTAAGATTTCATAATAAACATAAGCGGTAGAAGTTACTACATAAGTGTAGTTAGAAAAACAAACTATTGATAAGTAAATAAGTGTACTATTTTTTTAATAGTTTTTCGTTATTTTTTCGTTATGCGATAATTTTCTTGATTCAAAAGTTTCATCATATTTTTGGAATTGAAAAAACTCAAATTTTTTAGATTCTGAACATACGTTGATTTTACTCTTAAAAACAAAAATTAAAGGAATCATAATGTGTATAAAGTATCACTAATATACAATAATAAAAATTAATACTTCTAAAATGTATATAAAGCTTTTTATTATGTAATGTTCTTTAATTCAAAAATTTGATCTGTTTATTTCAAAAATATTTCATTTGATAGAAAATCGATTCAATAATTAAAAATTTTAATCAGAATCATAAATTGGCATAAAATTAAAAAATTCCCGATTACACGGGGCCCATACACTTCTTACACGGCCCTGCAGTAGTTGCAGGTTATAAGCGCTATTTTCTTTCTTGTATACCGAGCGTGCGCAGCCAAGAGGCTTAGTCGTTAGGTTAGTAATACGTTAATCATAAGTAGAGAGGGTTCGAACCCGCAGCGTTAAGAATAATTTTTAATACCACCTGAACGAGCGTTTGTGTAGTGTAGAAGGGGGGTGTGTTTGTGTGTGTGTGTATATAAAAATAGTAAATTAGAGTCTACATGAAAGTAAATACAGTTTTGAAATGTACTAATAAGAATATTCATCGATTCAACTACTGCTCTTACTTGATTTACCCCTATGTTCCTGCGGTTCACTTAACTTCAAAAATTACACTGGGGCCTTTGTAAACTATGGAAAGTAAGTTAAAAAGTAGTCAAACTTACTGAGATTTTTTTTCAATGTACGTGTAATGAAAAAGTACTGTCAATTTACTCAGAAAAAAATTTCCTAGCTTGAAAACAGATGTTTTACTGTGAAAACAATAAACTTAACCTTCCAAGCGAATATCCCTCCATTGCCGTTAAAAATGTTAAATATTAAAGTCTTAACTCGAATTTCCCCTGTACTTTTTCTCTCAGTGTGGAAAATCGTTTTTATTTATTATTTTCTCAGTGAGATACCTAAACAAAATTGGTCACGCGACTCTGCTAATATATGCCCTTAAATTCAATGCGGAAGTCCAATAGGGCCCTAATGGTGTCCTTTTTTTTAGGTGGGGAAGTGTAAGGGCTGACCTCACTAAACCCATACTAGAAAGTCTAGTAGGGCCCACCTCGACAAAAGCGTTACGTTACCGACGGGGCCCTGACTAGTTTTCCACTCTAGATCCCGACTAGAGATGGGGCAAACTCGTCGGCGCCCCACTAGACCCCTATCAAAATTTCTACACGGGAACGGAATGTTGTGTTTTCCGTTACAGAGGAATACAATGTAAAAATTGAACTGCGTATGCGCATATAGTCTTACAGCGGAACGCAATCTTTTTCTTATTCTTCTTCTTCTCACTTCTTCGTACAGCGTTAGCACCTTACTGGCAAAGCCTTGTACATTTGAACTGCGCATGCGTCTATTAGAATCCATTACTACTACACAAGATCGATAAAATCAAAATGGCCGGGACTAGTCGTGACATATCAAGTGTAATGACTAGCGCCGCAAACAACTAAAATACTAGATTAGATTCGAGTGTACGCACTGAAAGAAATGCTTGTGATTTATCAGCCATATGAATATAGCTGAATGTTTTTAAGTAATTCCACAAAATATATTTAACAGCTAATCAAAAATATTGCTGCAATAGTAATTCATATGTTTGGAATACACATACAGGCTGAACCAATACAAGCAAACCTTGGTTTTCGGTAAATCTCCAATATAATATAGGTCGAGGAACCACAATTATGTCTGTATCGTCGAATTTTTTTTTCCAGTGCGCATAAAAACTCGTATCCGCACCAAAGTCACATAAAATAGAATACGTGCCAATGCACACAATTCGGGAAATTGCGAGACTCGCGACAATGCTCGCAGGACTGATCGCGCCTAGGCTTCGATCTCCTGCGAGCATTGTCGCTCGTCACGCAATAACCCTCATTGTATGCCTAGGCACGTAATATACTATTCCGCTACAATTACTTTGTAAGCATCTCAATAGCTATATTTTAACCCGTCAAAGATCAAAAGATGAAATAATAATTTATATATTTAACAAATAATTATTTTTATAAAATGGATTAACGAACAGTTTCTCTTGTATAAAAATTTATTTTTAAACTTAATCTATTTGTGGGGTTTATTGCAGCTTCATGTTATTAAACTCACTTTATCAAAAATGTTCGTTATGGAATTTGTTAAATATATTAATCATTATATAATATGATATAGCTATTGAGATGCATACAAAGTTACTGTAGCAAAAAAACCACTTATTTCGACGGAAAACTGATAGAGATGGCAATTTGATACTTTGTGAATTACAATTATAAATTGAAGTTTATTTTTACAACTTTCAACAATTTATAACTAACTTCTCTTTTTTGATAAAATACACAAAGTCATGGGGAATTTGATATTCATTTGTAAATGTTTGTAAATATTCGCAGTTGTTGTGTTACTGCAGTTAATTGTAATTCATTTTGTTTTATTGTGAAAGCACTTTTTCAACCTCATAAACTGTTTCCACAGTTACAACGCTTTGGTACCAAAAAATTAATTTTTCCCAAACTAAGATAATTTTTGAAATAACCACAGCTTGTTTTGAAATATATCGTGATAATAATCAATTTTAAAACGCATTTCTCTATTCTGAGATAATCTTATCTGAATTGAAAGTGAATCCATCTGATAAAAGTATAATAAATAGTGAAAAAAGTTTAAAAGGAGGCCATATTTCTACTTTTTATTTTAAATGTATAAAATGTAAGTTTTCGAAAGAGTAATAAATGATACTGCCTAAATTTTAATAATTAGAATTATACTGATGAAGTAGCGATAATTGAACATTAACTTTTATTAGTTTTTGTTTCTAATTCATTATAATTTAATTTCTATTTATCAAAATTTTTTTTCAAAAAAATGTTGCACGTTCAGAAAATAAAAAGCTGTGTTGTTTTCGTATGGTTTTAAATAGTTGTTTAATTTTAAGATTAATGAAATAAATGAATATGCTTTTAATATAAACGCAGCCCGGTAAGCCTTATAATTGAAATAAAAACTTTTTTAGTATTTATTTCTTCACATATTTTATGGGATGTGCGAAGGTAAGAATTCAGCTTCCAAGAATAACTTTTCCCGTATCCACAAAGCATTAAATTTATGAGAAGCTAATCAAATTTAAATTTATAGAGTTGACTCAAAAACGAGAAAGATACTTGAAAAAGAATTTTATGGACAAATATCTATAAAGTCTGTCATTAAAATATAACATTTGAAAATACTTTATACACAAAAAACAGGGACCCAAGATAAAATGTGAAAAAAATATGAAAATTGAGGAGCTCTTATTCTTGACCCAAATTTCACACGACAGATTGAAATATGTTTTTTAAATACTCACAGTTACTGAATAGGTAGTTTTATAAATTTCACAAAGGCACGGGGTTATGAAAAACAATTATTAAGTTTATACTGCTGTAGTTTTTTCTAAAAACAATTTGAAACCCGGAAATGTAATAACTGTATAACAGATTTTACAGCTATCATTTTCATCTCTACCTTTCATTACTCCTTTATACAGTTTTGTACTTTATTTATACATGCAACCAATGGATTTTCATTCACTCGTAACTGAAATTTCTAACTTGTATCTGAAAAGTACATAAATGTTCAAGTATTTTCTAACAGTATAGTTTCCTCCAAGTTATTTTTCCTTCATATTCACTTGTAAAACCTGGTCATATTTATTTTATGATTCTAGACGATCAAAATGGAAGCAAAAAAGTGTTTTCAATAGCCCAGTGCTGATATTCACTCTATCATATCAAGTTACATAATAAGCTCATTACGATATACTATATCTCAAAACTAAAATTTTATAGTTTTCTTTTCTATCCACTATGTTAACTTTTAACTTCCCATCGTGTTCTCAAACTGTAAATTAAATTGTATACTCTAAACAAATGTATTCTAATAAATGTAATATTATTAAGCAATTACACACTGTTAGAAATTTCTATCGTAATTTCCTGAAACACGTGACTGGAGTTTTATTCAGTTGCAGTTTCGTAAAATTAAAATAGAATTTCAGGAAATTCAGTTACTTTTTAGTCAATTTAAGAAACAATTTCTTAATTTTCAGTTACAGACTGTTGAATATTCTGATACTTGTATCTAGAAATTCTGAAACTTGTAACAGGAATAATTTTACGTTTTAGGTAAATGAAGTTTTATGCAGTTCTAGTGTAACTGAAAATTTTGTTACAGTTTCGTAATTTTATGATAAATTTTATAAAACTTTAGTTACAGTTTAGTAGTTTTAAGATACATTCTACGAAAATTTAATTGAGTTTCATAATATTATGAAGAATTTCAGAAAATTCAGTACATTTTTTATAATTTTAAGATACTTTTAGTCAAAAACATCATAAATATCGTAAAACTTTACTTTACCTTTGTAACATAAAATTTTTATAAATTTCCGAACATTTCTATCAGTGTAGTTTCAAATTATCTTTAGCTTTTCTGGTGAAAATGTGTTTTCATAAAAAAATATAGTTAATTCCAATAAATCACAATACTGTGGAAATTGTAATTTTTCTATTATCCTTCAGCTAGTTGCTAATTTTGGTAAATTTGTTCGAATTGTAGCAAACAAGCTACTCCACCGTAGTTTTTCGTAATTTATTCTTTACTGATCTTAGAGGGAAGTTACAATTATAAATAATAAAAAGCACGTCACTGCAATTTATCGTAATTTATTTTTCACTGATCTTTGAAGGAAGTTACTATTATTTTTAAAATTGAATTTTAACGATTCACAAGTAAAAAGAAACACTCATAATTTATCAAACTTATTCTCATATTATTATTTAGATTTTAAAATATGAAAAAATAAAATAATTGACACTTTCAAAGCAAATATAATTACGTTAATATTTCACTCTATTTAATAAAAATTTAGTGCACTAATCATATCACGAATATTGACTCAGATAATTAATTGTTGTCAGCTAAGTATTATATCAAACCTTCAAGGTAAATATGTTTACAATAAAAATCCTTCCACTGATGGTAAAATTTTTTAGAAGTCCTACCAAAATCTGCTCAAATAACAGAAATTCTATGAATTCACATATGTTTTTTATAAATCGCAGCTAAATTTCACGAATTCCATCATCTCCAAATACAAAAAAACACCCTTTCCGTCTTAATTACTCACAAAAAAAGAACACTAACAAATCTTTGTTAAGATATTCGAATACAGTGAAAACATAAAAAATAAAACTTTGAAGACCTAATGTTACACTGATTTGAAATTCTTTTTCGTATAGTTTAAATATTTATAAATTTTAAATTCTACCTACTATTTGCGGAGAACACTGTTTTTATTGCGAAAAGAAAAAGTAATGATCCAATCAGCATGGTGTATTTCATGATAGTATTTTTTTAATGGTTTAAACTGCGAACTTTAAAGGGTGGCTTATGGCCTTACGATGAGGGAAGAAAAATTTCCTGAATTTATGGAAACTGTTCACGTTGTCGAACCTAAAGAAACTGAATGCTCCTGTCTTGGAGACAGCGGATTTTATACCTGCCGTCACTAGCGATGGTAACCTCCATTACTCCTGACTCCCTATGTCTCCCCATGCCTGTATGTGATATTGCCACCCAACCATCAAGTCGCCTACTCTTTAACGCTGCACACCCATTCAACTAAACAATTTGTTAAAAGTTGAAAAATTCAAGTATTACTTAAAAACAATAAGCTTCGAAGACTACATTTTTATTATGCGAGTTTTCCTTATCTACTGGCCTACTTAAGGGGTTTGGCCATTTTATAGGCAGACAAAAATAGGAATATTTTGTGATTTTTTTTCAGCGAAACCATGAAATAAATCGAGATTAAAAAATAGAGTTTTTATTATACATATAATTGACTGTAAAAAATAATTATGATAATCATGATTATCTACTACTTAAAACTTTAAACGCGTTTATTTTAAAACTGCAAATTTTCAAGTCGGTCGGACACATTACTCAAACAAATTTCAACCAATTCACTTGAAATTTTAAGTGTATATGGGTAAGGCTTTCCCAAGTGAGCCCCGATTTTGCGAAGGTTCGTATTTTTTGTTGATATTTAGCTTAAACTGAGTTTCAAGCGTTCTAAGTACATCGTGTTAATTTTGTTGTAAAATCCCCGATTGTTTATTTTTTATAAACAATCAATGTTTTTTGTAGTGTTTTGGGAATTAATTTTTTTCTCAGCAAGTAAGTACCTGAATTAAATAATTTTTCAATTGCAGGCCTATAAGACATGACACTACTAAACAGTATTTCTTTCAGTGCGTACACTCGAATCTAATCTAGTATTTTAGTTGTTTGCGGCGCTAGTCATTACACTTGATATGTCACGACTAGTCCCGGCCATTTTGATTTTATCGATTTTGTGTAGTAGTAATGGATTTCAATAGACGCATGCGCGGTTTAAATATACAAGGCTTTGCCAGTAAGGTGCTAACGCTGTACGAAGAAGAAGAAGAAGAAGAAGAAGAAGAAGAAGAAGATTGTGCTCCGTCGCATGGCTATAGGCGCATGCGCAGTTCAATTTTTACATTTCATTCCTCTGTAGCGCAATATACTACATTGCGCTACTGTTAACTGTAGCGAAAAAACGAGTTTGCGCGCCGGTGGCACATAAAAATGTTATTGTTGTGACTAAACCACTTCGATCTACATGTTTTTTTTTTCAAATATAAATGCACAAATGTTTTTTACATAAGTTTTTGTCGTTAATGTAGATCCTAGAGGCGCAGAAATAGATTTTATTTTTATTTGTTTATAAACAATTGTTTCAATAAACATTGAAATTGAGATTTTAGTAATGGAAAAAATACTGTTTTGTAGTGTCATGTCTTATAGGCCTGCAATTGAAAAATTTGATAAAAATAAGTGATTCTAGTAAATTTGCAGAGTATATTACCGACACTGTTAGACCAGTACAGCAGAACTCAAGACACTTATTTTTGAAAAAATAAATTTTAATACACTATTCCTTCCCATATTCCTTCGATATACTATTATTTATCATTTCCTAAATTTTGACTAGTTTATTTTGATTAAAAATGTTATATATGAAGAAAAAAATCGATAGGCAGGGACTGAAATACTTACGTGACAAAGAATGTCTGTCAACTTCGTTTCAGTAACTCTAACTCTAGTGGCTCAAAAATCATATATAATTAAGGAACTCTTTTGGAAATATAATAAAATGAATGGAGAATCTAATTTGAGTACTACACGTAAAAAATGTGTCGCTGGTACAAAGAAACATATTGCTGTTCCGAATATATTATTAACTATTCTAACCATATATATGGCTGATATAACCTAAAAAATCTTCATGACAGCTACAAATTTTTTTCCGTTTATATTACACGTGTATTGCAGGATGAAAATAATACAAAATGGTGACTTGGCAGAGTCATTTTCGCATGACATTTCAGAAAGGTATTTTGCGGGAGAACTCGTATCTCCATCCCCAGGGAACTAAGAGAGCAAGAGAACAAGAGAAACAATAAAATAAATCTCGTTCAGCGAAAAATACTATTTGAAAGTGTAGATATGACAATATCGCCCAGTAACGTTTTTTTGATTCAGGTTACTGTTTCACATTGTAATTTTAACAATCTCAGTTAGCACCTAATGCAGTACAAGAAATGAGATGTTACTGTGCAGCCCAGTACTCATCGTAGTATGAAAGAGTATAATCTACTTTTTTACATTCTTATCATATGAGAAGGTATTGGTTTTATGTGAAAAATCACTTTTGGAATTTTCATCAAATCTTTACGTTTTGAGACCCCCTGAGTCAGAAAAACGGTTTTTACAAAAGTGTCTTGTCTGTCTGTAGTAGTATAGGTCGTATACTCGATAACTCTCAATAGAATTATCGGATTGAATTAAGCTTCGGCATATTTTATCGAAGTCGAAAAAGTAAGGACGAATTCGTTAAGCAGCCACATCTGACCAAAATTATCAAAATAAGAGCATTTTTTGTGTTTTTGAAAAGATCAAAAATTTCAATACCGGTTTCTAATAGTGCTCATAATTCTCTCTTAATTATTTTAATAATATTTTTCGATTAAACAAAAATTCGGAAAGTTACAGTATATTAAAGCTTAAAAAAAAGCCAATATCTAAATTCCATTTTCCAGTTAAATTATTCGAGATACGACAAAACATTATAATACAAAATTTTTCACTACAAAAAAATCTACAAATTTAAATCGCCACATTTTTTTAGAAGATGTATATTTTTCTTTTCAATTTAAAAAAATACTATTGAAAATCGAAAATTCAAGTTTTTAAGCATATAATATGTAAAATACAAAAAAAACGTAAGAATGCAAAATTGTTCGCTTCAATAAGGTCTACATATTTTGTCAGACACTGTTTCTAAAAAAATGTATATTTTTCGTTTTAATTCTAAGAAAGACGATTAAAATTCAATAATTCCATTTTTTTAACAAAACACATATGTGAGATACGAAAAAAACGTTGTGATAGAGAATTATTTGCCTAAATCAGGTCTACAAATTCTGATTTATTTCCTTTTAGAGATATTTGGAAGAAAATAGATTTTTTAATCATCTAAATTAGTAGAAAGTTACAGAATTATATATAGGAAATCGGGCGTGAAGCGCGTATGTTATGATGAGTGCAGGCAGATAATGCCTTAAGGGGTTCTTCTACCTTGTGGCCTCGTTTTTGATACACGGAGAAAAATAGTTGAAGTAATTTTACTCAACTCTGTCGATTAAACTTGGGACATAAGGACATTTGAACATCTATTAAATCCTAGTCGGGTAAAATAAATTTGATATATACCTAATTCACCCAAAGTGAATAACAATAAGCGTTACATAGGGAATAGTAAGGAGTTGAGTAAAACGATATCGATGACAGGGCACCAACATGCGTCAGTGGGTTAACATGAAATGTATATCACCGACGCTTGAGGTGCTTCAAACCGTAGTTGGGTAAAATGAGCATCGGGCGTATTATTTGAACTGGCAATGGTATGGCAGAGTATGGTCCTCTCAAATAAAAAAAAAACTCTTACCTCGAGCCTGCCAATAATCATCCGGTACATACATAAACAACTTACAAATACATTGACACCATTCAGACGTATAGCCAATCACATTTCAAATTACAAATACACTTAAACATATAACCTTACATATATAAACTTAATAACTACACTTATATATAGTACGATACGCTTTCGTCGAATCAAGCACACGCTCGCTTACAATGCTGAAATATAAAACTTGGAACTTTGTTATATAGTGACTGCATGAGTTATTCAGAGCTTGTGAGAGTAAGTGCCGTCAATAAAAATGTTTAGCCTTACTCAAGTAAAAATAAATCAACTTTTTTAATAAATGATTAATAAAATATTTTTAAAAATTAATATAATTAATCAATTATTATAACTATGATTATTGATATATATAATATAATTATTAAATTACATTTAGTATACGTTTTTATTATAACGACGTATGAAGTTTAGTGAAACTAAATTTTCAAATGTACATTAAAAAATTGCATTATTATTAAGAAGTATCTTGTATAAAAACATTTAAAAGAAGGTTCTTTTATTTTCTGTGTTTTATATTTTCGAAATATGGATTTTACATTTGCGAATTCCAAATTATTATTCTGCCTGAGTAATTTATGTGATACTTCATATTTTATGTAATACACTTATCGACTTTTTTTGTTTAAATTTTCATAATATCAATTTAATTTTAAGAATTTAAGTTTTTGAAATTAAAAATTTTTTATGTGTGCCCAAGGCGCAGATTACTTTCATTCGTTCCTGCGTGAATAGATGTAGCTGTTAGAATAAATCTTGCGATTCACGGTTTACTCAACTCTCGATTGAAGCGTAGAGTAGAATGAACGGAAAGCTCTACTATTATTGTGATTTAATAAAAGATTGGTTTTTTATAGTTATACTACGAGTAATAATATATATATTTAAAAAAATTTAATGCACGCTTCCATACTTCACCCTACACTTCTGAATTTTACTCAACTTTGACTCATTTTCGACCATTTAATATATCACAAATAAATACAGTGATACTAAATAACTTCTAACTTGTCCTTATGTCCCAAATTTGATCGGAAGTTGAGTAAAATTACTTCAACTATTTTTCTCCGTGTACTGCTTTTTGAGAATGAATTGTAGGGAAACCAATAATGCAATCGAGGTGCGGTTTTTTGCATTTAACTTATTTATTTATATACTTTCAACAAAAATTTTACTGAAATTTTACTGCCTCCAATTTTACCGTGATTTGACCTTAAAATATCCCTTACGAAAAATGTATACCAAAACGGTTGACACGATTTAGCTCATGAAAGTCGTCTGAAACAAAAAAACCAAAATGATTCAGTTTTTTACACGGAAAAAATTTGTCGCTTAAAAAGTCATCGACTTTGTATAATACTCGTGGATAGGTTAGAAAGTCGACTAAACATTATGAGCCTCCTTATTGAAGAATATGATAGATAGTCGCTAAAAATGTAAAACGTAAATTCGAAAGTTAAAGTGACAGTCGCGGAAAATTTAAAACACCGTGGGTTGGGTTCCATTGTCTCTAAACCAGGCATCGAAAGTCTAAGTGACAGTCGAAGAAAATTTTGAACAGTGTAAAAAGGAAAATATTATTTTCTGTGATATGATCCTGCACTTATATAGTTAATTATTTTTCACTTTTACATTACCTATATAATCCTAATATGAACTTACCATTATATTTAACACTGCACATTACAGAAACGCAATTTTTTATAAACACTTCGCAGCACCGAGAATCGAACGCTCGCACGCATGCACGCATCCTAACCTAATTCTAATCGCACGCCTTAACCCGCATATCCGTTACATGCCATGGAGACTTGTGTAAAATATTTGGATCACATTCAGAGTTTGAAGGCAAATCTAAAATAATAGATAAATTTCAAATTTGACGTAATACACTTTATCAAGGTAAACATATACTTACTCGGAACTAATTCTTCAATGTACGCTTTAATCCAGATTCAAACGAAACCAAACGACACGTAATCTCAAAATCTAACCAAAATTATTACAAAGACATAAAGCTGAGCTGCATTGTCTGCTGTGCGATGCTACGAATTACGTTTCTGCGCATCGCTTTTTGCGACTGTCGAAGAAATTTTAGAAGACGGCATATTAAATCTGATGGACTTTAGAATACAATTTACAAAACTATTTGTTTGAATTACTTTAATTTCAAATTATTCTATAGTCTTTTAAAATCTATGACAAATGAATCCAAAGATTATGAAACTTTTCATTACTTCTTAGAAAAGATCAGTTAGTGTTTAAAATACTTTTATAATAGTAAATACGCGACTTTTTTTCTTCGACCTGGTTTTCTAAAAGTTAGTCGACTTTTTTCTACTATTTCCTAAAAGTCATTGAAACCTTACAAGACTTTCTCCGATTTTACTTTCTGTCCACGACTCTTCGAATAGTCTGTTAAATTTTAAGCGACACATTTTTTCCGTGTATGCCTTTGGCTATCGTTTGACACAAGGAATTTTCAAAATTTGAAAATTTCAGGAAATAGTGAACAAACAAGAAAAAAAAAATTTCTATGTTTTCAAGGTCAAGAACAGCTGTAAAAATTCTTGAAATGGAAAAAATCCAAAAAGCTCGTGTCAGACGATAGCGACATGTTTTCCACAAATTTTAATATATGACTTTAGTTAATTGATCAATTACTTTTCGAGATGTCATGTCAACCAGTTGCAAAAACGCAACTTTTGGGAAATCGCATTTAAAGATATTCATGCATGAATCGCGGAGCGGAGCTATATTTGACGGCTCTGGAAACCCCGAAATAATAAGATTTCGGTTATACCCTTTTAAGATTATATTTCTAGCACCTTCTAGGCCACAAAAATGCAAAAAAAATCGATTTTTTTGAACCAACAAGGTAGAAGACCCCCTTAAGTAAATTTAATTTCCTTTTTCATTTAAAATCAAAAACAAATTCATTAACTTTGAGAAAATGTAATACGCATCTACAATATTGTATAAAGTTGAGTTGAACTTCAGAATCAAATTATAAGAAATAAACTTATATGTATGCGAAGAATATAAGACCGAGCGGGAAACGCGAGATCCGAACAGAACAGAGCACAGGACGCAAGTTCGAATATATCGAATCGCGCGCCCTAGACGCGCTTAAACTTGAAAGTTGCGCGTGAAGTGAATTTTCTCACGAAGCGGGCACATTTTTCAAACTTTTTGTTACAATTTTTAGTTTACAAGGAAACAGCACAACGTCTGTCAGCTCGCGAGTCAAACTTTGCAATTTAAAGCACTGTGTTCAATACTGTGAAAACTGCTCGTTGCGCAGTGTAAACACTTGAGGCCACAGCTTTACTGTTCAAAATTGTTCATTTTACTGGGAAGTTTTTTCAGTGAACTGTTAATTCTTTCAAAAAATTTAAAATTTCTCTGCACGTCACTAAAAAGTTGCAATTTGTGCATTTTTTCGGAAAAATAAAAGTATTTATGGATTGTAGTGAAGGTTCCGCGGGAAATGACATATATTCTGCAAATTTTCAAATTTTTTCAAGATGATTTGAATCTCTGTTCTTTCACAATAATTGCAAAAATAACGGAC
This sequence comes from Diplolepis rosae, assembly GCA_030998225.1. Taxonomy (NCBI): domain Eukaryota; kingdom Metazoa; phylum Arthropoda; class Insecta; order Hymenoptera; family Diplolepididae; genus Diplolepis; species Diplolepis rosae. The sequence continues at coordinate 505,302 of JAPYXD010000710.1, forward strand.
AAAAAGTTCTGGAGAAAAACTTGTTTAAAGTTACGCATGCATAACTAAGCTCGTGTGTTGCTCCACCATCATGACTGTAAAATCAACAATTGTTCAAATTCATAAAATAAATTTGCGACATATGGAAAAGAAAGATTGATACTTTTCTAAAATATAATAATAAAAACATTGATCGCCTAGTCTCCTTAAGGTCAGTTTTACGTTTCAGTATGTTTAGAATGTCTAATTTAATTTATTATTTATTTATCTATTTATAAAATAGAATGAACTTTAATAATACAATTTTGAGATACTGTTCAATTTGTCATTTTTCTCTTTTTACAGATTTAGTTAAAAATCATCTCCATTCCTATGATAACACGCGCGTTCTGTTAACATTTCATTATCGGTTTTCTACTGTATTACTTTCGATTCATTTGTAAACAAATTAAGCATACATTTATGATTGATACGTGATAGCTTATTCTGATTATCAAACCGTGACAAATCCTATGGTATGGACTGAATTTCCTGAAATCTTTCTTAATATTAAGAAACTCAACTGAATTTTCATGACATTCATCTTAAAAATACCCAAAAGAGGTAAAATTTTTCCTGTTGCAAGTTTCAGAATTTCCAGACACAGGTATTGGAATAATCAGCAATTTCTAACTGAAATTAAGAATTTTTTTCTTAAATTTACTAAAAAGTATCTAAATTTTCTTAAGGTCATGGATCAATCGGAACAATTGTCCAAATTGTACAAATTTGGAAAATGTAGGAAAAAAAATTAAAGCAGATCTCTTAACTTATGTTTAGCAAAAATTTTGAAAAAAAGTTTAAAAACTTATCGATAATTACAGTTAACTGTAAAAATTTTTGCAAAATTTTCTTTCAAAGGAAGTTGACAGACGTTCTTTATCGCCTTCTGTTGTATTTTCAGGAAGATACTTTATGAAATAAAAAAGTTACATTAAACGAACTTTTACAGGAAATTCCCAAGTAGAAATTTTCAAAAGTTTTATTTGTGATACTCGCAAGTTTTCCTTTTCAACTAGTGAGGACCTCTTGAGGAAAACTTATAAGGTATTCAGAAGAAATGTAATGCTACGCCATTTAAGTTATTAGTGAGTCTAAACTTTTAAAGTATTGTTAAGGCACTCTCTAGTTATTTTTAAGGCAACAGACAGTTCTTTATTAGGGATTGAAATCTCACATATGTACAAAAATCTGAGTGAAGGTTTTGAGCAATAAAATCTAATGTTGATGGACCTTGAACGTCGATTCCAAAAAATTTTCTGCATCAGTTGATCCGTCTGTCACAAAAAATGTTATATAAAAACCTAATACCAAAAATGAGAAACCAAAAAAGTTTTTGAAAACCAGGTAACGAAAACTTATGCGGGATCCCGAGGAATTTATATATTAAGTAAGGAAGTAATCAAAGGACTTTGTAGATTAAAAAATAAATTGTACGTGACATGCTTTTGCAACATTTTGGACAAGAAACAAAACAAGGTAAATTGCGAATTTTATTGAAAAAATAATGTCATAACCCATAAAATATAGACGTATTGTGATGAATACTTACTAGACTCATACTGATACTTTTGGCTAATTTTTCTCCTTTTACGAAACTGTTTCACTCAGTTTCTGTTTCCTTCCCTTTTCCGGTCCATTTTACGATGTGCAAAAGTTTTTTCCCAACACGTTACAAACGCACTAAATTTTAGGTTGACATTTAACTTGTATTTTTAGTACGCACACATTAAATGAAATGACTCCAAGTTTTCGTTTACAAATGCCTCAACAATTACTTACAAGCAATATTCAAAAGTTAATCACGTGGGAAACTAGACAAGTTTTACTCCAGTTTAGCTTGTAATAGTTAAACTTACAAATAACTAGCAAGTTCCTTACGAATATTTTCTTACTAGTTTTGACTTACTATTAACTAATCAACTGGCAAGTGAAACTTAAGAAATTTCTACCTGCGTTGACCTTAAACTCTAATTTAACTTTACAAAATTGTAGCTGAATAAAACTTCAGCAACGAGTTTCGGAAGATTACAGTAGAAATTCAGTTCTGCCAGCATTTTAAGCGAGTCTCGTAATTACCCGAATTGTGTGCATTGGCACATATTCTATTTTATGTAACTTCGGCGCATATACGAGTTTTTATGCATACACTCGAATCCAATCTGAAAATGTCGAAATTGTCGTGATTATCGCCCATCTCACTTGACATTTCGCGACTACTTCCGGCCATTTTGATTTTAATAACACTTTCGACATTCAATTCTTTTGCAGCATCACGTTCGATTGTCAGTAGAGATAGATTTAATAATTGACTTTGATGCATTCTATTACGCAAATAGGATTTTATAATTTTTAATTTGCTGAACGTCCTTTTGCAAGTTGCTACTGTAATTTCTCTGCTGCCTTAAGTATTTCTGCCTCAGATTGTTTCGTGAAATTTCTCGGTTTCAAAAAATAAAAAAGATTCGCAACTTCGTTCATTCCTCTGAATCTTTCAACCAACTATGTATTCACAATGTCTAAGGAGTGATTAAAGACATTGATTTTTAAAAATTCTTCACTATCATCAAAACGATGGGCTTCGGTTAGTTCGCCAAAATGCTTCTTACGTTTTAGTTTCCGCTTTTCTACAAAAACTGGTTCAATACCCCATTTTTGAGATACATTCTAGCTGCTTCTTCGCGTTCATCTTTCTTTGAACTGATGAGTCGTATTGTGAGAGCTGTGATTATATCGACGTATCGAAGCTTAACGAAAAGTAAGGTTGTTTTTCTGCCTGATCATCTTGTTGAATTAAATTTTTTCAGAATCATTTCTGACTTTCTTGTAAATTGCTTCTTCTTCTCTTCTTCTTCTTGTTTGTGGCACCTTGAAATTCTGAAAATAGTAGATCCCATCTGTTTATACTTTTACCAAAAAAGATTTATATACTTTATGTGCCACCGGCGCGCAAACTCGTTTTTTCGCTACAGTTAACAGTAGGGCAATGTAATATATTGCGCTACAGAGGAATTAAATGTACAAATTTAAGTGCGCATGCGCCTATAGCCATGTGACGGAGCACAATTTTCTTATTATTCTTCTTCTTCTTCGTACAGCGTTAGCACCTTACTGGCAAAGCCTTGTACATTTGAACTGCGCATGCGTCTATTAAAATCCATTACTACTACACAAAATCGATAAAATCAAAATGGCCGGGACTAGTCGTGACATATCAAGTGTAATGACTAGCGCCGCAAACAACTACAGTACTAGATTAGTTTCGAATGTACGCATAAAAACTCGTATACGCACCGAAGCCACATAAAATAGAATACGTGCCAATGCACACATTTCGGGAAATTACGAGACTCGCGACAATGCTCACAGGACTGATCGCGCCTCGGCTTCGATCTACTAATAACTACCTAATAAAACTTCATGAAATCCTAGAATTTTTTTTAAATTTCGGAATTAAATGCTTCGCCATTTTATTTTCTTTGAATTTCAACGTAACTAAGTACTAAACTTAATTGCTTTTTTTTAGTAATATCTTGAGTTGTGTCAAACATACAACAAAAATAGGATTTGCCTAAATTTCTGAAATCAATCTTTGATGTAACTCTTCACCTAAGCACTTACGCTTCCTGTCCCGTCTGTTACATGAGCGATGCGAGGACGGCAGCACCGGAGGACAGCAGCGTTGGAGATGAGGCACAAACGGCTTTCGACTCGACGTAAACACTGGCCGCCATGTCGACTCTCGAGTCACGAGATATCGATGTTTCGACCATCGCCGCCATCGATCATCGGAGAGCGACACGACCAGATGCCACCATGTGACCCGGAAGATGTACCCTGGGGCACCAAGACCCCGAGACTTGATATTTAGTATTTTCGACATTTGTGATACTAAATTTATGTTGTATGATGTAAATGGACACTAAGTACAATAGTGCCAATGTACTTCACGCGCTGTTCGTTGTAATCGAGAGAGCCGCGTGTTTATAGAAATGATTTGCCGAGGGCAATCACTATACGAGGCACGGGCTGCCTAGTCGTCTACTGGATGTATGACACGTGACCTGCTTCCAGGTCCGCGATTGGGTCACGCGTTTAATTCGTGGGGCAGGTCGGGAATTTTATCAGCGTCGCGTCTTCCGTCATCACTCTCGTCCTGCGACTCTAAGGAACATCTGCTCTTGTTTTGTCTCCCGAAGGAAAATCCTTTTGTAAATCTACCGCTGAAATGGAAGGCGAATTTGTGTTGAGATTTATTTATTTCTTTCAGCTTTGCACTTATCAGCAGCCGTTCATGGTTGTCGTCTAGCTTGTACGTGGTGCGCACAAGTTCAAACTGCTCCTTCCACTTATTGAAGTCAGCGTCGTTGCCCTCAAAATCACTCATCAAGTCCTTCAAGGCGTTGATATTCACATGACTTGACGACTGCTGTATTACATCCTGAGGAGAAGCATTTGCGTTGACATTACGCAAAAGTTCCATTTCGCACCGAGCTAATTGAAGCTCTCGTGCCATCAAGTCACCTTCTCGGCGTAGAAGCTCGACTTCTCTCATATCATACCCTGCTAGGGTCAGACCGGCTCCATTGCCTTGCTGAATGGCTAGTTCGACACGTTGGTTATCGTCCTCTGCGCCAGCTCCATCGTCACCGACGTTTAGGTTCTGCTGAATTGCATTGGCTTCCGTTAATAATTTCGGCTTTTGTTCCACTTGTCGCTATTCCCTGTCGTCTACACACTTCCTTAAGGGTAGCTACTCTGAATGTAACGGGATCCATGATGTGATACTTCGGAGTTTGAACACTAAACACTGCTGAACTGAAGGATTCGTTGGAATCTTGACACTGGACACTGGCATCCAAGCAGAAGGATGCACCAGAAGTTTAGCACTAGTCACGGTTGCACACGGAATGCGAAAGATTATACGGAGGGTTGTATGGGCACTAATCACTGTACGTATATTTATTTTTTCACTGAGTACTGCAAGGCGTTCAACTTACACGACGGACATTTTTTGTCGCACTCGACCCACTGACACGCTTACTGCAGCGCCACGGCGCGTTCTTGCAACCGAACTACACGGCAGTGTCTACAAAGTCTGCCATTACCGAAATTCGCGATGCTTCGTTCCTTTACAGGGAAATATCGCAATTCACTCACTGAAATGTCCGATCATCGGGTGGTTCTCTCAATCTACGCAGGCTACGCGATCGATTCCGAATGGTTTAGGAGATCCTGAATTCCCTCAGCAACCCTGAATCGTGCCAAACGTCCGAAGACGGGACGGATGCGGCTCCACGAGGTGTCTCGCAAGAATAAAACAAAAAATTTCTTTTTTTTTCCGATCCCGACAACGGAAATCGAGAGCACGAACACTGTCACGAATCGCGGAACGATTATCACGGATTATCACGGACTGGCTGACTAAACAAAAGGATGCGCCAGGCTCTCGCAAGGGGCCTGATGGCGCCACTGTTACTATTGCTAGTAATGTAAATACATCCTTACAATTACACTAAAATCAGGAAAGTTACAGTATGTTTAAATTTGAAAAAGTCAATATCTAAGTTCCATTTCCCAGTTAAATTATACGATATCAAAAAACGTTATCAAAAAGTGATGGGAAATGATTATTTATAATTTTATGATCGCTTTATACTCATAAGATATGAATACTGTAATGAGTTTTATGATTATATATAAATTATCAAAAAAATAATTTTTTTCATTATCATAAAAATAAATTTGTTCGTAAAAAATCCTCGAGAGTTTATTTTTAAAGAGCAGTTGACATGATTCGACAAAAAAGGAAACCTTGTTGTAATCCATACAGAAACATATACCGTAAATGCATATTACAATAAATAATCACTTTTCATCACTTTTTGATAATAACGTTCTCGAAAAAGTAGACAGTAATACAGCATTAGTGGAAGTTGCGCTCGACGCCGTCGATCGAAGATCGTGATTCCACGCGCATCACTTTACAAAAAAATTCATATTTCGCGCAATTTTCAAGCGCGCACGTTAATTATATACCTAAAATTTGCGTAAAATACTACTACATCGGCCATCTATTGATACGTTTGTGTAATTTTTTTCAGAATTTTTCCTATTTTTAGTTTCTGAATAATTGAAAAAGAACAAAAACATATTTTTTTTGTTTATCCCATAACTTTTTAAATAATGCATAAAAAAATCTCAAATTTTGGTTTTCTTCATTATTTATGTTAGTCTGTCAATCCTTAAAATTTTAAGGAAATCGGAAACATGGAGTCCTGAAGCCGTCCGATTTGGCATGGAACACACCATACAGAAAATCGAGCACGAAGCGCGAGTGTCATGATGAGAATGTGTTCCTTAAGGCTGATAGATCCTTAAGTAAATTTAATTTCCTTTTTCATTAAAATATTACTGTTCGAAATTGTTCATTTTACTGGGTAGTTTTTCAGTGAACTATTAATTTTTTTATAAAATTTGAAATTTCTCTGCACATCACCAAAAAGTTACAACTTATGCATTTTTTTCGGAAAAATAAAAGTTTTTAAGGATTATAGTGAAGGTTCCGCGGGAAATGACATATTCTGCATATTTTCACATTTTTTCAAGATGATTTGAACCTCCGTTCTTTCACAATAATTGCAAAACTAACGGATGGAAAGTTCTCGAGAAAAACTTGTTTAAAGTTGCACATGCATAACTGAGCTCGTGTGTTTCTTTGAATTGAAGAAAGTTTTGTTGATTCAGAAAAAATTTCTTTAATTTAATTTCTTTGACTCAAAGAAACTGTTTTCTCAGTGTAGGTCAGTACTGTGCTATTCGTGACTTCAGCTAAATCAAGGACATTAATTTCTACCTGAGAACTATTTTAATAGTTCATGTGCACAATCTGATTTATCAAAAATTCGATTGAATTGAAATCAGTCACAGATGACTGTACAGCCAAATGTAAATAGATCACTGATTTCAATTCAATCGAATTTTTACCAATTCAGATTTACTGAATAATAAAATTAAATATATATTTACTTGAAAAGAATAATCGAGAGAATTCTAGTCTTTTGATTTTCTTAATAGTTACACCTTACAACTAATTAAAGAGGTGCAAGGGTAAATTATGCTGAAAAAGTGAACGAATTTATGAGTAGATTGACGCTGAACTAAAAAAACGGAATGATCTCTAGTTTGGACATATTTATAACCATCTTATAAAGAATTAAAACAAGTTGCAAAAATTTTCAGTTTTTGTTTATGACATTGAAAAAAAAAACTTTCTTTAACTTTGAATCTGACGCTACCTATAGAGATCATCCAAAAATCGAATGAATCTAGATTAATAAAATTCTACTAAATAAATACGTTTATATCTTTAATTTTCCATGTAATGAAAAATTTGATGTGTGAAACTTAATATGTAAATTCTCACAAGTCGAGTTTCCCTTTTTTTCCTGTTTGAAACTTTAAAAAAGTCTTCTTCATGGGAAAAATAGATTCGTCTATACTACGGGGATATATGCGTCACTGAATGAAAGAATCTTCGTTGACAACAATTCCTCAAAACGTAGAACAGCAGTTCTTTTCTAAGTAATAGATACGACCTCATTGACGGTGCTTTTATGTTTTTTATATTGAAATGAGCGCTTACTGATTTTACACATATGTTAATTCAGTCGCTCATGGACAATCTTCCCTTATTATAGGCAAATTAATCGCAGCTCCCCATAAAAACAATGGAATTTACATGCTAATCAGTGGCTCAATATAAAACGATTGACGTCCGGATTCCGATTAGGAAACTTGCTCTCCTTAAATAAATTTCTAAACGATATTGATTCTAACGTTTCTGACCCTGATCCGTCCTATGTATAATTTATAATGGTATAGAAATAAGATTATAATTTTATATGGTTTTCAAGGGAAAAAAGTTCAAAGTTAAACCCCATTGAAAATTTCGAGGACAAAAACTACATCGACATCGAAGTAGGAAACTACGTCGGGAAAAAAAACGTATATGGGATACGATGTCGTAAACTAGGAAGAGAACAACATTGAAAATAACCTATGGTATCTTAAATATTTTCATTTTAAGCGATAACAAATGAGGCTTTGGATGCCATAACCGACGGAGCGCGTGGTCTAGTAGGCGAAAGAGGGGATACCGCAATGCGCGAACTGTTTTTTTAATTTAAATCAAAAATTCGGAAAAATGTTCAAAAAAATGTAGCAGTACGTGTTAAATGTCATTCCACATATTTTTTCTCCCATGCATTCTTGTGTCAGAACTCTAGTTTTTTTATAATCGAAGAAAACCGTATTTTTTTAATGTACGAAATCAATCGATTTTTTACAATAAACTCGCTGTTTTTCGTATAAATTTGTCCGGAATAGTCTGAAATTTTATCAAAAGACTCAAAAACCCCTTGAGCTTCAGATGGTTATGTTCAACATAACAAAATTCTCAATTTGTTAATAATTTTTATAATAACAGTTGCAGCTGGCAAAATTCTCATTTTTCATCTTCAAAGAAAAAAAGTATGGGAGGAAGTTTAGAGTTGAGAGAAATTTCAGCGAGAAAATTGTTCAGCAGGCTTTCAGGCAGTTTTTAAATATATTTTGAGATTTTTTAATTCAAAACTGCGGTCAGGGTTGGAATTTGTTTAACTTCGTTCAAGCGCACCGATACCGTCAAGAGATAAATCGATCAATCGCGGAGAAAAAGAGATGCACCTATGCCGAGAGCACGCGATTCGACAGAGTTGCAACATCATTTTTGCCAATTCGTTTTCTTTATTTATATCTATTCTGTAAACATTATTTAGAAACACTGTAGACGAATGGGGAGAAATTATATACATACACTTTATATTGGCAATAATATAACAAAGTTTGATCATTTATCGTTAAATATACGTTACAATAATCGTTATTACAGGTTTGGTAGTTACATATTGAACATTAGCTCAAAATTTGTCGAATTTTTTAGAACTAATACATATTGTAAGATAAATACCCGAAATGTTCGTGAAAATGGAAGACAAGCAACATATTATTAAAAACATTTCATTTGACAGATCAAAATTATATGAATCAAATATAATACAATTATGATGTTGATAAAGTTATTTAATTGCTATTCGAATATTAATACTTTTTTGCAGGCTCAATAATAATTTGTACCAAGTGTACCTTGTTTTTGGCTTTCTCCCCGATATTCCGGCTCCACTTTCCGGGATTTTTTTATCTTTTCCTTCCAACTTCAGGATTTGTTTCTTGGGACATTTTTACGAACGCAGTAATCAATTTTAGAAATTTGTTAACTTATTTAATGTAATAAGTTATCGTTGTTAGCGATTAATTACATGTTTTCTCTTCGAAGGTAAATCGTGAATTGACTTAAAAAGAATAAAAACAAACAAAAGCTTCAGAATATTTTTCCAGAAATTTTATTTCGAACCGGCGAAAGCACACAGAGAAAATTCAGTTGTACAAATTCAATCAAAAGTTGAGTAAAGCTGGGATAGTGGCTTTTTTAGAAAATTAATATTTCTTTGCGAATTCATTCAATAACGAATTATAAAGTTTAATCAACTGTCTCCGAGTTAACTCAACAGTTCTTCCATTTTCATGAAAATTTCGGGTATTTATCTTACGAAATCTATTAGTCCTAAAAAATTCGACAAATTTTAAGCTAACGTTCAATATGTAACTACCAAACCTGTACTAACGATTATTCTGACGTATATTTAACGATAAATAATCAAACTTTGTTATATTATTGCCAATATAAAGTGTATGTATATAATTTCTTCCCATTCGTCTAGTGTTTCTAAATAATGTTTACAGAATAGAAAGCATAGAAAGCAGCCGGATACATTCAAAAGCAAGGAAATTGGGTTGCACATGAACTCAAGCCGAAAGATGTTGAAAGGCGGTTTTGTATGTCCGAAATGCTGCTGGCATGCCACAAAAAAGAAGTCATTTTTGCATGGGATTGTTATTGGTGATAAAAAATGGATCCATTACGACAACCCCAAGCGCGAAAAATCATATGTGAAACCCGGCCAACCAGCCAAATCAACGGCAAAGCCGAATATCCATGGCGCGAAGGTAATGCTCTGTATTTGGTGGGATCAGAAGGGTGTGCTGTATTATGAGCTGCTAAAACCGGGTGAAATCATCAATGGAGAACGCTACCGAACACAATTAATCCGTTTGAAGAGAGCAATAGCCGAAAAACGTCCGGAATATGCGACCAGACACGAGGCAATAATTTTCCATCATGACAACGCTCGGCCTCATGTTGTTATTCCGGTTAAGAACTATTTGGAAAACAGTGGATGGGAAGTTTTACCCGACCCGCCTCATAGCCCAGACCTTGCCCCTTCTGACTACCATTTGGTCCGGTCGATACAGAACGCCCTCACTGGAATACGGTTCATATCAGAACAAGGTATCAAAAATTGGTTTGATTCATTCTTGGCCGCAAAGCCGGCGCAGTTCTTTTGGGATGGAATCCACAAATTTCCAGAAAGATGGGAAAAAGTCATAGCTTCAGATGGGCAATACTTTGTTTTTCTTAAATAAACGTTCAAATTTTGAAAAAAAACCGCACGAATTAAGTTATAGATCCAGTAAAAAAGGCTAAAAGCGTGATTTCTCAAAATCAAACAAATTTATATTTGTTATAAAAGTGTTTTTACTTCAAATTGAAAAAATTAAGTTAAAAACGATTTCTTTTTTCTGGATGTACATACGTGATCCTCAATAAACAAGATCTTGCAAATCTTTTCCGCCAGGTATCATTAAATTGTTTCTTCTTTCTCAATTCTTGGATTTCTCAATATGAAAATGAAAAATCCAATTTTATTCGAAAGCAAAAAAAATAGAGAAAATTAGATTAGTGTCGATTTTGTAAAGAGACACATTTTACTCTTTTGTTCTTTTCCACATCTCACATCATTTTTTAAGAAGATAGAAATTTTTGTTTTTATTTTCTATTGATTTTTTTTTAATCGTGAATTTTAAGCGCAAGTGCCATAAGAATTTATTTTTTAATGTCGAAGTTACTTTAAGTAAAAGTTACATAAAATTCGTGATTTGAAAACACATTTAAAAACATATTAGTTTCCAAAAACATAATTCAATACATATATAAAAATGTTCTCAGAAATTGCAACAATAAATGTCATGTAAAATTTGAGATTCCCGTAGTTTTCGATTCTATAAAAATATCAGTTCTATTGTCAGAAAATGAAGAGACGATTATGCATTTATTTCTTTTGCTCCACTCACAGTAATTAAGTAATCGTTATGTAACAACTGTCAATGTTCAATGGGTATGTTACTGGAAAATGGAATTTGATTATAGATTTTTTTAAAGATTTTTCATATGCAGTCGTTTTGTTAATTTTTATCAGATCAAAAAATACCATAGAGATAATTTATAGAACTCTTTGAGTCCTACTTAGAATCAATTCAATTAAACATACGTTGATCTTTTTTTTTGCGTTTTCCCGTTATGAAAAATCCTCTGAGTTATTAATTTAAGAATGAGAAGGGCGGAAAGTATTGGATAAATTTACGTCCATGACATGGCCTAAAAGTTCAGAATAATTAAAAATTTTTGAAAATAGTCCTTTCTTTGGTCCTAGTAGAGTGTACTAAAGTGCATTTCAATTTGCTTATTCCTTTAGAAGTTATTATGTCTAGACAGAAAAACGATTATATGTACAGACAGAATTGAAAAATAAACTTTTTTTGGGTTCAAATGGGGTTTTTGGAAAATAAAATATTCGTCGAAAAAAAGGCTAGCAAATTTTATACAAATTTAACACCTTATCATCTAATGAAAAAGTAAAAACATAAAACCTTCTAAAATAAATATTCATAAAATCAAAAAAATAATAAAAGATTTGTTTAAAAAATTAAAAACAGGAAACTGCAGTTGCTTATCTCCCTAATTCTTATCTTTATTTGAAAGATTCCGCAAACTGAAAGTTACTTTGAAACCTTCATGCTACGTTCGAGATCAAATCGCAAAATAAATATGAATTGAGTTTTATTATTTCTCGTTTCATGGAAGTTGGGGTACATAGAAACTGACTTTTAAAACACACATAATTGAGAATGAGGTCAATGAGAATACGCATCAATTATTTCGACTTTTCTATCTACATATTATTATACATTTCATATAACCAAATTAATTATTTCCTGCGTACATATTTCACTTATAATTTATATTAATTATTTGAATTCAATCAAAATTATTTCACTAATTAATTTATTTCAATCTCGACATATTTCAAAATGTATTTTTACTTTCATCAAAAATGTCAATGCTTGCATACCTATATGTTATTTTTTTGCAGAATTTAAGGATGATTTCTTTATCTTGAGATATCAGAATATGTCAAAAAACACGCATCGTTCAAAAAAATATCCATACTTAATGAAAAATGTTTATTTTCGAGAGAAAAAGCGAGTTCACAAAAATTAACAAAAATTTTGACCGGTAGTGTAGGTAGCACAAGTAATGAATTATCTGAATTTTTAAGACACTTACGGATCCAGAAAAACTCTCTTTTGTTGTTCAATTACTGTAATTTGTTTAAATACCCTGACTTGTGTTCATGCTACATTTTAAGAAGCAAACGAAAGGTAATAACCCTACAAGAAAATTGTTTTCTAACTAGTGCTTACACCCTAATTGGAAGAATCACCCTAATTTCTCGTGTAGGAAGCTTTAATAAAGACTTATATTATGAGGGTGGTGAGAAAGTTTCAAACCTTACTGTAAACAAAATTCATTCTGAAACATAAGCACAAGAAAACCTGTACTATTAAAACTATTTTAAGAATCATGAAAATTTACTTTCAGAAATTCTAGTGTTAATAGTAAGCTTTGATTCTTGATCAAATTGAAAACATTGTTAATATATTGTTTGTCTTCTAGACTTTAAGTAGATAAAGGACTGGTATTTGTTGAATAAATTTGTAATTCTTTAAATCTCTTTTTATTTAATCATTTATTTCAGACTATGGAGAAATTTGCGAAAACAAATGTTTAATTGAATACTGATAAATAGCAGTATTGACACTCCTTAGTTTCTCAATTTCTTCATACGCTTGAGCTAATTTGTCAGATTCGTCGGACCTTAAGGCGTATGAAGTAAAATTTTTTTCTACATACGAATCTAGATTTAGCAAATCAGAAATATTCCGATTTTTTTTAAAAACCTCCAAAAAGTCATCTTTTCCGACTCCATCAGATGTCCTTTGTAAAGGCCGCACAATTAAACTCGGCTTCAATGTATTTGCACGAAAGTTTTCGAATGATTTTGAAAAAAAGGCTGAAACGATGGAACCTTTATGTTTAATAGTTTTAACAATCTCACGGGCCGCAATGTCCCAAACATGTATTGCGCCATCAGCGCCACCAGATAAAAGTGTCTTACAATCTGTGGAAACTGAAAGAGTCAAAACACTTCCTTCATGACCCACAAGAGTGGTGTGTTCTTCATCTTTAGTTGAAGACACATGGCGTTCAACTCCACGAGGTGGTTCATGAAGATTGACCTGCATTATTTTTCCATTCGCACAGCCAATAAACAATCGTCGTTCGTTTATATCCATGGTAACAGACGTAAGGGGCACATCACATGGAACGTTTAGAAGAAGTTTACCAACAATAGCATCAAATATTTTCGCTGTACAATCGGCAGATGCAGAACACAATCTTCCTCTCAAACCAAAATTGCCAAAGTATAGATCCTTTATAGATCTGGAGTGGACAGTAAAAGAATGCAGAGGATTTGTTTTGCCGTTGGATACTTTAGATAGCGACCATATGAAAATTAGACCATCTTCTCCACCGCTTGCAAAAGATCCACCATCTCGAGTAAAAGTCAAGCAAGTGACTGTTTGAAAATGTTCGGATAATGTTGCAAGTAATCGTCCTGTGCAAAGTTGCCAAACATAAATTTTTTCATTTATTCCTGCTGCAAGGTACGACCCATCAGATGTACAAGCTAAAGCCGAGACTTTTCCAGGAGTTGTTAGCCGAAGATTAGAAACTAGACTTTGGCTATTCAAAGGCCATAGGTAGAGTCGAGGTTTGGTGGCATCAGCAGCCAATAAATAATTGTCACTGAGAAGCTGAAGTGTACGAAATCCAAGAGCAGATGCATTCTTGTAAGTTAATAGAAGTGAAGCGGTCGATGGATCCCATACAGCAGCGTTAAAACTTTCTCCAGTACTATCACTTGATACGATTACTTCTTTTACACCCCTCATTCTTAACAATTTACTGCAACATAAAATGTTTTTATTGATTCATTTAAGAAGATGGCAGTCTAAACTTTCGAGATTACTTGTTTTTTTTATAATTTATACATTTTTAATCTTTTCTTTTAGACACAATAATTTTTAAAATAAACAATACAATGCAAAATGTAGACATATTTTATTTTACGACTTGTCGCTGGTAGTAAAACGAACAAACTTATCGCACTGATTTTACTCTAGAAGCTTTTAATTAACACAATAAATTCAAAATAAAGTAGATCTACTTCAGAAATATTAAAATGCAGCGCAAATGGACTGTAAAATGTCAGGTTTAAAATAAGCCACAGAAACTTCAAATATCTTATTCGTGAATCCGTAGGACCGTGAGTCAATCGCATACGATATAATAAATTAAATTATAAGGTGAGAATCAATAAAGATTTTTGAAATTTCTTTAGCTCATTTTAAATCTAATACTTGTATTTCAGAATGCAGTTTCTCTGACTTTCACATCCCGCCCATGACATTCCTGGTGTATGCGAAGAACTAAAATTGTATAAAAGAAATTGGTGAAAATGGAAATTTATACATGTTTCTCAGATGATATTTCTGAAGAGAACCAAGAAAATTCCTTCAATTAGAGTAATAAGTCGTAGAAATAATGTACTTAATAAAATCGAATAAATTGTATACTTTAATCACCGATATTTGAGTAGAAATTAAATTTACAAAACATGGCCAGGGCCATTTAAAAGCTTGGAAAATTTGGCACCAAATAAGTAGATGTCAATTCATTCTCGATTATCAGAAAGCATTAGAAAATAACTATTTACATAATAATTTTTAGAGTTATTTATGATCAAAAGAGGGGTATATTTGATTTTGTGCTCGAAAACCATGCTGCGGCTAACTTAATCTCAGTAGAATTTTTGAAATAAGGGCCTCTATTCTTTTGTAGCAGCACGATAAGATTTAAAAGAACCTGAATGGACAATTTGAAATGCCGTATCGAGACGCACTAATTTGTCCTCAACATGAAGATTCAATAAAATAGGGGATTATCGCTTACAAAATTGTCTTAGGTTTAATAGTGCTCAAACTGGGATACAGGCTCAGTAACTGAGATTTTTTAAAGGCCATGGATCAACCAGACCACGTGATGTCCGTAATTCCAATTACAGCATGTAAGATTATTCAGAAATTAATGACTTAAATAGATTTCTGGTACCAGACAGACCTTTTTGATGTTTTTGTCCACGTCTGTCTGGCATTGAAAATCTATTTGAGTTGTTATTTATCGAATAACCTTACATACGTTCTTAACCTCAATATTGAAATCCAATAAAATTGTATTCGCAGATTAATGACTGATTATAATTTTTGTACAATTTGAGATAGAATTTTTTCAATGTAAACTTCAACTTTGCTGATTTTGAATATCAATTCATTAGTTTTCTAGTTAATTATTAAATTAGGAAAAGTAATACAGGAATGACATGTTTAAATGTCAATATTTTATAAATGCCTATACTTACTGCCAACCTTTCAAAGGGAATTTTCATAAAATTTTATATGCAAAACTGTGTGCGAAAAAAAAAAAACTTAGATTATCATTTCAATAATTATCTTAAACTAGTTCTAACCTTGAAAGTGTCTAAATGAGTAAATATCGTAAATATCAAGCATGTCAACAAAGTCCATGTGACATCAGTGTTGAGTTGTTGGCAGGGTTGCGCAGTGACGCGTCAATCGAGGGTTTTTACGTAAATTACCTATGTGACGTATTTTACGTAAACAAACCGGTAAAATACCTAATAAATTACGTACCAAAATGGCGGCCTTATAGAACTGTATATAACCTCACTTTTTCAAAGTCCCATTCCCGAAAAGTTTGTTCTAAACAGCCCCCTGAATCTTGCCACCAAATGCATAAGAAAAAAATTACGTGAAAGTTGACTGCCGCCGGTGGCGGCGCTGACCGTTAATAGGCCCTAGATTCAAAAAAATGCGTGGGAAAAAGCATAAAAATTTAATTTTCTCCTAATAAAAACTATTTTATTGCATTTTCTTATACATGATAATAATCTAATAAGATCTTCATATTTTTTACAAAAATTTATTCTCTTCGAAAAGTTTAAGAAATTCCCTTTAGGCAAAAATCTAATTTCCAAATTCTGGCGGGAATTGCATTATTTGGGTCATGTTCTTTATTTTATAATTGTTTTGCGTCAAATTTAAATATCAATACTAATAATTAATGCCGTTATTATATAATTTGATTATTTTCCATATTATACAACATATTACAATAAATACAATATAGTATATACACTATATATTACTACTGTAATTAAATCAAACTTTTTAAAAAATATAAACATTTTAAAAATACTGTTGGGAATTTGAACTAATAATTTTCTTAATATTGTACTATGAAATAAATTATTAATTGATGAAATATATTAAGAATAAATTATTATAATATATTATAGTACAAAGCTGTGAAATACACGGAGAAACTTTTTATATCAATTTTTACTATAGTATTTTTCAATTTAGGGAAAGACGTATCACTTTGAGGATTTTTGTTAGTAAAAATACTAAACTTTATTATAATGATATGAAACTTCAGCATAGTCCATAGCAAATTTTACTATAGTTTATACTAAAGTTTCATATCATTATTATAAAGTTTAGTATTTTTACTAACAAAAATTCCCAAAGTCATAAGTTTTTCCCTAAATTGAAAAATACTATAGTAAAAATTGATATAAAAAGTTTCTCCGTGTAGTTGAGGTCTCTCATAAATGCTCTTGAAAAATTTCTTTATCTACCGATATACTTTACTTATTTTTCTATTTATGTATATATAACATATTTGATTAATTTTTTAATTTACTTCTTTTTTATTTATCTGCGTTGTATTATTTTATTTTGAAATTCATTTTTCGTAAAATTATGAATTTAAGTTTCTAATTTCTATTACTTTAGGAATTCTATGTAATTCGGTAAAACTATAAGCATTAAAAAGTATGGAATCTAAATTAACAAAAAATCTGATCTTATATTCTTTTTTAAAGTTCAAAACTTTGTTCCAATACCAAAATTGTTAGAAATCAGAAATTTTTTTCCACTTCAAGACAATCCAATTTTAACAAGCTCACATTAACTTCAATTCAAAATTTAAAAAAATATTCTTTCTCATCTCCTTTTTATTTCAGTCACTTTCATTTATCTATTTTTTAACTTCTATCAGACAAAATGTTTGCAACTGAATTTATTTGCGATAAGTATTTGAGAGACATTTATTGCGGTGTAAAAGAAATTCATTGCACAGGTAGATACAATTAATTAATATTGAGACATTAATCTTTATTATATTATGTAGATAATTATTAATATCTCTATCAAATAAAATGTTTTATTTTAAACTAATTAAGAAAATAAACAATATGTTCGACGTACTTACTCTTCCCAAAACTTTTACTCCATCGAGCGCATAGGTTAACCTTTCTTGAAGAATATCTTCTGGCTCAAAATTCTTTTCGCAAATCGTATGGCCTTCTTTTAATTTCATGTCATCCCGAAGGATAGCAATTTGCCATACTTTTATTACATTTTTATCCTTTGGTACAATGAAAAAACGAACTTTATCGGAGCAAGACTTATACCCAAATTTACACCCAAAATAGACACAGTTCACCATTTTTTGCACCAATTTAATTGGACATTTGTTTCTAGACTCGCGAACTTCATCGCAGTACCGTTTAAGAATTCGAAAATTTGCAAATTTTCAAGGAAAAGCTTAAAAAACTACATTTTATAATGTGATTATCGTGTAAGTCGCGGCCCAATAAACAGTCAGCGCCACCATGGCAGCCAGTCACAGTTCATGTCATTTTCAACTCAGTGATGCAGGGGGCTGGTTCTAAACGTGAACATTATTAATTAAACAATATCGTCAATGTCGACTAAAAATAAACGGGGGAAAATAAAATCCCACTTCAGGCTTCCATATATTCCATGGAATAAATTGAACTTTCTGCGCCTGCAAGACAAAAATAAAAATGTTGCAAAATGTTTATTTTGTAGTAAAGTGTTAAAAAATGTTGGATATAATCGCCTTTTGGGACACAGGTATGTAGTTGTACAGGTAAGCAATTGCAGAATATTGTTATTTCTGTTCATTCAAATATTTGTGCGATTATGTATTAATACAATTTTCTTGAGTATACTGGGTAATATTCTAACCTCAAATTCGTCCATTTTTATAGATTTTCGAGATTTTCTTTGCATTTAGTGTATCTCCGTTTTATTTGCGGATAAAAAATATTTTTCACGATCATACTTGATCATTATTGTAAAATGTTGTTTAATATATGGAACTGAAAGCTGTTCATATGTTTTTTTATTCATATTTTGGAGAAGTTTTGTGCTTAATGATGTATACCCTATTGAGGAATTAATTTTTTTATTTTTATTTTCACATACATAAACATAAATTTCACATAAAAAAACATTTATTTCACATAAATAAATTTATGTGAATTAATTTAAACATTTTATTTAAGGAATGTTTGCAGTCGACTAAGCGGCATTAAAGCTAGTGAAGAAAATAATACTCCAATTAGTGAGGACATCAGAATTGCGGACAATGATGTTTCTACATCTGAACTAAAAAATGGAAATTCTCAAGTAAGTCCTTCAAATTATTTAAGAATATTGGGTAGCGATTTGTGGTTACTTATTCTTTTCATTTTCAAAAATATTCTTTATTGATATGAGTTTAAACCTATTTTTAAAAAACTGAACAAAAACAATGATTTTATTATTTTTGTTTTAAATTTTATATTTCTTAATTTTGATAATATTTATTGAAAATATACATTATTTAAAGAGGCAATACTATTCGCAGATAAAATTTGATTAGTAGGTATGATTTATCGAAACTTTTTAAAGAAATTTTTTAAAAATTCCTTTTTGTATTATTTTGTGCTAAAAAATGTTTCTGCATTATATTTTTTCAAATTATCTATTTGTGGTCTTGTAAATATGCTGAGAATTTCAAGAAAGTAAACCATACTTGCTGTATTGGCATCTTACACTGTTCTTAACATCGAAAATTATCTAATTTTTTAGGAAAATGCAGGATCATCCACCATTTTAGAACCACGTAATGTACATCATCTAGAGAACTAGTGTGGTAAAAAACCTAGTAATTCACGGTAAAAAACTATGTAAATTACCTAGAGTATTTTACTTACCCAACTCTGGTTGTTGGGTGCAAGAGAACATTAGGGTGCCGTCCACAGAGTTAAGTAACGATACGTAGAAAACTATTCGTTACGTCCACTGATCTCTATAATACACTGGATGCACAATCAATGCAAAGTCGTGTGCCTAATAGACCTTTTTATCCTGAAAGGCGCTGGTGCGCATGTGCCGAAATTTGATGTCATTTCCGGATTTTTCGTCAGGTTTTGTATAGAAAAACGATATTTACTGTTATAAATTAATATACTAAACAAATAAAAAAGCATAAATATCAAAAGAACGAAGGAGACGAAAATCTACAACAAATTGAAAAAAAATCCGGTGAAAAAAGGGTAAAAAGTGCGTGTTTTGTTGTAATGTTCTTTAAAATAAATCTCCACACGATGTTTGCAAACAACTATTTTTTATTTACATACTAGAGACTACATTCAAAATGGTGAAAGGTATGTGGGACAGCACTCTTTTAATTCTGTAATTACCTTTGTTACTTGATTGAGTCCGAATGATCTCGAGTCGGCTCTGTGTAGTGAACGAAGGTTTGACAAGAAGTGTTTTCTCTTTTCTTGACCAAGTCTCGAAATCCCAAAGGGGTGGAGACCCCGAGTCTCCTCTCCTTGAAATTGGTAAGGAAGGGAGGATGGACGCTGAAATACGGAAAAACCCAAAATATATACACGTGGTACACCAATGCCGAGCGGTACGGCGCGACCGAGAACAATTACAGTAAAAAAAAGGGTTTTGGATGGTTCCCAGCGCGGGTCAGTTAAATATGGTCATAGTCCTCGTGCTATGCTTCTAAACTAAGAGATTAAAGGAATCAAAAGGCCCTTGAAGAAAGTACGAGTAGACTTGGTTGAAGAATCGTAGGATACAAGTCCTAAAAACGAGAAAGTACAATTTGGAAATCTGCTAAACAGCTGTCTAGTTGTAAAATTTGAGAACGTGCTAAACCATAACGGAATTCAATATACATTTGTTTCGAAGATACAAAGGAAAAAGTTTACAAAGATTCACAAATAAAATTGTTACGACGTAACATGCCGGCCCTCTTGAACGGTCGACGTTCAAAAAATGCAAAATAAAATACATATCATTAATTCAGAATACAGTTTAAAAACACTACTATATTGTACACATTTTTTTTTTTTTAAACAACAGGCAAGGGATACAAGTTTTTGAGAGCCCGTCGAGCGATACCAGAAGTGCCTCGAAGTGTGACTTCTCGCACGATTCCATCCCGTCCAGGGTGAATTTCGAGGATACGAGCGAGACTCCATTTCATTGGGGGGAGGTTGTCCTCCTTGACAACGACCAGAGTCCCGATGGCGATGTTGTCTTGATTTGTTGATGACTGCCATTTGCTGCGAGAAATCATTTCGTTGAGATACTCCTTATGCCATCTATCCCAGAAGTGATGCCTCATTTGTTGAGCTAATTCCCAACAATTCAAGCGACGTGCTGGTACCTGACGTAAGTCGTCTTGGGGTATGCTTGTCATAGAACTACCAATGAGGAAGTGACCAGGAGTTAGAGGGAGTAAGTCATTTGGATCGGACGATAAAGGGGTGAGAGGGCTAGAGTTTAGGATTGCCTCGATTTCAACGATATAGGTATGAAGTTGTTCGTATGTCAAAAGTGTGTTTCCCACGACTCGAACAAAATGGGATTTAAATGATTTAACCGCAGCTTCCCAGAGACCACCAAAATGTGGGGCTCTAGGCGGTATAAAACGCCAAGTAATTTCTTTGCTTGATAGATATTGCTGAATCTGGTTATCCTTTATCATGCAATCTATTTCCTTTGATAATTTTTTCAATTCATTGTTGGTTCCAACAAAATTCGTTGCGTTATCTGAATTCATTGAATGTGCAACGCCGCGACGAGCAAAAAAGCGTTTTAAGCAGGCGAGGAACGCGTCAATCGTTAAATCATTTGCAAGTTCCAGATGAACTGCCTTTGTTGCGTAACAAACGAAAACCGACACATAAGTTTTTATTTTTGTTCTATTTCGCTGCCGGTGTTCTTTCGTAAAAAATGGACCGCAAAAATCAACGCCCACGTCAAGGAAAGGTCGTGTAAATGAAATTCGAGATTTAGGTAAATTTCCCATTAGATAATTTACTTCGCGAGGTTTCGCTCGAAAACATTTCACGCATTGTCGAATAATATGTCGGGTTGTATTTCGCCCATCTATAGGCCAATATGTTTCGCGAACGCCATATAAAGTCGCGTTGGTTCCTGCGTGTAGTCGCTTAAGGTGTTCGTCCCGAATAATTAATTTTGTAACATGATGATTTTTCGGAAGAACAATCGGATGTTTTTGGGATTCAAGAATTTCGGCACTATTTAATCTTCCCCCGACCTTGATCAAACCCTTGTCCAAAAAAGGGTTGAGACGAATGAGACTGCTTCTAGACTCCACGTTTAAACCTTTAGACAAAGCCTTTATCTCGGTGGCAAATATTTGAGATTGAGTCAGTTTTAAGATTAGATGTAACCCTGACTCAAGTTCGTTTTGTGAAAGTGGACCCGTTTGTCGAGCATTTTTATCTCGAATTCTCAGGCATGCTATAAATCTCAAGACATATGCGATGACGCGTTGTAATTTTTTAAATTTACTATATTTTGTGAGAATACTGATATTATCTTTCGTAATTGTGATCGAAAGCATTGTGGCTATAGGGCGTTTTTCTGGGATTTCTGAAAGTCTGAAATCTAATTGGGGCCAAGAGTCTTCGAGACAACTTAGCCACTGAGGACCATGAGTCCAAAGAGCGTTATTTAAAAAGTCCTGTGAACTTTGACCGCGAGAGATACAGACAGCTGGATTATCTTGAGTTGGGACGTGTCGCCAATTTGACGACTGTGTCGTTGTTTGAATTTCTACCACGCGATTTGCAACGAAAGTGAGTAACGTATGTGGTGGAGTGTTGATCCAATTCAAAGTGATGGTTGAATCTGACCAGAAAACAGTCTGTGAAAACTTCATCTGTAGAGATTGAATCGTGACCTTGTATAATTGAGCCAGTAACAGAGCGGCGCATAATTCGAGTTTCGGCAAAGTAGTAGTTTTGAGAGGAGCAACTCTTGACTTTGAACATATGAGCTCACAATGATGATTTCCTTGCTCGTCAGTTGACCGAAGGTATAGGCAAGCACCATACGCCTTTTCGCTTGCATCACAAAAACCGTGCAATTGAAAATCCTTGGCAAACTCGAGTGTGATGCATAGTTGATATCTCACAGTATTGAGCAAAGGTAAGTGTCTTTTGTACTCTACCCACTTCGCGTGTATCTCAGGTGGGACGTGATCATCCCATCCTAACTGATGTTTCCACAGCTGATGAATTAAAATTTCACCTACGACGATGACTGGGCCCAACAAAACCAGGGGGTCGAAAAGTTTCGAGAAATGAGATAAAATGGATCGTTTTGTGGCGCGATTATCTGATTCAGGTAAATTTACTGAATATAAAATGGAATCGGATATAGGATCCCAATGAATCCCTAGTGCCTTGACCTTATTAGAAGGATCGAGTGCCATGCACTTACTTGAAGTATTGTGTGAAATTTCTTTGACCAATTCAAGCTTGTTCGAGGTCCATTTGCGAAGATTAAACCCTCCTCTTCGTAGGAGATTAATCAAGTCATCGCGCAGTTGCCGAGCTTCAGCAATTGTTTGCGCGCCCGTTTGCAGGTCGTCAACGTAGAAGTCGCGTTTCAGAATTTTTGCGGCTTCTGGAAAAGCGGCTTCTTCGTCTTCTGCTAATTCATGCAATGTGCGAATTGCTAGAAAAGGTTCACATGCGGTGCCAAACGTGACATTATTTAAAGAGTAGGTCTTGATTGGTTCGTCCTGACTTTTTCGCCACAAGATTTTTTGATAAAACCTATCCTTATTTGAAACACGAACTTGTCTGTACATTTGCTGAATGTCAGCTGTAATCGCCACGGGGTGCGATCGAAACCGAATAACGATTGAAAAGAGATCATCCTGGATCGTTGGGCCGATCAGAAAGGTCTCGTTTAGGGACACTCCTGTGGATGTCTTAGCGGACCCGTCAAAAACTACTCGCGTTTTTGTGGTAATACTATCCTCCTTAATGACAGCGTGATGAGGAAGATAATATCCAGGACCGGAAGCTTCTTGGCTGCTGAGAAGAGTCATGTGACCTTCATTGAAGTAACCTTGAACACAGTCGCTGTATTGGGCTTGGAGATCAGCATTCTTTGCGAATTTTCTTTCAAGAGCATAAAAGCGTTGAAAGGCGGTGTTCCGCGATTCTCCAAGTGAATGCAACATATCATTAAAAGGTAACTCGACTTCATATCGACCTGAGTCTAATCGTTTGGTTGTTTTAACGAAGAAAGATTCAGCTGCCAGTTCTGCTTCAGAACGTAATTTCTTTGAGCTTTCTTCTCCTAATTCCCATAAAATAGGAAGATCACGATATTTAATAAGATTGCACGCGATTTTTTCTTGCATTGATGAAGCATGCTTGTTGGGACCTTGACGACCATTGAAGCGCCCCGCAAAGATCCAACCAAATACAGTTTCTTGAAATACTGCAGGTTGATTAAGTACTCTGATTTTGCCTACGAGCAGTAAATCGAAGAAGTACTCTGCGCCTATCAAAACATCAATATTGTATTGTTTATGAAATTCAGGATCTGCTAAAAAGATCTCATCAGGAATTTTTATCGCATTCCTATTTATCGGTGACTGGCATTGCATCGGCAATTTCTTTGAAGATTAAGAAATGTACGTTTAATTCAATGTCGTTATCATAACGAGATTTAATTTTTGTAGACGTCGCGTATTTTACGTGGGATTGAAGATTCTGAGCTCCCTTTAATTGAATTTCGATAGACCGCTTTTTGACACCTAGCGAAGTTGCTAATTTCTCTGTCATTGAGCAGCATTGAGAACATGAGTCAAGAAATGCGCGACACGATCTATAATTGCACTGGCTATCTAAAATCTCGATGACAGCGGTCCCCAGCACTACTTGACTGGGAGTTTGCCCTTGGAAACTAACCAAAGCCGTAGTGACCTTTGCTGGTGCAGCGTCTTGCTCGTAAGTTTTGTCTTGACTAAAATGTAATAATGTGTTGTGTCTTTTTTGGCATTTGCGACAAGACCCACGTCGACATTCTATCGTTCGGTGATTTCCTAATAGGCAATTGTGGCATAAAGATGTCTTTTTTACGACCTCATATCGATCTGAAGGAGACATATTTATGAATCGCTCACAAGAATATAGCTGGTGTTGTCCAGAACATAAATGACACGCAAATTGGGATTTTCCTGTCTTGGATTCGACAGTGGTAGCCATGCAGGCTTGAGATGTTCGCGAATGCAAACGCGACTGCGAGTTTCCCTTCGTGGGCTGACCTTTATTCGACATTGATGTGTAATGTCTATTTGTATTTGCGATAAGTGAACGTTGCTCTAAAAATGTAGTCATATCCTTTAGAGAAGGGAGTCTCGTGCTCCCCACGGTCTCTTCCCATTTTTCAAGGAGGTAATTGTTTAGTTTATTTTTTATAATGTAAACGATAAGAGTGTCCCAATAGTCTACGGGTTGTTTGAGAGCCTTGAGTGCCCTTAGTCTTTTTTGAATATTGTCCAATAAGGCACGGACCGTAAATTCCTTTGAAACGTTTGGAATTTCAAATAAGGCCTTAACGTGACTTTCAACTATAAATTTCCTATTATCATAACGCGCTTTTAACAATTCCCAAGCGACCTGGTAATTGTTACCGGTTGTTTCTAATGACGCTATAACTTCGGCCGCTTCGTCTTTGACACATGCTTTCAGGTAATGAAACTTCTGAATGTTTGGAATCTCGTGGTTGTCATGACACATTGATTTGAACGAATCGTAAAAAGACAACCAAGTGTCATAACTACCGTGAAAGATAGGTGTCTGAAGTCTTGGAAGTTCAAATCTTGAGGAAAATCTCAATTGATCTCGTTCCTGTGATTGCAAATTCAACTGAACTAGTTCATCATTGCCCGTTATATTTGAATCTGAAGGAAAACCGGGATTAGAGTTATAGAAATCGCGTTCGTTTGTTAAACTTCTCAACGGTACGTGAGATTCCGAAGGCATTGGTCTGCTTGGCGCAAAATAAGGATTTTTAATGTATTTTTTTAAAAGACCGCATATTTTATGATACCGGTTTTCGAATTCTGTTCTTTCTGACTCGACTTCCACGGTTGCCTCGTCTGCTATATTTTCATCTAGTGCGCTTTGAATTTTATTGAATTTATCCCACAACAGCAAATGCCTTTCTAACCTCTCTTCAAGGTTAAGTGTTTCGAAATCTGTGGAACCATCAATTGACGCGAGCAATTTTTCGGAAGTAGTAAGTTGGCGTTTGATATCGCCACGAGCTTTTCGTAAGTTTAATGATTCTGATGTTTCTGCCATTTTCAAAAAAAATTTTTTTTTTTTTTTACTAAGAAGCTAGGAGACTAATACACTTATCACGTCGAAATCGAGACCGTAAAAGATGGGATAATTGGAAATTGGTTGTTCTTTTGACTTACTTGAGTCCGTTTTAGTTAAAGGTGTCGGACGTAGAATTTCGACGAACGATCAATTTTGTTGATTGTTGAAACGACTGGCTGCGCTGTATGCTGCGACGTCGCGGAATGGTTCAAGTATCTACACGTATGGAAACTTCTTCCTGGATGGTGGCGGTGCTCTGGAAAGCTGGTCCTCCTACCTCGTCCTGTATGGAAACTTCTTCCTGGATGGTGGCGGTGCTCTGGAAAGCTGGTCCTCCTACCTCGTCCTGAAGATCTTCTCAAGTGGATGCGTGGTTTTTAAGAGGGATCTAACAATCCTCTCGAATTTGAAAGTGTTTTTGACTGAACATGAAAGTTCGGGTGCGTTTCAAAAATACGTTCAGTGCAGAATTTGCTGTCCTTAGTGTTGGTTTGCCTTTGCACACCTCTTTGAAAGTCACTCACTTTATTAGCTTTAAAATCACTAAATTCGCTCGGTTTTGAAATCACCGAGTTCCTTACAGAATTTGCTGTCCTTGGTGCTGGTTTGCTTTTGCACTTTTGTTTGAAAGTCATTCACTTTATTAGCTTTAAAATCACTATAGTTTTCCTAAAGTCACAAAAGCACTGTTAAAAAACGGATCGCGTATCCGGCTCGAAGGACCATGTTTTGTTGTAATGTTCTTTAAAATAAATCTCCACACGATGTTTGCAAACAACTATTTTTTATTTACATACTAGAGACTACATTCAAAATGGTGAAAGGTATGTGGGACAGCACTCTTTTAATTCTGTAATTACCTTTGTTACTTGATTGAGTCCGAATGATCTCGAGTCGGCTCTGTGTAGTGAACGAAGGTTTGACAAGAAGTGTTTTCTCTTTTCTTGACCAAGTCTCGAAATCCCAAAGGGGTGGAGACCCCGAGTCTCCTCTCCTTGAAATTGGTAAGGAAGGGAGGATGGACGCTGAAATACGGAAAAACCCAAAATATATACACGTGGTATACCAATGCCGAGCGGTACGGCGCGACCGAGAACAATTACAGTAAAAAAAAGGGTTTTGGATGGTTCCCAGCGCGGGTCAGTTAAATATGGTCATAGTCCTCGTGCTATGCTTCTAAACTAAGAGATTAAAGGAATCAAAAGGCCCTTGAAGAAAGTACGAGTAGACTTGGTCGAAGAATCGTAGGATACAAGTCCTAAAAACGAGAAAGTACAATTTGGAAATCTGCTAAACAGCTGTCTAGTTGTAAAATTTGAGAACGTGCTAAACCATAACGGAATTCAATATACATTTGTTTCGAAGATACAAAGGAAAAAGTTTACAAAGATTCACAAATAAAATTGTTACGACGTAACAGTGCGGTTAAATCGTGAAATAGGTGCGAATGTTTACATCTGTCATCGATTGACCCTGTTGACTGCTGTTGACAAATGCATTTTTCGTCAAGTCTTGTATGCAGAAAAGATATTTAAAGTTATTTTGGAAAATAATCAATTCAATTTTTGTACTATATTAAAAATTTATTGAATGCGATTAATTTTATAACCATAACATAAACATTTGAAACAGAACTTCTACCATACAATACTTTTATATCCGTCAGTATCACATTGCAGCACATTTTTAAATGTACTTTTTCATTTTTACATTTTGATATTCATTTATAAAAACAACCTTTTACTATACTATGTAGAAGTAAATACCTCAATAATATTAAAAATAACATCTTTGTAACTCTTTAAAATGAAATAAACTGAATGTTTGACATGTTTTTCTTACTTTTACTATAGCCTGCAGTAATAAATAAGTTAATAATATTAAGAAAATTTTTGTAACTACAGCATAGTATTTCACTGTAGTATGTAGTATGTAGTAATAAATATCTGAAAATTAAAAAATATTTTGTAGCTTTAACAAAAAAATTAAAATATACTTTTTAAAAAATGTATTTTGTAATTTCTTAAGTTTAATGTAAATTTTTAAAAACTAGTGAAGGAATATACGTAATGCAGGTACAATATTTATCAAATTCTACTATAACGTGTAGTAAACATTCGCACCTATTTGCCGATTTAACCGCACTTTTTACTGTTTTTTCATCGGATTTGTTTTCAATTTGTTGCAGATTTTCGCCTCTTTCGTTTTCTTAATATTGATGCTTTTTTATTTGTTTAGTATATTAATTTATAACAGTAAATATCGTTTTTCTATACAAAACTTGACGTAAAATCCGGAAATGACGTCAAATTTCGGCACATGCGCACCAGCGCCTTTCAGGATAAAAAGGTCTATTGAAGGCTGAGACGCCATATTTACTTAGGTTGATTACAAAGAATGTTGCGGTAAATTCAAATTTAGTAAAAAAGAAAAAGTGTAAATATTAAAGAAACAATATAAAATCCATGCTTTTTTACCGATATTAGTATTTATGGTATACATAAATAAAGTAATGAAATGGAATTTATTGAATAATACTAAAATATAACTCGGTAATATTTATTATTATGGTATATAATGTTGTATATATTTAAAAAGGCATATGTATTTATTTCTTAACTATAATTAAATATAAATTTATTGAATATAGATTACAGAATTCAACAAGTAAACGTACCATGGAGTAGTGTAAAAATTATCTCACGTTCTGAACGTGAACTATTAATAATAGACACAAATAATAACTATTTTTAGTATAAATTAATTCGCGTTTCATAATTCAATCCTTATGTACCTGTACATAAACGGTTTTAAAAACTGAAAAAAACTCCATCCCCTTCTGTTTAAAAAAATGTTTATTATTGTAATTATTATTGATTTTTTTCTTCTAAGAATTGTTCATTTATTACTTTTGCATGTAGTTTAAAAATTAAGGTGTTGAATTAGTCACTACTTTAGTTTGACATTTAAAATTTCTTGTTTGTGATACTCTGGTGATGTTTAATTAAGTGATTTGCTGCTTGTGAAGTACTTTCGTACCTGATGTTTTGTACTATTTAGTGATAATCATCTATTTTATTACTTAGGTCTTTATAGAACTGGATTCTATTATTTAGTAACATACTAGTCACAGTCACAGCATGTACATACTTAATTTTCATGTAATATCTGCATTCAGTATTAATTATATTTTAGGGATTGTTTCTTTCCCAATTTTATTATTTTCTGATAAATTAAAATGTTCGTAAATGACCAAAGTACAATAGTTTATAATTTTTGTATATATTTTAAATTATTTCTATTACTGCTTTCAGTTGGAGCAACTTATTGCTCCTGAGAAATTTAAACGTATGATGAAATACGCCAACAAGATCGAGTAATTCAACATTTTTTAAAGCAGAAGGGGATGGAGCTTTTTCAGTTTACATTTCTAAGGCTATGACAGGCAGAGTTGGGCAAGTAAAATACTCTAGGTAATTTACGTAGTTTTTTACCATAAATTACTAGGTATTTTACCCCACTAGTTCTCTACATGATGTAAATTACGTGGTTCTAAAATGGTGGATGATCCTGCATTTTCCTAAAAAATTAGATAATTTTCGATGTTAAGAACAGTGTAAGATGCGAATACAGCAAGTATAGTTTACTTTCTTGAAATTCTCAGCATATTTACAAGACCACAAATAGATAATTTGAAAAAATATAATGCAGAAACATTTTTTAGCACAAAATAATACAATAAGGAATTTTAAAAAAATTTCTTTGAAAAGTTTCGATAAATCGTACCTACTAATCAAATTTTATCTGCGAATAGTATTGCCTCTTTAAATAATGTATATTTTCAATAAATATTATCAAAATTAGGAAATATAAAATTTAAAACAAAAATAATAAAATCATTGTTTTTGTTCAGTTTTTTAAAAATAGGTTTAAACTCATATCAATAAAGAATATTTTTTAAAAAAGAAAAGAATAAGAAACCACAAATTGATACCCAATATTCTTAAATAATTTGAAGGACTTACTTGAGAATTTCCATTTTTTAGTTTAGATGTAGAAACATCATTGTCCGCAATTCTGATGTCCTCACTAATTGGAGTATTATTTTCTTCACTAGCTTCAATGCCGCTTAGTCGACTGCAAACATTCCTTGAATAAAATGTTTAAAATAATTCACATAAATTTATTTATGTGAAATTTATGTTTATTTATGTGAAAATAAAAATAAAAAAATTAATTCCTCAATAGGATATACATCATTAAGCACAAAACTTCTCCAAAATATGAATAAAAGAACATATGAACAGCTTTCAGTTGCATATATTAAACAACATTTTACAATAATGATCAAGTATGATCGTGAAAAATATTTTTAACCACAAATAAAACGAAGATACACTAAATGCAAAGAAAATCTCGAAAATCTATAAAAATTGACGAATTTGAGGTTAAAATATTAACCAGTATACTTAAGAAAATTGTATTAATACATAATCGCACAAATATTTGAATGAACAGAAATAACAATATTCTACAATTGCTTACCTGTACAACTACATACCTGTGTCCCAAAAGGCGATTATATCCAACATTTTTTAACACTTTACTACAAAATAATAATTTTGCAACATTTTTATTTTTCTCTTGCAGACGCAGAATGTTCAATTTATTCCATGGAATATATGGAAGCTCGAAGTGGGATTTTATTTTCCCCCGTTTATTTTTAGTCGACATTGATGATATTGTTTAATTAACAATGTTCACGTTTAAAACAAAATTTTCGGGAACGGAACTTTGCAAAAGTGAGGTTATATACAGTTCTATAAGGTATAAGGCCACCATTTAGGCACGTAATTTATTGGGTAGTTTACCGGTTTTCTACGTAAAATACCTCACTTAGGTAATTTGCATAAAAAACCTCGAGTGACGCGTCACTGCACAACCCTGATGACAAGTCATAGTGCTTTTATATCTCTCCGACTGTAAACCGAAAAATGCATTTAGAGTACTTTATTAGCACATTCCGTTGCTCAACAAACAGGATTCAGCAGAATGGACTTATCAACTTCTGTAGATGAATTTGCCAGCTCGCAGCTGGACAGGTATCTTCTTCTTCTTGTTTGTGGCTACTTGCTGAAACTAGTAAATAGCCATATCACCTCAGGTATAAAAACACTTATTAGGTTGCCAATTTTTTTCAAGTCGTTCGCGCATGCGTATCGCGTTATGAAAGAGAGACAGATAGACCAATTCGATTGTCTTTCTTCTTTTATTTGGAGAACGTCTTCCGACCAGGGTTGTCTGCTCTATGTATAATAACTCTATAGCTTCCACCAGAGATGAGGTGGGAGATTGCCAGTCCTTATGGAAAACAGATTTCAACATAATTAGTGTAAGAATCTGAGAATGATTGTTGGTTGAGAATAATTCCAGTAGAGGCAGCACCTCCTAGACAACCTAAATTTAACTCGAATTTAAATATCGAATTTAATTAGATTTATTCTAACACAGGATTTTACATGAATTATTAAGAGAAAATAAGAGAGATTGACAACAATAATAATAATCAAAGGTGAACTGACGAAATTTATATATGGTTAAATTATGAAAGGTTTAGCGTGTAAGAAATGAACTTGATTATAAATAATAATAAGGTTAAATCTAACAAAGAATAATTAAGAAATAATTAAAGAATAATAAAGAGAGAATGATTTAATTTGTTTAAATAATAAGAACACCCAGAGTGCGAGATCGGAATGCTAGAAAGAATCAATAGTTAAGACAAGTAGATTAATTCAAAGAATTAATATTTAAACTGATAAATTTGTGTATGTAGAAAGAATAATTTATAGGACGTTTTATTTATGGTAACTGAAAACTAAGATTTTGCAAAGAAATCATAAATTGAAAGATTTGACAGGATGTCAAATCCGTGACCACCCTGAAATTCTTATTAAAGTAATACTTGGCGCCGTACTGGGACAGTCATAAAATAATTCTAGGGAAAAGGATTAAGTCATCTTTTGGTGACACGTGTGGTTTGAAAATGAAGAGTGATTGGCCAAAGGGCGATAAAATAAGTTAGAGTAGGGCTGCGCAATTAATTCACGAGATGCGCTCAAATATTAATATAGAGATCAATATTCTGGAACAACGATGGACTCTTTAAGTTTTTCCATAAACCCTAGCGAGAAGGCTCTTCAGCTTTAGTAGAATTAACAAATCTTGCAATTTAAATATGTAATCTAATATTTAAATTTAATTACGTTCAGTTAAAAGTTAAATCCTTTTAGTTGATTTTAAATTCTGTTTGAATTTTCGCGGGAATTGACTTTAATCTGTTACAGGAAATTTTCCTGGTGTCAGAAGTGGGATTCCACACAACTAGGGTTGTAAGCGATGTAACGTTTCATTTAAACATTGAAACTTTCATTTGAAATATTTCAATATTTTATGGTCAAAGTTTCATGGTTTCATGAAACATTAGAAGAAGAAGGGGAAACGTCTATCTATGCAGGCGCACAGAAGTCAGATTAGGTTAGACAGTTAGATCATAAAATGTCCTTGAAATATTTATTTAAACTATATATAGTTTGAATTTTTACGCTTTTCTGTTTGAAACTTTGAAATATTTCATGAGACCCCCAATGTTTCATGTAACTTTACATTAGATCAAAGTTTCATGAAATTTTACAACCCTACACACAACTCGTTAAGGGTTAGGAATCGCAATTTTAAAATTGATTTCAATACAATTTTTCTAAAGTACTAAAGAATTTTCAATTGATTCTGAAACAAATTCAGAAGCTGTCCTAATAAATTTTAAACTCCGAGAATTAGCGCGTAAAAATCGTTTAAACCGCAAATTGGACCGGGAGACGGGATTTTATAAAAATCTTTAATTAATTACAAATAGATTTGAAAAAAATAAATAAATCGAGAAAAGTGACATTTAAAAGGTGAATTGTGAAAGTTTGAAAACTGCGAAAAACAACATTTAAATAGCGACCATTTCATCCAGAGTGACCAGGAACCTAGATCGAGATTTCTCAAATAATAAATTATTCGAGCAACAAATTAACAAATTATAAGACGGTGGCGAGGGACTGCAAGTATCTGACGGCGGCGACGGAGTCTGAAAAAACTTGAACGGATTAATTGGAATCTGGAATTATTTAATTGAAAAAGCCCTAAATACCTCCTCCAATGGTTTTTGGCTGGTTTTTAGGCCAGGAGGCAAGAGGTAGTTAAGAAGAAACCAAGGATTTGGAATCGGTGTTCTGCGGGACCAGCACGCGAATTCCCCGAGATCACTGCAGGCTACGACGGTAAAAGCATCAACGAAGGAAGCAGGAAAGGACTATACCGGACACTAGGACAAAGTGACAAGGCAGAATTCCGAAGAAACTAGTCGGAGTGAAAGTGAGTGAAATTCAAGCACTAGAACGAACTCGAGGGTCAACGAACTCGCTTAATGATCCCAGACCTATGAATCAGTCGAGCAATGTGGCAGGGCCCCTCAGGGTAGTTTAGGATATTTGGGGACTGTCCCATCAGGTAGCTCACACGGAGGTTTAGGCGTAGCCGGGTCTGAATTATTCAATATTCCGCAAAATTACCCTGAAAATCCTATAAGTTTCAAAGAGGCTCTGGAATTTATACCAAAAACGTTTGACGGACAAAATGTTCCGGTTGGTAGATTCATCCGCGACTGTATTTACAAAAGAAACGCAATCGCCGCAAAGAACAGGCATCATCTATTTTGATGATTAGGTCACGGATAGTCGGGAATGCTTATGACGCGTTACTTGATAGAGATATAGTAACTCTTGAACAATTCCTGAAAACATTAAAAGATAAATATACTAAACACCGAAATTTGGGCCAATTGAACTCAAGTTTCGTCGACAGCCTCGCAGAAACACAATGAAACGGTAACAGAATATGGGGATAGAGTAGGGAATATCCTGAAGGATATTATCGAAGTAATAGAAGAGGCAAATAGCACAGAAACTGCAAACGTTAAGATCGAGTCGGCAAGAGAAATGGCGCGAGAAAGTTTTATTTTAGGAATGAAACCGAATTTAGTGGTAAGGGTAAGGTTAGGAAAACCAAATACTCTGCAAGAAGCAATCTCAATTGGTAAAGGGATGGAATGGGAATTGGATTATTTTAAAAATTTAACTGGTGAAAAACGCGAAAATAATGAAACTACGAATTTTGATAGGGGATACCCGGGAAACAGGTTTAGACCCTACAAGCCTTCAGCGAGAGTTCATGCGATAAAACAAGAAATAAGAGGAGGGTTCCTTAATAGTGGATCGGTAAATCAAGTAAGGGATGGGGGCAAGTCCGTCCGGGGTGGGAGAAGAGAAGGGGGATCGAATGCTCCGACGGCGATGACCTGTTTTCGTTGCGTATTACTGCTAATAAAGCAAACAAATTTTGTAAATACTGCAAAAAGACCGGACATGAAATTAACGAATGTAAAGCTCTTGCCAGAACTGTAGAGGAAAAGAAAAATGATAAAAAGAGTTCTTTAAACGAGAAATAAGCTCTCTGAATTGTTGCGGCGGTGAGCTTAATAAAGAAATTGCGCCAAGCAAACGAGTTTTAATGACCCAAATCACGGAGCAACTAAGTCAATCCCCTAAAATAAATATAATCGCAGACGAATTAATAGAGGAACAGGAAACCTTTTTGGTAGACACAGGAGCAGAATTGAGCGTGGTACATAAAAATAAATTAAAACCAAAAATCGACCTTGATTCCA
Organism: Diplolepis rosae; assembly: GCA_030998225.1. NCBI lineage: Eukaryota > Metazoa > Arthropoda > Insecta > Hymenoptera > Diplolepididae > Diplolepis > Diplolepis rosae. The sequence continues at coordinate 540,111 of JAPYXD010000710.1, forward strand.
GAATGAAATTTATTTTATACGGAATAGGGGGAAAGTCAGCGACCACTCTAGGTGAGGTGAGTTTAAATATAAATGGGTCAGTTTGCTCATTTCAGGTGATCCCCGACGGTCTCTCGATTCCAGTTGATGGGATTGTTGGAATGCCATTTCTAAAACACGTCTCGATTAACCTGAAACAGAAAATTATAGATCATCCTCTAGGAGTTTTTCCTTTTTCACTAGAAAATAAAAACCGTAGAATAGAATTAAAACCAAGAATTAAAGAACTAATTACGCTTGCCGTACAAAACCTCGAAATAGGCGAAGGTTATTTACCCAGATTAGATTTAGGACCAGGAATATACCTGGGGGAAACTTTAGTTCGGGTAAAAGAAGGGGTCGTTAAACTCTATTGTACAAACGCGACTGCTACAAACGTAGAACTGATCATACTTTTCGTAGTTTTGAAGAATTTGAGACAGCGGAACTCAAAAATAAAAAGGAGCGTAAGCAAAAGGTAAAAGATCAGGACAGGGAAAGAATGGAGCAATTAATTGAAATATTAAATATTTCCGATTTAAATACAGAAGAAACAGTGAGTCTAGTTTCCGTGATATCGGAATTTCCCAACCAATTTTACCCACCAGGAGACCGATTAGGGTGTACTAACGCTATTAAGCATAAAATTAATTTAACTGATAATACCCCAATTTATAAAAAAGGTTACAGACACCCTCCTGCGCATAAAGAAATAATCGAAAAAGACACGCAAGAATTATTAAAGAATAAATCGATAATCCCATCTAATTCACCTTATAATTCGCCAGTCTGGGTGATTCCCAAAAAGGCGGATTACGAGGGAAATAAAAAGTGGCGTGTCGTGATTGATAATCGAGCCCTAAATGAAAAAACAGTAGGCGACGCGTACCCTTTGCCCAACATTATTGATATATTAGATCAATTAGGTGGCGCTAAATATTTTTCAGTACTAGACTTAGCGAAAGGATTCCATCAAATCGAAGTAGAATCAAAATATAGATATAAAACTGCTTTCTCTACTCCTTTCGGGCATTATGAGTTTAATAGAATGCCACTCGAGTTAAAAAATGCGCCAGCAACGTTCCGAAGACTTATGGATCGCGTTCTATTGGGACTACAGGGAAACATACCTACATACATACATGCAAAAGTTGTTACGAAGACTGAAAACAGCTAATCTTTTATTACAACCCGAAAAATGTAAGTTTTTGAGCAAAGAAATTATATACCTAAGACACATAATTACGCAAGAAGGGGTAAAGCCAGACCCTAAAAAATTAGATGCAGTAAATAAATTTCCTCAGCCTAAAAATCGCAAAAATATCAAGCAGTTCTTGGGACTCGCAGGCTATTACAGACGTTTTGTGTTAAATTTTGCATTGATTACCAAGCCATTGAATAATATTTTGAAAAAAGTAGTTCAATTCGTTTTGTCGCCTGAGACTCAAGAAGCGTTTGATCAAATAAAAAAGATTCTTTGTTCGCAACCTATTTTATAGTACCCGGATTTTAGTCAGCCCTTTATTGTAACTACAGATGCGTCAGACTATGCATTAGGCGCGATTTTGAGTCAAGGAACGATAGGCAAAGATCTCCCCATAGCGTATGCCTCTCGAGCTTTAGGTGGAGCTCAATTAAGATATACTGTAACCGAGAAAGAGCTCTTTGCAGTACTTTTCGCCGTGACATAGTTTAGGCCTTACATTTATGGACGAAGATTCGTTTTGGTTACCGATCACCGACCCTTAATTTGGTTACACAAATTTAACGATCTAACCTTGGGATCGAAGCTAGCAAGATGGAAGATTAAATTGCGAGAATATGATTTTGAGGTGCAGCACAAGCCGGGTCGAGTAAATTTGAACGCTGATGCTTTGTCCCGAAACCCTTTTGAAAATGTAAATAAAGAGTCACGAATGGATATTGATAGTGATGAATCCGAGGACGAAGAGCGAGTCGGTAACAGGGACGCCTTCGGCCGTCCCGCAACTCTTCTTGAGGATATAGAAATGGTTGAAGTTTTTGAAAATGAGATCGAGAATAATGAGTATCCGGTAGAGAAATTGTTCTTATCCTCCTATAACGATTGTATGGATTTGGTAAGAGATGAACGTAATGACATGGAAGTTAAAATAAATAAAATTTCTAACGGTAAAATTGACGAAAATATGAAAGTGGCCAATGTTCACCTTAGGGAAAAATGCACATGGGTACAGTCACAAGGACGCACAGGGTGCAGTCAAGGGGACGTACATGCGTGCAGTGCACAAGGGTGTGGTAACAAGGACACACAAGGGTGCAATGGTGATCTGGAGGTGCACTCTCCAGATCCTATAAAGACTCGTGAACCTGCGCGCGATCCGTCAGGACCCGCAGGCGGCTTCAATTATGATTCCGGACGACTAGTCCTTCGTACACTTCATTGTGGCGATAGTATAAATAGAAGTAGGGGTATAAAGTCCCCGAAGTGTGTCGGTATGGAGACTGGGTCTCCTGAAGATATGAATTCCCAAATTGAGGCAAACATGGGCATGAACGATCAAGATTTGGAAAAAAAATTAAGTAATGAAGAAAAAGAGACTATGTCTGGTCAATATTTCAGTTATTTGGAGGATGGGAGCAATCAAGATTTGGTACAAGGGGACATACAAGCAATGACCAGTGAGTTGCAAAGCGGATGAAGTTTGCTCAACCCTTTATTTGAGATCTGTAAAGAACACCTGTGGATGAGAGAAGACCACATTATGAATTTCTGCTCGTGCGATCATATTCTCACATCCCCAATTGATAGAGAACTAATGGATGGGAAAATTTTGAAATTATCGGATTTGAATAAAGAAAAGGTTGAAATCGGGCAAATAATTTCTCTAAGAAACCAATATTTAGTCAGCAGTAGTAGCTTTGAAAGAGGCTATGGATGAAATGAAACTTAGAACTATCAGTATTTCGAAAAAAGTGAACGGATTCGATAGATTACCGTGGACAACAATAGAATTAATTTTTCAAAATTATTTTGGAAAGGGAGAATATTCGATAACTGTGTGTGCGGGTGAAGTAACAACACCGCCGGAAAATCAAAGATTAAATATAATTTCAGAGTGTCACGACTTTGTAGTTGGAGGTCATAAAGATATATTAAAAACCTCAGAAAGAGTTAAAGAGCGATTTTATTGGAAGGGCAATGAGGGAAGATGTACAAAATTTTGTTAAAACTTGTAGTTCATGTCAAAAAAAGAAATTAGTTGGAGTAAAAACTAAATTACCGATGTGTTTAACTGATACGCCTAGTAGAGTACTTGAAAAGATTCAGATAGATTTGGTGGGACCACTCCCCAAATCCGACCTAGGTAACGAATACATGCTGACCTGGCAGGACTGTCTGTCTAAATATTCGGAAGCCATACCTGTGTCCAACATTAATGCCCATGTGATCGCAATAGCGTTTGCTGAGCGGCTTATTTGCCAATTCGGATGTCCCGAATCTATACAGACTGACCAGGGCCCGCAATTTATGAGTGAAATAATGGCCGGATTTGCGGAACTTTTCAAAATAAAGCAATTAAGATCCTCAGCTTATCACCCCCAATCCTTAGGAGCCCTAGAACGTAGTCACCATACTTTTGTCGAGTACTTACGTCACTACTATGGAAAGAACGACTGGGATTTGTGGCTGCCGTATGCCATATTCTCTTTCAATACCTCAGACCATGAATCCACAGGTGTGACTCCCCATGAAGTTGTATTTGGTAGAAAAGCTAATCTTCCCTCTGAGTTTGCTGAAGAAAAGGTGCCAATGACCTTCGAAAAACTTGTTGATGACATTCTGAATCACCTAACAGACTCTGAATCTATGGTCCATGCGCGATTAGAATCTGCGAAAAAGCGTTGTAAAGTTTATTATGACATGAAAATGAACGAAATGAATTTCAAAGTAGGAGAATATATTTACCTTTTGAATGAGAAAAGATCGAACAAATTTGTCGATCATTATGAAGGCCCTTTCAAAATAACTCAGATTCCGAGCGATTACAATGTAGAAATAATTAATAATAGAAAATAATAGAATTAAGCACGCATTTCTGCGTTATGAATCCTAAAAACATATAAACATATATATATGAGTATTAATAATAATTAATTATAGGCTGTAAATAAATAAATTATTCCTTTGGTAAAGGAAAAGACAAAATGATAATAATATATACAAGTATATATTAAGTAGCATCGAATAGAGAGCCCCTGTCTCGCCCGAAACAGAAACGAGAATCACTGCGCGAGCCACGTCTACGAAACACCGCGTGTCCACCATCTACGACCCACTCGAAACGAGAGGGGAAGGAGGGAGGCGACCACCTTATACTATCACCTAAATCCAAGAGAAAAATAAGTGTAAAATTTTTACCGGAATTAAAAAAAAAAAGAGGAAAAAGGGGTAGGGAGTAAAAACACTTTTTGAATGATTTTTACAAGAACTGAACAATAAAGTATTCTGGGTTAGTAACTTTCATATTATTGCAAATTTTTGAAAAAGTGGATTAGGCCTACAGGGGAAACCACTTTAAAAAAACGCGCCTGCAACTCTATCTCCTCGGTGGTGTGGTAAGGAGTTTAATAGAAATTCTTATTAATTAAGGCTGTCACTAATTTTTCCTATCAGCACCTGATTATTGACAGGGCAAAATAGCTAGGGCACTACCACAATCGAATTAAAATTTCTGTTGCCTAGAAATTGTAGCTGCCCAGGTGCGAATTTCAGTCGGCTACCAGAGTTGGACCATCGGGCCACGCTTGGCCCGACTCTGGCAACCAAGGTTTGGTGATCATAGTTGAGCCAACTGTGGTAGTGTCGATTTTACCAACTTTAGCAGCCAACATCGGCAAACAAAGATGTGCCCGACCGTCAGATCAACTATGGCCCAGACTCGAACTGACTGTCGGGCCAACTTTGGCGAATTGATTTAGATGACCGTGACAGTTCAGTTGGCCCACCTCTGGGCCACGGTTAAACCAATCGTTGGCATATTATCAACTAGATTCCGTTGCCATTGCACGACCAACTGTCGGCCCAACTATGGTCCAGACTCGAACCAAGTGTCGGGCCAACCTTGGCGAATTACCTTAGATGACCGTGATAGTTTGGTCGGCCCACCTCTGGGCCATGGTTGAACCAATCGTCGGCATATTATCAACTAGAGTATAACCGTGCGGACATTGCCTTATTTAAATAAAAAATCTTGACATTAAAATGTAAAAAGTTGTATACTATGTAAATTATTACTAAAGTACTGTAAGAATGTATACTTCTAAAGTATACAAATTTTTATAAGATAATGTTTTTGATAAAAAAGCTTTTTCCAAGTTTCATACGAAAATACTGTGTTATATAGAAATTTAATTCCGTCATTGAAAGTGTAAACATATTAAACCCATAACTGATCAAAATACCTGAAACAAAAAGATTGCTCATTAACAGGGTACAGATCCATCTTATAGGGCCTTTGCAGCAGTAGCTTATAAGCGAGATTTTGTTCGGAATATGGTAAGTGAGAAAATTCGAGAGGCTTTAGGCGTTATGAATGCGTTTAGTTATGTAGATAATATAGGTAGCTTAGAGGGTTCGAACCCAAAAGCGAATATGAAATTTTTAATTCAACCGTGCGATTACAAATAATGTATCAATAACGTACTAATAATGTAGCAATCAAATAATGTACCTTATCAGGGCCTGCTAGTGCCCTGATTTCATTTTCTACATAGGTACAAGCATATTTTGACCTAGGACGGCCCATCTCCGGCACCCGGCGTCGGGCCAACTGTTCACGCCAATAGACGGATAGCGTTATCATTTCACTAGTTGGCCCGACCTCTGGCCAACAAGGTTGGCCTAACCGTGGGTCGACGGTCAATTGGCACCTGGGTGATGATTCCAAATTTTCACCTCCCGTTTTTGTGGCCTATGCATAGATTTTTAATTAAAAAATTGAAAAATCTACGAAAATGAAGAATTTTCTGATTAAAATAGTCAACTAACAAAGCTACTAAATTTCCAATCAATACCTTAATTTGAAATTTTAAACATTTATTGACTATGGAATTTTATTGATATCTGAAAAACATTCGCCTGATATAAACATTTTTGAGATTATGTGAAATTCTTTGAAATGTACTGAATTTATATATGTATATATAAAAAAAAAGTTTTCTTAATATTATATGGAGCTCAACTGAATATTCAAAAAATGTATCTTAAAAACTACCAAACTTTAACAGAACTTTTATAAAATTATCATAAAATTACGTAACTGTAACTCAGTTTCAGTTGCATGTGGATGAATTTTTAGCTGCATGTAAGTGCATTGAACTTCAGTTACCAAAACGTAAAATTATTTCTATTACAAGTATCAGTATTTCCAGGGAAAGATATACAGAATATTCAACACTTTGGAACTGAAGTTTAAAAATAATTTTTTTTTCATAAATTTACTAATAAGTAACAGAATTTTCTGAAATTCTGCCTAAATTTTGGGAGGCTGTAGCTGAATAAAACTCCACTCACATGTTCTGGGAGATTGCGGTAGAAAATTCTAACAGTGTAGAATTTGTATTAGCAGTTTTAATATAATTTTCATAAATAATCCTTTGTAAATATATACTAGTTTTTTAGTTCATTTACATTAGAGTTATGCGTTAGAATTCTATTGTTATTCCTAAGGAAGTTTCTAGATAATTTACCGATGCTTTCTGTACAATTATATGTAAATTTTCTCACGATATTTTACATTTTTTTACATTTTTTATATTACCAAAGTTTATTCCAAAATAGAGCTCATATGTGCAATATTTTATCCACTGTTTTAAAATTTTAGAAATAAAGATCTCTGATGAGGACTCAGATTAGAGTTGAAATCTTTAAAAATATGTGACTTCCTGAGTTATCATTTCTGGACCCTAAAGCCAATTATTAACAACAACATCGTATAGAATTTTCATCTATTATCACTATGTAATTAGGAATGTATATTTCCAACCTTAATTCCTCATTTCTTATTTTATTTTAATAAAATATTTTCCACTTAATTTTTTAATTGATATAGTTGATTCACGTACTATAAAATTTTGTAAAAACTATTTTATTCGAAATAAATATTTTATATTTGTATTTTATATAAGAGAAATCTTGAAATGTAATTTCATATGCAAATTTAGATGTAATTTTGGTTTTTTTGAATACTGAAACCTTTTATTCACAGTTTTATAATGGCATCGCAGGACTTAGACGACATTACATTCCCTTCAGATCTTCAAATAGCCGATCCAATTATAAATAATCCTCACACTGATCTTTTAATCGGTGCTAGACTATTTTGGGATTTATTATGCGTAGGAGAGATTAGGCTTCGTGCAGAGGGTCCAGTACTTCAAAAGACCCTTCTTGGATAGATTCTAGCTGGAAATTTAATGCTTACGAAAGTAGCAAAGAAGACTAGGACCACGTGTCATCTTATCACTAATCAGCAATTGTTTAATCAAGTTGAGCGACTTTGGGAAATAGAGCAGATCCCAGACACTAAAGGCGCGAGGTCTTTTGATACAGGGAACGTATGTGAGCAGCATTTTACCGCGACGACTAAACGTGATTCTGATGGCCGATTCATAGTCAACGTCCCGTATTCTCCCAAGGTCAATGGACTAGGAGATTCGTTCGAAATCGCTAAGAAACGATTGCATTCTGTGGAACAGAAATTAGATAAGGATTCACAACTCAAGGAGGGGTACCTTAATTTTATGAATGAATACGTAGCTTCCGGAAATATGACAGAACTTTCTTCTGAGGAACTCCACTCCGAACCGCCGACGTATTATCTTCCTCACCATGCTGTCATGAAGCCTGAAAGCACAACAACAAAGATTCGTGTAGTCTTCGATGGTTCATCAAAAACTACATCAGGACTATCACTCAATGAAGTACAGCATGTTGGACCTACGATTTAAGATGATCTTCTCTCCATAATCTTATAATTTTGGAAACACAAATATGTTTCTCTAGCCTATAGTACATTCTAATGCGTCGCGGGACGTGACAATGTTATACATTGTCTCACACGCTTCATTATAATACAAATGTCGAAAAAGACATACCTTACTATTATTGTATTTATTCCTACACCTGCTAATTTAAATTTGATCGCAGATTCATAATTGCAATGCTTTACATTTTTTTTACCGTTCTTAGCCATAATAATACGAGGTCAGAGAATGGTCAGAGTTTTCTGTGACTGTTCTCTCAACCGTGTCCGCTATGGTTATTATCAATTTTTCGAAGCAATACATTGTAGTTTTATTGTTTATAATCGCTCATGACCAACTTTAGAAAGAAAAATGTAAATAAATTCTCCAAATATTATACGATGACTAGACGTGATTTATGTTTCACATCAATTTAAGAAAATAAAGGATGTTATGCGGGAAAAAATTTCTATACGTATTTTTTAATAATATATTCGTTATCTATTCAAAACTAAATTGTTATTTCATATTAGAAATAATACTAATATTTAATGATTATCCCGTTTGCGCCTTTTAGATGATTCATTTTTATAGCTCGGTTTGCTGAAGAGATCTATCCCTTCAATAATTGATTGGTAATGAGAAAATCTTACAACTTCTGCACGTGAACAATGCATTAAGCAATCTACAGGGTGGAATGTAACAATTCCTACAAACTATCCACATGAAAAGATAGTAGCACCAACGTCGTCCTAAGAACAAATGCTAATGTTGATATTCTTTTTCAATAAAAAGGTAAATAGGTAATAAATGAGATATTTTTTAGTTATATGTAAATTCACATATAGAAGAAATTACCTTGAAATATAAGTCATTTTTAGGGAATTCGACGCTGAATACATCACTTTGCGGAGAAGAGAGAAACTGAACAGAAACATCAACCATTCTTCGCAAATCACCATAAAATGTTATGAGCTGAAGAGGATAATCAATCTGTAGGTCCCGTTTGTAAACTGGTTGTGGATACAGTGTTTTGAGATTCTGTATTTCACGCTTTAACTAAAACAAATTTTTATCCGATATTATGTCTCGTCATTGAAATTTATTATGGTAAGTTATGTTCATATACTGAGAAAATTTTTTCTACAAATCATCCAAATTATTTTAATCTTTATTTACTTTGTTCTAACAATTCTGACTGCAGGTATATGAGTAATCATATTCAGTCAGAGAAATTCAGTCAGTAGTCAGAGAACTTTATACAGAGAAACTGTACATTTTTTGCGATTTTGCTAATAAAAAGAGCTGCTATTTATTTATAGAAAATATATCATTTTATTGATTCACTAGAAAGAATAGTAGCATACTTCATTTAAAAAATTTACAAAGATAGTAATATTATAATGAATTTATTTTCTATTTCCAACCAACTAAGCAACTTTTTGATACCATTTCGTAGAAAAACTTTCTAAATAATTCGCCTTGATAACGCTTTATTTGTTTATTTATTATTAAAATCTCTTACCACCATAATCACAATTTCAGAAGGATAATTTGATGGATACACTGTTGTGATATCTTCCTTTATATATTCATCAACACGTATAATTCTCTTAACCCTATAAACTTTGTCAGAATTATAATCACCGATTTTGCCAGTACAAACATATCTGCAATGTACAAACAGGATTAATATAATAATAATAATAAACGACTAATCAATTTGAAATCATTTATAGCCGCAAGGCTGAGCCACTAGGCGATATGAGGAGATCTTCTTGTGGAGAAAGAGATGTCGGACGCCTGTGGAGCTCAGTGGTTAGAGCAGTCGACCGGTAATCGAAAGACCTGGGATCGTATCCCAGCGCAGTCGAAAGCGTCTTTTTTTCCACAGAAGGATTTTCAAATTCTTTAATATTTGAATAATAATAATAATAATAATAATAACAACATAGCTGTCACGTATCTATGACTATCATTATATTATTTTATTATTATTTTATTATTATCAACATTATTACTATTTTTTATAACCATTGTCATGTATACATGATTTTTATCATAATTATTATCACATATATGAATTTTATCTAAATTATGAAATTGTTCTTATTGGTAATATTATTGTTGTTACTGAATACTTCCCCAGCTACTCGCAGGATGAATATGGAGAATTCAAATCTAAATAAAAGTATGTTTGAGGAGATTTTCGGAGGAGAGCTGGAAGTGATGGAAAAAGCGCCCGAACCGTTTAAGAGCGATAAGTCCCAGGTTAGGCAATACCGGGACTGGCTCCATGAAGGGAACGAAAGTGCCAGACAAAGTAGCTACAGTGACGTCTCTTCTCAGTACCTGCGACTCTCGTGATAGCAGGGGTGATACCCATTGACCTGCTGGCATCGGAGAGGAAGAGCATCTATTTGAGAACGCGAGTAGGTAAACTGTCTGCGAAAACGGAGGCCAGAAAAAGCACCATGACGATATGGCAACAACGATGGGATAAAGAAAAGAGAGGAAGATGGACTGCAAGGCTGATCCCTCGGCTGAGTACTTGGGTAGACCGCCAACACGGAGAGGTAGTTTTCTACTTGACGCAATTCCTTACGGGTCACTGTTTGTTCCGTGCTTATCTCCATAAGATAAAAAAAGTTTCGAACCCGAGCTGTGTATACTGTGGAGCCACAAACGACCACGCAGAACACACTTTCTTTCAGTGCGACCGCTGGGCTGCACCTAGATTGACATTGGGGACAGAAGTTCGACAGCTGATACCCGAAAATTTTATTCGGGGTAATGATGGAGATTGAGGAGTTCTGGGAGGAAATTCCCGCTTTTGTAGAAACGACCCTGCGCCAGAAGAAGCTAGAAGAGAACCTAAGGTTGAGTCAATCTTGAGTACAGACAACCAGCAGACGCTACCGAACGAAAGTAGCGGCCCCACCTTGATTCAATGCGAATGCGGTTCCAGGGTGGATCCGGCCGAGGAGGCGGAGGATTTTAGTGGGTGCGAGCCCCACACACCAGTAAACACGCACGAGGTGTCTGCTGACGGTGCAAAGGCATTTCCCTTCTACAAAAAAATATAATTATTATTTTTTTCCATTTATTGTATCACGATAAATTATTAACAAGGAATATTACATTAATTACAATATAGCAATTCATGTAATTATTTTACTATTATTTTTATTACTGATTGTAACTTTTACATTATAATTACAAAATATTTTTATTGTTATTAAATATCAACTAAATTGATAACAATAAACAATAAATGAATATAAGTGGATAATTAATAATTCCAATGTAATATTATTTTCATATCTTTTGATGATTACAAACAATGTAGTTAATCTTTGCGACTAAGTGTATCTACAATAAGTCAGTTGGCACGAGCCTAGTCTACACTCTTAGAAGATGTGAGTAACACCCACACTATGAAGAAGATCCCCTCGAAAAGTCACTCAGACCGGAAAAATCGGTGTTCCACATTAACGAAGGACACAAACAAACTGACCCATACTTTCAATTCAACATATTGACCATTAAGTTTGTAATGGGAACTCCAAATCATATTGAATGTACATGGCATACAATTTGTAATGCTTGGGTCTAGCGAGTTGAAATATATATATGGGTCATTTCATGGGAGATTTACAGTCAAAATTTTTTTTTTCGACGAAACACTTTTTTTTGCCTTTTTACTTCGAAAATAATTGACACATATTTTTTTTTCAATGTGATACTTGAAAATTTCAAGATATCATTTTGTTAAGTTTGGCACTCGGGAAAAATTTTTTTTTTCCAACAGCTCACTGTAAAAGCAGTTTTAAATATAAAATGTAACCCTTGCACTTGAAATGCGCGAAAGAGTACAAGCTTTCAAAAAAGTTATAGCACACATTTCGTTGTTTTTTTTGTAATAACAATATAGTACATTTTTATAAACAATTGAATTTTTTTTTAATTTGGAACTAATTTTTTTCCGATTTTTTTGTTTCTAAATCTTTCATGAAGTTTTTTCAATATGCAGGCAAAATTTTTGAATGGAAAAATGAAAACTGTAGGTGTAATTAATTTATAAAATCTGTCCCGTGCGTTGCAACGAGCGAGCTCGCACGCTGCAACTACGCTTAAGCTTGATTAGGCATGCTCGGACTCGAAGCACGCGTGGCAGTGAATGCAGTGACCGCTGTTTTAGTTTTCTGTGAATGTTCCTCAAGTGTTCACCTATTTCAAATTAATACAGAAATGCCAAGCTCTCGATTTAAACATGTCTACTGCAATCCGTTTAATAAAAAAAATCATAGTGGAAAAAAGGAAAAAAAAAATTTGCGTCGCGTTTCGTCCTCGATACTTGAAAAATTGAAAATTTTCAAACCGGATGATGTTTCTTGTACACAATGCAGAATAGAAGCAAATGAAATGGAGATGGAAGATTTTTGTTGTAAGTACATTCAAACTTGAGCGTAGACTATTTCAAAACGAATCATTAGTTATAATGATGAATTGATGAGTTAAGTTTTACGATAAAATTACTCTAAATGATACACTTAAGACGCAAATTTTTTTTTGCTTTTTTCCACTATGATTTTTTTTATTAAACGGATTGCAGCAGACATGTTTAAATCGAGAGCTTGGCACTTCTGTATTAATTGAAAATAGGTGAACACTTGAGGAACATTCACAGAAAACTAAAACAGCGGTCACACGCGTGCTTCGAGTCCCAGCATGCCTAATCAAGCTTAAGCGTAGTTGCAGCGTGCGAGCTCGCTCGTTGCAACGCACGGGACAGATTTTATAAATTAATTACACCTACAGTTTTCATTTTTCCATTCCAAAATTTTGCCTGCATATTGAAAAAACTTCAAGAAAGATTTAGAAACAAAAAAATCGGAAAAAAAATTAGTTCCAAATTTAAAAAAAATTCAATTGTTTATAAAAATATACTATATTGTTATTACAAAAAAAACAACGAAATGCGTGCTATAACTTTTTTGAAATCTTGTACTCTTTCGCGCATTTCAAGTGCAAGGGTTACATTTTATATTTAAAACTGCTTTTACAGTGAGCTGTTGGAAAAAAAATTTTTTTCCCGAGTGCCAAACTTAACAAAATGATATCTTGAAATTTTCAAGTATCACATTGAAAAAAAAATATGTGTCAATTATTTTCGAAGTAAAAAGGCAAAAAAAAGTGTTTCGTCGAAAAAAAAATTTTGACTGTAAATCTCCCATGAAATGACCCATATATATATATATATATATATATAATAATCTCTATCAAACGCACAAGAATTGTGTTTTACTTAAAGGTTGGAGAAACGGTAAACACCGACCGGAAGGAAAATACCAAGCTGCTACCAACTGAACACATTAATAACAGTTGCATGGATTACATTATTTTATGTATTCTTTAAAAATTAATAAATACTGTTCTTGTTTAATAATTTTCATAAAATTCATTGGCTTGTCCTCAACCCGGAAAAATTGTTAACTATTTAACAATAAATTAAGGAACGTAGATAGGGCAATAGACTCTAGACTTTCAGCCAGGAATTATTTAATAAATTAAATTTTAGGACGTCACATAACTCTTAATAAAAAAAAAGTTTGACATGGGAATTAATCAATATCGGAAATTGCATAGAATTTTCATAAAGGGAACCTGCATAAAAGAACCTATATAGACCCGTACAGGAACCATTATAGTTTCTCTTACATGATTCTATATAGCGTCACACATGGATTCTATGCAGGGTCCCAGATTGTGAATGAGGTAAGTTTTTGTTATTAATTGTTAAGATGACAATAATTGAAGGGCCCGATTCTATAACCAGAAGTACGCGCGAGCCGGCTCATGCGCCCATGAGAGTATGCAACCTACGCTTGACGCCCATACCTAGAAACAGCAATTTTGATGGGCAAAATTATTATGAAGAATTACGCTCACGCAAAACTTGTGAATTGGGAATTTTCCCCTAATGTTTTTTTAAGAAATATATAAATTATAACGTCGATTGGCATCAAATAACATCATACATAGGTTGCATACTCTCAGGGGCACGCCGAGCTGGCCGGCGCGCACATCTGGTTATAGAATTCGGCCCTTCAATTCTTCTTTTTCTTTCTTTTTCTTCCTTTGCGACTTTCTCTTCTGAAAAACAAATGGCCATCAGAACATTAAAATGACAATAATCAAATATATGGCAGCAAACAACGTTATATTTGACGCTGGTCATAATTTCTCTTTTGAATATATTATAAGTATATCACTTGTTATAAAAAATATAAGTATAATTACTTTGGATCAGGACAGAAAGTTGAAGTTATCCCGTGCCATTCTGAAAGCATATATCCCAAGCATTTTTTTACATACTGTCCCTTAATCTTATCTGCAGTAAAAACCACCCGCTCGTTTTCAAATTCATTCAATGTATGTAAATGTGGAAGATATACAGATGGTAACATTCCTATTTTACTTTTCAAAAGGGATGAATTTGATTCTGCAAGAAATCAAAAGAGAATTATTAGTTATAAACTGACCTTCCGACGAATACATGAAACTCCAAATTAAATTTCATTAATTTCAATAGGAGTGCGTTTATGATAATAATTGGTCCGGGGACTGTATGTATGTATATCTATTTAATGAAAACGCAAATGCGATATGTCACTATCTGACTTTTTGAAATTACCCCAGAAATAATTTCATAATTCTTTATGAAGATTTTCCCGTAATTGATTCAATCTCTTTGATTTAGAAACTACTACTAATTATTTTGAAAATAACATACATATCCACACAGAATGAATAGTATTGAATTGAAAATAAAAGGACAAATAAAAGTTTGTTAATGTCACCAACTTAACAGCTGCTAGAAATTGTTATGTAATTGAGGCAATAATAAGGTGGTTGTTACATCCATATATTGTAGTTTATTTGACGTGTATGTCTAATTTTTGAGTGAATATACATATTATTATTGTTATAATAAGAAACTTAAGTTACCTTGTAAGTTGGATATGTCCATGAAGGCACAGAGTAAACTACTTATTATCCACATTTTCGTGATTTTAGTACAGCTGCAATAATCAGGTTATTATTTGTCCAAAGATTATGCAGGCACGTATAATGTACAGGTTGGGTTATAAAATTTGGTTATAAAATAGAAGGTTTGTTCTCTATTATTTCAATCTCACGTTTGCTGATAACATAAGTTATATCGAAATTCGCATATGAATTTATACCTCAAACTTTTCTTCGTACACGGAGAGACTTTTTGTAGTAAACTATGTAAAAAATCACAGTACATTTTACTATTTTGAGGTAGCAAAGTAGGGAAAATAGGGAACTTTTGTAATTATTAGCACTTTGAGTAGTAATTTCCAGAATTACTAAATTGATAATAACAAAATCTAAAAATATTGCATTTATTTCAAAAAAGGTTTTAAATATTTGCAAAATTCTGTAGTAAAATTACAAGTGGTTCATCGCAGCCACTTACTAAGTCAGATAGGATAAAATTCAAAACTTATTACATTTATATCTATAGAAGGTTGCAGTGTTTACAAAGGACTATAGTAATTTGACGGTCCGAGCGCCAGCCAAATTAATATAGTTTTTTGTAAAAACTCCTATAGCCGGAACAGCAAATAAAAAAAGCAAACACGCGATGGGGATTTATCTACAACCACAATTTTCCACTTATATATATGAATACTTAACGTATTTAATAACGCTTTTACTAAAGTAAAACGCCACGCCGCACGCTTAATACATATATACGTAGTTTAACCGCTTCTATACCTAATCGCATACACTAACTATATACAACGCAAGTTACATATGGTTCGTTAGAGCTTAGTTTCCTTATATACTAGGGTCAGAATTTCTGAAACGG
Organism: Diplolepis rosae; assembly: GCA_030998225.1. Taxonomy (NCBI): domain Eukaryota; kingdom Metazoa; phylum Arthropoda; class Insecta; order Hymenoptera; family Diplolepididae; genus Diplolepis; species Diplolepis rosae. The sequence goes on from JAPYXD010000710.1 coordinate 556,039, forward strand.
ATCAGCCGAATTGGATGAAAATTCAAATCTACTTCGAAATGATTTTTAACGATGGTGTTTACCATTCCTGACATAAACCTAAAGTGATTTCGTTCAAAAAATTTTTTTGTTTATAATATTAACAATTAAAGATTTTTGTCACTTTTTTTTTGTAAAATTAATTCTGGCTGATCTAATTATCCGATTTTTATGTTTTTTGTGACAATGGAATCGTCATTTAACATAGATTGACTATGATTTTTCCCGATTTGAAAACTTGAAATTTTATGTGAAATATTAATAATTGTTTATAACAAATTGATAAACAAATGTCTTCTTCATTGGATTTCGACTGGGAAAAAAACCGCATGTACTTCATTCAATAATCTTTCATATTCCGTTGAGAAAAAAAATCGCCCGCATTTTGGAACGATCCAATTCGGTCGTCAACATAGTCATGCGAGGTGCCAGAAGTTATGGTATTTTTTAATAGGCATTGACAATGTGAACTAAAATCCAGATTAATTTTTCAAAAAGATTTTTTTCTCATTTTTATTGTTGATTAATGTAATGCCAATTTAAATATGATCGAACGTTCGGAGCGCGCTTTGACACGGAGCGTTCGACGCCTTTGAACACGTTAGTTGCTAGCGATCGTCATTTGTTTTTTTCCATATCATTATTATTTTTGCTTTTGTAGATCAGTCTTTTCACAGTCGAAACTGAGCACAGACCTCTATAAAAAATTAACGCGTTATTTTTGTAGTGGTGTTCTAGAATTTCGAGTGTTTTTTTGGCAAAGTGGTTTATGCTATATGTCATTATTATTATTATCATTATTATTATTCATTCGAGACAGCCACAGAACCAAAGCACGTTTTGTGCAAAATAGTATCGAATTCAGATATTGGTACTCTATGCAGGATCGAACGTTAATTATTATGTATCACTTGGAGGCTTAATAATATGATGAGTTAAGGTAAAAGCACCAATAGCCGGACAGTACCCAATAGCCGGACAGAGCCATGAATTTTTTTCAGAATTAGAGATTTATGAATGACTTATCGCTATTTTGGTGTACCGTATACAAACCTCGAAACGTACACTTTAAAAAAGTGAAAAATTTGTTGAATTAGAAATTAAAACTTCGCTAAGAAAAAAAAGGCTCTACTTTTCCCATCCGACAATTGGCTCCAGAGCATTATTTAATGAAGAGAATTATTAAAATGGATTATTCAGATTCAACACAACTCTGGACTTTTTGTTATAGTAGGGAGGACACATACATCAAAATAATCGCGGCAATTCTTGATTCCGCATCACATTTAGAACGATTAATACAAAAAATTGAATGACATTTCCTTAGGCGTCCGGCTATTGGTGCTTTTACCTTAATTTGTTAGTTTTAGATCAGCCGAAGAATCAACACATTATTTGTAAAATATTCCAAACACTTACATTAACCAGAATTATGTGTAAAATCAATCATTTAATTCAGTATGTTGTACTATATATCATTCTTCTTCGAATTATTCTTTATTAAATGTTCCAATTAAGTATTTTGTTACGTTTATTTATTCACCCGAGAAATCATTTTTACATAGCACGAAGCATTTGCGCGGTGAAGAAGAAATGCGCGCGAGCGAACAGCACAGTTTTGGCATCTCGCGCGACTATGTTTTCGACCGAATTGGATCGTTCCAAAATGCGGGCGATTTTGTTTCTGAACGGAATATGAAAGATAAATGAATGAATTACATGTGGTTTTTTTTCAGTCGAAATCCGATGATGAAGACATTTGTATATCAAATTGTTATAAAAAATTATTAAAATTTCACATCAAATTTCAAGTTTTCGAATCCGAAAAAATCATAGTCAATCTATGTTAAATGACGATTCCATTGTCACAAAAAACATAAAAATCGGATAATTAGATCAGTCAGGAATAATTTTACAAAAAAAAGTGACAAAAATCTTTAATTGTTAATATTATAAACAAAAAAAATTTTTGAACGAAATCACTTTAGGTTTATGTCAGAAATGGTAAACACTATCGTAAAAAATAAGTTTGAAGTAGATTTGAATTTTCATCCAATTCGGGTGATCCGTTTCAGAAATTCTGACCCACTAATGCAAGAATGTTTCACCGCCTGCAAAAAAATTTCCACTACTAGAGATTTCAGTAGCCACCTATTGAGAAAAGAACGTACTAAATTCAAATTCGAAATAAGAATCACAAGAATACAAACTACAAAACGTCAATAAAACGTCGCATATCCGATTGATCTGCAACATTTTGGAGATTCAAAAAAACGCCAATCAAAATTTTAGAATTAAAAACTCAAATCTCAACAAAATTAATATCAGTTTGATAATTTGATAGTAAATGCCAAAATACCTTGAAAGGTAAAAATTATTTTTTGTCTACTTTTTAAAATCTTTAAGTATTAATTTAGTTTACTCATCTATGAGTAAAAAAATCATCATCACAATGAAAATGAATTGTATAATACAACATTTTTAGAAATTTGTCATTCATTTCTTTAAGTGATAGCATTAATCACTGCTGAGGATATACTATTAGAACAGTGGCAATTTCTGGAGAATCACGGTTCTGAAAAGTAAAATATTTTAATAACAAATAAAAAAACATAAAGATTTTTTAATTAATTAAGATGTGTGACAAAACAAACTGACTTTTGAAAATGTGCCATCAGAAGCAATTCCTTCAGTGAACAAACGTCCAGAATCCAAATTTTGATAAGTCAGATTCTGCAATAAATTTATATATACGCAAAAAAGATAAATTAATCATTTCTGGTTTAAATTATATTCCATTCAATTTTGAATTTGATTTAACAAAATTTTAAAAAATACAAAGTCTGTTTTTGTGAATACCATTTTTTTAAGAACTTATATACACATTTCGAAAGTAAATTATAATTTGGCGATTATTTGCTTTTTCCTAGATGGATTGGTAATTTATTTTACGACGCCTACCTCGTATTCTCCACGAAGCTGTAACTCGTCGTTTATCATTATGCTGCATAAATTCAAAAACAGTCAGAATTTTCCCAAATAAAAGATGACTTAAGCGTGAAAATTATTGTTTTGAAAACTTCTGCTTTTAAATTAGAACAAATTTTTCTGCCATATAAATTTTATACTGCTAATAATACAATATATTTCTCTTTTTAGAACTAAGCAAGTGTCACGTCCCGCGACTCTACCACCTAGAGTAACAAACAAATTACGGAACCAATGAAGGGATCAATGCAACATTACCACGTCCTTGATTATATCGACTCAACAGCAAGATCTAATAAGAAATAAGAAGATCGTTAAAATCGAAAGGCAGATTCAAATAGAAATGATATATTTGGCTGTGACATTAACGCCAGGTAATAAATTTCATCGGAGCGTGAGTCACCAGTGAAGGCAACTCATTCGACCTTAAGCTGCAATACCAAATATGGAAAAGATCGTACACCTTGTTTTTACTTCCACAGTAGTTGACCTTTTCGTTAGAATCGAAAAGCAGATAAAATAGAATTGATATATTTGACTGCGACACTAATGTCAGGTAATAAATTTCATCGGAGCGCAAGTGATCAGAGAAGGCAACTCAACCGATCTTAAGCTTCAATACCAAATAATGAAAAGGTGGTACATCTTGTTTTTTACTCCCACCATAGGTGACCTTTCTAAGGCCTATAAAAAGCGAAAGTTCCAATAGAGTTCAGTTCAGTTAGTTAGTCAACGTCCGATTTCTACAATGTAACCAACGCGAGTCCATTCCAGTTCCATCATCTCTACTCGGCGAGTTCGTTCAGCCTAGTCCAGCCTCATCAGATTTTACCGCTACTCAGACGAATTCTTACTCGACGCTGAGTTCAACGACATTAGAAAGTGAAGGGGAATCACCTTCCAAAATTCTCTCTAAAACTAGGATCAAGAATCGACTAGACCAACCGTCTCTACTACGAATTTCCCATCAAACAAGTACTATCTCAAAGATTACAACGAAGACTCAACTGACCACCTTCGCTCCACTGGACTCAATAAATCATCAGGCAAATTTCACTCGGGGTAATTACAAAGGTACATCTAAATTTCAATTCGATTTCCAACTCCATGATGCTTATTCGTTTCTCAATTTGATTGTCAATAATTATATATATATTTTATAATTACTAGGAATCAAAAATTAATAAATTACAATTATAATTTATCTGATTTCACACATATTTTGTTAATATAAAATAAATTTGATAAAATCACGAAGGGATTTGACCTTGAGGCTAACCTGAGTGAATTAAATAATCATTTTATTTGAAATTTTACACACATATTGGTTAAAATAAAATAAATTTGATAAAATCACGAAAGGATTTGACTTTGAGGCTAACTTGAGTGATTAAATAATCATCTTATTTTATTTGAAATCTTACACACATATCTTGTTAAAATAAAATAATTTTATCAAATCAGAAAGGGATCTGACCTTGAGGCTAACCTAAGTGATTAAATAATTATTTTATTTGAAAAATTGTTCGATTTCCTTATTTCTTGTTATTTTGTACAAACTGTGTTAAAATAAAATAAATTCTGTTGAGTCATGCAGGGATTTGACTTCGAGGCTAACCTAAGTGATCAAACGACTTATTTTATTTGAAATTTTATTATCTGATTTTCTGAAAGTAGAATTAAGGCATATTATTTTAAGAATTTTGGTTGATGATTATAAATTGACCTGACTCGGAACATTGAGAGAAATTCATATTTTCTAATAACAAATTATCAATCACATTTATTAATTACAAAAATATTTTAAAACGAACGATATTTGAAAAACTTTTCTGTTGATCTAATTGAAACTTTATGTATTGTAATTTTAAAAGTGTCTCCATGTACGTATCAGTAAATTTTATTTTACAATAAACTATGTCTGGACCCAATCCCAGTAAATTAGGGAAATCACAAAATCAAGAAAATCCTATTACGCGCAGTCAAGTTAAGAAACATACTGAAGTTGCAAAATTTGTGGCACAAAATCAAACTGGTCCCCTTAAACCAAAAAGAACAGTTACTGTGAAGGAAAAGGTAACTAAAGATAAGTTTGAAAATATTTCTAACAAAGACAAAACAAATATCAGTTTTCAATTAGATAATATCTCTTTAGAGAAAACCTTAACGTTTGAACAATTTGAAACTGCCGGAACAAGCAATTTATCTGACTCGAATAATTGGCTTAATTCAAATTCAAAAACTAATTCAAGTATTATTTGTGGATCAATTGATCAGGACGAAACATTAAAAAACGAAACTACTTATATTGGCAACGAAGATATAAGTTTACTTAGTTCAACGATAATTCCAAAAAATACAGTTGAAGAAACAACTAAAATAAATTTATTAGAAAAATCACTTAAACGTAATAGTACCGACAACGAACAAATGGAACAAATTGTTCACAACAATCCTGAAGAAAACGTTAATCCAATTATAAACAACGAAATGGTCCTACCTAATAATCAACAAGTATCCTTACGCGACGCGTTAGAAGTAGTACCCTTATTTGATGGATGTAACATTCCATTATCTCATTTTATTGAAGGATGTTATGAGGCAAAGGCAATGCTGCCAACACCCGCAGCTCAAGAAAATTTAGCACGATTATTGAGAAGTAAAGTATCAGGAGAAGCGAGAAAATGTATGTTAGGATCGACTTATAATAATATCGACTCAAAAGAGTATACGCCCCAGCAAAAAGTGTGTATCAGTTACAAGGAGAATTAGGGAATATCCATGAGTGGGAAGAAGAGAACGTACTTTCCTATGCAGCTAGAATTAAGGAGATTGCCGACAGAATCGAAGACGCGCATAGACTCAACAATAATGGACAAGTAGATAATACCTTCAAACGGAACATTCAAACCGACGTTATTCAATGCTTTATTCGCGGTCTGCGTCCCGAATTAGATATTCGAGTAAAAACAAAGGAAACATTTAAAGAAGTTTTCAATGACACAATCAACGTAGAAAGAGATTTGGCAGCATCATCCGCACTACGGAAAAATAAAAATCCAGACTATTTACAAATGAATGATTCTATAAATAATAGAAATAATAAAAGAACTCGGTTCAATGTTGCACGAGATAACAACATACATTGTATAATATGTAAAAAACCAGGTCATTTTGCTGAAAATTGTTATCATTTAACCAAAGCACAAGAAGCAGTTGCTAGAAAACAAAATCCTAATTTTGTTATGCAAAATCAACAGCCTAGTAATAATCACCAACAACGAGAAAATTTTTACAATAATTCTGCAAGAAATAATTACCGGAATAACCATTTTTTAGGGAACAGAAATAACAATTATGATAATAATAATTTTGCACAAAACAATTATCCGAATAACAATTTTTCAAAGAACAGGAACAACAATCACAATAACTTTTCAAGTAACAGAATTAATTATCCTAACAGCAATAGATTCCATAATTACGATAATAATAATTTTTCGAAAAACAGAAATAATAAATTATCCACAAAAATTAGAAGTTATGTGCAACTATTGTAAGATAAGCGTTTCCAAACCAAGTACAATTCCATTGATAATGATATGCGGAGAAGGCTTTCAAAACTCTGCTCGCATGATGATAGATACCGGTGCTGGTCGAAATTTGATTAAACAAACTTCCGTAAATCCTAATTTGCCAATAGATGAAAAAATAGTGTCTATAAATACAAAATAAACGGTATCTATTTGAATCGACACTTATATTAACAATTCCAGCTAGAACAGTAACATTTTATATTCCAATTGAAAATACTGAAAAAAGCGAAGGTTGCGTACTTCGACTACACAGTGGCGAAGGAATTTATGCCGGAGAAGCAATTGTAAAAAATTGCAACGGTAAAGATTTTATCAAATTTGCAAATAAAAACGAAATTTCAGTAACAATATCAATACCCGCTATTACTTTAGAAGACTTTGAAGAAAGAGATTTTCAAAATGTAACAAGTCAATCAAGCAATTTAAAAAACTTAAGTGATGACGATTTATGTATCAAAATTCTGAATAGCTTCTTAAAAACCGACAATTTTTTCGACAATCCATGCAAATTTTTTAACATAACAGGTGAAGAAAGAATAGAATGTATCAAAAAACTTCTTCGTTTGGATCATTTGAATCAAGACGAATAGGAACATGTAGAAAGATTAATTATTAACAGTGCAGACAGATTTCAAATCCCAGGAGAACCACTTGAAGCTACTAACGTTTTGCAACATTCAATTCCAACTACAGATGATTCTCCAATTTTTTCAAGACAATATAGATTTCCCCCTGTTCATAAAGAAGAAATTACAAAACAAGTTGACGAATTATTAAAAAATAAAATAATAAAACCTTCACAATCACCGTATAGCACTCCAGTTTGGATTGTTCTTAAAAAACCAGACTCTAAAGGTAAAATAAAATGGCGAATGGTTCTTGACTTCAGAAAACTTAATGAAAAACCAATCGGAGATTCTCACTCTCTACCTTGTAACATCCCTACTTTCCCCCTTGCTGCCAGACGCTTCAGCCAGCCAGGGTTCGATAGGAGTGGGGGATTAGGTGATGAAATAATCGAGTCGTGAGAAATTTATATGAAAATAACAAAATATTTATTTAGGAAAATAAAAATATATTAAAAGGTACAGATAAAATTGTGTGTGAGTGTGAGTGTAAATAATAAAGGTAAAGTGTGCCGGTGTCAGTGTGCGTGAACGAGTGGAATGTGTGTGTGTGTGTGTGTGTGTGTGTGGGTGAAGAGCGCTGATAGTGTGCGCGAGTGTGGGCACAGGTCTGGCGGTCGCTTCGTCGTAATGGACCGATCATCTTGTTGCCGCAGTTCACAACGTTGTTCTTCTGAAAATCCGGTACATAACATTCATTTTCCGCGCTAGGTCGTCGCGCGTACATAATACTGCGTTGAGTCCGGTCTCTTGTCCAGGGCGCGTTGACCTTTCGTCTGGGTCGTACGTTGGTAAGTCTGTCGTGGTCTTGGTCAGCTGTCCGGCTTAGGGAGAGACGTTCCCAGCAGTATCTGGGCAATGCCACGCCCTCTAGACCTCGGCCACGGCAGTATCCGTAGGGCCGAGGTTTCAGGTAAGTCAGGTCGGTCGGTCTGTCTGTCGTGACAGTTGGGTCTAGACGCCCTGGTAGAGGTCGGTTACGCGCGGTATGTGCTCGGAAATGTACGGCAGTGCGTCGGGAGTGTTCGGGAGTGTGTCGGAAGCGTTCTGGAGTGTTCGGGTCGGTCCGGTCGTGTTCGTAGTGCGGTTAGTCAGCGTTTGGTATCGTTCGTCAGTGTTCTGGAGTGTCCGGGAGTGTTCGAGTCGTTTCGGTCATGCGTCTGGATCACCTTGGGCACGTTCGGTGGCTGCCCCAGGTAGAACTCGGTCAGGGGCACCTGACGCCGAAGTCTACGCTTCGCCGAGGACCAATCATGGGAGCGTCCATCCATTGGCTCTCGACGTGGGGAAGCCCCGGTCTGCTGGTTGGTTCGTCGCGGACAACGTCCAATGGCCGCCCCAGATAGAACTCGGTCAGGGCACCTAAAGCCGAGCTCTACGCTTCGCCAAGGACCAATCATGGGAGCGCCCATCCATTGGCACTCGACGTGGGGAACCACCAGCCCGTCCGACTTTCGTCGTGGATGAGGTTCAGTGGCCGTCCCAGGTAGAGCTCGGTCAGGGGCACCTGACGCCGAGATCTACGTTTCGCCGAGGACCAATCATGGGAGCGTCCATCCATAGGTACTCGACGTGGGGGACCACTAGCCGTCTGTGGGGTCATCGTCTAGGAGGTCATTTCCTGGAGGACCCTGAGCAGCACACAGTCAGGAGCACCTGCGGCTGAGTGCGCACTCGCACCGAGAGCTGAACATGGGAGCGTCCATCCGTCAACGCTCAGTCCGGTTCCTCCAGGTATGGGGTCGGTCGGTACGGAGATACCCTTCTATGGGAGCACCCATCAGAAAAGGCATCTCCTGCCGTCCGTCCAGTACGACGCTCCGGTGTGACCCGGCTCGCCGCCCCGGGCGTCGCCCCAGTGCTGCGGTCGTTCCCTATATCTCGTTCGTACGAGGTGGGGCACCGCTGCGCGCGCTGCTCGGCGTAAGCGGGGGAAGTTGTGACGTGTGTACAGGGATGTACACTTCGTTACATCCCCCCCTTACTTCGGAGAGCGAAAGCTCGCCTAGTCGAGGTTTCGTTCTGGTCGCTGTTTTCTTCGCAAGATTTTAAACTAGACTCACATTTTTCGTGGCTGATGATACTGAGAAGGGTTCCGTCGCTGTTCATCCTTATGGCGTATTTGCTCCCGCCTACGGTGGACCGGTGGATCGTTACGCCAGCTGGCACCCAAATAGTGGACCCGTCTGGTGTGACGACTGCTGTGTATTCTGTTGGTCTGGGCAGCCCCGCTGGTCTAGGCGGCTCGGCTGGTGTAGGCTGCCCTGCTGGTTCGTGTAGCCCGGCTGGTCTGGGCTACTCGACTGGTGTGGGTGGCCTTGCTGGTTCGTGTGACCTGGCTGGTGTGGGCGGCCCTGCTGGTCTGGGCGACTCTGCTGGTCTGGGCGGCCCTTCCGGCTTGGGCGGCCCTGCGGGTTTGGGCGGCCTGGCTGGTCTAGGCGTCCCTGCCGGTTTGAGCGGCCCTGCTAGTTTGGGCGGCCCTGCTGGTTTGGGCGACCCTGCTGGTTTAGGCGGCCTGGCTGGTCTAGGTGGCCCTGCTAGTCTGTGAGCGGCCCTGCTGGCCTGACGCCCTGACCGTTACCCTGGTTCCACCAGTGGTGCGGCTATTATTGGCACCGGCCGACGTTTTTCGTCACGTGCAAGAGTCGCCCCCTGTCTTGAGATCTCTGGTGTGGTGGGGGGCGATTCCGTGACCGTCAATGGTCTATTAGCGCTGATGAGGCCCAGGTATTTGGCGTTCAATCCTGGGTCCCGGATGGGCTCTACCCCTCTGACCTGGGGTTGAACCGTGATAGCAGCGAGTGGAGTGGCCCGCCGCTGTGAGGTGATCAGCGTTGGTCTGGTTGCCCTCCGGATGGTCGGGCCCTGTTGGTCGACCTGGTGGTACTGGGGTCCCATCTCCTTGAAGCGGCGGAAACCTTCTGCCTCAATGCGGCTTCCAAGGCAGATAGCTCGCCTTCGTAAGTACTTGCGCGTTTGCTGCTCGGCATCTTGATGTAGATTGACTGCCGTGTCGTGCCTTTGCTCCTGACGTGGCCTTGGAGGGGGTACTGGTCTTCTCTGATTGGTCGACGTGCTGTCGGGCATCAGCTGCTGATTTTCGGCTGCCTCTAAATATGGTTTCAACTTCCCGATGTGTAGGTGCCGATGGTACCTCCCCCTGTCGTCTTGCGGGTCGAAAATTACTGGTGATGGTTTTTTCTTGACGACATATGGCCCGTCAAATTTCCCGCCTAACTTTGCGTTGAAGTTCGCCGTCTTGCCGGAGAGGTGTTGTGTCTTCTTTAGGACCTTGTCTCCGATTGACGGTGTCCAGCTCCTCCGTCTGAGGTCGTAATACGTTTGCTGCTTCTGGAATCTTTGCGCGATTTTGACTCTCACGAGCTCCAGTGCTTCCTGCAGTCTCTGGATTCTGCGTACGTTCCCGTCGTTCCGGGGTAGAGCGGCCTCCTGCTCCAAGCTTCCAGGGCTCTTTAATTGTCGCCCGTAGTCCAAATAGGCGGGTGAGTGACCGGTGGATCCGTGCTGGCGCTATTGTAAGCGAACGCCAGTTCGGGCACGTTCCTATCCCAGGTCTTCTGGTTCTTCGCGATGCTCTGGGCTATCATAGTTTTTATGCCCGGTTGGTCCGCTCCACGGGGTAGCACTGAGGTGTATACGTCGGGGTCGGCTTGTGCTTGACGTGCCATGCCTTGAGGAGGTCTTCGAACTCGTGGCTCGTGAACTGGCGGCCGTTGTCGGTAACAATATCGTCCGGGCATCCGTGTCGTAGGCAGATCTGGTCCCTCACGACTTCTGCCACGGTTCTTCCAGTGGCCCTCCTTATGGGGCGTAGCTCGACCCACTTTGTGCATCAATCCTGCATTACTAGGAGCCAGGTGTGTCCTGCAGTAGAACGAGGTAGAGTGCCCACCAAGTCGACGGAGATTTCTCCCCACGGTTGCTCCACGTTTGTTGCGTGCATTTTCCTAGCTGGGGCCCGTTGTCGTGGCTTGAATCTCTGGAAGCTGGGACAGGTGCGGACGTATTTGGCGGCGGTTCTTAGCATGCCCGGCCAGTAATACTTCCGTGCTAGCCGGGCAAGGGTTTTGGCTATTCCTAGATGGCCCGCTACAGGTTCGTCATGTTCCTCCTTCAGTACTCTCCCCTGTTCGGGTCGGGGCACGCATACTTTCCACTGGCTACCGGGGTCGGCCTCGTTGAAGTCTAGCGTGTGAAGTATGAGACGGTATAGCCTTCCGTTCCTGATGGTGTACCTTGGGGTCCTCTTCCACCATCCTCTTCCGTCGATGGTACCAGTCGTCCTGGCTCGTGACTACGCAGGTGGGTAATGGCTGGCGAGATAGTGTGTCGGCTAGCAGGTCGTCGCTGCCTTTCCGGTATTTGATGGTAAAGTCCCACTGACTGAGTTCTATTGCCCACCGAGCGAGCCGGCCGGAGGGGTTTTCCATTTACCCCAGCCACTTTAGCGACAGGTGGTCTTTTAGGATGGTGAAATGGTAGCCCTCGAGGTAATCTCGCATCTTCCAGATGCCCCATTTAACCGCCAAGTACTCGAGTTCGGTGGTTGAATAGTTCCGCTCGGCTTTTGTTAAAGAGCGGCTGGCATAGGCAACGATTTGTTCCCCTTGTTCTCCTGGTTGAGACAGGGCGGCTCCGAGCCTTTCCTGGCTGGCGTCCGTCTGCAGTGTAAACGGTTTGCTCCAGTCGGGGCATACGAGTACTGGTGCCGTAGTCAGGCTTTCTTTGAGTCTGTCGAAAGCGGTCTGGTGTTCATCAGTCCATTCCCATTTAACTCTTTTTTTCAGGGGTCGGTGTAGTGGAGCTGCGATATGGACGACGTCCTTGATAAACCGTCGGTACCACGAGACGAGGCACAGGAACCGGCGTCCCTCTTTCAGATTTTTTGGTGGTATTAGGTCCTTTATTGTGTGTCTGTGTGTGTGTGTGTGGTCGCTTCGTCGTAGTGGACCGATCATCTTGTCGCCGCAGTTCACAACGTTGTTCTTCTGAAAACCCGGTACATTACATTCATTTTCCGCGCTAGGTCGTCGCGCGTACATAATACAGCGTTGAGTCCGGCCTCTTGTCCAGGGAGCGTTGAAGTTGTGACGTGTGTACAGGGATGTACACTTCGTTACAACCTAACATAAACGATATACTCGATTCACTCGGATCTGCCAGATATTTTTCAGTATTCGATTTAGCTACTGGTTTTCACTATATAAAAATGAACCCTAAAGACTCTTATAAAACTGCATTTTCTACACCTCATGGCCATTATGAATTTGATAGAATACCCTTTGGTTTAAAAACCGCTCCTACAGCATTTCAAAGGTTAATCGAAAAGCAAACCATCATTTACAACCAGACAAATGTGAATTTCTAAGACCTGAGATAGTATATTTAGGTCATATAATTGATAAAAATGGAGTTCGACCAGACCCCAAAAAAATAATAGCCGTAAAAGAATTTCCAGTTTCAAAAATACAAAAGAATGTTTAAGAATTTTTAGGATTGGCAGTATATTATCGTAGATTTATCGCAGGATTTTAAAAAATTGACAATCCTGTTAATCAACTTCTGAAAAGGGATGCTCCTTTCATGTGGACCGATCAACAGTAAATTGCTTTTGATATTTTAAAATCAAGATTAAGTAAAGAGCCGCTTTTACAACGACCCGATTTTTTTCAACCCTTTATTCTCACAACAGATGCCTCAGGATACGCAATAGGAGGTATATTATCACAAGGCAAAATAGGCAAAGATAAGCCAATAGCATATGCTTCATGTAATCATGTCATGTAGTGATGACACTGAGAAAAATATGACACATATGAAAAAGAAGCACTTGCAATAATATTTTGTGTCACTCATTTCCGTCCTTATTTATATGGAAGAAAATTTATCCTAGTAACTGATCATAAACCACTAGTTTGGTTCCAAAACTCTAAGGATCCTTGCTCACGAGTTTCGCGCTGGTGGTTAAAACTCGCTGAATATGATTTTGAAGAAATAATAATATCAAAAAAGGAAATAATTCCAAAAGAGAATATTTCAATTCGATATTTACCCAAAATGATATAAATGACTTTAGCGAATCCTCACAAGATCCAATATTAAATATCAATCCTAAGTTTTTAGAAACTTTAAATGTTTCTCCCAATGAAGAATTATTTAATAACATTTGTAACAATTTTCTGAAATATAGAAGTTTATTGAAACTTTTAGCATCGAAGCTTCTGTTTATGACTATTATACTCTTAAGTCCAATACTTGGAAAAAATTATTAAAATTCGCCATGGAAAACCATGACTACTAGGGGTAAAAAGAAAAAACAAGAACAACTGAAAAATTCAAATCAGCATAAAAATCTAGAAAATTTAAATCAAAATGAAATCCAAGAAAAATTAGATGAAAATTTTTCTTCTAAACCTCTTGTGAAAAAATCTCGAGGTAGGCCAAGAAAAAATCTACTTACAATTTTAAAAATTATTCCCTCTCTAACAAAAAGAAAGAGGAGTAGACCAAGAAAACAAATATATGAAAATCGATTACTAGAAATAAATATGCAAAAAGGAAGCCGAAAAAAAGTAGAATCAGATTCCGACTCTGATCCTGATTCTGATCCTGAATATTTTGATTATTTAAAAGAAATCCAAGCAAAAAATAGAAGAAATAAAAATGGCAAAAAGCCTAAACAATTTATTATGCGTCAAGAGGAAGAATGCGAAAATTATCTTTCTACTTCTGAAGAAGATGTAATTGATATAGAACCTGAAGATGAAGAAAACTCTAAAAACTCTTGTATTGAAGAAATTTTTGAAAATAAAAATATCGAAGCCACTTTTAATGAACGAAATTCTGAAATAATGAAAAAACGACCAATAGAAACCAGGGAAAACCTCGAAAATGATAATAATTCAGAATTCGAAGAAAACCGTCCACCCCCAGAGCCCCCTCCACCCAACTCAAAGTCAATCAGACAAATTTTAACGAATAAAAATATCGTTGAATGTCGCGATCAATTAACGATTCGAAAAGATAATTATGTATATTTGGTTACAGCAAATGGAAATCCTCGAGATAATGGATCAAAAGGTCAAGAAAAACGTGGAACCTTACCAAAATTTAAAAACTTACAGAAGGGAACAGCGAAAGAAATTAAAAAAGGAAACTATTATCATTTTGCTCTTCCGATTGGAGGAAAAATTCAAGACAATTTATCTGAAACCTTAAATAATATAAAATTGTCAATTTATTCATTACACGAATTATCTCAAAAATTGAATTTACGATCAATTAGTATTTCAAAGACTTCAAAAATCAACCATACAGCTTGGGAAGAAATAAAATTAATATTTGATTTAGTTTTTGCTAATCTACGTACGAAAATAATAGTTTGTAATAGCATAATGCAATATCTAACAAAAGAACAAAGATCACAATTATTCGAAGAAGCACACTCCGCAGCATTAGGAGGCCATAAAGGTGTCACAAAAACCTATAATCGAATTTGCCAAAAACTTTTTTGGGAAAATATGAAAGTCGATATTTAAAAGTATACTCAAGACTGTTTACAATACCAAATAAAAACATTAGTTCGAGTTAAAACTAAAAATCCTATAGTTATTACCGATACACCCACTACTGCCTTCGAAAAAATATCAATGGATATTGTTGGTCCACTGCCAGAAACAAAGTCTGGAAATCTGTATATTCTTACAATACAAGATAATTTTACAAAACACTCTCTAGCAATACCTCTTCCCAACCATCAAGCTGGTACAATAGCAGACGCGTTCGTGAAAAAATTTATTTGCATATTTGGATCGCCAAAAGGAGTACTAACGGATCAAGGCAGAGATTTTTTAAGCAATTTATTAAAAAGATTAGCAAAACGCTTTAGAATCAAACAATTCCGTACCACAGCTTTTCACCCTCAATCCAATGGATCACTTGAACGATCACATCATGTCCTAGCTGAATATCTCAAACAATTTGTAGCAAAAAACTCAGAATGGGACGATTGGCTAGAATTAGCAATGTTCTCATATAACACAAGTGTACACGAAGCCGCAAAATGTACGCCTTACGAATTAGTTTTTGGCAAATTAGACCGTGAACCCTCTAGTGAACCTCTATCACAAAATGAAAAATTGCAAACCTATGATGATTATTTGATCAACTTTTATCACACAACTGCATGAAATGCGAACAGAAGCAAGAGAAAACCGCATAAAGGCAAAAGAAAAATCAAAAATGTACCACGATGGAGAAATAAATCCCTTGGAAATAAAAATTGGGAATAATGTATTTTTATTAAAAGGAGGACAAATTAAAAAGCTGGATAATCATATGCATCGATAACCATAGCGACCGTGATGTCAGAGGCAATCATTTTTTTCCTCATTTGGACGGATGTGCAACTTTTTAATTCATTGTATAATTTCATGTGTAAGAAACATTTCTTAGGTACTGACGTGACCATATGGGCGACCTTACACCTGCGCGCACACGAACAAACAAGATGCGACGTTGCCAGATCAAGTACTACTGTAGTCAATCTGCGTGTTTAACCCTGTTTTGACAAGGCGGGTAGGTGAGTAACTCCCTTTAACGATATTAAAATTACACATGCCCACAAAAACAATGTGGAATGAACTTTACATGTGAGTATACTACCCCTAGGAATTTTGAGCCGCTGAATCCGAATCCAGTCTCAGAATTTTCGCTGGACCCCCCAGTTTTCCCCTAGCCTAGGGGAAATGCGTGAAATCTTAGAAATTTCAGTATACGTGAAAGCAATTTTTATCTACGCAATATTAAATAAAATGATAATGTTTTCACGTATCTCGAGTGGCTTAGTTCGAATCTCACTGTAAAATTTCCCTATAGCAAAGATATTATAAACCTAGATGCGGCGAGTGGCCTCGGAGTGGGAGAACGATATATATAGAACATCACTCTTTCTTGGGTATCGAGGTGCTGCCCTCTTCACAACTTTCAGCCGTTTCCATGGCGACGCGTGTTTCTCGCGGTGTCTTCTGAATTCGAAAACACGGAGATGCTCGAAAATCTTCGGAAGACTTCGGCTCTCTCCTTATTTCGTCTATATATAGCATATACGAAATAAAGTAAAAGCAAGCGTTCCCTAACTTTCTGAGTTTCTGCGATTTCTTCGATTCGATGTCTCATGCATCTCGTCGCCTGCTCGCCCGGTGACTTCTGTTCCTTCTGTTTACAAAATTTGACAGCTGACAAATTTTGTAAAAAGTCTTAAATAATGTTGATGACGTGACATAAATTTTATGAATTTCAGGAAATGTTAAATAATTCTTTCGAGTGTGTGATCTGCAAGGACTGTTTATTCGATACTATTTGTTTGTAGAATTTAAATGCAGAATTTGAGGTTAGGTTCATAACCTGTTGTATTCAAGTAGTTTTATTTTTTAACTTTCTTTGATTTCACTCAATTGATTTTGAATATTATAAATTCAGAACGTTAATTAATTGCATTTTTATGTAAATTTTAAAAATAATAATCATTTTTAATTAATAAATTCTGTCATAATTACCTTTCTTGTAATTCTATTTTATGAGAATATAAAAACACTCCTTTAAAGATAAAATATGGAAACCTAGCTTCAAGTTTGGTTACGTAGGAAAAACTTTGCAGCCGACCCGAAATTTATGAAATAACTAAATAAATAATTACTTACAGGAAATAACTATTTAATATTCATTCTTACCTATACCTTATGGTAATAAAGTACATCTATGAAGGGAAAAATTATTACTGTCAATATTTTTGGTCGAAATGAGAAATTGAAATTTTGAGTTTAGAATTTAAATCCAATACTCTTACAGTCTTGCAAATGAAAATTAAATTACAGTTATTGAAATTTTACAAAAGTACAATGTAAATCAGATGAATTAATGATACAATGATCTAAAAATGAAAGAGTTTTAAAATCGTTTGAAATCAAAATTTTTTTAATTTTCAAAGGCTTTTTTAAGGCTATAAGTGCTTTTTACAAGTGATTAATTAAAAGCTTACAAGAAAATCATAAGTGGACAGATTAAAAAATAATGAGGTATTGAAAATTGCTTAATAGTAATATTTCCAATTTTAAATTGAATAAGTTGGGAATATTTAAATAAAAAGATCTACGCAAATAATTATAGTAGTTCCTCTTTACAAAAATTTTAATTGCAAACAATTCCAATTGTAAAATATCCTCGATTTTCAAGCGTTTTTAAAATAAATCTATATAATTTAAAGTAATTTTAGTTATATATCGAAAAAATTGAAATAGTCCTCGGACTTTAGAAAACTAGAAAATTTATTCATGGAAATTATTTCAAATTGCATTTAATGAAATATTTCAAATGAAGCAATTATTTTTTGTGCCCTCTTTTGAGGATATTGTTAGAATTTCCTTTTCTCACAATTTTACTGGGAATTCTTATATAAATCAGGATCACCTTCGGTAAGTACGCTTTATTTCACTCTCTAAATCAAAATAAGTGCACTCAGAAAAAAGATTTGATTGAATCAAAGAAAATTATTTGCCTGAAAGACTTTATTTGATTTAAAGAAATGATTTGTTTAAATGAAATAAAAATTTTTTAATTCAAACATAATGTCTTTAAACGAAATAAATATTTGTTTGAATCAAATTAATTTTTCTTCAAAACAAAGAAATTAATTCAATGATATATGGTCAAAGATATAAATTGTTTGATTGAAGGCAGAAATTTATTTGATTCGAACAAATATTTATTTGGTCCAAAGATATTTTGTTTGAATCAAAAAAATTTTGTTTCATTAAGGTAGTTTTTATCCACGAAAAGTAAACCTCAGGCAAAAATAGATAATTTTGCTTTCAAGAATAACAATATTATTATTGAAGGGCTATTTTGGAAGAGAAAAGATTAATTCCCATGAAAAAAATTTGAAATACAGAAAAATAATTTTATTAATAAATTTTATTTTTGCCCCAACTTTTTTTCTTATCGCTTCTTACCAAATTTCAAAAAATTATGCGATTCTAATAAATCATGAATCACTTTTTCAGAGAAAAGATTTCCCACAACTTAACCATTTCCAATTTTCGAAAATGAATAAATTATTTTCAAATTCAGCAATTTGTTTATAAAAATTTCGTTTTGGAAAATGTTTTTTTATTGGTTTCAGCCATTAAAGAATTTATTTTTAAAAATCAGAAACCGTGAAGTTGTGGGAAATCTTTTCTCTGAAAAAATGATTCATGATTTATTAGAATCGCATAATTTTTTAAAATTTGATAAGAAGCGATAAGAAAAAAAGTTGGGTCCAAAATAAAATTTATTAATAAAATTATTTTTCTGTGTTTTAAATTTTTTTTATGGAAAATAATCTTTTCTCTTTCAAAATAGCCGTTCAAAAATAATATTGCTATTCTTAAAGGCAAAATTATCAATTTTTGCCTGAGGTTTACTTTTCGATGATGAAAACTACCTTATTGAGACAAAATTTTTTTGACTCAAACAAAACATCTTTGAACCAAATAAATATTTGTTTGAATCAAATAAATTTCTGCCTTCAATCAAACAATTTATATCTTTGACCATATATCATTGAATTAATTTCTTTGTTTTGAAGAAAAATTAATTTGATTCAAACAAATATTTATTTCGTTTAAAGACATTATGTTTGAATTAAACAAATTTTATTTCATTTAAACAAATCATTTCTTTAAATCAAAGAAAGTCTTTCAAGCAAATAATTTTCTTTGATTCAATCAAATCTTTTTTCTGAATGCACTTATTTTGATTTAGAGAATGAAATAAAGCGTACTTACCGAAGGTGATCCTGATTTATATAAGAATTCCCAGTAAAATTGTGAGAAAAGGAAATTCTAACAATATCCTCAAAAGAGGGCACAAAAAGTAATCGTTTCATTTGTAATATTTCATTAAATGCAATTTATTCATTTATACATCTTATTATAAATGTTTATAAATCAATTCATTTGAGTTTTTTTGAAAAACATTGATCTATTTTTTTTTTCAGAAAAGTGTGGAATTATCACTTTTTTAATAAGAAAATACAAGAACTAGCCATAAATTACAATGAGATTTTAAAACATCCTGACTAGTGTGAGTCAAACAAATATTTCAGAAATTGATTTAAGGGTATGTGATACTTTACCTTGAAAGCAATTTAGTTTACACAGTTGTTTTTCCACAATTTTGAATTTTTCAAAAAAATAATAGTGCCGAGACGTAAAGAAAATTAACACTGACGTCAGT
Organism: Diplolepis rosae; assembly: GCA_030998225.1. Taxonomy (NCBI): domain Eukaryota; kingdom Metazoa; phylum Arthropoda; class Insecta; order Hymenoptera; family Diplolepididae; genus Diplolepis; species Diplolepis rosae. The sequence goes on from JAPYXD010000710.1 coordinate 575,564, forward strand.
GCACTATTATTACTCGGTAATATTTATTATTATGGTATATAATGTTGTATATATTTAAATAGGCATATGTATTTATTTCTTAACTATAATTAAATATAAATTTAATATAAATTTATCAAATATAGATAACAGAATTCAACAAGTAAACGTACCTTGGAGTAGTGTAAAAATTATCTCACGTTCTGAACGTGAACTATTAATAATAGTCACATATCGATACCCACGTTCTAATATGTCGTATCCCACATTTGGAAAATTTTTCAGGAAACGATAAAAACGTCCTGCTAGCACAAATAAATAAATGTAAACAAATTTTTGTTTTATACGTTCATAAAAATGCATAAATAATAATAATTAAAGCAAAAAAAATTATTTAAATAAATTTTATGATATTTATGTGGGTTACGCAAGAAGAAAAAATTAAAATGTATTTTAGCAAGAAAATTGATTTAATCGTTTTATGATTAAATATTGTTTCATCCCATACGTAACATTTTTCTCTCTTATTTTGTATGGTTTAATTCATAATTATTATAATATAACATTATTGATACATTTTATTTTTACTATCTTTAATATTGCTTAAAACATTTTTTTTTCATTTTAAGTACTCTTAATTTTTCTTTTTTTACTTCAGGTACATTTTCTTGCTGAGATTGTTGAAAATTTCTTATCCTCTTTCGTCTGGTATTATCACAATTTTCTTTATAATTAATATCATTATCTTCAGGTTTTTTAAATCTATTATTAGTACGCAGTACTTTGCTTTTAACACCAAGATTAACTTGATTAGCTTTTCGTTTCTTACTCTTAGTCTTTTCAGTTACATTAACTATATTTTTACTCTCGGCTTCCAAATTTTTTATTGATGGAGATTGGTCAGAAGCAGAGTCAGTATCATCAAAATATTTTATATTATCATAGAAGCAGTGTGTATCTCTCAGCAACACTTTTTTTAATGCCTGTAATTGTTGCCATTTACTTTTGGTTCTTTTTAATCGATCTACAAACAGAGGTTTCAGCGGATGCTCTAGATTTAATTGCAGTTGTAAAAATATTATTTCTAATTACCTTCTTACTCATTTTATTAAATAATTTCTCAAAATAAACTTAAGACTAATCACAAAATAAAAATTGACTGTCACATTGCTGGCGCTGACTTAACCAATGGATGTGGGATACGACATATTAGAATTCGTGAAAATCGGCATGTGGGATACGACATATTAGAATATTTATTTTAAAATATTAAATAAACAATTTGACTCACAAGATTTTAATATAAGCTGTAAAACATTATTATTAATCCATTTATCAAAAAAAGTCAATTTCTCAAATTTTGTGGGATACGACATATTAGAACGTGGGTATCGATATAATAAATATTTTCAGTATAAATTAATTCGCGTTTCATAATTCAACCCATATGTACCTGTACATAAACGGTTTTGAAAACTGAAGAAAGCTCCATCCCCTTCTGTTTTAAAAAATGTTGAATTACTCGATCGTGTTGGCGTATTTCATCATACGTTTAAATTTCTCAGGAGTACTAAGTTGCTCCAACTGAAAGAAGTAATAGAAATAATTTTAAATATATACAAAAATTACAAACTATTGTATTTTGGTCGTTTACGAACATTTTAGTTTATCAGAAAATAATAAAATTGGAAAAGAAACAAACCCTAAAATATAATTAATACTGAATGCAGATATTACATGAAAATTAATTATGTACATGCTGTGACTAGTATGTTACTAAATAATAGAATCTAATTCTATAAAGACCTAAGTAATAATATAGAAGATTATCACTAAATAGTACAAAACATTAGGTACGAAAGTACTTCAGAAGCAGCAAATCACTTAATTAAAAATCACCAGAGTATCACAAACAAGAAGTTTTAAATGTCAAACTAAAGTAGTGACTAAATCAACACCTTAATTCTCAAAACTACATGCAAAGGTAATAAATAAACAATTCTGAAATGAAAACAATGATTTTATTTATTATTTTTTATTATTTATTTATTAATTTGTTTATTATTGTAATTATTATTGATTATTTTCTTTTAAAAATTATTTTTTTATTATTTATTTATTATTTTGTTTATTATTGTTATTGTTATTATTACACTACTCCAAGGTACGTTTACTTGTTGAATTCTGTAATCTATATTTTGTCACGTCCCGCGACTCTACCACCTAGAGTAACAAACAACTTAAGGAACCAATGAAGGGATCAAGGCAAAATTACCGAGTTCGTGATTAGATCGACTCAAGATACAGCAAGATGTAATAAGAAATAGGAAGATCGTTAAAATCGAAAGGCAGATTAAAATGGAATTGATATATTTGGCTGTGACATTAATGCCAGGTAATAAATTTCATCGGCGGGTGAGTCATCAGAGAAGACAACTCATCCGATCTTAAGCTTCAATACCAAATATGGAAAGGGTAGCCCACCTGGTGTTTTTCCCCCACCATGATTGACATACTTTGGGCCTATAAAAGGCGAAGGTTCCAATAGAGTTCAGTTCAGTCGCTTAGTCAACGTCCGATTTCTAAAATGTAACCGACGCGAGTCCAGTTCAGTGTCGTCACTTCTTACCGCGAGTTCAGTCCAGTCAGTGCAGTTCAGTCCAGTCTCATCAAATTATTCACCGCTAGTCGGACCAGTTCTAATTCGACGCCAAGTTCAACGACTGTAAAAAATGAAAGGGAATCGCCTTCCAAATTCTCTCTAAAACCTGGGATCAGAGAATCGACTATCTTAACCGGCTAGACCACAATTTCCGATCTGACTGAAATTATCTCAACATCTATAAGTGACGACTCAAGTATTCAAATCCAATCTACTGGACTCATTTCATCACCGACCAAATTCCAACGCAGGGTAATCACTAAGTATTTTAACTTTTATACATTCATGTCTATCTTTTCCATGGTGCTCACTTAAAATATTTTTGTTAATGAATATATTTATATGATCAACCCTTCTCATTTACTGACTATTCCTCATCCATTAGAGAGGATCCTTCCGATCCTTACATAAAACGAGGAGATCTTTTAAAAGAGAGAAGTGTTACGTGTCTGACGTAACAATTTGATAAATTTATAATAAATTTATATTTAATTATAGTTAAGAAATAAATACATATGCCTATTTAAATATATACAACATTATATACCATACTAATAAATATTACCGAGTTATATTTTAGTATTATTTAATAAATTTCATTTCATTAGTTAAATTATGTATACTATCGATACTAATACCGGTAAAAAAGCATGGATTTCATATTGTTTCTTTAATATTCACACTTTTCTCTTTTTACTATATTTGAATTTACCGCAACATTCTTTGTAATCGACTTGAGTAAATATGGCGGCTCAGCCTTCAATTGGGCACACAACTTTGCATTGATTGTGCATCCAGTGTATTAGAGAGATCAGTGAGGTGCGTTGTTCAATGGGGTGAGGTTTAAGAAATTAAGGATCCGCCTCTAGGAAAGGATGGAACAATGTTCCCCCACTGAGTCCCCCGAAATGACAATTGGATCGGAAGTGACGTCATACGCATTCTTGATCGTCTAAACCAGCCCTCTGCAACAGTGTGCTCAGATCAGCCCTTTCCGACTCCCTGCCTGCAATGGCGAGAACTTGATTCCCTTAGTGATTATAGTTTCTATGTGCGGAATTTTCTCACCAGAGCGGAGCTGCACGCGGCACGCTCTACAAAAGCATTGTACTAATAGACAAATATTTAAAAAATTTTAAATAATTAAGTTTCTGAACAATATAAAATGAAAAAATGTTCCTAAAATGATTCTAGGACATAAAATATACATTTTGCATAAATCAATTAGTAGAAAATAAAAAAAAGAACACATTAAACTTCGTGAAATATATACTGTGGATACGCATGAAGAATTCTTGAGACCCTGAACAAAATTTTTTTTATGTTATTCCCATATAATTGAAAATATATTTAAAAATAAATAAAAAGCTTAAGCTTATAAATAGAAGTATTTTCCATTTTTATTTTCCAGCTTCAAACGAATGAAATGAAAAATAAAAAATTTTGTTAAGCCCTGTGTTCAACATAAAAACCACGCGAAGGGAAATATTTACTCAATTAAAAATTTGTAAATGTAACAAAAAATATTCATAACTATAAAATTTTCTAGTACATATTTTTAACATATTTTAAATTTTTAACAAGTACAGATCGATGATGACTAGTTAAAAGTGTCGCAAAGCTTGGCATGCTTTTTTTTCAAAACGCTAAATTTTTAAATTTCAGTCATTTCCTGTCTTACGAATTGTCTTATTCTTATTTAAAATAAAATTAAATCACATATGCTAACATCTCTACAGCTTCATTGGCATGTTCTTTGCATTGAAAAATAAATTTTGTTTCACATGACAAAAAATATTCATTACTATAAAATTTGCTAGTACATATTTTTAACATATTTTAAAATTTTAATATGTACAGATTGATGATGACTAGTTAAGTGTCGCAAAGCTTGGCATGCTTTTTTTTCAAAACGCTAAATTTTTAAATTTCAGCCAATTCCTGTCTTACGAATTGTCTCATTCTTATTTAAAATAAAATAAAATCACATATGCTAACATCTCTACAGCTTCATTGGCATGTTCTTTGCATTGAAAAATAAATTTTGTTTCACGTGACAAAAAATATTTATTAATATAAAATTGGCTAGTATATATTTTTAACATATGTATATATGTCTTGGGTTATGTTCGACATATTTCGTACAGGGAATATAGATATTTTAGATACTTTATCAGATATAGCTGATTTTTTTTCGTCTTTTTCCATTATATTCAATCAATTTTTGTAAGTATTGAACTTCGCGGAAAAATATGAACATATGTATTTATTTCAATATGACGTGTTTTGCAGGAAAGATAAACTACCGTTTAAAATGATAATATTAAAATATTTATTTTAATTACTTTATACTTAGTATTTTTTACGCGTATAATAAAATATCTTTATTTAAAATCTGGTCTAATATTTTATTTCCAGATACGTTCATATTAATCATCACGGTACTCATTTAACTCCAAAATTTATCTTTATATCCCTTCAATCCATTCCATTTAATCCGAATTCTTCCAGTGAAATATAAATATCGAAGAAAGCACTTTTATATTTTTTTACAAAATGGATTTGTATAAAAAATATAGTGTCGTTGATGTTGCATTCAAAATCCATTTAGTATTTCTTTAGCTTCCATTAATTTAAGAAAATTTAACTGAACAAGATAAAAATATTTTATTCAGTATGAAATTTCGAATGGAATATTATCAATACTGTATAAAAGTTTTTCCCGTGTTGCACACGATTTTTTTTCTATTAGCGGGTCGGGAAGTGGATTTGTTTACCCCACACGGGGCAATAAAGTCCACTTTATGGCCCGCTAGTAGAAAAATTGTTTTTTTTTCTTTTTTCGGGATTTTCAAAATGTAGAAATTTGATGAAATTTCACATAAAACCAAAATATCGTGAATACTTGTGCCCAGAATTATCAAAGGCGAATTGTGTTCATAAAATATTGTAGTGGAGTTTTAATATGTCGGGATAAGTAATTTCGCACGTTTTTCAACTTGGGAGAAAGTTTCTACGTGTTTGAAGGATATTAAACGATATCATAGTCCGTTTAGAATTTTGGTTGTTAGAGTCAATTTTCTAAAACCTTGAAAGGAGCTTACCTGCGCCGACCTGCAGGAAATCGCTCGCGCGAAGGAGGAAGTAATGGAATCAACCACCCGTGAAGTTTAAAGCCGAAAGGCGGTTCCGCGGGTGGTGTATTGTTTCGAGAGAGGGGGTTTTTTGGTTTTAACAGGTATGCCTAGACTCGTCCTAGGAGAGCCCTGTACAACGTCTATAAAAGATTTTGCCATTTTTCCTCCTCACCAAAAAAAAAAAAAACTCCAAAGCTTGGAAATTGTAGTACTTTCGATGGCAACCCTCCACAGCCCTTAATAACAATTTCAAAATTGAAAGAATTACATCAGTCGAATAGCAAAAGCGCAATTCAAGAAATTCGAGAAAAGTTAAAGGCAATAATCGATTGTGAAGACACTGATTTTAGTGATTTTGTAGATGCAGTAGCGCACGATTATGCTTTACCAGCTGTTAGAGATTGTTTGATTTTTTACACAACTGGTCGTATAACTGCTTACATTAAACAGTTCACTCAGTGTTCGACATGCTTAAATGCATTTTTGACTACTTCTGAAATTAATGCAGATACGATATCTTTTTCTTGTGATCAGTTACCTGAAAGTTTGAGTAGATTTGCAAGAATAAATAAAGATTTCATACATCCAAATGTTAAGTTATACAAGCTTATTACCGTTGTCGAATATCTATTTAACAAACATTGCCGGTCTAGCAATTCTTTTGATCTAATTCTAGACGATTTAATTTCATCTGATGAAAAAAAATTTAGTTTTCAATGCAAAGAACATGCCAATGAAGCTGTAGAGATGTTAGCATATGTGATTTTATTTTATTTTAAATAAGAATGAGACAATTCGTAAGACAGGAATTGGCTGAAATTTAAAAATTTGGCGTTTTGAAAAAAAAGCATGCCAAGCTTTGCGACACTTAACTAGTCATCATCAATCTGTACATATTAAAATTTTAAAATATGTTAAAAATATGTACTAGCAAATTTTATAGTAATGAATATTTTTTGTCATGTGAAACAAAATTTATTTTTCAATGCAAAGAACATGCCAATGAAGCTGTAGAGATGTTAGTATATGTGATTTAATTTTATTTTAAATAAGAATAAGACAATTCGTAAGACAGGAAATGGCTGAAATTTAAAAATTTAGCGTCTTGAAAAAGAAGCATGCCAAGCTTTGCGACACTTAACTAGTCATCATCGATCTGTACATGTTAAAAATTTAAAATATGTTAAAAATATGTACTAGCAAATTTTATAGTAATGAATATTTTTTGTCATGTGAAACAAAATTTATTTTTCAATGCAAAGAACATGCCAATGAAGCTGTAGAGATGTTAACATATGTGATTTAATTTTATTTTAAATAAGAATAAGACAATTCGTAAGACAGGAAATGACTGAAATTTAAAAATTTAGCGTTTTGAAAAAAAAGCATGCCAAGCTTTGCGACACTTAACAAGTCATCATCGATCTGTACTTGTTAAAAATTTAAAATATGTTAAAAATATGTACTAGAAAATTTTATAGTTATGAATATTTTTTGTTACATTTACAAATTTTTAATTGAGTAAATATTTCCCTTCGCGTGGTTTTTATGTTGAACACAGGGCTTAAGAAAATATTTATTTTTCATTTCATTCGTTTGAAGCTGGAAAATAAAAATGGAAAATACTTCTATTTATAAGCTTAAGCTTTTTATTTATTTTTAAATATATTTTCAATTATATGGGAATTACATAAAAAAAATTTTGTTCAGGGTTTCAAGAATTCTTCATGCGTACCCACAGTATATATTTTACGAAGTTTAATGTGTTCTTTTTGTTATTTTGTATCAATTGATTTATGCAAAATGTGTATTTTATGTCCTAGAATCATTTTAGGAACATTTTTTCATTTTATATTGTTCAGAAACTTAATTATTTAAAATTTTTTAAATATTTATCTATTAGTACAATGCTTTTGTAGAGCGTGCCGCGTGCAGCGCCGCTCTGGTGAGAAAACTTCTCACATAGAAACTATAATCACTAAGGAACCGCCATTTTGTTTTTAGACGGACAGGGCTGAGGCTGGCTGAGATCTGATACCGATGCAGTCACAACTACAGAAGCACCTCCTGTCAGTGAGAAGCGAGTTGGGAAAGGCGGCGGCGCGCGCTGCCTTTCTTTCTTCCTCGTCGCTCTTGCACGCGAGAACGACTCGTCCCACTTCTCCTTATTCTCCTCGCTTCCTCCATGCAAAGCTATTTTTAGATTTCATGCTTTCAGTTATCGAATCGAAATTGAGAATTGTATTTTGCTCGACTCCTTGCAAAAGAGGCGCGAAGCAGACGACAATTTTAAATTTATGAAATATATTTTCCAATAAAAAACACTTTTTTTTCAGATATTTTGGGAAAAATCTGCCTAAAATAAACATTTAAAATATCTTATAAAATTTTATAAGCATTTAAACATTTCAAAAATAAAATTGTAGTAAAATTTGGTGCCAATAAATGTTTAAAATGTAAATCAATATATATTTTTCTATTTAAATTTCCATACTTCTAATCAATTTTGTACATTTAAAAAATTTTCAGCAAGAAAGATATATTCTATTAAGAAAAGATAAAAATAAAATTCAAGTTTAAAACTTACATTCTCAATTTTATGTTAGAAATATTTTCATCTTACATTTTTGTAGCCCAAGCACAAACTTTTCATTCAACAAATGAAATGCTCTACAAAAAGGAAAAATTTTCTAATAGAAGTGGATAAATTAAAAAGTTAAAAAATGTGTTCATTGATATCTTCATATGAACATGTAAATATTTACCGATATGAAATTTTACATGAAAATTTTTGTTCGAAGTGTTGAAATCTTGTTACAATTTGACAAGATCATATGTACGAGTTCAATCTTTTTAATGAAATATTTGGTAATTTTTAATTTGTCTGTTCTTTTGAAATCGGGGGAAGATTTGAACAGTAAAAAAAATTTTTCCAATGGAATTCAAGGTCAATAAATGCTTAAAGTTTTAAATCGAGATTTTAATTACAAAATTTTGAAGCTTTGTAATTAGCTTTGTAAATGACTACTTGATTCAAAAAGTAATTCAGCTCTGTAGAACATTGTTATATTGGAATACAAAATCTTTGCTTAAAAAAGTAAGATAAAAATTCTTTCACCATAAAACTAAGAATGTAGATTTAAAACTTATTATGTCATATATTTATCTCATCTTAATGGAAAATACTTAAAAAATAATTCTCTTTTTCAATATTTTTTAAATGTACGAATATTTAAGGAATTCATAAGTATTTAACCTTTTTATGAAAATTTCCAAATAACGCTTTTATTGACAAAGTTACAAATTTTTTAATAATTGATTTATTGTATTGTAAGTTCAGATATGAGACGACTTTAAATTTCACAATAACATTATTTTTCAAGTACTTAAACCTTTCTTCAATGTTGTGAATTCTTCCCGAGGTTTGTTTCAGGTGAGTGACTTTATTTCTTTTTTTAATGAAAACATTTGTAATTCTAAATATCCAATGTTTGAAATAAAAATATTAACTAAAAGATTTTCAAGTTTTGGGAATCAACTGCTTTAATAATACAATTTTTCTTCTCTGTAAAGCATCTCAATTTTCAAATTAAAAGTCTCCACAAAGGTTAAAAAAACTTAAGATTCGAAAATACTTTTATTTAAAAATTTTAAATACAGATTTCAAACTCAAAACTTATTTGCCTAAAATAAACGTCTCAAAGATCTTGTAGAAATAAAGGGAGATTTGAATACTTCAAAAATAAATTTTTAGTAATATATTAAACTTAATAAATGTTCAAAGCTTAAATCAGGATATCAGTTGACAAATTTTTACTTGTGTAAATTGACTCATCCAATTTGAAAATTATGAAAAAAAATATTTTATTTAAAAAATAGGAGGTTAAACATTTTTTAATTGATGAGTTCATTTAAACCATCAAACATTCATTAATTTAAAATTGTACTCAAAATTTTATCTTACAGCGTTCCAATCTTTCCACAATTTTACAAAATCTTATAAATCTTTATTTTATAGGCAAATGTTTTTTAAAATATTCGAAAAATAAGTGCAATTATTTAAATTAAATATTTCGTAACACTTTAAATATTGCTGATTTTACAAAATTGTTGGGAGATTTGAACACTGATTAAATAATCTTGCAATGCAATTATAAGTCAATAAATGCTTAAAGATTTATCTCAAGTTTCTCAGGTCCAAAATGAAAATATTTTGCACTAGATTTGAATTTAAATTTTAACTTAATTTTATGTGGCCTAAGCACAGATTTTTATTTCAAAAAATTAAATGCTGTACAAAATTTAAGTATTTTCTGAATCAAGTGGTTGATTTATAAAACTTAAAAATGTTGTAATTAATATCTTCATACAAAACTTTAAGTATTTATTCACCTTAAATTTCATTGAAAATTGAAAAAAGTACTTGCTGAAGAAAACTTCTGGAAAATATTGTAGAAGTAATGGGAGATTTAAAAACACGAAAAATAATTTTTTAGCAAAATGAAAATTCAATAAATGTTAAAGGTTTCAAGTTAAGATATTAATTGTAAAGTTTTGGAGCTTTATAAGTCAACTGGTAATTCAATTAACAAAATTTTCTTTTTTTTACAGCATTCAATTTTTTGAAATAAAAGTCTGTGCTTAGGCCACATAAAATTAAAATAAAATTTAAATTCAAATCTGGTGCAAAATATTTTCATTTTCGACCTAAGAAACATGAAATAAAACTTTAAGCACTTATTGACTTTGAATTTCATTGAAAGATTCTTTGATCAGTGTTCTAATCTTTCAACAATTTCGCAAGATCAGCTAAATGCAAAATTTTACGAAATATTCAATTAAAATAATGACACTTATATTTCAAATATTAAAGAAAACATTTGCTTCAAATAAATATTTATAAGATTATAAGAAGAAACGAAGTAAGATTAAATTTTGAGTAAAATTTTAAATTAATGAATGTTTGAAGGATTATGTGAAAACATCAATTAAAAAATGTTTAACCTTCTATAAATCATTTCATTTTTTTGATTAAAAGTCTGTGCATACGCCACTAAAACGTAAGATTAATAAACTTTGACCTGCTTTTACCACGAATCTATGAATGTGGATTTTAAACCGTTATTTTATGTGACTAATTTTTTCAAATATAATATTTTTTGAAGTAATTTTAAAATTGAAGTAGTCAATTTACGCGACTAAAAATTTGTAAACTGATATCTTGATTTAAGTTTTGAACATTTATTGATTTCACAATTTCACTGAAAGTTTATTTTTGAAGAATTCAAATCTCCCATTATTTTTACAAGATCTTCACGGCGTTTATTCTAGGCAAATGGATTTTGAGTTTGAAATCTGTAATTAAAATTTTTTAGTAAAAGTATTTTCATCTTAAGTTTTTTTAACCTTTGTGGAGACATTTAATTTGAAAATTGAGATGCTTTACAGAGAAGAAAAATTGTGTTATTAAAGCAGTTGATTCCCAGAGCTTGAAAATCTTTCACCTAATATTTCTATTTCAAACATTGAATATTTATTGACTTTGAATTAAACTAAAAACTTTGCTTTGAAGTTTTAAAATCTTTTTACAATGTTACAAGATGAGCCAACTTTAGAATTACAAATGTTTTCATTAAAAAAATAAATAGTCACTCACCTGGAATAAACCTCGGGAAGAATTCTCAAAATTGAAGAAAAGTTTAAGTACCTGAAAAATAATGTTATTGTAAAATTTTAAGTAGTCTCATATTTCAACTTACAATACAATAGATTAATTATTGACAAATTTGTAACTTTGCCAATAAAAGCGTTATATAGAAATTTTCATAAAAAGGTGAAATACTTATGAATTTCTTAAATATTCGTACATTTGAAAAATACTGAAACAGAGAATTACGTGTTAAGTACTTTTCATTAATTAGAGATAAATATATGCCATAATAAGTTTTAAATTTACATTCGCAGTTTTATGGTGAAAGAATTTTATCTTACTTTTTTGTGGCCTGAGCACAGATTTTGAATTCATAATATAAAAATGCTCTACAGAGCTGAATTACTTTCTGAATCAAGTAGTTTATTTACAAAGCTTCAAAATTTTGTAATTAAAATCCTGATTTAAAACTTTAAGCATTTATTGACCTTGAAATCCATTGGAAAATTTTTTGTTTACTATTCAAATCTCCCCCCGATTTCAGAAGAACAGACAAATTAAAAATGACCAAATATTCCATTAAAAAGGTTGAACTCGTCCATATGATCTTGTCAAATGGTAACAAGATTTCAACACTTCGAACAAAAATTTTCATGTAAAATTTGATATCGGTAAATATTCACTCGTTCATATGAAGATATCAATGAACACATATTTTAGCTTTTTAATTCATCCACTTCTATTCGAAAATTTTTCCTTTTTGTAGAGCATTTCATTTGTTGAATGAAAAGTTTGTGCTTGGGCTACAAAAATGTAAGATGAAAATATTTCTAACATAAAATTGAGAATGTAAGTTTTAAACTTGAATTTTATTTTTATCTTTTCTTAATAGAATATATCTTTCTTGCTGAAAATTTTTTAAATGTACAAAATTGATTAGAAGTATGAAAATTTAAATAGAGAAATATATATATATAAAATTTTATACGATCTTTTAAATGTTTATTTTAGGCAGATTTTTTTCAAAATATTGGAAAAAAAGTGATTTCTTAAATAACATATTTCGTAAATTTGAAATTGTCGTCTGCTTCGCGCTTCTTTTGCACGGAGTCGAGAGAAATACAATTCTCAATTTCGACTCGATAACTGAAGCGTGAAATCTAAAAATAGCATTGCATGGAGGAAGCGAGGAGAACAGGAGAATAAGGAGAAGTGACGAGTCGTTCTCGCGTGCAAAGAGCGACGAGGAAGCAAGAAGGGCAGCGCGCGCCGCTGCCTTTCCCTACTCGCTTCTCACGGACAGGAGGTGCTTCTGTAGTTGTGACTGCGTCGGTATCAGATCTGAGCACACTGCTCTGCAACTTAAAACTAAAAGTGGGCTGACTTTTGACTGGCGAGCGCATTAGTACTTAAAGTGACCGAGCGCAGCGCTGATAAGCTTTAGGGCCGACAAACTGCCAAATGCATGGCAAAACAGTAAAGATTCGAGATTTTTTGATATTTAGTAGTGTTTTTTGTTGAAAAAGTAAAGTGAATAGTTTTCTTGGTGTAAGAATGTAAAAAACAATAAAAAATGGTGAAGTGTATTGCCGTGAAGTGTGATTCTGGCTACAAAAAGAAACGGAGTTCCGAGGAGCAAACTCGTCGCATTTTTTATGTGCCAAAGATAAAAATTTAATTAAAAAATGGCAGCGCGCAATTTTAAGAGTCGATATCGAAGTTGAAGAAGGTCAAGCAGTTTGTGACAAACATTTTGCTGAAAGTGATATCATCCGCGAAAGAACAATTATTGGTCCTGACGGAATTGTTTTGGAACGGTATGTATTTGAAACCTTTGAAGTAAAAGGAATGGAATAAACAATGTTTATGGACGAACGACTCGATTTAAAAGAATTGTGATAAACTTTTTATTGTTATGTTGTACTCACAATGTGATAATTATTTTTTTCATAATATTAGTGTTGAAATGCTTCTTGCATTTATTCTATATATAATATTGCCTTATTATTTATTATTAATCCTATATACATGCCTAATGTCTCTTGTTTATTGATATTTTTATAATTGCAAAATATAATTTGTGTTAGTAAAAATAGTTCATTATGTTAAATAAATTTTAATGAACAGTTGAGTCAGTTACTTTACAACTACAGTTTAAAAAAATGCAATAACCAATTTAGAATTTTGATTTTAAAAACTATCAACTTCCACACTTTCATTTACTTCTCCCAATTACTATGACATACTTGAAATATATGAAAAACTTAATATTAATGTTTATTTGTACAAATAAATGTATTTATATTTGATTATAACTTATAATCATTGCACTAAAATTCTAAAATTACCTAGTTGACTAATTATATTAATTATTTAATTAATAACAATTTTATTGTGATTACTTCGTGTTTTATATTTATTTTATTCAATTTATTAACTGGGACAAATTTTTCCCTTTTTCTTTCACCCCTACTTGATCGTTCAGAAAATCAATATATTTCACTTTTTTCCTCATATATTTTGTATTATTATATGCCAAAAACATTTAACTTTATTTTTCTGTAAAAAAAAAAAAACACGAAAAGGCAGTTCAAATTTTTAAAAAACATAAATATTTACATTTTGCCATGTATTTGAAAGCAAGTCGGCGCTATAGGTAATCAGTGCCACCATTTCGCCTGGTGGCCGTGATCCAACTCTCAGCCAACTTTTATTCCACAGACCTCTAGAGGAGTAGCACTACAACACGTTTTGACGTTAGTTTTAGGAGTGAATACACTCCCGTATATAATATACATCACAATGTATCAGTTATGACGCATATATCATGATTAGATACTTATTAAACAAATATACTCACATTCGTTATAAATTACTAAACAAAAACATAACCGCTTCACACTTAACTGGAAGTCTCCAACAAACTCCGCTCGACTAATCCGTATTAGGCACGGGGTTTGCCCCATCCTTCCCTAGAGGATCCTTATAAGAAATTATACTGCTGCGCTATCAAGCGGAAGCTCAAAACAGGATCATTTAAGGAGGAATTATACCTCTGCATGAAGGCATTATGCATGCAAGTTACCACGGTAACATATTAGTGGGAAAATACAGGAAAATTGTCGGTTTCTTTCTCTCTTGTGTATTACCATGGTAACCTGTATGCAATAGTTATCTGTACTATAATTATTTATTATATTATAATATTATTTATTGTTATTTGTATAATTTACTCATGTATCAGCATAATAACCTTTCACAATTTCCAAATAAAAAATATGCAAAGACGATAGGTCCAAAAGTGAAGTTTGGGAAGAATTGTCATTTGTTTAAAAATAAGAAAATAACAATATGACATTTTGCTTCTAATTTGTGATTCCTTTTTTCATTTATTTGTTCAAAAAATGTTCTACAGGTGAATATTATACCAAACATCAAATAAACACAAATAGCACGAATACAAATGTTAACACAAGTCAAAAATAATTTCATTTAAAAGATGCGGTCATAAAAATCTGCCGGCTTCGCTGGCACATTCTCTTTGCACAGCTCGCTTCACGCGCAAGTTTGAGCGCGCCTAGGGCGCGCGATTTGATCGTCGCGCTTCGCGCTCCGTAATACTCGATCGTCGCGCTGCGCGCTCTGTTCTTTCTGGACCTCGCGCTCGGGCTTGTGCTCTTCGCATACATTTAAGTTTATTTCTTATAATTTGATACTAAAGCTCAAACCAATTTTATAATAATATTACAGATGATGTGAATTACACATTTTCTCAAAGTCACTCAATTTCTTTTTGAATTTAAGTGAAACCGGAAATTCAATTTACTTAAGGTTCTATCAGCCTTAAGGAACACATTATCATCATGACTCTCGCGCTTCACGCTCGATTTTCTGTATACATTTCAGTAACTTTTTAATAAATTACATGGTTGAAATAATTTATTTTCTTCCAAATCTCTTAAGAAAAAAAACAATCGTAGACTTTATTTAAAGAAACGATTTTGCAGAACAACGCTTATTTCGTATCTCACATATTTTGGTGAAAAAAATCGAATTTTTTTAGTATTAAAAATCAAAACATAAAATATACATCCTGTCCCGAAATTTCTTAATAAGAATTTGTAGACCTTATTTAGGCAAACAATTTTCCATCTAAACGTTTTTTTTGTATCTCACATATTTTGTCCAAAAAATGAAATTTTCGAATTTTAATCGTATTTTTTGGAATTGAAACGAAAAATATATGTTTTTTCAGAAACTGTGTAAAACAAAATTTGTAGTTCTTTTTGAAACGAACAACTTTGTATTCTTACGTTTTTTTCGTATTTCACATATTATTGTTAAAAAATTGAATTTTGGATTTTCAATAGTTTTTATTTAAATTAAAAAGAAAAATATGCATCTTATGAAAAAATGTTACAATTCAAATTTGTAGGTCTTTATTTATTTAATAATATTGTATGATAACGTTTTTTCGTATCTCGTATAATTTAACTGGAAAATGGACTTTTGATATTGACTTTTTTCGAATTTGAATATGCTGTAACATTTCTAATTTGTATTTAGTCAAAAAATGTTATCAGGATAATTTGTGGAGATTTATGAGCACTATCAAAAATCAGTATTGAAATTTTTGATTTTTCCATAAAGTTATTTTCAAAATCACCAAAGTAGTGCTCAATCCCTCAATTTTGATTGGATGTGGCTGGTTAACGAACTTGTCCTTACTTTTTCGGCTCCGATAAAGTGTGCCAAAGCTCAATTCAATCTGATAATTCTATCGAGAGTTATGCCGCACATGACCTACAGACAGACAGACACTTTCGTAAAAACCATTTTTTCTGACTCAGGGGGTCTCAAAACGTAAGGATTTGATGAAAATTTCAAAAGACATTTTTCACATAAAACCAATACCTTCTCATCCATGATGAGAATGTAATAAAAAAGAAAGCTGTAACGCGCAGGTTGAATATTAAGCGCGAAAAGTTTAATTTTCAAATCCGAAATCTGGGATTCATTCCACAATAAAGGGCTAAGAAGCCCAACTCTCACGAATGAACCGATTTGTTTCTCGACTTCTATTAATAAGAAAACAAAGAATATTTAAAAGTTAACGCAGAAATAAAACACAATAATTACGATAGAAATAAAAAGAACATAAAAGGTAATTTATTAGCACACACGTATTAGGTTATAATAATCGATTATAATAAAAAATGATTTTGTATTTAACAAAGTTTTTAAATCGCTCGAGCGAGGAAGAAAAAATACCGAGACAGCTTCTCGTCCTCAGTCAAAATTAAATCTGCCTCCTGGAAAACATTTCATCGTTCATGTCTTGATCAATCGGCGCGCGCAAGACCCAGGATCCTTGCCTGTTGGTCCATCCTTCCATTCCCGCGAAAACATCTGTTTTTCGTCACATTCATCCGCGCTAGTCGAAACTCAGTGTATCAACAAAAATTAGTATGACCCTGTACTCGAGCCGGCCCATCTTGACACTCTATACAATTTGAGGCCCTTCGTAGGCGTGCGAAAAGGTTAGCCCTGAACACGTGTTACGGTTTGTGTAAACAAATCTTTGCTGCAGTCTCTTGCACATCATAAACGCGTCCCTTCCCACGGTTAAAGCGCTTACAAACATGCATAGTATGACAATAAATTTCCTCTCCACTTAAGGACTTTTCTATGAAAAGTCCGTAAGAAGAGAAAGCTTTTAAACAATTTTCAGGATTCTGGACTCAAGATGTTCTTATAAAAGAAACTAAGAAATTCTTATTTGTCTTTTGTAGATTCAGCAAGTTTCGACCCATACCTAAATTTAAAACACATTGTTAAAGTAAACATGTAAAAGTTAAAGGAAATCAATATTCATGCATATGAACTAAATTTATAAAATACATTTCAACCAGTAAGTTATGTTTAGAAAGAGATCATCATTCTTATCGATTTTTACTTTGTCGACTTGCCAATGTCGCCAGCTAATTCTCTCTCTACGTTATTCTAATTTCTATGAATCAATTAATCCGCGTTTGAATTAAACCGCGCGTTTTCGAGGTGAGCATGCGTGCTCTAGTGTGTAAAACGAGCAGCAGAAGGATTGCGCGCTCGTTACAAAGCATTTTGCGTGCTGGCGCCTGGCGGTGCTGGCTTGTGTTAAAACCATGAATACTGTATACAGAATGGTGAACTCATGTGGTGGGGGTATGACAAAAAACGTCTTCACTCGTTCTCGTTGCCACCGTGCGTACTATCTGGTGTGCAGCGAGGCGATTGCGATTGCTAGCATTAGTTCCAGGGATATGCACATGGAGACTAGATATAAGGAGACCTATCTCCATATATCCATTCCCGAAATAGACCTTTTCATCTTGAATAGGAAGTTGATGTGCGCAAACGCGGCTGCCATGGCACTTCCCGCGAAATTCATAAATTAGGTCATATTTTGGATATCGACATGTGTGCTGCAAGTGTACCTTATTCAAAAATAAATTTAAAGGAGAAAGATGTACCGGGTGCAATATTGCCACATAGAAAAGTGGACAGCAACAGTAGTGAACAACTGCGAAGGTGGCTGAGTTGTCGTAAACAACCGACTACAGGAAGAAAACACGATTTAATTGCAAGGTGAGAGGTTATGCTTTCATGATGCATGATGTATGCTTTCTCATGTAAATATTCTATGAAAAAGAATCTAATATTATAAAAAGTTTAAAAATCAGATTGGCACTTGTAGTTTTAATGATAAAAAGTAGTATATTTGAACTAATATCTACTTTTTTTTATGAAAATGGCGAAGTATTTAATTGTTAATTAGAAGGCGTTAGGTGATGTGGAAATTTATATTTAATGACCCTATTGAAAAATCCTATGTAGGATACCACATAAGAACTCACATAAGATCTTACATAAGATCCTATATAAGATCCTATGTATTTTAAAGTAATAATTTTCAACTTTACATTCTAATTCAAAATTTTCTAAATAATCTGATCTATATTAATTTCTTTTTATAATAAAAAATATCGTTAAAATGTATTTGGTAACTCATTAATGAAATTCTGCTGCTAGCATCCTGATAGATCAGATTATTCAGAAAATTTTTAATTAAAATGTAGGGTTGAAAATTATTACTTTAAAATACATAGGATCTTATATAAGATCTTAGACAGGATCCTATGTAGGATCTTATATAGGATACTATGTGAGATCCTATATGAGATTAATCGTTTAAAGAGAAAGAAGTTGATATATTTTTAATTTAATACAGATATTTTTAAGAATGTAAGAAATAAGATAAAATGACAATAACATAAAGAAATTGATGACGAGACTTCGATTTTGGTTCGAGAATATGGCAACCTTAAATTATATTTTCACACAATTTGAAGCTAAGATATCAAGTTTGTAAATAAATTTTTTTTTTTCTCACTTTCTACTCAAACTTTATCAAATTATTTTTTAAATAATGTTATTGCCAATTCGTAATGTACTTTGCACTGAAATGACCTAATCTTCACCGGAACTTGAATTACTCGAGACGCATGTGCACCAAAAAATATTCAAGATGAAAAGGTCTATGAAGTTCTGCCAAGTACATAGTTACAAAACTTCCCGATGAGGGCATGTGTGTTCCCTGGGTGCAAAGTGGCGACGTCTAATACACGATGCTTATAAACCGTGGATGCCGCCATTTCGCACCCAGGGAACACACGTGCCCTCATCGGGAATTTTCCTAACTAAGTATTTGGCAGAACTTCATTTCGTGTTTTTTGAAGTACGGCCATAAGAGATTGGTCTCCTTATATCTAGTCTCCATGGATATGCACATGCAGAGTAGATATAAGGAGACCAATATCTTATGGCCGTACTTCACAAAACACGAAATGAAGTTCTGCCAAGTACTTAGTTAGGAAACTTCCTGATGATGGCACGTGTGTTCCCTGAGTGCAAAATGGCGTCATCCACGGTTTATAAGCATCATGCATTAGACGTCGCCATTTTGCACCCAGGGAACACACATGCCCTCATCGGGAAGTTTTGTAACTATGTACTTGGCAGAACTTCATTTCGGGAATGGATATATGGAGATTGGTCTCCTTATATCTAGTCTCCATGACTAAATCTTAAATTTAATACTAAAATATCTTAATACTAAAAATCATAAATTAATATTATGCTTGAATTTGTATTATCTATATAATTATAGAATATATACAAAATCATTTATTATACAATAAAATCTATATAATATACATCTAATAATTATATCAAACCATAGATTAATTTATCAAAATTCAAATTCTTAAGGTATAAAACAGTTTTTACTTTTTTTTTGCATTTTTTTGGGTCGCTACAGGTCACGGAATTTATAAATCGGCAGGGAAAGTCAAGTAAAATTTTAAAAAGTTAGGGATTTTTTTTTTATATAACAAATTATAATTATAATCCAACCATTATAATTATAATTTAAGACATAAATTCCTATATTAACTCCCACTGTTGTGAAGTAATTGCAATTTTAGTGCAAAAATATAAGTTTTCAATACAATAATTTCCGCAATAATACTTTGAACTAAATGTCTGGAACATAATCTATAATATTTTACCCTTTTAGTTCACATTTTTCACATTCTTCTGCACAAATAAAATGCTCATAAAAAGATTAAGAGATAATTTTATATGGCAGTATTAATTCATTTCCATTGTTTAACACGTTTAACGAGCCAATATAACAAAATTCTCATAAATTCTAAAAGAATTTATTCGCCGATTACATTCTTGGTAATTTTCTCATTTTCGTTACCGTTCACAAAGTCATATAACCGACTCAGAACCAGCCCTGTCCGACTATAAACAAAATGGCGGTTCCTTAGTGATTATAGTTTGTATGTGCGAAGTTTTCTCACCAGAGTGGCGCTGCACGCGCCACGCTCTACAAAAGCATTATACTATATATACTACATCACTATATATACTATATTATTCTAGGACATGAAATACACATTTTGCATAAATCAATTAATACAAAATAAAAAAAAAGAACACATTAAACTTCGTAAAATATATACTGTGGATACGCATGAAGAATTCTTGAGACCCTGAACAAAATTTTTTTTATGTTATCCCCATATAACTGAAAATATATTTAAAAATAAATAAAAAGCTTAAGCTTCTAAATAGAAGTATTTTCCATTTTTATTTTCCAGCTTCAAACGAATGAAATGAAAAATAAATATTTTGTTAAGCCCTGTGTTCAACATAAAAAACCATGTGAAGGGAAATATATACTCAATTAAAAATTTGTAAATGTAACAAAAAATATTCATTACTATAAAATTTGCTAGTACATATTTTTAACATATTTTAAATTTTTAACATGTACAGATCGATGATGACTAGTTAAGTGTCGCAAAGTTTGGCTGCTTTTTTTTCAAGACGCTAAATTTTTAAATTTCAACCATTTCCTGTCTTACGAATTGTCTCATTCTTATTTAAAATAAAATTAAATCACATATGCTAACATCTCTACAGCTTCATTGGCACGTTCTTTGCATTGAAAAATAAATTTTTGTTTCACATGACAAAAAATATTCATTACTATAAAATTTGCTAGTACATATTTTTAACATATTTTAAATTTTTAACATGTACAGATCGATGATGGCTAGTTAAGTGTCGCAAAGCTTGGCTGCTTTTTTCTTCAAAACGCTAACTTTTTTAATCTCAGCCATTTCCTGTCATACGAATTGTCTCATCCGTATTTGAAGATAAAATTGAATTATATATGCTAACATCTCCACAGCTTTTGCATTGAAAACTAAATTTTATTTCAGATGAAATTATATCGTCTAGAATTAAATCAAAAGAATTGCATATTATGTAGAGGTTTCAGGCATAATTAAAATATATAAATTGAATATTTTGCAATTTTTGCAAGCAGACATTTTCAAAATTTAGTTTAAATTTTGTATTTTTAAATGTAAAATTGCAAAAAAAGGAATGAATTTAAATTTAGAAACTATGTATATAGGAGTCTTTTATATAAGTTGCTTTTTGAGAATGTGAATAAAATTTGTAATCGACAATGAATTGAAAAAGAGATCCTGGAAATATCACACAGAAAATATTAAAAATATCTGTAGCAATTTTTACGTTTTTTCTAATCTATACTGCCTAGATTTTGCATTAATTCTTTAATTTATATTAAATTGAAAATTTTATTTCACACATTCAAACCATTAATGTATGCATGCATGCGAACTAATTCATGTGCACAAAGCCTTAGTTGCAAAAGTGGTGGTAGGTGGCGTGGAATTCCGCCATTTCTATTACACACAGTCGGGTAGGCCTGCAAGAATGTTTACAAACATTTACAAGTATTAACCTTAATTTGCGGTTATGTTAGAATATTTTGAGTGAACCATGGAGACTAGATATAAGGAGACCAATCTCTCATGGCCGTACTTCACAAAACACGAAATGAAGTTCAGCCAAGAACTTAGTTAGGAAACTTCCCGATAAGGGCACGTGTGTTCGGTGACTGCAAAATAGCGGCATTCACGGTTCATAAGCACCGTGTATTGGGCTTCGCCATTTTACACCCAGGGAACACACATGTCCTCATCAGGAAGTTTTGTAACTATGTACTTGGCAGAACTTCATTTCGGGAATGGATATATGGAGATTGGTCTCCTTATTTCTAGTCTCCATGGAGTAAACAAAGGAAGCGGCCATTTTTTTACGCCACATGCATTCGCGCCATCAATCGGGAAGTTCTTTTACCACTGATCTCTATAATACACTGGATTAGAGTTCTAAATTTCTCGGACATTTAAAATCCGGTCACGTTCTCGTGACTGTGACCGTCATTTTAAGACAACTTGAGAATTTACAGAGAATTTAAGAAAATTTTATCATCCCTAATATTTTCTTTATCATTAAACCTTAACGTGAAATCCCATGACAACAGAAAACGCAAAGCAGAAATCGGACAGACAATTACAGAAGATTTTAAGATTTCTTTCTTCTTAAAGATGTTCTGTAATTGGATGTTCGTTTTCTGCTTTGCGTTTTTTGCAGTCATGGGATGGCACCTTTATAACATTGTAAATTTATTTCCAAACACTATGAATTGCAATAGTGAAGGTTTCATAAAAATAAAACTACGAAAAATGTCAAGATCGGAATTCAATATGAACATTTTTTTATAGCCATTTTATTAAATTCAAACATGAAGAACAAGTAATTCAAGTTTTCTTCGTACAAATTACGCTTTGATTTAAATAATTTTTTGACAGTTTCGGGACAGTTTATGCACTTTTTTAAGTGCTCTATTTGTCGAGTGGCATGCTTTCTGTACATCTGATCACAGTATTTGCACTTGAAAGAAGCTTTATTTTGTTTATCAATAATTTAAAAAAAAAATTCCAAACTATATTCTTTTTTTTCTCCATTTTTATCGCGCACGTTACACGAACTTCCAGAACAAAGCATTTATCAAAAACAATTGAAAGCTTGAACCGTTCCGGAAAAATATTTTTAAATTCTCATAAATTCTCGGAGAGCACATTCATCAGAGAAATTCTCAGTCATATTCCCGTGTTCCCAGACATATTCTCGGTCACATAAAATAGTAAAAAGGGAAAAGTGTAAATATAGACCCTTTTATCCTGAAAGGCGCTGGTGCGCATGTGCCGAAATTTGACGTAATTTCCGGATTTTTCGTCAAGTTTTGTATAGAAAAACGATATTTACTGTTATAAATTAATATACTAAACAAATAAAAAAGCATAAATATTAAGAGAACGAAAGAGGCCACACGCCCACTAGGATAACCGACTAGCCGCGCCACCCAGGGGAGAAACAAACAGATTCCTCCCCCGAACGACGCGGACAGTCAAGTCTACCCGAGACGCAGGACCGCGGGTGCAGGCCCCGATGCGATTTCTACTGGCCCTCCCCGTTGTTTCGCTCTCGACGCCCATCAAGCTCCCTCGTCTTCATCAAAAGTGTGATAAATGACTCGATGAGCGTCCAGAACCGTTCAGACTGGAGCATGAGAGGGACCATCGTGTCAGGAGTAAGTTCAAGACCCACCGCCTGACCCAGGACCTCCCTAGCCACACCCCATTTTGCGCAGACGAAGAGTGCGTGCTCTGCGTTATCCACCGAGAAATCACTGTAGCAACACGTCTCCTCGTATCTCTTCTTAAAGCGCCTCAGGTACGCGTTAAAACAGTCATGGCCCGAGAGCGCTTGGGCCAAGTAAAAGCCGACTTCCCCGTGCTTTCTGTTCAACCAGGTGGCGAGCTCCAGGATCAGGCGGTAGGTCCATCTCCCTGTCTGCTTACCGTGCCATCTCATCTGCCATTTCTCGACGAGTCTGCGCCTTCCATCCTTGCGGATGGCCTCCTTCGCGCGAGCGATTTCCTGCAGGTCGGCGCAGGTAAGCTCCTTGCGAAGCAGAAAGGTTTCCTGCCTTTCCTCCGCCAATAAATCTATTGGCGGGACGCTCGCCGGGACCAGCACAGCGCTCGTCGAGATAGTTCTATATGCCGAAACTATTCTCAGCGCGACATGTCTCTGGGCCGAGAACAGCTTCTTCTGGATAGCATGGTTTTGCAAGGCATTGGCCCAGACCGGAGCTGCATAAAGCAGCTTCGAATGAACCACGCTCGCCACCAATCTTCTTTTCGCTTCCCTGGGTCCACCAATGTTTGGCATAAGCCGGGCCAAGTTCGCTCCACATTGGATGGCTTTGGCAGCTGCGATCTTTAGGTGTTCGCCAAAGCTAAGCCTTCAATCCAGCTGCACCCCCAGGTACTTAATGCTTGTTTTCCACTCGACTTCATGCTCTCCGAGAACGATCCTCGGATATTCGAAGGATCTCCTGTCCGTAACGAGCAAAGCCTCGGTTTTCTCAGGGGCCATTTTAAGACCTCTGCCATCCAACCAGCGCTTCGCTCGCCACAGACTTTCATTGATCCTCAGCTCTAGGATTCTGACGTCGTCAGCGGCGCACACGACAAGTGCGTCATCCGCGAAGCCGACGATGCTCGTTCCAGCAGGTAGGTCCATGCGCAGAAAGTCATCGTACATGATGTTCCAAACGAGTGGACCCAACCGCGATCCGTGAGAAGCGCCACATGTCATCTCTTCTTTGAGAGACCATTTTTCGCCCTCGTATATCACCCACCTGTCGCTCAGGTAGTCATCTATCATTCGAAACAGGTAGTCTCGAACCTTTTTTCGCATCATCGCCTCGATGCAGATGTCCCATCTCGCGGTATTGAACGCATTGCGTATGTCAATGCTGATCACCGCGCAGAATCCTTTACGCTTACCATTTCATCTACTTGCTTTAGTGGCGATGTCCACCACTGCCTGGATGACGTCAACTGTGGACCTGCCTTTCCGTAAGCCAAACTGGTTTTCCGAGAGACCATTCTCGCGGACCATGTGACCATGTAGTCTTTGTAGGATCATTTCCTCCAGAAGTTTCCCCATCGTATCCAATAGACATATTGGTCTATACGATGAGGCATCCCCTACAGGCTTGTTGCCGTTCCTCAGCAGGACCAACCTCTGCTTCTTCCAGTCTGCGAAGAACCTCCCCTCCCGAAGACAGGAGTTAAAGACTTGTAGGAGGATCTCCGGGTATACCCCGATCACCTCTTTGAGGATCTCGTTCGGCAACCCGTCGATCCCTGGCGCTGTGTTTGCCTTGAGCCTTCCACCCGCTCTCTTTAGTGCCTCGAGAGTGAAGAGTTCTTCGTGCCTGACCACGCAGGAGCTTTGGTCCTGTCTTTGCAACGGCTCTACATGTGGAAACAAGCTTTGCACGATGTCCTTGACTCGATCGGGATTATCCAGGCCTGGGGTCTTTCTTCTACTCACCAATCTCTTGATAACTATTTTGAAGGCGAGACCCCATGGATCCTTATTGACCTCACCGATCAAGTCTTTCCAGCATTTAAGTTGGCTTTTCTTTATGCCTCGCCGCAAAGCTGTTTTTGCAGACGAAGAGTGCGTGCTCTGCGTTATCCACCGGGAAATGACAGTAGCAACACATCTCCTCGTATCTCTTCTTAAAGGGCCTCAGGTACGCGTTAAAACAGCTATGGCCCGAGAGCGCTTGCGCCAAGTAAAAGCCGACTTCCCTGTGCTTTCTGTTCAGCCAGGTGGCGAGCTCCGGGATCAGGCGGTAGGTCCATCTCCCTGTCTGCTCACCATGCCATCTCATCTACCAGTTCCTTTTCTTGCATTTGTGGCGATGTTAACCACAGCTTGGATGGCGTCCACAGTGGACCTGCCCTTCCTGAATCCGAAATTGTTTTCCGAGAGCCCGTTCTCCCCGACCAAGATAGCCTGAAGCCGTTGTAGAATCAACTCCTCCAGAAGCTTCCGCATCGTATCCAATAAGCATATTGGTCTATACGACGAGGCAACCCCTAGAGGTTTGTTGCCCTTCCTCAGCAGGACCAACCTCTGCTTCTTCCAATCTGCGGAGAACCTCCCATCCCGAAGACAGGAGTTGAAGGCTTCTAGGAGGATCTCCGGGTATGCCCCCATCACCTCTTTGAGGATCTCGTTCGGCACCCCGTCGATACCCGGCGCTGTATTTGCCTTAAGCCTTCCACCCGCTCTCTTTAGTTCTTCGAGAGTGAAGAGTTCTTCGCGCCGGACCACGCAGGAACTTCGCTCCTGTCTTTGGAACGGCTCCACGGGTGGAAACAAGCTTCGCACATTGTACTTGACTCGATCGGGATTATCCAGGCCCGGGGTCTTTCTTTTAGTCACCAATCTCTTGGTGTCTATTTTGAAGGCGAGACCCCATGGATCCTTCTCGACCTCACCGATCAAGTCTTTCCAGCATTGAAGTCGGCTTTTCTTTATGCCTCGCCCCAAAGCTGTTTTTGCCCCTTTCCATGCCTCGTGCAGCGTAGCCTCCCCCTTTGAACGGGTGAATTTTCTCCGCGCTGCGAGGCATTCTCGACGTAGGGCTGCCAACTGGTCGTTCCACCAGTACATCGAACCCTTGGCTTGCCTGCGCTTACGGCGATGCATCGAGTAATCACAAGCCGCGAGCACCTTCTGCCTCACCGAGCGCACAGCAGCTTCAAACGAACCAGCAGGGCAGACCCAACCAAGCTCATCGATGAGCCTGGTTTCTTCGAGGTGTTCGCGAAGTCTTTCCCTGCTGAGTCGTCTCGTGTTCCAGGAGAGGCTCCTTCCTTCGCCGCCCCTACCCTTATCCACCGCCTGACACCGTTGTTCTAGTGTAAATTCGATGCACCGGTGGTCACTCAAGGTTATTACCTCGAGAACCGACCAATCGCTTATCCTTGAAGCGAGGTGCAGCAATTCTGAGATCGATTAGTGACCCCCCCGCTCCTCGTCTGAACGTGAATTCCCCGCCCTGATTCAAGACGATCAGATCGTTCCTAGCGACCATCTCGCCAACCAAGATTCCCCTCCTATCTAGGCGGGCCTCATCCCATTTGGGCGACTTACTGTTGAAGTCACCCCCTATGAGGGATCGCCCGATGGCCTCACGGAGGCTTTCCTCAAGGAGGAGGATCTGGGTCTCGAAGACATCGAAGGGATCGCCGGGGGAGAAGTAGCAGCTGTACACACGCACACCCGCCACCTACACCCAAACGAACCCCGCGTCGGTATCCAGGAAGTCCCCGACGCCCAAATCAGGGTTACAAACAAGGATGCCGGCCCTCCTTGATGCATCCTGATACCAAGCAGAGCTATCCGACCAGTTGTACTGCTCACTAATGAGCAGCACATCAGCCCCCCTCTCCCTGGCAGTCTGCATCAGGAGGTCCTGGGCATCCCTCCCCCTTCTGAGGTTGAGCTGCAGGAACTTCAATTCCTGCCTCTCAACCTCTGAAGCTCTTCCCGAAAGACCGGGCAGGAGCCGCTCCCTGACGCATGGGCGACATCTTTGTCGCCCCTGTCTGCGCATGACAGGCAACTTGGTGTCGCCTTACAAGTCCTGGCGAAGTGTCCCGTGGCGCCGCATCTCAAACAGGCGTTTTTCCTGTCGGGGTTGCTGCAGCCCCGGGACCCGTGGCCGTACCCAAGGCACCTAAAGAAGCGGGCGACTCCCACGTGCTCGCAAATGCGGCACTCTACCCACCCGATCCCCAACTTACCTAGCTGAAGCAGACGCGCGGCGTCTTCCTCAGCTAGCCGGATCACTGTAGTCTTCACCCCACCAAAGGGGGTGAAGAGCCTGTAGGACCCCTCAAAAGCTGGTCTGCCCGATGCCAAGCACAGGGCAGACACAACCTCTTCTTTTTCAACGGTCTCGTCGAGGTCCCTAATTTCCAGGGACCTCGTCGAGACCAGGGCTGGACTTTTCGCCCTTTCCCCGACCGCTAGGTCGAGCTCCTTTCGGAAGGCCGAAACGTCTCCCCCTTTTTTGAGAACCAGAAGGACTTCTTCCTTCCTGGTCCTCCGGATAGACAGGACCTCAAGTCCTGCCATCGGGTGGTCGACCTTCGCCTTCATTTCCTTCAAGATGTCGGCGTAGGACTGGCTGTCTTTCGCCGACACCTTGATGGCGTCGCCCGACCTGGCGGGCGTAGAGCGCTTCGACTTAGGAGTGGTCCCCTGCGCTTTTTGCGCCGGGTCCTCCGCCCTTTTCTCCTTTTTTTCTTCTTTTTTTTCATTTTTCTTCTTTTTCTTTTCTTTTCTTTTCTTTGTGACCACATGCCAGTCCCCTTTTTTATTTTGGGGCTGGCTCGTGGCCACCTGGGCATAAGAGGGCGAAGAGCCACCCTTTCCCCTCTTAGGGGATTATTCCAGAGGGGGGGGGCGGTTGCGGATCTCTTTTGCCCCATCACCTGATTTTTTGGGGTATCTCCCAGTGACGCCGAACGTGGTCTCTGAAAGATCCCCAATTTCCTCATAACGGGGTGAGATTCCATTTTCTTCTGGATTTTCACCCCGCTCTCCAGGAGGCACTTGTAGGTGTTGAGCATACCGCTCAACACCTCAGTTGCTTCGTTCACCGAGTCTTTAACGAAGCCAGGGTTATTCCTCAGCATACCCTGTTGGATAACGCTGAGGGCCCTGGTTAGTTTTTCCATTTTGTCATTTTGCTCCTTCAGGAGCTGAAGGACGTCTTGCCATCCCTCAGCCCCTGGAAGAGTGTGTGAGTGCGCATCTAGCGCCTTCACCTCTTTATCTCCTTCATTTTTTTTAGAATGCATATCTAATACCGTCGTGTCTTAAGACGGTTCGCCCATCATGGGAGCCCTACCGCAGTAGGGCCACTATCCCCGCCTTTGTAGATCCTTAGTTATGTGCGCCGAAACCGAGAAGCGGCTTATCGGATGGTCGCTCCTATCAGCACATTTAAATGAGGCTAGAAAAAGGTTACGGGATAGGCCCGCGCCATTATGATGCAAATCCCCTGCAACCGGTATCGAACGAGCGGTGCCGGGTCCGCCCCGACACCTGACCCGGACTTTAGGCTAGACGGTGTGCGATTTATCCTACGCAGCGTCGGATATAAGGAAATACTGACCAGGTAATCCTTCATTCCTGCGCCCGGACGTCCATGATTTCAATCCCGACATTGGCTCCAGACAGTAGGATCGTGAGCGGTTTTCTGTGGAAAAAAAGACGCTTTCGACTGCGCTGGGATTCGAGCCCAGGTCTTTCGATTGCCGGTCGAGTGCTCTTTATTTAATAAATTTCATTTCATTAGTTTAATTATGTATACTATCAATACTAATACCGGTAAAAAAGCATGGATTTCATATTGTTACTTCAATATTTACACTTTTCCCTTTTTTACTATATTTGAATTTACCGCGACATTCTCTGTAATCAACCTGAGTAAATATGGCGGCTCAGCCTTCAATTGGGCACACGACTTTGCGGACTTTCCCATTGGCATTGTGCATCCAGTGTATCATAGAGATCAGTGTCTTTTGCCTTTTTCTTGTACTTCCGAGAAAAACGTGCTCTACTTTTGTGAAGTTCATGCATAAGAGATTGGTCTCCTTATGCCTATTCTCCATGGCTATGCATCAGCCCATATTTCACAATTCTAACTTGACCCCGTTAGTGTCACCAGTTGCATTCTTAAGTTCTTCTTCTTCTTGTTTGTGGCTTCTTACTGAAACTAGCAAATAGCCATATCACCACACAATAATAACATTAGTATTCATAATTCTCCTTCAAATAGCAAAGCACAGTGAAGTCAAAGCAGCAAGCGGTAGCAAAAGCAGTCAGAGTATGTCCTCAGCAACAGTCGATCCAAGCCGTCAGGTGGTAGCAGCCACAAATTGTCTCGGGAAGGGCAGACACTGAGGACAGACTGAGACACGTGCAGCAAGGGCAGGTCGTTACAGAGCAGATCAAATGATCAAATCGGCTGAACACAAGAATCTTCCCAGCTCTCCCACAGCCTCAGAATCCGGTGGAAAAATGAGATCGTCCAGATTAACCCGCTCCGGGGGCCTGCCCGGGAAGCGCTCCGACAAAAATCGAAAGAATCTTGGTCTCCGCTCGGATAAGATCGGGCAGTCACAGATCAGGTGAGAAAGGCTCCTCAGTGCCGCGCCACATCCGCATCCCACATCTAAGTCCCATCCCATTCTCCCAAAGTGGGTCCCAGTACACACGTGTGACGACCTCAAGCGGGTGACCAAGCTGATGTAGCCCCTGTGGAATCTGAGTCCCGAAAACCAAGGCCTGGGAGTCTTAAAGGAAACCCTGTCAAAGTAGCGGTTACGGCTAGAGGATGGTGACGAAAATGGCCACAGACGCCGACACCAAGACTGGTGGTCCCGCTCAAGCAGAAGATTCAAATCCACTCCCGGAACCCCACAATTAACTACAAAGGGAAGTCCCGAGGCGGACCTGGCAACATCGTCAGCCATCTCATTACCCGCAATGCCAGCATGGGCAGGCACCCAAGCGAATCCAACCGAATCCCCACGATCCCGGATAAGTGCAGCAAGGTGCAAGATCTTATATGCAAAGGGGGATACGCGGAAGGACGATAGTCTGTCCCTCAGATGATAGAGGGAAAACATAGAGTCGGTAAAGATGACAGCCGCAGGAGGCCGCAGCCGATAGACTTTCTTCAGCGCGAGAATCACCGCATAGAGCTCAGCCGAGAGAGCGGAAGTAATGTCAGACAGACGGACCCCAAATCTATATCCCGAAGCGGGCACGTAGAATCCCACACCCACCCTCTCATTAGCAGGGTTCCGAGCCCCATCAGAGAACAGAATGACCGAGCCCGGATACCTGGCGCGAACCAGCTCGTCAAACATCGCACTCGGCGCCTCGGAACCCCAGACCTCCCGTCCAATCTCAAAATCTAACAAGACAGGACCAGCAATCTCACCCCACCCATAATCGAAATACCGGGGTGGAACGGAGCGGAAACAGAATTCCCCCACTCCTCGGGCTCCCTCATAGGCAGTCAGAAGGCCACATCTCTCAGGTTTCAGCCTACAGCCCCTCAGCCTCGCCCTCTCTGAGAGAAGGCGGAGCCTGGGAATCAGAGGTTTGTCCTGCCAAGACATGTGGCACAGGATGAAACGGCCGCCCAAGAAGGAGCGCCGGAGGCCAAGAGGTGGCTCATTAGCCTCCGATAGGAGAATCGATACCGGGGTCGAACGCATACAGCCCAAGACAACACGCAGAGCCTCGTACTGCACTCTATCCAGTATGCCAAGAGTCGATCGACTGGCAGCCATGAAGAGAGGAGCACCCCATTCCAGGTAGGACCTGATCAAGCCACGATAAACGAGCAGCAACAGAGAAGGCGTCACACCCCAGGAAACCCTGGACAGAACCCTAAGCAAACCCACCGCCCGCAGGGCCCTGCCCGCCACATACTTCACGTGCTGCATCCATGTGATCCGCGCATCTAGAATAACCCCTAGGTACTTAATCGAGTCACAACACTGAAGACGAACACCATCAATCTCCAGCACAACTCCCGAGAAATCACGGCGTGCCCTGGTGAAAAGGCACATCTGGCACTTAGGAATGGAGATCGAAAGTCCCAAGCTGCGCAGCCAAAGGGTCAGAGAGCCCATAGCACGCTCCAGATTCGATAGGGCCTGTTGAGTGTCGCTGTGCCTAGAATATAAAAGAAGGTCGTCCGCATACATAGCCTCCCTAACCTCCGCCGGGAGGATCTCGTTCACCCTCCTGAGGTGACTGCTAAAAAGGATAGGTGAAAGAACGCCGCACTGCGGTACCCCCACCCCACATAGCCTAGGTAAAGTATCCCCATGCGAGAAATTCAGCATCCTCCTGGTGGTGAGGAAGTTGATAACGTTGATGATTCTCCCCCGAACCTCCAGCTCAGAGAGCTCGTGGAGAAGGACACCCGGCAGAACCGTAGAGAACACAACGTAGAGGTCAATGATATAAGCCGAAACTTTGTAGATCCAGTCTTCGGTAAGAAGGTCACCAGGGTGTCACGCCAGGAGTGAGGAAACCTAGACTCGATGAACATCTGATTGAAAAGAGAAAGGATAAATTCTTCAGCCCGCTCTGACATGCCACGAAGCACTCCATATCCAATGCCATCCAATCCAGGGGCCGAGCGGAAGTTACAAGTCTCCAAAGCAGCTGAGAACTCCAGCATCGAAAATGGTCCATTCATGGGTTCAAGCTCATCCACCTCCAGCAGCATCGGGACAGAGACCGGAGCTATACCAGGACTGACCAGCTCCTCCCTGAGGGCCTGCATAGCCGGTGAGTCCGAATCAGAGCACCGATCCGTGCGGCCCCCGCTAGCCCGCGAAGAGACTTCACCGTCCTCCAAATCCTTGTCAGGCACATCGAGGGATCTATGGACTCACAAAAAGCGACAAATGAGAGGTGCTTCTGCCTCCTAAGGAACCTCTTGACCTCACCATCGATCTTCCTACACCGAACTCTCTCCTCCCTGGTCTGGCATGCAGTGTATCTTTTAAGTGCATCCCGCCGCCTAGCAATGGCATCATCACAATCGGGGTTCCACCACAGCGGCTGAACCTTCCTTTTTCCCGGAAGGGCGGAGGGACAATAGGCTCCACAGCGCTCCAGCAGGCCAGTGATCAGGGCCAGGAACTCAGCATACACGACTGCCGGATCACGAGACACATCCACAGCCCAGGGACAAGTCATCAGCGAGTCGTCCAGCAGCTCGCGGAATCGGCTCCACTCCACATTCTTGGTATTTAGGCGATTCGAATTGGAACGAGAGTAAAGGAGGGAGACACTCAAATCGCCAACCAGAAGAAAATGGTCGAAACCATGACTGTCCCCAGTAACCCTAACAGAGGCGGTGCCAATCCTTGAAGCCGGATAGAAAACCAGGTCCAGGTTACCAGCCGAGCGCCCCGGAACAGGCAGATGAGTCGGAAGGGTGTCGTTCAAAGGTACGAGGCCGCGGTCAAGGACAACGGAGCACAATTCACGACCCTGAAAGTTAGAAAAGCGAGAGCCCCACAAGGGAGAGTGAGCATTAAAGTCGCCACACAGCAAAAGAGAGTCCCCCCCTCCCCCCAGAGTCGATGAGAGCGGACCAGACAGTAGAGCCGGCCCGCGCGTTGCATTCTTAAGTTAATTGACGGAATGCTAACGGGCAGGGCTAACCAGGGTTGGGTAAGTAAAATACTCTAGGTAATTTACGTAGTTTTTTACCGTAAATTACTAGGTATTTTGCCCCACTAGTTCACTACATGATGTAAATTACGTGGTTCTAAAATGGTGGATGATCCTGCATTTTCCTAAAAAATTAGATAATTTTCGATGTTAAGAACGTGTAAGATGCGAATACAGCAAGTATGGTTTACTTTATTGAAATTCTCAGCATATTTACAAGACCACGAATAGATAATTCAAAAAAAATGTAATGCAGAAACATTTTTTAGCACAAAATAATAGAATAAGGAACTTTAAAAACATTTATTTAATAAGTTTCGATAAATTATACCTACTAATGAAATTTTAGCTGCGAATAGTATTGCCTCTTTAAATAATCTATATTTTCAATAAATATTATCAAAATTGAGAAATATAAAATTTAAAACAAAAATAATAAAATCATTGTTTTTGTTCAGTTCTTTAAAAATAGGTTTAAACTTATATCAATAAAGAGTATGTTTTAAAAAAGAAAAGAATAAGAAACCACAAATTGATACGAAATATTCTTAAATAATTTAAAGGACTTACTTGAGAATTTCCATTTTTTAGTGAAAATAAAAAAAAATTAATTTTATTTATCAATATCCCTATTGAAAAAATCCTCGTGTTATTTTCGGACGAGGAAAACACGAGGAAATCCGCGAGGGTATTCAAACTCCTCGAGGAAATCCGCGAGTCAGAGAATTAATCCTCGCGGATTTCCTCATGTTTTCCTCGTCCGAAAATAAGACGAGGATATCCTTGAGGATTTTTTCAATAGGGTATATATACATCATTAAACACAACACTTCTCCAAAATATGAATAAAAAAACATATGAACAGCTTTCAGTTTCGTATATTAAACAATATTTTATAATAATAATAATATATGATCGTGAAAAATATTTTTTAATCACAGATAAAACGGAGTTACACTAAATGCAAAGAAAATCTCGAAAATCTATAAAAATTTTCGAATTTGAGGTTAGAATATTAACCGGTATACTCAAAAAAATTGTATTAATACATAATCGCACAAATATTTGAATGAACAAAAATAACAATATTCTACAATTGCTTACCTGTACAACTACATACCTGTGTCCCAAAAAGCGATTATATCCAACATTTTTTAACACTTTACTACAAAATAAACATTTTGCAACATTTTTATTTTTCTCTTGCAGGCGCAGAAAGTTCAATTTATTCCATGGAATATATGGAAGCTCGAAGTGGGATTTTATTTTCCCCCTTTTATTTTTAGTCGAAATTGATGATATTGTCTAATTAACAATGTTTACGTTTAGAACAAACTTTTCGGAAACGGAACTTTGAAAAAGTGAGGTTATATCAGGCCATGCCCGCGGAATGCTTTAGTGGTGGCCCAACATAGATTTCGTTAGAGCCATCTGGCGTAAGCTCAAACCCCTAAAAGAAGATAATAGATGACTGTTCAGATCATGTTCAGATCATATTCAGATCAGGCCATGCCCGCGTAATGCTTTAGTGGTGGCCCAACATAGATTTCGTCAGAGCCATCTGGCGTAAGCTCAAAACCCTAAAAGAAGATAATAGATGACTGTTCAGATCATGTTCAGATCATGTTCAGATCATGTTCAGATCATATTCAGATCATGCTCAGATCATGTTCAGATAATTCAGGAAATAATGAAATCGGAATGAACTTTGAGGTTAAATAAAATTATTTAAGTAATTATTATCGAGTAATTATTCGAATCGTATTGATAATCTTGCGTTTTGTGATTGCAGTTTCCTGATGAGTGCATCCTCACATACATGGAGTTTTAATTGTGTATCGCAGAGTACTGTCAGGCTAAACACAAATAGAGATGATCATCCAAGTGTCCCAAAATTACATATATATACATTGAAATAATAATACTCCATGTATGTAAGGATGCATTTATCAGAAAACTGCAATCACAAAAAGCAAGTTTATCAATGCGATTCGAATACTTACTTAATAATAATTACTTAAATAGTTTTCTGACACCTCCAAGTTTATTCCCATCCGTTAGCATCTTAGCACATTTTAGTGGCCATTGATGATGCAACTACAGTGCGTTGGTCAGCGGGGTGAGGTTTAAGAAATTATACTTCGGCGCCATCTGGCGTAAGCTCAAAACAGGATCAAAGTATAGTGGCCGCTATCGCCTATGCTCGCGAACACGGCCTGGGTTATATACCTTTCTATAAGGCCGCCATCTTGGCACGTAATTTATTAGGTAGTTTACCGGTTTTCTACGTAAAATACCTCATTTAGGTAATTTACGTAAAAAGCCTCGAGTGACGCGTCACTGCACAACCCTTATTACAACCCATCCTTGGCTTGGCTGCGCGCGATTGTGTGAAGCTTCAACGTAGGAACTCGCCTTAATACCGCTAATGTAATGCTTCTGTAGGTTTGTGGCATAGCGAAGTTTCTTTGATTAAAAGATTTATTTAAGTATCAAATAATAATTAGCTTCAATGGGTAGTGGAAGAATTTGAAGATTTAAGTAAGTTTTATTTTTACTTTAGATATTTTTACAATTGAGTATTGACTCCAATTATTACAATAATAGCCTGAAACATTACTTGAACCTTCCTTTTGAAGATTGTAGATTTTAACGCTCCGAAAAATCTTTTTATTTACGTTATTTTATTTAATCTAAAACCATTTATTTATCATAAGTAAATTATCAGAAAATTCTTAACAAAAATCGTAATCGAAAACTTACTAAACAGAATCATGCGTTCTCAGAAAAGTATTAACCTCATTTTTTTATCAACTTTTACTTGATTATTTTAAGTATTAATTTGATTATTCACATTATGATGAACCATAGTGGAATATTAATATATATCTAATTTCAAACAGGCTGCTTTCATTAAATTTTGTGTTAATTTGTTTGTGCACCTATAAAAATAATTTGAATTTTTATTTTGGGCACTGATTCGAATCATTCAATTAGATAATTGTAATTTAGTATCAAGATTCCTTTATTTCAAATTTTTTTGAACTTATATTAATTTGAATTGAAAGCAGAATAGAACCGTTTTTGAATATTAATATGAGTTTTTATGTGATGATTTTATGGAACATTAATTTTTCACAATGTGTTTCATTTTCTGAATTAATGGAGTAATTTTAAAATAACAAATGTTCCAGATTTTTAATTTCATTCGTCCAACACCAAATAGACAAAAGTATAAATATTTGTTTTAAAATGGCTCTACCAGCGAACTACAAACAAATAGCGATGTCAACTCCCAGCATCGTTTCAACGAATCGTACGTACTTATTGTTTTAGTGTATAACCTAATGCTTCTTTTTCTTAATTAATCTCAGTTTGTTTTGATATTAATACATTTTAGTTAATTTATTTTTCTAACTTTTCTACAGAACGTGTTCGAGCCTCTGGTGGGAGCAGTAGCAGTTCAAATGCAAATGTAATGTCTTTTAAATCTGATATGGATTTACAATAGGGATCGAAAAATTAACTCAAATTAGTGAAACTTTATTAAAATTTGGTCTGAATTGAGTTTATTAATTAATTTGCATTCGCTTTGCAGAAAGATTCACAAAGTCCTTTTATTCAAACACCTCACGGACATCCTGGATTCACTCCTCAGAAGGTTGGAAAAAATACAGCTGTAGGTATTTATTTAGTGAAACGATTACCTGCTTAGGGAACTTATCTTAAAATCATAAAGTAAGCCCTTTGGGCAAAACTTCATGATCTTTAAAAACATTTTTCCTGTGATTTCCATTTTTTAAAAACATGCGTGGTTATCTTGACTTTTTGCATAGGCTGATTCAAGAACTCCTAAACCACCTAAGCCACCAGAAAAACCTCTTATGCCTTACATGAGGTACAGCAGAAAAGTTTGGGATCAAGTGAAAGCTCAAAATCCAGAGTTGAAACTATGGGAAATAGGAAAGATTATTGGTCAGATGTGGAGGGATTTGCCAGAAGATGAAAAAACAGAATTTATAGAGGAATACGAGGCAGAAAAGGTATTGTATTTTAAAAATCACAAGGAATTCCGTATTATAATTATGACATTTATTTCATAATTTTTAGGACCGTAAAAAACACAATTTAGTTTTCTTCAATGATAATATTTTTATATTGTTTAGATTGAGTACGAGAAAAGTTTGAAAACTTACCATAACTCTCCAGCGTACTTGGCATATATCGCTGCCAAAAATCGTGGAAAATCAGGTAAGTTTTAATAACAAGTCAATACAACATTATTGAATTAATTTAGTATTAAGTTAATACAATGTTTAATATTGATTTCACGTCTCGTGTCTAATGCAGCGTTGTGTGCAGCACAACAAATCAATGATGACCGTGAAAGCCATGAACGATCATCAGGAAGTAGTAAAAGTCAAGCCGCTCAGGAAAGACGTATTGATATTCTTCCTGCTGAGGATGAAGACGGTAAATCTTCTTACAAAACTAATAGAAAATTAAGTAAAAACATTGATACTCATTTATGCAAACTTTCTAGATCAAGATGATGGATATACGGTAAAACACGTAGCCTACTCCCGTTACACTCGTAATCATCGACTTATTAATGAAATATTCAGTGACACTGTAGTTCCGGATGTGCGATCAGTTGTCACTACCCAAAGAATGCAAGTTCTTCGTCGTCAAGTTCAATCCCTTACAATGCATCAAGTACGGTGAAATGATGCTGATGTAAAACTATTCAAAATTGAACACACGCTGAAAGAGGCTGAATTAACCTTATTATTTGTTTCAGAAAAAATTAGAAGCTGAACTTCAGCAAATCGAAGAAAAATACGAAGCAAAGAAGCGGAAATTCATTGAAGCTAGTGAAGTCTTTCAAGAGGAACTAAAAAAGGTTTATATGGAAATATTTTCAGGTTTTTTATTTTTATTTGGATTGTCCAGCTAATCTTTTCATGTTTTCTAAAGCATTGCAAACCTGCCGTGGATGAAGACACATTTAATAAAATGGTGGAACGACAATATGAACTCCTCCGACGAGATAGACTAAAAGGTCCAGAAGAAAATCGAACAGAAGGACCACCATCAAGTGAATCAACGCCAAATTCAACGCCTACGCCGACGCCAGCTCCTGTTAATGAGGAAGCTTCGGCTGATGTAAGTATTTAGTGCATAATTATTGTATACCACACTATTTATACACCGTATGAAAAATTACGTTTCAGTATATAAAGATAAGAGATATGCAATTACAAATAAAGAATCAAATGTAAACATTTTTTAGCAAACAATTGAAAACGAATCAGTCGAGAAAAAATCTGTTGAGCCTGAAAAAGCAGAACAAAAGAAAGGAACTCCTTCTCCGCCGTATATTGAAGGGAAATCAGAAGCTTCAGTACAACCGCATTCGCAACAAACAAATACTGCTGGTAATTACCCAGGTGCTATTTCTCCTATGGTTCAAATTCCAACTCCGCCGCAATCACAACAACAACAATCACAACATTCATCGCTAATTTCTCAGCCTAACCAACTACCTCAGGCTCAGATACCTCAGCAAAATCAATCGCAATTGATTCCTCCACAACAACAGCAGCAACAATCGCAATCAATACAACAGCAGTTAGAACCACAACAGTTACAATCACAGCAGCAGCAATTGCAACCACAACAGCAACAAGTTCAGCCAGCACCTCAGCAGCAATCTCAGCAACTTCCGCAACCCCAACAACAACCTATCTCTACTCAGCAGCAACCATTACCTCCACAACAACAACAACCTGTTACTACAGCTGCAGCAACCTCAGTTCTTCCAACACCAACACCATCTCACCAACCCCCAGGAATGCTTCCAAACCACTCCGTACCGCCACATCAAGGACTCCCTGGGCCACCACAAGTTCTTCCTACACCAGGAGCTCCAACAGCCCCACATGCTGGGCCCATGATTCCACCAAGTCAAACTTATCCACAACAATATCCTCCTGGTGGTCAACAGCCACAAAACGTCCCGCTTGCTCCTAGACCACCACATCCTTCGTATGGTTATACTCCACAACAACAGTACCATCAACCCTATCCTCAGTATCCACATCCTTACTATCATCAGCCATATTCTCAATATCCGTCACATGCAATGGGGAGACCTCATCCTCATGGACCACACAACCCTCATTATCATCCTCAATCTGCTCATGGTGTAGCAGAAAGTGGCGGTGGTAATAATGCATCTTTGGGCCCCAATGCCGGAAGTAATTCCGAACCTGGTAATACAAATTATTCTTCAGCTCCAATGCACAATGAAAGTGAGCGGTCAGCATCATCAGAAAATCAAGGGGAAGGACAAGGGGATGTTAAGTCTAACTCTGGGTGAATTTTTTAGTATAAATTGAAGGATTTTAATTCCGAAGAAAATGTTTCTGTTGGTCATAAAGGAATATGTTTACATGAATATTTTAGCGATTTAATAATTTTCTATAGTTTAAAATTAAGTTGAGTAAAAACATATTATTTAGCTTGAAATATCGGATCAAAATCATTTAAAATCTAATTGGATGTTTCAAATCCTGAAATTTTTAAGTTGCAGGGTTTTAAATTTATACATTTAACAGTTTTAACAGTTAAATTGAAAAATGTAAAACCGCATCTGGGATTCTTTTGCAGTTTGAACTACTTTTTGGAAGGCATAACGAAATTTAGTTTACGTAGAATTGTGACTTTCAACAGAAAATTTAGATATTAACAGACTCTTTTACATTATCGTACTAAAGCCAGTATTTGCAAATTTGTGCATTTCTACATTTTTATCTTTATTTCCTTTACTTATAAAAAAAATACCCTGCGTTTTCAAAGTAAAGATAATTAACAGTTTCATTTTCGAATAAGTTCTTATATAATTAATTTTTTTGAACATTTACTTGATGATGCTGATTATATTTACATTTTATGTAGTGATGACCGGAAACGAAACTTAATATTTCGTTTAACAATAATTTTTTTAAGACAAAGAATAAGCGATAGAATCCTATAAAAACAGGGCACTGCATTTATTGATTTTGTGATCAAACGATCAGCCATATTTACTGGTTTTAAGATCGTTTTAAAACACTGAAAAGTTTGAATTGATGTATAGGTATTCAGTACTGACAGTGAAAAGAAAAAATACTGCGTGACTATTCGAAAATATTCATGTCATTCAGAATAGAGCAAATTATTGAACCTTGCGCTTTTTTTTTTGCTCTATGAACAAAATCAGTATAATCTTCTATGATTTATAATTCAAAGAAGTGTTTAGTAACAAAAATGAAGATACGATTTCAAAATAAAAAATTTTATTAAACTTCCGACCTGGATAGTACAATGTTTTCACTTCACAGCCTTCATTTGCCAGAGTCCGTCATTTAGGTAGTGGCAATTTTCCACACCCACTCCTTTATTTACTTTGGCTCTGAAATAAAAGTTATTATTCATGTATCATAATAACATATGTATAATTAGAAAGTTAAGCAAAATTAAAATTGGATTCACTTACATATCTTCTGTTGACAATGTAGTAACTCCAACTGCAAGGGCATGTTGTTTTCCTTCAGCCATTACTGCCTAATTATAAAGTTAAGGTGGGTAAAAACAATATATTATATCTTTCGGTCGTAATTAATTATGTTCTTCAGTGATTTCTCAGTCGCACTTAATCCCCCTAAATGATTTTTAAGTTTTAACTATGAAAAGACTCATCAAAGAAATAAAAAAGCCCTGTTCACTAAATTTTCAATTATTGCTATTTTTTAAGAGAATTTACATTTCTATAGTAAAAAACACTTTTGGACGATAATTTTTCAAGGTTTTCATCCCCCTTTAAAGCTTTTATTCAGAGATGTATAAATAATACCGACTATGTATCTAAAATAAAATGACAACTGAAGTATTTCTTATTGTACTCTAGGAAACTATTATTATTATTCACTTTATTCACTTACTACATATGGTGTTTTAGTGATTCTACAATTTTATTCTTACTGAGAAGCCTTTCTAATTTAGTTTTAAGCATTGAGCGTGTAAATTTATTAAGATTATCTTCTAATCTTCTGCTGAAAATTTTGAACTTTCCCTGGTAAAATACTGAAACGTTATTTTTCCTGGATTCAATTACAAAACTTCATTTGTAGTATACATTTAGTATTTTTTTACTATGAATTTGGAAGAAAAAATAGCAAAAGTATAATTAAAAACAATTATAAAAATCACTAATGAATTCGTGCATAAAAAGTATTCAGTAGTAACATTAATTTTGAAGGATACAACAACAGTTCCTTTTGGTACAGGCGTCATTTGTGCACCTTTAGATGTTAATCCTGGACACATTATATTTGCTCCACTAAGAACAAAACGGATTGCCCCCTTATCAACTTGTTGCTTTGGAAGAAAGAAAGGATCTGAAAAAAAACATCAACGAAATGATTACACCGAAAAAAATTTCTTCCGAATTTCGTATAAGGTGCTGTTACAATTTTCGTAAACGACTTTTTATGTGATATTGGTATAAAAGATTTACCATTTTTAGATAAAATCATACGATTATAGTATGGCAGTGTTAAATCCCAAAATCGTAAATGCGTATACGAAATTCTCACAAAATTGCGTATACTATAAGCGCAACTTCAGTGTCTTACCAAGAAAGCACCACTATGCTTGCGAAAAACGCATTGGAACATTGTCAAACCAACTTGGCCATACCGAGAGAGTACGGGTGCCGTGCGTTTTTCGCAAACTGGGGTGCTTTCTTAGTATGACTCTGGAAGAAATTTGGTATATGGGCTTTGCTATTTTGGCATACTGATGTCCATATGAAATTCGCTTAAATTTGTGCAACAAAAGTAAAACGAATGTGTTGCGATTTTGGTGAATTCAGATTTGTTCGAAATTCGAAAGAGATTTCTATCGGTGTGGAAACATCTGTTTTATCTGTTAATTTAAAGTGAAGTTAACTTACATTTATGTAAAAGTTTTAATGTGGGCATCCAAGGACCTTCTCTATGGCGGAAGAATAACAGTTCTCCCGATCCATTTACCATAATTTCTATGTGATCATGGCTGTAATTTATGTTACATTTAATTTATATAACTTTAACTAAAGATC
This sequence comes from Diplolepis rosae, assembly GCA_030998225.1. Lineage (NCBI taxonomy): Eukaryota > Metazoa > Arthropoda > Insecta > Hymenoptera > Diplolepididae > Diplolepis > Diplolepis rosae. The sequence goes on from JAPYXD010000710.1 coordinate 617,782, forward strand.
ACAATTATTTTGACTTATAAAATATTGAAGTATGAAATGAAAATTGAACAAATTATTGTGAAAAGAATCTGAGAATATATACGCCGCTGTGCGACTGTCGCCAGGCACTTGTTTTTAATTATTCACATAAAAGCTTCTAATTTACAAAATACCTAAGAATGAATTTTTTTCTTAGAATAATATGAAAGGTAACAAAATCCTGCATTTAATAACCTCAAAACGAAGTGTTTTAGTCCATTATTAACGAAAATAATGCAAAAAAAAAATTCAAAGTTTTTTTAAATTTCGAATAACTTGAAATAATGAATATTTTTTAACTTTTCTTGACTCATTTCAAAATGAGATTTACGGAGAATTTCAGTAATGTAACAAGTAAATTGTACTCATTTTTTCTTGAATGCAGCCAAAATCTGAGCTCAGAACAAAAAAGTTGAAGGATTTCAAATTTGTGAAATTATTTATGAAACAAATTTTGAAAATAATTTTATTGTATTTTTTAATGATGTTTTGTATTTTTTTCATATTATCAATTTTTATGATTTTTAAAATTCCTTTTTCAAGTATGAGAGTCCTTTGTATTCTCACAACTTTGTTTTTCTAAATTTCAACTTTAATGGTATTATGAAAAAATCTGTCAAAATATTTTTGATACGTTGCTAATAGCCTATGTAAATTTACCTTTATAATAAGGTGAGAAAAGTTCAAAAATGTTAATTGTTTCAAGAGTTGTTTGAAATTCAAAAAAAATTTGAAATCTTGACTTTTTATCGCAGCATCTTCGTTAATAATTGACTAAAACACTTCGTTTTGTGGTTATTAAATACAGAATTTTGTTACGTTCCATGCTATTCTAAGGAAAAAATGCATTGTTAGGTATTCTATAAATTAGAAGCTTTTAAGTGAATGGTTAAAAACAAGTACCCGGCGACTTGCACAGCAGTGTATAATTATTTAGAACGTATTTATGTTGCAAATAATTTTACGATGGAATTTTAAACTGATCTAGTAAGCAAGTGATATTTGAAACATTGTAATTAACTAATATAATTAAATGAAAAATAACAATATTTGAAGTAAAATTTGGAGGAACAAAATATAGCATCAGCTGTTTGGTATGATACAAGATTGGTTTATCGTCTACTTTAGACCGCTTTAAATGTTTGACATTTCAATTATCGTACACAAAATTTAATTATATGAGAATTAGACAAATTCACTGTGCACGGAAAAATAAAATAATGACGATTTATTGATATACCATTTTACTATCCTAAACGAGTCCTTTTTTGGAATTATTTGATCTGCATAACTTTCCAAGTGCGGATAAAGTTCCAGTAATCTTGATCGGATTCCTTTTTGTACGGAAGATTTGAGCTGTTGCACTCCCGACACACTATCCTTTTCATCAAATCTAGTAAAAAACGAAGTTAAAATATTAATGCTGGCACACAAGTACGTGTTAATGTTATTTCATGAGATAAATATAAAACATACTTTTTAAACATTTTGAATTACAGAAGGTCAATAATTTGACCCAACTAAGACGATATTTAATCAACAAAGTTAACTTATCTAAAAATTCTGTTCCAGTGGAAATTTATTAGTGTTCACTTTGTCTGCGCCAAAGAATGTTAGGTTATGTTTTTATTTGTGCATATATGAGAGCGAAAGTAAGGAGTAAGGAATCACAAGTTTACACCAATTGCAAGTAGTTTTTTAGAAATTAGAAATACATTATGTCTGGGGTTTAACAATTTTAGTCGCGGAAATATTTTTTTTATATATTGTTGCAGCAAAATATTTGACCCAAGAGGGCTTTGTCAATCAATAGGATACTGAATAGAGGATCGTAAAAATAATTACGTCGATAAAAAAATGTCTTAATTTACTTTTATTTAGTAAAATGTAGTTTTATTAATATTTTAATGTAAACTTCACTCTACTTTACTTTACATTACTTTACTTTATAATTTGAATTTCGCAGAAAATGAGACCATTTTCGAGAATGAATAAATGCGAATACATCACAAAGAGAGAGATGGAGGATGGAGTATATGCGCGAAAGAGATAAAAAGATTTGTAATGCTTCTATCAATATGGCGGCTATCTTTTTCTTACTGCTGTGATTAGAAAAAGATAGTCTAATACTTCTTTCTCATAAACACACTTACGTTACGCAAAATTACCGGAATATTACCTGTAGCAAAATCCAAAAAGTCAAAATTGCAAGGGCGCTGCGATCAGTTTAGAACAGCTCGGCAAGTTTTGAGTTTCGATTCTTGCTTTCTTTACTATATGTATCAAAGAATTTTTGTTGTAAGCGATTAACTAAGCCATTTTGCGTGTTATTGAAGCAGCTGTGCTATTGTGAAGTTGTGACTTCCTTATTCTTTTAACGGGAAATGTCTAAGGCAGAAAATTCTTAATTTTGCAAAATGCGCTGTATGAACAAGATCGCATGAAAGTTTCTAAAAAAAGTTGTGATAAATGTTTCAAGCAGACAGTGTAAATTTTTGGTGTTTTGTGAAACAAAGACGTTTCCTCCTCTGCTTTTATTAACCTTGGCCTAATCGTCATACGAGTGAGTATTACCCTCAGAAGTGGTTAAAAATAGTTTAGGTTAGTTGAATTTCAATAGTTAAAATTAAATATTTTCTTTTTTTTTTGATAATTTCTTTCGTGTGCTTTTCTTACGGCTAGTATGTGCTACTCACTTTCATGGAACATGCTCATCACGATTGATTTCACTTGTAAGCGTGTGAAATATTTCACTTATTTAATTAAATAAAACACTCAGTAGATAGATCATTTGAAATAGAAGCATTTAGAACTAGTGACATAACGTTACGTTAATAGCTGTGAAGCTACAATAATTTATAGTATATTTTTCTTTGGAATTGAAAGAACAGACGTCAACAGCAGATAGAGGTCACAGCTTTATAAAAATCAAAAAACAAATTGATGCATGTAAAAATAGCTACTTCCTTCTAGATTTTTCTTTTATTTATCATATTAAATCATTAAATATAAATACACGCTCATTAACCATGTGCAATTTATTATTAATACCATGCAATTTCGGTGAACTTTGTAATTGATATTTTCATATTTTTATTATAATTAATTAAAAAACTCAAATGAAAAACAAAATGTGCAAAAATAAACTAGTTTTTTTTATTAAGACAATATTGTTTAGAATTATGATTTCAGATTTATTAGATATATTGATGGTAAACTATTGAAAACTGGTAAGAACTATTTCTTTATTACAATCAGCTTCTGGATCCTCAAATTAATATTCAAATATTCATTATGTGCATGATCACAATAACATATTAATTTTATTTGCTTTTAGAAATTTGTTAAACTTTTTGGATTCTAGCATAAGACTTTAGTTTCTTATTATTTTTGTTGGGATTTTATACAATTTACCACAAAAAATGTAAAAATGCTTTTTAAAAACCTTTAAAAGTAGTAGAAAATAATAAACATTACTTGGAACTACATTTTTTGCTAGAATTCGAATAGTACAAAATTTAACAATTATTTCTTTCAAATACCGAAACTGTTACATTTTTATGATTTATCCTAATTTTGTGTATTTTATTCTAAATCCATATTTTCACCAGTGTGTGTAATCAATAATTTATGGAAAGGTATTTTAAAAATGATAATTTTAAAACAATCATCTTTAATGTGTTTTTTTTCTACTTAATTGGCTACAAAATATTATACGTTGATTAATTATTTTTCAATACTAAGAGAAGCCTAAATATGTATATTCATATTTTTCATGATTTTCATCAAATTAATTTTAGAAAAAAACCTAAATGATTGTTTTTATTACTTGTTAAGGTCAAGCAATTGAAAATTATTTTAGTTTTCTTTAAGACTGTTCTATAATAATTAATATTTTTGGCTAGAGTTTCAAAACATGATCTATATACTAACGAAAGTCTGTAGATTCGAATTGGTTTTGAATGATTGAAAAAATTAATTTCTGTTTGACCCAGATTAACATTTTTTAAATGTTTAAAGCCAATTAGGGACTACCAAACTTCGTTTGTATGTTCTTCATTAGGTCCTAAAAATTCGTCTTAAAATAATCATAATTGTTTGGAAAAACTTGGGATAAACTAAAATACCTTTTTTGATGTATTCCTTTAAGAACATGTATCACCTATAGATTGCTATACGTCACCGGCAAATTAAACAATTAAATTCTTTGAATTTTTATATATATCGAGAACATTATTGAAGTACATTATTAATTAAACATAAATGATTTATAAATCTTGATAAATTTTCTTTTATCTTTGCAGTTTCGTTTATGAAAACTGGATAACCAGCAAAGGATGTACGAAGAAAATGAACAGAGTAAAAAAAGTGAAAACTGTGAAGGGATGGAGCACGCACCAGCCCAGCCAATATTTTCTAACTCCAATAAACCATGCGTCAACGTATGGATGGATAAGATGAGCAAAGGGATTCTCTCACCTTCCCATTTCAAGGAACACTGGAGGATTTGGGTGCCTAAAATTTATAGCCCCGCGCCAAATGATGATTGTCTCAACTGGAATTTCGACGAGGATCTGGCTCAAAAGATGCTCTTCAACACTCTCGAAGAGTTCATTTGTAATGGAGAACCCCAGGTGGTTCTCAAGAACTTGAGCCAACTGGACAACCCTCCATCTGTGTGTGGAAGAGTTTTTAAAATGGGCGAGCCAACATATAACTGTAGAGAATGTGGGGTGGATTCTACTTGTGTCTTATGTGTTAATTGTTTCAAACAGTCTGCTCATCGCTTCCACAAGTACAAAATGGGAACATCTACCGGTGGAGGCTGCTGTGATTGTGGAGACACTGAGGCTTGGAAGAAAGAACCCTTTTGTAAAATCCATCTTGCTGGGACTCAAACGAAAGAATCAGGTACCTGTAAATTACCACAGGATGTTATTGACAGAGCAAAAGCCACGTTTGAAGCTGTGCTTAAGTACTGCTATGAATTACTGTCTCTAGAGCACACACCAGGACTACCTTCGGATTTGCTGGTTAAAGACACAGACGAGAATCCATTATTTCTTTTGGCTATTGCTGATACATATTGTACTGTTCTTTATAACGATGAGCTGCATACCTTCGATCAAGTTATAGGCACTCTCATCCGCGTCATAAAATGTTCTCAACGAGACGCAATAGAGTTTGTAACCAACATCGACAGAGAAGGTAGAGCTGTTGTCAAGTGCTCTGGATTCTCCCATTGCAATGAACTAAAGTCTGAAATTGAAAAATTTATGTCACGAAGTAATAATCGTCCACTAAAAGTTCTTGTAGCTCATGCTCATGTGATAGCTCATGAGATATTTGCCATGAAGTTGTTGGGATGGTTGCAAGGATTCATAAGTCTCTGTGAAGGTTTCAGAGTTCTGTTTAGCAATATAGCGTTAAACACTAAACTACCAGAAATGACAATAGTTGAAGGAATCCTTACAAGAGATTCTCAGCTTTGGAAGTCAGCTAGAACCGCTTGGCATAAACTTTTTATTTCGGGGATGCTTATGGAGTACGAAAGCAAGAAAGCTTTGGCAATTGTCTTTACTCAGAGGTACGGATCTGTCATGAAAGACTTCATCAGAGATGATCATGATCACTCCTTTTCTATTGTTTCTTTTTCCGTTCAGCTCTTTACTGCTCCAACTCTAGCTCATCACTTGATTGCACATCATGACGTATTATTTATACTTTTGAACACTTTTATTTCTGAAAGTTCTCGAAAATGCAACGCAGCTGGGAAATTAGAGTTTGAGAGGAATTCGCCGAATATACCTTTCAAAAGAGCTCAATACATACTTTATGATCTACGATATTTGTTGAGCATTAAGCCTGACACCTGGACTGACGATCTGAGACGTGGATTCTTACAAGGGGTGAATTTATTATTGACGCTGCTGTGTAGTATGCAATGGATGGATGCTGTCCTCAGGCAGGTAGGTCAGCATATGGAATATGAACCAGAATGGGAGTCAGCCTTTAATCTTCATATAAAACTGTCACCTGTGATAAGCCTCGCCTTAGAATGGTGTGGATCTGACAAAATGGTTCTGATAAAAGCTTTCCGATTAGTCCTGAAGAAACTTTATGAGCAACCTGGAAACGATACTAAGCGCTGTCAGGTCAGAGAATTGGCGAATTACAGCACTTCCTGTATACAATATGACGTGTCTTCAGAACCGGTGTCCATACATCTTCCTCTTTCTAGATTCCTTGCAGGACTCTTTATTTACCTTGAACAATATGATCTTCATTTCCAAAGTCCGGAGTTCATGATTCCAACAAAACCAACGCCGGAGCAAATCATTGAACCAGTATTAAGAGCTCAAGCAATGATATCTCAGGTTCACTCTGGCATGTGGAGAAGAAATGGATATTCTCTTCTCAATCAGCTTTACTTCTACCACAACGTTAAGTGCCGCACCGAAATGCTAGACAGAGATATAATTCTACTTCAAGCTGGTGCATCTCTGATAGAAAACAACGAATTTTTAATCCACATTTTAAATAAATTCAACCTTCTTAACTGGGCAGATCCTGAATTTGAAATCAACACTTTGAAGAATCCAGAGGAAGACAGCATTAGACAAACTATTAATTTGGTGGAAGAATTTCTTGGCCTATTAAATACAATTATAGGAGAGAGGTACATCCCAGGAGTTGGTAAAGTTACGGAAGACGATCGTTTGAGAAAAGAAATCATACAGCAGCTCTGCATCAAACCTCTTTCTCATTCAGAATTGAACAAGACTTTGCCAGATAATGTACATCACGAAACTGGGATGGAAAGAGTGATAGACGACATAGCTGTATTTAAGAAACCATCACAATCCTCTGGAGGGAAAGGTGTCTACGAATTGAAGCCGCATTTATACTCCGAATACAATGTATTTTTTTATCACTACACAAAGGAAGAATTGAGTAAGTCTGAAGAAGCGCAACGGAAACGTCGGAAAGCAGCAGGTGAACTGGAATGCTGTCCACCTCCCAAATTACCGAAACTAACTGAAACATTTAATCTCATTGCAAACCTACTTCAATGTGATGTCATGTTTCACATAATGCAAACGGTTCTCGAGCGCGCTCTTAATTTACGAGCCAGAAGTTATTCCGAACCACAAGTACACAAAATACTACATTTGATAGGTTACGCATTACAGGAACAAGAATCTGGAAATTATCCTTTTTTGAACTTTGTCAGTAGAGCTACTAAATGGAATATTTATAAACTTTTGGAAGACCTTGTGGGTAGTCCACGTATAGAAGCTCATGCAGATTTGCTCACTTGGGTTTTGGGAAAATACAGAGAAGTTGCTGGTTCCTCATTGATGGAAACTAGTGCTACACCCGCACCTTCCACTCAACCGACAAAGCCAAGTGACACCGAACCTAATAAAAATGGTAAAGAATGGCGAATGCTGATGGCAGCGCAAAAGCGAGCTAAAATTATGGCTCAAATTACGCAAATGCAGAAGCACTTCATGAAAACGAATGCCAAATTGTTTGAGGAAGCAGAATTAGATGTTAACAATAGCAACGGCCAAGGATCGAATATGGACTTGAGCGATTGTACTCAGGATGCGACGGTTGCACTTGGCCACTATCAAACTAGCAGATTATGTGAAAAGAAAACTGATACCTGTATTCTTTGCCAGGAAGATCAGATGGTAACTGCTTCAGGCCCAGCTATGGTATTGGCAGCTTTCGTTCAACAATCCACTGTCTCCTGTCAGAATAGAGAAAATACAGTTGAACCAGATCCTCTATACCTATCAGCCAATCTGGGTGCATCACCTCACACTCGTACCTGTGGACACGTAATGCATGCTCGCTGCTGGCAGAAGTATTTCGAGATCGTTTTAAATAAGGAAAACAGAAGGCCGTACCGTCTGAGACAACCATCAAGTTTTGACGTAGAAAAACAAGAGTATCTGTGCCCTCTTTGTGAGTGCCTTAGTAACACAGTTTTGCCTCTCTTACCAGCTTTAGGGAGCCTACAGCCAACGTATCAACAGCCAGATCTAAGTTTCGAAACATGGTTGGATGCTCTAAAGCTAATTCTCAGTTGCAAAGTAAAAGAATCCCAGGATTCATCAGAGACGTCTAAAACAACGCATGAACTTACATGTCGTTATTGTACGAATACAAAGCCAGAGGATTCATCAACGGAAGAAGCTTCTTCAGACATTAAAGTTATTTCTTGCCCTGCAAAGAAGATTATCGAAGAATTAGGAGATGCTGGCAATGCTTTTTTATCTCTTTATTCTCAACCCTGCCCTAGGCTTTCTACAAACTTAGTATCCATGATCCATATCTTTGCTCAAGCAACGTATTCAAAAGGTTTGGATGTGAAGCCCCAAGAAGGAGATCCTAGGGTACCTCTTCTAGCCTGGAAATCAACAGCTTACACTGTTCATTCAATAGAGTTTTTATTAAGAGAAACTGATAAACCTCTGCTGGGAGCTTTATCATCGAGGGAAAGGGACAGCTTGGAAGGGCTCGCGAGGATTTCAGCTGTGATGGGGTCAACATGGGCTGATTCAGGTTCGGAATCTAAATCTTCTAATAATGACATGACTATACCTAAACACGCTCTATCTCTCCTCACCGTGTTGCTAGAAAATCCACACGATGGAGTCTGCATCTATGACTGGGATCCATTTGGTATTCTTGTACCGCTAATTAATTCCCTACCAAGTTTATATAACACTACAGCAACTGAAGGACCTTGTATCCTAACTGGAGGAATCACAGAACTCTACGCTTTAAAATTAGTATTTATTGCACTGATAGTTAAAATTTTGTTAACCACGAATTTTGAGGAAAGTGAGGTGATGGACGTAGACGGTGAAGAGGTAGAAGAAGAAGAAGGGAACTGCAACTTTATTTTAAATCTGGCTCAAACGCTAAAAATCTCTGTTGGAAGTCAATCAGTCTCAGAAATCTGGAGACGAGTAAAAGAAGCCTGCTTGCCTTTTTTGAGATGTTGTGCTTTATATTTCCGATACGTAACGGATGTACCGGCACTTGTGGAATTGACAAAAAAAGGTGGCGATACATACGAGAATATTTGTAAATATTTGGGCCTTCCAACGACGTGCAATGAGTTGCTAGATTCAGAAATTGTTATCAAGTTAGCGAAAACCTGGGCAGATCATCCTGGTGTGCAAGCAAAAGAAGCTGCCGTTAAAGAACCATTGAAAGTAAATAAGCTGGTTGATCTTCCGGATGATTACAGCGAACTTATCAATATGGTTTCCTCTTTTGGTTGTCCGAACAGTGATCGAGAAGATTCGAGAAATCCAACTATGTGTCTTGTTTGCGGGGATATGTTGTGCTCGCAGAGTTACTGTTGTCAAACAGAATTAAATAAAATGACGGTGGGAGCTTGCTCATATCATGCGAGTAAGTGTGGCGCTGGAGTTAGCGTATTTTTAAGAGTTCGTGAATGCGAGATTCTTTACATGAAAAGTCCAAATCGCGGATCTTTTGTTTGTCCACCGTATCTTGATGAATATGGAGAAACTGATCAAGGATTGCGTAGAGGGAATCCCATGAGACTTTGCAGGGATAAATATAAGCAATTAAATCAACTTTGGTTGGGACACGGACTGCATGAGGCTGTAGCTAGGGCCATCGAATCTTCCAACAATCTTATGTCAACGCAGTGGCATCATCTATAACCGCTCTAGAGATCTTTAAAAAATTTAGCCTGGACGTTTAACCAAAAATAATGCTAAATCTACGTTTAGTGTAAGTAAACGAGTAGCTGGTAATATTATACAATTGTTAATTTTCTTTTCAAATTTACACACGAGACTGATTGAAGTCTTTTATTTCGAAGAAATCGAGTCATTCTCTTTGTACGTTTCAACAATAGAATGTTATCACTAGGGAATAGAAATGGAGGCAGAGGAGGAGCCGAGATATCCTTAATCGTGCGATGCATCTTTTTGAAAAGATGAGTTATACAATTTTACTGTTAGCAATCATTTATTTTTATTAGTTTTGCTCGAAATCTCCTTGCGTTCATTTTAAAACTTTAGCCATTGCCGTTACAAGGTTTAAAATTCATTTAAAGTTTATTGTACTTTTTAATTTGTAAATTAAATATAAATTCTTTCATAATTAGTAATTAACAGGTTCTTATCATTTGCAAACAGAAGCTCAAGTGATGCCAACTCGGGTAACGCCACTGAAATTAAATTTAAAATTATTTAACGAAATTTGTGAATGCCTGTTGGTTATATCTTCTTATTTGTAATCTTCATTGGAATATTTTTTATTGGCAACTGATCAAGAATGCAGTATTTGTATCCTAAGCAAAAATTTGTTACGCCACTGAGTTTTCAAACGTTATTGAGAGGACGCGTAGATACATTACTATGCAAACTAAAACACCCGTCCAGAAAGGGTTGTGTTATCCAGTTTTGATTTTACTTATGCAAAAAATTGCTTTATTGTTATGCTCATTAGAGAAAGTATCTTCTTTAAAGGAAGGTGTCACCATAAATATAAGCTTCCGAAATATCAGTGCTAAGTAATATAAAAAATGTGTAAGTTAAAAGCAGACATTTTTTTAGGTATTGTATTTTTTAACGTGAAATACATTCCTAAAGTTTCATAAAAATGTTTACATTGAAAATATATATAATTAAAAATTAAAAATTGTATTAGTATTGAGAAAGTTTATATATATGAGGTGGATCCACCTCCCTTTTTAGAAATTGGAGCTTTATTATTATTTTGTAATTTTATTTTTACGATTTGTTAAAAAAAACTCTTAAATATAGTTGACATTTTGTTTTTTCACTACGAAATGCTTTAGACCGTAACTAAAAACATTTCAAATGATAACAAAATTAATAAAACTAGTGCAGATTTGTTTTATTTATTATTATTTTTACTTGAAAAGCTAAAAAGGAGAATCACAGAATAATAGAAGTGATTGGAATATAATTGTAAAAGCAAATATGGGTATAAAATTTTTTATCCACTTATAAATGAAATTGATTCTTTCTAATATAATGATATCGTTAAATATTACTGTCAGTATTTATAGAATTCAAAAATTTTTAAGGAAGCTTATATTACCTTAATGTACAAGTTTCCTTAAATTTAAAATTTTTCAATAGTAATGTTACAGAAAATTCAATTAAATTTTTGCTTATAGGAAGAATGTAAAATACGTGATTTTTCTAATACTTGAAGCAAAAGCTGTAATTTTTATGTAAATGTAGTACTAAACATTACGTTACTTATTATTCACAAATTTTTCTATTCTATTGATTAATCACAATGAGTTATTCTCCCTCATCTAGATCTTATGATCCTTAAGCTCTGCTACAAGGGAAATATATGGTGCCTGCAATATATTATAGTAAGAAACTCGAAACTTTAAACATCTTTTTTAAAATAAATTCTACTTCAACTTAATTATTTTCGAAAATATGTTTGAAATTAAAATGCGTTATTAAGCTATTATATATGTGTTGGAATGTTTAAGAGAAGACACGAAATCTTATAAAAGAAATTTGTAAATATTTTTCTTCGTTTTCTATAATAAATGATTTAAAGAAAAATCTTATTCCCTAATCTTATTTGACCCTTTTTTGCAATTATTCTGTGTATAAAATTTATAGGTACTACTATTTGATCAAATTGTTTAAAATTTATTTTTAGTTTTTGAAAATCAATATAAAAATACCGACCTTACTACGATGAATTCTTCAAATTTCAGTTACCTATGATTGATATAGTACAAATAATTTCAATAAAGTAATCAATTTCGAAGTATATTTTCATCAATCTGATTCAATGACCTTTTAGCTATAATTAAAAGGAAATTTTGTTTCACATCTTGTATCAACTTTTGATATTTTGAATTTCGGCTTTATCGACAGTGAAACTTTGGAATCTAGAAGTTTAAATTTATAATAATTTTTTGAAGGTAGATTTGTTACTTCATAAAATGTGAATTAAAATTAATTGACTTTTTAATTTTAACATTGCAGAAAGGTTTAAAAATACAAAATATTTATACTTTATTGAATTAACCCCTGAAATTATGCTTTCCATCCTACACTTGTGTAAATTGAATCCTCCCCAAAATTTGAATCAGTAAAATTCACTATAAAACAGTTTATATACACTGATTACTGTCATGTACGGCTATTATTAAATTAAACAAAACTCAAAAGAAAATATTTAACCAAAAATGTTTTATTTAAAGCAGCTAGATAAGCACGTGGAGGTCGTCCCCAAACTCCTGAATTTAGATAATATAAATATTATCTAAATTCGTTTATTATTATGTGAGGTCGTTTAGATGTCTTTCAACCGAAAGAAAGGCAGTACTTTTAAACTCTTCTGTCGTTCTCTACTCTTTCTTTCTGATAACCCTATTTTAGGTTTTAAAAGATAAACTTCTGATCGTTTTGAGATTCGACGAGATGTAAATTTTTCAGACTAGTTAGTACTTATAATTTTTGTTAATTTCTTGTTATTTTGGCATAGGCTCAGTTTCATCTTTTTTTATTTAATTAAAAATATCACTTTTCGATGTGAAAATACGCAAAAAGAAAGAAAGGCAAACGTTCCGGCCACATATGGGGGCCCTCTTCTGTGCCATAAATTCAAAGATTAATTCAAAATTTCTGTAGAACATTAGAATATAGGAAATAATTAAATTAGGAATTATCACGGAATTCAAAAACTTACCTTATAGCTTGAAATTCACAATGAAGTAGTCCAGTATGCAGCATCATGAATTGAAAAAATATCTAGAGTTCACTGTGAATAAAAAACCGGATAAATGAAAAAAACATAACAAATTTTGCACACGAACCGACCGGAATTTTTTAGAAAATTTTATTATTAGGCCAAATTGGTTATCAATGGCAAAACGCGAACATATTTTACATTTTTGAAAACTTTGCGGTGAAGACTTTGTTACCGGAGTCTCTCACAGAATGATCTGAACTGTTTTAAAAACCGTCTCGAGACATATGGCTTTGCTGACCGAAAATTCTTTTATATAAGCAATCTTGAGAGGTTCTTTTCCTCCTTGAAGAAGACTGTTGTCCTATACCTAGTACAGAATTTCGAGACGTTTATGTTCATTTTCACGAGTGGACGCAGGCGTGTATTTTTCAAGAAAATGATTTTATATATCAGCTTCACGGACAATCCATTTAACACAGATTTTGCAAGCTTATTATAATATCCATATTATTTAAAATTTTACTCAATATTATTTGAGTATGCACCGAATAAAAAAATTGAATGTTGTTTATTTCGAATTTAGATTTAATCTGATGTTTTAAAAAATTGTAATAAATTTATCTTTAAAAATTAATAAAAAAAATGCAATTTACATATTCGTGATATTATGTATCACATCTGAAAGTATTATTAAATTTAACTAGTTCTGAAAATGGTTAGAACTGTGATATATTCTAGCTTTATAGTTAATTTGCCATTTTTGAATTTTAAAGTGACATGCTTGATAACATGTCTAGTATTATATTGACCCAAATTCATAGAATTTTTGTTAATTTCTTGTTATTTTGGCATAGGGTCAGTTTCATCTTTTTTTATTTGATTAAAAATATCACTTTTCGATGTGAAAATACGCAAACAGAAGCTAAGTAGGGTTTTCACCGCAGATCGCGACACACTATTGATACTTGCGACCAATTGACTACCAGTGAGCTTCTACGTAAGAAAACTCCGAATCTTGGTAACAAGAGTATTTCGGAATACTCTTAGTGGCGCAATCTCGTGTTTGTCTCCCCTTGGAGAGAAGTTTTTTGATTATTTACATCCGCCCAATTACTTGTTTCGAACCGTGGATGGGCCATTCTAAATGGCGTGATATTAGAAAATAGCTGTTGCTAACTGAATTTTTTGATGAAGTAGCCATTTCAAATATTGTTGAAATATTTGGATCATATTTCATGATACCAGATTTTTAATGAATCAAATACCGATATTAATAAATTAAATCGATTCCTGTGATTTTTATTTATGGATTCTGATACCTTACCTATTTTTCATAATTAGAAAAATAATAGTTCAGATCCTTTTCACAAATAGCATATACACTGGCCATGGTAGCTTGTAACTATCCAAGTTTTGTTTATTTTATTGAAGCACCTTGGTACTTTTATGTATTATAAGAAAAATAGAAAATTACGGTAGGGAATATAGAGAAACTATACAAAAACTATTGAGAAAATATGGAAACACTATGCATCATTGATACTTGAATTTGAGGGATTTATCACGTGAATCTGATTTTAATATGTATCCATCTAACGACGTAGCCAAATAGAGCTGAAAATGAATGTTTGCACTAGTCTACTTATACACTAGTATATACTTATTTTAAAATATTAAGACATAACATTTTCAGGCATTTAGATTTTCTTGTACACTCAGAAAAAATATTTGATTGAATCAAACAAAACTATTTGTTTGAAAGACATTGATTTAAAAAAATGATTTATTTGAATTTAATAAAATTTATTTGATTCAAATCAAGTATCTTTGAAACAAATAAATTTTTGCCTTAAATCAAACAAATGATATCTTTTAACATATACAAATGCAATGATTTGCTTATTTTGGAGAAAAATTTATTTGATTCAAACAAATATTCATTTGCATCAACGACCTTGTCAAGGTGCTCGGTTACCGGCGCTTCAGGTGGCACACGAATTCATTTAATAATTTTACATTGTCATTACTGAAAAACTTTAGCCGCCTTGACATGCTCATAAAAATTACCAGTGTATATGCTTCCACCGGAATTCCGATGAAAGCCTTTACTCTGGTAATCAGTGTATGTTTTGGAATATGATGTCTTTAATTTAATTTGTAATATATATAATATCCTGGTGCGGTGGTTGTGAATCTATTTTGTTAAAGACACTGAGATTTGCTTATATTCAGTTATTTATTTATCATATACGAGGTATCTACAGATTAAATTGCGCGTGAGAATGTTTTTGTATATGCTCATACGAGGACAGTTAGAAGGTAAGTAAATTTATGTGACCTCGGTGCATATACGAGTTTTTATGCGTACCCTCGAATCTAATCTAGTATTCATCATGATTCTCGTCCATTGCACTTGATATTTCGCGACTAGTTCCGGCCATTTTGATTTTCTCGATCTTGTGTAGTAGTAGCGTATTGTAATAGAGCATGCGCAGTTCAAATGTACAAGGCTTTGTCAGTACGGTGCCAACGCTGTACGAAGAAGAAGAAGAATAAGAAGAAATTTACTCTCCGCGGTATGTTTACAGGCACATGCGCCGTTCAATTTTTACATTACATTACTCTATATTGTAATACACAAAATTACGCTACTTTCAACTGTAGCGTAAAAACGAGTTTACGCGCCAGAGGCACATAAAAATAATTATGTATAAATAGCGTCTCGCAGTTTTGTAAGTGTTGCAGAATATGCTTATCTTTTCATCAACACGGAGAAACTTTTTGTAGGAAAAATGACTAAAGTTGGTAGCAGAGCCCTAGCGGACCAGGTTGAGAGAACGATCAGATTCAGAGTATTCTCTGACCGTTCTCTGAATGTTCTCTGACCTCGCATTATTATGGCTAAGAACGGTAAAAAGAGTATTTAAAGCATTGCAATTAGGATTCTGTAGCGAAATTTGAATTAGAAGGTGTTGGAATAAATACACATTTTTTTCAGCGATAAAAACTAGTAAAATATCGTACACCTGGCATTGAAGGCAGTGCAGCGGTTCACAATTGTCGGAACGTCTCCATCGCTAGGATTGGCAATTGGTAGAAGTGAGATAAAAAGTAGTTGTGTCTCACTCCGACCAATAGTCAACCTTGACGATGGAGACGTCCCGCCAATTGTGAACCGCTGCACTGCCTTCAATGCCAGGTGTACGATGTTTTTCTAGTTTTTATCGCTGAAAAAAAATTTGTATTTATTCCTACACCTTCTAATTCAAATTTCACCACAGAATCCTAATTGCAATGCTTTAAATACTTTTTTTACCGTTCTTAGCCATAATAATGCGAGGTCAGAGAACAGTCAGAAAAAACGGTCAGAGAATAATCTGATTCTGATCGTTCTCTCAGTCGGGTCCGCTAGGGAAAGTATCAATCGTCAACATTTTAATCCAGAATAATCCGTTTAACTAAAAAATGAATTTTAGTTCAGTTTAATTGGAAACTTCTTACTAGGAATATAGAACGGCTATCTCTTGACATGGTAACAATATTTATGGAACACTGTTACCATTTTGTCATGGAGCATGTCGTCTGGAATATAACTGCAAATAAATCTTATATCTTTTCTCGAAAGTATGATGGTGCCGTAGTCATAAAAACAGCTTTTGGTGCCACTTGTTTTGTGATCTCAGTCACGATCTCTCGTATTCTCTTTTCACGAAGAAAGTCAACAGATGGTTCGCGAATCAACGTGTGCAGGAAAAGTCGTAAGTTTCAAAAGTTACAACTCGAATGTTCGTAAAGGTGTAGTGGTATGCCGTAAAAAGACTAGAAAAAAACCATTGAAACTGCAATAGACAAAATAAAATAACGAAGGAAACAACTATTTTTATTTAACGTACCTAAAGACCGTTGTACCTTACTGGATCGAAGATTAATGTTTTCTAACTAAAAGTTTTAATAAAAATATATTTCATGTGAAAATTACTATTCACGTGATTAAATCTCAATCTTAAATTAATTTACTTATAAACTTACTTAGCTTCTTCTTTTTACTAACTCCCTAATTCTGAATCAATAAAATTCACTGAAAAACAGTGCATATACACTGTTACGTCGTAACAATGATATATTTGCTATTTTTTATACAATATTTGTTCGTCGTACGGTTGAAATGACCTTTCGTACACATAGACGGTTCGAACACGGGATTTACGATTATAGATATCTGTTCAACAGATTTTGGAAACAAATTGTACTTTCTGTTTTTACGTTCATAACTTCATAAATTTCGAACATCTTTATTTTATAATTTTATGCAGTTATGAACCTTTATGTTTCTTCGCTTATATCTTAATAACTATAATCCTCAGCTCTCGACCTTAAACACGATCGTCTAAGACATTGTAATTCCTCCGTCTTGGGACTCACTCAAGTAGGCCCAAAATTTTATTACCCTTTTGTGTATTTCGCTAGCCTTTGTCATACTATTTTTGAATTGTAGCGTTTCGGATTTACCATGCCATCCCTTCCTAACTGCACCCAGAAAAAAGTTTCTTTGAATCAAACAAAATTTCTTTGGATCAAAGAAATTTGTGCATTGTCAGGGGGTCAAAGAAAAGTTTCTTTAATTGAAGGAAATTTCTTGGTTATTTCTTTTTCTTTGAATTAAAGAAATCTTTTCTTTTTCCAACAAAATTGTATTTTCAAATGAAAGAGATATTTTTTATAATTAAGGAAAAGCTTGACTGTTTACAATAAAGAAATTTTTTGACTTAACAGAAGAATTTACTTCAATATACAAAATCTTTATTTGTCTTAATCAAAAAATTTATTAAAATTAAACAAAAACGTTTTTATTCCGAGCAAAAAATTTATTTTGATTGAATAAAATTTTAATTAAAAATAAATATATTTTTCTTTAATTTGCTTGAAATATGTTATTGGAATAAATGTTCAATAGTTCGTTATTCCTCTGAACCAAATATGTTGATTATTTTGAAACTTTTTTACAAATACTTCCTTTTTAAGGAAGTAAATTAGCCTTTTTAGTACCATGTAAAGATGTTAATATAATGCTAAAAATGCTAATTTACATTCTTCAAGAAGAACTATTTGTATAAATATAAGCTTTAAAGTAATACACATGATGGTTCGAAGAATTAAATCACTATTGAACATTAATTAAAATAATATTATTGTTTGCATTTGGTAAATATAGAGTATTCATTAATAATAATAAGTTAACATTTCGTACAAATATTCTCACGATTTAACCTAAAAATATTATAAGTAACAAATAAGTTTTCTTTTTCTTTCTGAATTTTTATTAAAAACGAAACGTCATCCCTATTGAAAAATTTGACGTAAAAAATGACGTAAACAATAACGTAAAAAACGACGTAAACAATAACGTAAAAAACGACGTCAAAAATTACGTAAAAAACGACGTCAAGAATTGGGATAGTTTTTTACGTCATTTTTTACGTCAAGTCTTTCGTTAAGAAGCCTTAACAATTATTTATATTTAATCGCCTACTAGATATTGTAATTAAGAAATGCCCATCAGTAAAAGAACTATTATATAATGTAATAATTTATTTCAAAGTGGAATGGGCATTCCGTAAAGGAGTGACATATAAATGTAAGAGGAAAATAAATAGTACAATATTTTATGATTAACTTTAGTTTACTGATTCTATAAGAGTATATTGAATTAAATATAATGAATCGACTATATTTTTATAATAAGAGTATAAATTAGGTACCACACACAAAACTCAGTGCCATTATTTAGAACATGCACGCACACTTTTTCAATATCACTTGTCAAGACAATAGATTGTTGACGTAAAAAATGACGTAAAAAACTATCCCAATTCTTGACGTCGTTTTTCACGCCATTTTTGACGTCGTTTTTTACGTCATTTTTTACGTCAAGTTTTTCAATAGGGCACAAATCTTGACAATTGCCTTCACACTTGTTACCATCACGAGCTTGAGACTCGTATGATAGTACTTATGAAATTAATGATAATTAAGTCGAACAAGAACTAAAATCTTTCACAGAAATAAAATAAAAATCCGAAAGTAATTTCCTGCGTATATGGATATATATTTATAATTTCTTTGAATGGAGTAAAATTTTTATTTTATGGTAATCATTAAATTATTCGCTATAGTGATAATGAAATAAAATGAACAGAAACTTCGTTCGGATTCCTTAACAGAAGAATAATATTAAGGTGTCTTAGTTAAATACGTAAAAATGTGAAGAGATTAACATATTACAATGCGAACAAGGCGTAGAAAAATAATACAACGAAATTTTCCTATAACCATAAATTCTAAATTCACAATGTTTAAAATCTTTTTTTTACATTCTAGTATCAACAGTTACTTTTTTAACCTTTTTCTCAAATCTTATTGTGTACGATGAATACTTTGCTCTACACTATGAATCATTATATACTATGAAGTACTTGCCTTCTCCTGAAATTTGAACACTTGTTGGAAACTTGTTAAAGAGTTTATCGTAACTGACTGAAAGCAATCTATTAGTTAATTGAACATTGAATGCACAAATATGAGATGACCAACCGTTAGTAATTATGTTTTTCACCATAAAAAAACACCTTTTTTCGGTGTTAAGTAGAATATCAACGATTTCAGCAAAAAGTGGTAAATGATCTTTATATCCAATAGTAATTACTATGGATGGTTGATATTTAATGTTTTGAATAGTAATCCATGACACCGAATGTAACTCGAAATTTATGTAGAAATCAGCGGACAATATATTGTTCATATCTAGTAATGTTTGATCAGCAATTTTTTCAGCACGTCAATATTCTGTTTTATCAATAAGAGAATCTTTGCCCATAAAACTGTAGCACTGCTGCAGTTGATTTTTTAAAGCAAGCGTGTAGGGCAAGTTTATCCGTGAATTCGATACATGTGCAGTTACTTTTGACGGTTTATGTTTAGCCTCCGCTCTCATACACCAGACATTTCGAAGTGGACCAATAAGTTCTATTATCTTTGGATAGTGCAAAAGAAAATGGAATTTTGGCTTCAATTTCTCTCCAAAGAGTTCTACATAAAGTTCATGATGTTCAGTGATTAATGTTTTTAGAAAACCAATAAAGTCCTTATTGAAGTACCTCAAGTTGATAATTTCACCAATACTTTTAAGATGTAAATATAAATCCCAGTACTCATCATTCTCTGGAATGCAATCACCAATTATAATTCCGAAGTATTTAACAAAAGTTCAAGTTTCCGAAGCTGAGAAGCCTAACTTGTTCTGTTTTAATTTTTCTTGGTTTAAACATGGTACAGCATTTCCTTTATCTACGGGGCCATAATTAAATGCCAAGAATCTATCATTAAGATCTTGTAAAGTAAAAAGGTTTCTTTGAATATAATGTAATATTAACGCGCTTAAATCGTAGACACAAACACCTTCCCAGAAATCATGCATAGTGTCGAAAAAACCATTTTCCATCAAGTGACAGGAGGGCAAATCGTTCCAAACACAGTATTCACTTATACCTGTTTTAGAAGCGTCGTCTAATTTAAGATCTTTTTCATAATAACTGCTTTTTCGCAACAGATCCGGATCAAAAAGATCCTTGAAAATAGCCCTATTCCCAAATGTCTTTCTGTCAGTATCGCGGAACAATAAAGTTAAAAAATATGTTTCAATGTGGATTGAAACTGTGGCGGTAAAGTGGGTAGCATAAAATAAGTTGCTCCTATCTTATCTACCCCAGTATGAGAGCCTGCGATATTATTTGTTTCATATTCGTCAAAATATATTATCAAAGGAATTACTATTTTACCTTCAAATTTCTTTCTTATTTCAGTCCATAGTTTTCCATGCACGATATTACACATGTACTGCCGATCAACCTTATTGTACAAGTACTCCATGTAATCTAAAATAATGTTTAAAAAACCTGGTAAACCGAGAAAAATGTTGAGAACTCCTGTCACTGAAATAAACTGTCCTTCGACTTTTACATTTTCCTCTGTCTTAATTCCGTTAATTAATTTGTAGGTTTAAAAACTCTTCACGCCTCTCTAGTGACGAAAATATTGATAATATTATTTCATCTTCAGGATTTAGTTGTAAAAAAACAGTGTGATCGATTTCAAGACCTATCACAGTGAAAGTGGGGTTAAGTCTGCAATTTAATTTTTTCAATTCTTTTGATTTACACATATTGCTAAGTTAATACTTACGATAAAACTCTGGGATTGTGTCCGCAAATCCCCACGATGCCAGAAGATCACAAGTTTCTTTGTCATCCATTGCACTCAAAATTTTTAAATGGTCGATTCACTTGGCGTCGATCCGGCTTTCCCGGCATTCACACGAGTGGAAACATGTGAAGACGGAAAAACCAAACATTCAAACTGAATATGATGTGACATGTTTTAGAACATATCTGCTTTTGTATTGACCCATAATTCATAGAATATTTATTTGTTTTTTTTTTGGCATAGGGCCAGACTCTTTTTATTTTCACATTACCATTTTTATCAATGGCAGATATAAAAAAAAAACAAACGTTTGATAAAAATGGTAATGTGAAAATAAAAAGAGTCTGACCCTATGCCAAAACAAAAAACAAATAAATATTCAAACCAATTCAAACTGAACTTCTCCGCGCAGTCGCAGTACACACCTATTGTGATTTCCAAAAACATTTTCTTTGATCCAAAGAAAATATTTTTTTCGTTGAAAACAATAAAATTGAAGAAATTATTTCTTAAATTTTCGTCCGTATCTTATTTGAATAAAAAAATCATGTTTTTAAATCAAACAAATAATGTGTAAAAAATACTTTCTTTGATTCAAAGAAGGGTAAAAACGTGATTCGTTAAAATCAAATAAATTTATATTTATTCTAAAAGTATTTTCGCTTTGGATCTAAAAAACAAAGTTGAAAAAACGATTTCTTAAATTTAAACAAAACTTTTCTCTGGGTGTGAATTTAGAGACTGAAATCGATGTCCCCACCCTTTAATTTTAACCAATTATGTACCACTTCTTTCCCCACTTATTTTCTTCAATTTTCCCACCTTCTGATATCGTAAAAACGGACTCCGTACTTCGAAGTTCTCGAAAGGTGAGAAAATAGTATATTACGTGCCTAGGCGCACAATGAGGGTTATTGCGTGACGAGCGACAATGCTCGTAGGAGATCGAAGTCAAGGCGTAGTCGAGACGAAGCTGAGACAAAGCCGAGACGAAGCCGAGGCGCGATCAGTCCTGCGAGCATTGTCGCGAGTCTCGTAATTTCCCGAATTGTGTGCATTGGTACGTATTCTATTTTATGTGCCACCGGCGCGCAAACTCGTTTTTTCGCTACAGTTAACAGTAGCGCAATGTAGTACATTGCGCTACAGAGGAATGAAATGTAAAAATTGAACTGCGCATGCGCCCATAGCAATGAAACGAAGCACAATCTTCTTCTTATTTTTCTTCTTCTTCGTACAGCGTTAGCATCCTACTGGCAAAGCCTTGTACATTTGAACTGCGCATGCGTCTACTAAAATCCATTACTACTACACAAGATCGATAAAATCAAAATGGCCGGGACTAGTCGTGACCTCAGCTTCGTCTTGGCTTTGTCTCGGCTTCGATCTCCTGCGAGCATTGTCGCTCGTCACGCAATAACCCTCATTGTGCGCCTAGGCACGTAATATATTATTATGTACTTTTGGTAATCCATAAATTCTAGCTAATAATGTATTCGAAGTAAACACAAAATAGGAATAATAAAAAATTTGGTTGACTCCGCTATCTTACTTGCTGACAAATCCTTCCACAATGAAAATTTGGATATTATTAAGAACTATTTAGAGTTAAATAATTATCCAAAAAATATTATCACAAAACATATTAATAAAAGAATTATTGAATTAAATGAGAGGATCACGAAACCCAACCAAAACATAGATATTGAAAAGAAAGAAAAAGAAAAAATGATCACAATTCCTTACTATGGCATTTAGAAAAACAAATTTGTTTTTTTACGGTTGGGAAACGATTTCACCAACAATAGTAGGGTTTTTCAAAGTAAAGCTCGTAAGAAAATGGGGCATCTCAGGCTGTGGGTCATGTAACTAATAATCGAAGTGCCGTTGCAATGATATCACAAGTCTACGTTCTAGCTTACGGACTACGAATGCGCGAGTTCGAACCCAGCTTGGAGCAGAATTATTTTCATATTTCTTCAGCTTTACTGCATAAATTTTTAAATTGACTAATATAATTACTAATATTGTTTCATAATTGTGCACGATAATAAAAGTCTGAATAATTTCTCCTTTTACATAGGTTGTCAATGATAAGTAGAAAAATGAAGGTAGAAACGTGAAAAGAGAAGAGGGAGAAAAGGATCGATGAAAGGGAAAGGAAAATTTTTGCTTTTCTGCGTCGGAAAAAGTCAGATAAAAAAAGGAAAAAGTCCGATAAAAAAAGGAAAAAGTTCGATAAAAAAAGGAAACATTCTGACAAATTTATATGAACTTTTTAGTATTCCAATTATGGAAAAAAGTCTGATAAATTATAGTTGAAATTCCGAAATCAAAACAGTGATATTTTACTGTTTTGAAAACGTCTTAATTAGACATTCGAGTAGGAAATTGTATGATGTTTTTTCGGAAGAAGTCTCCTATTCTATAGTACAATTTCCGATGGTGCGTAAAGTCCGATAAAAAATAGGAAAATGTTCTATAAGGATGTTCTGGGGTTAAAATGCCATAAATTATAGAATTCCGCCTAAAAAAACAGAAGAAACTAAGATATATTTTTCTCAGTGTATGTTAGTGATGCATCACGATAATATTCAAGCTGACTCTTACAACTGTGCCCTAATCATGTTATATTGAATCCTGTAAGATTGTTATGGTTTAGTTATTTAGAAGTTCAAGAACTTTGACTCATCTAAGTGTTAAGAAACTCTGTTCTCTAAATTAAGTTCATAGCAGCTGTAGAGCTAATAGGTAATGTGCGTCACACTATCCAATTATTGTTACAGAACTCACGAAACATTGCTCCGCACAACTGTATAGGATAACAATTTATCTGTATTTATGATTGTTGAGGATGTTACTTTTGTATTATGTATTATTATTGTCTGTATTTTCTGTAAATCTTATAAAAAAGTTATATAACCATGTTTTGTGTTAAATTTTTTTTTCTTTGATTTTTATTATTTTATACTTTAGCTCAAATTATACATTATTAAAACTGATATATAATTATAATAAAAAAATTTTCTTCTTTGCTGAAAAAACTAGTCACGACAGGAAATTGGTGACATTTTTTTTTCTCAAATCCCAGAAGCATGGGGTGTCCATGATACAGTCGATACCATTTACGACCTCATAATAAAGTTCCAACCTCAGCCAGATCGGTTGGACGTGGTAGATCTAGTCGGCCGTTGGCGATGATCGATAGTGTCTTTCTCATGTAAAAAAGTTCGTTGTGAATCTATCTCCTGCTGTGATTCCAGAGTTCCGAGTTCCAATGAAAAAGAAAATACGTCCTTTGAGATGTTTGAGCGGCCAACGGGACAGGAATAAAACATTCAAGAAAAATATTAGAGAGAACTTTTGCAACAAATCTTATTCTCCCAAACAAATCTCATTACTTTGTTATACGTACAACTATATTCAAATGCTACATAATATGGCTATTGCTGTGTTACGTTGCAGTGAAATTATTTTAAAAAACCAAATCGATTTGAAAATCATGAGATTTTTTGATTGTATTGAACACATTGTTACTTTTAGATTATTTACTTTTCATATTTTTACCGATGGGGTTTTCACTCATGAGTTGATTCCGAATCAAACAGTGTATTTCAAGTATTTTTTCTCTTAATAAGGAAAAATAACGCTAAATAACGTTAAAGCTGCAGTCCCGTAAATACTCGTCGACTCACTGCGACTCGCTCGTATTTCATAACGCTATTCGTCACTTATTTAGAAATACTCGCGAGTGAAAACTCCTCGATTTTTATACAACTTCCGGATTTTCTTCTTTTTTTATTACAAAATCTTTTATTTAAATTTGCATTTTTATAATTTAGTAAAATTTGAATTTTAAATTTCTCAATTTTTTGTCTGAATTATTTTATTACAATTTTTTATAAGGGGGAAAGGATCCGGTCCAAAAATGGCAAAAAATATTTTACATAGTTTATGGATGGCCCTTAGGGCTGCGCAGTAGTTTTTTATGGCAGATTTATATAGGTATGCAGGGTTGCGGTCTCACCTGGAAACATTGAGAACCCTGTAAATGGTCTGGAATTTGATTTCAAGACCATGGTTTTTTTAGTACACGGAGAAAAATAGTGCAAGTGATTTTTCTTTACTTTCGATCAAAGTTGGATCAAACACATGAACATGTTGGAAATTATTTAGTATCACTGTAATTATTTGTGATGTATCAAATGTTCAGGAATGAATCACAGTTCGGTGAAATTCAGAAGTGTAGAATAAAGTATGAAAGCATGCAGTAAAGATTTCTAAAAATATATATTATTACTCGTAATATAATTATAAAAAACCAATCTTTTATTCAATCTCAAAAATACTAAAGCTTTCCGTTTATTCTACTCTACGCTTCACTCGAGAGTTCCGTAAACCGTGAATCCCTAGATTTATTCCACCAGCTATATCTATTCACGCAGAAACGAATGAAAGTAATCCGCATCATTTCTAGGCTGCCGTGGCTTGCATCTATTTCATCCCCCCCTGGTCTCATGCTGCTTGAAGATTTTCTCGGCATCTCTGTCAATGTGACGTCTAGTTCTTCAGGTCCAGGGCTGTTGAATTCTGGTTCCTCTATCATTGTTTTTTTTTCATTCCTTGTGGAGCGTAGTCCCTGTCGACTCATTATCTTCAATTCCCCTTTTGTTTATTTACTTTTTTGTACTGTCACCTTTCTTCGTCCTAAATTCACTCAGAAATCTGTCTAGCTCTTTCATGCCTCATGGCAGGATATTTTTACTGGTCGGTGGTGATAGGTGGACTCTATGCAATGGTTTTTTTCCGTCGAACAAATCCAGTGGGTTCATATCTTAACTATACAATGTACTATTTTTTCGTAATCAGTGATCCTCACTTCTTTTTAAACTCTTCATGTCCCACGTTGGGCGCTAATGTAACTTTATTTCTTATTTCTTATTATAATTTTCATTAGGACTATGAAGTTAGAGGTTCAGGCATGAGAGTAGAAATGAAGATCCCTTGAAAAACTATTTTTTATTATATTTCAGATTCTGATTTCCTTTTACATTAATTTAGAATCTCATTTGACATAAAAAAGAATAAGGAAGGAAATCAGAAGATTAAATTTAAACTACTAAATTTCTTAAACTTGGACGTATAGATTACTATGGCTTTACTAGGCTCTAGTTTTTATTTAGCTAATAAATGTGATGTGCTTAGACATCCGCTTTTCGCTTGATTTACTCTGTTAATAATAATGATAATTAATAATTTATTTCTACGCTATCCAGATTTATACATAAAAAGAAAATCCCCAACCGTGTGATAATGCTCGCGATAAAAGTCTATAATATTGTGGCTCGTACATGAGAAGAAAATTCCCTCTTTCCTAGATTCGCAATGGCTCCCCTCAGCTGCAGGCTACTGCAAACTTTAATCCCCAGAGTTCCTTTAAGTGAGAATATGGTATTCTCAAAATAAGTGAGCTCAGGGTGATCGTAGGTTGGGTACGAATCTCGACTCGTGAGTTGGGCAACAACCCTATTGCCTGTCTTGAAAGCAGACCAGTGAAGTGAATCAGAGCTCGTCTAAAAGGCAGCAACCTTTT
This sequence comes from Diplolepis rosae, assembly GCA_030998225.1. NCBI lineage: Eukaryota > Metazoa > Arthropoda > Insecta > Hymenoptera > Diplolepididae > Diplolepis > Diplolepis rosae. The sequence goes on from JAPYXD010000710.1 coordinate 644,408, forward strand.
AGCCTGCTCAGAAAGCACTCCGTAAGCGTTTGTAGCTCGCTTGCGAGTCGCTGGAATGTCTTCTCTGAGCCCAGAATCCCCTTTTTTATCTGTCTCCGAGCAGCCTCTCACTCTGGTCCAGTTGCGGATGGTGGGGAGTCTCGCGTCTGCGCTCCGCAAGAACCTCGCGATGCCGGCTACCCAGCTCTTGCGCCTACTTCGCGGTGCGCGTGGTTGCCCTTCGACAGGGGCCACATTGTGTATGCTTACAATAGTTATAATAAAAATTTATATCAAATATTATTTATTAATTATGCTATAATATATTGTATGTATTAATAATTGATTATATTGAATTTTTTGTTATACCTTTCGGCAACGTATCCTATCTGATACCAGAGATGAGGTGGGAATGAACTGATTGTATTGAATCGGGGCAGGGATTTTACGTTCAGACGAGGAGCGGGGGGGTCGATTATCGCCCTGATGATTGCCGCGCCCCCCTTGCCACAAGGATAGGCGACTGGTGCGTCCTCGAGGTAATAACCTTCTGTGACCACCAGTGTATTGAGTTTAGCATCCAGGAACGGAGTCACCCAGTAAATACGGGAAGAGGCGGCAAGGTAAGGAGTCCCTCCTGGAACACAAAACGACTCAGCAAAGACAAGCTTCGCCAACATCTTGAAGAAAGCAGGCTCATAGATGAGCTTGGTTGGGCAAGGTCTGCTGGGTCGTTGGAGGACACTGTGCGGGCGGCGAGGCGGAAAGTGGTCGAAGCATGTGACCACTCCATGCCTCGCCGCGGGCACGGCCACACCGGGGACTCGATGTACTGGTGGAACGACCAGTTGTCTGTCCTGCGTCGAAAATGCCTTACAGCGCGGCGGAGATTTACCTGCTCAAAGGATGATCCTCTGCTGCGCGAGGCATGGAAAAGAGCTAAATCAGCTCTGAGGCTAGGCATAAAGAAAAGCCGACTTCAGTGCTGGAAAGACTTGATCGGGGAAGTCGAGAAGGACCCATGGGGTCTCGCCTTCAAAATAGTCACTAAGAGATTGGTGACTAGAAGAAAGACCCCGGGCCTGGATAATCCCGATCGAGTCAAGTACAATGTGCGAAGCTTGTTTCCACACGTGGAGCCGTTCCAAAGACAGGAGCGAAGTTCCTGCGTGGTCCGGCGCGAATAACTCTTCACTCTCGAAGAACTACAGAGAGCGGGTGGAAGGCTCAAGGCAAATACAGCGCCGGGGATCGATGGGTTGCCGAACGAGATCCTTAAAGAGGCGATCGGGGTATACCCGGAGATCCTCCTTAAGGCTTTAACTCCTGTCTCCTGCAGACTGGAAGAAGCAGAGGTAGGTCCTGCTGAGGAAGGGCAACAAACCTCCAGGGGACGCCTCATCGTATAGACCAATATGTCTATTGGATACGATGGGGAAACTTCTGGAGGAAATGATGCTACAAAGACTACAGGGTCACATGGTCGGCGAGAATGGTCTCTCGGAAAACCAGTTCGGCTTTCGGAAAGGCAGGTCCACAGTTGACGCCATCCAGGCAGTGGTGGACATCGCCACTAAAGCAAAAAGAGGAACTGGCAAGCGTAACGGATTCTGCGCGTTGATCAGCATTGACATACGCAATGCGTTCAATACCGCGAGATGGAACATTTGCATCGAGGCGATGGTGCGGAAAAAGGTTCCAGACTATCTGTTGCGAATGATAGATGACTTTCTGAGCGACAGGTGGGTGATATACGAGGGCGAAAAATGGTCTCTCAAGGAAGAGATAACATGAGGCGCCCCCAAGGGTCGCGGATGGCTTCACTCGTTTGGAATGTCATGTACGATGATTTCCTGCGCATGGATCTGCCTGCTGGAACAAGCATCATCGGCTTCGCGGATGACGCACTTGTCGTGTCCACTGCTGACAACGTCGGAATCCTGGAGCTGAGGATCAATGATAGTCTGTGGTGGGGAAAGCGTTGGTTAGATAACAGAGGCCTGAAAATGGCCCCTGGAAAGACCGAGGCTTTGCTGGTCACAGACAGGAGATCCTTCAAATATCCGAAGATCGCTCTCGGCGAAAATGAAATCGAGTGGAAAAAGAGCATTAAGTACCTGGGAGTGTAGTTGGATCGAAGGCTTAGCTTCAGCGAACACCTGCAGATCGCAACTGCCAAAGCCATCCAATGTGGGGCCGCCCTGGCTCGGTTCATGCCCAACATTGGTGGACCCAGGGAAGCTAAGAGAAGGCTGGTGGCGAGCGTGGTAAATTCGAAGCTGCTTTATGCAGCTCCGATCTGGACAAGTCCCCTTAACAACCATGCTATCCTGAAGAAGCTGTTCTCGGCACAGAGAGGTGTGGTGATGAGAATTGTCTCAGCATACCGAACTGTGTCGACGAGTGCTGTGCTGGTCCTGGCGACCTTCCCGCCAATTGACTTATTGGCGGAGGAAAGGAAAGAGGCCTTTCAACTCCGTAAGGAGCTCACCTGCTTAACCAACCCGCGGGAAATTGCTCGCGCGAAGGAGGCCATCTGCAAGGATGGAAGGCGCAGACTCGTCGAGAAACCGCAGACGAGATGGCATGGTGACCAATCCGGGAGATGGACACACCGTCTAATCGCGGTGCTCGGCACCTGGCTGGATAGAAAGCACGGTCAAGTCGGCTTTTACCTGGTGCAAGCGCTTTCAGGCCATGGTTGCTTTAATGCGTACCTGAAGCGCTTCAAGAAAAGAGACAAGTCGTGTAGCTACTGCGGATCCCTTGTGGACAATACAGAGCACACACTCTTTTTCTGTGCCAGCTGGGGCGTGGCAAGAGAGGCTGTCGGTCGGGAAGTGGGCGCACAACTCACCCCTGACACGATGGTCAAAAATGGATACTTATCGAGTCATTCGTCACCGTGGTGATGAAGACGAGGGAGCTCGATGGACGTGCAGAGCGCAGCCAGAACGGGGGCCAGTAGAAATCGCATCGGGGCCTGCACCCGCGGTCCTGCGTCGTGGGCGGACTTGGCTATCGGCGTCGCTCAGGGGAGTAATCGCTGTATTCCTCCCCTGACTGGCACAAAAACGTAATGAAGCCAGATCAAGCACAATTTGTAAAAATTGTAAAGCCTGGCACAGCTATTTATATCATATACTGTCATATATGTGTTTAATAATAGAAATTTGAATTTAAATTATTTTTAATAAAACAGTCAATGCATGTCTAACGTTTACAATTCAATATAAGGTAATTCAAAATATTTTAAATTTTTAACAAAAATATCTTAATTTGTTACCTATATAACTAAAGGAATAATTGAAAGTAATGAAATGATCAAAAAATTGTATACTTCCATTATATAATGCAACCTAATATAGCAGCATGCCCCTGTAGGATGACAACTCGGCGTAAAATGGAAGAGCAGCGCGATCAACGTACAGGCGCAAGCATGAAGCGCAAGGCAGGTTTTCTGCTTTTAGACGAGTTCCGACTTACTACTTGAGACCTTTTTAGGGCAGGCTAAGAGTTTTCTGCTCTTAGACGAGTTCCGACTGGTCTCACTCGTGAGGTCCGCTGGGCAGGATCCCAGGTGCGAATTTCAGTCGGCTGCCAGAGTTGGACCATCGGGCCACGGTTGGCCCTACTCTGGCGACCAAGGTTTGGTGACCATAGTTGGGCCAACTGTGGTATCTTCGGTTTTACCAACTCTGGCAGCCAACATCGGCAACCAAAGATGTGCCCGACCGTCGGCTCAACTTTGGCCCAGACTCAAACCGACCTGTCGGGCCAACCTTGGCGAATTACTTTAGATGACCGTGACAGCTCAGTCAGCCCATCTCTGGGCCATGGTTGAACCAATCGTTGGCATATTATTAACTAGAGTCCGTGGCCATTGCACGACCAACCGTCGGTCCAACTATGGCCCAGACTCAAACCGACCTGTCAGACCAACCTCCCAGCTGCGAATTTCGGTCGGTTACCAGAGTTGGACAATCGGGCCACGGTTGGCCCTACTCTGGCAACCAAGGTTTGGTGATCATAGTTGGACCAACTGTGGCAGTTTCGGTTTTACCAACTTTGGCAGCCAACATCGGCAACCAAAGATGTGCCCGACCGTCGGCTCAACTATGGCGCAGACTCGAACTGACTGTCGGGCCAACTTTGGCGAATTGCTTTAGATGACCGTGACAGTTCAGTCGGCCCACCTCTGGGCCATGGTTGAACCAATCGTCGGCATATTATCAACTAGATTATAATCGTGCGGACATTCCCCTATTAAAAAAAAAATCTTGACATTAAAATGTAAAAAGTTGTATACTATGTAAATTATTACTAAAGTACTGTAAGAATGTATACTTCTAAAGTATACAACTTCTTATAAGATAATGTTTTTGATAGAAAATTTTTTCCAAGTTTCATACAAAAATACTGTGTTATATAGAAATTTAATTCAGTCATTGAAAGTGTAAAAATTTTAAACCCATAACTGACGAAAATACTTCAAACAAAAACATTGCTCATTAACAGGGTACAGACCCATCTTATACGGTCTTTGCAGCAGTAGCTTATAAGCGAGATTTTATTCGGAATATGGTAAGCGAGAATAGCCGAGAGGCTTTAGGCGTTAGGAATGCGTTTAGTTATCTAGATAATATAGGTAGGTTAGAGGGTTCGAATCCAAAAGCGAAGATGAAATTTTTAATTCAAGCGTGCGATTACAAATAATGTATCAATAACGTACTAATAATGTAGTAATCAAATAATGTACCCTATCAGGGCCTGATACCTATGCTGGCGGTATCCCTCGAGATCAATAGAAGCATAAAAGGGTTGAATCGAATATAAAGCATCTTTGCGCTTCAAGACTAATTTCATATTCGTGATATTACGAGTCACGCGGTAAGCTTATATAGAGTCTTATAATATAAATCTCGCGCATTGATTTATATAAAGTTTAAAACTCGAAATATCGAAATCATGACATTTTATACCTAATTTTTGTATTAAGCAATTTTATCAAATAAGAGAGAATCTTGGACCAAATGTGCACATAGTCTAAAATTTTAAACCAAAAGTCTATATTTCAGAGTAGAGCTTAGGAACTCCAGGCTAATCACCTGTGAGTAAATTTATATACTCAGCATAGGACGATCTCACTGCTTATTGATGTTATACCAATGTTGGAATTCATGATTTTAAAGTGAGATCGTATAGATTTTATTGTATTAAATCTACTTACGGAAAATAATTGTTTGATTCTTACTTCCTCTCCCGGGCACGATACTTATGATAAAACTTATTCTTGAAATGCAAAGAAAATTATTATTAATAGAGAAAAATTTAAAGTTACAATAAGTAAATAAATAGTTTAAGAAATGAAAACACTTATTCTTTTTTAATGCTACTTTTAAACTGTTAATATCTTTTCATTAAATTGAAGAAAGTGACTGTTGAAGCCTAAACCTTTGGGCATAAGTTATAATAGTATTTCGCTCTGTCTACAAACTAACCATTGCGAGATTATCCTATGTTAAGCCTTGTCATTTTACTGCACTTCGAACTACAGATATTTTCATGTTTATAGGATCTTTAGGGTTTTTCCCTACATCTGTCTAGCTTCTTTACGACCTCATTTATTGTAGGTTTCCAAGTTCTATGTTTCCTCTGAGATTGTAATTCGAAATTGCTCCGCCTGCTTCGAGCCCTTTGTGATGTAGTTAATAGTGTCACTTTTGACCATCCCCACCATCAATTCAATATCTGTAACTACCTGAGTAAGAATTTCTACTTGAACCTAGTCTAAGTTTTTCACTTTTCGACTGGCCTCTCTACGATTGTCTTCACGAAGCCAGAACAAGAACTTCATTCATTTTTCACTCCGCGCTAACCAACACTGTAACGCATCATCTTCTCACCAATAAATATACAGTCCACCGTAATCAAGATTATTCTATTCCAACAAATTAGATCCTTTACTCTTAAGTGATTATAGGAGTGGTTACAGCTCACCAGCTAACGTCTAGCAAGTGTAAGTTGTGGCCCGCAACGCAACATATGGTCCTTAGAGCCGGATATTACAAGTGAATTCTATTGGAATGGTGCACTTCAGTGATCGTGAGTGAATAAAAATCGAAAGCAACAAAGACGAAAAATCTAAATCAACGAAAACGAACATTGACGACAATCGAATATCATCTAAGTGAATAAAAATCGAAAGCAACAAACACGGAAAATCTAAATCAACGAAAACGAACATTGACGACAATCGAATATCATCTAAGTGAATAAAAATCGAAAGCAACAAACACGGAAAATCTAAATCAACGAAAACGAACAAAGACGACAATCGAATATCACTCAATTTGGTCAAATTCGTGAATTGAGTAACGAATAAATTGAATCAACAAAAATCGTAAATACATCGAAAAGTGTGATTCCCTTATCAAGCGTATTCATCGTGATTCAACATTCTGTTGGGACGGTGCATAAAGTGATTGTGAGTGAATACAAATCTAAATCCACGAAAACGAATAGTGACAATTGAAAATCATTCAATTTGGTCAAATTCGTGAATTGAGTAACGAAGAACTTTGAACCCACCAAATTTGTGACTCTTTATCAAGTGTACCGATCGTGAATCAACGTTAATCATATAAATAGACTGTGTAACAAACCGAAGTAATCCCAGGAAAGAAAAGCTCAGATCATCGACCACCAAATTATTCAGCACCGTAGAACTCAAGATATCAGTTAGCCTCAACGTTCATCCACGACAAACAACAAACGTAAGTCTCTCATATCCTTTATGTGATTCATCAATTCTATCCTTCATCACCATCCTTCACCCTTGATTACAAAGTATTGCTCCTTATATTTATTGTAAATTAATAATATTGATCATTTTAACTTAAAAATGGAACCATCAAATGCCACGCAATATAAAAAATTCGTTCGTGATCGGGCTATATTAAAAGCAAAAGTAACTAAACTCAAAAATTACGTTGACCAGCCGGCAAGTGAAATAATCTTAAAGGTGTTAGAAGAAAAATATGCTAGAATAGAGAAAATAGAGGATAAATTTAATGAAATTCAAGCTCAAATTGAAGCATTAATACCGGAAACACAGTTATATGCGGAAGAAAAAGAGAGAGGCGATTTTGAAGATGAGGTATGCTACGCGAGCGGTAAGGCAAGGGCAATTATTGCTGGTGACAACTTGTATGTTATGTCCGAAACACGATCCACAATTTCTTCTCTTGTAGAAAATCCAAACTCCCTAGCTGCAAATGCACACTCACAGCCTGCGTTAGCCACAATATCCGTTACAAATGAAAATACTTCCATCGTAGACCATAGTTCGGGCGAAAATGAGTCAACCTATCGTGTTCCAAAAATAGATCTTCCAAAATTCGAAGGTTCCTATGAAAAATGGCCGGGTTTTAGTGACACATTTAAATCAGTTGTCCAAAATAGTCGGAAATTTACAGACTCTGAAAAATTAATGTATTTGCGATCGTGCCTTTCAGGAAAGGCAGCAGAAAAAATTGAGTCTCTGGAAAACACCTCCGTAAATTATCAAGTAGGCTGGTCAATACTAGAGAAAAATTATGATGACCCCGCAGCACTAATCAATAATCGAATTCGTGCTCTTTTCGAATTGTCGCCTTGTCACAGTCCATCTGCCTCTGCGATAGGTAACATTCTCGATAACGCAACAAAGCACTATCGGGCACTTGAAGCGTTAAATAGACCGTTCTTAGAAGCATTTCCCATACATCTAATTGTTTCTAAATTGGACCCTCAATCGCGTCTTAAATGGAAGGAAGAAATGCAAGGTTCAAGCCTTCCGACCATGAATGCATTACTTGATTTCTTACATTCTCGTCGAAAAGTCCTCGAAACTGATAAATACACAAAAGGCGAAAAATCAGATCAAACGGTAAGAAACACCTTTAGGGCTCCTCAAGCGACACACACGGTCAATCGAAAACCATACGGCCAGTCGGAAAACAATCGAAACCTTTCCTCATATGCGACACATCATGCCAAACCTTTCTGTCATTTGTGCAAAGGCTCCCATTTCACTCAATATTGTGAAAGGCTAGTCAAAGAAACCGTCCCTGAGCGATCAAATATTGTCAAAAAGGCAAACTTATGTTTCAATTGTTTAAAGTCCAACCACACCATGGAAGAGTGTAGATCGAGTCGCTGCAAGCTGTGTGATAAAAAACATCATTCTTTATTACACGTCGAAAACGAAATCTCCCTGGCAGCCACTCATGTACACGCGATTTCCTTGAAGAACAACGTACCGTCTGAAAATCTAATAACGACTGCAGTTATCCATATTCTAGATAAACAGAGGGTGTTTCATGAATGCAGAGTTTTACTCGACTCTTGCTCTCAGCCACATCTCTTAACAAATCGAATGGTATGAAAACTAGGACTGCCTAAACACAAAATCGATATTCCTCTTAGCGCAGTTAATTCCATGACGTCAGCGATTAATTATACTACTAATACCACCGTAAAATCACGTATTAATAATTTTTCATTAAAACTTGATTTCTTGATTGTCGATGAAATCAACGAATGTTTACCATCTGAAAGAATTAACAAAGCTAACTTAAGTATTCCTTCTAATCTCAAGTTAGCTGATCCCAATTTTAATAAACCTGGTCCAGTTGACGGAATCATCGGGGCCGAATATTTCCTGCAGCTTCTGACCGTCGGACAAATAAAGATTCCTGGCCAAACGGCGATTTTACAAAATACGGTTTTCGGATGGATAATAGCAGGTAGAATACACCTCCCAGCTACTCCAAAATCCATCTCTTGTCATGTCCTAACAACCTCATTGTTGTCATCTCAAATGGAAAAATTTTGGGAAATTGAAAATTGCCCACAGAGTAAACATTTATCGGAAGAAGAAAACGCGTGTGAAAAGCATTTCCAAAAAAATACGGTTCGAGACATCGACGGTAAATATATTGTAAAACTTCCATTCAGGGAAAACGTTGCCGACTTAGGCGAATCATACACGAGCGCGCTCAAACGATTCTATGCTCTCGAAAGATCTCTCGCGAAAAAGCCAATCGTAAGGTCTCTATATATCGAAAATCTTAAAACATATGAGGCAACGGGTCACATGTCCGAGATCAAAAACGATCTCACCCACGAAGGTTATTACCTACCCCACCATGCAGTCATCAAGGAATCTAGTATAACCACGCAACTGCGCGTCGTCTTCGACGGTTCGGCCAAATCTGCAACTGGCCTATCGCTGAACGATGTGCTCATGGTAGGACCCGCAATTCAGGACACTTTATTCTCTCTGCTTACGCGGTTTCGTTCTTATACCTATGTCCTAACGGCTGATATAGAAAAAATGTATCGCCAAATTTTAGTTCACCCTCACCATCGAAAATATCAAAAAATTCTGTGGCGGGAGGATTCCCAACAACCGATAAAAACGTTTGAATTAAATACCGTAACGTACGGTACATCTTCTGCCTCCTTTCTCGCGACTAGATCTCTTCATCAACTGGCAAATGATGAAGCCCTTTTTTATCCAAAGGCAGCGCAGGTATTGAAAAACGACTTCTATGTTGATGATATGCTCACCGGAGCTGCTACACGCGATGAAGCCATATCCATTCGTGATAAGTTAATTGAAGTTACGCGCAGGGGCGGTCTAAATTTACGGAAGTGGGCCTCTAATGATTATGATTTGATAAATTCGTTATCGGAACGTTCCGAGGAATCCTTCCTACTATTAAATTCGGATAAAACGACAAAAACTCTTGGAATTAACTGGGACATGAAGCATGACTCCTTAATATACACATTTATTCAAACTGACAACGATAAGAGAATAACAAAACGAAATATACTATCGCAGATTGCTCAATTATTTGATCCACTTGGACTTTTAGGACCCATTATCAGTTACGCAAAAATTCTGATGCAGGGTGTGTGGAAGTTAGGATTAGATTGGGACTCATCTCTTCCCATTGAAATTCATACTGCCTGGCGTAACTATCGGAGTCAATTACCGCGTCGTGACACGATAAAGATAGATCGAAACATTTTGGCCAAAAACTATATAAACTTACAATTGCACGGTTTCAGCGACGCAAGCGAACGAGCCTATGGTGCATGCATTTATATTAGATCTGAAACAGCAAATAAAAAATACGAAACGCATCTCGTTTGCTCAAAGTCACGTGTTGCTCCTTTGAAATCAACCACGCTGCCTCGATTAGAGCTCTGCGCCGCGCTTCTGTTGGCACAATTATTCGATGCATCTATCCAGGCTCTAGCTCAGTTATCATTTGAAAAAATAATATTTTGGTCGGATTCAACCACAGTTTTACATTGGATAAAAACACCTTCACATTTACTTAAAACATTCGTCGCCAATCGCGTCGCAGAAATACAGAAATATACTTCCTCACATGAATGGCGACACGTGCGATCCGAAAGCAATCCTGCAGACCTCGTATCACGGGGTCTCATGCCAAATGAATTTGCTACTACAAATATATGGCAAAGCGGCCCTTCATGGCTAAACAACAATGAGTCTCACTGGCCCCAATCCGAACTAGAAATCGTGGAAATACCAGAAAGGCGTAATGTTCTGTCTTACACTACAACAATTAAAGATAAACCTACGAGTACAGAGTTTATAAACAAATTCTCTTCTCTCGACGAATTGAAGCATTTAACAGCCTTTTTCTTGCGAATTACCCACAACGTAAAATCAGATAATAAATTGTCCGGTGATCTCTCGATTAAAGAATTAAGAAACGCGCTAAACAAAATAATTAAAATCATTCAGCAACAAGCCTTTTTAAATGAAATAAGTTATCTAAAGGCTAATCGAATTCTGAAGGGAAGACTTGCACCACTAGCCCCTTTCATTGACTCAGATGAAATTCTGCGTGTAGGCGGCAGACTTAACAAAGCGAATCTACCATATTCATTAAAACACCCGGCATTGCTGCCGCAGGGCCATCATCTGACAAGAGTGATAATTCGAGAAGAGCATAAAAAAATGTTACATGCCGGAACCCAAGCCACTCTTAACTCTCTGCACAAGGAGTTTTGGATCGTGAACGGACGAAACACTGTAAAACACGTAATCTATAAATGTATAACCTGTGCCCGTGCAAAACCTGCTACCTTGCAGTACCCATTAGGTAATCTTCCTGAAAATCGCATCTCTCTTAAGCGTCCGTTCCTAGTATCGGGAATAGATTACTGTGGTCCGTTTTACATAAAAGAAAAGCGACATAGAAATCGAACAAAGGTAAAAATTTATATCGCGGTTTTTGTGTGCTTCGCCACCAAAGCAATTCACATTGAGCTGGTCAGTGACTTGACAACTGAATCCTTCTTAGCTGCTCTCTCACGATTTTTCAGCCGCAGAGGTAAATGCTCCGATATTTACTCGGACAATGCCACAAATTTTGCGGGTGCAAAAAATGAAATCGCAGAAATTCAAAATCTTTTACAATCTAAGAATCATAATGACTCTGTGAAACAATCACTTGCTAGGAATAATATTGCATGGCATTTGATTCCGCCCAGATCTCCGCATTTCGGCGGACTCTGGGAAGCAGCAGTAAAATCATTCAAGCATCACCTGTTACGGGTAATTGAAAATAATTTTCTATTATATGACGAATTATTAACTCTTGCAATCGAGATAGAAGCCATATTAAATTCCCGCCCCTTAACTCCCGTCCTTTCTGATCCCAATGATCTAGCTGCCCTTACACCTGCTCACTTCCTTATTGGTGAATCACTTGAGAGCATGCCAGAGAAAAACTTGGAAGGAGTTCCGTCAGGGCGTTTATCGTCGTGGCAACACATCCAACAAATGCGCCAACATTTCTGGGTTCGTTGGCATAAGGAGTATTTGCATCAGTTAAATGTAAAGAAGAAATGGCATAGCGGCGCAACCCGCAACATAGAGATTGGCAATCTCGTCACTCTTCAAGAAGATCATGTACCTCCGATGCAATGGATTTTAGGCAGGATAATTGCTACTCATCCTGGTAGCGAAAATTATCACTCGAGTAGTGACAGTAAAAACATCTCGAGGTGAATATAAACGCAGCGTAAAGAGAATAGCTCCACTCCCCCTCCAGACAGATACCTTGTTGTAATGAAATCAAATGAACACCCAACATCTACTAAGCTTATTTAATGATCACAATGTTTATCTCTGTTAATTTTTTAAACCTTTCAAGTATGAAGAAATTTCAATTCATAATCTACAAGAAACAACTATTTAATTATAAGGACCTTATTTAAAATATTGCATTATTAAGATAACCTGTAACTCGTCAACACACTGTCTCCTATCATAATTTATTGTTGCTAACAAGATACGACTAAGTTAACAAATCGATAAGTGATTGAACGCAATCGTTCAAGGGGGCCGGCATATGTTGAAGCCTAAACCTTTGGGCATAAGTTATAATAGTATTTCGCTCTGTCTACAAACTAACCATTGCGAGATTATCCTATGTTAAGCCTTGTCATTTTACTGCACTTCGAACTACAGATATTTTCATGTTTATAGGATCCTTAGGGTTTTTCCCTACATCTGTCTAGCTTCTTTACGACCTCATTTATTGTAGGTTTCCAAGTTCTATGTTTCCTCTGAGATTGTAATTCGAAATTGCTCCGCCTGCTTCGAGCCCTTTGTGATGTAGTTAATAGTGTCACTTTTGACCATCCCCACCATCAATTCAATATCTGTAACTACCTGAGTAAGAATTTCTACTTGAACCTAGTCTAAGTTTTTCACTGTTCGACTGGCCTCTCTACGATTGTCTTCACGAAGCCAGAACAAGAACTTCATTCATTTTTCACTCCGCGCTAACCAACACTGTAACGCATCATCTTCTCACCAATAAATATACAGTCCACCGTAATCAAGATTATTCTATTCCAACAAATTAGATCCTTTACTCTTAAGTGATTATAGGAGTGGTTACAGCTCACCAGCTAACGTCTAGCAAGTGTAAGTTGTGGCCCGCAACGCAACAGTGACTTATTTTACTTAGAAACAATGTGCCTCACAAAGAGAGGTCCCTCTCATAAATATCAAAAGAATTTAGGAAAATATTTGAAACTGAACAATTTAGGATAATATAAAGTATTTTGATGAATAAAAAATATTGACGGCAGTAAGCATTGCATTGAACCCTCAGTCTCCCGTCTGCAAGGCAAGGGCTCTACTACATAGATGAGCCAGTGATCTCAGTGACTCAGTCTAGGAACTCTAGGGTCCCAGAATGTGGGAGTTGGCGGTTCAATTTCACGCTGTCGGCTGTTGAGCCAAAATCGAGAAATATGTTTCTCTCTTCTTCGTGTAAACGACATGCGAAGTAGACGACAAATTAAAATTTGAATATGTTATGAAGTATGTAACATTTTCCGCATGAAAATTTTGATAAATAAATTTAAATTAGGATTTTCATAATTTTAAAAAACGAATTAATTACATCTGAAATTACACAAGAATTCACACCTTAAATTTTTTTGGTATGATGCTAAATTTACAAAACTTAACCTTTTAAATTTTTATAGCGTAAAGTACTTTTCTTGATCTCCTAGCCGAAAGTACGGTCCTCCCGGCCACATTTCACTCCAGAAAGAACGACTTTTGTGGCCTTTTTTGTTTTTTTCGGCTTAGTAGTGTCGCTAAATTCATCGTCTAATTCGTTTGTTTAATTTAATTTAATGTGACTTCATGCAATTGCACGAAAGAGTAACTCTTAAAAAGAAAAACAAAAAATTTATGTACACGGTTTATTTTATATTAATAATTATATTAATAAAAGTAATAATAATTATTGTAATAAGATTAGTACTACTGGATGCGTGATGTTAAAGTTACTGTTGATCAATATTAATATTGTTATCGAAGAATAACTTTTCTCTGGTATTTGTTAATTTTAAAAAAAATTTTGATTTTTAATTTTATTTTTGCAGTTTTTGTATGATTGAATTTTATTTTAAAGTTTCTAATGCCCGCCCCGACCAGCAAAAACCTCGGCTTCGTCTCGGTTTTGCAAAAGTCGGGCGGACCTCCCCCTGCCCCCTACAAAACCTCGGCTTCGCCTCGGTTTTGGGCGTACTTTCGGCTGGAGATCAAGAAAAATAGTACACGACCCACAGTCAGAATGTTGGATGCCCTGGCGTATGTGATATGAATGCCTCGGCTTCGCCTCGGCATTTATAACACATACGCCAGGAACTCAAACTTTCTGGCCTAGGGTCGTAATATACTATTGAATAAAATTGTTTGAAGTACGTAACATCTTATACATGACAATTTACTAATGTCAGAAAGTATATAAGTTATATCGGAGTTCGCATATAAATTTATACCTCAAAATTGTTTTGGTATGAAGCTAAGTCGACAAATCTTTACTATTGATTAAAACACAGTAAACCTTAACAGATAAAACTGTTGTAGATCAAACTGGCTACCAATTTGGGATCAAAACTATCCACTTTTGAAAGTCAAAAAATAAATATGTGTGCAAGCTCACTCGTATATGCCGAGCGGCAATTGTTAGTTGTTTATTTATTTCTGAATATTTTACTATGTGAAATAGCATTAAGTAGGTAGAGAAATTTATTTTTTTATTTTTTTTATATATAGAATAAAGCAGGAGAGATGACGCTGAGTGTATAATTTTTTTTGAGGTGATCAAATTATACCGCCAAAGATTTTTTATATATTCACTAACCACTGAGAATTATTTAGTAATTAAAATTAAATATTAAAATGATTGAAATATTATGATTTAATTGCGAAAAGAAATTAAATTTAATTATTGAGATATCTGGATGGTTTTTGGAAGGTCCCGTCATTCGATTAAGTAATACTGATAGTCCAGGTGTTAATAATACACCTTCCTCGAGGAAGATGTCTCTGGTGAAAATTTCGGATTGAAATTGATTCTGAATCAATTTAAGAATTTTTATATAAGTATTTTACTCTATACTAATATGGTTTGTCACTTTCCATGTTTTCACCGTCAGGATTGACTATTTGTTTTAGTGAGATGAAAGTATAGTTGTGTCTCACTCCAACCAATGGTCTACTTTAACTCTGTGGCGTATTATGTGAAAAGATCTTGGCCTACATGCTTTCAAGATTAAATTGACTCAAGAACTAAAGCCACTTGATCATTTGAAACGCCGAAACTTCTCCAATTGGGCTCTGGCAAAGCTTGAAGAAAATGAAGAATTTGATCGAAAAATCATCTTCAGCGATTAAGCTCATTTCTGGCTCAATGGCTTTGTTAATAAGCAAAATATGCGTTATTGGTCAGCAACAAACCCAAATGTGCTTCTTGAGACACCGTTGCATCTGCAAAAAGTGACTGTTTGGTGCGGTTTTCATGCCGGAGGTGTGATTGAACGTATTTTTTCGTGGATGAAAACGACCGTCATGTTACCGTCATTGCGGCCAGAATTGGATGAACTTAACATCAACGATATGTAGTTTCAACAAGACGGTGCCACTAGCCACACAGCACGCGTCACAATCGATTTATTGAAAGGCTAATTCGGTGAACGTGTTATCTCGAGAAATGGTCCGGTCGAATGGCCGCCTCGTTCATGCGATCTAAAGCCATTGGGTTTATTTTTATGGGGCCATATGAAGTCACTGGTCTATGCCAACAAGCCAGAAACTTCAGACGACTTCAGAGACAACATCCAATGCGAAATTGCCAACGATCCGGTCGAAATGTGTGCCAGAGTGGTGGAAAATTGGGTCCAAAGAATCGACCGCTGTAAACGGGCTCGTGGTGGTCATATGACCGATATCGAATTTCATCCATAAAATGTAATGCTTGCACTACACCCACAATACATCTGAACTCAATATCTCAAATATTTTAGTGTTTTATTCATAGATAAAATTGTTATGTCCCTATTGGAAAACCCTTTAGAATTTTTTTCACTTAGTTAATATCTCCTTTCTTTATTTAAGGGCTCTTTCTTTAGAAATAAAATATTTGTATAGACCTCTGCGAAAAATTGTATAGGTATCATCAAGAAATATAGTTAAAACGTTTCAATTAATTAATTTTTTTTATCAATTTACACCAAAAAAAAAAGAGTAATTGGTGTGTTAAGAATGAAAAATTTTTACAATCAGAGGATAATTTTGGAACAATTAAATTTTTTTTTCATCAAATATTATTTGAAACTGATTTTCACTTGTTTTAATTTTTTCTCATCCCTTCCTTAGAAGAAAAATGCTAAACAATTATGAGTGTCAAAAAATGGAATTTTTCTTTGTAAATATGCAAAGACTAGAGATGTTGCTAACCATCCTAGATCTTCATGGGCGTCTGGTCTATAGTTTCCAAAATTAATAATAATTTTTTACTGCATTACAAAATTTAAATTTGAGCAAATTTTAAATAAAATATAATATTTGATGAAAAAAATTTTAATTGTTTGAAAATTATACTCTCATTCATTCTTAACACCAATTATGCTGTTTCTTCTGGTGTAAATTGATAATAAAAAGTTAATTAATTAACATGTTTTGACTATATTTCTTGACGATACCTACAATTTTTCGCAGAGGTCCATACAAATATTTTATTTCTAAATAAAGAGTCCTTAAGGGGGTATTGTACCCGAGTCGGTCCGAAATATCGATGTTTTTAAATCGTTGTGAAAAAAAAACTTTTCAATATATTTATTCGCAATTTTTCGTAAGTTATTCTACAGAATATGGACAATGAAATTTTTTTTACTTTTGAAAAAATCTATAAAAATATAGTTTTTTTGACGCCTTGAACTTGAGCCTGCCTAAAAAAAATTTTAAAGTCAATTTGATTAATAGTTTTTGAGTTATCGTGTGCGCAGTTTCGAAAAAAATGGTTTCGAGAAAAACGAGTTAAAAGATTTACAATCACCGAGCATCGCACAATGTATAACCTTGAAACTTGAAAAGTATTCGTCCTCGAGAAAAAGGTTCTTTCACACACATTTCCTTCATTATCTACGTTATAAATATTAAAAAAAAAATTCGATTTTTCGGACCATCTCGGGTAGAATACCCCCTTAAATAAAGAAAGGAGATATTAACTATGTGAGAAAAATTGTATTTGCGAAAACAATTAAGACGTATTTGAGTGACAAAAGATTAAAAAAAGAATAAATATTCTCCGAATAGTGGTGCCCCGTTTAGCGCCTACCGCCTATTGTGCCCTGACAGTGTCTCGTGAATCGAGCGACTGGCTGAAACGCTGCTTCAAAAATCTTTCGAGCATCGCTCAACAAATAAAGTCATATCTCGGAAACTAATGAATTTTTTAAAATGTTTTTAGGTTCAATTTATAGCTGAGGCTTTAGGCGTTATTTTAGCAAAGTTTCAAATATTTCCTATCACTTCCCTAAACTATGCAGGGAGCTGAAGTTTAAAAATGAAAATTTGTCAAAATCGGAAATTACGTCGGCCTTTCTCACACACTACCTCGGGTTCTAATTAAAGAAGATACTTCAAATAAAGCTTATTCGACGCGAAATTTTATAATCTTTCAAACGCCTTTTTGAAGATATTTCTAACTTAATTTTTCTCGGAGATAGCCGCTTTCAAAGACGAGATGTTTTTAATACAAGTTTTGTAGGTGGTCCCACAATTTTGACCGGTAGTGTAATTTATACTTTTCTTGTAATATTCAATATCTTTCTTTACTTACCATCGGAAATTTGAGGTTCACCTATTGTTTCAGCTATTCATTAAAATATTATATACCTATTGTGTATCGATTTTTTTAAATTTCTTGTAAAAAGTTACACATGTTTACAAAATTTTTCACAGACTCATTAATATCCTTCATAAAGATCAAAATTTGACGTTTTTCGTAACATCTCTCTATAAAATAAGACATTTCAACAAAAGTTGAAACTTCAGGTAAACCTGTAATTTCTGATCGTAGTTCATCTATACAAATTGTCATGTAATGAATCATATATTTAAAAACATTTTATTTAATGTATTTTAATCCATAGTAAAGGTTTGTCGACTTAGCTTCATATACCAAGACCATTTTGAGCTATAAATTTATATGCGAACTCCGATATAACTTATGTACTTTCTTAAATCCGCAAACACATCATTTAAATTCATTTATTGAAATTGCCATGTATTAGTAGATTGTGTACCAAGAGCGGCTTGGTGGCGATTGTGACGAGTGTGAAGTGTACCCGCCCGAGCGTAGCGAGGGCGGTATTCACACGAGTCACATCGCTACCATGTCGCTCGAGGTAGGGGAGAAGCGGCGAAATTGGCGCACCTAATAGAAATTGCGAGTTTAAAAAGAAAGTATATGACTAAAAATTATGAAAAAATATTTATTTAATAGCTGGATATCTTTTCTATACTTTCCAATGGATAAAGATTGCATTGAAAATTATTAAAGCAGGTTTTTATTCAGATTTCCGAAGGACTACACCTGCGTCAATTTACCCGCCATGTCGGGTAAATTGACGCACTAATATTATAATCTTCTCTTGCCACGTATTAGTTATATTTTCATAGATTTAGAATTACATTTCAGTAGCAAAGGTTGATGAAAAGAGGTAGTTATAATTTGAAACTAAATTTGAGATAGTATATCAAGATATGTGAAGTTTTTTATACCTTTATTTACATAAACCAGCCAAAGTTAAAATATATTTTATATTTGTACAATAAAATACTGGCAATTGTGGATATTTAAGTGAATATTCAAATTGAAATCATTTTTATAGAGAATTATTTGAATTTGTAATCAGAAGTATATACAATTATTAACTTTAGAAGACTTATAAATAATAGAAACAATCAATCAAAAATACAAATTTTTTACTTACATTGCTTTCACATCTTAAAATCGAGAAAACTTTCAAAACACTGTCAGACTGCAAATTAATTATTAGAAATCGCTTTTAAAATCCCTTAATACCTCAAACTTAAAAAAAAATTTAACCACTGATTGTTCAAATGAATATAACCTTACAAAGTCGTTACATCAGTTTTGCGAACCACATTACCTCCCATGTCACAAAAAATCTTAAGAAAAAAATTAGCAGAAAAGTCCAGCAACATTCAAATGTATATATCTATATATTAATAATTGTGTACTTACTATCTTCTTTATATTTTCAATCATAAACATCCGAGTACTTGACTTCAGTCACCGGTTTCCAGAAACACAACACGTGTGCCAACTTCGCCTCTGATTTGAATCTCGTATGCGCCAATTTTGCCGCAAGTGTATCGTTCATTAATTAAATACTTTTTACGTAAAATGCTTATTTTTTCAAACAAATATTCTATCCTAATCATAAGATTAAATATCAAAGATTATAAAATCGTTGCATTAATCTAATTCACCTTGAATTACTATTATTTAACGATTTAACTCAATGGCTTCGAACATAACCATTATGCCAAAAAACGATTAATCGCAATAAAACTGTATTAAGCAATTAGATTTTTATAATGTTTTCTATCAAATACGTATCATACAAGAATGCACACGATAGAACTATTTTTATTTTTTGTTATGTTATCATTTTCTGAAAAATAGGGTGCGCCAATTTCGCCGCTTCTCCCCTACACACGACGTTTTGTGTCCAAATTGGTGGAAAAAGTCGCGTTGCGTGCGATTGCGTTAGTTAGCCGCGGGCAGTCAAGTTTCGTGCGGTATGAACATTTTGCCCGTTGAAGTGGGCGGTATGAACATTATCGCCCTTTGAAGCGGGCGGTATGAACATTTCGCTCTATTTTGACGCCGAGGCACAATTGACTGTATGCCGCTCTACGCACAAGCATGCAATGCGACTTTTTCCGCCCGTTTGGACACAAAAGATGTTACGTACTTCAAAAAATTTCATTCAAAGTACTTTACTCTATAAAAATTTAAAAAGTAAAGTTTTGTAAATTTAGCATCATACCAAACAAATTTAAGGTGTAAAGTCTTATGTAATTTCAGATGTAATTCATTCGTTTTTTTAAATTATGCAATCTCTAATTTACATTTATTTATCGAAATTTTCATATCAAAATGTTACATACTATAAAAAATATTCAAATACTTCATTTTTTAAACTTGTATCTCATGTTGAATCATATCTCTTTATGAAATATTTTTCTCATAATTTTCTAATTAAAGTACTTAATTCATGAAGATAAAAAATACTGAAATTAATATTTTGTTTTAAAACTTTGAAAATTAATTGACTTTAAATTAGACTAGAATATAATTTTTTAAGTGTTCAAATAATCATAAAATTCAAAAAAATCTTTTAAATATTCATTTTTTGTAAATGTTTTTCAAAATATCTAAAAAAGAAGGGTAGGGGAGAAGCGGCGAAATTGGCGCTTCGTCTAAATTGGCGCACCCTATTTTTCAGAAAATGATAACATAACAAAAAATAAAAATACTTCTATCGTGTGCATTCTTGTATGATATGTATTTGATAGAAAACATTATAAAAATCTAATTGCTTAATACAGTTTTATTGCGATTAATCGTTTTTTGGCATAATGGTTATGTTCGAAGCCATTGAGTTAAATCGTTAAATAATAGTAATTCAAGGTGAATTAGATTAATGCAACGATTTTATAATCTTTGATATTTAATCTTATGATTAGGATAGAATATTTGTTTGAAAAAATAAGCATTTTACGTAAAAAGTATTTAATTAATGAACGATACACTTGCGGCAAAATTGGCGCATACGAGATTCAAATCAGAGGCGAAGTTGGCACACGTGTTGTGTTTCTGGAAACCGGTGACTGAAGTCAAGTGCTCTGATGTTTATGATTGAAAATATAAAGAAGATAGTAAGTACATAATTATTAATATATAGATATATACATTTGAATGTTGCTGGACTTTTCTGTTAATCTTTTTCTTAAGATTTCTTGTGACATGGGAGGTAATGTGGTTCACAAAATTGATGTAACGACTTTGTAAGGTTATATTCATTTGAACAATCAGTGGTTAAATTTTTTTTTAAGTTTGAGGTATTAAGGGATTTTAAAAGCGATTTTTAATAATTAATTTGCAGTCTGACAGTGTTTTGAAAGTTTTCTCGATTTTAAGATGTGAAAGCAATGTAAGTAAAAAATTTGTATTTTTGATTGGTTGTTTCTATTATTTATAAGTCTTCTAAAGTTAATAATTGTATATACTTCTGATTACAAATTCAAATAATTCTATATAAAAATGATTTCAATTTGAATATTCACTTAAATATCCACAATTGCCAGTATTTTATTATACAAATATAAAATATATTTGAACTTAGGCTGGTTTATGTAAATAAAGGTATAAAAAACTTCACATATCTTGATATACTATCTCAAATTTAGTTTCAAATTATAACTACCTCTTTTCATCAACCTTTGCTACTGAAATGTAATTCTAAATCTATGAAAATATAACTAATACGTGGCAAGAGAAGATTATAATATTAGTGCGTCAATTTACCCGACATGGCGGGTAAATTGACGCAGGTGTAGTCCTTCGGAAATCTGAATAAAAACCTGCTTTAATAATTTTCAATGCAATCTTTATCCATTGGAAAGTATAGAAAAGATATCCAGCTATTAAATAAATATTTGTTCATAATTTTTAGTCATATACTTTCTTTTTAAACTCGCAATTTCTATTAGGTGCGCCAATTTCGCCGCTTCTCCTCTAATATCTTAAATTATTTATTTTGTCATTTTGAATTTATCGTCTACTTCGCGTATATTTTACACGAAGTCGAGAGAAACATAATTCTCGGTCTAGGCTTAACAGCCGAGAGCGTGAAATTGGAGCGATAAAGTGGGGACACAGATAATTGAAGCATATGTTCAGCCTTGCCGATTAGGAAGCAAAATAAAACCACGTTCACCTTCATTGCAGTTCCAAAAACGCTTAGATGGATAGGGAGCGCTGCAGAAAACCAGTTGAAAAATCAAATTTTTTCAGTTTTTTTCTTGTTATGAGCGACTGAAAAATAATTTAAACAATTTGTTTATATAGGTTTTAGAGGTTCAAACACTTGTGGTAAACTATAATGTACAAAATGAGTGGTCATTAAGCTTTCTACGTTCAGTGGTTCACTCGCAATCGTGATTACCGACTTAAAAAAGGTGATTTCGAGAAAACGCGCTTCAAAGTTTTCGGTGTGCGTGGCTACGACTGCTTGGCGCGGTTCCGCTCCCGCTGGAGAGCTTAGAAACTATTATCAGTACTTATTTCAAACTTCGGGATTATATTTTCGGATAGTATAGCTATAGATTAAAGCGAGAAAAGAAAAATCGATTTTTTGAAAGTTCCAGGTAGAGTGCGTGCCCCCCTTAATACATGGGACTGGCAATCTCCCACCTCATCTCTGCTGATACGCCACTAATGATCCTCTGAAAATGTAAAATGGGGTGAGACTGCACGTATTTTTTAATTCCGTTTTCTATTCCAAGCCATAAGCCGATGGTCTTAATCTTTTCCATCGGGTTCTTTTCTCCAAGATGAGTGGAGTGCGCTTCTTTGATTACAGCTTGTTTTCTTTCTTTTGTCAATTCTCTAGTAGGCGTGAAACATAAGTGGAAATTTAGGTGTGGGTAATAATTCGAGAGGAATCCCATAATTTCTTGAAGTACTTCCTTTTGCAGTGGGGTAAATAGTGGATCTCCGCTGATAAGCCTTATGATGGTTAGTTTCTTGTTATTATTTGCCTCTATGATCCAGCTTAATTTTATAAGCCAATCTTCTTCACCATAGTCGGGCATTTCCTGCTTTTTTATTTCCTTCCATAAGTTTCCTATTGCATTAGGTTTTGTCTTAACTTTGCCGAAGGTGGGTTTCAGTCTCCAATTTATGAATTCCGTACGCATGTCAAGTTTCTGGGGTGTCATGTCTTCTGTAGATTCGTTCTCTATTTAATTAATTAATTAATTGAATTAATTTCTCTGGGTTGGGTTTGACTCCATCCTTAGTAATTACATGTCCTAAATATTCCAATTCTGGTTTAAGGTATTCGCATTTGCTGGGTTCTACACGTAGTGCTAGGGTTTTTATTCTTTACAAAACAGCTTCTAAATTTTTGTTATGTTTTTGAATAGTCCCGGCAAAAATTACTATGTCATCTATATAGGCTAAGCATCTTGTGCCTATTAATCCTCTAAATGCATTGTCCATCATCCGTTGGAATGTAGCTGGAGCATTCTTTAATCCAAAAGGCATTCTATTGTATTCACAATGTCCCTAGGATGTAGAAAAGCCTGTATACTTCTTGTCGCTTTCCTTCATTGGGATTTGGTGGAATCCTGTTGAAAGATCAAAAGCTGAAAAGAAGTTTTCTCTCCCAAGTCGATCCAATATATCATCTATTACGGGTAACGGATATGTATTTTGATCCCTATCTTCATTGATTTTTCGGTAATCAATGACCATTCGTAATTTATTACCTTTTTTAGGTACTATCCACAGTGGGGAGTTAAATGGTGATTGGGATTCCCTTATAATTCCTTTTCGTAAAAGTTTCTCCGTTTCCTGGAGTGAATATTCTCGGTGTTTTTCCGGCAGTTTATGTGACCTTAAATTAATTATTCTTCCTGATTTCAGAACAATTTCGTGTTGTGTTAGGTTTGTGCATGGGAGTGGTTCGGTGTCCAAAGAGAATACTTCTTGGTATTTTGTAATCAATCTTTGTATAATATCTTTCTGATGTTCCTCTAAATGATCCAGTTTCGATAATTTAAAAATTTCCTGCAATCTCTTCCATAGTTCGCCCTCCTTTTTGCGTGAATTCACGTCTCGGGAATTAATAGTTAGTATTTGTTCATACTTAATTCTGGTGTTTATTGGTTTAGGTTCTATACAGTAATTGGTAATGGGTACAGAAATCTCGTTGTTCTGAATTCTATAAATTCCGTCTGGTATGTTTTCTTGATCTAATACAAGTACATCCTGATTGTCATCAGTCGTTACTATTCTGAATACTTTTGTTGTCTTTACAGGGATAAATTCTCCGTTCTCGTGAAGCGGTAATTTTATGCTGTCGAGTATCAAAAATTCTGAAGTTATTTCATAACGTCAACATTTAGAAAATAATTTTATTCCTATTATTCTTTCTTCCGGAAGTGGGAAATTGTCAGGTACAATATGAAAAATATGTGATTGTCCAAAAAATGTTAAATTAACTGTTTCTGAAAAGATGTGTTCGTCTCTACCCATAATGAATTTTTTAATGTATTTTTGCCTTTTATTGTTAATGGCAATCACTTTTTCCTTAGTTAAATTTATTGCTGCTCCTGAGTCGAAAAGTAGTCTGTATTCTCCTGTTCTTGTTCTTGCTCGTATGGACCGGAGTCGTCCGCATACGGCTGATATTTTGCTGATTCCTCGTTCTCTATTTGTTCCTATATTTCTTCCAGTGTCATTTGTAATGCATCCGTGCTTTCCTCTTGCATCATTCTCACTGGTTGTGGGGGTCTTTTGACGTTCATGCCCGGTTGAAAACCCTGTCTCACGTGACATTGGTTTGCAAAATGAGCTGTATTGCCACATTTATAACAATTCATTTTTACTCTGTCTGCTAGTGGTAGTGAATGATTAGGTATTCTTATTCCGTTAGTGTTGGCGCTATGTCGTGGCAATGGTTGTGGCCTTGGTAGGTATTTCAGTACGGGCCTCGTGACTACTTGTGTTCTTGCAGGTTGACTTTCTTTTAACTACATTTTGGTCTCTACGGCATGCGGCTGTGCCTCCGTTATTGTATTAGGTTGCAGAAATCGTATCTATGTACTTATCTCTTTCCTAAGGTTGAGGAGGTATCGGTTCATTGCTTCTTGTTCTTCGAGCTTAATTTTTAATCGACGTTCCATAGGATTGACATGCTGTGCCTGTACAGCGTAATTGATTTCATTTATAATCTGTCTGAATCTAAGAGTGAAATTTTGGACAGACTCAGTTGCTCCTTGTTTGCCAATACCGAGCAATTTCAGACTTTTTTTGTCAGTTATCCGGCTTGTTGTTATTTTTCTTTCTATGTATATTTCGGCGCCTGTTTACAACGTTGGACGTTGAGGGACTCTGGCGACCTTGAGAAGAACCCAATTAACTCCTTGAGAGAGCTGGCTGACTCGACGACGCATTTCAAATTTTAAAGTGATCCCGCCCAGCACAACAGAGTCAACAAACTGCGTAGTCGTATTTCGTTACGAATTTTTATTTGAGATGCCACCAGAATCATAGGTAAGTAGCATTAATTACCTACTGGATACTGGGTTGACTTATCCACCTGGAGTGGAACTTAAAATATAAATTATCCCTGAAAAAGGTTTTGGCGCCGATCGCCGGTATATTGCGTGGGACTTCTAGGCGCAGGCCCGTAACATACCACACTTCAAGTGCTGGCTCCCTGCAAGACTCTTAGCGTGTACAAATGAACGTGGAAGGCCAGAAACTGACGTCGTGGATGCTAACGGAGAGGAAAGACGTCAAATTAATACCTTCCACCTAAATAATTAAGGGTAGATATGAGGTAAATATTAGGCTCCGGAATATTTACGTCCGGGTTTACTGAACTTTTAGAGATTAATTTCGGAATTTTGTCAGATAGTGTACATGTGAGGGTTTACTATTTCTTTTTTCATGCTAGAATTTTGACAAAGTGTTGTGTGTTTGCGAACTTCATTAGTAGGCTTATCATTATTAGTATTTAT
The DNA here is from genome assembly GCA_030998225.1 of Diplolepis rosae. NCBI lineage: Eukaryota > Metazoa > Arthropoda > Insecta > Hymenoptera > Diplolepididae > Diplolepis > Diplolepis rosae. The sequence goes on from JAPYXD010000710.1 coordinate 670,140, forward strand.
GGCATATTATTATTGTTATTGTCATGGTCATACCTTAGGAACAAGTTTTGGCTGTGGAATGGGAGGGCGGAAGTCCTAACCTAGAAGTCAGGTTACATAAGAATATTGGCACCATTTATAGGTTAGGTCAATATTCTGAATGACTGGAGGAGTAACTTTTTTTTGTATGTTTTAGCTTAATCAGATTAAAAATTAATTTCGACAGACTAATTCTCCTTGTAACGGATTAATAAATTAATGGCGCTTTCTTGTGATATATATTGAGATCACGATTTTGCGTCAATTTTGAGGTTCGGACGAATTCTTTCCGTTTTCTATGTATGATCGGAAATTTTCTTTTTCACGTACCGTCAGTTGGCGAAACAAAATGGCGTTCTTAGAGTTAGTTACTGAACATGCGCATGTGACTGTAGTTTTTTCTTGAATGGGCTGTAACGGCGTGAATGAAACTAGATTTAAGGAAAATTAATTATTTACTAGAGTATTAGCGGCCAATTGGTGTAGCGAGCCTCTATCGAACTGTAAGGTCGAACTTCCGAATCTACTCCGGTGTCAAAGACATATTTTGCGAACTATCGAACCAGGATGGCGCAGCAGGCTCGATCCTAAATTACTGGGAGTACATTTCAGTCTGAACTAGGATTAGTTTTACCCCTGACTCACTGTTACCTTGGGATGTCACCAAAAAATTGTACTTAATTAAAATAAATTTGATTTTGTTACATTTTATTTCAGGCTCTTAATTTTTCTTTGGAGTTCAAGCCTTTACTTTTCCTACCGTTCACGAACCCCGCGCTCCACCATAATCCAGATTTCGGGGCTGAGTTAGTCTGATTTTGTCCGGTATACTATATAATTTTAATTTGCAATATTTTAAATGCAAGTTGTGACCTGATTTTCATAACATCCTAAATGTATGATACTGACCTATGACTATGACTTTAAATATGCAAGAAAGTATGAAAAGAGCAACCGCTTCTTGTTTAACGCGTTAAGCTCTGATGAGAAAAGTATGTAAAAAACCTTTACTTTGTTTCTATGGAGGTTTGGAACTATTGTGATAATCAAAAATGTATATAAATCATAATAAAGTTTTTATAAGCTTACCTAGAAAATTCAACAAGCTTGACCTGGAAAAATCTGGAAATTGAAATCGTGTTATGAATTGCCACCCTGGTATGATTGGGCATAATCACATGGCAGGATAATTACAATTTTGCATGATAAATTGTTTATGAAAAAGCTGTCAGCGAGATGAGTGACACGTTTACGCACCATCTAGAATAAACACAACCATGTGACCGATTAGATGGCTGATTTAGCGCTTTTCTGTCGCAATCGTAGTGGTTTGAATCGATTTTTACACCCTGAGATAAAGAAAGAGTCAAAACAGTGGACAGCACCAGAGGAACCAGAACGGAATCATCTTCATTAATTACTTAGAAAAAGAACGAAGGATAAATGAAAAATGTTATGTGTGATTATTGGCCCAGCTGGGCAAATAAATCAAGTAAAAACGCCCCCATTTGGCAGTGAAGAAATTTCTCTTACACCAAGACAATGCACGCGTGCACAGCTGTGCTGCATTGCAACGGCAAAATTGCATGAATTGAAGTTCGGATTGTTGCCCCACCCGCCAGATTTGGCCCCCAGTAACATTTTCCTGTTTCCAAACATGAAAAAATGGCTTGCTGAAAAGAGATTTGAGTCAAACGAGGTCGTCACCCTAGCGAACTAGCTGAACGCTAGCTTTACGCTATAGCGTAACATTATCGTAAAGCTATCGTAAAGCTATCGTAAAGTATCATTGTAACTCATGAATGAGGCAAAATAAATATTCAAAATGTTTTTATCCTTATTCTACGTTAAAAATAACGTTAACTGGCAATTGAAATATGCAATAATTTTATTTATTTACGCTAAAAATTAAAAAAACATAATACCTGTCATTGAAGGTAGTGCAGTGGTTCACCTTTTGTGGAACTTCTCCGTTAAAGTTGACCATCTGATGGAGTGAGACACAACTATACTTTCATCTCTCTCTAACAAATAGTCAATCCTGACGATGAAGACATGGAAAGTGATGAACCACTGCACTGCCTTCTATGACAGGTATTATGTTTTTTTAATTTTTATCGTAAACAAATAAAATTATTGCATATTTCAATTACCAGTTAACGTTATTTTCAACGTAGAATAAGGATAAAAACATTCTGAATGTTTATTTTGCCTCATTCATGAGTTATAATGCTACTTTACGATAACTTTACGATAATGTTACGATAATGTTACGCTACAGTGTAAAGCTATCGTTCAGTCAGTTCGCTAGGGCATTGCCGAAACAGAGGCCTATTGTAAAGAATATCCGAAATCTTACGTTTTAGAAGGCTTGAAAAAATTATAAAATCGCTGGGCGAAGTGTATCGAGCTAAAAGGAGACTATGTTGAAAAATAAAAGTAAGCCAACTCGAAATAATGTGATTTTTTGTGTTTTTGTAAGAACCTATTGACCTGCTTTCATAAAATATTAAAATTACAGACCTAAGGCAATGATGAAAAGCGATATAACGAGGTCTTTCTATGGAATGAGAGATATCAGATGCCTGTGCAGATTGGTTGGTAGAGCAGCTAGCTGACCAGCAATTGAGAGTTCCATTTGTGCTGTGATAGAGAGAGGTTGTCCGCTGACTTGCTCCTTAATTCGCGTGTGAAAGCTTTCCACGCGATCTTCTTGTGTGCCCTGAACTGTTTCTACGAGATTGTTTGGACATCTGTTTGGGATTTGATTTGGTGATTTGGAGTTTTGCTGTGTGCTTGGTGATCAGCATATACTATCCCGGGCGGGTTTAATTTGACTGGTGTGTCTTCCACATGTCGGTACAGTCGCCATTCTGGTTTTCTGGAGCTTGAGTAGAGTGCCTATTTTTGAAGCTCTGGACGGTTTAGTGATCAGCTGATCTGGTTTTGGACACTCACTGGAGGCTTTATTTATTTCGCCGAGACGCCTGGTCTGCTCGAGAGGACATATTCTGCTGGAGACCGTTCCTAGTTCATGTGGTGAAGCGTGGTTTGGTCACGTGCTCAGTCCATTTTGGCGCCAACTTGCCTGTGAAGGTCATCCTTATTTACATCGGGGTGAACTCTGGGTGGACTTACCTGCATCTACGGTCTGTCTTAAATTTGTCACAATTTTGCTTACGCTGCCTGCTTCCTTTTCTGAATTCTTTATTTTCCTTATTTTTCTTCTCTCTCTCTCACCTCTGCTCATTTTCCTTATCTGGCTTTTCTTCTTCTACGTTTAAATTCTGGGTTCTTTCCCTCGGCTGTTTGACGTAGGCCTTAATTTTTGTTTGTCTATTTTTTTTTACATGCTCTGGCCAATTGCTATACGCGCTTTGTACCTCACCACTCGGCTACGACTTGCATGCAATTATATTTTACGGGTTTGCTTTTACAATTTTTGTGAGTGAAGGTCATTTCCGTTGTCAGTGGTCTGCCTATGTGGGCTGTTTTCTCCGATTTGACGACCGGCCTTTGTTATTATTATTGTTTGCTGTGCTGATTTATAAACCTGTTACTGGACGCCATGTCACAGTCGGAAGGCTTACAACCCCGGATGGTTGGGGGGAACACCTCGCGACGAGGTGCATGCCGTGGTCGTGGGTGGGGTTATCTTCCACAAAGGGGAGCTGGATGCCCTGGGGATGCGATCGAGAGGGCTGGCAGTCAGTACGGAGGAGTTAGGGATGCGGCTCGGGAATTCCATATTCAGCAGGTCACCGGGACTGACTCCAAAAAACGCGATAGATCTTCGCCTCCCTCTGGGCCGCAGGCGAGTAGTATGAAGAGGACTATACCTTTATCCCCTGGCTCTCCCTCCTCGGTGGGCTCGGTTGCCCCTCCTTCACCCCGTGTCACCAATAACTTACTGCACTCTCTCCCGGAGGCTGTTGTCGCGGCGCCCGATCTTTTTTGGTCCAGGGAAGGGGATCTGTCAGATCAACTGTTTCCTGAAATATGATTTCATCGCGCTTGCGGACCTTATAGATGAGGCCATATCGGGGGAACGAGTGATCCGTCGAAATGGTCAGAACCAATGCAAATTATTTGCGACTCCAGAGAGGACGCGTATTCGCTAATCCTATCCGTGGACCTAAAAATGGCGGGATATAAATTGTTTATCCCGTCCTTCCTCCTGAGAAAAAAGGCCTTCATTAGGGATGTGGAGTCGAGAAACTCTCCGAAAGAGATCGTCGACCGACTAGACCGGAGATCTAAAGACATCGGCACGACGCAGGACCAATAAAGACGGTTCTCTTACAGACACAATTGAATTCACTCTGGCCACCCGGGTGATTCCACGTTTTGTTTTCGTGAAGGGCTTTGAGTGCGCGCTGACCCCCGTCATTCCCGCTCGACGAAGATGCTATAAATGCCAGCGATTTAGGCATGTTGCGGACCAGTGCCGCTCATCCAGGGCCACGTGTGAATATTGCTCAGAGCACCACCGTACGGAGGCTTGCCCGAATGGCCTTCGGGCGACCCATTGCTCCAACTGTTTTGGGGACCACGTTGCTTCTTCTAGGGATTGTCCAGTATACAAGTTCGAATTCGAAATTATGAGGCACTGTTTTTGGAATAATTGTAGCTTGAGAGAGGCTGAGTCCAGTCTGACAGAGCGTGGCATCGCTAGACCGCTGGCGGCCCCTGGTGTCGGACCTGGGGGGCCACACTCGACGCCGCCTGCGGTCGATGCCGGTTTCGACGTCTCGCACCTGGATTCTTCGGGCTCTACGGGTTCGGGAGTGCCTTCTATCGTCACCGCCGCTAAGTCCCTGCTTAGTTTTAGCCGATCCTACGACTCGCAGTTGGACAGAATAATCAACAACTCAGTTCTACAAGACTTCGAGTCGCCTGCGCTGCCTTGTTCCCCACCTCATGTGCCGGACACTGGGGGTACAATGAATTGATACCGGGGGGTATCCTAATCCGTATTTGTAATTAGTACTACTTTGTTCCTTTCCGACTGGTTTACATGGTGTTTAGTTTTAGTTTAGGTCTGTAAATATTTATTGATATACTTTAATATTATTCTCTTTAGCCTGATATGAGCTGACCACTGGTCTTAATCATTCCTACTGACAACTGTAATTCGTGGCTGAGCATGTGAGGCTACCCTAGCTTGACTTGTAACTTGCAATATGTTGACGTAAGGGCCTGCGGCGCATGACTTGGTGAAATTGCCCGCCTGGACGGTTCCCTCCCTCCCCCTCCCTGGCGGGTTTGCGCGGGCCGTCTACGTGGGATTTTGCTGTTGCTTCGTGTGGCTTCCACTTAAGCATGTTACTCTGAAGCTTGCTACGACTGTCATCTACGCTTGCTTCTGCTGCTTTGATTACTCTGTGGCTATGATCACCTTTTGCTATCACTGATACATTTACATGACACATAGTTATGGCTATTTGCAGATCTGCAAGACGCCACAATCAAGAAGAAGAAGAAGAAGAAGACCAGCAATTGAGGAGTTATATTCAAGAAGGCGACAGGCGCTCGAAAACCTGTAAAAGTATTGTCCGCCTCGTGATGTCATAGCCAAAAATTGAAAATCGAAATTCGAAAAAACCAAAAACATGGTTTTATAGCTCGTGAAAAATGAATGTTAGTTTCCTCTTACAGTTTTTTTATAACGTTGCAAATTTTCGAGTAAATTAATAAAAAGTGTGTTGGTTTTAAAGCATAGAAACCATGTTTTATTTCAATCCACTCGCCTCGAAAAATTCATTAATTAACGGATTGCGAAATTTTTTTTTGCGTTCTACCCGTGAATCTCTGGTGGAGGCGACAGTGCTTGCAAAAAATTTGTTTGTTCATTGTTAAATGGTTTCTTTTTAATCCGAAGAAAAAACCATGTTTTTCGAGCTTCGGACCGAAAAAGTGAGCGAGGAAGTTTGAGCTACAGTAAACTTCCCGCGAACAAGTTGATCATTAGTATATGGAGCAACTTTTTGGAAAATATCAACTCGATTGAACAATTACTTTCGAAAATGCAACGAGTTGAACGCAAATGCGAATTAGGTTTTGACGCTCATTTTGATCGCATGCCACTCCTACTCTCTTTCTCTATCTTACTTCGCTTCTACTCATCGGCGCGCCTGCATTGCTCGTAACAAAACCGGTAAAATCGCGTCAAAACCTAATTCGCATTTGCGTTCAACTCGTTGTATTTTCGAAAGTAATTGTTCAATTGAGTTGATATTTTCCAAAAAGTTGCTCCATATACTAATGATCAACTTGTTCGCGGGAAGTTTACTGTAGCTCAAACTTCCTCGCTCACTTTTTCGGTCCGAAGCTCGAAAAACATGGTTTTTTCTTCGGATTAAAAAAAAACCATTTAACAATGAGCAAACAAATTTGTTGCAAGCACTGTCGCCTCCGCCAGAGATTCACGGGTAGAACGTAAAAAAAAATTTCTCAATCCGTTAATTAATGAATTTTTCGAGGCGAGTGGATTGAAATAAAACATGGTTTCTATGCTTTAAAACCAACACACTTTTTATTAATTTACTCGAAAATTTGCAACGTTATAAAAAAACTGTAAGAGGAAACTAACATTCATTTTTCACGAGCTATAAAACCATGTTTTAGGTTTTTTCTAATTTCGATTTTCAATTCTTGACTATGACATCACGAGGCGGAAAATACTTTTACAGGTTTTCGAGCGCCTGTCGCCTTATTGAATATAACTCCTCAATTGAAAGATCCAGGCTTGAATCCGGGCACAGTTGAAAGCGTCTGATTTTTCACAGAAAGATTTCAAATTCTTTAAATTTTAATTGATAAAATTAATAGTATATTATGTGCCCAGGCGCATAATGAGGGTTATTACGCTACGAGCAACAATGCTCGCAGGAGATCGCGGCCAAAGCATAGTCGAGGCGTTAGTGAGGCGTACACTGAGAAAAATAGATACTAAAAATGAGGTACTAGAAAGCTGGATATTACCCCATATAATCTAGATTACACTACATAATATCTAGTGTATTCTCTTAAGTATACGAGATATTAATGACCAATAACAGATTATATTCGAAATTTACAATATTAGATATTAAACTTCAATATCTAAGATGTTACAAACAATAGCGTGCACGTACCTGAGGAAAAGTCACGTGATCAGAGTCTTTGAATTTCATATAATTTGTCTTTCGCGCTCGCCCATAGCTTTTCTGGTGGCGTGGTTTATGGTTTCGACACTGAATTAATAATGTTGTGTCTATATAAAGTTTTGAAGTGTCACCTTTAAAGAAATCTCAAATTGCCAGTAGTGAAATCAGTAAGTATCTATCTATATAAATATGTCATTCTTCTACCTTCAATCTTTGAAATGAATTTTCTAACCTCTCAATAACACGTTCTCTATATAGCCGTTTTCAAATTCAACTTCAAATCGGAATTTGCTTACTGGAATTCATAATAGGTTCCAAATGTTTACAATTATGTTGAACGTTTTTATAATCTCCATTTATCAACAGGTTGCCTTGCCTTTGACTTTCGACATATGTGCATACAGAGAAAGAGCATTAGTAATTGTCATTAGAACCTATTTTAGACATTAAAATTTATTATCTCAAATACTATGTTCCGATATCTAGTGTATTTCAGTTTAACATCTTAGATATTTCAAATTAACATATTCGGTTGTTTAGTTTAATATCTTAGATATTGCGAATAGACATCTTTTTTATAATATCTGCAGATGCTCTGTTTCAATATCTAGATGGCTGTCCCATACTTAAATCGCAAATATATTATCTGCTAATATCAAGATATAGCGGTTTATTATTAGTCCAAGCAACAGGGCATTTATTATGAATGATTTATGACATTATTTATTTCAGAAAACTGACTGCGCCATCACAAGAAACGTTGGTCATCGAGTAATTGTGTCATGTTTTGGACCACGAAATATGATTTATAAATTTTTTATCAACATTTAAGACCAAAGAATCGCACTTTTTTTAGTTTTTTGTTCATAACATTAAAGGTAATTATCCAATCTCAATAACATCAATTGAAAAATTGTAGACAATTGAATTGCGGACAAACTGAGCCGTCGCTTGATCTAATTGGATAATTAAAAGCGAAGAAAATTCGGAAAAACCGGGAAATGTAGCTTTTCTTAAACAAATTAATATCTGAGTTAATTTTTAACTTTTTTGGTTCAGAATTGGTGGGAAAGTAGCAGACTTTATGCTCTTCAAATGTATGGAAAAACAGACACTTTGAGATAATACGTTTTCGCGCTATTGACACATTAATTTATTTAATGCGTTAATTGTAAAATGTCTACTTGCCGAAGAGGTAATAAGTAAAAGTAATTTAGTAATATTTAATTTAGTAATAATAAAAGTAATTTTTAATTGCATGTTGTCAATTGTCTTTAATAAACAGCCCCACTGATTTGACAAACAATTCAATGCAATAGAGCGCGCGTATTTACAATTTGCTGCAATTTTAGGCATTCGAGTTAATTTACTGACAAATTTTTTGATTCCATTGACCATCATGTTCGAAAAGAATTGCATTTCACCAACATTGCCAATTAACAAATTTTTTCCGCAATTGCAGTAGGTCGATTCAAATTTGGACTTTTCTCGCAGGTTGGGCGATTCCGATTCAATTGACCGAGAATAAATTTGTCGTAAACAATTAATCGATTCACTCTTTTATACATCAAAAATGTCGGTATCTTTGCACTGAGCGTAAACGAACTTGGTCAAATATGCACTATCACAAATATAATTAAATTTCATACACATTAAAACTTCAAATTGAATATTTTCGTATATTATTTGTGAAACAATATACTAGTATATTATTTTTAATATACTGATGTACTAAATTCTATACACCAAAATTCACGTAATTTGATTATACGCAATTATAAACTTATTTTAAAAGTGAATTTACGTTGTAAATAATAAAGTAGATTATTTTCTTCCATATAGATATATATTCAATTTTGAATAACGTATAATATCTAAGTATTTAAAAAAATTAGCTTAACCTATAAGCAATTATACATATCATACATTTTCATATTCAGTGCAATCATCAGCTCAAGTAAAATAGCTTACACAAGCATTTCAGCTCATAATTAACAAGAGAGTTTGGTAATATTGATGATTGAAAATTAATTAGTTGAGTTTCGAAAGACCTGGGCTCGAATCCCAGCGCAGTCGAAAGCGTCATTTTTTCCACAGAAAGATTTTCAAATTCTTTAAATATTGATGATTAAATTGATTTGAAATATCATCTACCAGTTTTCATGGTTATCGACACTTCAATGTAAATTAAATTTCATGATTTCGTAAATTAAATTTCGTATGCTATAGATGCAAATAACTGCTTCTTCTTCTTTATCAAAAGTTTCTTGTTCCTAGGAACATATGATCAGAACAACCACGTGAGGCTCAAAGAGTCCAATATAACACTGAGCCTTTGGATGAGTACAGTTTAGTTTAGAGATATATCCACAAATTCATGAGAAAAACTCAGTCATGTAAAGAACAATTCTTTTTGGCTTCTTGCACCTTCAAGCCGGAGTGAAACATCGATCCATTAGACCCGATGTTATGGCAAAAATAGTTACTGAAATGAAAGTCCGTCAACCAAACTCTCTTCGTGTGGCCTCTTGTTCTTATTTCAATCCAGGAATGTGACAAACTTCCATGGGATTTTTTTTCTCCGTGTATTTACTAAAATTTTGTAGTATTGGAAAAACTTTTCTGTCGCTTTTCCATATATGCGCGTTAAGTGCCAGGTGGCGTAAGAAGCGTTTTGTCTACATAAGAGAATAACAAAACAAGTCTTGAGAAGCCTGCCCAGAACAAGTTTGCCTTTAGCTGTGCTTTGCTCTCTCGTTCGACCCCCGTGTCCAACGCGTGAAATTATTTTCTTTTCAGAAACTTTTATCCAATATTCCTTGTGATGGCATCTGGCACCAAAGCAATCGCCTTTGTCCCTCAAGAAGTATACTATAGAGAAAAATATTATACACTTAACTGTTATATAACCACAATTTGTTACTTTAATGAATAAAAATCAAGCAGTCTTAATTAAAGTCCAATCTAAATAATTTTGACTGATACATTTTAAGCGTACATAATTTACAATAAGTGGGAATTATGTCAAAAATATTAATTAATATTTTTTTAAATTAAGAAATTTTTAATGTATTTATGAACTTTTTCGTGATCATTCTTTAAAAGTTTATGAGTTTTGAGATATCGATTTTTATGAAATGCTAAACAACTTTTCAGTTGTAGTCCTTGATTAAAACTTGAACCGTAAAATTTTTGAATTTTTAGTTTCAACCGTTTGAGATTTTTAAAAGTTCAGAACTTTTAACCCAATTCAGAATTCCCTAAATTTCGAATCGCTATTTAATTACAATACTAGGGTGTTTGATATTGACGTGATAAAATAAACAAGAATTTATGTTTTTGGCAAAAATCGGTTTTATTTCTCATTATACTCTCCTTTTTGCTCGATACAACGAGACCAACGATCTTTCAACTTTCCTATGCCTTCCAAATAATACGATTTGTCAAACCCTCCAAAATACCCTTCTGTTTCCCATTTAGCTCCGAATTTTTCTCCGAAGCGGTCACATGAATGCGTTTTTGGTCGATTGTGAGCAATCGCGACACCCATCTTGCACAGAGCTTTCTCATGCACAAATTTTTTATTGTTTTATTGATAATTTCTGGTGTAGTGATATTGTTTGGATGACCTGGACTTGGTATCGTTTCTGTGCTCGTACGAATACAACGAAATTCGGTAAATTACTTCTAAACCATTGCATACGACGGAGCAGAGTCTGAATATAATATTTATCGAGCTGGGCCCTGGTTTCTGATAAGGGTTTACACGCAAAAATTAGTTTTTAATCAACACACGAAATCTACTTTTTTCCATCTTTGCAAAAAATTTGGAGGCTGGTTGCTTTTAGACATTGTAACTTGTAAACTAATGAATAGATTTTGCTCAAATTTTGATAGAAGAGGTTTGAAAGATGGAACTTGACAACAATGATAGTCGTTTTTAATTAATGGCGACCTTCCAAAGAAATATCACGTCAATATCAAACACCCTAGTACTTCATATAAATTCTGTTCTATTTTAAAAACTTTCGAATTTCAACTTTTGTATTTAATTTAAAAACCTTGACATATTAATTATTTTTAATTTCAATTCAATCATTTTCAATTTCTATTTTATTTTAAATATTTTATAATAATGAATTTTTTTGCCTAAAGCTTCGAGACATGATGAAGGACGTATTAACAGAGATCTTATTTGAACTAAAGGTGTGCAAAAAGATTTGATTCGATTTTCGAATATTGAACATTCGAACAACGCAGGATGTAGTTTGCAATTTTTAATCAGACATTACACAATATACATACAATATATAATTGTATTTTAATTTTATATCGTCATAGACGAAAGAATTTTTAATTTGTCAGTCTTCTGCGACGCATTTAGAGATTATAGTCCATCAATGTAAAAAGTGAATCAGTTGGACTTGTTAATTTAAATTTAACAAATTTTAAATATTTGTTCATAAGAATATGTATAATAACTATTAATAAAAATCAAAAAGCCCATTTAGAAAAATATTGTCTAACTCAAGATTTTTAAAGGGGTTGTGTTCTAATGATACAAAGATATTGAAGTTGAGATTTATTAATCGAATCGTTTGAGCTAAGGATCAACAGTTTCTAGGTTTAGCATGCGGAAAATGTAAGATTAAAAAGTTTTGAAATCGGTTAATATCTTCTGTTCACATTTTTTATTTGAAAATTTTAAAAAATTCCTATTGGTTAAAAAATTTCAGCAAATTTTTTGTATTTATAGTTTTTGATAGTGAACAATAATAGGGAATTAAAAATTTAAAATATTTTGCTGATTACGTAGCCCAGACCAGATATGGCATTACATGCGAAGCCAGAGCCTAGTTTTAGCCTCGACAAAATTTACGCACGGAAAATATTGAAATTCCTAAAATTCTTTGACCTATATGGCCTATTCTGTGCAGAACATTTTTTTGGACTATCTTAAGATATCGAGATAAGATATCGAGTTGAAATTTTGGGCTCTTAAATAAAAGTCACAAAGGGGCTTTTTTTACATTTAAATCTTTACAATTCCAAAAAAAATTATTTTTAATTATAAACATTTTTGAGCACATAAACATTCCTTAGTGCCTTTCATTTAAGTTCTCGAAACTTCAAATCGATATCTTATTTCGTGTGGCCGAAAGTTGGTTTAAAAAAGTAAGGTAGGAATTGGGTAAGCGTGTCATGGCCTTGAAATTAAACTAATAAATAAGTATTAAATCGGGTGTAGAATATTTTCTCGTACATTTTAATAGAGTTCATTTAAATTTACAAAATTCAATTTCTATAATTTAGTGTACAGTTGTAAGGTGTACAATTTCATTGTGCTTAAAAAAATATTAATGAAATTATGTTCAGTAGGGTTTTCTCTTTTATCGTACAGAGTTTTATTGTGTAAAGTTTATTTAAATTTACAAAATTAATATTATTATGTCTTGTTTCAGTTGTAAAGTTTTATAGTATAGGATTAACTTTCGAGAATTGGTTAGAAATATTAAAATTGTTAAATATATATAACTGTGTATAGTCCCTGTGCGTATAATTATTTGTCTCGAGTTTTCAGGCCTATAGAATTTAATTTTGTAGTTATTTCATTAATGACAGATTACGTTTCCTGATTCTTCAAACAATTTTAATACACATTCCTTTAAATGATATGTATAAATCGCAAAAGACAAAAAAAAATTCTTGCGACTCACGATTCCGATATGATGAACTAATATTAATAACTTGAAAAAATTATTTACCAATTATTTTAAATTTAATATTATATTTAATAAAACGAATAATATCAAAATATTGTTGGTGTTCTTAGTTGGCTTCAGGGTCCAGAAAAAATGTAACTCAAAGTATCATGTTTTCAAACATAAGTGTGGCCTCCTGGATATATTTACTTTAATCCATGGCAACAGTAGTGTTACCCTTGTCAGCTTTCGTGATTAATATGTGAGAGTTATTTTTCAAGAAAGTTTTTGTACATTTAGAATTTTCTATGACTTGTTTTTGAAAAAAGTTCTAGGAGTTTTGTTTTTGGTTAGAGAAATTTTTTAAACCGTAAACAAATTTTAATCTCTCTTCGTTTCTGTCATACTCTTGGATTTTATGGGTGTTGGATTCAAAATCTGCAATTAAATGCTTCGTAGGAAGTTTACTAAGGGAAAAGGGGATGCCAAAGTTTTTTCCAAAACTAAGTATTTTTGCTACCGTCGTAGGAATACATATGTGTGTCACTTAAATTAATAAACCAGGAAATTATATTGTATATTTTTTAAAAATTAGTTAAAATTATATAACATTAATGTGTCACATTAAAATAATTAATTAAAAATTAATTAGTTGAGTTTGAAATTTTTGTCACTGCCTACATTATCGGAGGATCACTAGTCGCGTATCAGATAGGATACGTTGTCGACAGGTGTCCTCGTAGACAATTTCAAACTCTTATATCGCAAATAATGCAAATAAATTCAATATTTAAAGAATTTGAAAATCTTTCTGTGGAAAAAATGACGCTTTCGACTGCGCTGGGATTCAAGCCCAGGTCTTTCGATTGCCAGTCGACCGTCAATCGAAAGACCTGGGCTCGAATCCCAGCGCAGTCGAAAGCGTCATTTTTTCCACAGAAAGATTTTCAAATTCTTTAAATAATTAATTAATTTTATATTTTTTTATTCACTCGTCACACTTGTGCGATGAAGACTCAAAATGAAAAAAAAATAAAAAGTAAATGTCGAACACTCAACATTTGACTGTGCAGCCGATCGAATCGAAAAAATCCGATCCAACAAATAAGGTGAATCGAATCGAATTTGCGACATTCGATCCGACAGAATGCATACGTCTAATTTGAACATCGCGTTTTGCTCTCCGGTATTGGTCCAAGCAACGGGGAATTTGTTATGAATGATTTAGGACATTATTTATTTCAGAAAACGGACTGCGCCATCAGAAGAAAGGTTGGTCGTAGAATAATTGTGTCATGTTTTGGACAACGAAATATTTTTTATAAATTTTTTAATAACATTTAAGACCAAAAAATTGCACTTTTTTTAGTTTTATGTTTATAAAATTAAAGGTAATTATCCAATCTTGATAACATCAATTGATGTTAATAAGATTGGATAATTACCTTTTATGTTATAAACAAAAAACTAAAAAAAATTCCGTTTTTTGGTCTTAAATGTTAATGAAAAATTTATAAATCATATTTCGTTGTCCAGAACATGACACAATTACTCTATGACCAACCTTTCTTCTGATGGCGCAGTCCGTTTTCTGAAATAAATAATGACCTAACAAATTCCCTGTTGCTTGGACTATATATCTGTAATATTTTCTGGATCTATTTAAGACGAATAATTTGTCTATTTAATTTTTTTGTATCGTATTGTTTGGCTGAAGAATAATATTTTCCAATTCCAACGGTATTTTTTAAAATTAGAACAAAAAATAAACATTTTATTAAAAAATATTTCAATTGAAATTTGTAGATATTTTTTAAGCAAACAATTTTGTTTTTCAACTTTTGGTTGTATCTTGCACAATCTGACTGGAAAGTGGAGTTTGATTAATGATTTTCTTTTAATGTAAAATAATTAAACTTCGTTGACTTTGGTCTGATCAATAATGTCACATGGATAATTTGTAGAGCTATATTTAGCATTATTTACGAGGGGCACTATTTATATTTTGAGTCTTGGTAGCACTGAGTGTTTTCAGGTGCCATCTGTCATTTGCACTGGAAAGTTTGATATTTTTGACCATAACCACCTTTAGAACCTTTTGTCATTTGTGCGTTATTTGTGTTGTTTACAGTGACTTGAAAATTGTGTCTCAGCAAATAGATGGGATTAGCTCTTGAAAATTTTCGTGCGATGAGTTATTATGACTTTCGACGTGGATTATTAAGACAAGAATGCATCGATCAACTTATTTCGACTTTTGGCGATGAAGCCCCATCCTATGCCACTGTGAAGCGCTGTTATAACGAGTTTAATTGTGACCACCATTCGCTCACCGACCAATTTCGTAAAGGTCGTCCAAAATCAATTGTTGGGCTAGAAAACATTATTCCTGTGCAAAAACTGATAATGCAAGATCGTCAGGTGACATATTGTGAGATTGAGCCTACCTTAAGCATTAGTTCCACCAGCATATATAAAATATTTAATGAACATTCAGCCATGAAAAAGATCTGTTCTCGTTGTATCCCAAATAATTTGACAAAACCATGTTTTCGAGATGTCTCAAGCGGGATGGAAAAAATGGCATGAGACATGGTTCGAACGCATGCAAAAATTTGAATATTTGTTCTTGATGATGCTGAAAAAGTATGACACTTTTGATGAGACCGAAATTAACAAAGTTACAGTATTTTGAAATTCTTTTTTCTCATATGACGTCATTTTCTATGAAATCGAGAATTTTTGTTATTTTTTTTATTTTTAACCATTAAATCCAGTGCGGAATGCAAGTATTATGATAAAAATATATTCCCCAAAGTCAAAGTAACTTTTATAAAAATTGAATTGACATTTATAATTAATTAGGTGAGTTTGAAATCTTTGTCACCGGCAATCGAAAGACCTGGGCTAGAATCCCAGCGCAGTCAAAAGCGTCTTTTTTTCCACAGAAAGATTTTCAAATTCTTTAAATATTTGACATTTATAATATTATCAAATTGACATGAGTTGTAGTATAAAATCATGAGAAAACTAATGGTAAGTAATCAATAAAAAAATAAAAACACCAAAAATATAATATCATTGGCTCTGAATAACTGTAATATCAATTTTTTATGCGTTGTAATTAGTCGAAAATATGTTTAAAATTTTTGTGCAAGATCGTATAAGATATAGAAGTTTTTTGATTGGCATTTAAATGAAATTGAATAAAATAACATTTGACTTTCTCCAATTCGAATCAAGTTGAAGGGAACGTGTATTGGGTGCAAGGAGTATCATATTACTTGGTCCATAGTTGGAAAGTGTGATCCTCAGAGATTCTGAAGATGCAAAGCAATTCAGGTCAACGTGTTGGAGCCTCTGTCACCCCCTACGCTTGTACTTCAGCCCCAATATGCCAAGAACTTGTGTGGCATTCGGTTCCTTTGTTGTGGGAAGTCTAATACGTCCTCGCATCGACTGATACGATAAGCGAGTTGAGTGGTACTCATGCTAGAAGCTTCAAAATTATTTCTAGAGAAGAACCCCTTATTATGGTCGTCCTTTATTTCCATTTCTCTCCTACCCTTATATGTAAATAGAGTAAGTGTGAATATCCCTGCCGAAAGATTCGGATTGGAATTTAATCTGAGCGACCCGAGTCGAGCTATTGATTCTCTTTTGCTTCCCTTGATACTCTCTTGATTCTCTTTTTCTTCTCTTTATACTCTCTTGATTCTCTTTTGCTTCTCTTGATACTCTCTTGATTCTCTTTTGCTTCTCTTGATACTCTTTTGATTCTCTTTTGCTTCTCTTGATACTCTCTTGATTCTCTTTTGCTTCTCTTGATACTCTTTTGATTCTCTTTTGCTTCTCTTGATACTCTTTTGATTCTCTTTTGCTTCTCTTGATACTCTCTTGATTCTCTTTTGCTTCTCTTGATACTCTTTTGATTCTCTTTTGCTTCTCTTGATACTCTTTTGATTCTCTTTTGCTTCTCTTTATACTCTCTTGATTTAATGAAAGTACATTTAAAGGACTACGGCGCAATTACCAAGGCGATTCAGTAGCGCTCGAATCGTCGGAGACAGCAGACGTGAGTCATAATGAGTTCTGTGTACGCGAAACGTTTTGAAGCGGTCTTCTTGTGTACCCATCCAAAGGGACCACTTATGTCCTATACAGCCGCTGCTATACGGCCGATTGTATCTTACATGAAAATAACGACCCGAAACATCGAAGCCGTCTCTGCACCGCCTGGAAAACAGAAAAGGGCATCACAACTTTGGACTGGCCATCACAGTCCCCCGATGCGAATCCAATCGAAAATATCTGGAGTGTTTCAAAAAGGAAGCTTGCGGGAAAACGTGTGTTCACCCTGAAACAGCTCTCGCAAAAAATCAGGAAGATATGGCAAGAATTACCAACGGACTACGCTGAAAAATTAGTGGAAAGCATGCCGAAAAGGTGCCAGGCCATTCTGGACAACGATGGGGACTGGACTATCTATTAGATAGTAGCGCCGTAGTCCTTCGAGATTACTTTTATTTAAAAAAAAAACGTTTTAAAATCTCTTATAGTTTTCGAAAAATCGAGGACTCGCTCTTGTTGAACCCTTTTCATTCTAGTACTTGAGGGTATGTGATGCGTAATGACGTCACAAATGACCAACCATTTTATATTATTTATATTCATCGGGTTGATTAGGACAGAAATGTAAATATAATCATGAAATTGTAGGCAACAATGAGGAATCCATTAAAAAATCAATCTCCGGTACCATTTGGATTTTTATTTCGAAAAATAAAATTTTTCAAAATTAATGTTTTCAAAACAAAATTTGACATGTACCAGACATTGATACTTTGATACATTCCTCATTATTTTCCAAAAGTCTGCTACTATATTTTCGTTTCTCTCTTAATCAACACGATAAATATAAATAATAATAAACCGTTGCTAATTCCTGACGTCATTAGGAATTATATACTTTTAGAAATGGAGAATCATAGAGGAGGTAAGGAGAATCTTCGTTGCTACTCTTTAAGATCCTCCAAGGTGCAGAAACGGAAATATCTGCAGGAGAAGATCACCAACAGAGGATCAAAATTACATTGATTTAAACAGCTAATACGCCTCTTTTGATTCTCTCAAGTCCTCGAAAATGGAGCATCTTAGAGAATCAATAGAGAATCAATAGTTCGACTCGGGGAATCAGAGCTATTTTTAGCCATTCCGAAATCTGTTTTCAAACCCTCCGGAATCATTACGAACCAATCAGAAAAACGTTTTGTATCTTGTTCCGAATCGTTCCGACATCAGATAAGTTCAGATTGACTCTGATTAAAAACTTGGTTCGGATACACTCGGATCAATGTCTCGGGTTAAAATAGAATGAATCGAATTAAGTCGAATTAATTTTGGACTAATTTTCATCAAACGAGATACAAAACTTTTTTCTGATTAGTTTGGAAAAATATTTCGGAATGCCCTGGAATAGCCCTGATTCGCTCGGATTGAATTCCAATCCGAAACTTTCACCAAGGATATCCGTGTAGTAGGTAGGCACCTTACCAAGTGCCTGTTCATATTACTATATGTGCTCATTTAGGTAGAAAGATCTGCCAAGAGCTATCAGAAGTTAGAGATATCATACAGGAACAATTTCAATCAATTCGAGTAGCATACGCTATTGCCATTAGCTGTTTTTAAAGATATATCCTTTGCTTATACAAACATCAATGTCCACAGATTAGAGCTTACCTTTTCTCTCTAATAAGATTAGGATAAGCCTTTGGAATAAGAAGATTAATATTCTCCGAGGTTAAAGCAGATCAACAGTTATAACATTTTGGTCTTGAAAGGGGATCTACAAGTATAGGAAATAGAATCTTATTGAACTGAAATGGTACAGAGATTACTATTATAATTACACGCATTAGACTATCTTATGGAATTAAGAAATAAAAATTATTATATTTGCGAGAAATTCTAAACAATCTCTGCTAAAAGAAAAGTCATAGAATCCTATACATCCAGAAAAACGATTTGATTGGATCAAAAAAAAATTTTTTGTTTAAAAGACTTTCTTTGATTTAAAGAAGTGATTTATTTGAATAAAATAAAATTTATTTGATTCAAACAAAATATCTTTGAACCAAATAAAAATGTGTTCATATCAAATAAACTGCCTTAAATCGAACAAATTATATTTTTGACCATGGTATATCAATGCATTAATTCCTTTGTTTTGAAAAAAAACATTTATTTGATTTAAACAAATATTTATTTGGCCCAACAATATTTTGTTTGAATTAAGCAAATGTTGTTTTATTTGAATAAAAAAAAGCCTCTCAAACAAATTATTTTCTTCCATTTAATAAAATCTTTTTTCTCAGTGTACGTTTGAATGCGGTTTTTGATCTTATAGATTAAAGTGGATATAGAAAACTCCTATTCAAGTTTATCCACACATCAATTCTTTTTTATGCTGCAGTTCTATCAGATTCTCACACATTTTTTCTCTATTTACAATTTGTTATTGATGTATGTTTTTTTGTAATATTTGGTCAGTTCTTCGGAATGGTTTTCATCAGAACGGCTGGTTATAATTATCTATTTGCTAATTGCCCTCCAAGTATATCCATTCTCTTTCCACCCCAAATTTAGTATTTATGTCTATTGTGCGTTCCATCGCAGTTACCGCTTATCATTCCCTATCTAAAATGTCTCATTTTAACCTATCTATGTCTATTATCTTTTTATTCTATCCTCGCTGGAAGTAAGAAGACAGAAATCGATTCCTTTGATTTAGGGTAAGTGTGGGTATTACTGTGGATGCCCCAGTTACTGCGGTTTCAAATAAAACTAATGATATACAATGTTTTAAAGATATATAACGCTACAGAACAATTAAAAACAATTAATTTATAATCCAAGCATAATAAGTATCAACGAATTATCAATAGTTACGATATTTGTAGCTAATTCATTGCAATTTGAAACTCTCATGTTCCCAATTCCCATAGTTTTAATGCTTTGATTTGTTGACAGGTCATGAACACGTTCTGAAAAACTTGTTATAATTCCGTTTCTGAAAATAAAATATTTATTGTAATATTATTTTTTGCAAAGTAAATATCTTATTTTTCTAAATATTTATGCAAAATAACAAAAAATACGTTTTTTAATCATTTTTTTACCAAAACAGTATTTGGTACATGATTTTCATAGGTGTATGAATTACTGCGATCTGTCAGGCGGCACTGCATAACCTTTCAATCTATTACAAATGCTTCGTTATGCTTACTTTTTATAATTGAGATTAAACAAAATGTTGAAAACTCCAAAATCGTTGCTAATGAGGCAAGAGGAAGTCAAGTAATATAATTTTAAGGTAAATTAAATAAGAGTTATAATATTATTTAATCTTAATTTGTTAAAAATGCTTCATGTTCACTTTTTATAATTTAGTTTAAATAAAATGTTCAACACTCCTTAATCGTTGCTAAACATGCAAGAGGAACTCAAGTGATATAATTTTAAGTTAAATTAAATACAATTAATAACATTATTAATCTTAATTTGTTAAGAATGGTTCGTCGTGTTTACTTTTTATAATTGAGATTAAATAAAATGTTCAACACTCCTAAATTAATTGTAAGTTCACTCAAAATAATATCGCAGTATTACGCGCGCAGAAATTTGGGTTTCCGCAGTTGTTGGAGCGCAGTAATTGGGGATTCCGCAGTAATTGGTGCGCAGTAATTCATGCAAACCCGCAGTAATACCTACATGGAACATTTTTTTAGATTCGCATTTTTTAAGTAAATCTGGTTTCTTTTCAGGGTTTAAGGACTGCATGCTACTTACTTAATACCAAATACTGCTTTAAAAATTAATTTGCGACAACTTTTTCATCTCAAAATCTTTTTTTTACCTTTAAAAGCCGTCTTGATTTTCAATCCGCAGTAATTGGCACATTTACCCTATATTTGATTTACTTGATAGAAAGCGATGAAGAAAAAATATATTTCTTCCACATTCGCGTGAAATGACCAATTTCACACGCATGTCAAGAGTAAAAAACAGTTGCTTGATGGAAAACATGAGAGCTTCGACTATATTTTTATACACTTAAATAAATTCCCGTTGAAACAACCAGAATTCCGGTTATTTAAACCGAATAAAATGTTACGGATAGCCGTACTAGTAATTCCGGTTAAAAATATTATAAATTCTAATAAACAATTTTCGGTTGTTTTGATCTTTTATTCCAGTTAATACAATAAAATTGTCTGATTGATATTACCATAATTTTTCTAGTAAAAAATTTCTCGTTACGTTTATGGTTATACCCCGTAAATTTAACTAATTTAGTCCATTAAACATTACCATATTTCTAGTTAAATTTACTAAAATTTTTCGGTTGAATGATTGCATAATCTTAAAGATAAATAATGATTTAAAGGCATGGGAATTATGATTTTCAAAATGAAAAAATATATATTTATTGTGGATTTTATTTTTTTTTATATTATTATTAAAAATGTACATTTAAATACATATAAATCCACAACCTAAAAATTGCTTTTCCTTTGAATTTTTCCTTCAAGTTATCAAACTTCCACTCACTTAACACCTTGTACACTTTATTCTCCATTTCTTTGAAACATTGTAAAAATAATTCGAGACAAGACACGAGATCTTTAAAATACATACCTTTGGACTCTACCTTGTTTTCGTTTTCACTTTTTTTTGCAAACAGCATAATATATAACATAACTAACAGGAAACCGATATCAACATGGATAGCAAAAAGCGAAAGGGCACCAGATTGTGTAGACAGTAACGCTGCCAACGGCGTATCTTAAAACTACTTTTACTATACTTTCCTGTAACATTAACTGGAATAATAAAATCAGAATGTATATATATCCAAAAATTTTTAACCATAATAAATAAAAGATTTTTCTGGTGAAATTAACTAAAAGTTTAGTCATTTTAACCGAAAATTTTGTAACCGATTAGCTTTGGTAAATTTAACCCAACCTTTTTTCTGAGTTTAGGTGACGGTGACGGCGTCGGTGTCAGCAACAAGTGTTATTAAATATATCGATCTATTGCTTGTTTATGTTCAGTTTTTTTTGTAGACCTTAATCCTTTTTTCATCACTCCGCCAATAAAATATATATTTTTCCAATATTATTTTACATAGGTATTTTTAAATTATTTTTCTGGCATAAAAGATGAATGTCCCAATTAGTGACCAAAATATTTATTCGCCGGGATAACTATTTAATATGTTTGTACTAAATATTAATAACATAATTGAAAAATCTCAAATTTCTTAAATTTTATTATATAATCATATACAAGGTAATTCACCAATTGACATTAAGTTTTGAATGTTAGATTCTTTGTTAAGTTTTTTGTACATTTTTTCGCCCGGTCAGTAAAAGGTAAAAAAAATGTATGCATGACCCTCGATATAACCTAAATTATTCAATCACAGAATATCAATTTTAACAATCAGTAAATAGTATTGTAGCTATACGTTTAATAGGGATCAGTAAAAGCAAACTTTAACAATATCCCTGATAACACATCTAACAAAAATTTCGTTCAAAATTTGAGCAAATCGTTTGCATAAAATTTGCATGTAATATGTGCAAGGTTGCGTCCGCCATTTTGCATATATTTTGTTCAAATTTTTCTTTTATTTTTTAGTAATTTTACGTAATTCTTAATAGTAAATATCATTTTTTTTAAAAAAAAAGTAACTGACTTTTTACGAAGACGAATTACGAAGACGAGGCTTTGCTCGTTACGGACAGGAGAACCTTCCAATTCCCGAGGCAGTGTCTCCAGAACGTGGGATTTTTCGGCCCCCACCACGTTCCCATCTGGGAGAAACACATGCAAACGTGGCGTGTCAGTGTGTCGGCTCTGCTACACGCTGCGGTCACCAGCTTCGTGTAAAGCCGAAGGTGCACGAAGACGGACTTCGTTACAATGCTTGAGTTTTCAAGCTATTTTTAGATTTCACGCTTTCGTTTATCGAGTCGAAATTAAGAATTGTATTTTTCTCGAGTACGTGCAAAAGAGGCGCGAAGCAGACGACGAATTTGAATTTACGGAGTATATAGTTCACGAAATAACACTTTTCTTCAATTTCTTGAAGAAAGTCTGCATGAAATAAACATCAGTATGATCTTGGAAAATTTCATGAGGATTTCAACACTTCAAAAATAAACTTTCAGTGAAATTTAGTGACAATAAATGTATAAAATTTGAATCAATATATAATTTTCCATTCAAATTTATATACTTCTTACTAATTTTGTACATTTAACAATTTTTCAATTAGAACAATATTTTCTATCAAGATAAAATGAACATAAAATTCAAGTTCATAATTTATATTTTCAGTTATATGTTAGAAATATTTTCATCTCACATTTTTGTAGCCTAAGCACAAACTTTTCATTCCAAAACTTAAAATCTCTACGGAAATGGAAAATTGTCTAATAGCAGTAGATAAATTAAAAAGCTAAAATATGTGTTTATTGGTATTTCCATATTAACATATAAATATCAATCAATTTTAAATTTTACATAAAAATGTTCGTTCGAAGTGTTCAAATCTTGTTACAATTTGACAAGATTTTATGGAGGAGTGCAATCTTTTGGATGAAATATTTTGTAGTTCTTAATTTGTCTGTCCGTCTGAAATCGTAGTAAGATTTGAACAGTAAACAACAAATTTTCCAATAGAATTCCGGATCAATAATAATTGATTCAGGAAATACTTCAACTCTGTAGAGCATTTTTGTACTTCGAATTCAAAATGTGTGCTTAAGCCACAAAAAAGTAAGCTGAAAATGTAGATATAAAACTAATTATGTCATGTTTATGTCTTCTTAATGGAAAATACTTTGCATATAATTCTCTAATTCGATATTTTTTTAATGTATGAACATTCAAGAAATTGATAAATATTCCATCTTTTTATAGGAACTAAAAATTTTCGGATAATGCTTTGATTGAGAAAGCTAAAAATTTGCCAAATATTGATATAAATTGCAATTTTACAATTGCATTATTTTTCAAATATTTTAACATCTCTTCAATCTTGATAATTCTTACAGAAGTTTATTTCATGTGAGTGACTTTTTCTTTTTCTAATGAAAGATTTCGTAATTCTAAATTCGGCCCAATTCGTAACATTGTAAAAAGATTTTAAAACTTCATAAAAATTTTTATTCTGTTTTATTCAAAGTCAATAAATATTCAATGTTTGGAATCGAAATATTAAGTAAATGATTTTTAATTTCTGGGAATAAACTGCTTTAATAAGACAATCTTTCTTCTTTGTGAGAAATCTCAATTTTAAAATTAAAATTCTACGCATAGGATACAAAAACATAATATGAAAATACTTTTATTACAGAATTTTGAAATATACAAGTTGACCAATTTTTAATCAAGTAAATCGGCTACTTTAAGCAAAAAATTATGTTAAAAATATTTTATCAAAAAAAAAATAAGACACATTAAATTACGGTCTAAAATCCACATTCATAGATTGATGGTAAAAGCAGTTTAAAGTTTTTTAATCTTACGTTTTAGTGACGTATGCACAGACTTTTAATCAGATAAATGAAATGCTTTATAGAAAGTCAAAATTTTCTTATTACTGCACTTAATCAAATTTATAAAGTAAAAATATTTTTTAATTGATGCTTTCACTCAATTCTTTAAACATTCATTAATTGAAAATTGTACTCAAAATTTAATCTTGCAGCGTTCCAATATTCCCACAATGTTACAAAATCTTATTAATCATTATTTTAGTCGAATTATTTTCAAAATATTTAAAAAATAAATGTAAATATTTTGATTAAATACTCTGTCAAATTTTGCATTTGACTGATCTTGCAAAATTGTTGAAAGTTTTGAATACCGATAGAAGAAACTTTAAATGAAATTTTATGTCCATAAATGCTTAAAGTTCTATATAGAAATATCAACTACAACATTCTCAAATTTTATAAATAAACTACTAAATTCAGAAAGTTTCGGATTTTTTTAAAAACTGTACAAATTTCAAATATGAATCAGTCAAAATCTACTGATTATCAGTGAAATTTGGCTGATTTAAATAACTAAAAACAGGTTACTGTGAATCAGTCAAATTTCACTGATTACTTCAGTGAAAAGTAACTGATTTAACAGTGAAAAATATTGTTTCCAGTGATGATTCAGTGAAAAGGCAAATCACTGATTCAATCAGTGAAAATTTGACTGATTCAGATTTAGAGTGTATACAAATTTCAAATATAAAGTGTACTCTGTACATTAATCAAAGAAATTTAGAAGATGAATATTTTAATAAATATTCCTAAATATTATTGGAATATGATACATATCGATTTAGAAAAACTTCTTCAAAGTACTCAGACATTTTTCTTATTTTACGACATTTTTGCACCATGTTTGACCTTTGGGTAGGATTCAAGAAAACAATTGTAGACATACTTTCATTACTTAGTAAAATACTATGAAGACTTGCTTTTTAAATTAAAGCGAAAACTTTTAAAACCTTTAACAATCGGTTGCATAGATTCTGCTCTAATCTTGGACGCAATTAGAGAAATAGGTTTTTTTGCTTTTTTTAGATCTAGTTTTTGCCTTAAACATAAAAGAAAGAAAACACATTTGAAATATTAAAATAAAAAAGCTGGTTCATTCTTAGAGAATCCCAAATATTCTGAAATAAAACTCCTTTCCACACCACCACGGAGGTAGAGTTTACTAGTAATAGTTCAATAAATTTTATGTACTCTAAATAAATTTTTTCGTAATTGCAGAAAACTTATTCCAAATACAGAAATTGTATCTTTAAATGTACAAGATAATTAATTATAAAAATCGTTCGAATTTGAATTTCAAGGATTTGTACACACTTTCAAGGCACATCGTTTTTCCTTTTGCAAAAATTTTTAAAACTTCTAATTTTTCAAGTCATTGGGAGAAGTACATTTAATAAAAAAATTGTTTTCTCTACATTCACTCGCGCTAGCTTAACAAATTTTCAGAATTTTACGATTTTATTAATATTGTATTAAGTGTCTACATTTTCTGAAACTATCTACAGGAGAAAAATGTTAATACTTTAGTAAAGAAAGTTTTCTGAAAAGTTGTAGCTCAATCAGATTAATAGCCAAAAAGTTACCAATGTTTTAAATCGCAAACGAACGGTATAGAGGTCAAATTGGAGACGAAAACAAATAATAATAGCAACCTTCTTTTGTTTTCTTCTAAGATATACTTGATTCTCGCTTTATGCGTTATTTGAGAAGGCAAGATTGTGGATTCTTCATATTTTTATCGTAATTCCTTATTGAAAACGGCAAAAGTTAGAATATTATATTATTATTTGGTGATACGTGAGTGCTCTTACGTACGTTATTGTTTGATGCTTGTGGGTAAGTTTATTTTGTGAAACTTAATTTGTGTGCAGATTACAAATTATTCACATTCGCTCAATTTTATCGACTTTTCATCTTATTAATTCTTTTCAAATAATTCTGTTTTCCTTCGTCGTATAATTTATTGTTCACAATGAGTAATCCGGTTGACCCAAATTCGAGTGTTTTGAAGGACAGCCAGGTTCAAACGAAGGTTGACCACCGTTTGAACTCTGGTTCAAACGAATGTCAACCCGCTAGAAAAGTCATGAAAAATGCAAAAAACTTTCAGTTGGGATGGTTTGAGGAATTTCCGTCGTGGAGAGAGTGGGAGGTTACATTAGCAGATGAAACAAGATTTCATTGCAAAATTTGCAATAAAACGTTGCTATGTGGCAAATCGGAAATTGAAAAGCATGAAGCATCTTTATCACACAGAAAGAAGCAAGAGTTTTCAAATAAATTAGAATGTTATGGAGTAGTAAGTGAAAATTCTTCTAACGTAACTGCCAATTCTTACAGTGTTGAACCTTGTGTAGCAAGTTCTTCTGCTTCAGAATTCACAAATTCCACGATTCCGGAAAGTATTACTTTCAAACAGAAAGTACAAGAAGCAGAGATTAGGATTAGTACATTTTTCGTAGAGCATAATTTACCATTCGCGATTTCATCAGAATTGATAGGACTTTTCCAAGATATGGAACCTTCGGTTTTAAAAGACGTTAGATTGAGCCACACTAAAATGGTCCTAGTTGTAAATAACGTCGTATGTGCTGCTGAAACTGATCGCATGGCAAATATTTTGCGTAAGCAATCATTTTCAGTGTACGAAGACGAAACGACCGACAGGACTCTAGAAAAGTGGCTGTCATTAATGGTTCGATATGTGGAGCCAACGACATTTTCTGTCAGGGTGGAATTGCTCCAGCTTATTAATGTAAATGCTTCGGATTGTTCTGCCTCTAAAATTTTTGATGCGTTCAAAAAAGCATTGTCCGGGCAGAAAATCCCTTTATCTAATATCTGTGCTTTAGCTTGTGATAATGCACAGGTGATGGTCGGCAATAGGTCCTCATTTAAAACAAAATTAAAGGAAAAAAGTCCCCGTTTAATTGTTTTCCCGTGTGTCTCGCATTCGTCAGCAATTGTAGCAAAATATGCTTGTGCCACAATCCCAGATGTAGAGGATTTAATCAAAGATTTGCCAGCTTTTCTTAATGCTAGCTCCAAGCGAACGGCTATTTTTCGATCGATTGTTTTGGAATTAGGAAATTACTATCAAAAAATTCCTAGTCATTCTGAAGCTCGCTGGCTTGTCCGCTATCGATGCATAGATATTATAATAAAGAATTGGGAAGTTATTCTTCAGTATCTTATGGTCCTCGTATCTGAGAAGGTAGAGAAGGCCAAAGACTTGTTAGGAAAAATGCAGAATCCTTTGACACTCGCATATTTCCTATTCTTGAAATTTACTTTGAATAGGTTCAACGTATACAATGCGAAATTTCAAAGTCGCGAAACAATGGTTCAGGAACTCCAGCCAAACTCGGCTAAATTCTTCGTATGGATTCTTAGCAGTTATTTGAAAGAGGGTCTTCTTCAACAGAATTTATTCTTTCAAATCATTAGAAATGTTAACTTTGCAGATCCTAGTAATCAAAAGCCGCTTCAAGACATTGACGTTGGTAAGGAAACGCGAGAATATTTCCAGCAGCAACTTACAAACAAGAAGTTGCAAATAGTAGAAGTTGATCTATTTCTTCGTAATTGCTTGAAATTTTATGTCACAGCAAGCGAAGAAATTCGCAATCGACTTCCTTTTGATGACATCTTTTTGTCTTGCGTTGCTGTTTTCCGGCCTCAAGTAGCTTTCTATGCTGATCGAAGCGAAACTTTTCCTAGGGTCTGGAAAGTTTGTCAAGATTGAGGGTCGTTTGATAGAATAGGTGTACAAAAAGAGTGGGATTCTTTACTCAAAATCAGACAGAAACTCAAAGAAAAGTGGTCGAATTTATCTTTTGACGAAATGTGGTCTAGTATCGGTGTATCTTCGACGAGTACAGGAGAAAAACTTTTTCCAAATTTGACCTCAGTATTGAATCATGTTCGGAGTCTTCCTCATTCAAATGCTGAGGCGGAGCGAGGTTTCTCCATGCTCACGGACGCGAAAACTCCCAAAAGAAATCGCTTAGGAAACAGGACGGTCAACTCAATTTGTGTTACTCGATCAGCCCTAAAGGCGAGAGCTGAAACAGCCAGAACAACGAGCATCACTTCGAAGCATTTGCAATTAATGACCGAAAATCTAAATGAGATGGCAGAAAGTGATAGGGAAAGTGGTTTGTCGCTCTTCGCTCACGAAGGAGAGGATTAATTCTAATGGCCAAGGCATGGCGTTAATCAATTTCAAACCCCTTTCTTACTCACAAAATAATGACATTTTATTTCTTATATCAGAGATACGTTCTTTATTCCTTTCTTCGCGTGCCTCGGGTATGGAAATTGTTTAGTTTTAATTATTATTTTGTGAGTAAGAAAACATACTGAAATTGAGTAATATCACGCTTTGGGCATAAGTGAGAGGCAAGGGGACTCACAATAATCAAGCACTCCAAATCATCCCGACTTAATCAAACTTCTTCATTATTTGATTTAAAACAAAACATTTTTGTTTGACGTATACTGGCATTTGATAGAGGCAAGCCTGAAGTACGGGCTACATTTGTAGCGTTTTTTACCACTTTGCTTCATTTTTTTCCTTTTTTCTTTTTGCTTGAAAGCAAAAACCCTTTTCGTTTCGTAGGACGTGGACTAGGCCTACAGGGGATACCACGTAAAAAAAACGAACCTTAAACTCTACCTCCGTGGTGGTGTGGAAAGGAGTTTTATTTCAGAATATTTGGGATTCTCTAAGAATGAACCAGCTTTTTTATTTTAATATTTC
The DNA here is from genome assembly GCA_030998225.1 of Diplolepis rosae. NCBI lineage: Eukaryota > Metazoa > Arthropoda > Insecta > Hymenoptera > Diplolepididae > Diplolepis > Diplolepis rosae. The sequence continues at coordinate 699,403 of JAPYXD010000710.1, forward strand.
AAATGTGTTTTCTTTCTTTTATGTTTAAGGCAAAAACTAGATCTAAAAAAAGCAAAAAAACCTATTTCTCTAATTGCGTCCAAGATTAGAGCAGAATCTATGCAACCGATTGTTAAAGGTTTTAAAAGTTTTCGCTTTAATTTAAAAAGCAAGTCTTCATAGTATTTTACTAAGTAATGAAAGTATGTCTACAATTGTTTTCTTGAATCCTACCCAAAGGTCAAACATGGTGCAAAAATGTCGTAAAATAAGAAAAATGTCTGAGTACTTTGAAGAAGTTTTTCTAAATCGATATGTATCATATTCCAATAATATTTAGGAATATTTATTAAAATATTCATCTTCTAAATTTCTTTGATTAATGTACAGAGTACACTTTATATTTGAAATTTGTATACACTCTAAATCTGAATCAGTCAAATTTTCACTGATTGAATCAGTGATTTGCCTTTTCACTGAATCATCACTGGAAACAATATTTTTCACTGTTAAATCAGTTACTTTTCACTGAAGTAATCAGTGAAATTTGACTGATTCACAGTAACCTGTTTTTAGTTATTTAAATCAGCCAAATTTCACTGATAATCAGTAGATTTTGACTGATTCATATTTGAAATTTGTACAGTTTTTAAAAAAATCCGAAACTTTTTGAATTTAGTAGTTTATTTATAAAATTTGAGAATGTTGTAGTTGATATTTCTATATAGAACTTTAAGCATTTATGGACATAAAATTTCATTTAAAGTTTCTTCTATCGGTATTCAAAACTTTCACCAATTTTGCAAGATCAGTCAAATGCAAAATTTGACAGAGTATTTAATCAAAATATTTACATTTATTTTTTAAATATTTTGAAAATAATTCGACTAAAATAATGATTAATAAGATTTTGTAACATTGTGGGAATATTGGAACGCTGCAAGATTAAATTTTGAGTACAATTTTCAATTAATGAATGTTTAAAGAATTGAGTGAAAGCATCAATTAAAAAATATTTTTACTTTATAAATTTGATTAAGTGCAGTAATAAGAAAATTTTGACTTTCTATAAAGCATTTCATTTATCTGATTAAAAGTCTGTGCATACGTCACTAAAACGTAAGATTAAAAAACTTTAAACTGCTTTTACCATCAATCTATGAATGTGGATTTTAGACCGTAATTTAATGTGTCTTATTTTTTTTTTGATAAAATATTTTTAACATAATTTTTTGCTTAAAGTAGCCGATTTACTTGATTAAAAATTGGTCAACTTGTATATTTCAAAATTCTGTAATAAAAGTATTTTCATATTATGTTTTTGTATCCTATGCGTAGAATTTTAATTTTAAAATTGAGATTTCTCACAAAGAAGAAAGATTGTCTTATTAAAGCAGTTTATTCCCAGAAATTAAAAATCATTTACTTAATATTTCGATTCCAAACATTGAATATTTATTGACTTTGAATAAAACAGAATAAAAATTTTTATGAAGTTTTAAAATCTTTTTACAATGTTACGAATTGGGCCGAATTTAGAATTACGAAATCTTTCATTAGAAAAAGAAAAAGTCACTCACATGAAATAAACTTCTGTAAGAATTATCAAGATTGAAGAGATGTTAAAATATTTGAAAAATAATGCAATTGTAAAATTGCAATTTATATCAATATTTGGCAAATTTTTAGCTTTCTCAATCAAAGCATTATCCGAAAATTTTTAGTTCCTATAAAAAGATGGAATATTTATCAATTTCTTGAATGTTCATACATTAAAAAAATATCGAATTAGAGAATTATATGCAAAGTATTTTCCATTAAGAAGACATAAACATGACATAATTAGTTTTATATCTACATTTTCAGCTTACTTTTTTGTGGCTTAAGCACACATTTTGAATTCGAAGTACAAAAATGCTCTACAGAGTTGAAGTATTTCCTGAATCAATTATTATTGATCCGGAATTCTATTGGAAAATTTGTTGTTTACTGTTCAAATCTTACTACGATTTCAGACGGACAGACAAATTAAGAACTACAAAATATTTCATCCAAAAGATTGCACTCCTCCATAAAATCTTGTCAAATTGTAACAAGATTTGAACACTTCGAACGAACATTTTTATGTAAAATTTAAAGTTGATTGATATTTATATGTTAATATGGAAATACCAATAAACACATATTTTAGCTTTTTAATTTATCTACTGCTATTAGACAATTTTCCATTTCCGTAGAGATTTTAAGTTTTGGAATGAAAAGTTTGTGCTTAGGCTACAAAAATGTGAGATGAAAATATTTCTAACATATAACTGAAAATATAAATTATGAACTTGAATTTTATGTTCATTTTATCTTGATAGAAAATATTGTTCTAATTGAAAAATTGTTAAATGTACAAAATTAGTAAGAAGTATATAAATTTGAATGGAAAATTATATATTGATTCAAATTTTATACATTTATTGTCACTAAATTTCACTGAAAGTTTATTTTTGAAGTGTTGAAATCCTCATGAAATTTTCCAAGATCATACTGATGTTTATTTCATGCAGACTTTCTTCAAGAAATTGAAGAAAAGTGTTATTTCGTGAACTATATACTCCGTAAATTCAAATTCGTCGTCTGCTTCGCGCCTCTTTTGCACGTACTCGAGAAAAATACAATTCTTAATTTCGACTCGATAAACGAAAGCGTGAAATCTAAAAATAGCTTGAAAACTCAAGCATTGTAACGAAGTCCGTCTTCGTGCACCTTCGGCTTTACACGAAGCTGGTGACCGCAGCGTGTAGCAGAGCCGACACACTGACACGCCACGTTTGCATGTGTTTCTCCCAGATGGGAACGTGGTGGGGGCCGAAAAATCCCACGTTCTGGGATCGCTGTCCCGAGGATCGTTCTCGGAGAGCATGAAGTCGAGTTGAAAACAAGCATTAAGTACCTGGGGGTGCAGCTGGATCGTAGACTTAGCTTTGGCGAACACCTAAAGATCGCAGCTGCCAAAGCCATCCAATGTGGAGCGAACTTGGCCCGGCTTATGCCAAACATTGGTGGACCCAGGGAAGCGAAAAGAAGATTGGTGGCGAGCGTGGTCCATTCGAAGCTGCTTTATGCAGCTCCGGTCTGGGCCAATGCCTTGCAAAATCATGCTATCCAGAAGAAGCTGTTCTCGGCGCAGAGACTTGTCGCGCTGAGAATAGTTTCGGCATATAGAACTATCTCGACGAGCGCTGTGCTGGTCCTGGCGAGCGTCCTGCCAATAGATTTATTGGCGGAGGAAAGGCAGGAAACCTTTCAGCTTCGCAAAGAGCTTACCTGCGCCGACCTGCAGGAAATCGCTCGCGCGAAGGAGGCCATCCGCAAGGATGGAAGGCGCAGACTCGTCGAGAAATGGCAGATGAGATGGCATGGTGGGCAGACAGGGAGATGGATCCACCGCCTGATCCCGGAGCTCGCCATCTGGCTGAACAGAAAGCACGGGGAAGTCGGCTTTTACTTGGCGCAAGCGCCCTCGAGCCATGGCTGTTTTAACGCGTACCTGAGGCGCTTTAAGAAGAGAGACGAGGAGACGTGTTGCTACTGCGATTTTCCGGTGGATAACGCAGAGCACGCACTCTTCGTCTGCGCGAAATGGGGTATGGCTAGGGAGGTCCTCGGTCAGGCGGTGGGTTCCGAACTTACTCCTGACACGATGGTCCATCTCATGCTCCAGTCTGAACGGTTCTGGACGCTCATCGAGTCATTCGTCACACTTGTGATGAAGACGAGAGAACTTGATGGGTGTCGAGAGCGAAACAACGGGGAGGGCCAGTAGAAATCGCATCGGGGCCTGCACCCGCGGTCCTGCGTCTCGGGTAGACTTGACTGTCCGCGTCGTTCGGGAGAGGAACCTGTTTGTTTCTCCCCTGGGTGGCGCGGCTAGTCGGTTATCCTAGTGGGCGTGTGGCCGCGGATGGAAGTTCCGAGCAAACGGATGACGGAAGAGTCGTACGCGACTTTAATGGAACCACCCACCCGTGAAGTTTAAAGCCGAAAGGCGGTTTCGCGGGTGGTGAATTGGTTCGAGAGAGGGGGTTTTTTGGTTTTAACAGGTATGCCTAGACCCGTCCTAGGAGAGTCCTGTACAACGTCTATAAAAGATTTTGCCATTTTTCCTCCTCAAAAAAAAAAAAAAAAGTATAAAAATCAAGTATGGAGTTTCCACACGAAACCCATACATAGGGTTGTTCCATTCGAACATAACCCAGTTCTATACGAACAAAAACGCTCCACACGAGCAACGTCAAAAATCAAGTTACAAATAGTAACTTTGACCCTCTTTTCAGATAATTCTGATCAAGAGAATGTGGAATTAAATATTATTCCCGAGAAGGCTTGTGAAGATAAACCTGGCGAGGTTGATAATTCTGTTATGATCGAAAACGAGTCAACAGATTCCGCTACGGTAAAACGCATAGAAAATCAAGAGCATGATCTCGACCCAGAATTTCTGGAATTGATTGGCGAAGAAATCTCGTCGACAAACTCGGAAATCAAAATCGATGAAGGGATAATAAAATGGTGGAAAAAATGGATGGCTCAAGGATTGAAAGAAGAAGATCAGAAAGAAATTGTTAAAATATATCCGACAGAAGGAAAATTTTACACCAAAGCACCCATAGTTAACTTGGAAATCGAACGTCATATGACGGAAATCGGAAAAAAACGCGACCAACATTTTGTTAATATCCAAGATTGTACAGGATCGGCCCTTATTGCATTGAGCGCTGCCATTTCATTAGGCATGGGAGATCAGAATGAGCCGATTGATTATACCCAGTTGATGAAGTATCTTTGGGACGCGGGAAAAATACTTTCTTTGGTGTATTCTCAAGAAAAATTTGGATTTTTGCATCTTATATTTCTTCAAAGGAAAATATTCAAGCAGACAAAGCTTCAAGAATATCTAATTTGGATACCGAATGGGAATTATCTCTGATAAATTTCAAAAAAAAATTTCAAAAATATGGTCCTTTCACGATAGATTTATTTGCATCAAGAATTAATAAACAATGTAGAAGATATTGTACACGATTCCCAGATCCAGGCACGAATCTTGTAGATGCTTTCACAATCTCGTGGAAAAATGGAAAATTTTATGCTTTCCCACCTTTCGCAATAATATTACAAACTTTAAGGAAAATAATAAATGATAAGGCAATCGGTGTTATAATTGTACCACTCTGGCCATCTCAGCCGTGGTACCCGATTTTCCTCTCTCTTCTTTGCGAACCTCCTATAATTTTTAAACCATCTGCACAATTGCTACTATCTCCTTGCAGACAGAAGACGCATCCACTTGCGCACAAACTCTCGCTAGCGGCAGGGATATTATCCGGCAAGCTTTTTTCCGAAAAGGCGTTGGTGAAGAATCAGTCGAAATAGTCATAGATTCGATTACACAATCAACGGTTAGACAGTATGAAGGATGTCTTAAAAAATGGATGATTTTCGCAAAGGATAAAAAATTTGATATGTACAATCCTCACAGTATAGATGTAATCGATTTTCTTACATTACAATTTAAAGAAGGAGCTAGTTATGGGACGTTAAACTCCTCAAGGTCAGCTATTTCTTTAACCACGAATTCAGATATTTCAAAAGATACTCTTATATCAAGATTTTTGCGGGGTTGCTTCAAAAACCGACCAACAAAACCAAATTATTCGACTACATGGGATACAGAACAAGTTTTGGAGTATATTGAAAATGTAAAAAATTTGGAACATTTAAAACTCAAAGATATTTCAGAAATTGTAGTAACTTTACTTGCTCTTGTAACAGCGCATCGTTTACAAACTTTAGAACTAATCAAGGTTGATAATATTGATATAACAGATTCTGGTTTACAAATTAAAATAACTGAATTGATAAAAACTTCTAAGCCTGGAAAAAATCAACCACTTTTATGTATTCCTCTTTTCAAGGAACGATCAAAGATTTGTGTTGCTTCTTTTATTTTACGTTACTTAGAAATGACCAAAGATCTTAGGAAAGATGTTAATCATTTATTTATATCTACTATACGTCCACATAATCCAGTGTCTGCTCAAACAATTGGTCATTGGATCAAGTCATTATTAGAAAAGGCTGGAATAGATATTAAAATATTTAGTGCATATAGCGTGAAACATGCTTCGGTTTCTGCGGGACATCGAAAAGGTGTTGATATATGTACTATTAGAAGGACAGCAGGTTGGTCTGATGGGTCAGAAACATTTGCGAGATTTTATAACAGACCTATTCAGGAGTCAAGCGTGAAATTTGCGCGAGCTGTACTAAGTAAAAAATAATAGTATTAAATTTGAATATTTTTGTCACTCAATGAGTTTTCAATAAAATAAGAATGATCACAGACTCTGAACATCTACATATTTTCAAATCATCGAGAACGAGACGCGTAGTATAATTGAGCGATCAAACGAGCCCGCCGAAGGCGGGCGAAGTTCGATCGCAATTATACGAAGCGTCTCGTTCGAAGATGATTACCACCCTCCCAAAATTTGTATAAAAATCCCATATCCCGTAATCATCTTTGCAATGACTGTGATAATTATACATGAATCTCTGAAAAATATGAGGAAATAAAGTAATAGTACATGAAGGTGGACACGAACAAGCGAAGAATCCTTCACTTTAAAAAAAAAAAAAAAATCTAAACATTGTGGTGATATTCGCGAACTTAACAGTACTACATATTTTCAAATCATCTTCGAACGAGACACTTCGTATAATTGCGATCGAACTTCGCCCGCCTTCGGCGGGCTCGTTTGATCGCTCAATAAACGATAATCATACATAGATTTATCTGTAGTAAATTAAAAAAAAAAATACATTGAAAAAAAAAATATCAATGATTTTAAACATAAACAAACATAGTTATTATGATTTTGTAAATAACAATATATTATTTAACAAAAAGTAATATATAAATGAAAAAGATAAGAAGGAATATTTTTATTAATTGCATTTAAATTTTTTTCAAATTTCGCGCCAGATTTGCATAAAATTTGCATGTAATGACGGACGCAACCTTGCGCAAATTTTACACAAATCTGTCAACATCCGTGCAAACCGTGTTATCAGGGATCAGCCTATTTTTAATGCTCTGTCCATTTCTCACACGGTCACTAATTGGGACATTCACCTTACAAATAATAATTGATTCTGTCAAGGATAAGATAGACTCGGTTGCATAAAAAAATTAATATTTTTGTCATCTAAAATATGACATCTTGCTACACAGAGAAAAATAGCATCTGGTCATAATTACTAGGAATAATGTAGTTGGAAAAAAAGTGACTGTAACGAGGGAGACTTGTTAACTTCGTTGAAATTGTCTTTAACTCTTAATAACCTAGCTATGATAACTTGTCATGGCTAGAATAACGTAGTCGCCATAACCAGTGCAGCAAACTTCACACTCGTTGAATACGCTGTGTATTGTTTCGAATAATGCAGATTATTTTTCATAGCAACTCTTTTGAGAATTTAATGTAACTGTAGAGCGGGTAAAAACTGTGATTTTCAACCCTACTTTTAAAGTTTCAACCCGCTCTACAGATACCAACAAACAGATTTTCAAAAGAGGTGCTATGAAAAATACAATATTCCACGTAGTGATTTTATGCATTTGATTTTACATGACTTTATAGCTGACACTTACATATAGTGACTGTGACAAGATTACATAGTTGCTGTGACTACATTACTTAGTCACGGCGACCACTTAGTATCTACATTGACGGGTCAACCATTGCTTGGATTCAACCACAAAAAGTAGTTAAGGACATTTTTAACTACATATATCACGTCACTATGCCCAGGATTTTTTCTCAGTGTAATACAAATTTATTTATTGTATAAAAATAATAAAATTGACATAAGTTACTCTTATAAAAACTGTACAGTATATATTGAAAGAGTACAGCTTCTTGATTCTTTGTCTGTTTCTATTGCTTTAGAATTTCTTTATTCCTTCTTTCTGAAGCTTTTACTTTATCGAGAACACCCGTGGTGAAGGGAATAGTTGGAATTCTACTCTTCTTTTGTTTACTTTTTACCCTTTCTCTATTTCCTCACCGGAAGTGACTGGAAGTCTTCCGAACTTCCCCGCTTACCGCTTTTTCCGTTTATTCTTGTTTTTCTTTTCTCTCACCCATCCCCCTTTTCTTTAAACTCGCGTTCTCTTTAGTTCCTTTGAACGCGGAGGGCGGAAAGCGAATTTACAAATATACGAGAAGTGACTTTTAAGAAGAAAGGATTACGGCTCAATAAAGAGTTTTTGTGTCTATGTACATAGATGAAGTAAAGAGAATTGGACTTTAATGCAGTACCGACAAGGAAGGACAGTTTGAGAGATAAGAAAGCAGATAAGCTTAAATAATCAATTGAAGATGCCAGTCAGAGGCTAAAGCTGTAAGGTTTAGATGGTGTATGAAGTGCTTTAGTTCCTTTTATTCCTCCTCATTTCCATTTCCTCAGTTGCTTGGCTAAGAAACTAACCCTGCAAATACGTTCTTCACACGGAGAAAAAATTACTGAGGCCTTCATTGTATCGCGGGTGCAAAAACATTTTCAAAGAAATATATATGGAAAGAAGACAAAAATTGAAACGTTTATGTGAAATAGAATAGGATCCTACACCTGGATTACTATGTAGGTAACTAAGGCTGCGCAATAGTTTTCCTTAAGGTGGCTTGAGCGTTTGGTGTCGTATGAAGTGAGGGGCACCGTGGGGGCACGTGTTACATGAATGCTCATTGCTACTTATTTTTTTAATAATCATATGTATTATAGTTACATCTGAGTAGAAGGGTAAGAAATCATGGAAATTTCCCCTGAAAAAAGTGATAGTAAAAATTTATTAGTCGAAATCTAAAGTACTATTATATATTTGATTTATGGGGACTTGTGTTTTGTTCCGGAGTTTCGCCGATTTTGATGAGGAATCCCATAAGACTACGTGTTAAACTGACATTTTTTCGGTAGCGATTTTTTCGGCATTGACATAGTCAACCACGGTATTTCTTTTTTCCAAATGAATCTAGCATATTTTATTAAGCTAATCTCTAAGTTTCAGAGCAATCTGTAATTTTTTTCAAAAACGCTCGAGCCACCTTAAGAGGGGTATTCTGGCTTAGAATTTTCAAAAAATCGATTTTTTTGTGTGCATATTTTCAATGTTTAGACCTTCAGGAATATAAAATCGATCAACCGGAGGTTTTTGTAACATATTTTGTTGAAATATTTCTATGTTTAGTGTTCAGTTCAGCTCAGTTTGCTTCAAGCAACGTAGATGAACGTACTCTGTGTAAAAATATATGGATCAGGGATTGGCGCTTAACAAAATGTAAGTAGAGCGCACCATTATACCATCTGATCAAATAAGACCCGGACTGGTCCAGTTAAACCGCGCGCGTAAACCGAAACGGTAAAAAGTTTTTTTTCTAGGTTGGTAATACCTTCTTTGACAGTCGCGTGAAGTTTGAGCGGGAAACGTCCATTAGTGTGTGTTTGGTAGCCATTGGTTTACGACGCGAAAAGTTTGTCTAGCGATTTTTACTATGGAAAAAAAATTGAACAATGAGTTTGCTTGAAATTTTATGTTTCCAGTGAAATTACGGCTACGGAATCATTGAAAATGTTGCAGAAGTGTTTTGAGGAGACGACTCTATCGAAAACGCAAGTATTTGAGTGGCATAAAGCATTCAGTGAGGGTCGTGAGGTCGTAGAAAACTTGCCTCATGCGAGTCGTTCATCCATCTCTGTTAACGACGATAACATCGAAAAAGTGAAGAAAATTGTCCTCCAAAAGCGTCGTGTTGGCATTAGAGAGGTAGCAGAAGCTCTCAACATCTCTTACGGACCGACTCAACACATTGTGGTTCATGTATTGGTTTTAAATGGCTGGATTTATGGGCAGACAACTCATGGATTTTTAACCACGATAGTGCGCTGTCACATTCCAACCTGATTGTGACTGTATTTTTGGCTAAACATGAAACAAAAGTCATTGCTCAGCCACCGTATTCGCCAGATTTGGCTCCCTGCGACTTTTTCCTGTTTCCAAAACTCAAATATCCGCTTCGGGGAACGCGCTATGAGTCGATTAGGGCCATAAAAAGAAATTCGCTGAAGGGACTAAAAGCCATACCGGCCGAGGCCTATAAAAGAAGTGTATGGAAAATTGGATTAACCGTTGGCAAAGAGGAATATAAATTAGATTTCTTGGTGATTATAATATGAAAGACAATGTTGAGGGTTCTAATTCGAAGCAATAAATCTGTAATAAGTGCGCGTATGCTATCGGATAGTTAGACATAAACCGTCTACTGGTCCAAGATGGTTAACAATAGGTTCACTTGGAGTTGGTATCATTTTCTACAAATTGTTAGAATAGATTTGTTTTATTAAGGTCGGATAAGGAGATTGAACAATGGCTTTTTGAATATATTTTCTAATCATGCAAGGTAAAAGATTTTGCAAGAAGTACTTTACGTAGATACAGACATAGGAAAATTGATTGAGGAAGTTAGAGATGGAAGTGTCGCGGACAGGAGTGATTATAATAATTTAATTCATGACTTAGGTTTAAATGGAAATGACATTGAAGTGAGTAATAGAGAAGCAAGAGACAGCAGTGCCGTTATAAGGGAGTTAGAGTGTGTAGGTTTAGAATTTAGACATAAAAGTGGTGTAAGAGTTGAATCCGTAGAGACTGTCAATCTGAATTTAGATCCAGTCAACGAACAAAGAATAGAGATTTTTTGTGGGCGGGGGGGGGGGGGGGGGTAATAAAATGTCCCTTAGGCTGGAATGAATTTCCAGCTAACGAGAGAGTCATTTTGTTAAATACTCTGAGGGAGCAACTAGCTTTTCATGGAATAGCTGGTGCTCTCTATTTGCAGAATATTTTTTATGAAGTTGATGAGAAGAATGACCTGAAGATTGTAAGTATTTAAGACGATAATTTTTCTCTAATGTATATATTTGAATATTTCTTATATATATTTATTACTTTTTGTATACAGTTGGATTCGGCCAGAATTCGGTGGATGCCTGATGGTCGGAGATTGAAGAGGGCGTTGCCGAAGTTGGAGAAATACGTTCTTCAACCTCCTTTGGCATGGTCATCCAATTGTCGTATGAAAATAGACGATTGGATAAGGCCCTATTATAAAAATCTTAGGAGTCCTTTTGTTTCCGGTGGCATGAGGTGGAAATTACAGGAAGGACGAATCGTACGATTAAGTGTGAATGAGAGTGTTAAATTTCAATAACACCTAAAATTATCTCAAGATTTGTATTTATTAATTGTATTCGTTTTAGGTGGGCAGCGAAAATTTAAAATGGACTGGGCAGGATTCATCCATGTCTATAACTGAAAGGGACCGTATCTTCGAATACAGGGGCAAAAATATAAAGGTGCCCCTGGATTGGATGTACGTTAACCCGAGTAGGTTAAAGAAAAACAAGGCCCTGCTGAAGGTTATCTTAAATAATCAAAGGGAGGGGGCTCCTTTTATAATAAATGAGCAACGATATCGTCTGGTCAAAGACGAGATTTTAGAGGTAATAGTTGCAAATTTAGTCAATTTTGCTTTTAGATAGCGAAATTCAATAGTATTAATAAGACATTTTTATTCTTTTTTAGTATTGGGACAACTGCGAGGAATGATTTTTAAGATAATTTTGTATGTTCATAGTTTTGTGATGTTTATTGCTATATTTAGTGTTATTTATGTATATTGTAGTAGTAGTGTTGTATGTTTTGTAAATATTAGTATATATAATAGTGATAATGTTTCTACGGTAGTCATAGTGTGTATATCTGTTTATATATATAGATTTATGTCTGAGGATTTGTATCGATTTTGTTATTTAATATATATTATATTTTATCCTAATCTCTGTCCAATTTATTTCAATGTGAATTTTTATATTATTCGTAGTCAAAGTTAAATTTTAAGTCAGTGAGTAAAGGTTTTGTCACTGAGCTTAAAGGTGTCTTTTGTACAAATTCTGTATGTGTTGGCGTTTTGTTTATTTTTTTTGACATTTTTTGAAATTTCAATAGTATTAATCCTAAAATTGTAATTATAAGTAAAGTGATAATAATTAGTGTTAATGTTAATTTGTGTGCACTAGAAATAAAAATAGATGGAATAATTTTTTGAATGTTAGCATATTTTGTAAGGATAAAGACATGGTTTTCGAAGATTGATAATGGCATGTCTTCTTTTTGTTTAAGAAGAAGTAATACCTTTTTTAGTAAGTGAGGCTCTTGAATAGGAATATTATATAAAAATGGAGAAATTATAGCAGGAGAAGTGGTTGATTTGCTAACTGGAATTGAATTATCCATTATATTTAAATGGTTTTGGAGATGGTAATATGGAGTTGATGAATCTAGATTGCAACCTGACTTTGTTTGCAAAATTCCTATTCCTTGGAGTGTGATTAAGGTCTTAGAGTTTTTTCGACATGATAAGAAAATTTGTCGGGGGGAAATTGTTGAGTATAGCCATCCATGATGAAATTGCAATGGTGTTAGAAAGGGATATGCACTAAAACCGATGAATATTTCACACTTGTATGGTTGAGAATTTAGAAACATTGATGTTTCACAAATAGGATTTTTATCTATATTAGATATAGATCTTGGTGGGTGACAAAATGTTTGGAATCCATTTTGATAACATGCATTGAGGAAATTTTCATTTGTTGTAAAGTATGATTGGTTATTTGAAGAAATAGTGAGATAAGAATTTTGAGGTTTTATGTAAATAGAGGAAATTACGTCAGTATTGAAATTGAGATGTATTGGAATTGGATGTGGTTTAAATAATTGAAATTCTTCAGCAGATGGGATTGGTATAGTCATGATAAAAATCAAGTACTTATCGATTAAGAAGTATTGTATTTTAGAAAATGGAAGGACCATAGGGAAAAGGGATGTTGATATATGAGTTCGTGGAGAAAAGAAAAAGGACTGATTCCCTCTAAATATTGGTAGTTGTCGATAACATTCTTCAGTTTTGCAATATTTTACTTCAACCGGTATACATTTTACGATATGTACAACTTCTCCTGTAATTAGTGACATATATCCTGGGCCTTTCATTAAATGATATGCAAATTCGTCTGGTTATAGGGTTGCTAAGGTTAATGTATTTCTAAAAACTTGTTTTTCAAGTATACATCGTTGAGTAAGAACGTCGTGATAAAGTCTATTTACTTTAGTGCGTATATCTCGTTCCACATCTATAAATTTAGAGTTAACGTATGTAAAAATGTCCATATTTTGAACTTCTAAATGTTTATTTTCTAAAAATGAATTTCTAGGTCTGGTTTCAAAAATTAATAATTTTGGATGTTCGGTTTGTATTAAAACGTAACTGCAAACTGGTTTTCTTGTTTTTTCAGCCAATACAAAGGTTATATCTGCAGTGGTTAAAGAATAAAAGATTTCAGAATTGTCTGTCGTGTTGTCATATGTTTTATTTGCTGGTCCTTCATAAATAATTTCATATTTGTTAAAATTACATACGTCATTAGGTAATGTATCCCAGAATGTTTGTCCATATTCTACGTCTGTACAGAATGTGTCTGAAAGTGTGCATATTATTCCAGATCCTAATTGAATTTTATTTGAATTTAAATGAATAGTTGCGTAATGTTCTTGTAAAGTTATTTTGAATATTGCTTGGACTACGACATTATTCCATGTTCCATACGGGTCAGAAAATTGTGTACCAGTACAGTCTCCATTAGGTGTTACAGAACCTGCTAAAGTAACGCTATGAAATGAAGTTTCATTTACTTTTAACTTTGATATCTGAAGAGAAGGGGTTACTAAAAATGTTCCTATTGTGTGCATTTGATTACATTGATCTCGTGTAACATCGTGTATATATTCACTGTGGCCATTTGCAACTATGGAACTGTGAGAATGCATACCACAATGAGACATGGCGCGTCGAATTTCTATTTTGCATTGTATTACTTTTGTATTTGAAAATCCAGTTAATTGTAAAAGTTGTATATAAGTTCTTTCAACATGTACTTGAGATCGTGGTAGATCACATTCTCCTACCTCTAGTAAAGATAATCTCGTAATATTTGATTGACTTGAACCGCAGTCGAATCCTATGATGGCGTAGACTATTGTTATATAGTTGAAGTTGCAAGTGAGCAGTGCCAAAAGGAAGCCTCGTAATCCCATCTCTGGAAAAAGGAGGTTCCAATTAGCAGCTTGCTTTGTAATATAAGAATAAAAAAATGTTTTATCGTTACATATGTATATTTTTGAAGTTATTGATTTACTTTTTGTATTTTGCGTTCCTAGTTCATTATATCCAACATGTCGGCTATGACAATGTGATTTGATAGCCGTAAACTGAGAATTAAATTTTTGTATGCGTCCGGTCCTCTTGTTTTGATTGTTGAAAAAATGTCTTTTATTATTTCTGGATTGTTTAGGTTTCTGCTCCATGTGGGGATATTACAGTCGTCTTGCTTAAAAATTACAGTTTGAATTAAGTATGGCCAGAGAGCTACCATGTCGATAAAACAGGGAACTATTTCAATGAGATCATCTATGCGTTTGCGATGAATTTGTTCCATTATGTCTGGAATAATGTGTTACGTCTGAAATTTCATTTTTATTTTGTTTTATAGGTATATTTTTTTATTTTATATATAAAAAATATATTTTTATAAAAAAAATTTTATTTTTTATTTTTACCATTTGTTATAGTGAAAACTAAACTTTCTATTTTTGGATAGTAGTGACATCAAACTGATGTCACTTTGTATGCTTTATTCGTGAGAGATTTTAGAGAAGAACTGACGAGGCCTGCCTGAACCTCTACATATATAGACAGCTAAACCTAGGAGGGGGAGGTCATCAACCTCTACATATATGGATAACTAAACCTGGGGGAAGGAGGTCATCATCTGGCCTGGTAACACTCCCCTTTTTAGACATAAATTAGTCTCTTAATTTACTAAATTCTTACCCTCCTTACTTTTGGTATTTCGGTGATCACCAAGGGTTGCAAGCTAGAATTGTACGTGACGACGTTCGTCGGCGTTGTTACCTTTGTTTTTACACAGAATATACAGAGTTTTTTGGGCATACACTCTTGTATGAATTCGAGTATTCCTAATCTGTACAGAACATAGGCTGATCCTAATCCTAGCCCTGCGTAACCTAAATAGCTTAACCAATCCATAGTTGTTTCTCTCCATGTTCTTAGTCTTCTGTTAATGGCTATTGATTTTAACATATTTTCTGCATCGTCTAGGCTTAATTTGGCTTGTCGTAATTTATTGTTATCTATGATTTTAGGGAGACGTATTAATTTACTTTCTAAGGTTTTTAGATCGTCGTTAGAGTAACTAATGTTGTAGGTCGCATTGAATTCGTTGTAAAATTGTCCCTTTAGATTTTTGCTAAGGTACAGTGCGTCCATTCCATTATAGATTTTACAATTTGAGCCCGTTAGTAGTGAGGGTTGTTTAATCTTTAGGTGTTCTATTCCTGTTTCGCAGCTAATATCTAAATATACCTCGTTCATTAGTACTATTATGTATCCGTTTAGTACGGGTATGAAGGTTTCTTTGTGTAAAGCAAAAGTTGAAGTTTTACATTTGTTCTCTGAGTATCGCTTGAATATCGTAGCTTCGCATGTTTCACTGTCAGTCAGCCTAAGGTTTGGTTGGCTTCTTTCGCAAATTTTATATTCGCTTATCGTCGTACATTTATTTATTGTTTCCTTGTCAGTAATTACATATGAGTCTCTAAATTTTATTAAATAGTCATGGTCGGGAATTACTGCAAAATATAGGTTTTGGATAGGATAAGGGATAGGTATAATATGTTTGATGGTACCCTCTTCCTGTTCTATAATGGGAATTTTGACGGTTGTAAGGTGTAGTTGGCTTTACAGTTGGCCATAGCCGCTATTAGAAGTACTAGGGTCCTCATCTAAAAAATAAGGCATACACTGATCTATGTGTACTCTCAGTATTTTGTCTTTATTCCTAATGCGTAGATTATTATTATCTAGTTAATCTATAACTTCGTAAGGACCTTTCCAGGATTGTTCTAATTTGTTTTGTTTGGTGTTATTTAAGATTTTAACTAGGTTCCCTGGCTTGTATAAAGGATGCGTTCTTGTTATTCCTTCATCCAATCTTTTCTTAGTTTTTTCTAATTCCACTTGGATTCTTTCTTTAGCTTTTCTGATGTTTTCCTCGTGTTTTTTCCTCCATTTTCGAATCAGATCTTGATGGGTTAAATTGGGTGAGTTTTCAATTTGAGATGGTATATTTGGTAATGCTCCAAACGTGAGTTCAAAGGGTGTGAATCCCGTGGTTTGATTTACTGTTGAATTTATTGCGAATGTTACATATTTTAGATTTTCGTCCCAGTTATTCTGATTTTCTGCCATGCTAGTTTTGATCAGATTATTCAGGGTTGAGTGCATTCTTTCAATGTTTCCGTTGGATTGTGGATGGAATGCTGTAGTTTTAATATGTTTGATTTTCAAAGCTTTCTCAAATTGGTCCATTAACTCAGATAGAAAGTTATACCCTTGATCAGTGAGAATAATTTTAGGAGATCCATAAATGTAAATATATTGTTCTATCAGAGCTTCTACTATTGCTGTTGAGGTTTCACTTTCTAACGGTATTAAAGTGGTGTATCTGGTCAACTATCCTGAATACTAAGTATGTATTTGTTACCTCTAGGTGTAGTGGGTAACGGTCCAAAAATATCCAGTGCTATTTTATCATTTGGATTGAGTGGTATGTCGGGTATTATACTTTCTGATTGATTCTTAATTCGCGTGGTCTTTTGTAGTTGGCATATAGGGCATTTTTTGACATAGTCCTTAATGTCTTGGTCCATGTTGGTCCAAATTCCGATTCTCTTGACTTTTTCGATAGTATTTTGTTCTCCAGTGTGATCCCTATGAGCTTCTTTAATAATTTGTTTTCGTTCTTCCTTAGTTAATTCTCGGGTTGTAGAGAAACAAATGTGGAAATTCTTATCTGGATAATAGTTTGATAGGAATTCCATTATTTCTTGAATTACTTCTCGCTCCAGAAATGTAAATAGAGGATCTCCAAAGGATAATCTAACAATTGAGAGTTTTCTGTTAACGAATTCTTCGATAAACCAACTTAATTTATACAGCCAATCTTCTTCGTTGTACATAGGCATTTCATCCTTAGTTACTTCTTTCCAAAGTTTGCCGATAGCGTTAGGCTTTGTTTTAATTTTGCCTTTGACTGGTTGTAGTTTCCAATTTATAAAATCCGTATATAAATTAGTATTGTCTCCTGGTGTTTCCGTGATTTCTTCTTCCGTTTCTGTGGTTTCGTTTTCTGATGGTTCTCTCATTCGCCTCGCGGTTAATTTGATTTTTTCTTTTAAAATTTCGTCTTTTGTTATTCGCGGCGTGTCGAATGTTTCTATTTCCGGTGACTGGTCTTCCAAGCTTGGTTCTTCTTCTTCAGTACTAATTCCGGTTTTTTCCATTGCTTCTTGTAATGTGTCCTTAGTGATGGGAAAAAGTCTGGATAGACAATCCGCTACTTTATTTTCTTTTCCTTTTACATATTCTATTTCGTATTCGTATTCTTCCATACGAAGTCTCCATCGTAAAAGTCTTGAGCTAGGGTCTTTCACATTGTGTAGCCAAACTAAAGCACGATGGTCTGTTTGAATTTTGAATTTCTTTCCGAGAAGATATTGTCTGAGGCGTTTCATAGCCCATACAATCGCTAAAAGTTCTTTTTCAGAGGTGGTGTATTTTTCTTCGGCTTTGTTCAATGTTCTTGATATAAAAAGACAAGGGTGCCCGTCTTGGCTCAATACTGCTCCTAATCCACAGTTGGATGCGTCCGTAGTTAGTATAAATTGTTTGGAAAAATCAGGGAATTTTAAAACTGGTGCGGTTATCAATGCGTTCTTCAAATCGTAAAATGCTTTTTCGCAGTCTGGGGTCCAATCGAATATTGTCTCTTTCTGAGTTAGCTTTGTTAAGGGTCTCGCTATAGTAGAGAAATTCTTGATGAATTTCCTATAGTAACCTGCAAGTCCTAAAAATGATTGCACATCTTTTACAGTTTTCAATGGTCTGAATTCTTTTATGCAGTTTATTTTTTCAGGGTTGGGTTTGACTCCTTCTTTGGTTATTATGTGTCCAAGGTATTCTAGTTCTGGTTTAAGGTATTCACATTTTTTCGGTTCTAATCTTAGTCCTAACTGGTAGATTCTTTCCATGACTGCTACTAAGTTCTCATTATGTTCCTGAATTGAGCTTCCGAATATCACAATGTCATCTATGTACGCAAAGCATTTTGTTCCGATTAATCCTCTGAATGCATTATCCATCATTCTTTGGAAAGTGGCTGGTGCGTTCTTTAAACCGAAAGGCATGCGATTGTATTCGAAATGTCCTTGGGTTGTAGAAAACGCAGTGTACTTTTTGTCTTCTTCCTTCATCGGGATTTGGTGGAATCCAGCTGAGAGGTCAAAGGCAGAAAAGAACTTAGCTTTTCCTAAGTGGTCTAATATATCGTCGATCATTGGTAATGGGTAAGCATCTTGATCCGTGTCTTCGTTAATCTTTCTGTAGTCAATTACCATTCTTAATTTATTTCCTTTTTCGGTACTATCCATAAAGGTGAGTTGTATGGTGATTGACTTTCTCTTATAATTCCCTTTTTTAACAACCTTTCTGTTTCTTCTAGGGCAAACTGTCGGTGTTTTTCGGGTAATTTGTGGGATCTTAGATTAATTATTTTTCCATTTTTGAGTATTATTTGATGTTCAGTAAGGTTAGTACATGGAAGTGGGTCTGATTCCAATGTGAAAACTTCCGAGTATCTGGCTATTACTTTTTTAATGAATTCTCTCTGGTCTTTTTCCAAATTATCTAATTTTGAAGCTTTCAATAACTCATTCAGTCTAAAGGTCATTTGAGGTCCATTACTTTCATTTGTGATTATTTTTAATATAGGTTTGTAGCTAATCTGGAGATTTACTTCTTTAGGGTAATCCTCACTATTTTTCAATGGGATTTTTATTTGTCCGTTTCGTATAGTGTAGAGTCCGTCGGGGATTTCCTTATCATCTATAATGATAATATCTTGATCTTCTGCGTCAGTAGAAATGGTACATATCTTTTCGGATTTTCCTGGTATGAAATCATTGCTTAGGTGCAAAGGTAGCTTTACCTTATTTAGCACGAGGTGACTGTTCGTGATCGCGTATCTTCGATATTTTTCAAAGAATTTAATTCCAATTATACCTCCTTCTGGTAAGGGAAAATCGTTGGGTACTATGTAGAAAACGTGTTCTTGTCCAAAACAGTTTAATTTTGTAGAATGTTTAGAGATATGGCGATCGTTACCCATTAAGAACGTTTTGTGGGTAGATTTCCTTTCGTCTTTATCATCCAATATTTTTTCTTTGATTATGTTTATAGCAGCTCCTGAGTCTACTAATAATCTGTATCTTCCAGTTTTTCTTCTGGCATCGATTGTTCGTAATCTTCCGCATATGGAAGAAATTCGGCTGATTCCTCGAAGATCAGTTGCTCCGTTATTTCTTCCTCCGTCATTTTTTCCGCTTCTGTTTCTTCCTCTTGGATTGCTCTTACCGGAGGTGGTCGCTTGAAACCATGGCCTGGGGGAAAACCCTGCTTCACTTGGCACTGTGAAGATATATGACCTATTTTGCCGCACTTGAAGCAATTCATTTTAAATCTGTCACTCAGTGGTATGGTACTATTCTGTGCTCTAGGTGTAGTATTTGCACTGAGTCGAGGTGGTCCGGGTGATTTGGCCCATATTCTTACTGGTGGTTTGATAATTTGTCTGACAGGCTGGCTGTCTTTTAACCATGTTTCAGTTTCGATGGCTAATGCTTGAGCCTCGTTTACTGTGTTCGGTTTTAACAGACGTACCTGCATTCCAATTTCTCTTTTTAAATTTAATAAGTAACGGTTAACGGCTTCTTCTTCTTCCAATTCTATTTTAAGTCTTCGTTTAGTGGGGTTTACGTGCTGGGATTGGACTAGGTAATTTATTTCATTTGTTATTTGTCGAAACCTCGTCGTGAAGTTCTGAACCGTTTCTGTTAAGCCTTGCTTGCAGCTTTCTAATTTAGATTTTAATGAAATTAATGAACTGGTTTGTCTCAAATTTTGTCTGAGTGCCGCATATAAATCTTCATAGGAGTTTATTTGCATATATCTAATAGCTTTTTCTGCCACATGTGTAATTTTCTTTGCTAAAATTAAATCTAAAAGAATTTCTGGTTCTTCGCATCTTATTCTAGCTCTCTTTACCGTTTTTATAAAATCTTCTACTCCCATGTCGTCCTGACCGTTAATTGGCTTTATTGTTTCAATTGCTAACTTGGCTCCCATTTTCCGTTCCTCGTGTGGTGCTGTTGGGACAGTTGTTGGGAAAAATTGTGATTGACCGTAAATATTTTCCTGTCTTGGTCTAAATGTTTCTTTTCTTTGGAATGTTTTTTCTTCGACCGAAGAATGATCGTCTGTCGCTTCTGGTCGTTGCTGGGATTCACTATCTGTTTCTACTGTCCCTGCTCCTCCTAATTTCTTTGATAATCTTGAAATTTCATCTATCCTATTTTCGTTTTCTTTTTTCAGGGCGTTGAATGAGATAGTCAGAGTTTCCATTTGGCTGAGAACCCTTACTAGTAATTCGTCAGTGGTGTAAGAGGGGGACTGGGCCCTGACGGGAGATTGTGCTCGAGACAGAGTGGTTGTGATTGGGAAATTTAAAGAGGATGAGTCCGTATCGTAGGATGAGTCAGTTTGATAGAGCGTGCTATCTCGGTGTTTATCAAACGCCAGTGTACCTACTTATCTATTGTTTGTGATTCGGGTGTAGAATGTCGCGGTAACATTTTAAATGTTTATTTTTTAATACAACAAAATGCAGTATATGTTGCTACAAACTGCTACTGATTTTGAGGTAGTGATACTTAATTTGTTAAGGGTGGCCAGTGCTTGTGAACACACAGAGTATAGCCAACCCGATCTTGCCTCAACTTTACCTCACCTGTACCGTAGTACAGTCGCCGTGCAACGTACGTAAAGAGGATTTATACTCTAAGGCCCAAGATCGATTGAGAAATGTTTACAATACTTTCACTTTCTAGAAGTAATGCTTACTGTGCTACTCGTGGCCTGATGTGGGATCCGTAGACCGCCTGCCTTCCTTGACGTGTCGAAGAGATGAGTCAGCTTACTGTTGAGAACCGGTTGCCTGGCTGGGCGTTGGCTGCTTACTTACGCAGATGCGTCTTCCGCCTGATTGCGGGCCTCGTTCAATTTTAATGGAATCTTTCACTGATAATTTACGTGGTATAGTGGCTACTAAATTCACCATCTAATTTTTATTATCAGCTACTTATTCCTGTTTTCGGGCTTACCGTAGTGAAGTCCGGAGTTCTTCTTATTTTTAAAACTTCGTAAAGTTTCTTTAGCTTCTTGGGTCCGTGGATTCCAAGTCTCGCACAGGTCCGCGTTCTATGTGGATTTTCGTAGAAATTAAAAACCGTGAACTTAAGCGGATCGTGGCAGGATCGCCAAAATGTTATAGTGAAAACTAAACTTTCTATTTTTGGATAGTAGTGACATCAAACTGATGTCACTTTGTATGCTTTATTCGTGAGAGATTTTAGAGAAGAACTGACGAGGCCTGCCTGAACCTCTACATATATAGACAGCTAAACCTAGGAGGGGGAGGTCATCAACCTCTACATATATGGATAACTAAACCTGGGGGAAGGAGGTCATCATCTGGCTTGGTAACACATTTATCGACAAAATAAAATTTCTATATCTTTATTTAAATAGTATATGTATACATATATATTTTTATTATTAAAGTAAAGATATTTTGTTTCATTTTTATGAATTATGTACTTGCACATGTGAGCGTTTTAGTCTATTAATGTGAACTATAGTAGGTTTGCCTTTGTAGCTTATTTTGACATTCCCTTTTCCTAATACTTCCAATATTTCATAAGGCCCTGTATACTGTCTGTCAAGTTTTTTAATTTTACCTCCTTTTAATAAAAATACGTTATCTCCAATTTTTACTTCTAAAGGATTTATTTTTTTATCATAATATAATTTCGATTTTTCTTTTGCTGAAATAAGATTCTCTCTTGCTCGTGTTCGCATTTCATGTAGTTGTGTTACGAAATTAATTAAATAATCGTCATATGCTTGTAATCTTTCTTGTTGTGATAAAGGTTCACTGGAAGGTTCACGAGCTAGTTTACCAAAAACCAATTCATAGGGTGTGCATTTTGTGCTTTCATGTACACTTGTATTATATGAGAACATTGCTAGTTCAAGCCAATCATCCCATTCTGAATTTTTTGCAAAAAATTGTTTGAGATATTCTCCTAAAACATGATGTGAACGTTCTAATGATCCGTTTCATTGAGTGTGAAAAGCTGTGGTACGAAATTGTTTAATTCTAAAACGTTTTGCCAATATTTTTAATAAATTACTTAAAAAATCTCTGCCTTAGTCAGTAAGTATTCCTTTCGGTGATCCAAATATGCAAACAAATTTTTTCACGAAAGCATCTGCTATCGTACTAGCATATAATTTTTTGTTTTGACTCTGATTAATTTTTTCAGTTGACATTGTAAACAGCCTTCAATATATTTTTGAATGTCTACTTTCATATTTTCCCAAAGAAATTTTTGGCGAATTCGACTATAAGTTTTTGTGACGCCTTTATGGCCTCCTAATGCTGAAGAATGAGCTTCTTCAATTAAATGAGTTCATTGTTCCTTTGTTGGATATTGCGTTATTCCATTGCAAACAATAATTTTTGTAGTTGAATTTGAAAAAATTGAATAGAAAATTGATTTCACTTTTTCCCAAGGTATATGATTAATTCTGGAAGTTTTAGAAATACTAATTGATCGTAATGTAAATTTTTGAGATAATTCATGTAATTAGTAAATTGATAATTTTATATTATTTACAGTTTCTGATAAATTGTCCTTAGTGTCTTCTTCAATTGGAAGTGCAAAATGGTAGTAGTTTCCTTCTTTAATCTCTTTTGCTATTCTCTTTTGTAAATTTTTAAATTTTGGTAACGTTTCACGTTTTTCTAATGTTTTTGATCCGTTGTCGCGAGGAGTTCCATTTTTTGTAACAAAATATGCATAATTATCTTTTCGCATAGTTAATTGATCGCGACATTCAACTACATTTTTCCTTGTTATAATTTTTCCTGTTTGTGAGTTTATAGGAGGAGGTTCTGGGGGTGGTCGATTACAATTATCATGATCATTATCGTTTTTTCCAGAATTTATTTGAGATCTTCGGTTTAGTTTCAAATTTTCATTAAAATAAGGCTCTTCTATTTATTCCAAGTTTTCTTCTTCATTTTCTTTAAACTTTTCTTCAAAATTTTGCTCAAGATTGTCTTCAAAATTTTCTTCAAAATTCTGTTCGAAATTCTTTTCGAAATTGTCTTCAAAATCTTCTTCAAAATTTTCTTCCAAACTTTCTTCATAATTTTCTTCGTGTGAGGTTTCAATGTCGTTGATTTCATCTTCTGAGGTTGAGAAATAATTCTCACTTTCTTCACTTTCAAATTCATTGATACTTTTTGGCTTCTTGGCATTCTTCTTTTTGTTTTTTGCTTGAGTTTGTTTCATATAATCTAAATAATCAGGATCAGAGTCGGAATCTGATTCTACTTTTGTTCGGCTTTCTTTTTGCATATTTATTTCTGGTAATTCATTTTCATATATTTGTTTTCTTGGTCTACCTATCTTTCTTTTTGTTTGAGAGGGAATATTTTTTAAATTTGTAACTAGATTTTTTCTAGGCCTACCTCGTAGTTTTTTCACAAGAGGTTTACAAGAAAAATTTTCGTCTTATTTTTCTTGAGTTTCATTTCGATTCAAATTTTTTGCTTTTCCTTGCTCTATTTTACATTTACTACTATTATTACATTATAAAATTTGCATGAGTTAATTAGAGAGTTGTCAGTTTTTAAAAAGTTATTTAATATTTTACTTGAGAAATCTTCGTTATTTGTTTGCTTGAAATTAATTAAATTTTCAATTTGTTTATAACATTCTTGTTCTTCAAAGTCTTCTAAATTAACTAATGGGATGGGTAATGTAATTGGGATTTCATTTGTGTTTGGAAATTTTAAATAAGCTTTTCCTCTGTGATTTTTTACAACTGCGTCACCTACGTAGACGCCATCTTGGATATGTAATCGAGGTACATACCCTTCACTCTTTTCTGTATTTTTTATATTAATATAAAATGTTGTAACTGTTCGAGCTGGAATAGTAAATTTATTGTTAGATTTAAAAGGGTAACAGTGGTTCTCAATTTCTAAGCATTTTGAAGTATAGTTTATATTTACACTATTATCTTGAAAAAATTCTGATCCTAATACTCCATCTTCTTCTACTGGGACTTCAGTCGGAATAATGTTAAATATTGTTGGGTAACCAAAAATGTTTATTTTTACCTGTCCTAATGTGTAAAGTGGTAAATCATTAATTCCAGTAAGTTTTAATACGTTTTGGCTATTTATTGGTACTTCAGGGTTGAGAACCTTTTGTTTAATTAAATTTCGAGCAGCACCAGTATCAATCATCATGTGTGTTGGATTTTTTAAACCTTCCGTTGATATTATAATTGATGGAATTGAAGTGGACTTTGAAATATTTATTGTTGTTGTATGATCGTTTGAAGTGGATGCCAGTGGTTCTCGATTTATGCTTTCCTCAGTGCACCCGTGCTGGGGAGAGCTTTGGAGTTTTCCTGATGACCTGTTTGCGATTGGCTATCTGGTCGTATCTTGCAGTCTCGTACTAAATGACCGGGTTTTTTACAGTAATTGCAAATTATTTCAGTATAATTTAAATTTTGTTGAGTGTTATTATTCTGTAAAAATCTATTTTCATGTGATTTACTTCTATTTTGGAACTGTCCTGAGTTGAAGTTTTTATACTGTCCTGGATTCCATTTTCTCTTATTGTTATTAACACTATTGTTATTATTTTAAAAATTTCTAGGAAAATTATTATTATTGTCGTATCTTTGTTCTAAAAAATTATTATCATTGTTTTTATAATTTTTATTTCTATTTTGCAAATTATTATCGTTATTGTTACTAAAATTATAATTTTTATTTCTTAAAAAATTGTTATTCGGAAAATTATTGTAATTTTTTCTTGAAAAATTATTATTATTACTTCTTTGACCATTTAAATTACTATATCTTTGTTGGTTAGGATGTAAAAAATTTTTTTGTTTATTATTAAGAACTGCCTCGTGGGCTTTACTTAAATAAAAACATTTTTCAGTTGTGTGACCTGGTTTTTTACAAATTAAACAAATAGTTTCGTTATCAAGTGCTACGTTAAATCGGGTTGTTTTATTATTTTTATTATTAGTTGATTCGTCACTTTTTGAATAATCCATGTTTTTATTTCTTCGTAGTGCGGAATTTGCAGCTAATCTTCGTTCTATATCAATACTGTCGCTAATAACTTCTTTAAAAGTATCCTTTTCTTCAACACGAATTTCTAACTCAGGGCGCAAACCGCGTATAAAACATTGAATTACGTTTTTTCAAGGTTTACTTTAAAATTATTATCTACCTGACCATTATTATTGAGCCTGTGAGCATCTTCGATTTTGTCTACAATTTCTGTTATCCTAGCAGCATAGGAAAGTACATTTTCTCTTTCCCACATAAATGTATTACCTAATTCTCCCTGTAACTGGTACTCGCTTGTCGCAGGGGCATATACTCTTTTCAACTTTTCTATCAATTCTTCTATTGTTGCTTAAGTTGAACCAAAAATGCATTTTCTAGCTTCTCCAGTTAATTTACCTCTTAATAACCTTGCGAGGTTTTCTGGATCTGCAAGTGTCGGTAGCATTACCTTTGCCTCCATGCAACCCTCAATAAAATGTGACAATGGGAGGTTGCTTCCGTCGAACAATGGGACCACTTCTAGCGCGTCGCGTAAGGATACCTGCTGGCTATTGGGTATGACTACGGCCATTTCTTCGTTATTTACTATTACTGGATTATCTTGATTTATGACTTCTGTGTCGCTTTTGTCGTCGTCGATGTCGTTACTAATTATAGATTCGCGTGCCAATGAGGTTTCCATTCTTTATTTCAAAGTTTTATTATCTATTGTTATTACTGTTGAGCTTAGCAATTGAATTCGTCAAAATAAGAATTTGTTCGTTAGAGTTTGATCTTGATTACTAGATCCTGTTACAATGCTTAAATCTGGACAGAAATTTGAATGAAAGCCGCTAGTTTTTTCTGAATTTTCACTTGATATACTTTGATTACTAATTAGAGTCTTGTCTAAACTTGAATCATCTAACTTAAGAGTGTTATCTAATTCTTGTTCTGTAGGGATTGGATCGAGGATATTTTGGCACTTATTATCAGTTAAATATTCTCTATTTCTAATTGGTTTTATTTTTAAATTACCCTTTTCATTCAAATCTACTATTTTTGCACGCTGACTATCTTGTTTAGCTTGACTACGTATTATATCTTTTGGGGTAGATTCTAAAGGGATATTTGGTTTTGACATTGAATCATTATAAATTTACAATCTTTTGTATTGAGCGTTGTCTTAGATTGTTTATTGTTATTTTAAATTATAAATTGTTTATAACAATAAAAAAAACTATATATAAAATTTGTTTTTCAAGAAAAATAAAATGAGATTAGTAACATTTATTTTTAATTTGTTTATTTATTTTTAATAACAATATAATTTGAAATGAAATTTGTATTTCTTCATTTGGAAATAAAATAATGATATAAAAATATAATTATTTCAAATATTTAAATCAAATAAATAATCGCTCAATTGATTGTAATGGGCATAGCCGGGTTTCCATGTGAAATCGGCCTTAAAACCAAATCAAATTTCGCATCAACCTTATGGAAGGGGTTGGGCAAGAGAATATTTTGTCAAATTTTCAGATCATTAACTGCCATTTTAAATGAGTAATGGCGGATTTTACCATTTTCGTTTTTTTCTTTTTTTAGCTAAACTAATCATAGGAAAATTTTGAAACAAATCAGGGTTGTTTTTTCCAATAGAAGACACATTTCAAAAGAGTGGTCGCGCAATTCAAACATGAACAAAATTGCGTGCAAAAATTTTTACAACTTTTTGCATCGCGAATTATGCATCAAAAAATCTGCAAAAATTTGGAAATGTGTCTTCTATTGGAAAAAACAACCCTGATTTGTTTCAAAATTTTCCTATGATTAGTTTAGCTAAAAAAAGAAAAAAACGAAAATGGTAAAATCCGCCATTACTCATTTAAAATGGCAGATAATGATCTGAAAATTTGACAAAATAATCTTTTGCCCAACCCCTTCCATATGGTTTATGCGAAATTTGAGTTGGTTTTAAGGCCGATTTCACATTTCTTTACCAACTGCATGTGCCTTATATGTAAATTAAAATAATTTATTTTCTTTATTTATAAATTGTTTATAACAATTAAACAAATTTGTTTATAACAATGATCATTCGAATTATTTTCATTATATTAGACAAGTTAACTTGAGTACAAATCTTTGGACAAAAAAATTTTTTTTTGCAATTAAAAATATTCTGTTCCTTAACAGAGTTAAAATTAAAGTTATAAAATATATAAACAAACACTTCGAACTTTGCCTTACCCAATGATCGTAATGAATGGTGGCCGTTCAACGTACTCAGAAAGGACTTATACTCTCGTATGCTGTTTTTTTTTTTTTTTTTTTTTTTTAACTCAAATCAAAACTTAGTTAACAAATTAGAATAATCTTTTAAATAAGATAAGTTACCTAATCACGTAGGTTAGCCTCAAGGTCAGATCCCAGCGTGATTTTTCAAACTTATTTTATTGAAATTTTAAGTTTTCAAGTTGAAATAATATTTCATAATCATTTATTTATTCACTATTAACAATCAATGTGTTAAATTTCAATTGACTTGTGTTTCCCGGCCGATGCCCCAGAAAAAAGGAAGTATGTTACGAGAGGGGGGGGGGGGGGGTAAGTAAATTTTGCATTCTATTTTTTTGCATTTATATACTAAGCAAATACTTAGGTTGACAGAATTTAATTTTGGTTGAGTTAATTAAATATTTTCCTGAGTGTAGTGTTAGTAAAGTATTGAAATTTCATCCCTGTTGAAACGTGTGTATCCGTGAGATATTAAGCAATTAAATGTAAACAAGTTCTACTATGTTACTTAGTGAATTAGCATATTTTATTATCCTTACAGAGTGAGTTTATGACTGTTCAGTGCAATAGTATGTCAGATTAGTAGAGCTTTCCGAGACCTACCTCTGCCTTCACCCTCTTTAATGTTCACATTCACATGGTATGTGACAGAGGTATATGTATGCATAAATGCTTTCGGTGTTACTCTCTCTTTCTCTATGGTTTGCCAGCCGCTCCCACCCCTATAGGATATCCACAAACTGCCTCAAATCTTACACCGCATTGGCGCACGTACGCCTCTGCTTAAAGTGGGTATATTTGCACTGACAGTGTTCTGCTAACGAACCGATCGTGGTGGCTTTAGCCATTCTCGCTTCTCCTCTTCGCTCCTCTCCTGCGCTTTCAACTCTCTATTTCTCTTTACTTACCCAGTAACCCTCTTTCTTCCTCTACAATTTGCAGTCTTTCCCTCTCGTGCTTGTTCTCCAACCTCTTGTTGCAGCCACAAATCGCATTGCATTGAGTGGCTGCACTGAGTTCTTACACAGCTAACAGAACGAGGATTTGCACACCGCAACATGACCACCATAGAGGCAATTGAGGCAATAATTTGTCCGTTTGTTGCCTTTGAGTGGTTGTATTATGCTCATATAATCTGCCAAGGGGAGAATGGGGGCGACTGTTTTCAACGGTGTTTACTTACCTGAAAAGGAGACTAGTTACCCTGAATTTCCATTCTTGTGTAGGATCTAATCAGATCTAATATCGTTTCCCAATTTGCATCATCTAGAGTAGAAATAATCGACATTCTCTAGTTACCTTCAAAAAATAATTTTCAGGTTTTGGACGTAGTAGTAAAACATCCTAAATGGAAAAGTTTTATTTACAATAATTTTCTCTAAAAATATTTATTTTAATTGATTAATAATTGACTGTGGAATCTATATAAATTAAAAATTAAAATCTGGGTACAAATACATTTTTATTGCGCGCTTCGAGCCCGGTCTTGAGTTTTTTCCGGGTATATTCTGCTTATTTTGACCAACGGACATCAATGAATTTTGTAAAATCATTGTTGTTGATGATGCGTCGTTATGAGGTCATTTATGCGTCTCTAAGACCTACAGCCTTTCGGGCAGAAAAGTTACTTCATCATGATAATCACCTGGTAGAGAAATAACTGTTCTCGGTAATGGGGCGCACTCGAACTGATTTTTGCGCCGCATTGAAAGGGTTAAGGTAGTTCGTTCACGAAAATTAGACCCCAGGCAAAAATAGATAATTTTGCTTTCAAGAAGAGTAATATTATTATTGAAGAGCTAATTTGAAAGAGAAAAGATTACTTTTCATGAAAATAATTTTATTAATAAATTTTATTTTTGCCCAAACTTATTTTCTTATCGCTTCGAGCCAAATTCTTAAAAATAATGCGCTTCTAATAAATCACGGTTCATTTTTTTAGGAAAAAGATCCTCTACAACGTGACCGTTTCCAATTTTTGAAAATGAATTCTTTAATGGCTGAAATTATAAAAAAAAATTTTCAAAACAAAATTTTTATAAACAAATTTCTGTATTTGATAATAATTAATTCAATTTCAAAAATAGGAAACGGTCATGTTGTAGAGAATCTTTTTCCTAAAAAAATGAACCGTGATTTATTAGAATCGCATCATTTTTAAAAATTTGTCTCGAAGCGATAAGAAAATAAGTTTGGGCAAAAATAAAATTTTTTAATCAAATTATTTTTTTGTGTTTCAAATTTTTTTCATGAAAAACAATCTCTTTTCTTTTAAATTAGCCCTTCAATAATAATATTGCTATTCTTGAAAGCAAAATTATCTATTATTGCCTGAGGTCTAATTTTCGTGAACGAACTACCTGAATTCGTACCTAGATCTGCGAACTGGTTCAAACTCTATTTTATGCAGTTAGGGCTATGACCGTCTTAAGTAGTTTATGATATTCAGTATTCGGACAAACTCAAGCAGGGCCTACATATTGTCTTCGGGTTTTTCCAAGTGTAAACCAATAGATGTCGATGAACCGTCCCAATTTTGTCATCCTACCAATCACGACTTTTTTTAAAAGTATGTGAGATACACCTTTTGGGCATTTTAGTACTCTTGAACTCGAATGCTCATCGACTTCAAGACTACAACAGAACTTAACGAACCTTCAATCTGTACGATGTAAAATTGAGCGCGAATCTTAAATTGTACCTTAGCTTGTTAAGGTAGTACTTTCCAGACCTTCGGAGTAGAAAGTTTTGACTCAGTATACGTCGAATGGCATAGCGCTGGCTTTATCCGTGAAACGATACGTGTCTGCCAGGACAGTACTCACGCACGCACGGCCATACACACACAATCATGCCTTTCGACTGTCCAAGGAATCTGGCAACGTCGCAACACGTCATGCGGAGAAACACGCTTGTGCGCGCGAACTTGTGTTTGTTTTTGATGTTGAAAGCGAAGTATGTCGGGACAGTAAAAACATAAAAATAAATGGATCAAACGAAAAGTGCTCGAAAAACGTCTAAAAGCCGCCGCGGCGATGGCAAAAGCAAGAATAAAAGTCAAAACCAAGCCAAGTTATATCAAAACAAGCTCGAATCAAAATTGGCGCCAACCATTCCAACCTTCCTTGCTATCTCATATCACGTGCTCAAGTTATTTCCCTTTTCGTTTAACATCATACTTCCTCCTTTCCCCGAGGCGCGATGTTGTCAAGCGTTACATGTCCTGCAATCGCCCGAGATACAAGATAAACAAGAGAGAAAATTGAGTGAAACTTAAAATAATTTCTAAGCTCACACTAGAAGTGACCTGCTTGGTCTTACAAGGTTACTTAAGAACTGGCACGTTGACCAGCTTCGCGCCTCAGAGTTCTCAGGTCAATCACACACCTTCATGGAGCTTGGATAAATTAGGAAGTAAAGATGCCTATTGTTCTGTGTGAAATATTACCTTGGGCTTTCCCCAGGTACTTGAGTAAATTTTATTCTAACTATAACTAAAGCTTTTCGGATCTTTTGAATTCAAGTTCCATAATTTCCAAAAGAGAATCAATGTTTCTCAAGACAAGGACCTCAAGTAACAACTCTTTATAACTTTAAAAACAATTATAAATTTTATGTGCCTCCTGCGCGTAAACTCGTTCTTACGCTACAGGTGAGAGTAGCGTAGTGTTCTTTTTTTTTCTTTTTGGTGAGGAGGAAAAATGGCGAAATCTTTTATAGACGTTGTACGGGACTCTCCTAGGACGGGTCTAAGCATACCTCTTAAAACCAAAAAAAAACCCTCTCTCGAACCAATGCACCGCCCGCGGAATCGCCTTTCGGCTTTAAACTTCACGGGAGTAGCGTAGTGTTGTGTATTACGATACAGAGGAATGTAATGTAAAAATTGAACTGCGCATGCGCCTATTACGATACAGCGGAGCGTAATATTCTTCTTATTCTTTTTCTTCTTCTTCGTACACCGTTGGCACCATAAGGACAAAGCCTTGAACATTTGAACAGCTCATGCTCCATTACAATACGCTGCTACTACACAAGATCGAGAAAATCAAAATGGCCGTAAGTATTCGCGAAATGTCAAGTGAGATGGGCAATAATCACGGCAATGTCGACCTTTTCAGATTGGATTCGAGTGTACGCATAAAAACTCGTATATGCGCCGAAGTCACATAAAATAGAATATGCGCCAATACGCACAATTCGGGTAATTACAAGACTCGCTTAAAATGCTCACTGGACTGGTCGCGCCTCGGCTTCGTCTTGACTTCGATCTTCTGTGAGCATTGTCGCTCATCGCGTAATAACCCTCATTATGCGCCTAGGCACATAATATACTATTAACGGTATAGCTTCCAAAGAACTGGGGAAAACCCGAAACATTAGAAAAGGTAAAAAAC
Source organism: Diplolepis rosae (assembly GCA_030998225.1). Taxonomy (NCBI): domain Eukaryota; kingdom Metazoa; phylum Arthropoda; class Insecta; order Hymenoptera; family Diplolepididae; genus Diplolepis; species Diplolepis rosae. Next base: position 731,655 of record JAPYXD010000710.1, read on the forward strand.
AATATCAAACTGATAAAATAAATATAGGAAATTATTTTGATATTTTATTTAGAAAGAGGAGACAATTTCGTTATAGGTCTGGTAAATATACCACTTGGTGTTTTTATTTTAGCTACTCGAACCTTTCCATATTTTCCTGGCAATACCTCCACCACTCTTGCGAGAGCCCACTTCAAAGGAGGAAGGTTATCTTCTTTAATAAGAACTAAATCGTTTTCTTTTAAATTTTCCTGAGTGTGAATCCACTTAGGCCGATTTTGAAGACAATTTAAATACTCTACTGACCAACGTTTCCAGAATGACTGTTGAATCTTATATATTCTTTGGTATATGGAGAGACGATTTTCAGAAATATTTGCAAGATCTTTTTCAGGGTAAGCAGTAAGGCTACACCCTATCAACGAATAGACGGGTGTAAGACTGTTTAAATCTGATGGATCATTTGAAAGTGGACACAGAGGTCTAGAATACATTAGTTTCAATCTGAGTTAACAAAGTTGAGAATTCTACAAAAGTGAAGTTAGTGTTACCTAAAAGTTTCCTCATATGATTTTCAGCCCCTTTGCGGTGATCCTGGAAGGATGAATTTCCACGTTGTTTGATTCTGAAACAGGAAATCAGCAATACTGGAAAAAGCTTCTCTATTCTTGAAAAAATCATAAAGTTCTTTTGGTTGATTGTTAGTACCTGAAAAGTTAGTTGCATTGTCACTAAAGATAATGGACGGATTTCCACGACGTGAAATGAACCTTTTTAATGTCATAATAAAGCCATCTATGGAAAGACTAGTCACAGCTTCTATGTGAACTGCTTTTGTCACCATACACACAAAGAGAGAAATGTATGCTTTTACAAGAGGTGCTCTTCTTAATCTGGAGGATTTGATCATGAATGGACCACCAAAATCTACACCCGTTTTTTGAAATGTTCTAGAGATGCTGACGCAATCTATTGGCAAACTGGCCATTATTTGCACACGTAGCGCAATCTTTAATAATTCTTTTTACGGCCCTCGGTCCATTGAGAGGCCAGTAGTTTTATCGAATGTTAGACAAAACTGTTTGTACCCCAGAATGACCTAAGCGTGCGTGTTCGTGTTTTTGCAATAAGTTCACGGTATGATTTTTTGAAAATCTGATATTTTTGTTGATAAGGAATATCCGCGTTGTCTAATCGGCCACCTACTTGTATCAAATTGTTTTTATCCAGGAAAGGTTTAAAGGGAATAAGACTTATTTGAGAGCAATTTACCTGACTTGAGTTCTGATAATTCTTTTGATAAGTGATGTTCTTGCACTTTCTGAATTATAAGGTTTTTAGATAAAATTAGTTCATTTACTTTTAAGGTACCTGAAATCTTATTCCCTTTACGGCATTGAGTAAAGTGAAGCAGAAAAGCGATAGTTCTTTGCAATTGGAGAAATTGAGAGAAGCTACCAAAAATTTCGCTCCAAAAATCATTGCTCTGAACTGCTTGAATAGAAAGGTTGATTTTCCTTCCTTCAGGAATATTGCTTGGATTTATTTGAAGTTTACTAATTTCAGTCAAATCCAAATCAACTTTATGGAGAAATGAGGGACCTTGCCACCACATCCTTGAAGTTAAAATCTCTTGAGCATTCATGCCTCTGGATAACAAATTAGCCACATTATCCTGGGATTTTAAATGCCACCAAGTGTAATTACTTGTAATTTCTTGGACTTGCGAGACTCGGTGAGATACGAAAACAGACCACCTACTTGCATGACTTTTACACCAATATAAAGCAATTTCAGAATCCGTCCATAGATTTACAGAATCAAATTAAATTTTTTTGTGAAATGCGTGAATTAATTTTTTAATGAGTTTAGAAAGGCGAAGCATGGCACATAGCTCTAATCGTAGTAACGTTAAACTTTTTATTAGAGCGATTCTTGATTTTGAAGAAATGAGAGTGCACGAAACTGTATTATTAGATATACAGTTCTAAAGAAGACACAGCCCCCATTTGCCAGTAAACTCGTGTCTGCAAATTCATGGATTTCTATTTTTCTAATGCTCTTATTTCATATCTACTGCATGCTTTGCTCGTTCTGAGATGCTTTGGAGGAAACTGAGAATTTGAGCAATATTTTTGAAGGCTGAAACCATGCCTACTTAGAAGAGTATTTAATTCATTACAGAGCTTCCTAAGCTCTTCAATATCAGCTGCCCCGCATAGCCCGTCGTCAATATAGAATTGTGAGAGAAGTGCTTCAGATGCGAACGGAAATTTCTTTGAATTTAGAATTGCAATTTCTTTGAGAACTTTTGTTGCAAAAAATGGAGCACTATTAGTACCATAAGTGACTGTATTGAGTTGAATACAATTGAGGTTATCAGTAGTGCTATTTCGCCACAAGATGTTTTGTAAAAAATGTTGATCTGGGTTCACCAGAATCTGTCTATACATTTTTTGTATTTGTACTTGATATTCTTTAAGATATATATCGTTCAAAGAAAGCCCCGGAGAACTTTTACAATTGGCATTAAACACAACGCGTATTTTGTAGTTACACTAGCCTCTGGTATTACGCATAAATGAGGAATGAAATATTTATTTTTAAAGTTCTTGTTATCTGGAGAGAATGGTACGACTTGTGCATGGCCTAAAGAGATATATTCATCGATAAAATTGCTATAATCTTGGAAAAGGAGTTTATCTTTTTCAAAACCTTTTTCGAGAGTTGAAAATCTTTTCTTGGCCATAGAGAAAGAATCACCTAATTTTTTATATTGAGAAGGCGACTTGAGAGGGATATTTACTTGAAATCGACCATTATCGAGAATTTTAGTCGCAGATTTAAATATTGTGTCTACTAATTCATCTTCTTTTGATTACATTACTGGTTCCGAAAGTTCCTTGATATTCCAGAATTTGGTCAGTAAATTATGTAATTGATGATCCGATTGAAAGGTAGTGATTAGAAAGATGTTTTGGTTTCGTGTATTTTGAATTGCACATGTATTTGCAACCGCGAAGATTTGAGGAATTTTTCCTGCCACTATCCAACCTAAATGGGTATGTTGCAAAACTGGTCGATTTTTTCCGAGGCTTACTATGTTCGGTTTTATAAATTCATAATAAATATCTGAACCGAGTAATATATCAATTTGTGATGGGATAAAAAATCCATTATCAGCAAGTTGTGTAGTTTGCGGAAGTTGGAGATCATTGACAAGGATACTAGCTTGTCGAAGCTTATATACAAGTTATTTTTTGCAAAATTGCACAAGAAATATTGAATTTTTTATACTTATCTAGATTCGAATGTATAGAGACATTAACCATTTTATTAGAGGTAGTACTGTTTTCGTTAATACCTGAAATATTCAAAGTGAGATCATAGGATGAACACTGTAATTTATCAGTCAGTCTTTTTGTAATAAAGGAGTTTTGGCTTCCACTATTTAGAAGTGCTTTGACCGTGACTGGTTACCCTTGTCTTGAAAATAACGTTACTTTGGCTGTAGCTAAGAGAATGTAAGAATTTCTAATTGAAATTGCTGAATTACTCAGCGAAGTTTGAGTTGGGTTGCTAGAAATTACAGAGCAGTAATTTTGAATTAAAGAACTCGAAGGACCATTGACATCTTTTTGAGAATTAGGAGAAATGTTTCGCGAACTTATTAGTGAATTGCCTTTTGTATCTGAAAGTGATGCATTACTTGGAATTTTTTGCTTTTTATTACTTTCCACAGTCGTCCAAGCTTGCAACGCATTGTTACAATTTTTATTTTGATGATTTTGGAAATCTGAATTCATGTGTAACAATGTATTATGAAGCCTAGAACAAAGAACAAGCTTATGTAGATGCACAATTTTCGTAGTTATGTCTACCTAAACAATTCTGACATAAATTTTTTGATTTTAAAAATTTCATTTTTTCGTTAAGCTGAAGATTTTTAAATTGAAAACATGTATAAATTCGATGGCCTATTTTGTTACAGTAAGTACAATTTGAATTTTGTGAAGTTTTAGAGTTTGTATTTGAAAGAGAGTGATGTGCAAGAGAGTTTTACGTTTGCCTTAGTGCAGGATTTGAAATTTACTTAAAAGTTTAAAATACTGATCCTCAATTATGGCTCAATCTTCAGTGTCGACGATTCCCAGAACTTTATCGGTTTCGAAATTCTCTGTAGCTCCTTGACAAGTTTCGTATTCTTTAAACAGTGTCTGGAGCCTTTCGGTTCTGTTTTGAAATTCGAATAGATTGCCCGCTTCTTGGTTTTGCGATAGCAAATTTTCTAGCCTGGTTATCGCCGTCTTGATTGACTTCCTTGTTTTCTTGAGTTTTTGGAACTCTTTCATTTTTGTGAGAGTGCATTGAAGTAGAAGACAAGGCAGATAAATATCACTAACAACTTCTTGTGCGAAGGAAATACTCGATAGGCTTACTTGGAGCAGTTAGAAATTTTTAATAAATAGCTCACCAGAACTGTGGTTTCCAAACCTTTGTGATGAATTTATCAATTGTTTGTTATCCATGTGAGAAAATAGCTCAATTTTGTTGATAAGTGTAATAAGTATTCAGTTTTTCAACTCTGTCGTAAGAGCGATTGGTCGTATATGTAGGTTTTAGACACATTTATGTATTGATTTCCTATACCATGTATCTAAAAGTGATCAACTTTGTTATTAAATATCTCAAAAACTAAACACAAGAGAGAGTTAAAACTTTTGGGGATAATAGAGCGATACTTTATTAATATTATATCTCGATTTTAACCTTTTTGTAAGTGAATCATCTGAGGGAAGTACTTTCTTAAATTTCAACCCGACGCAGAACATTTAGTCCTTCGAGTCGCGGATGTTCTTATATACGTGATTCACATTCGCAGAATAACGTGTAGAACATTGCTTTTCACCGAATACCAGTGAAACAATAACAAAGTGAATGTCAAATCAAGTGAGCTCAGTGCAACATCTATAATAATATTTACAGTGCATTTTGATAATTCCACGACACGCAAGTGATTTTGAATGATATTTGCAAGCAAGTATAAAAACATCTGAGCAAAGTTTCACTCTTTACTCATAAAAAATCATCGTTTCCATTTTAATCACTGATAGATAGTTGAGACTGCAAAGCAAGCCATCACCAAAGGAAAAGATTCCAAGATTCGCGCTCGTGCTCTTTTTTCATGCCTTCAACTCAGTACTCAGTACCAGAAGTAATTTTAAGAAATTTCACATCAAAATCAGCAGGTGGCAGTTAACCCCAGTTGATTCCAATTCAACGTCATTGAGTCAACGATAAGAAACTTTTGGTCTCTTAAACATCTCAAGTCTGCTCTAATACCTACAAGTGAGTCATCAGAGTTCCAATCTCATCTTCCAATTCTCCAGTCCCTTTTCAAACACGTGCCTTAAGTTCGATATAAAAAAAATAATCATAACTGATAACTCGCTCAATAAATTAAAAAAGTTTCGTGGCTCAATTAAACGTCAATCCACCTACTTTGAAAATGTTTTGAAGTTAATTAATGAAGAAACGAATGTGGAGTCACTTGACTCAGAAGCCAGAATAAATAAGCACTAGAAATTTTGGGACGACTTTCGACAAGTCCAAGAAAAAATTGATGATCTTGCCACAAATTCAGAAGAAGAAGCAGAAAATGATTCAGGACGGTTATAGGTTCAAAATCGTCTTTACGCGATCAGCGCACTTGCCAAAAAACATTTGAAAAATTTATCAACAGGCTCCACAATGTCCGCCTCACAAAATATTCCTTCAATTCTACCATCGTCGTGATTTGAACTTTCCAAGTTTCACGGCTTTTGTGGCTTGCTTGGAGGATGAAGCAGCTGAAGTAATCGCTTCACTCGAAACAACTCCCGAAAATTACACTAATTAAAAAACAGTATGACAAACGTCGGCATATTGCAGAAAGTCATTTAAAATCCTTAACATACTCAACGCGTATCAAAAGAATTTTCGATTCGAAGTTTTCTTTATAATATGTAAAAATAAATTAGAGCTCTAAAGGCATTAATTGAGGCTAAAGATCGGTGAGATACACTTTTTGTTTGTATACTTAAAGAAAAACTGAATCCGTACATTAAAAAAAAATGGGAAGAAACTCGTAAACATAAAAACGTTCCCTGTTCTGATGAGATGATTACTTTTCTTGGACATCAATGTTACGTCCTGCGATGTTTAAGTAGTTCAGATTTTTAATCGTTTTCAAGTCAACGCCCATGCGTTATAACTTGGGAATCTAGGCCTTTGAACGTAAGAACGATTGCGCAATCACTCGAGGAATCGCAAAAGTATTTTCCTCAACTGTGAAGGGTTGAGAACAAACCAGGACGATTGAACAAATTCAGAAACATCCTTAAAGGTTCAATATAATTAACAAGAATCATCAGACAGAAGAACTATCACAATTCAACATCTTGCGCAATGAACGAAATTAATGTCCAGAGCGTAGTACATTGTTGACAGAGAACGTTTTAAATGATAGACATAATTATTTAATACACAGTGAACGAAATTAATGTTCAGAGTGTAATGTGTTGTTGAAGATTGAAAAATTTGATGTTGTTAAATAAACAATGTTATAAACAAATAAATCCAGTAGACATACGAAAGCAATACACAATGAACGAAATTAATGTCCAGAGTGTAATACGTTATTGAAAAAGGTAAGAAGAACGAATAATTCAATATTGTTAAATAATCAATGTTATAAACAAATAGGTTTGCAAAACATTTACAAGCAATTGACAATGAACGAAATTAATGTACAGAGTGTAATGCGTTGTTAAACAAGGTAGAAAAATTTGATATAGTTAAATAAACAATGTTATAAACAAATAAATCTAAGACATTCATAAACAATACACAATGAACGAAATTAATGTCCAGAGTCTAATGCGTTGTTGAAAAAAGTAGAAAATTAAGTAATGTCGATTTTGTTAAATAAACAATGTTATAAACGAATGAATCTAAAAGGCGTTCATAAACAATACACAATGAACGAAATTAATGTCCAGAGTGTAATACGTTTTTATAAAAGTTAGAAAATTGATTAATCATTAGGAAATACCAGTCGATTGTAAAGGTTCTTAGGAAGGAAAAAAAAAGCCTTGCATATAATGTTCAACTTACTTGGAAATTTATTTAAAAATTGTTGATCAGCCAAAGTACACGTCGCTGAATGGTCGAATAACACTTTATTTATAAATTAAACACAATTTCAATTAAATAAAATTCAAAAAGAAGAGTTTTGATTATAGTTGGACCAAGTCCAATTCTAACAAAAATTTGATGTTTCCTAGGACCAAGTTCAGGATGAACTGAAATTTAAGTAGTGTTTTCGTGGACCAAGTCCAACTTGAACTGACTAAAGCATATTTTCCGTCCTTCTTATATCTAAAAATTCACATAAGGCCCATAGGTATGACAAAGAAAGCACTAGGATTGATAACGTTTTATACACGGTATCCTAGTCCTTTCCTCGCCATTTACAATAAAATTTTTGAAGTTATTGCATTTTTTTAAATAACATTTCTTAAATTTGTTTTCAAATCGATTTTGACAATTGTGTTGAGAGTTGCTGCAAGTATTTCTTATCTGAACTATTTCTATTCATGCATGTTTGGCAAATTGCTCATAAAATTGTGCCTTTACTTAATGCAAAAAAAAAACTTACTATAATTACCCAATCTCTGTGATTTATCTATAATTTTCGTTGGTTTGGTTTTGTTTTTTTTTATTTTAAATAACCTCAATTCAAGAATAATTTCTTACCTAGATATTCAAGACTCCAAAAGGTGCATTCAACTCGATTTCATGCGTTTATGATGCATCCTTATCTCACATGGATATTTGTTTTTTGATACGATCCCGAGTTTTCGTCTTCCGGAAGAGATTATTCTTGAGTCTACCGGGTGTACAATGTTTCTTATGATCTACTTACTTATAAATGAATCTTAACATGTGTTACGACGTTACATGTTTAATTCCATTGCCATGTGTCGCAAAGAAGATTTTGGCTCATTTTTTACAAATTCACGCACAATTTCAATATTACTTGGTGTACTCACGAAACTTTCCTGCCCGGGATGTTCGTCATCCTTGATGTCTTCACGACCTTCTTTGAATCGTTCAAACAACTCATGGACTCTGGCACGGAATAAAAAATTGTCACCACACACTTGTTTCATTAATTCAAACCTTTCAGTAAAAGTTTTACCAAGTTTCAAACAAAACTTAATAATCGCTCTTTGTCCGAAGTTCATTTTTCGACCGATGCTATAAACACACTGTCCCTTATAAAGCAATAACTCGGCTTCTAATTGTCCGTTGGATATGAAATCTTGACAGAACGTCAGTGAAGGATGTACCTTTCCAACTCCTACTCCCATCAGAAGATAGCGCCACTATAAATAGCTATTTTGAAAAAGTCTCGTTTATTTTGGAACGCACCTTGTATAAATGAATCTTAGCATTTGTTATGACGTAACACCCCCACCCTAAAATGCTTACTACTAATTTGCTTTTCAAATTATAGGAAGCGTACGCTGCGTATATTACGGTTGACTTCGCTGAGTTGTTAACTGGTTGGATTGCTAAAGTCTACGTTCTGACCATCTGAGTTTACCAATTTCCTCATGATTTGTATGCAAAAAAAACTTTTCGTAATTCTTCCTCTGCCTCTGTAACATCTGGTGGTTCAACATTCACAGCTATGTCAGCTAAATTTGCAGCTGCGATCACGGGGGTGAAACCCAATGGTAAATTACTGGAAACAAACATGGCGGTAAAAGCATGCGATTCCCCACTTTTGCATGGAGCGTTTCAGCGCTGCCACTGCCCTCCTGCCCCTTTGCCCGAATAAATTCTAAAATGAGATTTTTATACATCTAAAGCGATTAGATGCTGAAATTGCAAAACTTTGTACTACTATGTATTAACCAGTAAATTTGGTGTTGTAATTTCATAACTTGATCGCATCTTTTCTTGGCTTCAGACTAAATGTCATTTCACAAGCAGCTATGACTCTTCTGAACTGCGAGATCAACTGTTTTCTGGGGGATTTTTAATTGGCTGCGTGGTTCCCCCACATTTACATGGATGTGTTTCTCCCCTTCCAAAGCGGGCTTCACTCCCATGGCTGCGATGGGTAACTGTTGTTCTGCATCTTCGGTGAATCCGAATTCGACATCTCCATGTGTTTGTCGTCGCTTATTGGGTGCCGGTATTTTGGCTTTATTACCCATTTGAAGTAAGCATTGGGTTATAGAACCCCAAATGACTCCCATCATGTGTACTGACCACCCATAAATGCGGTGTAGTAGAAAGCCATTGATGATAATTTCAATCACCATTTTGATTATCTGTATTATGAGAAAAATTGCTATTATGCCAGCACTAGCTGTTCCAAATGTCATGAATTTTTCCCAAAGTTTCGCCCCAGTAGATTCTACAATTTTTTCCATGGTGTCTTCTGTTAGTAGTTTCATCAGTGCTCCTTCGTGACTCGTGACCTGACCGTGCATTTCTCGGGCCACTTCATTTAGAAGTGATGGCCTCTCAACTGGAAACATAATTCTATCCCTTGGATTTTCCAAGTCCTTTTTCGTATATATTCCACTAGTTGCTAATGATCTGGGTTTGTATACTCCCATGTTTGTCTAGTCGAAGGTTGAATCGTGATTGGTTCAAGACCTTCGGTTGGTTTTGGCAACAACATGTACCAATTCCCTTCGATTAGGTAGTAGGAAGGTATGATTGTGTTGCAAGTAATTCTTGTTCCTCTGGTTTTTATTATGTGTGTTCTTGGTGTCAAGAAGTAGGTTGCGTTGCCTTTTGTGACCTTAAGTTCCGCATAGCACTCTTCTGCGTGTAGAATTGTAACTTCTACTGGAATACATTTGATTACATGTACGACTTCTCCTGCCGTGACTGCCATGTATCCTGTACCTTTCATCAAGTTATAGGCAAACTCGTCTGGTGCTTGAGTTGCTATAGCAAGCGCGTTCTTTAGCGTTTGTCTTCCTAGTTGACACCGTTGTAGTAGGACATCTCTGTATAGGTTCCTTATTTGAGTTTTTATGTGTTTTTCTACATATACAAATTATGAATTAACATACGCAAATATATCTAAATTTTCAATACTAAATTTATTATGCTCTGCAAATGATTCCCCCTTAATCATTTCAAAAATAACTAGTTTGGGGTGTTCAGTACGTAATATTGAATATCCGCAAACATTTTCAGTAGATTTTATCATCAAAGCAAAGGCTACTTCGTCGGTTACTAATGAGTATACAGTCTGTATATCGATTCTATTGGCGTAGCCTTCGTATAAAATACTATATTGGTTGAATTTGCAATTATTGGTGGGTACTGTATTCCAAAATGTATGTCAATCCTCTACATCTAAACATGTTGCTTCGGATAGAATACAGGGTGTGCCGGAGAGCAAGTGTATTACATTATTATTTAAATCCACCCTTGCCTTTTGTTCTTGTATTGTTATTTTCAAAGTTCCCTGCACGACAACGGACTCCCAGTTTCCGTAAGGATCTGAATATGCAGCTCCGGTGCACCTCCCTTCGTTACCTAAAGTGCCCGCATAGATTACCGCAGTGATAAATGGTTCTATGTATTTCAAGCTTGCATTGGATAACCTTAGTTTCTACAAACTCGTTAACTTGTAAGAGTTGTACATATTTTCTTGTTACATTGAGCTGATTCGACGGTATTTCACATTGACCTACATCTAATAATGATATTGTTGTTATATTGAGTAATCGAGATCCGCAGTCATATCCGATCAAAGCTGTTGTCGCTTGAAACAGCAAAACGATAGTAAAAATCGCCAACATCTGTAATCAGAACATGAATTGATTATTCATCTTCTGAGTGACAGCCTTTTATTTTTTTACTTTTAATTTCGTGGTTAATATGTGATATTCTAAGCCTATTGGCATGTACTATTTTACCATTTCCCTTGAATTGGATTCTAATATTAGTCTTATTAATAACTTCTAAAATTTTTTGGGGCCCTGTATAATGGTCCCCAAATTTTCCCGGTTTTGGTCCCCTTAATAAAAAGACGTAGTCACCTACCCTGAAATTGGTACTACTTGTATTAATTTCTTTATCGTAATAGTTCTTGGATCGGTGTTTAGCATGTATAAGATTGTCATAGACTGTAGTTCTTATTCCGATAAGGCGCGTGACTAAGTCTTTAATGTACCCTTGGTAGGTTGATTGCAAATCATCCTCTCGGAGTGGTTCACTTGACGGTAATCTAGTCAAACGCCCAAAGACCACTTCGAAAGGTGTATGTTTTGTGCCTTCATGTACGCACGTATTATAATTGAATATTGCAATCTCTATCCATTGATCCCACTCGCAATCCTTTTCAGAGTACTGTTCAAGAAACTCACCTTATGCATGATGTGAGCGTTCTAGGGAACCATTGGATTGCGGGTGGAATGCGGTAGTTTTTACTCTCTTTATTTTAAATCTCTTTGCTACCTTCTGAATTAAGCTGTTAAGGAAATTTCGACCTTGGTCTGTCAAAATGACCTTAGGTGATCCAAAGATGTAGATGAATTTTTTAATAAATGCGTCGGCTATTGTAGTAGCCAAGGCATTCGGTAATGGAACTGCAAGACTGAATTTTGATAATTGATCTTGCATTGTAAGTATAAACTCGTTATCATCTTTAGTTTTGGGCAGAGGGCCCACTATATCTAAAGCAATTTTTTCAAAAACAGTCCCAGGTGTGTCCGTTATCATTATAGGTTGTCTCGTTTTCAGTCTAACTAATTTATTCAATTGACATTGTATACACTGTTGTATTCGTCGTTGTACGTATTGTCTCAAGTTTTCCCAATAATATTCTTGCCAAATTCTGTTAAAGGTTTTGGATACCCCTCTGTGACCGCCTATTGGTGAATTCTGGAGTTTTTTGAAAATTTCGTCTCTCCGATTTCCTATTACGTATTGTAATGTTCCTTTACAAACGATTATTTTAATGGAAACTTTCTCGAAAATGTTTTTAAAAATCTCTGGGACGTCTCGCCATGGTATGTTCTCAACGTAAGGGCTCTTAGCTATGCTGAACTCCGTTAAATTTTTACTTATCAGAGATTCACGTAAAAGAATTAGTGCACGGAAAATGTTATCTTTAATCGTAGCCTGTGACTGGGATTTCTTCAGGAATACATAGGCCGAAAAGGTATTTGTTGTTATTCTTTTTCATTGCGTTAATGCTACCTACTTGTACTGTACATTTAATTGGGATTTTATTCGCTTCTAATAATGCTTTACTACCTTCATCGCAGGGGCTTCCATTGCTCGTTATGAAGTACACGATGTTGTCTGAACGAAACTGTAACAATTCTTTTGTTTCAACTATGTTACGATTGAATGGAGTCTCGCTCGTTGCCTTTAATTTGGATATACTTTCTTCATCCTTTGACTTTTCTTCTGTTATTTGTTGTTTACGAATATTTGCATCTGTTTATTTTTCAGCTACCGTCTCTATTTCACATGGTTCGGCATCAGTAAGAGATAAATCAGTATCCGAATTTGCATCGTCATAGCTTGAATCACTTGGTTTTGTTTTGGGTCTGGCGATCAAATTATTAGTGGGATTGGTTCGATAGCCCTCGAAGGCTCTTCTATCTTCGGGTAGTTTCGCCTCTGCTTCATAGTCGCTTTCGGTATCACTTTCAGCATAATTTATTGTTTTATTTCGTTTCCGTTTAGAAATTCGTTCTGTGGTATTCTTTGGAATTTGTTTCCTTGGCTTAATTTCTTGAGCCTTATCATCTTTTTCTTTCAGGTTGTTTTCCATTGCGGCTTTCCTACGAGTTATAACATTAATTTGTTTGAATCCAACTGGGTTCCTTGAAAGCGCATCCGCGTTTGCATTCATTCTACCTGGTTTGTACACAATTTCGTAATCATATCCTGACAGTTTGAACCTCCATTTCTGGACTCTGGTGTTCAAATCAGCCGTTTTAAACGAAACTAAAGGTTGATGATCCGTAACTATTGTGAATTTTCTTCCGCATACATAGGGTCGAAATGTCCTCACTGCGTGTATGATTGCTAATGCTTCCTTTTCGTATCTTTCGTACTTTAGTTCGGGTCCTCTAAGTACCCGAAAGGTATAAGCAACCGGTAAATCGCTTCCAATTTTCCCTTGTGATAAAATTCCGCCGACCGCATAACCGGATGCGTCAGTAGTGATTAAAAAATGTTGACTCATATCAGGGGGTTTCAATACCGGTGCTGTGCATAAAGCCTCCTTAAGTCTTAAAAATGCTTTTTCAGCGTCTTCTGACCAACAAAAGGCCTTGTTTTTTTGAAGTAACCTTGTCAGTGGTTTGGCGAGTCTTGCAAAATCCTTAATAAATCGGCTATAGTACCCGGCTAAATCTAGAAACTGTCCGACACTCTTAATATTCTTTAATTTAGGAAATTCTCTGACTGCTTCTATTTTTTTTGGATCTTGGTTAAGTCCATTGGCACTGATTATGTGCCCAAGATATGTAACTTTGCGTCGTAATATTTCGCATTTCTTTGGCTCAAGTATCCAACAAGATTTTCGAAGGTGATCCATTACCTCATTGAATAATTTCTCATGTTCTTTGGGGGTTTTCGCGTAAGTGACAATATCATCAATGTAAACAAACACGCCCTTATCTATCATACCATCTAGTGTGATATTCATAGCTCTCTGATGTCCACTTGGTGTCGAAAAAGCCGTTTTATGTGCGTCAGCCTTATCTAAGGTAATTTGGTGAAAACCAGAGACGCAATCTATTACTGTGTAATAACAGGCGTTACCGACTTGATCAAAAATGTCGGTTATATTGGGGAGTGGGTATGCCATTGGGATGGTTTTTTCGTTCAGAGGTCGAAAATCTAAAACGACCCTCCATCTCGGTTTAGCGTTTTGGAGCTACCCATAAACTGATATTGTAGGGTGATTTCAAAGATCTAATAATTCTCTTTTCTAATAATTCGTTTATTTGTTTTTCTACTTTCTCCCTCAAATTATGTAGGAGTCGATATTGCTTAGTGTTGACTGGTTGATCGTCAATTGTAAGAATTCGATGTTTGGTTACATTAGATGACGATAATTCATCTCCGTCTAGCTGAAATCTATCCGAATGCTTTTCTATCAATTTTAATATGTTTTCATATTCCTCTTTGTTTAGACGATCTATTTCTAGGATTTCCTTTAACCTCTAGACGTGTTTCATCTGTCGCATTGGAGTTTGTGATAGTCTCACATCCTATTAGGCTGTTTTCTACGTCTTGTATTGAAAATATATCAAGGCGGCTTTTCTCGAATAGGCTTATGTCCTGGGGAATGTCTAAATCTTCCGCAATTCCCTGAGCTGCTATCTGTAAATGTTACTCTTCTCCTACATTGAATTCATCTTTCCAACTGTCAAAATTTTCGTTCCTTTCTTTTGAATTACTGAAAGGATAGTTATCTACGTCATCTTCTGATGTTTCGTTTTCCTTAGTTTCTGAGGAATTGTTAGTTCTTACTATGTCTTCCTTATTCTTATTTGAATCGGTGGGTCTCCTCTCCATGAACCTGGAGTAATTCTCACCGATTTTTAATAATCTTAATCTAAAATCTACTATGGCGCCTGATTTCTCGAAATATTCGGCACCTAAAATGCCTTCACAAGGTATTGGGAAGTCCTCAGATACTACCTGAAAGAAGGCTGTGTTTCCAAAGATTGTAAATTCTGTTGAACCTATAGTAGAGACTACCTCTCCGCCAATCCCTTTCAAATACGTGATATTCTTGACGTCAATATCACAATCTAGTGGTAAGGAACTTATTTAAATTAAATTTCCTTCCGAACCGGTGTCTGGTAAAAATTGCCCTATACAATCCGTTTGCGGATTTACAACGTTAATAAGGGGTAAGGATTGATCCCGAAAGCAATGATCGACACTGTATATACTCTTGACATTATAAGTCTCATTGAGGTTTCCATTTTGTCTAAAAGGCATAGTTATACCATTGAATTTCAAACTTTTATTAACGAAATCTAGGGTTACCTTGCTCTTGTTGAGGAAATCTACTCCTACAATACTATCATACGAAATTTCTACTTCATTTTGAATTACATAAAATTTGATAATTTGGTCAAAAATCTTCAAATTGACGCTTCCCAAAGTGATCAAAGGATCCTTTGAAATCCCTTGAATCCTTATTTTATCTTCATGGTTCACTTTATAGTTCCTTGGTATGACATGCATTTTAATTATATTTCCTTGTGAGACCGAGTTTATCATAAGATCTATTCGCCAATCGGCTTTAGAGTGTCTAAATGACACAAATGGTATCATCTCATTTGCCATACCTAATCTAATGGCAAGAGTTAGCAGATTGGCTCTTCTGTTTGTAAATAATTGGTTGAGCGCATTTGGTATTTTTGAGTCTCCTGTCCTGCGCTCGTGCTCCGGAGACCTTCCCCATTTTCCGAATTGATCCTCTCATTATATTGCCGTTTCCTACAGTCTTCAATAGTGTGTCCACTGTTCTGGCAATAAGCACAAGTTTTATTAGTGTTAACCCGACAGGTGGCAGCTGTGTGTCCGGTTCTTTTACAGAGCTGGCAATTCAAATGTGATCTGGCTTCTAATTGAAGGTTTCCTCTGTCTGTTGGAGGCTTTACTTGAAAGCATCGACTCGCAATATGCCCTAACTTGCCACATATTTGGCAATTTTCTAGCCGTATGTTCTGGGACCGACACTGTTTTGTAGAATGTTCCAGTTTAGCACAAATTTGGCATTTAATTGAGATTTCACAATGATTTGCTGCATGTCCCTCTTTATTACATATCTGGTAGACGAGTTGGGCTAAACTGACTCTACTTAGCCTGTCCCGGCAGGTACTCGCCATATGCCCTACCTTGCCGCATATTTGATAAGTGATTGAAAATCCCGTATGAAAACTATCCCTAGCCTCAGGGTTTCTCTCTGCATGGAAAACTTGGGATACATATGTCCTTCTCTTCATTGCCTTATTTTGAGGTCAATTCCCAACCTGATCACTACCCTCCTTTCTCAAAACTCTCCTGGCTTCTACTAAACGTTCTGCCTTGATTGCATTTTGGACAATATGCTCCATATCATCAGCATTCTCCAGTCGTTGCTCAACCTCGGGTTTTAAACCCCGTTTAAAACATTCAATTGAATTATTTGTGATCGATGTCCTGAATGCTGCATCCATGTTACCTGTATTTACCCTTTGAGTCTCAATAATTCGCCTCCCCAAATCCTTTATGCGGTTTGCGAAAGAAATTACTGTCTCATGTTCCCTTTAATAGTCACTACCCATTTCTCCTAGCAACTGATGTACTGTTTTAGAGGGTGCATAAATAGCTTTAATGAAGTCCTTTAATTCTTCTACGGTACCAAATGCTTGTCCATAAATCGCCTTGCGCGCTTCTCCTGTCAATTATGATCTGATCAGCTTTACCAGGTTTGCCTCATTCTCGGCCGTTACCATTTCCTTGGCCTCATCGCAGCCTTCTAAAAATACACTTAACGGTGTGTTTTCGCCGTTGAACTCTGGCACTACGGTTAGAGCGTCCTTTAAAGGTATGGGTTGAACTGCCATCCTTACTCCGCTTGTGCTTGTTCCAGGTGTACAAAGTGTCTTCTTAAATGCTTCTGGTTTTGGTTTCTGTGTCACTGAATTATTAATTTCTTCTTCTGAGTCACCGCGAGGGATCGACCTATTGCAAATGAATGTGTCGAAAGCTTCTATTTCCCTCCGTAGCTCTTCGCTGCTCCTGGCTAAACTACGTGTGATCCTTGAATTGTTCATAAAATTAACTTATGTATAACCGTTAAAAATTAATTAGAATTAAAATCAATTTAACTGAAAAAAGGGAAGAAAAATGTCAGGTATATATATTTATGATTTAGCGTGACACAAGGATCCTAAAATGGTTTATTTATTGTATTAATATATTTGGGTTTGTACAAAAACGCCAACCTTATCAATAGCAAGAGAGAGAAGAAAAACAATTGATAAATAGATTCAGTCAGATATATCTGATTCACCAAAAATATTTCGCAATTCTTCCCTAAGTTTACTGCTTTTATATGGTTTGGGCGTTGGTTTCCATGTAAGGTGGTAATTTTCCTCGAAGCAGTTCCTACAAAACTCGTTTCTTGGGCGAATGTTGCATCCCTTACATGATAAAATTGGTCGCTGATTTGGATCTGCTTCTGGTACAATCCTTCTTCCAGGGGGAAAGCTGACCCTTTTTTGGCTGATTTTGACCCTTTGTTCTTGCGTAAGCTCAATTTGTTTTACAAAAATAGGGTCATCATTGGTCTCGCTTGAATGGGGCGACGTGACTAAACAAATAACCGGTGGCTGAGATTGCACTGGAACTAGCGTTATCGGTTTGACGAGAATTTTGTCGCCCAAATCCTTAAGCTCAAACCCGGCCGTTAAACTGACAATGCTGACCACCTTGGGCTTTTGGGTTTTTTTTTCATTTTAAAACTTAGTAGTGGGGGACACTGTATAGTATCCCTATATGTGGCGATGAG
This sequence comes from Diplolepis rosae, assembly GCA_030998225.1. Lineage (NCBI taxonomy): Eukaryota > Metazoa > Arthropoda > Insecta > Hymenoptera > Diplolepididae > Diplolepis > Diplolepis rosae. Next base: position 749,251 of record JAPYXD010000710.1, read on the forward strand.
ATTTGATCCCTCATTGTCAAATTCCTGTGGGAGAGCGTCCCTTCTCTTCTTGAGCCGCAATCGGGTGCTTTTACTAAAGTTTCGCTTGCGTTTCGAAACGAGCGACAGCTTTTGTGTTTCTACTGTAAAAACAAGAAATCAAATTCCCGGTTAATTTTCCACCCGTTTCACCAAATTTAAAATTTCCTTGTGATCCTCTACAATCTTAGAATATTCCTTTGATAGTTTATGAATGGTTTTCATTAGATTCTTATTAGTCTCAGCCAAACTGTTGTTTTCCTCGCACAGAGTCTTAAAGTTTTATTCTAAATTTTCAACTTTCTTAGATAAATAAGCTATTGCTGACCATCGGTCTTCGTCTAATTCTTCCAAATCGGTAATTCTTTCGGCAGTTCGTTTCAAATTTTCAAATAATATAAGTTCGGAAACTGTTATATGTAGATTATTTAACATTTCAACAACTATAAGCGCATTTTACCTAGAACCTTTCAATGGTATCGAACTTTAGACGAATTTAAATATGAATAGTTTCGCGATGTCCCTCCGTAATTATAGCCTGTAGTATCCCTCCGGGGCCTCCAAAAATTTTGAAAGTGCTATGTTACGTCCTGCGACGTTCAAGTAGTTCAAATTTTTAATCGTTTGGGAAATCTACTTGTAGGCCTCTGAACGTAAGAACGATTGCGCAATCACTCGAGGAATCGCAAAAATATTTTCCTCAACTGTGAAGGGTTGAGAACAAACCAGGACGATTAAACAAATTCAGAAACACCCTTAAAGGTTCAATATAATTAACAAGAATCATCAGACAGAAGAACTATCGCAATTCAACATCTTGAGCAATGAACGAAATTAATGTCCAGAGCGTAGTACATTGTTGACAGAGAACGTTTTAAATGATATACATAATTATTCAATATTATTGGCAATGAACAATATTCAAGAAACTATTTGGGCACACTACACAATGAACGAAATTAATGTCCAGAGCGTAGAAAGTTGGATAATTATGGTATTGCTAAATAGACCAAGTTATAAACAATTAGGTTTAATGGACATTCACAAGCAATACACAATGAACGAAATTAATGTCCAGAGTGCAATGCGTTGTTGAAGATTGAAAAATTTGATGTTGTTAAATAAACAATGTTATTAATAAATAAATCCTGTAGACATTCAAAAGCAATACGCAATGAACGAAATTAATGTCCAGAGTGTAATGCGTTGTTGAAGAAGGAAAAAATTTGATATTGTTAAATAAACAATGTTATAAACAAATTAATCTTAGACATTCATAAACAATACTCAATGAACGAAATTAATGTCCAGAGTGTAATGCGTTGTTGAAAAGGTAAGAAGATCGAATAATCCGATATTGTTAAATAAACAATGTTATAAACAAATAAATCTAAAAGGCATTCATAAACAATACACAACGAACGAAATTAATGTCCAGAGTGTAATGCGTTGTTGAAAAAGATAGAAAATTAAGTAATTTCGATTTTGTTAAATAATCAATGTTATAAACAAATAAGTTTGCAAACATTCACAAGCAATACACAATGAACGAAATTAATGTCCAGAGTGCAATGCGTTGTTGAAGATTGAAAAATTTGATGTTGTTAAATAAACAATGTTATAAACAAATTAATCTTAGACATTCATAAACAATACTCAATGAACGAAATTAATGTCCAGAGTGTAATGCGTTGTTGAAAAGGTAAGAAGATCGAATAATCCGATATTGTTAAATAAACAATGTTATAAACAAATAAATCTAAAAGGCATTCATAAACAATACACAACGAACGAAATTAATGTCCAGAGTGTAATGCGTTGTTGAAGATTGAAAAATTTGATATTGTTAAATAAACAATGTTATAAACAAATAAATCTAAAAGGCATTCATAAACAATACACAACGAACGAAATTAATGTCCAGAGTGTAATGCGTTGTTGAAGATTGAAAAATTTGATATTGTTAAATTAACAATGTTGTAAACAAATGAATCTAAAAGGCGTTCATAAACAATACACAATGAACAAAATTAATTTCCAGAGTGTAATGCGTTGTTGAAGAATGAAAAATTTGATATTGTTATATAAACAATGTTATAAACAAATAAATCTGAAAGACATTCATAAACAATACACAATGAACGAAATTAATGTCCAGAGTCTAATGCGTTGTTGAAAAAAGTAGAAAATTAAGTAATGTCGATTTTGTTAAATAAACAATGTTATAAACAAATGAATCTAAAAGGCGTTCATAAACAATACACAATGAACGAAATTAATGTCCAGAGTGTAATACGTTTTTATAAAAGTTAGAAAATTGATTAATCATTAGGAAATACCAGTCAATTGTAAAGGTTATTAGGAAGGGAAAAAAAAGCCTTGCATATAATGTTCAACTTACTTGGAAATTTATTTAAAAACTGTTATCAGCCAAAGTACACGTCGCTGAATGGTCGAATAACACTTTATTTATAAATTAAATACAATTTCAATTAAGTAAAAATCAAAAAGAAGAGTTTTGATTATAGTTGGACCTAGTCCAAGTCTAAAAAAAATTTGATGTTTCCTAGGACCAAGTCTAGGATGAACTGAAATTTAAGTAGTGTTTTCGTGGACCAAGTCCAACTTAAACTGACTAAAGCATATTTTCCGGCCTTCTTATATCTAAAAATTCACATAAGGCCCATAGGTAGAACAAAGAAAGCACTAGGATTGATAACGCTTTATACACGGTGTCCTAGCCCTTTCCTCGCCCTTTACAATAAAATTTTTGAAGTTATTGCATTTTTTTAAATAACATTTCTTAAATTTGTTTTCAAGTCGATTTTGACAATTGTGTTGAGAGTTGCTGCAAGTATTTCTTATCTGAACTATTTCTATTCATGCATGTTTGGCAAATTGCTCATAAAATTGTGCCTTTACTTAATGCAAAAAAAAACTTACTATAATTACCCAATCTCTGTGATTTATCTATAATTTTCGTTGGTTTGGTTTTGTTTTTTTGTATTTTAAATAACCTCAATTCAAGAATAATTTCTTACCTAGATATTCAAGACTCCAAAAGGTGCATTCAACTCGATCTCATGCGTCTATGATGCATCCTTGTCTCACATGGATATTTGTTTTTTGATACTATCCCGAGTTTTCGTCTTCCGGAAGAGATTATTCTTGAGTCTGCCGAGTGTACAATGTTTCTTATGATCTACTTACTTATAAATGAATCTTAACATGTGTTACGACGTAACATCAAGCACTCATTGACTCATCTGAATTTAATTTAAAACAAGGTTTATTGCAAAGGACAAATATAAATAAGGCAAATTCATGGTTTTATTTGAAGTCCAAACCATCACAATCCTGTATTAAAACTGTGGTTGATTCCAAAATGCATACGAAATCAGAATTTTCCATTTGCAGAGAAAACCATATGCCCGCGTCATGTTCCTCCTTTCAAAAAATGTCTTCACACGAAAGATATACTGAGATCAATCTCTGCCACAATTGTTTGAATGGGTATCATCGCACCATTGATTAACATTATACTCTTCTCCATTTTGAAAAACAAACTGTAGGAAATTCTAATCCTTCTTCATCTGTAGCTGCTACTCAACTGTTGAACTGTCAATCCTTGAGTACTTTCAAAGTCATTTTAGGCACCGGGATTGTTGATATTTTAAATAATAAAGGCGAGTTTCAACCTCGCCGTGTTCTTTTGGATTCTTAATGTAATTCAATTACTGACAAATTAGCAACATCATTAGGACTTTCAAACAATCAAGTAGATATACAACTCAAGGGTGCACAAAATCTCCGTTCTAAAACGAATCATAGCACGGTTGCAAAAATCAAATCTAGGTACACAGACGCTGAGATAAACCTGTCATGTTTAATTTTAAGGAAAATTTCAGATGAAATGACAAGTCTTTCCCTCGATAAAATTTTTTTTCAGATCCCTACAGATGTTGGTCTAGCTGATCCTCATTTTTGTAAGCCATCTGATATCGATCTTTTAATAGGGACAAAACACTTATTTTCTGCTACGCTCCGGCTAATTTCGAGTTAAAGGGCAAGTAGCAATGTATCAAGGAATGCTTCTCGGATGGATCATCGCTGGTCGAATCTCAAAGTCTTGCATTTTAAAATGTATGTCTCCAATCACTTGCAATGCAATTAACCTTTTATCTGCGGGGGTAACCAATGTATCGACCACTCAAGGGGCACAAAATGTTTAATGTTTTTGGACAAAATTGGATGTGTTGAATACGTAAAAATTAATTTTAAAATTCCTCGAAACATTGTTGACCTTGAAAATCGGTATTTCAAGGTCAAATTAAATTTCTAGTAGAAGCGAGGATTTCAGTGTTTTCCTACGTAATTTGATGGACTGAATACGAAAAAAATACTGAAAAAAATCACTGAGGTATCCTTGACCTTCAAATCTACAGTCAACGTCAGATTTCAGTTTTGGAATAAGCGAAAGTTGGAGATGGCTTTCCAGCGTCATTGATGCATTAAAAATGGGGAAAACAGCGAAAAAAAATCCTCAAAGCATATTTGACCTTGAGATAGAGAAGTTCAAGATTAAGGGTGTCTGCGGGAATTTGTTACTATTTTTTACGTATTCAGCGCATCAAACTACATACGAAAACCTTCTAAAAATCTTCTAAAAGACAAATTTTTTACATTGCACTTTACGTTGCCTGCGGGGCTGGACGATAAATTGACCAGCAGTCAGGTCGGGGACTCTACCAGAGATATCCAGTGATTTTATGTATAAATTTTGCATTTTATAAAAGGTCGAATTGTACTGAAATTTCCCCGCAGCTAAAAGGTTGAATTTCAAGAATTGCCTATACTGTGGGAATTAGGAGTAGATTCCATATCAAACCTAAGGTCGAGTGAAGAATTAGAATATGAACAACATTTCGAGAAAAATGTTCGAAGAACCGAATCAGGTCGTTACTGCGTCAGCCTCCCCTTCAAAGAAAAAAAGAACCATCTTGCTAACTAAAAAAATACCGCCTTTCAGCGATTTTATTCACTAGAACGAAAATTAGAGAAGGATTCATTCTTCAAAGAAACATAATCGGAATGCATTCAAGGATACCTCAAGGAATCATACATGACCCCAATGTCAGATTCTGAACCTATTGATTACGGTTTTTATCTCCCACATCACGCAGTAGTAAAATCTTTTAGTCTTACTACGAAGGTCAGAACGTATTTGACGGTTTTGCCAAAACATACTCTGGTATTTTCTTCAACGCCTGAATCTTTTCTAACTGCATCTACAATTTTAAAAAGAGATTTTTACGTTGACGAGGTGCTTACAGGTGCACAAAGTTTCCAGGATGCAATCAGCCTTCGAGACGATTTGGTCAATCTTCTCAAAAAGGCGGTTTCAATCTCAGGAAATGGAAATAAAACAATCCCAAATTGACAAAGAATTTCCCTACCGAAAATTCAAAGGCCTCTATGACCTTAGATCTTACAGAAACCGTAGAGGCGTTGGGCCTTCATTGGGATGCTGCTAGTGACTCCATCTTCTACACAGTGAATTTACTTGATTCCAAGGAGTTTTTTACAAAACGCTCAATCCTTTCGCTTTCAAATCTTTTCGACACTTTAGGACTACTTGGTCCAATTGTCGTTTTAGCCAAAATACTTATACCAGGTCTAGAAGTATGAAACCGGAATTTTTTTGCAAAAGTTACACGTCTGTTGCATGAAAATTTTGATATATGACTTTAGTTAATTGATCTCGTATCCTTCATTGAAAATCATCACTGCCAGATAAGTAGCGATATCGATGACATTTTTTCCGGAATGTAAATGTTTCGGTGCCAGTAACCAAATGCAACTGTTGACGGACTCGTTCCTGTTTTGTGTGTGTGCGCGTAAACACCGTTGTAGCAAGTTGTCCGATGATAAATTCTCATAAATTGGCTTGATGATTTTTAAAACTGCGGGGTTGAGGGGAATTCCTTCATGCTTGAAATTCTCTAAAGTCCCACGTGCTTCAGCTTGACGCCACTTGCACCAACTTCTTTCTCCGGGGGGGCACAATGTATGATTTGGGTTATCGTCAGACGAGCTGCAATAATAAAATGACGCCCAAATCGCGTCTTTCATTTTTTTCACGGAATCGGCGTTTCTTCGGATCGCAAGGCCGTAAAACTTTGTCAACTCCCCGATAACTTTATCTGTAAGTTTTGCTTTACTTTTTCCTCCAATACCTTTGTTATCTTTTTTAACATTTCTGAGCCTAGATCCCATTCGTTTTTTAACGTGGCCAACATATTCTTTTTTTTCCACGATGTTCTCATTGCCATAAGGATTGACAGAGAGAATTCCTTTATAAGTTTTACTATCTCCATCACCCACGTATCGAACATATTTCACGCCATATTTTTCTACCGATCGCGCAAACATTTCGGTAATTGCGTCTATCTCCATTTTCCCCGCACTTCTTGAGTGGTTTGCAGTAAAATTTTTTTCATGATTTTCGTACCACAAATTAAATTCATCAATATCGGTTTCTTTTAATTTTTCTTGATTTTTACATGCTTGGCAAAAACTGGATTTAATGGCCGCATCTAGAACTTTGTGACTGAAATTTCCGATTAAAGTTGAAATCCCGAACAGGGAAGAGAATCCTCTTTTTTTCCATGCTCCGTCCCCCGAAACTTTCAAATGATTTTTTATGTTGTCATGCTGCACATTCAAATCTTTTTCCTCGCACACAGCTTTTTTCAAAACACTTTCGAAAACGGCGTTAGCGGCGTTTTTGAAACTTTCGAGACATGCATAGTACGTTTTGTTCGCGATTCCACGGCTAATGTCCATCAACCCGCAAAATTGATTGAATCCTTTGAGACCGATACCGAGTAAGCGTAGCACAGAAATTAATCGGTGGTTCACATCGTAAGCCTTATTATTGATCTTAGGACACGAATCAATAGACTTTTCACTGCACTTGCATCTCATAACATTCGTAAATCCCGCACCGCTTTTACAACTTTGAGAAAACCGAATTTTTTCATGACAGTCTTTGCAAATAAAAATTTTCGAAATCGCTGTAAAAACTGATACGAATTCCAAAATGCAATACGCGAAATTCGGATTTATCGGAACTCCCGCACGCCGTTTGTTCTTGAGTTTCTGCGCCGACGTGCTCGCGTACGATGCATCGTGATCGCGTTCCTGAAGATACGGATTAGGATTTTTACGTTTTTTTTTCGATCAGCGCGATTGTTTTTTGCTTTTGCAGATTTTCGGTCCATAACGGAAAAATAATAGAAAGAAATAAAAAACACGAACTGAATTTTCGACGGATACAGTTTCGTTACAAGCGAGATGTTTCCGACGTTAAATTTTCTTTTAAACTGAATGGACCGTGAAATTTTAAATGCATTACGGAGATGACATGCATACAGATAAATCAAGAATACAATAGACCGTCTGGATAACTTTGGAAAAACGCGATAAGCAAGTGTCTGGGCGGTCGCGGAGAGCGCTGCGATAACAGCACGCGGAACTATATTTGACGGCTCTGGAAACCCCGAAATAATAAGATTTCAGTTATACCCTTCTAAGATTATATTTCTAGCACCTTCTAGGCCACAAAAATGCAAAAAAAATAAAATCGATTTTTTTGAACCAACAAGGTAGAAGACCCCCTTAAAGTCTCTTTTTTATCAAAGCACGACTTCACAGAAATACTTCAAAGGTCAAGACTTACGTCTCCTTTTTTTGGCTGCCAGGCCACTAAGGCAGTTCGTTTAGAATTAGCTAGCGATTTAACGACCGTAGCCTTTCTAGCTTGTTTAAAACGCTTTTTTGTTAGCGCATAAACGCGCTCTGAAAAAATTATATCTACTTCCTATTAAACATTAATAATTTAGATCACCTTAATTCCAGTAAATTTAATCTGTTAAGGAATGTTTCATGAATCAAATATGAACTGATATATAAAACCTGATTTTAAACACGTTTTCTCCTTTCGTTTCCTTTACATAATCTCATAATAGTTTGTAACTGCGTCCATCAAACGTTTAAAGCATTTGTATCTTTGTTTTAACTTCTTTGATATATTTTACATCACACTATGATATTTTATTTTAAATTTATATATTCTCAAATCAATTGAGTGTTTTTCCCTTTAAGATAACACAGGTTTACAAGGTTTTTGATCCAACCAGGTAAAAGACGATATTGAAGTAATTTTAGTTCCTGATTACCGGCGTAGTACGACTCGAGAGATCGCAGAGAAGCTTAACATATCACATTAAAGTCATTTAAAACAACTTGGTTACGTTAATTAGCTCGAAATTTGGGTTCCTCACAAATTGAACGAAATTCAACTGACCAAACGAATTTCCATTTGTGATTCACTGCTGAAATGTAACGAAACCGATCCATTTTTAAATCGAATCATAACGGGCGATGAAAAACGGGTTGTTTATGATAACGTCGTGCGAGAAAGATCATGAAGCAAGCGAGATGAGCCTGCACAATCGACATAAAAATCCGATATTTATCAAAAGAAGGTTATGCTGAGTGTTTGGAAGGATTTCAAAAGTATTTTTTATTTTGAGCTGCTCCCAAGGAACTAAACTATCAATTTGAATGTCTACTGTCGCCAGCTAATGAAATTGGACGAACGAATGAAGGAAAAGCGGTCAGAATTGGCAACTCGTAAAGGCGTCATCTTCCATCAAGATAACGCCAGACCACATACATCTTTGGTTACTCGCAAAAAATTATTGGAGTTAGGCTAGGAAGTGATGCCTCATCCACCGTATACATTCGATTCAAATGAGGCTGTCAAAAATGAGTTGATTCAGTTTTTTCCCTCTAAGAACCAAACTTTCTACGAAAGCGGAATTATGAAGCTGATTGAAAGATAGCAAAAGGTCATCGAACAAAATGATCAATACATAATTGATTAATGTTTGTTATTTGTATCAATAAACTTGCTTTGAAAATCACGAAAAAAAAACGAAATGGAAAAAAAGCTCGATGGTAAGCAAATGCAAGAAGAGAAACTTTAGACGAAGAAGATGAAGAGAAAAACGAGGTTGGGACTTTAAACTTTAGTCACAGCTCACGAGCGGTCAGCTGGCTACGAGAACATACATCTCAAAACAAAGGAAGCGTGCAAGGAGAAGAACTTCAGGACCCATCATCACAGGCATCACAGCAACTACCAGAAAGGGAAAATCAGGGGGACAAGAAAAGGATGGATAATCTGACACAAAATATCAATCGAATGCTGGCGCGACAGATGGGACTTCGAGTCTCCGATGACCAATTCTTCTGTCACAATTGAAAAGGCTAAGTGAAATATACGGTTTTTCATCAGCAGAAAATGTACTGAGACTGGATGAATGTTTGACAGGAGATGCAAGAAAGAAGGTTGAGAGTCTTCTAATTACAGCTTCGGACCCATAGCAGAACATTAAGGGTGAGTTCCAAACAAAAAAACCGAGGGCCCTGAACCAGGGCCCTCAAAGAGGAGGCCTTGATTCAGGGCCTTCGAACTCACCCAAACCGTGCCGAGAGGGCTCTTCTGGGGGAACATTCGATACGGTGAAATAAATCCTTCTCAGAATGACCCTGAGGAGATTGTAGAAGTGGACCAGCGCCTCACAGAGATTTCTGTCGAAAGGAAGAACCGGTGTGGTGCGGAGAAGAGGCGATGAAAGAGGGCGTTGCTTCTTCAAGCTGCCTCAACCGAGGCTCGCCAGTGGTGGCCTCTCGGTCAGGTAAGAGGTGTTAAGTGTCTCAATACACTCCTCTGGGCAGGGCGACTAAGAGAGAAAGGGCTGCTAAGACTTAGGGCCCGTCTTACGCGGAGGTAGCCGACAGCACCCTGACAAGGGTCGTTTTCGCATCGGGCTACCCAGACTTCTGCCTGGCTCCGTTGGAGTTGGATAAACTGTGGGCGGAAATCTCGAAAAGAATCTATGCGCTACCCAGAGAGGGACACGCCCCCTGGAGACCAGTCTTCAGGGTACGGAGGTCCTGCGGAGGTTCCTCAGGGCAACTGTCCTGATGGTGGTGGATGCACTCCTACGTAAACTAAACGATGAGGGTTTTTACTTTCAAGGCTACGCGGACGACTTTGTGATCCTGTTAAGGGGTACCCACCTAGACACGTTAATGGGCTTCACGAGGTGAGCTCTCCGTATCGTTGAGCTCTGGTGCAATGAATCAGGGCTATCTGTGAACGCGGAGAAGACGGAACTAGTAGTCTTTTGTGGAAAGAGACTCAAAGCAGCCCGATCAGTGAAGTATCTCGGAGTTATCCTTGATAGGAAACTAAATTGAGCGGAGCATCTGGAAGCACAATGTAGAAGGTTCACCACAACTTTCTGGCTGTGTAGAAAGGCTTTCGGGAGAACCTGGGGTCTGTGGCCGAGAATGATCGCTTGGCTCTACTCAGTGATTTTTAAACCAAGGCTTCTCTACGCTGCCGTGGTTTGGTGGCCGTTAGTCTTGGGCATAGTCGGTTTATTTTTATTTAAAAAGTACGAAGTATGACAATACAAGTTTACATTTCTATTCATGGCAGATAAAATCTCTTACAGAAATAATAATAAAAATGGATGAATTGATTAAATGTCAGTCAATAAAAAATAATTCATTTTACTCTGAAAAAATACCAATGATTTGAATCGTATGAAATTAAGTATCGAGGACTATTTGGTATGGAAATTAAAGTAAAATATAATAAATGAAACTAACAAAGTTTTTACATTTTTGGAATGTTGTGAACTAATAAATCTTCAACCATAGACTATGAATTATATACTTTAATAAGAGACAGGAGTAGAAAATTACTCGAATTTTATTAAAATATTATTGACTAGTAATTGGCTCGAGTTATTACGCGAATAGATATAAAATATTAGTCTAAGAGCAAAAGTAAATCATTCGGTTAATCTCTGGAAGCGGCGCGGCACCTTGCGACCGTGTTCCTCAAGAGTATTTGCGTATATTATGATATCGTCGAGGTACACGAAAAGCTCGGCGCCCTGGAGACCAGTTAAAACTCGGCCCATTAGACGCTGGAAGGTGGCGAATGCTCCCTTCAAACCCATTGGCATACGAAGGAATTCGTAATGTCCCTCTGGTGTGGTGAATGCTGTTTTTACTTTATCCTCCGGGTCCAATGGAATCTGATGGAATCCAGATGCGAGATCGAAGACAGAGAAATATTTCGCACCTCCCAGTTGGTCTAATATTTCCGCGATGTTCGGAAGCGGATACGCGTCGCCAATTGTCTTTTCATTGAGAGCTCGGAAATCTACCACTATTCGCCATTTTTTATTACCAAACTTGTCTGATTTTTTCGGGATAATGAAAACCGGCGAATTATATGGAGAAGTATAATCAGTTATTACGCCAGTGTCCTTTAATTTTTTCACGAAATCCCTCGCGATCTGCTGGTGCGCTTCTGGGTGCCGGTATTGCTTATGGTATATAGGGACGTATCTATCGTAGGTATCTTATAATAAGAAACATTACAAGCTGGAAAGGGATCACCTGGTACATAAAACACCCCAAGAGACTTACTCAGCAGTTCTTCTACATGCTTGCGCTCTAGAGGGTCTAAATTTTCCAGTCCTACCTTTTCTCGAATTTTTTATAGACGCTCGTTTCTTGGTAATCGCGGAATTGAAACATCATTCAGAACACGCTTCTCCACGGGATCGAGCAAGTCGTACGGAATAATCTCCTGAGGAGCTATCTGCACGTATATATCCTCAGAACTAGTCTTAATTGCGAAAACCTGACAGGTTCCATTTTGTACCGTAACGGCCGCGTTTCCAATGAACAAATCGTCTCCCGTGTCAAACGAAGGCAAATAACCTTCGGTTAACTCGGGATTAGTAGTTTTAATGGGAATCACTTGCCGAGTCCGAGCTTGTATAGGTAATACGTTAGGGATTCGCGCGGAAGTGGTAGCCGCAGCTTGGCCTCGTTTTATCGATTCTGAATTCAAAAATGGAATCGGGCGAAGGGGTTGACTAGCAGTGACTATCGTGTGATGGCAATACGAAATTTCTGCTTGGTCTTTCTCAAAATAGTCTGAACCCAGAAGTCCAAATCCTTCGACCGACAAATCAGTGTCAATGACATGAAATTTAAAAATTTTATCATTGATATTGATCCAACAAGATCCTAAGATGATCATATGGTCAGAGATCACGCCAGTGATAATGAGACTATCATGAGTGTCGATGCACACATGAGGGGCAAGCGCCTCAAGCATAACAATGCTCATCTCAGACCCTGTGTCAGCCACGAAAATCGCGCTGCCACCGGCTAAACTACACGATATCATTTTCACCTCAGGCGACATCCGATGCGCTGTGTCACCTTTACGACCTAAAAATGATTTTAATGCTGAGCAAGTAGCCAGTCGAGAAGAGCATGGGCATATACGCTCTTTGAAATTCATAAAATTTTGGCTAGTTATGGCTTCTTGCGGAGAATTTTTGAAAGGGTTGCTGCTCTCACAATACGGGTTTGTTTTGTCGTTGGAGAATTTGGTGCATGTGGGCTGGCGCTCATCGATTCGACTGTTTGAAGAGCGCGCATCACGTTTAAATGCTGAGTAAACTTGTCGGAATCCGTCGATGCTGAAATCTGGGATTAGAACGGATTAGAAACTCCTTATTGGCACACTCAGTTTAGGGAGCGATAGAAATACTCGCGGATATCATTCTGACAAAGAGGACAGTGAGTCGGTACGGAAGGATAGAACACATCATCGCTCATGAACTCTGCTCTAGAGCGATTTCCCGTTACTCGCTCTTTCGGAACGGAAACTGAGTCACGAGTCATCAATGACGTCGTACCTGTTCGTCTATAGCCAGATGGCGAACTTGGATTAATTATTTGCAGTTATATATTTTTTGCTTTTATTCTCGTAACACATAAAGTTGTAAGAAATGCGGATACAGTAGGTGAAATGAAATGAACTCTCAAACTATGTATGTACAAAATTTTCGAGCAGCTAAAAGTTTTGTTTACATGAGGTTCCCAACCTAGTTTAAGGGAGATCCAACCTTACGCCTTGTTTCTCCGCTAGATCGGATAAACGACAGTGAATACGGAAATTGTATTAAGACTCTTAGCAATCGTTTACTAAATGTCAAGGGAATATTGGAAGGAGTTACAGGCACATAGACAGTAAACTAAGAACATTTAATCTTTAATAATATTATGTCGAGACTCAACAATTATTTATTGAATGTGAAATGAAAAGAAAATTGAAAAGAGTTACAAACGAATAGACATTAACCTAACAACGTTTAATTTATTTACACTTAGGTGGTTGCTACTAGAACCCAGGAGGCCTCTGACGTCCGGAAAACCCTTAATCTATCGGTTCCAATCAGCTTAGTGATTCTGAGCAAGTCCATTTATGCCCCGTTCCCTCGAACCCGGTTTACGGGGGTGCCTTTCCTTTCCTCCACCACCTCATGATTTTACCCCCAGCCAATTTATTTTTGAGAGTCCAAGCAACAGGGAATTTGTTAGGACATTATTTATTTCAGAAAACGGACTGCGCCATTAGAAGAAAGGTTGGTCATAGAGTAATTGTGTCATGTTTTGAACAACAAAATATGATTTATAAATTTTGTATTAACATTTAAGACCAAAAAACGGAATTTTTTTTAGTTTTTTGTTTATAACATAAAAGGTAATTATCCAATCTTGATGACATTAATTGAAAAGTTGTAGACAATTGAATTTCGAAGAAAATGAGCTGTCGCTTGATCTAATTGGATAATTAGAAGCGGAGAAAATCGGAAAACCGGGGAATTTAGCTTTTGTTAATCAAATTAACCCCTTCGTTGGCATTGACGCCATTTGGCGTCAAATTTTTTCGTGCCCTGCGTGTCATGACGCCATTTGACGTCAAATTTTTTCGTGCCCTGCGTGTCATGACGCCATTTGACGTCAAATTTTTTCGTGCCCCGCGTGTCAGGACGCCATTTGGCGTCAACCATTTTTTTCATATTCGACTAAGTCCTACTTGGAATCCAAGTCTACCTAAGGGTTTTCGGGCTCACTGAATCTTAATCTGTAGTCAAAATTCATAAATTCTAAACGCTCTTCAGTGTAAATACTTACCGACTCGCATACATAAAACTCGGAGTTCAGGGTCAGTAACCGGACTTTCAAAATTCCGTTGATTATATTCAACGCGCCATTTTTAATTTTCAAATTTTGATTTACATGATAATCAGCAAACTAAATAAACTTGTATTAAAAAATAATAAGCAACTTAAATAACCAAGAAATGCAAAGAATTGCCAAATTTAAACGTTTTTTGCATTTACGTCCGCCATATTGGATCCGCCATTTTGAATTTTAAAGTTTTGAGTTCATATTTGTAATTAGCACCCTCGAAAACCTAGACATACGAATTTTCAAGACAAAATATTTTCTGGCCATTTTGGGCACTTTTTGACGAAATCTCTCTGCCAACGAAGGGGTTAATATCTCAATTAATTTTTAACTTTTTAGGTTGAGGTTTGGTGGAAAAGTAGCAGACTTTATGCTGTTCAAATTTATAAAAAACGGACATTCTAAGATAATACGCTTTCGCGCTACTGACACTTTAATTTAATTAATGCGTTAATTGTAAAATGTCTGCTTGCCGCAGAGGTGGTCCGATTTTTATTTTGAAAAGGGCTTTTAAAAATGTAAATCAAGCACAGCAGAACGTCAATCTTGGTTTTTCGCTAAAATGTTGCAAAGTTCATTAAAAAACAGGCTCAAACAAGGCTCCAAACTCCTGAACGCAGCAAAGTGACAGTGGTGGGGGGAGAAGGCGAGCAGGCTTACTGAGTCACTTTGCTGAGTTCAGGCGTTTGGAGCCATGTTTGGGCCTTTTTTAAATAAACTTTAATAAACTTGAAATTTTTTATCGATAGGGGTAGTTTTTTTTCACCTTCGAAACCAAAAGTAGTCTATCTACGTCTTTTTTTTCCTTCTCTACAAATTCCCAAATTTTGAAAACTTAATTTTTGGTACTTTGGACACAAACATGTAGAAACTGGACTAAGTTGGTCAAATGAAATTTCTACTTTTCTAAAGTATCATATGCCCTCAATCCGAGTTCCCATTTTAGTAAGAAGCTTTTAGAGTAGTTTAGCTACTAGTTGCTTCTGGGTAGTTTATCAAATGACAATAATGAGCGTTACGTAATTATTACTCAAAAGTTGTTTCGAAATGTTATTTTATACATATTAAAATTGAATGACGCGAAATATTACGTATCACTTATGTTACAACTACATAATTTTTTCATGTAGGGTAGACCAGAGCAAAGTTTTCTGCCGGGGCAACGTTGGTTTTGGAAATAACATTACTATTTCTCAACTATTTTTTTCGCATAGGATAAATTAATTTTATAAGAGGGATCACACTATAAACAAATTTTTAAAAATCTTCTCTACAAACTTATGGATAAGACAGTTTTGATGACGAAAGAATGGGAGATTCGCTGATCGGAATACTATGATTATGATATGAGTTTATACATTCAGAGCATAGAAACTTCATGTTTTGATAGAAGAAACGTAATTATGAAAATTTGGCTTGATTCGTGTCCAGGCTATCTTAAATTTAAAGATAATTAACGTTTTTTATGAAAAATAAAGCGGATATTCTCTACTGGACTGGCTTGTAATCCGTATGTACGAAAAGAAGGGTCACTTAAATGATTAAATTAAACTATTAATTAAATAATACCTATTGGATAATAGTTAAAATAACAAAATAACATTTAAATTGCATTTAAAAATTATTAAAACTAATTTATCTAAATTTTGAATAAATCAAAAAATTTAGAATTTAATTTCGACTTAAATATATAATTTTAATTAATCTATTCAAAAATTCTATTTTAATTGAAACCAAAAAGAGGTAATAGTAGGAACTCAATAAATAAAAGATTCTACTACAGATATGAACCTTGTTGCATATAATCAACCGTTACTTTTAAAATGCATAAAATGACAATACATAATTAAATTTTCAATTAGTTGTCTAATTAAAATTGAAAATGTGCATAAAAATATCTTGTATAATAATTTGATGCTCGAAATAAGAAAAGAACACATTAATAAAA
Source organism: Diplolepis rosae (assembly GCA_030998225.1). Taxonomy (NCBI): domain Eukaryota; kingdom Metazoa; phylum Arthropoda; class Insecta; order Hymenoptera; family Diplolepididae; genus Diplolepis; species Diplolepis rosae. The sequence continues at coordinate 765,425 of JAPYXD010000710.1, forward strand.
TTTTTAGAGCTGCAACAATTATGCAAAACTGTATAAGTGTTTCCTGGCACAAAGTTATTTTTCTACATACCACGTTCTGAAAAAAATATGTATTTATGCTTTACTGTAAACTAGACAGTTGTTCCTACAGTAGCCCTGAATTATGTGAACTTCCTTCGTAAATAACGAGATAATTTATGATCGTTATACAATGAGCATTATAAATTGCATTCGAGTTACCAACCGATGGAGAAAGTGCCGTTATGCATGAAACTAGTTCTAGCGTGCCTGTCGATATTTTACCGACCGAGAACGATGCGATACACACCCGGCATAATTTATCCCTTTTCAAATATGCGCTATGACGAATTTGAATATTTTAGTAAAAGTACATAAATATGTCAAAATAGGCATAGTTACATCTATTGCATTGCGTACATCAAGACATATGTAACGTCTGGCTTCCTTATTGATCGACATCGGGGTCCCTTCTTCGACGCAATTTTTTCTCCCACTTGAACGTCCATCGATTGGCCGTAAAATTCCATTCCTGAAGACCATGATAGACAAAGAGAATCTAGAAGTTATTTAAGGGCATGTGATACTTAAAAAAAGTAGCAGGTTCATGTGAAGAACTTGGTTCAGTTTCTACATGTTCAGTCCATAAAATACATTAAATTTTGTTTTCAAAACTTGGGAAATAGTAGAGAAGATGAAAACGGACATAGATAGACTACTTTTCGTTTTAATGATAAAAAAGACATTTCGATAGATATTGTAAAATTGAACTTTCTTCATTTCCTAAACCAAAACTAATCTATCTACGTCCGCTTTTATCTTTTCTACCATTTCTCAAATTTCCAAAACAAAATTTCATATATTTTGGAAACAAATATGTAGAAACTTAAAATTAATTAAAGATGAAACAAAGCAAAGATGTGCAAAAAACTTGCAAGTTCGAGGTGAATTTAGCTTCCGAGCATTCGAAATTGTGATTAATTAAAATTGTTAGATGCCATGTATGTACTAAGGCGGTCCTTATATTTTTACATTCTCAACATGGATGAGAAGGTATTGGTTTTATGTGAAAAATGACTTTCGAAATTTTCATCAAATCTTTACGTTTTGAGACCCCCTGATTCAGAAAAAAGGATTTTTACGAAAGTGTCTGTCTGTCTGTCTGTCTGTCTGTAGGTCGTGTGCGGCATAACTCTCGACAGAATTATCAGATTGAATTGAGCTTTGGTACACTTTATCGGAGCCGAAAAAGTAAGGATAAGTTCGTTAGCTAGCCACATCCAATCAAAATTGAGGGATTGAGCACTACTTTTGTGTTTTTGAAAATAATTTTTTGAAAAAATCAAAAAAGTTAATACTGGTTTTAGATAGTGCTCATAAGTCTCTAAAAATTATCCTGATAACATTTTTTGATTAAATCAAAATTAGAAATGTTACAACATATTCAAATTCGAAAAAAGTCAATATCAAAATTCCATTTTCAAGTTAAATTATACGAGATACGAAAAAACGTTATGATACAATATTATTTTCTACATAAAGACCTACAAATTTAAATTGTAACATTTTTTCATAAGATGCATATTTCTCTTATTAATTTAAAAAAAACCATTGAAAATCCAAAATTCAATTTTTTAACAATAATATGTGAAATACGAAAAAAACGTAAGAATACAAAGTTGTTCGTTTCAAAAAGATCTACTAATTTTGTCCTACACAGTTTCTGATAAAAGATATATTTTTTGTTTCAATTCCAAAAAATACGATTAAAATTAAAAAATTCCATTTTTTAGACAAAATATGTGAGATACAAAAAAAAATTTTAGATGAAAAATTGTTTGGCTAAATAAGGTCTACACATTCTTATTGAGAAATTTCTCGACGGGATGTATATTTTAATTTTTTGATTTTTAATATTGAAAAAATTCGATTTTTTTCACCAAAATATGTGAGATACGAAACAAGTATTGTTCTGCAAAATGGTTTCATTAAATAAAGTCTACGATTGTTTTTCCTTTTTGAGATATTTGGAAGAAAATAAATTTATCAATAATCATGTAATTTATTAAAAAGTTACAAAAATGCATACAGAAAATCGAGCGCGAAGCGCGAGTGTCATGATGAGAATGTGTTCCTTAAGGCCGATAGAGCCTTAAGTAAATTGAATTTCCTGTTTCACTTAAACTTAAAAAAAAAACTTAGTGAATTTGAGAAAATGACTAATTTACATCATCTTTAATATCATTAAATTAGTTTGAGCTTCAGTATTAAATTATAAGAAATAAACTTAAACGTATGCGAAGAGCACAAGAACGAGCGCGAAGCGCGACGATCGAGTATCACGGAGCGCGACGATCAAATCGCGCGATGAGAATGTGCCCGCGAAGCGGGCAGATTTTTCGATTTTGGATTATTCATGGCCTCACCCCCCTATTTTGCTGGAACAAAAATGAAACCTCATTACTGTTTTCAAAAAGTTACACATTTTTTACAGATTTAAACAAAATATGAAATACATTATAAGAAGGGATTTAGTGATTCTCAAAACTAAAAATTCTTAGGAAAGAGAAAAGTTCCCAAGTTGACATTATTGTACATTTAAGTTTATTTCTTATAATTTAATACTGAAGCTCAAACCAATTTTATAATATTAAAGATGATGTGAATTACTCATTTTCTCAAATTCACTAAATTTCTTTTTCAGTTTAAGTGAAACAGGAAATTCAATTTACTTAAGGCTCTATGGGCCTTAAGGAACACATTCTCATCATGACACTCGCGCTTCGTGCTCGATTTTCTGTACACATTTCAGTAACTTTTTAATAAATTAAATGATTAAAATAATTTATTTTCTTCCAAATCTCTCAAAAAGAAAAAATAATCGTAGACTTTATTTAAGGTAGTACGATCACGAAAATTAGACCTCAGGCTAAAATAGATAATTTTGCTTTCAAGAAAAAATTCAAAAACAGGAAACGGTCAAGTTGTAGAGAATCTTTTTTCTAAAAAAATGAACCATAATTTATTAGAATCGCATCATTTTCAAAAATTTGACTCGAAGCGATAAGAAAATAAGTTTGGGCAAAAATAAAATTTATTAATAACAATATTTAAAGAATTTGAAAATCTTTCTGTGGAAAAAATGACGCTTTCGACTGCGCTGGGATTCGAGCCCAGGTCTTTCGATTGCCGGTCTCTTTCTCCACAGGAAGATCTCCTTATATCGCCTAGTGGCTCAGCCTTGCGGCTGTAAATGATTTCAAATTAATTAGTTGAGTTTGAAATTTTTGTCACTGCCTACATTATCAGAGGGTCACTAGTCGCGTATCAGATAGGATACGTTGTCGACAGGTGTCCTCGTAGACAATTTCAAACTCTTATATCGCAAATAATGCAAATAAATTCAATATTTAAAGAATTTTAAAATCTTTCTGTGGAAAAAATGACGCTTTCGACTGCGCTGGGATTCGAGCCCCGGTCTGTGTCGCCCGGCCATCGAAAGACCTGGGCTCGAATCCCAGCGCAGTCGAAAGCGTCATTTTTTCCACAGAAAGATTTTAAAATTCTTTAAATATTGAATTTATTTGCATTATTTGCGATATAAGAGTTTGAAATTGTCTACGAGGACACCTGTCGACAACGTATCCTATCTGATACGCGACTAGTGACCCTCCGATAATGTAGGCAGTGACAAAAATTTCAAACTCAACTAATTAATTTATTAATAACATTCTTTTTTTGTGTTTCAAATTTTTTTCATGAAAAATAATCTTTTCTCATTCAAGTTGGCCCTTCAATAATAATGTTGCTATTCTTGAAAGCAAAATTATCTATTTTTGTCTGAGGTCTAATTTTCGTGATCGTACTACCTTAAGGAAACGATTTTGCAGAACAACGCTTATTTCGTATCTCACATATTTTGGCGAAAAAAATCGAATTATTTTGTTGTCGTTTCCCCCTTTGTGGTATGGGAGTGAGGGAGACAGTTATTGTGACAGAGAGAGAGCGACGAGAGGTATGCCTCGCTTCGCTCTTATTATTTCCTAGGTGAGAGGGTGTTACGAGAAATTTGACAGTGGTTTCTGAGTCTAAAATTATAAGTTTATTTTAACCGTTACAAAGGAGAAAAATGATACAATTAAAATAATTCCTTGAGTCGTCGTTTAATTCTGTCCGTCCGCGCCCATTTTTGTGGGTGGCGGGCTCCGCAAGCTGGTTGAGGGGTCACGTTCAAATTTGTGACCGAGCGGAGCGCCTCCTGGCGTCTGATAGGGGAAGGTGTCGACCCTATTGGAGAGAGTAGGATCGGGATATCTAATATATCCTGCCAGAGGGCGTGAAAGTCGTCGGACGTTCCCGGAAGCTCGTCCTTCCTCGAGGTGCGGGGTTTCACCGGTGTGTCTGGCGGAGAAAAAATGGAACGAGGCCGAGTGGGTGCGTCGATGGCCCTTGGGGGGGGATGCAATTCTGGCCGGCTTCCAGGGTCCCTCTAGAGTACGTGGTGGGACTCTGGCATCTTGTCCTGTGTGTGATTTCCTGCCTGTTGCGGCGACGTCCAATCTGGTACACACAGCTGTACGGGTACTCGAGTCAGATGAGTCCTTTCACGTAGGAGGTAGGTGGCGTAGGTCGATGGCTGGTGAGACAATATGGCGTGTACCCGTCCCGGGTCCTTTTGATAACCGGGTCGGATAGGCTCGGTGGCGTATCCTGGCTGGATCAACTTTGTCCGCTGTTGGTATTCGACGGCCCTAGCCAAACTGCGTCGCTGGTTGTGTTTGCGGCCCTGTAAGTGTTTACCTCCGGATTAGTTTCAGGGGGTTTAGAGAAAAGAATGAACGAGAAGAATACTTCGCCCCGTTCAGAAGGAGAGAGAGAGAGAGAGGGATAACAACGAGAGGAATGCCTCGCCTTGTTCTCGACGGAGAGCGACGAGAAGATACTTCGCCCCGCTTCCGTTAGTGTAGAAAAGAGAAAGGTGTGAACGACGAGAAGAACGCTTCGCCCCGTTCAGAAAGAGAGAGAAAGAGAGGGAGAACAACGAGAGGAATGCCTCGCCTTGTTCTCGACGGAAAGCGACGAGAAGATACTTCGCCTCGCTTCCGCTAGTATAGAAAAGAGTCAGTGTGGTAGGTGAAAATAAGTACGGCTTACCATGTTTTCTCTGGTGATGATTTAGTAGTGCGATTTATTTAAGGTTGAGACTGGACCTAGCTCGTGGTGAGTGGAGCGTTAGATCTGATTTTCCAAGCGAAGGGACCCCTTTTTATACCCGAAGGGCTCGAAGGGAAAGTGCGTGGGGGTGTTCGAGATGCGTGGGCATGATGCACTTGGTGGCGTCACCACGCGCCAATCGAGACGCTCCGGCGCTTTGCGCATCCCCTCCGCGCCGCGTGCATCGTGCTTTCCGATAGACTGGGTCCGCTGAGCCAATCCTCGGTAAACACGCGCTTTTCTTTCCCCTGAATCGTTCGATGCGTATCCAATGGGCCCGTTCGGGAAAATGCTACATTTACAAGCAATTCTTAAACTAACTTAATTAATCTTATTAATATATCTTTATACTTTAAAAATACTAGAATTGAAAAAAAAAATTAATGAATATTTATACAAACTAAATTAATCCTTAAAACTAATTTTCTAAGGTCCCACCAATGGCGTAGACGGAAAAGTGTAAAAATCTAAACAATTTCTAAATATTAATAATTTAAGAGTCTAACTTATGTCTAAAAATTGGGAAAGATCTGGGAAGTTTGAATCTATTTAAAAGGTTAATTGATTTTTAACTTGTTCTTGTGAATTTATTTATTGAAATTCTGGTAACGGCAAGGCGCATGACAACGGGTTGGCTAGCCCGTAACAGTAACTTACCGTAACCGAGAACTTCTCTATGCATCAATGATGGCGGGTGACGCTTGGACGCCGTAGAAAAAGATGGAGGATACAAACATGGGAGGATAGAAAGAGAAAGATAGAGTTGGTGAATATGGCGTCTAAGTAAACATTGATGCTTAGTGACCGAATGGAAAAACTTAATCTTCTACTAATGAAATTACTTCCCAGTTCCTTTCCCTTGGGATGAGCAAACCAAAGGTCAGTTAATGAAAACTAAAAAGACTATTATACGCTAGTGCGTGTATTAAATTCCCCCCCATTTAGATTGACCTTTGTTTGCGCATGTCTATTTCGGACTTAAACTATTATCATAATAATCGTATATACATTCAAAAATATTATAATTAAACCTAACAGAAATTTCCTTAAAATCTAATCCCGCTTCCACTGATGCGTTGATGATGTCTGTAACGCCCCCTGGCGTTACTTATTGTAGAATCGACCTGCTGGTTTCTTCTTTGTTTCATAGCGCCTTCGCGGCGACTGTGAGGTTGGTAGAAGTGCCTGTTCGGCAACAATAATTTTTTGATGGCTTCCAGTGTCTAGTGCTGGAGAGGTGGAGGTGTTTGTGCAGTTATTCACTGACACGAAATCGATGAGCGATCATCTTTGTTCATAACTCCTTTACTTCTCTTTTGCTATGTACGGCCTCGCGTCTCTATACGTTACGCCTTTGCGTTTACGTAACATGTAACGTCCCCTGTCGTCAATGTCTGACTCTGCGCGAGACAAGGATGGACGCGGCTGCTCGCCGACGTCTATAGGTGGCGTGTGTGACACCGTGTTTGTGTTAGACAAGGATGGGCGCAGCTTCTCGCCGACGCCTGTAGGTGGCGCTTGTGACGCAGTCCTTTCGTTAGACAAGGATGGACTTTTTTTATGTATCTCATATATTTTGTCTAAAAAATGGAATTATTGAATTTTAATCGTATTTTTTGGAATTGAAACGAAAAATATATGTTTTTTCATAAACTGTGTAAGTCAAAACTTGTAGATCTTTTTGAAACGAACAACTTTGCATTCTTACGTTTTTTTGGTATTTCCAATATTATTGTTAAAAAATTGAATTTTGGATTTTCAATAGTTTTTTTTTTAATTAAAAAGAAAAATATGCATCTTATGAAAAAATGTTATAATTCAAATTTGTAGGCCTTTATGTATTCAATAATATTGTATCATTACGTTTTTTCGTATAACGTATAATTTAACTGGAAAATGGAATTTTGATATTGACTTTTTTCGAATTTGAATATGCTGTAACATTTCTAATTTTGATTTAATCAAAAAATGTTATCAGGATAATTTTTAGAGACTTATGAGCACTATCTAAAACCAGTATTAAAATTTTTGATTTTTTCAAAAAATTATTTTCAAAAACACAAAAGTAGTGCTCAATCCCTCAATTTTGATTGGATGTGGCTGGTTAACGAACTTGTCCTTACTTTTTCGGCACCGATAAAGTGTGCCAAAGCACAATTCATTCTGATAATTCTATCGAGAGTTATGCCGCACACGACCTACAGACAGACAGACAGACACTTTCGTAAAAACCCTTTTTTCGGACTCAGGGGGTCTCAAAACGTAAAGATTTGATGAAATTTTCGAAAGTCATTTTTCACATAAAACCAATACCTTCTCATCCATGATGAGAATGTAAAAAAGTTATTTTTACTATGGTGAAAATTTCGAGATCTACTTTCAACCACACAATTTATAACAATACAATTGATTTTTCTTGAAAATTTGAAGATCTTTGGACGAAAAGCATAAAAAATACGTTTTTTTGAGTATTTCATAAGGCGCCATTTCAAATTTTTCAAAATTTTGACTTTCATGCATTACGAAATATGTATTTTTACAATAATGTAGTCTTTTAATTGACATGTTGAAAGTTATCATCAAGAAACAAAGAAATAATGAGTTTAAAAAACAAAATTTGGGCGGCCACATTGAATTTTTTCAAAATTTTTAGTTTTCATTGTCATTACGTGCTTTCTAATAAATAAATCTGCCACTTGTAAGAATTTTACGAGATTTTGTTATTGCTTGTGGAAATTGTAGTTTTGGTTCAAAGTTAGGAGTCCGCGATTTTGTAAATTTTCAAAAAAATATTTCGTTTAGATATATTTTTTCAACTTAGTCAAAAGATAATAATTGTACAGAGCTAAAGTATTCCAGTGAAATATTAAAAAATTACCTGCATTTGTAATTTTACGGTACTTTTCTCCTTGTTAATTGTATGAAAACAAACAAATTTGAAAAACAATCCACCAAGAGTAAATGAGGACAGAAATTTTCAGAATAAAATGAGTAACATTTAGGAAAAATCATAGAGAGTTCTGCATTAGCTTCTGAAAAGCTCTTTTTAAATTTTCTAGAACTCGGTTCCGTAAATGTCTATATATATCTCCAACTCTTGAACACTTCTATAAAATTTACTAAAAACTATTTTCTCCTGTATGGGTGAAATTGTATGAAAAGTTTGTTGCGAATACGCATAAAACTTAATGGCAACGTGTATGCAGCGGAACAACATAGATTTTACATACGTTAATAATTTTTATCATTCTATAACATCCCAGGAACACTTGTCTATTTTTTTTAAGGTAGTAAACTCGCAAGAATTAGGCCTCAGGCAAAAATAGATAATTTTGTTTTTCAAGAATACAAGTATTATTATTGAAGAAATCATTTGAAAGGGGAAAGATTATTTTCCAAGAAAAAAATTTGAATCACAGAAAATAGTAGTCGAGGCGTAGTCGAAGTATAGCCGATGCGTAGTCGAGACGTAGCTGAGGCAAAGCCGAGGCGCGATCAGTCCTGCGAGCATAGTCGCGAGTCTCGTAATTTTCCGAATTGTGTGCATTGGCACGTATTCTATTTTATGTGACTTTGGTGCGGATACACTTTTCTCCTTTTACGAAACCTCTTCACTCGATTTCTGTTTCCTTCCATTTTTCGGTTCATTCTTCGATATGCAAAAGGTTTTTTCCAACACATCACAAACGCACTAAATTTTAGGTTGACATTTAACTTGTATTTTTAGTACGTACACATGAAATGAAATGATTCCCAGTTCTCCCTTACAAATGCCTCAACAATTGTTTACAAGAAATATTCAAAAGTTAATCACGGGAGAATATCAGTAGTTGGGTACAAATTTGAAGAGCGAAAATTGGCACCGATTCAAATCAAGCATAAATGTACACGAAGAAAAATGGGTTTCAAAGTCTTCGATTACACTGCTATCATTTGGGACCTCATTCCCAAACGAGTCTATCTTTTCAGAACCAGGATGAGAATTCAATAAATGATTCACACGCAAGCCTTATGATTGGGGGTCATGCGACCAGGGTATATCAGTAGGCACTCCTGAAATCCTTCCGATCGAGTCTAGTAGTCAGTCCTATATCAAAAAATAAGGGCGCACGGGCGATAAAGTATCATTGCCCACGGAAATGACAGCTACTGCTAATATATTTTAGCAATGTATGAACTTTTCGAAAAAAGTAATTATCATCAATTGAATTGCAAAAGATTCTGTATCAACTGGATCTTTATATTAAAAATGTACACGGAAAAACAAGTTCTATGAACTTTAGAGAACTAGTTCTAGATTAAATGATACAACGGATAATTGAATAAAAATTAATGCTGTCTGTTATGGGATATAATGATATAATGAATGAAAATTTGGTATAATATTAGTAATTATATTAATTAGTAATATAGTAATAATTCTATAAAATCTGAAACTGAAAGCAATATATAATCTATTGGAGTGGCCTCAAAACTTTAGAAAACTGTTCATTAAAATGTAGACTCATTTTTAAACGAAAAAAAATTTTCTTCATATTATTATCACTTAATACTTAATTTATTTTCAAGTACGCACTAGCTCACTATTGCAAACACTTACTACTACACATATAATTACTTGTTCAAACGATATTAAAATTATTCCTAATCGCTGCCGGTTCGAACTCTCTATACTTATAACTAACGCATACTAAGCTACCGATTAAGGCTATCGGCTACGCACGCTTAGAGTAATAAAAATAAAATAATCGTTATGAGCTGCATGGACAGTTCAGATGCGTGGTGCGGCGGCATGGTGATCAACCTTCCAAATTCTACGAATCACGAGAGTTTGAGGTACATTAGCTTATGCATCGTCTTTTGGAAGTATAGGACTGACTACTAAACGTTTTAAAGTGTGCGCAAAATGACACTTATAAACTCCTCAGTGCGCTCTACAATTTATACTGTGACGCATTTTTTGACCAGTTCCATGGTATCTACACTACGGTCGGAAATTGTGCGCACGGTGCTTGTCATCGCTATTAAAAATCACTGCTGACTTTGAACCACGATATCTCGGTGAAAAAAAGAGATAGGGCATTTTTTAAAATACAGTTGGAAAGTTTATAAAATTCCACGTCTAGTGATGCTCAACAAATATTTTTTTGACTTTCTGAAAATAATACAGCACGTGAGGAGTTAAAAAAAAAATTCAAGATTTTTTCAAATTCTCTACCTCAACTTCAACTTTTTGCATGACCTAGGAAAGTTTTTTTAAAAATCTGAAAATTATACGCCATAAAGTCTAAAATCTTATCTTTAAATTAAGCCAAGAAAACTTGAAAAATATTCATGGGTACCCGAGATATGATTAAAAATGTTCAGTCGTATTTGAGTTCAATTTTAATCGACGATCACGGTTCTCGGCCGGTTTGTAGCTCGCCTCCTTCGTTGAGGCAGGACCGAATAGGCCACGCACAAAGGTGGCGCTTAAGTGGAGCCCTCTTATATGTATTTTTGATTCTGTTCATTAGTAATTTTTATTTCTAATTATTCTAAATTTTAAAAAATATTTATTGTTATTTGTGATTATTAAAAATTATTTAAATCCAATATTATCCCCATATTAACGAATAGAACAATGGTATGTAAACATTTTTTATTTCTTAAAATTCTTATAAAATAGAACATTAATAAAAATTTTAATAGTCATTGTAAATATCAACTAAGAATCAACGGAAAGAAAATAAAGGAAACACGTTCTTGGATCAAAGAACATATAAGAGAGCTCCACTTAAGCGCCACCTTTGTGAGTGGCCTATTCGGTCCTGCCTCAATCAAGGAGGCGAGCAACGAACCGACCGCGAACCGTGATCGTCGATTAAAATTCAACTCAGATACGATTAAACATTTTTAATCGTATCTCGGGTACCCATAAATATTTTTCAAGTTTTCTTGGCTTAAATTAAAGATAAGATTTTAGACTTTATGTCGTATAATTTTCAGATTTCAAAAAAAATTTTCCTAGGTCATGCAAAAAGTTGAATTTGAGGTAGAGAATTTGAGAAAATCTTGAATTTTTTTTTTAACTCCTCACGTGCTGTATTATTTTCAGAAGGTCAAAAAAATATTTGTTGAGCATCACTAGACGTGGAGTTTCATAAGCTTTCGAACTGTATTTTTAAAAATGCCCTATCTCTTTTTTTCACCGAGATATCGTGGTTCAAAGTCAGCAGTGATTTTTAATAGCGATTACAAGCACCGTGCGCACAATTTCCGACGGTAGTGTACATATGGTAATAAGCTTTCATTTTATAATTCCAGTTGCAATGATGAATCCTCAAAATATATTTCTACCTTTAAACTGAATTTAAAAATAGTTAGGTTTACTTTTATTTGAAGAACTGATACGTGTATTTTCTTTAATAGAGTACAAAACTTTGAATTACGATCATATTTTGTAACTAAATGCAATCATAAGATATCTTCAGCATTGCTTTCATCAAAAAAATGTATAGAACTATAAGATATTAATGGCACTTAATGCCGTTAGCATATCAAATATTTGTCAATATATTTAGGAGCCATTTTAATTTATTATGGTTGCTAAAATATCTAGGAACAGAATCTAATATATTCGTTCATTCTTTCCTACTTTAGTAGCACTTTTCAAAAAAGTTTGGCAGTCTTTCCGAACCCGAAATTTTTATTTTTCTCCGTGTAGAGGAATGTGTAGGTAGAATAGATGAGAAGTCTGAAGTCTGTACTTTCGTAAAACAGAAGGCACGTTTTCTTGTAACGACCATCGTCATCGTAACCACCACACGAGCCATAACATTGCGTTCTTCCATTACTTTTATTCGCGAACCATCAGAAAACACAATGCTTACATTTCCTTTTGTTCTGCCTTGTACGAGTCTGTCCAATCCTACTAGCGGGCATTATCTCTCATCACCGATGCTCAGATGAAGGTAATACTCGCCAACGGATATCGTTTCAACGTCCAATGACACCAAAAATTTCCCGTTAAATACTACTCTTAACCTTTATAAAAACATCTGAGAGAATAGTTCATTGTATTTCACAAAATTAGACGCCTCTTTTGTAAAAGAAAAATTGTAAATAGTGTTAATGTGTGAAATCCTTTTTAAAACTGATTTACGTAATGATTATATGGGATTAGTTGCGTAAATATAATTTTGGGTCAATTTTTTGAAATTCGTTATTCAAAAGTTATGGCATCTCTTTTAACAATTTTTAGTAATAGTCCAAAGATTTGAATTATAAATAGCTAAATGATTCTGATTGAATACAAAAAATTTAACTTGACTTCACGTTTTTTGATATTTTTTCAATAATTGAAGGATCGCCTGTCGAAAGGGGGTAAGCGACACTTCAGAAACTTTTCAGGATGATGAAACAACTATGCTATTAGAGGTGTGCAAAAAGATTCGATTCGATTTTCGACCCGATATTGGCCTCCGTCAAATGTCGAATATTTGACATTCGATCAGCCGTCCGTCGAATGTCGAATATTCGACATTCGACCGGCGCAGTAGCTAGTTTGCAATTTTTAATCAGACATTACACAATATACATTGAATAGTTCTATTTTAATTTTATATCGTCATATTTAAAGAATAAAAAAATATTAATTATTTCAATTTGACACATTAATGTTACATAATTTTAACTAATTTTTAAAAAATATATAATTATTCATTTTATTAAATGTAAAAATAATATTAAATTTAAAATAATTTGTAAATCAATTTTTGAAATTATTATTAATAGTTTATCATATTGGAATCGTGAGTCGAAAGAATTCGTTCTTTTCATATGCGATTTATTCATATCATTTAAAGGAATGTGTATTAAAATTGTTTGAAGAATCAGGCAACGTGATTTGTATTTAATAAAATAATTACAAAATCAAATTCTATACACCTGAAAACTCGAGACAAATAATTATACGCTCAGGGACTGTACACAGTTATATATATTTAACAATTTTAATATTTTTAACCAACTCACTAAAATTTATCCTATACCATAAAACTCTACAACTTAAACAAGACATAATAATTTTAATTTTGGAAATTTGAATAAACTTTACACAATAAAACTCTGTACGATAAATGAGAAAACCCTGCTGAACATAATTTTATTAATAATTTTTTAAGCACTATGAAATTGTACACTACATTATAGAAATTAAATTTTGTACATTTAAATGAAAACAATCTAAATTGTGCATAAGACTAAAAATAATAAATTCTTTCGACTATGGCGATATTAAATTAAAATACAATTATACAATGTATGTATATTGTCCGATATCTGGTTAAAAGTTGCAAACTACATCCTGCGCTCATCGAATGTTCAATATCTGAATTGAGGCGCTTCGGATGTCGAATATTCGAGATTCGACGGACAGCTGATCGAATGTCGAAAATCCGACATCCGAAGAAGGGCGCTTCGAATGTCGAATATTCGACATTCGACTATGCAGCCGATCGAATCGAAAAAATCCGATCCAACAAATAAGGCGAATCGAATCGAATTTGCGACATTCGATTCGACAGAATGCACACGTCTAATACCTATCTGCAAACCCATGCAAACCGTTAATAAACCAGAAGATATATTAAAATTTTGTACCTTGGAAAATAAATAGCAATTTCCACTTAATTCACCGCCCACAATCTTATTGTTTTTCTGAAAATTTTACACATTTACCGGTTTTAAAGATAAATGCATAAACTCAGATATTAGTGCGAGAAATATTTAATGTAATCTTATCTGATGGCAATCTTAAGAATCAATAAGTAGCTTAAGTCGTCTGTTCAATGGACCCTGGCCACCATAAAAGAACTCTATAGTAAAGACAAATAGTCTTTTCGATAATACCTGAATCCTCAACTGATAGATTATGAAAACTGTCCAAAAGGAATAATTTTAAAGTTCTAAGATTAATATTCTTGAAATATCTAAAATCTACTATAAAAATGAATTGTAAATAACGTATTCAATTATTTTGTGAAATAACGTATATTCTACTCATTATTATTAATTTTTCATTAATGTAGTACAAATGTAACATTATGATGATTTTATTAAAATTATTAGTTCAAATTATTTTCTTATTCAAGATAATAAAAATTTTGTTCTGAACAAATAATACTAGAAATTGTTCTAATGGAACATATTCAACAACCCAAAATTATTCATTCGTTTTTAATCAAAACTTAATACACTGTTTAGGAGTAAACTTGGGTAATGTAAAAAAATTAAAAGCATGTGGACATTTAGATATAAAATTATACAGGAAAATTTCGATAAGACACATGAAAATTCTTTGGGATAAAAATTGAATAATAGCACATAAACCTGAAATATGAACATCAACATGAATCGTTTTAGGTTTTGTGCTACTTATGAGCTCACATCTATATTTTGAGTATCTTTCGATAGTTGTTGGTGTTGACCAATTGGCTTTAGGGTCAAGAAATGATTTAAGAAAAGCCAATTGGTCAACATCAACAAGTATCGAAAATCATCACTAAAGGGTCTATACACGTCCTAATCATTATTATTTTGAGTAACATTTATACACAAATATATTCTAGTTTTTTGGCTTAGGTATTTCAAAGTTTATGTCCTATAATGCAATTGTTATTCCTAAAAGTTTTCATGTGGTTTAGCGTAGTTTTCGCTATAATTTTATGTAAATGATCTCATGCTTTCAATTTTTTCACATTACCAAACTCATATGTGCAATATTTCAGTTACTTTTTTGATATTTTAGATATAAAGATCACCGATGAGGACTACGATCTGAGTCGAAACGTTTGAAAGTATATAATCTTCGGAGTTATTATTTCTGGACCCTACAGCCAATTATTAACAATATCGTGTGAAATGTATCATATAAGGGTCAATACAAGTCCTAATTACGTATACTTAAAAAACAATAAATTTTTAGGTATTATAATAAATTCAAATAGGATTGTTGAATTTAAAATTTTTTGTCACTGTCTAATTTTGCAGACAGTCTATTTTCCACATCAAGATTTCAAATTATTAAAATGATAATAAAATTCATGAAGTTATAAACATTGAATTTGAATTTAATTCGAATCATTATTAAATGATTCCTAGCTTTTAAAATATAAATTACGTAAAATGTCTAATAATAATAACCAATGTTATTGCAATAATAAAACTTAAGGCCCTATGTGTCAGGGTTTGACATTACTAATTACGTACAACCACTTTATTAATAAAATAATAATAATTTTAACGAATTTATCGGGGACGTATTGTTTTTTTTTTAATACAATATACTTCACGTATGTTACTTTAGAATTGTTAATATTTATCATTTTTATGTTAAAACTACATTTTTAGATATCATGGTAAACTGTATAAATGTCGCCATCTATGGGAAAATGGATGAATTGAAGAAATTGAAGAAACCACTCACGAGGCCCGAATATTTGGGTCAGCCCCCCAATTTTCCTTCAAGAACTTAAGGGCGTAACCACTCATGTATGTCTAGACTGATAGCAAGACAAAGCTATTATCCCCACCTACAACTAGAAAATTTTTAAGTGGAAAGGGAAATGGGGTACAATACATGAAAACGTGTTGCAGAACTAAAAGTTCAGTTCAGGTTACAGTTTCAAGAATTTGAGCCGTTCGTTTGTACTAATTCAATTCTGCTTTCATTTTTTTAATCAACTTTACCGAAGTTTGGTCTATTCGCAATTCAAATTTATCGAACCAGTTCTTTTCTTTTTATTTTCCAACGTAGAGATGAGTTGATTTTCAGTCACAACTAAGAGAAAATAACAAAAAAAGTGGGTACAAGATCAAATTTTTACAGTGCTCGCCAATTTCTCCAAATTTTAAAAAGGATCTTCGTCAGTTTTTAATAAAAACAAGTAAGTTTTAATACTCATCATGCTTATATTACTTTTCTTATCTTTCTTTAAATTTATCTTTTATTATTTGTGATTTTGATGCGTTCCTTCATACAAGTTCTTGGACGCCAGCAGCCAACTTAGTACTAGAATTAGTACTATTTTTTCCTTACCTATTACAAAGTCTAATGCAAAGTGGCGTGCTCCTATTAAGAGCATGTGATACTTGAGAAAAATAGAAAGTTCATGTGAACAATTTAGTCAAGTTTCTACATGTTTGTGACAAAAATATATAAAATTTTGTTTTCATAATTTGGGAAATGTTAAAGGTAAAAACAGATGTAGATGGACTACTTTTGGTTTTAATAATAAAAAAAAAAATTTCGGTATATTTTGCTATAATACAACTTTTTTTCATTTTCGAAACCAAAAGTAGTCTATCTACTTTCGTTTATATCTTCTTCACTATTTCCCATATCTTTAAAACTCAATTTCATGTAATTTGGACACATACTTATAGAAACCTAAAATTAATAGAATTTGCTAATTTCCTAAGTATCGCATGCCCCCTTAAGACCATGGATCAATCGGACCACGTGACTAAATTATACATTTATTCGTTCATGTAAGATAACTTTGTCAATTTACAAAGCATCTTTCTGAAAATTTGGGGAACGTAACAAAAGACAATAAAGCACGTCTGTTAACTTATGTTTAGTAAAAAATTTGAAAAAATTCGAAAACTTATCGATAATGATAATTAAATCTAGAATTTTTTGCAAAATTTTCACTCAAACGAAGTTTACAGACGTTCTCCACCGTGTTATATAGTATTTTCCAAATTTACAGGAAGATATTTTGTAAAATAAAAAAGTTATCTTATACACGAACTGTTACAGGAATTTGGTCACCTGATCTGGTTGAACCATGGCCTTAAGTGATGTGTGATTTTGCCTTATTTTTACTTCCATCTTTCCACATTGCTATTTCCCCCTAGGCATGGAAAATAATTTGAAATGGCAGTAGTCCCGGGTTATTGAGGTGCACGCTTCAAACTCAAAGCTAAACTTAAAATTTTACTGAAAAAAACTTATGTGACTATACGTCACGTAAGAACTTCATTTTTAGAGGACGCGGGGGTATAACTGTCAAATTGAGTTATTTTCTTCCAAAATTGTGTATTTCTTCTTTTCCCTTTTTCAATACCTTAGCAAATTGTATTTTGTTGCCTTGAAAATGCATATAGTTTATTAATGAAATTCTAAAGTATATGTCCAAGATCTTAATAATTCTATTTGTATTCTTGTAATGTAAATCCCATTTCATGATTTCTTTTTCAAAAACGTTGCGTTAATACCTACCCATGCTGAAATTAGCCTAAAATGAATCCTGAATTTTTGTAGTGATTCGTACACCTTTGAGCAAACTTATCTTCCCACCCCTCCACACACACTGTTAAAAATGTTTTCAATTTTATTATACAGTAGTATATTAAATTTAAAAGTCCGAGTGTATAACTGAAAGTGTACATTGAATTTCATATTGATCACTTGTTAGAGAGCATATTGGTTGGTTTGACCACATTTATTTTATTTGAAAATAAATTACCTTTAAGTTATCATTTTTTTTATTTGCAGCTGAAATTTTATTTGCTTAGCTCAAGAAAAAAAGGTATATGCATCAGAGAAGAAAATATTACTTTAATGAAAGAAATACAATACTGAATTCGTCCTATCAAATATTTTTTAGATCAAAAGAACTTTATGTTGAAACAAAAATGATTTTTCCATCTGAAATGCACTATTTCTGGATGCAAGGAAAATTTCCTACAATATTATAAAACTTATTCGAATTGTAGCATTAGATAATGAATCTTTTTATCACTCGATTGCACTAGATTGCCCTGAATTTTTCGAATCAAGTTTATTGTTTGAATTGAAGAAATATTCTCATTGTTCATAATAAATTATTATTAAGCTAACTCTTAATCAATTTCAAAAAATTACTTATTCGAATCAAATAAATCATCTCAAGCAAATTATTTTTTAAAATCAAGAACAGATATTTTATATTTACTGAAATCAAACAAATTCTCCATCAATCCAAATAAATTACTGTCATAAATTTAAAAAACTCAAAAAAACTATATGTTTAATTAAAACAAAACTTTTTTCTCAGGATAATGCGTTTTATCATTTTCGTCCAATAATTATACTTTGCTTTTATTCAGAATAAATTAAACTGTATTTTAACGCGAAAATTTCAATTAACAGATCAATTATCAGATCTAATCTGTATATACAAGAAAATGCACTCACGTTGGAATTCTAATATTCAGTAAATTTTGGAAAAGCTATCATCTATTCGTTTCATTTCAATTTGATTATAAATAGTAATTCAGTCGATGAATTCTAGAGAATAATATTTTAGTTTTAAATATTTTATAAGATGCAGGTCATTCAAAGCCAAAAAGTTGTGAAATTTAGGTTCTAGCAGTTTTGCTCATTTCCGTTATTTGAAATATATTTTTTATTAATGTAGATAAACATCAGAGATGTGATTAAAAAACAACACATTTGGACTAAAATCTAATTTATTAACAATCATTCCAACGTTTCGAGATCATATCGTATTTCCTCATCAGGGATCAAAATTTAGTCTAAATGATTTGTCATTTTGGTGTCAGTTGCATCTGGAATTTATTCGTACATTAAAAAGAGAATATTAATTATTCTTAGAATAATAAATATTTTACTTTCGAATCTTGTTAGATTTTTTTGTAAAATTCATCTTGGCAAATGTTAAAATTTTCATATAATAATAAAAATTGTAAAAACGTATACAATTTTAATAATATAAATTTGAGAGTGTGAGATTACATAGCTTTGCTCAATTCGACTGATACTGAAATGTCATCAATTTACTAGCATATTGCAAAAAATGTTAGAAAAGAATTTCTGAAACTAAATTCATATTATTATTTTTCGTTTTTTTTAAACCCACATTAGCAAAAGTTCTTTTAGAAAAGTTATTTCCTCCATAGACAATTGTGAAATCATTCAATAATATTTCATGTGAATAATTTTCAGAGCTTAAACGGTATTATCACTTGTGTTTTATAAAAGAAAAATAATTATTTTTTATGAAAAAAGTTAAAAACTTACGGAAAATAATACTTTTAATAATTTTTTTTTGTAAATTGATTGGATTTTTATAAATTATGGCTCATTTTCCCGGGGAAAATATTCTCTACAAATCTGCCATTTCCAGTTTTGAGAGTAAAGTTTTTAACAGTTGAAATCATTAAAACAATTTTTTGAAAAGAAACATTTTTTTATAAATCAACTTTTATAAAACTATTTTCAAAATTAAAAATTATGGAGTTGTAGAAAATATTTCCCCCTAAAAAACAAGCTATGATTTATGAAAATTCATATATTTTTAAAAAATTGGTAAGAAGCGTCAAGGGAGAACAAATTATATGAAAAAAATGATTAAAAGTAATATCTTTTGTCAGTTTCAAACATTTTTCATGAAAAATAATGTTTTCTTTTTAATAAAACACGAATGTCAATATCATGTAAAGTCTTTAAATCATAGAAATACTTTTTAAAGTGACATGTTTGATAACATGTCTGCTATTATATTGACCCATAAGTCATAGAATTTTTTGTTCATTTCTCGTTATTTTGGCATAGGGTCAGATTCTTTTTTTTGCCTTGCTTTCTTTTTGAGTATTTTTATATGTAATAGTGAAAATTTTATTCGAAGGAAATAAAAAGAATCTGACCCTATGCCAAAATAACGAGAAATGAACATAGAAATACTCTTTTGTCTAGAGACCTGCTTTCTTCGTACGACAACTATCTTAAGTTAAATTTACTAAATTAGAAAACAAAAACCAATTTGCAAAATCATTTCAAAAATATATAGAGTAACGATACAAAATTCTGTAACACGAATTCTATTTTGAAATAGTTTTTAGAATAATAATAATGAAAAAACCTTTTTTTGTAAAAACCTGAACCCGTATCACCACCAACCCGGATTCCTCTCAACGTCCAAACAAAAGCACAATTAAAAACTCTAAGGACTCGAAACCAATTGAATCTCCAAAACACAACCAAATTTGGACCACAGTCACCACACCTCAACACAACCACCAGAAAGCAAACCGTGAGAAAAACAAAGAAAAAAGGAGGAAAGAAAAAAGAAGGGAGCTTTCCAAAAGCCCTTCCTTCTTTTTCTTTCTTTCGTCCTTTTGGGGATTTGGGGATTCGAATGGTTTCGAGTCCTTGGAGTTTTTAATTGAAAAAACCTTTTTTGCGGCAAAAAATTAAAAAGTCTCAGGCACAAATTAATTATTTACATCGTGTTTTTAAAGACTTGGAACATGAAAAGTTGATGATTTACTAGATGAAGTATTATTTTAAACTTCTTATATCATAAATTATTTCGATAAAGGTTGTAAATATATTTAAATAAATTAAATGTTACAACATTACGTGGAGGGCACTATGAACGTAAAATTTAGTAATCAGTAATACATAAAACTTGAAGAGTTAATTATCTTTAGTGACGGCGTTGCTGGTTGCTGTGACGCTGCACTGAGAAAAAATCCTGGGCATAGTGACGTGATATATGTAGTTGAAAATGCCCTTAACTACTTTTTGGGGCTGAATTCAAGCAATGGTTGACCCGTCAATGTAGGTACTAAAAGTGGTCGCAGTGACTAAGTAATGTAGTCAGAGCGACTATGTAATGTTGTCACAGTCACTATATGTAAGTTTCAATTATAAAGTTATGTTAAATCAAATTCCTAAAATCAAATGCATGAAATCACCACGTGGAACATTGTATTTTTCATAGCACCTCTTTTGAAAATCTGTTTGTCGGTATCTGTAGAGCGGGTTGAAACTCTAAAAGTAGTAGGATTTAAAATCACAGTTTCGAACCGCTCGACACTTCAAATCAAATTCTCAAAAAAGTTGCTATCAGTTGCTATGAAAAATAATATGCATTACTCGAAACAATACACAGCAAATTCAACGAGTGTGAAGTTTGCTCCACTGGTTATAGCGACTATGTTATTCTAGCTATGACAACTCAATGTTTCAAGTTCACATAGGGTAAGTGTGGGTATTACTGTGGATGCCCCAGTTACTGCGGTTTCAAATAAAACTAATGATATACAATGTTTTAAAGATATATAACGCTACAGAACAATTAAAAACAATTAATTTCTAATCCAAGCATAATAAGTATCAACGAATTATTAATAGTTACGATATTTGTAGCTAATTGATTGCAATTTGAAACTCTCATGTTCCCAATTCCCATAGTTTTAATGCTTAGATTTGTTGACAGGTCATGAACACGTTCTGAAAAACTTGTTATAATTCCGTTTCTAAAATAAAATATTTATTGTAATATTATTTTTTGCAAAGTAAATATCTTATTTTTCTAAATATTTATGCAAAATAACAAAAAATACGTTTTTTAATCATTTTTTTACCAAAACAGTATTTGGTACATGATTTTCATAGGTGTATGAATTACTGCGATCTGTCAGGCGGCACTGCATAACCTTTCACTTTATTACAAATGCTTCGTTATGCTTACTTTTTATAATTGAGATTAAACAAAATGTTGAAAACTCCAAAATCGTTGCTAATGAGGCAAGAGGAAGTCAAGTAATATAATTTTAAGGTAAATTAAATAAGAGTTATAATATTATTTAATCTTAATTTGTTAAAAATACTTCATGTTCACTTTTTATAATTTAGCTTAAATAAAATGTTCAACACTCCTTAATCGTTGCTAAAGATGCAAGAGGAACTCAAGTGATATAATTTTAAGTTAAATTAAATAAAATTAATAAAATTATTAATTGAAGATATATGTTGATGTTGGTAATTGGCTTTAGGGTCCAAGGTTGATAAAAACTCAGAGTTTCACATAATCAGACGTTTCGGCTCTGATCGGAGCCCTCATCAGTGATTTATTCAAATCTAAAAATACAGAAAAAGGTTGTTTTTATCAACCTTGGACCCTAAAGCCAATTACCAACATTAACATATATCTTCAATTATTAATTAAGGGTCAATGTAAGTCCAGAATATGAAAATTATTAATCTTAATTTGTTACGAATGCTTCGTCGTGTTTACTTTTTATAATTGAGATTAAATAAAATTTTAAACACTCCTAAATTAATTGTAAGTTCACTCAAAATAATATCGCAGTATTACGCGCGCAGAAATTGGGGTTTCCGCAGTAATTGGTGCGCAGTAATTCATGCAAACCCGCAGTAATACCTACATGGAACATTTTTTTTAGATTCGCATTTTCTAAGTAAATCTGGTTTCTTTTCAGGGTTTAAGGACTGCATGCTGCTTACTTAATACCAAATACTGCTTTAAAAATTAATTCGCGACGACATTTTCATCTCAAAATCTTTTTTTTTAACTTTAAAAGCTGTCTTGATTTTCGATCCGCAGTAATTGGCACATTTACCCTAGCTAGGTTTGAGAGTTAAGGACAATTTCAACGATGTTAACTAGTCGCCACGACCAGGTATTCAGAATATGGCTACCATGGCTACAAATCATGTTACTGTAGCCATGGGTCAAGTAGCGACAACAAGTCTCCCTCGTTACAGTCACTTTTTTATTTCCAACTAAATTATTCCTGGTCATTATGACCAGATGCTATTTTTCTCTGTGTGTGTTAAACAAAATGTCGAAGAAGTAGGAGCAAGCAAGAGGTTACATTGAACTGCGCCACAAACTTTTATTTTATTAATAAAAAAAGCATTTAATTAGTACCGAACACATCTCGAATAATTTTTTTCAATGCATTTAACTCTAAAGAATCATTATATTATATACTTTCTATTCTGTAATATTGGTACTATATTGAAATTAACTGACTTTCATATGACGGTTATTGTAGCTTCTTTTTTCAATCAATTGAATAGGATAAGTGTGCCAATTACTGCGGATCGAAAATCAAGACGGCTTTTAATGTTAAAAAAAAAGATTTTGGGATGAAAAAGTCGTCGCGAATTAATTTTTAAAGCAATATTTGGTATTAAGTAAGCAGCATGCAGTCCTTAAACCCTGAAAAGAAACCAGATTTACTTAGAAAATGCGAATCTAAAAAAAATGTTCCATGTGGGTATTACTGCGGGTTTGCATGAATTACTGCGCACCAATTACTGCGGAAACCCCAATTTCTGCGCGTGTAATACTGCGATATTATTTTGAGTGAACTTACAATTAATTTAGGAGTGTTGAACATTTTATTTAATCTCAATTATAAAAAGTAAACATGACGAAGCATTCGTAACAAATTAAGATTAATAATTTTATTAATTTTATTTTAACTTAAAATTATATCACTTGAGTTCCTCTTGAACCTTTGGCAACGATTAAGGAGTGTTGAACATTTTATTTAAGCTAAATTATAAAAAGTGAACATGAAGTATTTTTAACAAATTAAGATTAAATAATATTATAACTCTTATTTAATTTACCTTGAAATTATATTACTAGACTTCCTCTAGCCTCATTAGCAACGATTTTGGAGTTTTCAACATTTTGTTTAATCTCAATTATAAAAAGTAAGCATAATGAAGCATTTGTAATAGATTGAGAGGTTATGCAGTGCCGCCTGTCAGATCGCAGTAATTCATACACCTATGAAAATCATGTACCAAATACTGTTTTGGTGAAAAATGATTAAAAAACGTATTTTTTGTTACTTTGCATAGATATTCAGAAAAATAAGATATTTACTTTGCAGAAAATAATATTACAATAAATATTTTATTTTAGAAACGGAATTATAACAAGTTTTTCAGAACGTGTTCATGACCTGTCAACAAATCTAAGCATTAAAACTGTAGGATTCGGGAATATGAGAGTTTCAAATTGCAATTAATTAGCTAAAAATATCGTAACTATTGATAATTCGATGATACTTATTATGCTTGGATTAGAAATTAATTGTTTTTAATTGTTCTGTAACGTAATATATCTTTAAAACATTGTATATCATTATTTTTATTTGAAACCGCAGTAACTGGGGCATCCACAGTAATATCCACACTTACCCTACATGCTTTTGATAAAAATGCTATAGATTCAATAGCATTTTTTTCTCAGTTTGCATCGTATGGTTTTTAAAACTATCCGTTTGGTCATCAGTTTCTGAATAATGTTAATAACATGGGAATATTATTGAAAATCTAAAGACACAGTCAAATAGAGTATATACGATAAAATGAATTTCTATTATAGCTTTAAAATTTAGTATCGTTTTTACGTATTTTTAAAATAATTTCGAAGATTGTTTTTGTGTTTAATAAATGTTCGCTTGGTAACCTTCTTAACGTGTAAATTATTTATACCCAGTATAAAAATAATGATTAATTCCTTAAATCGATACCCGTGCAGAAATTGCCTAGCTTGGTACCAATTGGCGATGAGGGCCCGATGATCATCGGACTCTAGTGGGATCGCCTCATCAGGGCATCATTTTGTCCCATTAGGGCAGAATAAGGGCACAACACTTATATTTCTGTACGGGTATATACGTTATGATTTAGGTTAAAAATAATAGAAGTAAAAATATATTTATTTATCTGTTTTCTGGGATTTTTGTTGGTTGATAATATAAATTTCACAAATTTTTGCAATGACCCATAACTATTTCCTACACTTCTATATTAAATCCAATACAGATTTATCTAACAGTGTACAAGCTAATATATTAGCCCACATGGAATAAGCAAATTAGATGAGTTTTTAAATTAATGAAAAAACAAAAGTTCTGCTAAAAAGCTTGTTCTTAAAGTGCTAAGTAAGATCCAGCGGGAAATATACCCGTACAATTATTAAAAGAAAGAAACCAAAATTCAAAATGTTCCAATTTAAAGTTTTATATTATCAAATTTCATCAAGTTCATAAGGAAATCAATTCAAAATAAATTCTTTGATTTCAATAAATTTCTAAATGATGAAAAATCAAAAATTTTTAAATTCGAGAAAATTAACAAGTTTTACTGAAGTTCTGAGGGATGATAAAAGAATGTAAACAAAATTCTAAGTTTCAAAATTCAAAAATTTAATAAATTTTCAAAAGTATACAAAATCCAAAAATACTAAATTTAAAATCTTAAATTTTACTCAAATTTAAAGAGGATATAAAAACGTTAAATTCTTGAATTATATAAAATTGCTTCTTGAATTTTACCCATTCTAACAGAGTCCGTTAGCGGGGTTGCATTTCCATGTGAGTAATGACGTAATCATTTAAGATGAATACCATGTATGAAATGACAACATTTTCATTTAATACCTATTAAAAATTCAACTTCATATTGAGTTTAATAAATTCCATTCATAAATAATTTGCATAAGGAAGTACCGTTTTTCAGTGCACCCCGGAAAATTTCTCCTATTGAGTTGGCGCTGCGTCAGAGGACAAAAGCTTCTTTATCAATCTGAAAATAAATTTTGAAATGTAAAAAATGCTAGAGGGGGGGGGGGGGAGTCCTGAATTTTTGGTTTTAAACTTCTCTTTTGTGCTCACTTAACGATTCGTCAAAAAAAAAATCCAACTTTACGATTTTTTCCAAGAACCCTATTTTTTCTCCAATTTACCTCTACTATTGCTACAATGTACAGATTTCTCAAATTCAGAAACTACAAAATTTATTAAATTAAAGTAAAGTTGGAAATGTACAGAAGTTAATTTTTTTTTGTACAAAATTGACCAAACTTAAAAGTATTCAGTTGTAAATCTTGGACTAATCAATAAAACTCTATAAATCAACAGTTTGAAAATGTTGATTGATTTGAAAAAATCAGGATCCAAAGTTATGATTTTTGAACATTTCTTTATTATTTTTGAACAAATAAATGACCAAGAAGATTTAGACAATAATCAGTCGACTAGAGCTGCTTACCTTGGCGACAAAAAAAAGAATTTAGAACTGGGAATTTAAAAAAAAAAAGAGATCACGTTCAACTGAACAGGAAATGAACTAATGAAACCTTTCAGTAAAATAAAAAATGTAGAAAGGCATTAGAAACTCTAAATAAAATAATCAAACTGTTAGAAAATTGAATAAATCTGAAAATTGACAGAACTTCCTTAGTAACTTTTCTTTCATCTCACAAAATATTGACTCAATATCTTACTTTGCATGGACAAAATAATCACCACGTCGATCAAATAGTTTGGTTGATCCAAGGCCTTAAATAATTGCTTAAAACCTGAAAATCTCAAACTGTTAACATGTAAGTTTTTTTTAGAGACAAAATTTCTATTATAGTGGATGGTGTAAATCATGGTTACAAGGTTCATCGACGTAACAAGCCAACGAAACACCAACGTGCAAGAAAAAGAGCGAAACTGGCTCGGCAAGCCAAAAGGGCCCTGGAAGCCAAAAATGCTCTGGAAGTCAATCCACCTCCTCACCTAGCTGAGGCACCAGCTGATCGTACAGACGCAGACGTGGAAATGAAAGGAATGCTACCAGCAACTCAACTTGATCCAAAACCAAGTCAATCATCTCAATCATCAAAGGATGAAAGGTTAATAACCAACCAGGCATTCTTTAAACTAGTTTAGCAACCTCCTATTAATCTGTATACATAAGATTCGTAGAGAACCCTTATCAGCAATATGCGTAACTGTGCTTTTCAAAATCTTTGTGATGTCTGAAGTCACATAAAAAATGTTTCTTATATTATATTTTGAAGGCATATAATATAATATCGTGAATTTCGAGTCTGAGGCGTGAACCATAATAACTCTGGACTACTGCTTTCGGAATTCTTTTCTCAATCCTAGTTTCTATGAATGGTGTGGAAACAAATAGTTCTTACTCAGTGTAAATTTTGTTCGTTGCTAATTCTGCTGGATTTACGTATTACCAAGTTAATTCTGCCATTGGTTTTATTATTGTAGGCTTCTCCGTTTTATCTGAAAGTTGTAGAATTTTATACCATTTATTTCTGATGTAGTATAGAGAAAGTAAAAGTCTGTTACATGGAACTTCCGTCCCTTATGATTTAAGCATACACTGAGAGAGATTTTCGGTTCAAACAACGAAATAGGTTTCGTTGATTCTCGGGACAACGAAAGATGTCTGTTGTATCGACAGAAGTGTTAACTTCTTCATATCAACAGAAGTGTTTTGTTACTGTAACAGAAAATTTTTTGCTGAAGCTGCGGAATAAAATTCATTGAATACTGAAAAAAAAATTCTGATTTATTTTGAATTTAATTTTGGATATTGCTTCTTGTCACCGCTGTAGTACACACACACATGCACATACTTATAAACAGAACCGTAAATTCTCAAATGACGGCCGCTCGCTCGCCTGCTTCTGTCATTTACACCGAACTATTAACGATAATAATTCCGTTGGATCAACGAAACAGTTCTGTTGTCACGAAAAATAACAGAAAAGTTCCGTTGAAATAGCAGACATAGAAGCTTCTGTTATTCCAACGACAGTTTTCCGTCGATACAACTGACATTTTCGGATACTACGACAGAATTTTAATCAACAGAACTTCTTCCGTTATTCCATCAACAGCATATTTCTCTCTGTGTGCGTTCTTAATGTGGGAAAGAACGTTTTATTGTTTTATATGACGAAGTTACGCTCAACAAGAGTCTCAGTGTTCTATTTTTATTTTGACCGGTATACATTTAACTATGTGTACTATCGTCCCAGGTGGAAATTTACTACTGGCGCGGTACCATGCCAGTATCGACGTCGGATTTCTGGTACTGGCGCAGTACCTGGCTATACCCCTAATGATAACTCGGCTGGGAGTTGGCAGTCAGAACTGGGCTGGTACTTAAAAGCAGTACTGGTCCAGTACTATCAGTCGGTACTGGCAATATTAATCAGTACTGCGCCAGTAGTAAGCCAGTAATATAACAATGTTTGGCACAGTATCGACAGGCAGCACTGGCATTACTCCTCGGTTACAACTGGCACAGTACTGCGCCAGTTGTAAGTACTATCTGGCCTCCGACTTTTCCACCTGGGTATTTGCAACAATTGATATGTAACTTGGGCCTTTCATTAGGTCATGTGCAAACTCGTCTGGTACTTTTGTAACAACCGAAAATGAATTATCCAGTTTGTTTTTCTTAATTAAATTTTTGCGTTAATAAATTTTTATATAATTGTTTCATTTGAGATTGTAAATGAATTAATTTGAGCTATGTGCTGTGTAAAGTAATTTGAATGGTTCGTTGGACTTATCATTTTTCCGGGATCCTAAAGGGTCGGAATAACCTACACCGTTACATTCTTTTTCTGAATTTGATATCCTGCAAACATTATACGATGAGAAATAGTTTGATTAATTTTAATTCCGTATATAATATGTGATTCGGTTACATTTAAGAGACCACTTTTGTGAACTTCTTCACAAGTACTTTTAGCAACATCATTAAAGGTATGTGATACTTGAGAAAGTAGCAAATTTTATGTACTTTGGACACAAACATGTAGAAATTGGACCAAATTGTTCACGTGAATTTGTTACTTTCCTCACTATCAGATGCCTTTATTACATTCGTTTTCGCCGTTTAATAAAATAGATATATCTGAACATTGTATAACTTTTTAGCTTCGCTATAATCATTAACCTGTAAAAGTTGTACATATTTTTCAGTCACGTTGACATTTGTTTCTGGCAATTCGTAATTCCCTACTTTTCATAACGCTGTAGTGTTGTAACGTTTAAATATCAGGAACACAATCTTATTCAATGAAGCCATTAACCGAAACATCTGAAATTAAAAGAAGTATTAGTGTTCGATATAAGGGTTTGAATTTTTTCCTTTTAAGCATTGCTGGTGATCATTAGTTTATACATATATTTAACAAATCACAATCAGCATTTTTGCGTTTATTTTTCTCTATAACTTTATCGATAGTCCAGTATATTTAGGTTTTATCATTGCAATTCATTGGGTAAAAAAATTTTTTTTTGCCATCTTTAGGGTACCATATAGGAAGCTTAAATCCAAGTTTTCGACCATCAACCCTTTGCAGGTTGTCCGCCATCTTGACTTAAGGGGTGATTTCTTGTATCGCGAATAACAGTCGTATTTTTGATTTTATCAAAAAAATAGTTAATACCATTTTTCAAGAGAAAAATGAGTTCTACAAATTGGTTCATCTTATCTTTTCTCGTATTTTACTTATTTATTGCTTAAAAATCGATTATAAAAGTAAAAAGAGGGTTGAACACTTTTTTAGATCGAATATCTTTTTTTATTTCGGTGCTATTGCAAAACTTTTCGGGCAAAGTTGTAATTCACATGATCCTCTACAATTTTTGTCGAAAACTTTTTTTTGTAAGAGCAATTGTTTACTTACCGTAGCGTCTGAAAGTTGCGCGCTCCATCACTCGGTCGTTGGTAGTGCTGGATTGCGAGCGCTGGCGCTGTGCCGTACTAAATTATTCTAAGTTTCGTTGATGGAATGGAGCTCAAAATTTCTTCTCTTTCTTTTTTATCTTTTTTTCAATTAAAAATAATTTTGACTATTTTTCATTTTGTATGATTTATATTACAATTACCTTTTATTTGTTATTTTTACTTTGAATTTTTCCTGTTTTTAAATTTAACTTTGGTTATTTTTTATTAGCATTTCAATTACTTACTATTGCTCAATATAACTTAATATGATTATTTATATGATTTCTCTTGTTTTTTGAAAGAATAAATGAGTAATTCTCAAAAATGAAGAATGAGAAAATTTTTACATGAATTCGATAACAAAACTTATTTCCTAACATTGTAAAATTCATGTTACGAACCTCATAATCATTAATTTATGAATATGCAAAAATATGATAAAATATCAAGATTCTCGATCAGTTTTAATTTATGTTTATTTTTCAAAGTACCTTGTGACGTCAATTAATATGAAAAAATCCAATTCTTTAATTTATGAATATTTTTTTTTGAAAATTTTGATTTTCTATATTTGAATAAAAATGTGAAACATTTTAACTCTTGAAATTCTCAGAATTAATAATTTTCAGTTTCTGGAATCGAAACAGTTGATATTTTCACAATGAATAATTTTTAATGCTGTTTTGTTCTTTACACAGCACTCATTTTCCTTGTGATTTCGCAAATTTGCCAATTTGATTAGTGTTTGAATGCCTTTTTCTTTAACTTTGATATTATCGGAAAGACTTAAAGCCTTTTTACAAATAAAACAATCACTCATGGTTGGTCGGCTGCACGAGATGCATGTCAGCGAACGTTCTAAAATTATTGTGTTTATTCCTACACCTGCTAATACAAATTTGGTCGCAAAATAATAATTCTTTGATCGTTCTCTCAACCAGGTCCGCTAAGGCGTCTAAACGAGGTTTGCCTTTAGATAATTAAATGTATACATAGGCGCAAGTTAAATTATTCTTGAGAACAGAAAACACATACGGAATGATTATGAGTCTCTAAGATAGCAACTACAAAAACAACTGTGGGATGAAGTTGTCTAAAATGTTTAGTTTAACTAAAATGTTAACAAGTTAGGAAAACATTTTTTGATGGAGTCCAGATTTTGAATATACGTCATACACTTAAAAGAAAAAAAGAACCCTGACAGACCCACTCCATTGAACGTTCAGCGAATTCGCTGACCGTTCACTGACCATTCGCTGACCTCGTAATAATATGAATAAAGGAGCATAAAAAACATTTAAATTCTATTATGATTCTGCAGTATATTTTGAGTTTGAAAGTATCAACGTTTATACTATAATTTTATTTTTTATCGTTAAAAACTAAAAAAAACATAATACCTGTCATTGAAGGCAGTGCAGTGGTTCACTATTTGCGGAACGTCACCACCGTTACCCAAGTGCGAATTGCCGAAGGTGATAATACGGCACAATATTGGCCCAATCTCGGCAGCCAAGAGTCGGCCATTGTTATTGGGCCAGTGTCACTGTTTGCATCGGTCAAGTGCTGGGCCGACGACGGCGGCCTTTTTCGACTGTTTAAATTTACCAACCTTCAGCCGAAACTTGGCCCAGTATCGGCCCTATACCAAGCCGATAGTCATTTTTACTATGGCATCCAGTTCTGAAAATAGAAGAGCCAGAGTCGGGCTCATGGACGGCACATTACTGGGCCATGTGTCACTTTTACCACGGCAAACCATCCTGGAAGTGAGAAAACCAGAGTTCGGCACAGCATTGGCCCGTTGCTGTGCCGACAACAAATGCTGGCGGCCAGAGTTTGGGCCAGCATTGGCTGCCAAGTGCATACCGGAGTTATCATTCCAGCAACGGCACGATATTGGCAGCCGATCTTCGGCAAATTTTTGGCGATGCTGGGCCAGTGTTGGGCCGTATCTAATTTCGCACTTGGGTAGAGTTGACTATTGGTTGGAGTGAGAAACAACTATTTTTGTCTCACTTTAACAATTATTTTTTTTTAGTATTTAACCCCAAAAAATAAAATTATTGTATCAACGTTGGTACCTTCAAACTCAACACGTACCGCAGAATCATAACAGCAAGAATTTAAATGTTTTTTGTGCTCCTCTTGTTCATATTATTATGAGGTCAGCGAATGGTTAGTGAACGGTTAGCGAATTCGCTGACTGGGTCCACCAGGGATGAAAAGAATTTTCCCCGAACTTCTACCTCAGTTTTTAATTTTCCTGTTGGTTCAGCATGCTTCATTGTCTCTAAAGCTGCATTAGTTTAGTAGAGATCTTCCAAGTCCTTTTCGGTATATATTCCGCTTGTAGCTAGCGAAACGGGCTAATATATTCCTATGTGGGTTCTTTGGAAAGTTGGATAATAATAGGTTCCAATCTTTCAGCTCATTCTGGTAGTAAATCGTACCAGCTCCTTTCGATCCGAGAATAAGAAGGTAATATTTAGTTGCAAATGCCCTTTGTTCCCCTCACCTTGATTATGTGAGTCCTGGAAGTTGCATTTTCTTTTGTTACTCTAAGTTCTGCGTAGCAGTCTTCTTCATGTTGGATTTAAACCTCGTAAGGTATACATTTAATAACGTGTAGTACCTCGCCTGCTGTTACTGCCATATATCCAGGTCCTTTCATTTGGTTCTAAGCGAACACGTATGAAGTCTGAAATAATTTTTATAAATTTTGAGTCTAAAGTTTGCACTTTAATATCTCAGGACTTTCTGCGGTTGAGTTTACATTCCTTAAACAATCCTAGGAGAAATATTGATATTGGAAAGATTATTTTTATTTTATTTCATTGCTTGATCCAATATAATGATTCTTGGCGAAGGTGGTGAACCTGGGCGGAAAACCTTGGTTGTGGTTCAGACTTGAAGATCCCTTGGTGAAATTTCACTGAACAACTCCTTTTTTTTTTAATTCAGAAGTTTTTGAATATTAGAAACAATTGCCACAGAAAGTTAGACTGCTTAAAGTTTTAAGATTGATTTGGAAAAATAATTGAATTAATTAACATATGAACAATAAGTTCATCAAGATGTTTACTAATTTTAATCAGTAAAAACTAACAATTGAGGGTGCGCATGCAATAACCGTCTAGGCCAGTGCTCCCAGTTCGTGGATGAAATTTACCCTCTCCATACCTACCAGTTTGGAGCCGCAAAACGAAAACTCAATGATTACCACTGTCTGTGACGTCACTGCTTCGGGTTATGCCGAAAATGTACGAAGACGAACGATTCGAACTTGTAATTTCTCGTCGTCCTCGCCTCGATCGGCTAGATCGGCTATTTGAAGGTTTGAGATGATTTCTGTAAATTTCTGTTTACAAAACTTGACAAGTTGACAGAAATTTTGAAATTTTGAAATATTCAATGTTTATGACATTCAGGAATTATTATAAATGTTTTGTGAGTGTGCAATTTGCGGGAAATATATTATAAAGCACTAGAGGTTTGTAAAGTTGTAATACAGTAAAACCTCATTTATCGCAACACCCGTTTATCGCAACACCCGTTTATCGCAACTCCCGTTTATTGTAACTTGTCTCTCCCGTTTATTGCAATAAACTTTAAACAGAAAAATATATAAATTTTTCACATTTCAATGTTCCACGTTTTCACTCATTTATAATTGCACATATAATGACAATAAAAAAACGCATTCGAGGTTATTGGAACACGACTGTAAACAATGATAAACAGCGAAAGCGCGTGAAACTATTCGCTTAGGCGCATGTGCTGATAATCAGTTGTTCAAGCTGGTGGCGAGGAAGTGGGAACCCCTCCGTTTTTGCGATAAACGGGAGGCATTTGATTGGAAGGTGTTGCGATAAACGGGGTTTTACTGTATATTGAATGTATTATGTAAAGGATTTTGAGGTTAGGTTACTAATGTGTCATTCTTAGGTGGCTTTAGTTTACATTGTTTATGTTGTATTTTTCAATTGATTTGAAATATTGTTAATTTAGAATGCTACTAATTTATATGAATTTTTAATTTATCAAAATATTAAATATTGTCACTGCATAATTACTTTTGATACTTACCTTTCTTCTAATGCTATATTCTTGAAACTGCGTGTAGACTAAAATTTATTCATTAAATAATAAATTGAAAATAAATAAAAACTGAAGTTATTTCTTCGTATATATACTTTCTTAAATATTGATTTGTATAAAATATGTGACCACAATTTTGAGAAGAAAAGTTATTAATTTAATATGTTTTCTCACAAAAACTTTACAAACCCTTTAACGGCTTAAAATATTTATTTCCTTGGACTTCACTTACAATTCATCATATAAATAATTAAT
Source organism: Diplolepis rosae (assembly GCA_030998225.1). NCBI lineage: Eukaryota > Metazoa > Arthropoda > Insecta > Hymenoptera > Diplolepididae > Diplolepis > Diplolepis rosae. Next base: position 799,359 of record JAPYXD010000710.1, read on the forward strand.
TGTTTACAAGGAGAATAGAATTACATTATAAATGGACTGTTTTCAACTAAAATCTTACAAATTATAATAAAGGTAGTTATTGTGCCAAAAATCAGGTCTCTCGAAAAAAAAAGTTTTTCCATCATTTCAAGAATTGAAATGATATTTTCAGCCCTGTCTCATGAAAGGAAAAGCATTTTTTTTATACAAGGAAAACTTAAATCTGAGGAAAAAGAATCATTTAAATAATCTATTCTGTAACTGAATTTTTTCTTACTGTCGCTTCTTACCAAACTTGTTAAAAATTGTAGATTTTTAATCAATCATCGCTTAATATTCCGGTAAAAACATTCACTATAACTCTACTGTTTCTACTTTTGAAAATCAATAATAGTTTTACTCATAGTTATTAAATAATATTAATAAAATTAAATAAGAATTCAATAATTATTATTATAATTATTATAATAATTAATTTTATTATTGCGAAATATGATACAACTAATTCAGAAAAGTCGCACATATTGATTACTTTCTTTTTATGAGTATAAAGATGTTTATGTGCCATCGACGCGCAAACTCGTTTTTTCGCTACAGTTAACAGTAGCGCAATGTAGTACATTTCGCCAGAAAGGAATGAAATGTAAAAACTGAACTGCGCATGCGCCCATAGCCATGAAACGAAGCTCAATCCTTCTTATTCTTCTTCTTCTTCGTACAGCGTTAGCATCTTACTGGCAAAGACTTGTACATTTGAACTGCGCATGCGTCTACTAAAATCCATTACTACTACACAAGATCGATAAAATCAAAATGGCCGGGACTAGTCGTGACATATCAAGTGTAATGACTAGCGCCGCAAACAACTACAATACTAGTTTAGATTCCAGTGTACGCATAAAAACTCGTATACGCACCGAAGTCACATAAAATAGAATACGTGCCAATGCACACAATTCGGGTAATTCCGAGACTCGCGACAATGCTCGCAGGACTGATCGCGCTTCGGCTTCGTCTCGGCTTTGCCTCGACTACGGCTTAGCTTCGATCTCCAGCGAGCAATGTCGCTCGTCCCGCCAAGACCCTCATTCTGCGCCTGGGCACGTAATGTACTATTTTCTTACATGCAAAAATAAGATATAAAATATAAGGGTGTCTCACAAAATTTGGATTGTCAACCCTTAATAGTGCAAACATATAATTTTATGATTTTTAGAAATTTATTTTTGATTAAGGATATTATTAGTTGGACCTGTTAAGAAATGTACCCCTAATATGAAAGTTTGTGACCTGTATATTTGATTTGAATAGAAATAAGAACTCATTAATTTTTTTTTTTTTAGAAGAAATTTAATCAAAATGATTAAATTTTTATTTACCCCCTAGATTTTACTTGATTATAAAATATTGTTTATAGAATATTCTTGTTAAATTTCCCATGCATATATTCTATAAGCTTATAAAGTTGTTGAAATATATTAGATGTTAAACTTATAAATTGCCTTGGATTCTTGTAAATATTGTAAATATGTCAAATTAAAAATAAATTTCTAAAAATCATAAAATTTATGTTTGCACTATTAAGGGTTGACAATCCTAATTTTGTGCGGCATCCTTATATTTTATATCTTATTTCTGCATGTAAGAAAAACATCTTCATACTCATAGAAAGAAAATAATCAATATGTGCGACTTTTCTGAATTAGTTGTATCACTTTTCGCAATAATAAAATTTTGGCACAATAACTACCTTTATTATAATTTGTGAGATTTTAGTTCAAAACAGTACATTTATAATGTAATTCTGCTCTCCTTATAAATAATTAATTATTTATATAATGAATTGTAAGTGAAGTCTAAGGAAATAAATATTTTAAGCCGTTAAAGGGTTTGTAAAGTTTTTGTGAGAAAGCATATTAAATTAATAACTTTTCTTCTCAAAATTGTGGTCACATATTTTATTCAAATCAATATTTAAGAAAGTATATATACGAAGAAATAACTTAAGTTTTTATTTATTTTCAATTTATTATTTAATAAATAAATTTTAGTCTACATGCAGCTTCAAGAATATAGCATTAGAAGAAAGGTAAGTATCAAAAGTAATTATGCAGTGACAATATTTAATATTTTGATAAATTAAAAATTCATATAAATTAGTAGCATTCTAAATTAACAATATTTCAAATCAATTGAAAAATACAACATAAACAATGTAAATTAAAACCACCTGAGAATGACACATTAGTAACCTAACCTCAAATTCCTTTACATAATACATTCAATATATTACAACTTTACAAACCTCTAGTGCCTTATAATATATTTCCCGCAAATTGCACACTCACAAACCATTTATAATAATTCCTGAATGTCATAAACATTGAATATTTCAAAATTTCAAAATTTCTGTCAACTTGTCAAGTTTTGTAAACAGAAATTGACAGAAATCATCTCAAACCTTCAAATAGCCGATCTAGCCAATCGAGGTGAGGACAACGAGAAATTACAAGTTCGAATCGTTCTTCTTCGTACATTTTCGGCATAACCCGTAGCAGTGACGTCACAGACAGTGGTAATCATTGAGTTTTCGTTTTGCGGCTCCAAACTGGTAGGTATGAAGAGGGTAAATTTCATCCACGATCTGGGAGCACTGGTTAGGCCGAGCGCCTAGACGGTTGTGACGTCAGGAGAACCTCACATGATTCTTATTTGAACCTGGAACTTTCGTTCCAATAGTTCGGGAAAAAAACTTTGTGGGATGTCTTATTATTTTTTAGATTCCTAAACGGGATCATTGAATTTGGAAAAAAGGAGGTAAAGGTTAAATTTTCGCACTTCCTATAATATGGAGCACGCAAAACATTTAGCCTTTTAAGGAAGGGTTAAAACTAGGAATAACGAATTACGGTACTGGAGTGATTACCAGCATCAAGTAAATTCGGGGAGGAAATACAATAATAATTTTATATAAATAAAGAAAATAAAAGGGTAGAAAAGTAGCAATAGTCAGATTAGATTAGAACTTACTTTTTATTTCTGTTTTTTTTCTCTTAGTGGAAGATATTCTCTGAAGAACATTGTTGAACCTGAGAAATCTTGGCGTCCAGAATTTTTGAAGTTTTTAAGTTGAATTTAGAAAATTTTTAGATTATTTTTAATGTTTTTTTTTTTTTTTTGGTGAGCCGAACTGATTCTGTTTTGAATTTTTAATATTTTAAGTGAATAGAAAAACTGACTTTTTTTTGTTGTGCAACCTGTTTTTATTAAATGCTCTAGTTTCCCTTTCCATAAAAAATGTTCTAGCGCTACTTGGGTTTTTATCTTTTGCTCTTCTAATAGGTGTAGATAAGCGAGAGCGGTTACTCTCTTGATTCTCATAGGTAGATTTTGTAGCGGTCCTGATATCTGGGTCTAGTGGGTGGTGCCAAGCTTTTCTCAAGTTCATCTATTTTCTCAGAGATGGAGACTTTTGTACAATTTTTATTATAAATTATGATTTTTATGTAAAATCTATAGTTATTAACATTTAAATTAACATTTGTTAAGTTTCGGAGTCATACAATAATTCCTAGTTTTTTGTTGAGAAAAGAAAATGATTTACTATAAATATAATCCTATTCTTATGATTTCTATTTCTTAAATAATTATTTATTATTATTGAAATTTACCTATTCAGATTGTAAATGTAATATTTTATTCTTTAAGAATGAAACATGCATATATTCGCTTACTTTACTTTTACATTAAGATATCGGCATAGAAATTATTTTTAGGTTTAATATTCGGAGTTTAATTATAAAAATAAAGTATTTAAAAGAAAAACAGAAAAGTAATAGAAAGATTAAAGTTCAACTAATTATACTCTGTAATTTAATTATTGTCTTTTGCATAGCAGAAGTAATGTAAAAATAAATTAACATACATCTAAGTGTAGATTGTTTACAATTTGAATTGGTCAAAGTGCTGGATATTAACGTGTATAGAATTTGGCGATTATTACATGTATTTAGATAAATTAGTATACATGAACGGAGTTTTGTTAAAATAAGTTCAAGTAAATTGGTATATTGTAATAGAAGTCATAAACTAGATTTTTACCTTTTAATACGGATTTATTCTAACTTAAGGTATTTGTATCATACGATTTTTAGGTCATTAAATGATTAATTCGAATTACACTTTTTATTAAAAGTCATTAGTACCTTTGGTTGTGAAAGAATAATTTGAATTATTATATTCGATAAAAATAGACTCAAAATATAATTTGTTTATAAAAAGAGTAAACCGTTTTTTTTTGTTGGTAAACTTGAGATTCTTACTTTTATTATAATTTATTGTTAGGTGACACTTATTTCTGACAGGAAATGCATTTAAGTCTACTTGTATTTACTTAGGTTTTTGTATGGATAGTGTCTGCCTCTTTTGAGACGATGATACAAGTCGCTTTCTAGTTTCTAGGAACTCTAAATGAGAATAAACTAACTTCTCGCATTTGTATCGTAGTTTATACATTTGATAATAATTAATGCGCGTGGTTTTTTACAGCAAGCGCGTTCGTTTATGGTAAGTTAAGCTTAATCATACATTTGTCTTGGAACTCGGATGGTTTTTCACATGTCTTATAGATTTTGTAGGCGTCTAAACAAGGTTTGCCTTTAGATATGTAAATGTATACATAGACGCAAGTTGAATTGTTAATAAAAGCAGAAAACACATACTGGATGATCATGTCTTTCTAAGATAGTAGATACAAATATGACTGTGAGATGCAGTTAATCTAAAAGTGTTTAGTTTAAATGTTAATAAGTTTAAGAAGTTAAAATTGCCTCATAAGGCCAAGATTTTGAATATGATTTTACAAAAGTAAAAAAAAATAATGTTAAAGGCGAAACGTATATATGAATTTATTTATTAAAACGGATGATTTAACATGACGTCGCTCCCCCACCGTGAAATGATTGATAGGAGGGTGCAACTTTAGTAGCGATCATTACCCTGAGTGAATATGTTATTCTTGTTAAATTTTTATTATAATTTGTTACAGTAATTGTACTCTTTAAATAGTTAGTCAAGATTCCAAACGAATTTACACATTTTAGTTAACGCTGGTGAATTTTTCCACTCATCAAGAGATCCTGTTGATTTAGATTAGTTTGTAGGATGATTGGTTGCTGGTCATTCCATCTTGTTGTTCCTCATGTTGATCCTTTTTCTTTGGAGTTTCTGGTAAAAGTTCTCCAATCTCAACATCTTGACTACTAGTTTGTTTGGGTGTAGCAAGGTGTAGTAGTAAGTGGGAAACTGAACTCCATAATGCACCTAGTATGGGTATTGACCATCCATATACTGAGTGAAGTGCGTATCCTTGGATGATTATATCGACTATGGTTTTAACGAGTTGGATAATTGTGAAGATAGCTATACATCCTGCACTTACGGTTCCAAATGTGATAAATCTAGATCACATTTTATTCCAAGTGTTATCTACTAATTTTTCGACAACATCTTCATTTACTAGTTTAAACAAACTTCCATCCTTATTGGATGATGAATATCCCCTCATTTCTCTAGCGATGTCATTTAATTCGGCAGGTTGTTCTACAGGAAACATTATCCTTTCCCTGATCTGGTCCAGTTTTTTGTCGCCGTAGATTCCATTAGTTGCTAGTTCAGCCGGATTGATATATTCCCAGGTTGGTTTTGTCATGGGTTTAATTACTGTTGGTTGTACTGCTGAAGTAGGAAATGGTAATATGTTATACCATTTCTCTCCAATGTAGTAGGATGATGGTAGTAGTTTGTTACATCGTATTTCAGTCCCCTTTGATTTCAGTATATGTGTTCTTGGTGTGAGATAGAAGGTTTTGTTGTTTCTTGTGACTTGCAACTCGGCGGAGTAGGATTCTCCATGTTCTATCTTTACTTCTACGGGTACGCATTTGACGATGTGTACTACTTCACCAGCGATAACCGCCATATAGCCTGGTTCTTTCATCAAGTCATACGCAAACTCGTCAGGAGCCTGGGTCGCTATTGTAAGAGTATTTTTCAGAGTTTGCCTCTCCAGGTTACATTTTTGTGTTAATACATCTTTATACAATTGTTTCATTTGAGATCTAATGTGCTTCTGTACATATACAAATTTAGAATTAACACAGGCAAAAATATCTAGGTTTGAGACGGATATATGTTTAGTATCGGTGAATCTATTTTCCTTTTCGGTTTCAAAAATTAATAATTTTGGGTGTTCCGTCTTAATTAAGGTGTATCCGCAAACAGACTGTTGACCTTTAGCCGCAAGAGCGAAGGTGATATCTTGTGTAACCAGGGAATAAATTATTTGTTTTTGGTTGAAGTCATAATCTACCATTTTATTGGCTAAACCTTCATATAAAATGCTATATTCTTGAAAGTTACAATTGTCTTTAGGGATAGATTTCCAAAAGGTATAACCTCCTTCTTGGTCGATTCAATTTTCTTCGGAGAGGGAACACATCGTACCGGATCTTAGGCGAATAGTATTAGAATCTAATTTAATCAACACAAACTTTTACTAACATCAAGGATATATTCATTTTCACCGTTTGAAACAATCGAAATATGGGAAAACATGCCACAGTGATAAATGGTTCTATGGATTTCTAACTTACTTTTACTAATTCATTCATTTGTAGAAGTTGGAGGTATTTTCGGGTGATATTAACTTTGCTCTCTGGTAATTCGCATTTACCGACTTCTAGTAGCGAGAGTGTAGTAATATTTAGGTGCCGAGACCCACAGTCATATCCAATAAATCCATAGGTACTTTTTAGGGTTAAAATAAGTAAAAACCAGAACATCTGTAATCATAAAGAGTGTTAACTTCAAACAAATTTTTACAATGGTTGTCCCTTTTAATATGAATATAAGAATACATTTAGTTAATAAAATATATACCTAAAAACATTCATTCGTCATCATCATTCTTCCTTTTTCTTTTCTTTTATTTCCCTATTAAAATAAGATATTTTGAGTCTATTACTATGAACTACTTTACTGGTTTTTTGCATAGAAATTCAAATATCAAATTTATTTTATTTTAACCAATATGTGTGTAATCAGATAAATTATAATTGTACCTTATCAAGTTTTGATTCTTAATAATTATAAAATTTCAATATCCCATTCACTGACTTCAAGTGTTGCCCGGGCCGATGCACCAAAAAAGAGATTGGGTATGTTACGTCAGAAACGTAACATTTCTCTTCTTAAAAGATTTCTCCTTTTATGTAAGGATCGAAAAGGATCCTCTCTAAGGGGTGAGGAGAAGTCAGTCATTGAGAATGGTTATTGATATAAAGTATGTTTATTGACAATCAAATTGAGAAACGAATAAGCATCATGGAATCGGAAATCGAATTGAAATTTAGATGTACCTTTGTAATTACTCCGAGTGAAATTTGCCTGATGATTTATTGAGTCCAGTGGAGCGAAGGTGGTCAGTTGAGTCTTCGTTGTAATCTTTGAGACAGTACTTGTTTGATGGGAAATTCGTAGTTGAGACGGTTGGTCTAGTCGATTCTTGATCCTAGTTTAGAGAGAATTTTGGAAGGTGATTCCCCTTCACTTTCTAATGTCGTTGAACTCAGCGTCGAGTAAGAATTCGTCTGAGTAGCGGTAAAATCTGATGAGGCTGGACTGAACTCGTAGTGTAGAGATAATATAACTGGACTAGACTCGCTGTGTAAAGATAATGAACTGGACCAGACTCGCGGCGTAGAGATGATGGTACTGGACTGTACTCGCGTTGGTTACATTGTAAAAATCGGATGTTGACTGACTGACTGATTGAACTGAGCTCGCGTTGGTTAAATTGTAAAAATCGGATGTCGACTGACTGACTGACTGAACTGAGCTCGCGTTGGTTACATTGTAGAAATTGGATGTCGACTAAGTGACTGAACTGAACTCTATTGGAACTTTCGCTTTTTATAGCACTTTGAGAGGTCACTTATGGTGGGACTAAAAAACAAGGTGTACCACCTTTTCCATATTTGGTATTAAGATCGGATGAGTTGCCTTCTCTGATGACTCGTACTCCAATGAAGTTTATTACCTGGCACTAATGTCGCAGTCTGTTTTATCTATTATTCGATTCTAACGAAAAGGTCAACTACTGTGGAAGTAAAAACAAGGTATACGATCTTTTCCACATTTTGGTGTTGAAGCTTAAAGTCGAATGAGTTGCCTTCACCGATGAGTCACGTTCCGATGAAATTTATTACTTGGCGTTAATGTCACAGCCAAATATATCTATTTAGATTTGCCTTTTGATTTTAACGATCTTCTTATTTCTTGTTAGATCTTGCTGTTGAGTCAATATAATCAAGGCCGTGGTAATGTTGCCTTGATCCTTTCATTGGTTCCTTGATTTGTTTATTACTCTAGGTGGTAGAGTCGCGGGACGTGACAGAAGCTTAGTTTTACTTTACTTTGATTTTGAAGCAAGACTGACTTTTTTAGATATTTTTTCCGCTTTTTAAAGAATGCTCTATATTCCCTTTCCATAAAAAATGTTCTAACGCTACTTAGTTATTTATCTTTTGCTTTTCTAATTGGTGTAGATAAGCGAGAGCAGTTACTCTCTTGATTCTCATAGGTAGATTTTGTAGCGGGCCTGATATCTGGGTCATATGGGTGGTACCAAAATTCCCTCAAGTTCAACTCTTTCCTCAGAGATGTCGACATTTGTATTGATTTTACAGTAAATATTAATTTTTACACAAGTATGAATAATAATTAACAATTAATTCAAATCATTTACAAACATATGAAACAAGATGAAATAGTTTAAGTTCATGATAATGACATTCAAATATAAGTATTTATCTACATGATTCAGTCGAAAAACAAAATTTTTTAGTTTTATTTCAGAAATCGATCTTAGTATTTTTATTTCTATATATATATTCTTAAGTTTAAGTGGAGTCATTTGATTATAAATTGAATAATTATATGGTATTTCTGAATAAATTAGTATATATGTGTGCAAGAGAGATAGTCTGGTTTATTGATTATAATTAAAAGTAAGTTTAAGATGATATTGAGATTTCATAAAATGTAATTGAAATTTAAGAAATGTGTAATGATTTAATATAATCCTGTAAATTACAAATCGGCTTCACTCCTTCACACATAAATACTTATAAGATTACTTATGATTTGATTAGCTTCCTAAAAAATAGAACATTCATTATTTTAAACGAAAATTCATATTTGGCAAAATTTAGACTCTCAATGCTCGTTTAAAAATAACAAAAACTTAGAATAATAGTGACCCATAAATGTATTAATTTGTCATGTGTCCATTTTTCTAACTAACATTAAAAACATTATTAAATGTTTAATTTTAATTATTCTTATTTTGACTTCAAATAGACCTGAGATATCATTTAGTCTGTTGGAAATATATGTAATATATGTTAATATTTTTTATTATATAATTATTAAGTGAAAAATAATGTTAATTTTGTTCTCTATTTGATTGTAGCTTTCTGAATTTCAAGTTTATTAAGATTTATTCCTATATGACATTATTTCAGAACAGGAAATGTATCTAGGTCTATTTGTATTTACTAAAACTTAACTATAAGAGCACTGGCCCATGTTCGAACCGAGAAAATCTTTTATGATAGTTACATAAGATTATGTCGGAGACTTCTCATAATTTTATCCGCGTCTATTTTTTTATCTCTTGCTAGCGGTAGATATGTAAAATTTTCAAAAGGGAGTACGATTGTGGGTAGTATTTCAGTTAAGAGTCCTATTTGCTGTAAATCTAGAAAGTTAATTATATTTAACTGGATCATTCAGAGTCCGGACTGAGTACAGATAGTAAAAATACATAACGCTGTGAAAAGTACATAAAGCTATGAAAAATATATTTCGAAAATAGGTTTCGTAGAATTTGACTACTTACAGGAAATTATAAATTACTTGATAAAACTATGGTTTTAGAAACGGTTGTTTAAGGTTAACAAACGCTGATAATTATGAAAGTTTTTTTTTTTAGAAAAAAGAAATTTTTAAATAAAGAGGGATTTCAGAACATATTTTAATGTCAATGATGTACAGAGGATGTCACACTCCCATCGCAAAATGGTTACTAGGAGAGTGCAACTTGAATAGCAAACATATCCCTGAGTGAAGTTCCTAGATGCTATTGATGATATTATTGAAGATAATTACTGTATTTTTGTTTTTTGTTTAAAAAAACCTAAGTCTGCAGGTTGCTTGTAAAGTTTCCACATAAGCATGATGTATATAAGTAGTTCGGTAGGCTTTCATTAAACTACTTTGAAGAAGGGTTGACTACTAGTTGGTTTTTCCTGATCTTGTATTTGGATTGTTGATTTCGAAACTGTTATAGGTGTGAGTTGTTCAGCTGCTTCCATATCTCCCATTTCAATGTCATCAGGTTTATTTGGTGTTTTTGTCAAATGTAGGAGTAGGTGTGAAACCGAACTCCATAAAGCTCCTAACAAGTGTATTGACCATCCGTACACTGCGTGTAAAGTATAACCTTGAATAATAATGTCAACAATGGCTTTGAGAAAATGAAAAATGATGAATATTGCTATAATTCCAGCACTTGCGGTTCCAAATGTAATAAAATGAGACCACATTTTATTCCATGTATTACTGGCTATTTTGGTAATTGCATCTTCATTTAGTAACTTCAGGAGACTTCCTTCGTTGTCTCCCAATGGGTGTCCTCTTATTTCCCGTGCAATGTCGTTTAAAACTGCTGATCTTTCTACCGGAAACATGATCCTTTCCCTAATCTGGTCCAATTCCTGCTCAGTATATATTCCATTGGTGGCTAATTCGGCTGGGCTGACATATTCCCAGGTTGGCGTTGTCATTGGTTTGATTATTGTAGGTTGCTCTGCTGTAGTTGGGAGTGGTAAAATTTTATACCATTTATTTGCGACATAATAAAGAGATGGTAAAAGTCGATTACATGGTATTTATGTTCCTTTGGATTTAAGTATGTGTGTTCTTGGTGTGAGAAAGAACGTTCTGTTATTTCGAGTGACCTGGAGTTCTGCATAGCAAAGATCTCCGTGTTCCATTTTAATTTCTACTGGTATACATTTGATTATGTGTACTACTTCACCTGCAACGACTGCCATATATCCTGGTCCTTTCATTAAATCGTATGCGAATTCATCCGGTGATTGAGTAGCTATTGAGAGTGAATTTTTCAGAGTCTGCTTTTCCAAATTACATTTTTGGGTTATAACGTCCTTGTACAATTGTTTCATTTGAGATCTTATATGTTTTTCTACATAAACAAATTTTGAATTAACATAAGCAAATATATCTAAATTGGATACAAAGATTTTTCTATTGATTGCGAAGCTATCACCTTCTGAAGTTTCGAAAATAAGTAATTTAGGCTGTTCGGTTTTTACGACAGTATAACCGCAAACTGATTCTTTGCCCTTAGCTGTCAGGGCGAAGGTTATATCTTGTGCGGAAAGGGAGTATATTGTTTGCTTATTGCTAAAATCATAATCTATTATTTTATTAGCTAATCCTTCATATAAAATACTATATTGATAGAATTTACAGTTATCTGTGGGTATAGGGTTCCAAAAAAAATTACCTCCCTCCTGATCCTTGCAGCTACCTTCCAAAAGTGAGCATACAGTTCCTGATTGTGAATGAATTGTATTAGAATTTAATTTCATTTGAGCTATTTGCTCACTTAGGGTTATTTTTACTGTTCCTTGCACTACAACACTTTCCCAAGTTCCGAAGGGATCTGAATAACCTACACCGTTACATTTTCCTTCTGAATTTATATATCCTGAAAACATTACACTATGAGTTATGGATTGATTGATTTTAATTCCATGTATAATATGTGAATCGGTGATTTTTAATATGCCAGTCTGGTGAACTTCTTCACAAGCGCTTTCATTAATTTCAGAAATAAATTCGTTTTCGCCATTTAACACAATAGATATATGTGAGTGCATTCCACAATAATATGTAGTTCTATGTACCTCGATTTTACATTGTATTATCTTTGTTTAGCTGTAATCATTAATTTGTAAAAGCTGTACATAATTTCGCGTTACACTGATGTTTGGTTCTGGTATTCCGCATTTTCCTACTTCCAATAGCGATAAAGTGATAATATTTAGATATTGTGACCCACAATCGTATTCAATGAAGCCAAAAGAGTGGTTTATAATTACAAGAAGTAATAACCAAATCATCTGTAAATAAAAGAAGCATTAGTATTGTACATAAGGGTTTGATTTTTTCACCTTTTGAAATTGTCTAGTGATAATTATTTGTTAACTACAACTAATCATCAGTAGTCTGTTTGCATTTATTTTTCTTTAGTTTTATTGCGTGATTAATGTGTGTAATTCTGAGTCGATTTACATGAACTATTTTACTGCCTTTATTGTATTGAATTTTTATATTATTTTTATTAACAATTTCTAAAATTCTATGCGGTCCTGAATAATGATCACCAAATTTATTTGGTTTAGGGCCTTTTAAGAGAAAAACATAATCTCCAATTCTGAAATTTCGGGGATTTATGTTTCTATCGTAATATTTTTTTGAACGTTCCTTGGATCCAATTAGATTATCATAAACAAGAGTTCTTATACCATTTAATCGAGTTACTAAATCAATCAGATATCCTTTATATGAAGGGAGTATATCTGATTCTCTTAAAGGATTACTTGAGGGTAATCTAGCTAATTTACCAAATACTACTTCATAAGGGGTATGTTTGGTGCTTTCTGACACACAAGTATTATAATTTAAAATTGCAATTTCTAACCACTCATCCCATTCTTGGTCCGTGGTAGTATATTGTTTTAAAAATTCACCCAAGGAATGATGAGATCTTTCTAATGAACCATTGGATTGAGGATGAAAAGCTGTGGTTTTAATTTTTTTAATTTTAAATCTTTTGGAAACTCTTTGCATAAGTTTACTTAGAAAATTTTGACCTTGATCAGTGAGTACGACTCTGGGAGCTCCGAATAAACAAATAAATTTCTTTACAAAGACATCTGCTATAGTAGTGGCTAGTGTGTCTTTCAGAGGGAAGGCTAAACAGAATTTTGAAAGTTGATCCTGCATTGTGAGGATATATTCATATCCATTTTTAGTTTTAGGTAGGGGTCCAACAACATCCAGGGCTATTTTATTGAACACTGTTCCTGGTGTATCCGTGATCACCATTGGTTGTTTCGTTTTAAGCCGTACTAATTTTTTTAGTTGGCAGTTCAAACATTGCTGTATCCTTCGTTGAATGTCTTCTTTTAGATTTTCCCAGTAATAATTTTGCTTGATTCTGTTATAAGTTTTGGAGACTCCTCTATGACCTCCAATTGGTGAACTATGTAACTCCTCGAATATTTCATTTCATTTATCTAGTGGGACAAATCTCAATGTTCCCTTACAAATTAGAATTTTAATATTTACGTTTTTAAATACTGTCTTAAGGACTAGCAACACTTCTCACCATGGTAAATTTTCGACATGTTCACTGTGTGCAATGCTTAATATTTTTATATCTAGAGGGTATATTAAGTTTCTTAATTGTTTTAATACTATGTACATGTTTTCTCTAATGTTTAAGATAGATTCCTTGTTTTCGCCTCTTATGCAGAGAGCGAAATGGTTTGTTTTGCTCCCTTTCTTTGTATGGGTAGCACTTATTTTCTTTAATTTTTGGTTAGCTTCGATTTTATTAAATTCAATTAAATCTTTTGCACCGTTATCGCAGGGATTTCCTGTGCTTGTGACAAAATATAAAATATTGTCTTTTCGAAATTGAATCATTTCCTTGGTTTCGATTAGTTGACATTTTAGGTTAGGGTCAAATTCCCTAGTTTCTTGATTAGAATTTGAAGAGTCGTAGCTTGATGTACTACTGACCTTTGAGTTTTCTTTTTGTTGAATGAGGGCTTGTTCCTCGAAGTTTGATTCAGTCATTTTGACTGTGTCTTCAATATCATCTTCTATTTTAGATGATACTGCTTTTGAAGAAATTTTATCTGGCGGTAACGCCGTTTTTGCCTTTGGGTTTGTTGAGTAACTTGACTCACTTTCCGCATAATTAGGAATGTGGTTTGCGGCTACTTTTCTAGATTTAGGGTTATTAATGTTATCTTGGATCTTCTTTTGGTTTCTCGTAACTACATTACAAGGTTGAATTGGCACTTGTTCCGTTGGATTCCTTGAAAGCGCGTCAGCATTTAGATTTAATTTTCCTGGTTTATAGATGACTTCGTAGTCAAATTCAGAAAGTTTAAAGCGCCATTTTTGTACCCTAGTATTTAGTTCTGCAGTCTTGAACCATATTAAAGGTTGATGGTCTATGATTATTTTGATTTTTTTACCATAAATGTATGAACGAAATATTTTGACAGCATGAATCATTGCCAGAGCTTCTTTCTCATAGACTTCATATGAAAGCTCAGGGCCTCTTAAAACTCTTGAAGTATAGGCTATAGGAAGATCCTTGCCTAGTTCTCCTTGCGAAAGAATTCCACCAATAGCATATCCAGATGCATCAGTAGTTATATTAAAAGGTTTTGAAAAATTAGGGTACTGCAAAATTGGGGGGTTGCAAAGATGTTCTTTTAGTGTAGAAAAAGCCTGTTCTTCTTTTTCTGTCCATTTAAATACGATATCTTTTTGAAGAAATTTACTAAGTGGTTTTGCAATTTGAGCAAAGTTCTTGATGAAACGGCGATAAAATCCAGCCAAGCCTAAAAATTGGCGTATATTTTTGACATTTTTGGGTTTTGGAAATTCTCTAACTGCTTCTAATTTTCTTGGATCTGGGCTAACTCCTTGTATATTCAACATGTGTCCTAGATAACATACTTTGTCTCGTAAAAATTCATATTTATCGGGGTTTAATTGTAGGTTAGCTTTTTCTAATCTGTCCATAATAAGTTTCATTTTTTCTTCATGTTCTTCTAAAGAATCAGCAAACACAACTATGTCGTCGATAAAGGTAAAAAGAATTTTTCCCTGAAGATTTTTAAATGTTTCATCGATGAATCTTTGAAAAGTAGGAGGGGCATTTTTTAATCCAAAGGTCATTCTTACATATTCATAGTGACCATGTGGAGTGCTAAAAGCGGTTTTATGGGCATCTCTTGGATCCATTAAAATTTGTTGAAACCCTTTTGCTAAATCAAGAGTTGTATAATATTTATGTCCTCCAACTTGATCAATGATTTGCGTAATATCTGGTAATGGGTATCCATCACTGATAGTTTTTTCATTTAATTGGCGGAAATCTGAGACAAGTCGCCATTTTTGTTTACCTGATGGATCCATTTTTTAGGTACAATCCATAGGGGAGAATTATATGGAGAACTTGATGATTTGATTATTCCGGAATCTAACATTTCTTGTACTTGCTTTTCAACTTCTTCCTTTAGTGAAACTGGAATTTTATATTACTTTACGTTGATTGGTATGTCATCAATAGTTGGGATTCGATGCATAACAGTACTAGCTGCCTCGAGTTTCTGTCCTTCTTTAAAAAAACGGTCTTTGTTGGAAATTACAAATTTAACTATATAATTCTTTTCATCTTCGTTCAAATCATTTAATCTTATTTTGTTAATTAATAAATCATCTTCTGAAACTGTATTTTTGTTTTTTATTGAGAAAGTTTCATAAATTTCCTCCTCAGAGAAATTTCCTCGAAAAACTTCATAAATTTCATTAACTTCCAGTTCAGAATAAGAATTTAAGTCAGGTTCGGATGAAATTTCATGTAAACTTTCCTGAAAGGTTTCTTTAATGCACCATGTAGATTCTTCTTGTTCCAGATAAATAGGACTATCTAAATCTTCAGTTTTGTCACTAGAAAGCCTTCGTTTATGCTCTTGATTACAGATTGCATGAACTGATGACGCATTTGTATCTAAACTCCATGATGAGTCTGATTTTTGAATATTTTCTAGTAGATTGTAAGTGGTATTATTCATTTCTTCTTCTATAACATACTGTCGATTTTCCTTTAGTAAAAATTCATTTCCTAATTTAAATTTTGAGACTTTATCATTAGTGGTTATTAATTCATTTTTATAATCAATTAAAGCATTTGTTTCTGTTAAATATGTCGCACCTAAAATTCCTTCACATGGGATATCGAAATCATCTGGTACAACATGAAATGTAGAGGTATGTCCATATACTGCGAGTTTAATTGTTCCTATTGTACGATTTAGTTTGTCTCCTACTCCTTTTAGGAACACAGTTTTAAAATTATTCATTTCAATTTCGTCCGGTAGTAAATGATTCTTAATAATGTTTGCTTCTGACCCTGTATCTATCATAAATTGTCCATAATTCTTAGAAGGTGGATTATAAACATCAATAAAAGGTAAATTATTCTTTTTCAAAATATTTGACCATCTTGTATTTCCACTTATTCTCGTTTCAGTTGATGGTTCATGATTTTGTTGAAATTTGATGACTCTATCTCCTACAATAAGGTTTTGGGTAAGGAAGTTAATTTTTGCTTCTGCTTGTTCGAAATATTGTGATCCCAAAACTCCATCAAATGGGATGAAAAGCTGATCAGGTACAATATGAAATTTCACTGCATGACCCATTAGTTGCAGTTCAATGGTACAAATTGATGAAATTATAATAGAATCAATTCCCTTAAGGAATACTGTTTCCTCTTCATTTATTATTTGTGGAAAATGTATTTTTTTAATCTTTAAAATATTCAATTCAGATCCAGTATCTAACATAAGTGTAATTGAATCTTCTGCTACTGGATGCTTGAAAGTTATAAACGGATTTTTTTTTAATAATCATTTATATCAATGGCAATAATTCTTTTTGAAACTCCTTGATTGCAGACATTTGATTGGAGCGCTGTTGATCCTGATTTTCTCTCAAGGCCGCACTCGGTACCTGAGAGTTCCATCCGTTTCCCATTTTTCTTTCTTCATTATATTTTCTTTTCCGGCATTCTTCGATAGTGTGTCCAAGTCCTTTGCAATACCTACATTCCTTTTTTGTAGATATAGTTCTGCAGTTTACCGCATCGTGTCCATTTTTATTACATATCTGACAAGCTAAAACTTTATTCACTTCTGGTATAGTTGATTTTGATTGCTTATTAAATGTAAAACATCGATCCGCACTATGCCCTTGTTTATTACACAATTGACACATAATTTGATTTGTTGGTTTATTAAAAAAACAATCTTTAGCAGTATGGCCCCTTTTTTTGCATATTTGGCATTCTTGCATGCCAAAACAGTAGAGAGCTGTGTGTCCTTGTCTGTTACACAGCTGGCATGTGATGTTATTTTGAAGTTCAGTTTTTGAATTTCTCTGAGCCTTGAAACATTTTTCTAGGTAATGTCCACTCATTTTACAATAAGAACACCAAAGTTTATTCTTACAGTCCTTTGTTTCGTGTCCGTCTTTATTGCATATTTGACACATAAACATGCGACGCATTCGCAAATGATTATCCTCAGTTCGCATATTGGCTGATTTTCTGAGGTTTTTTTGAGCTTCCAGTTTTCTTTCGATAGAGATTGCGTTTTGGACCAAATCATTTACATTTTCTGTTACTTCATTTCCTAAACGTTGTTCCAATTCAAATTTCAATCCTCTTTTGAAGGAATCGATCATGGTGTTTTCAATCGATGTACGAAAGTTTACATCTATGTGTCCATCATTTTCTAAACTGCTAGCTTCTAAAATTCGAGTTCCAATGTCCCTAATCCTATTCGCAAAAGCAATAACATTCTCATGATCTCTTTGGAACTCTTGTCCTAATTCACCTAACAATTGTGGAATAGTTCTTGCTGGTGAATATATATTTTTTAAGAAAGTTTTTAATTCGTCTATGGTTAAGAATGTACGACCAGAAATAGCTTGTCGAGCTTCTCCCTGAATTTTACTTCTAATTAATTTTACTAAATTGGTTTGTGATTCCGGCTCTATCATAAATTTCACTTCATTGCATCCCTCTATAAATTGATTCAAGGGAATGTTTCTGCCATTGAATTCTGGAACTACCATAAGTGCATCACGTAAGGTAACGACTTGTATTGCCGCAGGAGGTTTTTGATTTGGATTTCCAGATGAGCTTTGCCCTGCAGAACTCTGCGCTAAAATATTTGATTTATCCGTAGTGCTCATATTGAATTTTTTTAATAAAGAATTTTGTAGGGAACTTCCTAAATAAGACTCACTTAAATCTACTAGAGTTTTTGTACTATTATCTGATGCTACAGAAATATTGAAAGGATTTTCAAAAGACGAGTTTTACTGGTCAGTAAAAATATTTAATTGTTCTGTATCTGCGTCTGAAGATATAGAAGCGTTCAAAAGATGTTTGTCCTCACCTCGTGGCAACTCATTTCTTGGGGTAAAAGGATTAAATTCTTCGATCTTATTCCTGAGATTTAAATCTTTAGAAGCTTGCGTCCGCGTTATTCTTTTGTCAGACATCCAAAACTTCGATATGCATTAAAAGGAAAATTTTAAATTGTGAATTTTGTTATTATAAATATAGTAATAAAACTTTTAAGTATGAAAAATAATGTATTTTAAAAATAATTTTATTTATAAATGGATCATTTTACATAAATCTCATTTGTGTTTGTAAAAACTATGAAAATTAAATTTTATTCATAATTTATTTGAAAAGCTTAAAACTAGAAAGAAAACTATTTCAATTTATAAAAATAAAAGAAAATTTGTTTGCAAATAAAATCGAAATTATAAGCTATTTCTAAATCCTCATTTTATTATTTATTATTCAGGATATTCGTGGTATAGTTTGATAGACTTGAATAAAAGGTACATATACGTTATCTAATAATTTTATTAACAAGTTGATTTATTATTTAACATTTCTTTTTAGGGATTCGATAATTTTTATTATTTTCCTCAAAACATCCAAAGCAAGTAGTGTTTATCCCATTCGATAAACAGGATCCACACAGGCTATTTCTAAAAAATTTAATTTTTTCCTCTAAAGGGAGGTTTTTATAATTTGTTTGTAGCCGCTCGTCCTCCTCTGTAAGTATTGGTAAGGGTGGATTTTTTTCCTCAGTCGTCTCATAGGATGGAAGTGGAGGATTAGCTTCCAGAGCTTTCTTTGCTTGTCGGGCTAATTTTTCCTTTTCTCGTTGGCCTGTTGCGACGATGTGTAAAATAAATTTTTGCTCCAGATTCCACTAAAATAAGATTTTGTCTTTTGAGTAAAGAAATTTAATTGATAAATATTGTGGGATTCCATAAAAGAGAAAAAAAAATTATTATTTAAATTTAAATTAAAAGATAAACAAAATAATTTTAATCTAAAGCTTCAAATTTTTTAGTAACTTAAATAATTCTTCTTGAACTTCGAGTGCTTTTGCACATGTCTTGTTTAATTGCAAAGTTTCTTCTACTACAGTTTTATTCAATTGTTTAAGATCCCTATTTTCCTTTTCTAATATTGATTATAATTATAAAAATGGAATGTAATAATTCATGATTTTGGAATAAAAGATTTTTTTTTTTTTTTTTTGGTCGACTCAGAATTCCCGCTCAATAATTAAAATGGTAATCATATATAATTGGATAGAGAAAGATGAAAAATAGGAAGAAAAATACATAATTTATGATATTATGATTATTTTAAATTATTTCATTTAAGAAGAAATAATTATTAGTTATTTTTGAGTCTGGAGCTTGCACTCCAATAACTCGGGAATACTGCTGTTAGAATTCTTTCCCTAAAATCACTCCTAGGGGAATTTTTACACTTGTAGAGATGGAGTTTGAGTATTAAACAAAATCATACATCTCGTAAGGAGCACGTCAAATTGTTTAATACTCGAGGATAGGCTGGGTGAGGAATTTGTACAATTTCTAGTACCAGAGTGGTTACTGGGACCTAAGAAATTGTATGGAGAAATATAAAATGAGTAATTATAAATATAATAAAAAGAAAAAGAAAGAAAATAGGATTGAGAAAGATTATAAAAGCAAAAAATTATAATAGAAAACTCACTTTTATTTAATATGACAAATCTTTGACAAGTCCTGGAGAAATCCTGGTAATTTGAACTTGACGAATTCAAGTACTTTTTTTTTTTATTTGAAGAACCTTTTTTTTAATTGAAGAACTGAAGATTTTGAAGAACGAAGAACTTAGGAATTAAATAATCGAGAAAAAACAATTGAAGAACTGAGAACTGACTAACTTGAAGAATTTAAGAAGTTTTTTAATTGAATAAGTGAAGATTTTGAAGAACTAAATAACTGGCTTTTTTTAGCTGTGCAGTCGTTTTTATGTTCTGCTCTACTTTCCCTTTCCATAAAAATGTTCTAGCGCGACTTGGTTTTTAATCTTTTGCTTTTCTAATTGATGTGGATAAGAGAGTGCAGTTACTCTCTTGATTCTCATAGGTAGATTTTGTAGCGGGCCCTGATATATATGGTATTTCTGAATAAGTTCGCATATATGTGTGAAAGAGAGATGGTCTGGTTTATTGATTATAATTAAAACTAAGTTTAAGATGATATTGAGATTTCATAAAATGTAATTACAATTTAAGGAATATGTAATGATTTAATATAATCCTGTAAAATGCAAATCGGCTTCACTCCTTCATACATAAATACTTATAAGATAACTTATGATTTGATTAGATTCCTAAAAAAAATAGAGCATTCATTATTTTAATCGAAAATTCATATTTGGCAAAATTTAGACTCTCAATGCTAGTTTTAAAATAACATAAACTTAGAATTATAGTGACCCATAAATGTATTAACTTATCATGCGTCCATTTTTCTAACTAACATTAAAAACATTATTAAATGTTTACTTTTAATTATTCTTATTTTGATTTCAAATAGACCTGAAATATCATTTAGTCTGTTGGAAATATAAGCAATATATGTTTAATAATTTTTTTGTTATATAATTATTAAGTGAAAAAATGATGTTAATTTTGTTCTTTGTTTGTTTGTGGCTGTTTGAATTTTAAGTTTATTAAGATTTATTCCTATATGACGTTATTTCAGAACAGGAAATGCATCTAGGTCTATTTGTATTTACTAAAGCTTGACTATAAGAGCACTGGCCCATTTTGGTACCGAGAAAGTTTTTTATGATATTTACATAAGATTATGTCGGAGACTTCTCATAATTGTATCCGCGTCTATTTTTTATGTTTTGCTAGCGGTAGGTATGTGAAATTTTCAAAAGGGAGTACGATTGTGGCTAGTATTTCAGTTAAGAGTTCTATTTGCTGTACATCTAGAAAGTTAATTATATTTAACTGGATCATTCAGAGTCCGGACTGAGTACAGATAGTAAAATTACATAACGCTGTGAAAAGTACATAAAGCTATGAAAAATATATTTCGAAAATAGGTTTCGTAGAATTTGACTACTTACAGGAAATTATAAATTACTTGATAAAACTATGGTTTTAGAAACGGTTGTTTAAGGTTAACGAACGCTGATAATTATGAAAGGTTTTTGATTTTCAGAGAAAAGAAATTTTTTAAATAAAGACGGATTTCAGAACATGTTTTAATGTCAATAATGTACACGGAAAAAATAAGTTCATCAAAATTTCTTTAACTAGTCGACCACTTTTGGATAGGGCACTACATTTTTTAAATTTCCAGCACTTTTAAGTAAAAAATCATAAACTTTGTCGAAAAATCAAAAAAAGTTATAGAAATTGTCAAGAACTAGTACAATAATAGCAGTTTTCCAATTTTTATTGAATAGTTCTTGATAAAATTATGAAAAAGTATCTAACTTTCAGAAAATGTTCTCCAAATTTTAAAAGTTCTGGAATGAAATAATCTTCTCACACAGAAATGAATAAGTATGATACGAGTTAACGAAAGAATCTTTGACTGTTCGCTAAAGTTTCTCGAACTGCCTGACGCACCACGTTGCGCAGTTGTTAATGTGTGATAGAGTTAAGGTTTTATTTTGATGGAAATCATAATTTTCGATAGCAGCGCTGGTTAGTTGCTTAGGAATAAAATGCGTTATACGTTAGGTTAGGCGTTCGAATCCCGCAGCGGCGGATATAATTTTTAAGAAGCGTTTATAAATGCGTACGATGACATGTATATATAGTGAATATAAGTTTGGTTGTAAATGATTGTGCATAAATAAAATAAAATTATGTTTAAGTAATAAATAAAACGGTTAGGAAATAATCGACGTAAACTTTTTTTTTAGGAAACGCAAGTTCGCTAAATTTTCATGAACAGTTAATGAAAGTTCTTGAACTGGCTTCGAAACTTTAGTTTGCGAGTTTTATAAAAACTCTAGAACTCTGCCGTTAAATTTCCTTCGAGAGTCAACGAAAGTTTCTTGAATGTTTTATACTTTTTAAAGAATTCTATATCCAATTTTCAAACGTTGACAATTCTAAATTTTGAAAGACTTTCTGGCCTGTCCAAAAGTGGTTGACGAGTTAATGAAAATTTCATGAACTTTTTTTTTCCGTGTACAGAGGATGTCACACAGTAATTGGTAATGGGTACAGAAATCTCGTTGTTCTGAATTCTATAAATTCCGTCTGGTATGTTTTCTTGATCTAATACAAGTACATCCTGATTTTGATCAGTCGTTACTATTCTAAATAATTTTGTTGTCTTTCCAGGTATAAATTCTCCTTCTTCGTGGAGCGGTAATTTTATGTTGTCGAGTATCAAAAATTCTGATGTTATTGCATAAAGTCGATATTTAGAAAAGAATTTTATTCCTATTATCCCTTCTTCCGGAAGTGGGAAATTGTCACGTACAATATGAAAAATATGTAATTGTCCAAAAAATGTTAAATTAATTGTTTCTGTAAAGATGTGTTCGTCTCTACCCATAATAAATCTTTTAATGTATTTTTGCCTTTTATCGTCAATGGCAATCACTTTCTCCTTAATTAAATTTTATTGCTGCTCTTGAGTCGACCAGTAGTCTGTATTTTCCTGTTCTTCTTCTTGCTGGTATAGACCGGAGTCGTCCGCATACGGCTAATATTCTGCTGATTCCTCCTACTCTATTTGTTCCTGTACTTTTTCCAGTGTCATTTGTAATGCATCCGTGTTTTCCTCTTGCACCATTTTCACTGGTTGTGGGGGTCTTTTGACGTTCAGATCGGATTGAAAACCCTGTCTAACGTGACATTGATTTGCGAAATGACCTGTCTTGCCACATTTATAACAAATCATTTTTACTCTGTCTGCTTGTGGTAGTGAATGATTAGGTGTTCTTATTCCGTTAGTGTTGGTGTTAGATCGTGGCACTGGTTGTGGCCTTGGTAGGTATTTCAGTACAGTTCTCGTGACTAATTGTGTTCGTGCAGGTTGACTTTCTTTTAACCACATTTCGGTCTCTATGGCATGCGTCTGTGCCTCCGTTATTGTATTGGGTTTTAGTAGTCGTATCTGTGTACCTATCTCTTTCTTAAGGTTAAAGAGGTATCGGTTCACTGCTTCTTGTTCGAGCTTAATTTTTAATCGACGCTCCATGGGATTTACATGCTGTGCCTGTACAGCGTAATTAATTTCATTTATAATCTGTCTGAACCTAACAGTGAAATTTTGAACACACTCAGTTGCTCCTTGTTAGAGTCGAGTTTGACGATTTTAAATTTTGTCTAAGTGCGTCGTATAAATCGTATGAGTTTATTTGTAAATATCTGATTGACTTTTCCGCGAAGCCAGTAATTTTCT
Source organism: Diplolepis rosae (assembly GCA_030998225.1). Classification (NCBI taxonomy): domain Eukaryota; kingdom Metazoa; phylum Arthropoda; class Insecta; order Hymenoptera; family Diplolepididae; genus Diplolepis; species Diplolepis rosae. The sequence continues at coordinate 823,119 of JAPYXD010000710.1, forward strand.
TTGCTATGATTAAGTCCAGGAGTAAATTAGGTTGTGTACATCTGGTTTTTGCTTTTTTAACAGTTTTAATGAAATCTTCTATTCCTATATCGTCTTGACCATTGATCCCACGAATGGTTTCGATCGCGGTTTCTGCTTTTATTCTTCCCTCCTCGTCGATGTGTGATGCTGAGGGGACGAGGAATCGTACATTAGGCTCTGTGTAGATGTTCTCATTCCTAAATCGTAAGTTTTCTTGTGCTTGCCTGTTTTCCTGTTCCCCTTCGGATGACGAATCATTGGTAACATCTTGTTGTGTAGTTTCTTTATCTGTATCATCTTCTCCCGAGCAACCTACTTTCTTTGCCAGCTTAGAAATTTCCTCTATTCTGTTTTCATCTTCTCTCTTAAGCGTATTGAAAGAGAAAGTGAGAGATTCCATTTGGGCGAGCATTCGTCCTAACAGTTCTTCCGTGATATGGGAGGTGGACTTGGCCCGAACGGGTGAATGAACTCTAGACATTGGAGCTGTCGCGAATGGAAGGTTTATAGAAAGTGACGAGTCGATCTGGTACGAAGTACCGTTTTGATGTTTGTCAAACGCCGGTGTGCCTATTTTCACCTATTTTCCCTATGTGATGATGGTTTACGTAACAGGCGTGTGTGTCGCGTTACAATATTAAATGTTTCAGTATTTTAATACTATAAAATTTGAAGCAATCACCTATTGCAATTCCTTAGATTTTAATAGTAGTGTATTTTTTTTTTGATGAACGACCAGTGCTCTGGAACACCAGGAGTATAGTCGACCCGATCTCACCGCTACTTCCTCGCCTGTATTGTAATACAGTCGCCATTCCTCGAGCGTAAGGAGGACTTATACTCAATAGCCTGAGATCGCTTGAAGTCGCAAAGTTACAATGCTTAGACATTATTTATTTATTTTTTTTTGTTTACGGTTTCTCGCTTCCACTAACAGCTGAGATTCGGGGTCTCTGGATTCCCTGGAGTCCGCTGCCACTTTCTCAAGCGATGACAATCAACCACTCTGCTGCTTGCTGGAAACCGGTTTCTCCGAAGGGCGTTAGCTACTTGCTGCTATGCACGTTTTGGGCGTTGGCCAACCTGGTCCGATTCTTCTTAGGATCTTACCGTCTATGTGACGTACCTCTTCCGCCTGTTCGCGGGACTCGTTCCAATTTGAATATTCTTCAATCTGAATTTACGTCGTATAGGGCATACTATGTTCAGCGCCTAATTATATTCAGATAAATACTAATTCATTTTTATTTTATTTTCTTTCGGGCTTACTGTAGTGAAGTCCGGAGTTCTTGCCTTAATGAATTTCGTGAGCTTCTCACTTGCTTCTGGTCCGTAGAATACAGTTTCTTTTCTCAGTGCCGTCCGCGTTTCTATATGGTTATAATTAATCTATTCCGTAGAATTTCGAGAACCGAGAGAACTAAGCGGATCCTGTCAGGATCGCCAAAAAATGTTATGCATAATAACGAAGAAAGAGGTTTTAAGAATATTGCTGAGTCGTTTGTTTAGAAAGCTCAGTAGTTATAACTTTATTGGTTGGACAAGAACTGGGGAGCGGGCCCTGCACTCTGCATTATATAGGCCTCGAGTGCTAATAGAAGGGGTATCTTACCGTTAGGCATAACATCTTATTTGAACCTAAAACTTTCATTCCATAGTTCATGAAACAAACGTTATAGGATGTCTTATTCTTGGTTTAAAATTCCTAAACGGGATATGTGAATTAGAAAAAAGGGAGATGAAGGGTAAATATTCGCATTTCCTATAATAAGGTTCACGCAAAACATTTAGAGCCGTTTAGAGAAGATTTAAAATAAGGAGATAGGAACCACAGCACTGGCTTGTTACCAGCACTCAGTAGATTCGGGGAGGAAATACAATAATAATTTTTTTTATACATAACTTTTAAAAAGGTGGAAGAAAAAGAGAAATTTGTTAGTCATTAAATTCACTCACTTTTATTTAATTTTTCCTCTATGAAGATAACCACTGGTAAACGTAGACACAACTGAGTAGAATATTGGCATCCAGAAATTGCGATAGGTAAAATAGTTTTCATAAAGCTATTGGCAATAATCTAAAAACTGGAATAATTGGATTTTTTTAGAAAAATCTTGAAAAGTCTTGAAAAAAAACTTTTGAAAAAATTGAGAACTGACTTTTGTAGATGTGCAACTGTGACGTCTAGGTTACTTACCCTTTAGTATTATATTTAATTTGTTTTCTTCGTTTAGAACGAAAGTGAAATCCAGAGGGTTTCTAAACCGAAACTGGGCGAGGGAAGCCAACAACAAATAAATATTCAAATATTTTACAATTATCAACTTTATTTTACGAGAACTCCCCTTAATATAAATTTGTATGAGAGAGAGAAAGAGAGAGAGTTAGAAATATTCCTAAATATTAGATGGGGTGATGATAAAAACGCTTACTCTTGTTGAATCCTCTCAGCAATCACTGATAAGCTGAATGTTGCACTAGTCGTCTCTGCTCGATAATGGGGGGGCGTGAAGGCAGATACTGGAGACGGGTCGAAGAATACTGACTGATGACCAAGGTTTGAAGAAGACACTGGAGAAACTTGTTGGTAGCCGAGTGCCGGGCGAAGATTGAAGAAGACACTGACTTTTGCCAATTAGCAGCTAGTTTTATAGGTCCTCATTTGGGGCAAAATCCCCTCTATTAGTTAATATTATGAGTCAGGAACAACGCGTAGACGCGTTTTATAAGAATTGTTTTGCTGAGTGCTGGCTTATAGTTCGGCACGTGCTGAACTTGTCTCTTCCGGTTGTCAGAATTGCCATATTAGGAAAAAGATCTAGATCAATACTCCTACTCTTTGGTTTCTCCGATTTTCCTTCTTTCCGTAGCGGCAGACCCCCCGCTTAATCTTCTACCTGTGCCTACAGGTCTGGGAGGTTTGTTGACACATCGCGGTTAGACGGAGTTCTTTTTTCACAATGACTAATACCCTTACTATGTTTATTCATGGCTTCTCACTCCTCTCTTTCCCTTTACAGCTTGTTTACATTACGCATCTAATGCTTCCGCGTGCTTTACAATTGTAGATGCATTCGTTAATATAAAAAGTATTATTATTATTTATGTAATACAGATCGTCACAGGACGTGACACCTCCCCCCTTAAGTTTGTACATGGGGATGAAATGACCGTGTACAAACTTTCGAAGATATTAAATTCATAAAGTTACAAATCTTTCCTTAATTAACATTGGTTTTTCCATGGTTGATAATTGCAGTTTCTTAAATACATCAGTTTACACACAAAAAAATGTTTCCGTATAATCGGTCCTAATAATATTCGAAAAAAGTTTCAGATTTGCATATATTGAAACTTATTATAATGTTACAAACTCATCGATATACCAAGCTAGAAGAAAATTTTCTATTGCAAACGCTTGGATACTTTCATTATTTTTATATATTTTTTTTTTTTAGAATTGTTTTATTTAATAATAAATTTGTATGAATAGTCTTACTAATTATGTTGATAAATTATAATTGAACATCATTATTTTCTTTTTGAAAAACGCACACAATAATAAAGTTTATATGAGAAATCTGTTACACACACACACATACACATGCATATATATATATATTTTTTTTTTTTTTTTTTTTTTTTTTTTTTAAACATATAATTTCATTTTTCTGTTAATTAAGATGTTTAATATGTATTAACATTATTTATTCGAAAAAAACCGCATATAATTTTTAAGCTTACTTTTTCAAATATCTATCACACATACAAAGCACACATATATATATCTATTTTTCATGTTTTTGTATTTTGCTTTATCTATATTATTTTTTTTGTTCATATATATATATATAATTTCGTTTTTCAAGATATTAAGTTAACATTATTTGTTTAAAGAGAACACGTATAATTACATAGGTTTATTCTTCATACACAGAGAGAAATTTTAGGTTTCACTGACCAAAGTTTTTTTGTTAAAATCGTCTTTACAAAAATGTTAAAGTTCTCATGACAATCATGGTAGTGGCTGTCATACATTGGAAAAGTGTTTACTTCAACTGCAAGGAACGTTACTGAGACCACGATTCTGGTACTTGAAATACCATAGCGCTGCGGTTATAGGAACCAAAGTCCATCGTAAAGCCGCGCATAGAGTTTAGTTAAAATGACTAAGTCTACGGACAGTAAATACCCAGCCAAAATTATTTTTAAGGTTATAGGTATGGTTCTCTTAGTTATCAAAATACAAATTCAATTTGATGAGAAAAAATAAAGTTTCACCGAAAAGATCTAACAAAAATAATCCGGTATAATGATATTTATGATAACTTTCGTCGATTAAGTTAAAAAATTGTCACTTTTTTCATCATCATAAACTTTTTTTGACTGACTATAGTTTTGACAAAATACGACGAGACAGCAAAATTGGAACGCATTGCATTGTCCCCGAACAAAATCGTTTATCATTTAGAAAGAATTGTCAAACTATATTTATAATAGAATTATTTACCTGATAATGCTTGGCACGGTGAAATATAGTCCAGGAATCGAGAACGAGAATTGGCAGGATTCAACTTAGGCTGCATATCTTTCAATGAAAGTTATACTTGATTTGTCTAGCGCAACAGCGAACGCTGCGGTTGTAGTAACCAAAGGAGCTTGGCAGTACACATAAAGAAAATGTACGTGTACTAACCGTTGGGGTACGTATAAAGCTCATTCTAATCATCAACTTTGGTCACAACAACCGAATACACAAAAAAGTCCAAATTACTGTCATGATAACTATAAAAGTAGTAGCTTCTCTCAACTTTTTTGGTCAAGGCAACTACTGTACAAAAAATGTATGTGCTATGTGCACAGGAACCAAAGCCGATTTCTTTCAGTGTATATCTATCACACATATATATATTTTTTTTCTTGCTTTATCAATGTTTGTTAATTCATATACATATAATTTTCATTTTTGTTATTCAAGATATTCAATCGACATTATTTGTTTATATAATACATATAGTTACATAGGTTTATTCTTTATATACCTGTCGCACATACACAACACACATACACATATATTTATTTTGCATGTTTTTGGATTTTTGCTTTTATCAATTTTTTCGTATAAAGTAGATTAACTTAATCGTATTAGTGATAGTTACGGGACGTGACTCCTCCCCCCTTTTGTTTGAACATGGGGATGAAATTAACATGTTCGAACTTACTTGTCCACTTTACTTAAATTTATGAAAAAATGTGTCACATCGCGTGAAAATCATATATCTATCTGTATAAAATTTATTATCTTTCTTTACAGAAACTTTAAAATTTACTCTACAAACTTTTTATTACGCTTTGGACCATGGCAGTTTACTGGTTTATGACCTCTTTGATAACAACGCTCGCATGTACCTACCCGTCAATTTATATAGTTTAATTTTTTCGGAGTCGTTTTCTACAGGTTTTTTTAAAATTTATTTTCGGGCTCTCTTTGTTCACGAAATAAATAGTCCTTGTACAGAAACTCTAATAGCTTTCGTGCTGAATTATGCTTGGCTTCTCTTTTGTTTTTTGATTTCCTTATAGTACATATAGCTATGAGTATCGGTATATTACTAGGAAATTTACACATTGATTAATTTGAAAATTTAAGCCCTTAAAATCGTGTTCCAAACTTACTTTTTATATCATCAAAACGTCAGCTTAAGTCGTTAATGACATTCATCGTTTTCTATATTCAAACTCCGAAATAGATACCTTATATATTATTTTAGAGGACCTTCTGCTTTAGAATATCATTGATAAGATTCATGTCAACGTAAAAACTTGATATATACATTCAATACACATCTAAATAAGTATTTTCCTTTACATAAAATTCATTTACTTCCATAGCAGAAGGGAATATATTATCTTAAGAAAATTTTAGGAAAATTTTCGTTATCGATAATTATCATAGTACACGTGAAAATTTTCTTAACGCGAGTAAATTATGTGCATGAAAAATATCCATAAATCTTCAAGAAAGTTCAAAATATTTGTATTGTTAAGGGAGAAAGATAATCTTTTATTTTATTTGTTGTTTGCTTTTTTTATTAGTAATTCTTTATCAATAAAATTTCACTTTTTAATGAATATTTTAGTTTCCTTCGATTAGTGTTCTTTAGAAACTAAGTACTTTGCGAGTGTCCTTGAAAAACAGTGAATAACTATCTTCTCCCAAAAATAAAATTCAATTTTACAAAGGTTGGAAATAAATATTGGTTAAATGATCTGATTTCTTTTTTTTATATGGTAATCATAAAAATTGACTTGTAAAAAATTTGGGACAAATAATGGACTTTAATTATGGAATTAATAAAATGTCTTTCGGAGAAAATGCTTCTTGAATGACTGTTTCCTAGAAAAGAGAACAAAGACTATTAGTAATTGACCTGAAAGAAGTGTTATTTGTTAGATGGGAAAAAGGTTGACAGATCAAACCTCGTTTATGAGAAAAAGTTGAAAAATTTTCTGATAATTGTAGTTTTAATTTTTTTCGTTGATTTCTTTGAACAATTGTTTGAGATATTATTTGGATTTTTACATATTTTGTATAAAGGTATCATTTTTGGACGTAAAAGTTCTTTGTGTTTCCATATCTCCATAATTGCTTAACAAAGCTCATAAAGTTCTTGTATTAATTTTTTTTATTTAAATGCTGCTTCATTTTCAGTAGCTATTTTTGCTTGATTTTCCATTCTACATTATGATATGAAAATTATTCTTTTGTCAATGTTAAAACCTTTGTGAGATAGAAATTCTGGTTCTTCCAGCTCATATTTAATTGTTGAATCCTTCAGAATTCTTATATGATTAAGATTACCCAAAGTTTTGGCTTTATATATATCTTCTTGTGATTTTGATTCTTGTCGTCTCGTTAAATTCATAGAGGCTGTAGTCCTTGGTATAGATTGAGTTCCCACGTTAATACTTTCCTTGAAAAGTATAAGAAAAAATGCAATTTTTTCGTGAGCTTCATACTAAATCCTAATATGCATAGGGCCCTTTTGTTTGTATGGTGAAAAATGATGTCTTTAATTGTTTCTGGATTTGTTATGTTTTGAGACCAATTTGGTACATTGCAGTCGTCGTAATTAAATATTCCATTCATAAATGAATATGGCCATAATGCTTTTATATCAACTTGACGAACGATTAAATCACATAATAAGTCAATGCGTTTGCGATGTTTTTGTTCCATTGTGATCTGCAATCATTTTTATTTAATTTTGATTCTTACTCCTCTGATTGGTTGCTGATCGGGTTGTATATGAAAATTTGCTCCTTGGTCTGTTAAAAACGCTTTTGGTGATCCATATATGCAGACAAATTTTCTAACAAAAGTGTCTGCCATTGTTCCAGCTTGGTGATTTTGGAGTGGGATTGCTAAAGAGTATTTAGTAAAATTATCTTGAATAGTAAGTATATATTGGTTTTGTGATGAAGTTGTTGGTAACTTTCCAACAATATCCATTGAAATTTTCTCAAATGCTGTTCCTGGGGTATCGGTAATTATCATAGGGTTTTTTGTTTTGACCCGAACAAGTTTTTTAAGTTGACATTGTAAACAGAGTTGTATATATTTTTGTATGTCCAATTTCATATTTTCCCAATAGTATCTTTGTCTGATTCTATTATAAGTTTTCGTTACTCCTTTATGTCCTCCAATTGCAGATGAATGAGCTTCTTCAATTAATTGATTTCTTTGCTCTTTTGTAGGGTATTGTGTGATTCCATTATAAATTATTATTTTAATCGTAGAATCCAAAAATGCTATCTTTAATGTAGCCAATATTTCTTCCCACAAAACATTGTTAATGTGTGGTGATTTCGCAATACTAATTGATTTAATATTTATTTCTTTTACCATGGAGTGAAGAGAATAAATCGCTAGTTTAATATCTTTAGTCGTTTCTCCTAGACTTGCCTTAAATTTGTCTTCTATTGGAAGTACAAAATGGTATTGATTTCCCTTACGTAATTTTTGGACTATTCCTTTCTGTAAATTTTTAAAATTAGGTAATTTTCCATGTTTTTCTAAAAGTTTAGAGCCTACATCGCGAGGTTCTCCTTTATTGCTTATAAAATACGCATAATTATCTTTTCTCATCGTTAATTGGTCTCGGCATTCAACTATATTTTTCTGTGTCCTAGGCAGTCCGGATGTTGAAGGTTGATCAGGGGGTGGCTTTGGGGGTGGCCTTTCTTCTGTAAAATCGCCTCCGTCAGAGTTTTCAGAATTCTCTATTTCCAGTATATCCGGTTGTTCGTTTTCATCTTCTTCATTTTGAAAATTTTCCTGGATTTCTTCTTCTTCTTCGTTTTAACTTGATAAGTCAGAATTTGATTCAAAATAACTTCCTTCTTTAAATTCTTCTTTAAATTTTTCATCTTCATTTTCTTTAACATGTTTTTTCTTCTTATTTGCTTTAGGCTTTTGCTGGATATCATAATCGGCATCAGAATCAGATTCATCTTCTTATTCTATAAATTTACGTTTTTTATTATTCTCAGGTGATTTATTTATAACTTTTCTGGGTCTACCACTTTTTTTAATTGGTTCATGTAATTTTACTTCTTGAATAATTTTTCGTGGCCTTCCACGCTTCTTTTGTATCTTATTCGTTACTTCAACATTTCTTAGTAATTCATTTTTATTAGTATCTTCATTTTTATGCATATTTATATTTCTCAAATTTTTTAACTGAACCCTTCTTTGCATAGCATAACATTCTTCTTTATTTTCTAGTAAAGTTGGAATCGAGTCCATAACGCATTTTAAAAATTGTGAAAGAGATGTTTCCGAAATGATTTCTTCATTAATTGACTTGCAAAAAGCTATTCCATTTTCCCTATTTTTCATTTTATTCATTATTACAATAATTAACCTTTTATTAATTATATCAAATTCCTTGTCCAGTTGTTCAGTAGTTTGTTCATTTTCTTCATATATTGCTTCTTTTTTTGTATTCTTAAAATCTAATTCAATACAACTTTTTCCATCATTGTCATCATCATTTTTCAATAAGTATTTTTCTTTTAATAATTGTTTAATTTCTTCAGTGTCATTTCCATCAATTTTTTCTTCATTAAAATCATCATAATTGTGTTTATTAATATTTTCAAATAACGTTCCTTCGTATAATTCCTTAATTTCTTCATAATTTTCACAAATTTATTGTTTCTCGAAATCTTCAATATTTATGTAATCATTTTGTTCCTTATTTTTCATATTCTTAATTAAATTTCCATCATTTGTCAGTGATTGTTTGTTTCCTCTTAAATAACTATAATCAGTATCTTCATCTTCGATAGCCTTATATTTTAATCCTTCATAATTTCTTCGATTATTCTTATTTTTAGATATATTCTTCTCGTTCATAAATTGTTTGGATTCCTTAAAATTATTTTCTTCAATATTTCCTTCAATTACATCATAATCTATTTTTTCATAGCACGTAAGATTTGTTTCTGGTACCTTTTTCTTACATTTAAAATCAGATATGCTTTTTGTATTTCTTTGTTCAATTAAATTTATTTCAATAATATTCTTATTATTTCTACCATCATTTTCAATATCATCTAAATAAAAAGGGTTTCTAGATAAAGCGCCTGCATTCACATTAGTTTTACCTGCTTTGTATGCAACATCAAAATCATATTCTGCCAGTTTTAGTTTCCACCTAGTTACTCGTGAGCAAGGGTCTTTCGAGTTTTGAAACCATACTAATGGTTTGTGGTCTGTGACCAAGGTAAATTTTCGTCCATATAAGTAAGGGCGAAAATATGTTACACAATAAATAATTGCTAATGCTTCTTTTTCATATGTATCATATTTTCTTTCACTATCATTCAATGATCTAGAAGTGTAAGCTATAGGTTTATCTTTACCTATTTTACCTTGAGAAAGTATTCCTCCTATAGCGAATCCTGACGCATCAGTTGGTAAAATGAAAGGTTGTGAGAAGTCTGGTCTTTGTAAAAGGGGTTCTTCACACAACTTTTCTTTTAGAAGTTCAAATGCTTTTTGCTGCTTTTCTGACCAAATAAATTTTACGTCTTTCTTTAAAAGTTGGTTCAAGGGTGTTGCAATTCTTGAGAATCCGTCAATGAATCTTCTATAATATCCAGATAGTCCTAAAAATTGCTTAATATTTTTAGGGTTTTTGGGAGTTGGAAAACTTTTTACTGATTCTATTTTCTTAGGGTCTGGGCGTACTCCTTGTTTGTCTATTATATGTCCTAAGTATGCAACTTCTGGACGTAAAAATTCACATTTATCTGGTTGTAATTTAAGATTTGCTGCGCTTAGTCTTTCCATCAGTTTTTTAAATTTTTCGTCGTGTTCTTCTAAGGAATTTGCATATAAAACGATGTCATCTAGGTAGACAAATAATTCGGTTCCTTGAAGTCCTGTTAAAACCAAATCCATCAATTGCTGAAAAGTAGCTGGTGCATTTTTCAAACCAAATGGCATACGGTCGAATTCATAATGGCCATAGGGGGTTGAAGAAGCCGTCTTATGAGAATCTTCTGGACTCATTTTTATTTGATGAAATCCTGAAGCAAGATCAAATACAGAAAAATATTGTGTGGATCCTAGTTGGTCTAAAATATCAATAATATTCGGTAAAGGGTAAGAATCTCCAATCGTTATTTCATTAAGTTTGCGAAAATCGAGTACCATTCGCCATTTCCTATTTCCATGTGAGTCTAATTTCTTTGGTACTATCCAAACAGGTGTGTTATATGGTGATTGTGAAGGTTTGATAATTTTATTATTGATCAGTTCATTTACTTGTCGTGAAATTTCTTCTTTATGTACTGGAGGGAATCTATATTGTTTTGAAAATATAGGCTGATCATCTGTTGTCGGAATGTTATGTTGTAAGACAGTTGTTGCTCCTAAGGGTTCTCCTGGTATATGAAAACGATCTGCATATTTTTGGATTAAATTTTCAACATGTTGCTTTTCTTCTTGATTTAAATGATCTAATCTTAATAATTCTTTAATGGAATTTTCCCGATTTTTATTTGAAATGTTAAATGATTCATCATAATCATTTATTTTTGGAATCTGATTAATAAATTCATTGAAAATTTGTTGTGAAAAATTAAATTCTTTTCCGTCTTCTAAATTTGTTTTTGTGTTGGTTTCCTTTTCTTCGTGTATTGGCACTTCTTCAAAATCAATTAGTTCAACAGTTGGTATGATTAACTTTTGAGGTTGTGTGTTTGTATTGAATATTTTCATGTACGCTTTATTGTTGTTATTAGAGACAATTGCATTTCCTAAATAAACTCCATTACATAGATGTAGCTGTGGATTAAATCCCTGTTTTTGTTCACTGTTTTTAATTCTTACGTAAAAATCTGAAATTGTTCTTGCTGGTACCAATATAGTTTCTTGCATTTCGAATGGGTAAATTTTGTCATTTATTTCAAGCTGTTTTTCTGCATAATTAATTTTTGCGTTATTGTTTCTGAAAAACTCTGTACCTAATATACCATCATGTTCAATAGGTACTTCGTTCGGTATTATGTTGAGGGTAGTCAAGTAGCCAAAAATATTGATTGTTATTTGGCCAAGTGTAAATACAGGGTGTTCATTTATACCTGTTAGCTTTAGACATTCAAATTTATTTATTTTTACGTTTGTTTTGACTGCTTGTTGTTTGATTAAATTTGATCCGGCTCCTGTATCTATCATCATGTGTATAGGATTTTTCAATCCTTCAGCTGATAAAATTATATGAGGAATTGTATTGCTTGTACTTAAATTGACTTTTTCTGTTTTATTTTCAATGAAGTTAGGTGCATTCAATTGTTCATTTAAGCCCTCCTTTGTGCACCCGTTCCGGGAAGGGCTTCGGAGTTTTCCTGTTCATTAAATTCTTGTTGTTGTTGCTGTTGCTGTTGCCGTTGTTGTGGTGGTTGTTGTAATTGTTGATTCATATTGAATTGTTTGTTACAATTCCTAGATGTATGTCCTGGTGTGTTACATGAATAGCAAATAACTTCAAAATTTTGACCTGGATTTGGGTTCTGATTAAAATTTGGATTCTGATTTCTATTTTGATTGTAGTTTGCATTATAATTTTGTCTTTGATTGAAATTCCTGCTTTGATTGAAATTTTGACCTTGATTGAAGTTTTGACTTTGATTGAAATTTTGACCTTGAATAAAATTTCTATTGAAATTTGAATTTGGATTTAAATTTCTGTCAAAATTCGAATTTTGGTTAAAATTTCGACATTGATTATTTTGAGTAGGATTGCGATACATATTTTGATTATTCCAAATAAAGTTTGGGTTTTGGTTGAATCTATTTCCTTGGGAAAAATTTGGGTGGGTTGGGAAAATGTTTATGTCTCTATAATCGTTTCTACCTCTTTGTTGATTTGGGTTTTGCATCTGATATCTCTGTGAGGGTCTCCACTGATTTCCCTGACCCTGCCTATTTCCCTCGTATTGATTATTTTCTCTATTTAAGTTATTTCTTGACTGATTCCCTTGTAAGTTTTTATTTGTTATTTGTGGAATATATTGAAAACAGGTTGCTTCTGTGTGACCTATTTTCTGACAGATTTGACATTTAATTGGTTCTTCTCGCGCTAAGTTAATTTTATTTGTTTTTGTGAATTCTCGGTTATTATATGTTGATTTTTCAGCTTCTTGAAATAATGAATGTTGTCTGTTTCCTCTTCGTAGTTCGTTTCTGGCTGTTAAATTTCTTTCTTCTCGTATTGCTCTTTTTACTATTTCGTCAAATTTACTGGCTGTTCCTATTCGAATTTCTATTTCTGGTTTTAAACCTCGGAGAAAACAATCGATTGCGTCTCTTTCTAAGTTGTTTTCAAATTGAGCAGATTCTTTACCATTATTATTTTGTTTATGCCATTCGAGGATTTCTGCTGCAATTTCCTGTATGCGTATTGCATAAGATAAAACACTTTCATTTTCCCACATATATATTCTGCCTAAATCTCCTTGTAGCTGGTATACAGTTTTTGAAGGGGCAAAAATGGTTTTTAATTTTGAAATGAAGTCCTCTAAATTATTGTAATAATTTCCGATGATACATCTTCTTGCTTCTCCTGTAAGTTTACTTCTTAACAATTTTACCAAATTTGCTTCTGCATTAGGGACCATTTCTTTGGCTTCTTTACAAGCTTCGATCAAAATTGTCAATGGTACTTTGCTTGATCCGTCAAAATATGGAACAATCTCTAAAGCATCTCGTAGAGATACTTGTTGGTTTGTCGGTAAATTCATTTCGGTAGGTTGTGTTGGTAAATTATTCGGCAAATTACTTGGTAAATTATTTGGTAAATTATGTATTGAAACTTCTTTATCAGATTTCCTAGAGGATGATAACGGGTATGAAGACTTTGGTGAATTAAGAGTCTGTTCAATATTTGCAGAATCGTCAATTATAGTTTGATTGCTTTTATCTGGTAAGGTTTCCTGGACTTGTTCAAATTCTAGATTTGGATTTTTAAATATTGTTGTTTGATTGAAAGATTCTGGTGTCCTATTTAGTTGTGATTTTGTTGCAAAAGGATCTGTTGATTTGTATCTTTTCTGAGGTGGGGTGAAAATTTTATCGTTTGAAATTTCACCAAATTGATGTGGGCATAAAGTTTTATCATACAAAGTAGAATTTGTTGCGATGCTTTCAAATATTGATTCTTCTCTTAGTGTTGTATCTCCTGCGGTATCGTCAAATGACTGGTTAATTTGTGGTGAATCGCTGTACTTATCTCCTGCAATAATGATGCTATTATTTGGTCTGATGAAAGTTTTTAACTTATCAAAAAACGGACTCTTTGGATTTTTTGTTTCAATTATTGATTTATTTTGAGCACTGATATAGGGATCAGAAATACTTCCAACGCTGATGTCTAACAGATCAGTTTGATCTAAAGCACTCGATCTTTCTGAATATTGCAAGAATTTATCTGTATCTTCTCGGGATTTCCGTTTTGCTTTAAGTAGACCTTGCGAAGTTTTTCTAATTTCTTCCGCTAAAGTTGGATTTTTCTTTGCTTGGCTACGAGTTATAGTACCTTTTTTTCTGGCGTCTTGGGGTGGAACCGACATTGATGTTTTGCATATTTTGTTGTTACAACAAAAAAAATTGACTTATTAAATTTGATTTATTATCAATATTATAATTTGTTTCCCAATAAAAATAATTTTCTTTTTCTTATAAATCTTTAATTGACTTAACCTTATTTTTTTCTAAACTGCAAATATTTATTATTCTAGGCAAAAAGTTTTTTATTAGGTATGATAATGGGTTCTCCTGTCTCTGTTTCTGATTCTGAATCTGAAGATATGGTTATAATTTCGATATTTGATATTTGATCTTCATTGGAAACAAAGTTATTTTAATTTTCTTCAGGTTCCGAGTCAGAGCAAATATTTAAAGTTTCGATAATTGGGGATAGATAATCAGAAATTTTATTTTCTGTTAATATTAATTCAGGTTCGGGATTTTTGATTCAAAGTTTTCTGATACAGATTCGATTTCTGGATATTGGTTCTTTTCTAATTTACGCGAAATCTTATTTTTTATATATTTGCTTCTTTTCTCTAGCAATTGTTCAAATAACTCTGAAAATTCAACGTCGTTTTTTATTTCTCTTATTTCACAAGTTGGTAGTTTCAACTCATCTATATGTTTTCCTGCTCGGGAGCGTTTTTAGGGTATGTTTAACTGGGGGTGAAGACATGTAAAATACAGTATTGTACAAAATATGACTTATGTATATTTTGGTTTTGCATATATATATATTTTTTTTTTCAAACAAATTTACAGATATATGTTTTTTATTACAGAGTTTATTTTAATTGTTGTTTGATTTTAAAAAGAAATTTCGTTTAATTCTGATTTCTAAACAAATATTTTGTTACGTAAATTTGGTGTATAGTGTACTTGCGCAATTTTTTATAGGAAAAATTCCAATTCTGGTATTCAAAAACTCTAATTTAAGGATAGCTGAGCGCGCAATTCACTGATCGCTTTTTAATATAACTTCCCACGAAAGTGAAAAGCTATATCCTTGAACAAATTTTTGATTACAGTAATCGAATTTTCGGATACAAAATTTATTAAATTAATTATTAATTTGCTTCTGAAACGCTAGTTTGGGGATAGCTGAGCGCGCAATTCGCTATTCGCTGTTTAATATAACTTCCCACAAAAGTGAAAAGCTATATCCCAAAACAAATTTCAGTCACAGGAATGAAAATCAATAAAAATAAATTTTTATTTTAATATCCTATTTTGTGGTTTCAATTATTCGATCTTTCTGTGGTGAAAAAATTAGCCAAGCTAGACTCAAGCACAGAATCTTGGGTAATTATACGACTCTCAGAAATCACGACAGTCGAAAATCAGAATTGTTGTAGTAACAAATTAATTAGGCTCGACTCAAGCACAAATTTCCTGCTTAATTCAGGTAATGTACAAAACTCTGATAATCGTCAAGAAATTGAAGGTGTCAGTTTTTTGTTAACAAAGGAAAAATAAAAGTTAAAACAGTAAAATACAAGCACTTCGAGGTTTGCCTCACCCAAATGATGGTGACCGTTCGACGAATCCAAAGAGGACTTATGCTTTCGTGTGCTTAATTCCTTTTCTTTTTTAAATTTTAATTTAATCTTAGTTACTAAGTGATGAATTTTTGAAGTACTGGATTAGACAAGGATGACTCAAGCACAAGCCCTGAATAATCTTTTGTACTTGCAGAAATTCGAAAATAAGAAATAAATTTGCGAAAAAAAAAATTTATTTAAAATCTTGGAAAAAAAAAGTAAAAAATTTTTATTTATTTTCTCCATTTAAATTTTTTATACCCTTCACTTGCACAATCTTGCTACAAAAAAGGCATGCAAGGTTTGTTTAGGGTACCGTTTTATTTTATTGAAGATGGCAGAGCTTGCGAACACGCGAAGTATACCAACAAATTTTAATTAAAAAATTTTTTTTTTTTAATACAACACTTTTTCACTCAAAATATAAGTCATATTTTGCATATAATATAAGAAGGAATTTCTACGTATGAATATAATCTCTCCCTTTTTATTAGGTATATATGTATATTTGAAAATTTTCATAAGACTTAATTATTCTACAAAAAAAATTTTTATTAATCAATTAATTTATAAATTCTCTCTTTCTGTTGTTGTCAGCTTTTTATGTTTCCGGGCCGATGCACCAAAAATAATAAAGGGGTATGTGACTTCTAGGTTACTTACCCTTTATTATTATATTTAATTTGTTTTCCTCGTTTAGAACGATAGAGAAATCCAGAGGATTTCTAAACCGAAACTGGGTGAGGGAAGCCAGCAACAAATAAATATTCAAGTATTTTACAATTATCAACTTTATTTTACGAGAACTCCCCTTAATATAAATTTGTATGAGAGAGAGAAAGAGAGAGAGTTAGAAATATTCCTAAATATTAGATGGGGTGATGATAAAAACGCTTACTCTTGTTGAATCCTCTCAGCAATCACTGATAAGCTGAATGTTGCACTAGTCGTCTCTGCTCGATAATGGGGGGGCGTGAAGGCAGATACTGGAGACGGGTCGAAGAATACTGACTGATGACCAAGGTTTGAAGAAGACACTGGAGAAACTTGTTGGTAGCCGAGTGCCGGGCGAAGATTGAAGAAGACACTGACTTTTGCCAATTAGCAGCTAGTTTTATAGGTCCTCATTTGGGGCAAAATCCCCTCTATTAGTTAATATTATGAGTCAGGAACAACGCGTAGACGCGTTTTATAAGAATTGTTTTGCTGAGTGCTGGCTTATAGTTCGGCACGTGCTGAACTTGTCTCTTCCGGTGGTCAGAATTGCCATATTAGGAAAAAGATCTAGATCAATACTCCTACTCTTTGGTTTCTCCGATTTTCCTTCTTTCCGTAGCGGCAGACCCCCCGCTTAATCTTCTACCTGTGCCTACAGGTCTGGGAGGTTTGTTGACACATCGCGGTTAGACGGAGTTCTTCTTTCACAATGACTAATACCACGGTGTGCCCACTCCCATGTATTTTGAAGGGGTACTTACAGATGGTGGCAGGGCGAATGAATTTATATCAGTGACATCTAGGGGACGTAGCAGGAACTAGATTGCATGAAAACTACCCATCCCCCCTCCACTTCAGATCCAGTAATGAAGGGCGCAAAATTTTTGCCATCCCATGCGAAATAGGAAAAATTTGGATTTTATTATATTTGAGGTTACTTTGCATGGCTTAAATGAGCTTTGAAGGGGACTTGAGTTTTATCTTTATCGACACTTAAATGTGGATTTAAAACTGAAGGACAAAAATACTTTTTAATGCAAGCTTTCTTACCGGGTTTTGCAATATGATAATACGTAATGAATTTGTATACACAAAACGAGAAAACAGGCCTTTAAGAGTTTTATTTTAGATTCAAAACAAAAGTTATTGGTGACTTACCCGATTTGCAGCTACAACTATTTTAATTTGGAGGGCAAACAGTAAAGCACTGCAATTGTTGGCACATTAGGTATTAGAACTTTATAGATCGAATTTCACTAAAATCACTTGAAATCGCTATGAATTTTAATCAATTAAAACATGCAGACGAGTGACAACATGTCGACTCCTCACGAGGTTGATTTCGATGACACACTAGCGGCGACTAGGGGACGTAGCAATTACTATTTTTCTTTCGCCACTTAGCCTATAGGAGTGGGCACACCGCGACTAATGCCCTTACTATGTTTATTCATGGTTTCTCACTCCTCTCTTTCCCTTTACAGCTTGTTTACATTACGCATCTAATGCTTCCGCGTGCTTTATAATTGTAGATGCATTCGTTAATATAAAAAGTATTATTATTATTTATGTAATACAGATCGTCACAGGACGTGACACAACCCCCCGTTTTTATGTAATACTCTACTTTTCTTGCCCATAAAAAAATCTTCCGACGCTACTTGGGGTTATCTTTTTGTCTTTTAATTGGTTGAGATAAGCAAATGCAGTTACACTCTTGATTCTCACGGGAAGATTCTGTAGCGGTCCCTGATATCTGGGTCTCGTGGCTGGTGCCAAATTTTCCTCAAGTTTATCACTTTTCTCAGAGATGAAGACATTTGTACAATTTTTATTGTAAAATATGATTTCTACTTAGGATCTATCATTATTAACAATTAAATTGAGATTAATTAATTTCTAGAGACATACAATGGTTACTAGTTATTTTGTTGATAAAAAAAAAGATGATTTAACCTAAATATAAGCTTCTACCTATTAGTTAATCAGAATAAGTTCAATTTCATATTTTCAAAATATTCGATGCTTGTCCCTATGATTCCTGTTTCTTAAATAAACATTTATTATTATTTAAATTATATTATTTAAATTTACTTATGCAGATAAAAAGTTTATTAGTTCATTCCTTAAGAATGAAAAATGCATTATTAGCTTGCCTTACTTTTATTTTAGAATATCGGCGTGGAAATTATTTGTAAATTTAATATTTAGAGTTTGATTATAAAAAATAAAACATTTAAAAGAAAAAGAAGGATAATAGAATGATTTAGTTCAACTGATTACCCTTCGTATTTTAATTGTTGTCTTTTATATAGTAAAAGTGATGTAAAAAGAAATTAACATATATCCAAGTGTAGGTTATTTACAATCTGAATTGGTTAAAGTCTCGGGTATTAAGATATTGTATCGAATTTGGCGATTATTACATGTATGAAAATATATCAATATATATGAACAGAATTTTGTCGAGCCTATTATTTACCATTTAGATTCACTGTAAAAATGAGTTCAGAGTTTTGTGAAAGTAAATCCAAGTAAATTAATATATTGGCATACAAGACAAAGAATAGGATTTTACTTTTATATATGGGTCATTCCATATCAGACTTACAATCTAAATTTTGATTCACCTGAAATTTTTTTTCCTCGTTCTAGAAAGGAGAAAAAATGACACGTATTTTTTTTTATCAACATGATATGTAAATTTTTCAAGTTATTGATTTTTTTATTTTCAAAGTGCAAAAAATGTTTTTTTTAATACTGCTTCTAATATTCAACGAAAAGCATAGAATACATAAATGAAATATGCCATGGGATCTACTATTAAGTCCATGCTTTGATGAAAACTCAGAAACGGTATTTAGTACTTTCTGTGCAACAATTAAGTAAACAAATGGAATTATCTCAAAAGGGACATGTCTGAATTGAATCATTTTTTGTGTAATTTGTTCGTTAAGTACACAGAACTTTGTGTCAAAATTTGGTAGTGGACCGTTTGATACTTTTCGAGAAAAAAAATTTGTTGTGTGACCGCGCGCTTGGAGCGCAGAACGCGAAGTATAGAGTCGAGCGCACTCAAACATTTGTAAGTGAGTCTACCATATTCCGATGAGGATTTTATGCAGTTCCCACAAATAAAAGTCGGTAAATAATAAAGTCTTTTGAGAAAGAAACACTGTTTAATTCGAAAGCAGTAATGTAATTTATTAACAATGCACTTTTACATCCAATACTTTCAAATAAATGAAAATTCAATTGTCAGTTTGCAATGTTTGTAATGGTGTCGTTATTTGATCATACACAGGCCTTTGAAGACTAGCTTTTCGTGCTTGTCTTTCAGGAGTTTGAAGTCATGTTTGGGCCTTTTTTGAATGTGCAACATTTTAGCAAAAAACTAAGATTGACGTTATTTTGTGCTTGATTTATATTTTTAAAAGCCGTTTTCAAAATAAAAATCGGACCACCTCTGCGGCAAGTAGACATTTTACAATGAACGGATTAAATAAATTAAAGTGTCAATAGCGCGAAAACGTTGTATCTCAAAGTGCCCGTTTTTTTATGCATTTAAAGAGCATAAAGTCTGCTACTTTTTCACCAAACCTCAACCCTAAAAAGTTGAAAATTAACTGAGATATTTATTTGTTTAACAAAAGCTAAATTTACCGGTTTTTCCGAATTTTCTCCGCTTCTAATTATCCAATCAAATCAAGCGACAGCTTATTTTGTTGTCAATTCAATTGTCTACAACTTATCAACTGATGTCGTCAAGATTGGATAATTACCTTTAATGTTATAAATAAAAAACTAAAAAAAGTGCGATGTTTTGGTCTTAAATGTTTGTAACGGTGCGTATCTACTCCTCTGGTTGGGCTGGTCGTCCTCCGCCGGATGCTGCAGTCTGCCAGGGTCGAACGTGAGGACAGGAGAAGTCATAATAACGAGACAGTCATTTTATTAACAAAAGCAATAGAATGGTTTATTGTCCTACTCAAACACATTACATATCTAGGGTACAACTACCCGTGTCGGTGGTACCGGTGTCGAGGTCGGCAGTCGTCGTCTGTTATAAAAGATGGCGGTCTGAAAATCGCGGCGCGTCACAAATTGGCAGCGTGGCCCCGGAGCGAGTTGGGCCGGCGGCGCTGCACCTCGGCTATCGCCGAGTCCCGGAAACCTTCCCTTTCCCACGGTCGGTCAGGTCGGTACGGTGAGGGGGGTCGGTTTAGTCGGGTGGGCTGGCCGGGTGAACGCACTGCCGGAGGTGAGGTGGTCAGGAACGCCTAAAGCCACAGCACCCGAAGCCCGTGGGCCGATCATGGGAACGCCCATCCATCGGCACACAGGTCGGCTTGTGTTCTCCCCGGGACGTCGCGTCCTCGTGTCGTCCGCCGCCGAGGGTGGGGTGATCAGGAACGCCTGAAGTCACCGTACCCGAAACCCGTGGGCCGGTCATGGAAACGCCCATCCATCGGCACACCGGTCAGCTCGGGTCTCTTGGGTCTCTCGTGGTTGACGCATCGCCGAGGATGGGGTAATCAGGAACGCCTGAAGTCACCACACCCGAAGCCCGTGGGCCGATCATGGAAACGCCCATCCATCGGCACACAAGTCGGTTAGCGTCGTTTGGGCCTCTAGGAGTCGATACGTCGCCGAGGGTGGGGTGATCAGGAACGCCTGTTCTCACGTCGAGACGTTGCACTTATAGTCTTGACGTGCTGTGCGCGCGCCGTCGAGCAGCAGTCTGGGGGAGACTGGCGCGTGGGGGGGGTGCACGCGCCGCGCTAGATGTTCGTGACGCCGATGGTATATGGTATTGGCGTCACATGTTGATAAAAAATTTATAAATCATATTTCATTGTCCAAAACATGACACAATTACTCTATAATCAACCTTTCTTCTGATGGCGCAGTCCGTTTTCTGAAATAAATAATGTCATAAATCATTCATATTAAATGCGCTGTTGCTTGGACTATCGACTCTACCAAATTTTGACACAAAGTTCTGAGTGCTTAACGAACAAATCACACAAAAAATTATTCAATTCAAAAATGTCCCTTTTGAGATAATTTCATTTGTTTACTTAATTGTTGCATAGAAAGTACTAAATACCGTTTCTGAGTTTTCATCAAAGCATGGACTTAATAAGTAGATCTCATGGCATATTTTATTTATGTATTTTATACTCTTCGTTGAATATTAGAAGCAGTATTGAAAAAAACATTTTTTGCACTTTGAAAATAAAAAAATCAATAACTTGAAAAATTTACATATCATATTGATTAAAAAAATACGTGTCATTTTTTTTCCTCTCTAGAACAAGGAAAAAAATTTTCAGGTTTATCAAAATTTTGATTGTAAATCTGATATGGAATAACCCATATAGATTTATTGGAAACTTAAAGTATTTGCGTCATATGATTCTAGAACATTAAATAATTAATTCTACAAACCCTTTTTTATAGAAAAGGTCATTATTACCTTTGACTGGAAAAGAATATCTTGTATTATTATATTCAATAGAAATAGACTTAAAATATAATTTATTCTGTTAAAAACAAGTAATATATGTACGTTAATTTTTCTGTATATGTAATTTGTTGAAAAAAAAGAGTAAAATTAATTTTTTAGTAGACTCGAGATTCTTATATTTATTATGATTTATTAGTATGTGTAATGGTCCAAAATTGAATGATAAGTTTTTAAAAAGCTGACGTGTCTTGTGATACGTCAAACTATACTTTATTGAAGTAGAAGGTTACAATTCTGCAGCAGACGATGAAAATAAGTAAAGATCTGGTCGAACTGTCGACTCTGTGCCTGAAGGGTTACATATATAGCATCTCTTATCTTATTCTTTAGGTATTCGAGGTGGGAGAGTCGCCCTCATTACATATGTGACTTTTATTTCTGAACAGGAAATGCATTTAAGTCTATTTATATTTACTTAAGGTTTGTACGGGTCGCGCTTGCCTTTTGCAAGTCGTTTTCTAGTTTTTAGAAAATCTAAACAAGATTAAATTTACTTCTCGCATTTATATCATATCTCATACATTTGATAATTCTAAATGAGCGTGACTTTTTTAGAGCAAAGTGTGATTTGTAATGGTCCAAATTTGATTTTTGAAGAATACTTTATTTAAAACGTTATAGTTACAACTTCGTCGCAGGCAGTAGTAGAACTGTCGAGTCTATGCCTGAAGGGCTACATATATAGTATCTTTCTATCGTTGATTTATTCTAGGTTACGGCGTTGCCCCCTTTACGTGGAGTTGTCCTCATGAAACGTTTTTAGGTTTACAACATTGTCCCATTGCCCTCTATACATAGAGTTGTCCTAATTCAAGTATCTTAGAGATAATGGCATTGCTCACCTTACACCCCCGTCGTTAGAGCAAATTTAGTCCCCTAAATTCTTATTTTATCTCGAAAATTTTACAGTTTTGTTTTTACTCTTATAACTGATATTTTCTAATTCATTATTCCTTAAAGGTATGTATTCAGTAGGAGTACTGCTATATGTTACTATAGTTGGCATAGTTGAATTGGTTACATTCGTCTTAACGCAGAATAAGCATATCTTTTTAGGTAAACACTTAGGTATGGCTTCGATAATGCCACATTTGTATAATATAATAATATACTATTATATTATCTAGTAATACTAGACCTAAGCTGAAATACCCCAGGTATTGTAACCATATCGTAGCCTTTTCTTTCCAATTCAAGAGACGGTGATGGTTCCCAATTTTGCTTAACAAATTTTCAGTGTCGCCTAAGCTCAATCGCATTTGTTTTAATGTTCCTAGATCTACTTGTCGGGGTAGCGTTATGAGATGATCTTTTAATATTTCTAAAGAATTTTTATCGTATGGTATAGTATAGGTCTTGTTAAATACGTAATTTTTATTAAATTCGGTTGTTTTCTCTAAATATAACCGTACATTACTGGTACTAATTTTACATTCCGAACCTTGTATTAGTACATTTTCTATTATTTCGACCGTTGTCAAAGCGTCTTTACATAAAAAATCTAAAACAGTCTTTTTTGTGGGTAGTATAATGTATCCTCTGCTTGTCTGTATATGACTTTCGCTATTTAATTTGAATGGTGAAGAGACACAATTTACGTCGTCTTGGTTTTTTCTTATAATACTCGCGTCGCAATTATGAGTGTCGATCAGTCAATAGTTTGGTTGATTTCTATGGCATATTTTATAATCGGCTAAATTTTTACACTTGTTGAGTGTTTCCCTATCGGTTGGTACGTACCCTGTCTCAAGTGTAAACAAGTATTCGTGGTCTGGGATGATGGCAATGTGGGTATTCTGGATTTTTTGTGGGATAGGAATCACATGATTTATGGTTTATTCTTCTTTTTCCAGGACAGGTATATCAACAATGTAGGTTAAAGATTTTTTGATTATAGCAACGTTGATTTCGCTGATGTCAATTATATGCTGATAGCTTTCAGGATTCGCATCGAAATGATATCTCGTTCTGTGTACTATTTCGAATTCGTTTATAGGGTCTATGAGCATTTGAGGCGTGAGAAATTGTGGGTGGATTATCTCGTGTTTCCCGTCGTTAATTGCTGTAATTAAAATGTTGATATCTTCTTGTAATTCCTCAATCATTATTCCACAGGTTATGATCTTACTTGCTACAAATAAATTTCTTGTATTGCTGTTAAGGCTTCCTTGCAATAATGCTGCTTGACAGTTTTCAGATTCTAACAGTTGAGATAATTTTTCATATTTTAATGATGAAGAGTCTAATAATACTTTGAGAATTTTAGTATGATTTTGTAATACTTGGGACATTTTTTCATTATCTGAGTAGACTTGATCGAATTCTCTGTTGATTTTTTTTAAATCGTCATATTAGTACAATATTATTGATATTCATCATTAGTCTCCATTTTCCGTGATAAAGATGAGCTTTCCCGATTTCTTCCTTGAAGATATTTCCTTTCAGAGGAGTCAGTTTATAACCAGCCTGGCTGATACTAATGGTGTCCAGTGATATAAGGAATCCAAAAATCTTCATTCTAAAAATAAGGCATTAATTGATTAGCATGGATTCTTGATCGGACATTATTGAATAGTATAATATAATTGTTATTGTCTAATCTCTCTAATATTGTAGCTGGTCCTAACCAACTAGGTGATAGTTTATTTTCTTTAATATTTTTGATAAATTTTACTAGATCTCCAGGACTATATATACTTTGAGGCAGAATTATTTTCGAGTCTTGAAATCTCTTATATTTTTCCTTTTGGATTTGAATTTTCTCTGTAGCTTTTTCAAGATATGTTTCATGTCTTGATTTCCAGAGTTGTATCAAGTCATCGTATCGTAAGTTAGGGGTGGTGGCTAATGCTGAGGGTAGGTTAGCATTTTCCCTTCCGAAAGTCGCTTGAAAAGGACTGATGCCGATTCCTTCGTGTTTTGTAGTATTGTATGCTAACGTAATAATTTTAAGAATCTTGTCCCATTCTGTGTGGGTATCTTCCAAATAAGTTTTAATCAGGTCTTTTAGTGTAGAATGAGCTCTTTCAAGACTATCATTACTCTGTGGATGGTACGTTGTAGTTTTAATATGTTTTATTCGAAAGAAGTTTTCAAAATTCTGTATTAGTTCAGAAACGAAATTTTGTCCTTGGTCTGTTAATGTGGACTTAGGTGCTCCAAAAATGTAAATGTAGTGATCGAAAAGTCCCTCAATTATTGATTCTGAATCTGCTTTATTTAATGGTATGAGCATTAAATATTTTGTAAGTTGATCTTGGATACTCAATATATATTCGTTTTCTAAAGTGGTAACAGGAAATGGGTCAAAAATATCCATTGCTATTTTTTCATTTGGGTCTATAGGTGTATCTGGTATTACAGCTTCTGCTTTTCGTTTAATCCTTGTCGTTTTTTGCAATTGACATATTGGACATTTATTTACGTATTTTATGACATCGTCTTCCATATTTTTCCATTCTCCTAGTTATTGAGCTTTATATATTGTTTTATTTTCTCCGAAGTGCTGATTCATAATTGATCCATGAGCTTCCTTCAATATTTCTTCTCTTTCTTTTTGTGTCAATTCAGTTTGTGGTTAGTAACATTTATGAATAGTTAATTCTCCTCGATTACTCAAGAAGTTCAGGAAGTTATCTAGTTTTATTTTTTTTAACGGAGTAATTGTAGGGTCGTGAAAGTGTAACCTTGCAATTGTTAACTTTCTATTTTTAAATGACGTTATTATTTCATACAGTGGCGTTAACCAAGTTCTCTCGTCAAAATTTGGTAGGATTTGAATGCTTGGATTGTTAGAAGTGGATAAGCGTCTTGATCGGTATCGTCATTTAATTTCCGGAAATCAATTGCAATTCGCCATTTCTTTTGGCCTGAAGCATCTGTTTTCTTAGGTACTACCCAAATCGGTGAATTAAATGGTGAATTCGAATCTTTTATTACACCGTTGTTATAGAGTTCTGTCATTTGCCGTTTCACTTCTTCTTTATGACATTCAGGTGGCCTGTATGACTTAATATTTATTGTCTTTTCTGTTTTCAGTCTGATTTCATTTTATTGATTCTCTCTATACATTCGTATTTTGGTATTGATATTTTTAGGGGCTGTCTGTCATAATTATTATAAGGTGCTACTAATATTTGGTTTTTGATCTGATAAATTCCATCTGGTAAATGTGGATCATTTCCTATCCAAATCTCTTGATCATTTCCGTTGGGAATGTGAATCTTGTTGATTTGAGCTGTGTATGGCGTTATATATTCTCCGTCGTCATATGAGGGTAGTTTCTTGTTTTCTATAACCAAGAATTTAGGTGTAATGGCATATCTATTGTATTCACGAAAGAATGGTAATCTAATGATTCCTTCTTCTGGAAGTGGGAAGTCGTTTTCTACAATATGGAACAAATGTCTTTTATTTAAGTAAATTATGTGTACAGTTGTGGTTGACATATGCTTATCTTTTCCCATGATGAAATTTTTCCTCATTTCGAAAGGTTTTGATTGTATTGGGACTTTGTTTCTTTTAATAATGTTTATTGAAGATCCGGAATCTACTAATAATTTGTAGGTTGATGCATCGCTTCGTTTTCCATATACAGATTGCCGTCTTCCACTGACGGTAGACACTCGGCTGATTCCTCGTAATGTATCTGTTCCCTTTCTTCTTCCGGTGGTATTTGAAAATATTCTAAACATTCTTCGCTCTCGTTCTGGATGTTCCTGATGGCTTGAGGGGGTCGAGTGCCGAATGTGCCCATAGGAAAACTTTGTTCGGACTTGGCATTGCTGTGCGAAGTGTCCAAATTTTCCACATTTATGGCAGGTCAATCTAGATTTTTTTTGAGTGTGAATATCAGAATTAGTTCTATTTGTTGATCCTGTTGAAGTCACACGAGGAAAATTTTGTCGTGGAGCGAACTGTTTTGTTTGTGGCACTTAGTTTAGCTTCACTTAAATTTATAGGTTTTTGGGCTTTTACTTGCAGCCCTATTTCTCTTCGCAAATTCAAAAGATATCTTTTCGTACTCTCTTTTTCTTCGATATTGATAGCTATTTTCCTTTCCATTGGCCCAGGGTGTTCACTTTGTACAGCGTATTTTAATTCATTTACGCCTTGCCGGAATTTAAGGTTGAAATTCTGTATTGTTTCAGTAGGACCTTGCTTGCAGCTTTCTAACTTGGAACGCAGCGCTGACACTGATCCTATTTGTGTGAAATTTTGTCTCAATGTATTAAATAAATCTGTGTAAGAATTTATTTGTGTGTATCTAATAGCTTTTTCTGCATGATTAATAGTTTTTTCTGCAATTATATAATCCAGTAATAATGCCTGTTGACTGCACCTTAACTTTGCTTTTTTAACTATTTTAATAAACTCTTCAACTCCTATATCGTCTTGCCCACTAATAGGTTTTTTTGTGCGTATAATATCTTTAGCTGGTATTGTGCCCTCGTCTACCTGATTTCTCTGGGAATAGTTACAGGTACCCGTTTCATTATACCGGTTTGTGCTTTCAACCTCCGTGTATTTAGGATTTTCTCGAGCTTGGCAAGTTACACGTCGTGCGTGGTTACTTTGTTTACTTTCAGGTATGTCGTCGTCATAATCATTGTCGGAAGTATATTCAGGTTCTTTTTCGGTCTCGATTTTTGCTTGGAATCCTAACTCTCTTCCTAATTTTGCAATTTCGGTCATTCTATTGTCTATGTTTTTTGAAACGTCAGTGTACTTATTTTATCGAGTGACGGATGTAATGCCGCGTTCGCGTCTTGACAATCGTAGATATTTTAACGTTTTTTAAATTCCTTACTTGTTCAAGTCGCTACAGACTTACAAGGTATTTACAACAGATTGTAAATGATAAGTTAAGCTTAAACATTCATTTGGTTTGGACTGCAGACGGTTTTTATGTGTTTCTAGTAGATTTCGTAGGCATCTAAACGAGGTTTGCCTTTAGATATTTGAATGTATACATAGACACAATTTAAATTATTCGTGAGAACAGAAAACATATACTGGATGATCATGAGTCTCGTTAATATAGTAAATACAAATACGACTGCGGGATGTACTTATCTAAAAATGGTTTATTTAATTCAAATGTTAACAAGTTACAAAGTAAAAATTTTTTAATGGAGCCAAGATTTCAAATATAAATCATATAGTTAAAAAAAAAATAACGCTAACGACGAAACTTATAGATAACTTATTTATTAAGACGGATGGATTACACCGGACGTCACACTATCAAAAAATTTTGACGAGGCCCACAAATTTTAAATTTATTCCGAACCTAGAATAGAATACTTGGGACTATCGTCCGATAGCAATACATATTTCAAATTCAATTAACAGTAGCTTCACTCCTGTTCATAATTTTCTTTTGGAAACCTTTTCCAATCCAAAATCACAACTTATTACACACATAAAAATCCGGTATGTGAAAATAGCCTTTAAACGAACTCACTGACAAATGGTTGCCAACTCAAGGTCGCATCAAACAAAAACCCTCAATGGATCCCATTGAATGATAAAAATTC
The DNA here is from genome assembly GCA_030998225.1 of Diplolepis rosae. Classification (NCBI taxonomy): domain Eukaryota; kingdom Metazoa; phylum Arthropoda; class Insecta; order Hymenoptera; family Diplolepididae; genus Diplolepis; species Diplolepis rosae. The sequence goes on from JAPYXD010000710.1 coordinate 851,568, forward strand.
TTGGATATATTCAATGCAACCTAAAAGAACAATTTATTGTATTATTCATGCAAATGTGACGTCTAAGGTCACACAAGTTTTAAATTGTCATTTCATTTATATCCTGACTTAACTTACAAAATCGGGAATTTACATTAAATTAGTCATGTTTCCACTTTAAATTCAAAAGAATCATTATTGCTTAAGATTAATACATATTTCAAAGTTAGTTTTGTAAATTATTCTTATTAAACGTCGAATATTTTGTTTAAATATATATATGATTCTTACATTTAGGAAGATAAATTTATATATAAGTTTTATCTTAACGAAATTCATTTTCCAAGATATAAGTACTATTTCTGAAATCTGATTCTGAACTTAATTTTCTATTGCTTTGCTTTAACATTTTTATTTGTAGGTAAGGCTGTTGTAATTTAACATTTAAAACAAATTACTTTGATTTAAAGGTTGCGTGCAAAATTACTAATAAAATATATATCTGATTACATGGTGGTGTCGGTAAAACAGAACATTGCTATTACTTAAAATTCTGAATAACATTGGTTTTATTGAATTATTAATTTTCTAAAACAATTATATTTCTTCATATTAATTACGAGTTGGTTTAGAGTGTTCCTGACTCAGATTGCTTCAAAGTTTTACGAAGTTTGAAATATGTTTATAGAGAATAAATGTATATTTTTATGAAAGTAAAATAGTTTGGATTATTAAATTACTATTGAAAATAAATATGAAATATATTTAATTATCAAATAAATTGATGTTTGAATTTATTAGAATTAATTTAAAATACAATGAGAAATGTATGAAGAATTTTCAGTAATTTATAACCTGGTATTTTACGTTCTTAAATAACTTTTCGTAAATTATCACGTCAGTAAAGTAGATCCCTGATTATTAACTACTTTTAAATAAATTGTGAGAATAGAAAGGCGTACGGATGGATAATTAAGGGATGAGACACTGTTAAAAGAGTAATTTGGTTGTTTATTAACCAACAACGCGCACAAAGATATTTCTTAAAGGTAGACTCAATCAATAATGCATATCGAGTGGCGGTCCTCCAAACACTGACTATCCCCACGCCGTCCCTTACTCATCAAGGGAAAAGGGTACTTTCCCCCTCTCTGCCGCTTTTCCGTAGCTCCTGGGGACTCCACGTGTAGTGGTGTCGCTAGGACCGTTTCCACACGTATACTAATACGTTTATATAATACTAATACGATTGACTCCGACGTCAATTCCACAGGTACTTCTTCTTTCGCCTCTGCTTTGTAGTTCTCGACGAGGCTCTGGACTTCTCTGACGTACTGCTGTTTCCACACGTCTACTAATACTCACATCCCACAAAATTGCTATTAGTTTATGGTTACATTCTATAAGTTTCAAACGTTAGTTCAAAAATAAAATAGATGCAAGTTGCATTTCTCTTATTAGTCAATATAATTTCTTTTCCTGTTCATAACATACTGAATAATATTAAAAGTGATGTTAATTTCTTATTTAATTCAATTATTTTATAAAATATTATTTTCGAAAGTTTTATTTTCTATGTTGAATAGGCCTAAGATCTTATCTAGACAGAGAGTGCACTTTGTATCTATTTGTCTTTTCATGGGCGGGGTACCAGCGCGGTCCCTTTTGAGTGACAGCCTAAGCTGTTTATGATTTCCTGTAATGGCTAAATACTGGACTATTTACTGCTTGTATTTGTTTGGAGTTTTATAAATTTATCTTGTTCGAGGCTGGTAGACGTTTGTATTTGAAAAGGAAATACGATTTTGGGCGACGTTTTTTGGTCGAAATATAGAGGTACAAAGTTTATTACATTCTCATCATGGATGAGAAGGTATTGGTTTTATGTGAAAAATGACTTTCGAAATTTTCATCAGATTTTTACGTTTAGAAACCCCCCGAGTCAGAAAAAACGGTTTTTACGAAAGTGTCTGTCTGTCTGTCTGTGGGTCGTGTGCGGCATAACTCTCGATAGAATTATCAGACTGAATTGAGCTTTGGTACACTTTATCGGAGCCGAAAAAGTAAGGACAAGTTCGTTATCCAGCCACATCCAATCAAAATTGAGGGATGGAGCACTACTTTTGTGTTTTTGAAAATAATTTTTTGGAAAAATCAAAAATTTCAATACTGGTTTTAGATAGTGCTCATAAATCTCTACAAATTATCCTGAAAACATTTTTTGATTAAATCAAAATTAGAAATGTTACAGCATATTCAAATTCGAAAAAAGTCAATATCAAAATTCCATTTTCCAGTTAAATTATACGAGATACGAAAAAACGTTATTATACAATATTATTTTCTACATAAAGACCTACAAATTTGAATTGTAACATTTTTTCATAAGATGCATATTTCTCTTATTAATTTAAAAAAAACCATTGAAAATCCAAAATTCAATTTTTTAACAATAATATGTAAAATACGAAAAAAACGTAAGAATATAAAGTTGTTCGTTTCAAAAAGATCTACAAATTTTGTCTGACGCAGTTTCTGATAAAACATATATTTTTCGTTTCAATTCCAAATAATACGTTTAAAATTAAAAAATTCCATTTTTTAGACAAAATATGTGAGATACAAAAAAAACGTTTATATGGAAAAATTCTTGCCTAAATGAAGTTTACAAATTCTCATTAAGACATTTCGGGACCGGATGTATATTTTATGTTTTGATTTTTAATATTAAAAAAATTCGATTTTTTTCACCAAAATATGTGAGATACGAAATAAGCGTTGTTCTGCAAAATCGTTTCCTTAAATAAAGTCTACGATTGTTTTTTCTTTTTGAGAGATTTGGAAGAAAATAAATTAATTTAATCATGTAATTTATTAAAAAGTTACTGAAATGTATACAGAAAATCGAGCGCGAAGCGCGAGCGTCATGATGAGAATGTGTTCCTTAAGGCTGATAGAGCTTTAAGTAAATCATGCGAGCAGAAAAATTAAATATCGAAACCATATATAATATTGAAATAGAAAACCAGTTTCTCTCGAAATTTTTATTTAACGAAAATTCATTAAAAACCAGCAAAATGACTTCTTTCTAAATTCTCATACCTGCATCAATTACCGTATTTTTATCAACAGTGTCGAAAGACAAAACTATAAATTTGCAAGTAATTTTGAATTAGTGTTATCAAAACTGTATATATCAAAATAACGAAGCACATTGATAATCGAAAATTAGTACCTGATTACGGAACGCATTTTACTTTAAACATCTTAGATCGCGAAACAGCAAATCTAACGCCACCTTTCCTATCACCCTCTTTAAACATCCTGAAAATCCTATAAAGAAATTAGAGCGTGTTACAGAAGAAAATCAAATAATCAGAAACAAAAAATACTTGTAAGGAAACAACTAAATATTGAATAAATATACATCAAGTATACAAGGAAATTCGATTAATTGAAAATTAAATAATAAATCAGAAATTGTATGATCAGACATCTAGGCTCTGATCGGAGCCTACGCAACTTTAAAATTCAAAAATACAAATATGAATAATTAAAAAAATATATACAATAGAAACAACTAGAATATAGACAGTATTTATTTAAAATTAATATCTAAATTCCTCCTCATAAAAAACACTGAAAAAGAAAATAAGGCAATTTAAAAAATGGTTCTAAATTAAAAATTTGACACTTTTACAACTTCAGGTCCAAACTCTAGCATACAAATTTTTCTTTTTTTACATCAACTCAACCTTTTAATTTGTTTCAAACAATATTATTTTAAATTCTCAATATTCCAAAAGATATAAAAACTTCTTGTACTCGATATAACTTATTTAGAATGCGAACGAAGTTCTGAGTCCTTTCGTCTCCTTTATTGTACCATTTCACGGGAATTTCAGAGCTCGTTCGCCCCAGCAAAAATAACGAGGCGAATGTAGAGTCCTTTTCCTATTTAATTATACATAGTTACGCCTATCAATCTGTAACAATTCAATACGTATGAAAGTATAAATCAAGTGCAAATAATAAAATATTAAAATGGCGCTTGATTGTACAGCGTATATATGCGTCTGGGGCAATGTTATAATTCTTCAATCAACATTGTAATGTTATCGTATTACCTTGCTAATGTCGTATCTTGCAGAACTATTCAGTTACATAAAATATTCCATCATATCCTTGGGGACAAATTTCGTATAAAATCTCGGTCTTTGATCCATCCGCTGATCTTAACAAAGGTCACCTCACCATGGGGACAAGGACATCTTCTTTCTACGGAACGCTAAATGAACTGGACTTCCTTTTGTTTAAGGCATCCATGAATTTTCCAACGGCCTAGGACACCTTTCACAATTTACCTTAAAAAACGTCAACCGACAAGATTTTTCAGTGTTATCAGACCTCGTCCATAATTTTATTTTTTTCAAACGATGGAGAAAAGGAAAACTTTCAGGTTCAATAACTTCTGGAGCTTCCTTTACAACTACTGATTAATTATAAACCACTGGAATCCGGTCGAATATTAATATCACTATTTAAACTTCCACAATCAGTGAAGAAAGATCCTGTCAGTCTCATTAATTAATTCATTCACTATAGATAGCCTGTTTTTTCATTGGACAAAAGATTAGCTACCGTGGCTTCACTAGAATTCATCGGTGAGCAAGAATGTGCGCGTTTTGAATACATATTAAGATTAAAATAAAAATTTATATGGAATAAAGTCAATTTCGGAATAGTTAAAAACAAGAGCAAAATACAAACTGACAATGAACTAGACGAACAAAACGAAAAATATAAACTGACGGATCTAGAACCGTAGGACCTCAACTGCAGTAACCAACATCCCTTATCGTTCTCAACTAATATACCTCTAATGTTTGGACTTCCCTCCACATTTTCTCTTACGGTTTTCTACTCATTTCCATTTCCTACTAACATTCTTTTATTTTATTTTCTCTTCTATCTTAACTATTTCTAAAAATCTTTTTTACAAATTTCTAATATAATTATTAAAAATTCTTAGAAAATATATACAATAACGAGTTTCAGCCTATTCTAAACAAAAAATCTATAATATTTTAGGGTCTCACTATTTTCATAACAAGGAAATTAGGATTTTCAAAGTTAACACTTCAACAATGGAAACAAAATCAAACATTTAACATTTAACTAAATAATATAAGTATAGAATACGATTTATTTATTTATTTATTTATTTTTAAAGTTTCAAATAAGTTGTTTAGTAAATTTTTAAGCCTTTTTTTATAATTAGTAAAATTTGGAAGTTGAAATATTTAAGAAATTTTAAATTTTGATTACTTGAAAATTTATAACGTAAGAACAAATGTTGCACTTTATAAAAACATAGTAACTCAGGATTTATTTTTGCTTCATACATTTTTTATATAGATAATTTTATTTCATTTATTTGAGCATCTGAAAACTCTTTAAATTAATTTTGTTCTGGTATTTTTCCTAAAAAATTTGAGAATTTATATTGTGACGTCTGAAATCACATGAAATTCAATTGGTTATATTATATTATTTCTTTGAAGAAGAAATAATATTCATTGATTTTTGAGTTTGAGGCTTGCGGTTCAATAACTCGGAATACTGTTTGTTTTAGAATGTCTTCAGAATTCTTTTCTTGATTATAAATTTCTAGGAAAAGATAAAAATTAGAGAGACAGAGTTTGAATGCCAAACAAAATCGTACATTTCATAAGGAGCACGTCAAATTGTTTTCAACTCGGGGATAGGGTACCAGAGCGGTTGCTATAACCTAAGGCATTGTATGGAGGATAAATTACTAATAAAATTGTAGAATAGGTAGAGAAAAAGATTAGACAAAAGTAAAATAGCCAGATTTTGTTTAAATCTAAGAATTTATTTTTTTTTATTTTTTTTTTTAAATTGAGTATTTAAAGAAGAGGTGTCCTGAAGAAATCCTGGTACTTTGTTTTATTTCCCTTTTTTTGATTTCTATGTTTGAACGCTGAACTTTCAAAACCCAGTAGATTTAATTTTAAATTTTAAAACTTGACCATTTTTTTATTAACTATTTCTAACTTTCATTTCCCTTTCCAATGTCAAATTTTCTAGCAGAGATTGGGGGTAGAACTTTCGGCTCACTATTGGCTTGGATAATGAAAACTAGCAACGCCCTAGAGTTTTTAGAGGAAAATTTGATGGTGGAACTGGTTATCAGGACCTTGTGGATGGTACCAAGTTTTCTCCAGGTTCATCTTTTTACTCAAAAGATTGCCATATTTTAACATATTTGATATATAATAGTTTTGAATTCTTTTTTCAAAAGTATAATTTTTTTCTACAAATTTTTCAATAATTAAAACAATGAAAATACAATTATAGATTATATTTATGAATACTTCGGCCTGAACTTTAATACAATGAATTATGTTTTTATTACATAAAGTAAATTGATAATTTCTAATGAAATTGTCTTGATAATGGAAATCATATTCGCTGTTTTGTAAAGTAGTATAAAGATTTTGAATATTTATCATTCTTATAAACATCATTGTATAGTTATTTACTAGTACTAAAAAGGTATGGCAGTTTTTTTTCTAAAAATGAAAATTATATTTTTGGATCTTTTATATTAATTTCAGATAAAAATAGACTGTGAAATTATTCAATAACTTTTAGTTCACACAGTTATTCTTCATTATGTCGATAAAAAAAGGTAAATCTTCTAATTATTGACTGAAGGATAATATAATGATTTGATTTGTCTCATGACACTTAATGATTTTAATTGCTGTTAATGGTATGATAAAATCGACGTGGAAATGTAAAATATAGAAAATCGTGAAAGTTAATCACAACTTTCATTAGTCAAAACTACAGATGTTTTTATTATCGTATCAAATTTTGAGATATATGCAATTATACATATCAATCTATATAAAGGAAAATATTCAATCCCATTTTAACAATTTATTGTTGCTGTAAAATAAATTTTAGAATTTGTTTAGAATAAATGAAACTATACTGTAATAAATCTAGTAAGTCAATATATTTCTATACAAATCAAAAACTAGAATTTTACATTTCTATACATAAATTTATTGGGAGCTTAATGTATTTTCGATTATGTAATTCTTGATTATTAGAGATTTAACCCTCCGTAGGTACACGTATTTTTACTAGACCGTGGATATACGTGGCCCAAAAGTCCAAGCACTTATTTTTTCACGAAAAAGATCTTCAAAAAATCTCTCAATATTCTAAAATACTCTTTGGGGATCCTATTTTATGTTCCAATAGGTTTTGCAGCAATTTGTTTAGCGATTGTTTATTTATAACAATTTATTCCAATGAAAATATTTCACTTCAAAATTTCGTCATGTCCCTTTTGGGACACGTGTACCTACGAAGGGTTAATTGGGATAACATTTCCTATGTTTATCTGTTTTAAATAGGACTAGACTTAAAATGTCTTTAATTTTTTACAGACATGCAATGTGTGTTAATTTTTCTGTATGTATAATTTGTTAAATAAGTTAAAACTAATGTTAATTTCTTTTATAGTTTTGAAATTTTTTTTAAGATTCATTCATATATGACTGTTATTTCTGAACAGGAAGTGTATTTAAGTCTATTTGTATTCACTGAGGCTTTTCATGACGCCACAGGCTCTTTGGCCTCAAGCCGATTATTAGTTTTCAGATGGTTGAATAAGATTGTGTTACGTGTTTCTCGTAATTGTATCAAAGTTTGTACATTTTATCTTTTGGCGGCGATATGTCACGTGGTGAACAAATAAATTATTTTGAACAGGATAGAATATAAAAATATTTAATTGAGAGGTTATAAAAATAATCGTCGTAACGATTGTAACTAAAGTAGGTTCAGTCCAAAAGACTCGTCTGTAAACGTCTGATTCTACAAGTAGCTATCCACGACGTCGTAGAGCCTGCCTGAGCCCGTCTTATCTTTAACATAGTGGAAGGGAGTTTTTATCAGTAGGGTATGTGAATAATCCTTAGTTCGGGATACGTTACAGGTAGATGTGTACAATTTTCAGAAGAGAATACGATTATTCTGAATCCGAACTAAGTGAAGTTAATAAAAATACATAATACTATTAAAAAAATGCGTTTCGAGAAGGCTTCGTATAACTTGACTATATACAAGAAATAATAAATTACTAGGTGAAGATATGGTTTTGAACACAAATGATAAAGTTGACGAGAACGCTGTCAAATAATAAGGTTTCCAAATTTTTTTTGAAACATTATTTCTTAACACTTTGAGGCACGGATTATTAGAAAATAAAAAAGCCCATGTTACACAGAAATTTTATTTCTTTTTAAATTGAACAAAGTTGGTTTATTTTTATTAATAAAAGAATAAAATAAGATAAAAACATAGAAAAATTATAATAATTCAATTAAGTTTGTTGTTATAGGGTGGGACTCAAATAGTCCCACGGTGCATATTCAAACATCAAGAAGGTGGAACACTTTTAATACCACCGTGCCTCAAGGGGTTAAGAGGACAATGTTTAAAATAAAAATAATGCACAAAGGATGTCACAATATTTTTGTAAAAATCTGGAAACTTAATATATTTTTTTAACAGTTTTTTTAAATCAAAGAAACATTCCTTTAATATACGTTCAAAGAACAAATTTCTTTGAATTTAAAAAAGTTTTGTTAATTCAAAAAAAATTACTTTGATCCAAGTAAATAAATTTGTTCACATTAAAGAACACTTTTTAAAATCAAACAAAACTTTCTTCAATTCAAAGAAATTTTTTCTTTGACCGTATACAAAAGAAATGTTTTTTTGTTTCAAATAAACTGTTTTCTGGGCGTACTTTGCAAGATTTTGAGATTTTCAATTTTGTTTTGTGAGTAAAAATTAGGGAATTTAAATGATTTTTGAATTCATTTCAATTTGAGTTAAGTTAATTTAATTCAATATTGTTTTAATTTTTTATTTTAAGATTAGGATTTTGTATCCATGTAAAATTTATTATGATTTCGCAAGCATGTAATGCAATATTTTGAATAATATTTTATGTAAACCATTGAAAAATGTATAATATGAGTGTCTATATAATACCGAAAATCAATGTATGATTTTATAATTGAATAATATAAAATGTAAAATGTTTTAACTCATGTATTTGGAATGTAAAAGAATTAGAAAGGAACAAGTGTCAAAAGTATTAATTGCGAGGGGATATCAAGGTCTGGAGGAATGCTAATAATGATAAGGGTAACCTCGTCAAAGGTGGACGACTTTATCCCCTACGAAGCCAGAAGAAGAGACCACGTGTGACACATCCTCAAAGTATTGAACTCTTAAAGTGAACGGGACTCATAGGAGACTTTGCAAAGAGTTATTTTTCTTTGAAGAAAATGAAATTCTGTACGGGTTTTGATTTGATTTCTTGAAAGAACAATTCAACTTCGTACGAGTATCGATCGAACGTCATCTTATTGGCGATAATCTATAGATACATCACCAATTCCAATTCGTCAAATCAGCCAGTTCTTCACCAATTCCGTCGACGCGATAGCTCTGTCCATCATTTCTTCACCAACACCGTTGACGCCGAGACTCTGCCAGTCTTACCCTAGTTACTCCTTAAGTATTATTCTTCGAGCCACAGTTACTCTGACCGGTCCTTATTCATAGAAAATTCAAGGATCAAGATGTAGGAAATAAAGATTTTGTCATCAGTGAAGTTTCAGATTATCAGTGTAAACATTTAGATGGAATTTCAAAACGACGGTTTTGAAGCCTCGAACCTACGACAATTTGAAAAGAAGGGTGAACCAGAAACTTTGGACCACTGGATTAAATATACGTGCGAGTTCAATTTCAAGGATCAGCTAAAAATAGATTAGGAATCTCTTTAGATCTCTTTTATCCTTTCGCAATCAAATCCTGACCTGTTCCAATATGTAATTTATTAATAAACATTATTATATATAATTATTTAATTTTCTTTGTTTTATTGTTTGTTATCCTCATTCTGAATTCAGTATTAAGATCATTAAAATCGCTATACTGCCTAGAAACGAAAAATTTTTCATTTGAGAGAAATATTAATTGAATTTCAAAAAATTTGAAAATTTTTAAAAACGAGAAATTTTCTGAATTATTAGTTTTCTTAGAGCTTTCAAGAAGTTTTTTTTTTTTAATTTTATTCCTTCAGGGTTCATACACATCTAGAAACTTCTGTATTGAAACCAATAATATTTTTAAAAGTGCAGATTGAGCTGCCTAATTTTTCTAATACATGAATTTGAAAAATAATTCAGTTCGAATATATATTTATATAAGGAGAAAATAATATACAAGAATATAAGATATTAAAAATAAATGTATATGTAATTCAATAAAGAATGTTGACAATGTAAAAAATGTAATTTTCACAACTCCCCTGCCGAAAGTCCAACTTTTGACACCTGTGTAGCGCATCGAAAAATGATGCAATGCAGAAAGTAGATGCTGTAGCGGAACGAAAATAAAGAATAGCTTGCATTGCTCACTTTATAAAATTAATAATTTGAAAATTTGGAAAATATTTAAGAACTTGGAAATTTTTTAAAGATTTTTGGAAATTACCATTATTTCTGAAATTATGATAAAGTTATAATAACATTCGTAATTTGTGGTAATTTATGGTAGTTTGAAGTAATTTAGGTTCTTAAGAGATATTTTTTGCCGCAACAAAAACTTTTTTAGAAGGAATAATTCTGTCTTTCAGGCAAATATTTGGCTTATTCACTCATTCATTTCGAAACATTTTTCTGGCTGGTAGGTGAATTTTAATAGATTATTTTGAAAGAATATGAACTACTTAATAAATCTAAGGGATTCATTTTAATTTGAGAATTAGACTTTAATTTACGAAGAAATTTTTTTTCTTTTTGTAGGCCCATATAATTTCTTTCCAATTTTATTACTCAAAATAAAATTAGACCCTAGATATTTTTACTTTTTAAAACTGGGACACTTGATGATAATTTGGAATATTTTCTATAATATGGAAGTTGCTTTTTCAAAAATAGTGACATTTGTAAAATTTTTTTACTAAATATAATTTCTACATAGGTATTATAATAACTAATATTTTTAATAAATATACATACAAATAATTATGATCATACAATAGTTCCTAGTTTTTTCTTGTCAATGAAAAATTGATTAATATAAATATAAACTTAAAATTATTGGACAATTATATTAAACTTCAATTTTATATTTAAAATATTGTATGCCAGCGTATTTTCGATCTAGAAAACGCCCATGAAATCAAGGAAAATGGGACTTATACCACCACTTGTTGGTAGTTTGAACCTTCAAGTATCGAGCCAGGTAGGTAGTATATCAATTGGTCCCTTAGTCTTCTAGTCGTTTTCATTTTTTCTTGCGTCCAGGAGCTGGGTAGGGTCCCGTATGCATTAAAGAGCTAAAGGATAAAAACTATGTAGTCTTATGTATTTTGACCCGCTGAATCCAATGGTACCGGTTAATTTTGCGATAAGTGCCTAGGTTTTGTTTAAAACGCAATTGTTTAAACAATTATGAAAAAATGATTTTTTTCAATGGGACAAATTTTTTTTAGATAATTTGAGGCATTTTAAGAAGAAATGGTCCCTTGTCATTTTTTTGTAAAATGCATATTTAAAAAGTTATGAATTTTCAAAGTTCAAAATTTGACGATTTTTTGCAACTTTGAATATTAATAATTTTCGATCTATTGAATATTTTAAAAAAAATAAAGAATCAACTTATTCTTTAAGTCTTCCTCTACCTATTAACCATAAGGAATGTCGGATTAACCAGTGGGAAGCCGTTGTTATTGATATTTACAAATAGCGTTTTTTGGCGCGCGACAGCGCAGCGGCGGCGCGGTGTGAGTGACTGCCTGGCGCTCGAGCTCGTGCTGGCGAACCCACTAGCTGAATATGCCATTCCCTCAGATTTTGGTATTCAACAAAACATTTTTTACAAAATAATTATTACACTTATTGATAAAAATGTTATATTTTATACGTCCGGCCAATCTGGACGTCAAGTTTGTTAAACACATAAATAATGATGAAAACGTAATATATTACGTGATACTCAATTTGATATTTTACCATATATATTTTTTATAATATAATATGCTGTATTATATAATAAGATTATATTTGAATTTTCAAATATTTTCGCGGCAATCTTCATTTTAACCGCATTGACAAGAATCAACTTGTTTACGTTTTTTCAACGCTGAGCTTGTCGCTTGTTTTAACAAGTTTGTTTTACCACTATAGACGTCGAACTCAACCGAGCAGCATGTCTTTGCGGAGTTTTATTGTAGTATTAAGCTTTTAGTGATAGTATGGAAACCAAATCAGTTCAATTATCTGATAGAACAGTGTGTGAATTAGATAATTGTGTAATATGTGGAAGCGGTGCCGGCAAACTCGTAGGTGGGCCGACAGGTCGACAAAATGTTTGGGCTGCAGCTGTACGAAAAAAAGATGCTGTCTATGCTCGTATTCTGTCATTCCCAAATCGTGGTAAATATATTGCACGTTTTCGTTTTTATTTATTCACTAGTTATTTATATAAATAAAAGTTCACTTTTAATGTTTTTCTGCATTGAAATTTAATGTGCATTCGAGTCGAATTATTCAAAGAAAAATGATTTGATTAATTATCTTAGAGATTTTATTTTTTATTATGAATTTCATGTTATGAATAAACTAACAAAAATAACTAGTCGTATTATACATTTCAGAAAATTTTTTGTATCACAAGACTTACTCTTGTTACATAAAGTATGTAACTATTTCTAATGCTGATTCGGAAAAGAATAATGAAAATCAGGATGATGCTATCGAAAAAGCAGAGCAAATTATTGAAGATCATATTACACATTCAAATAATAATAGGCTAAGATCTCAGAAATCTCTTAAAAGGCCCGCGGAAATTCAAGATCAAACCAAAATTAATTGTACTTACTGTGGCCATATTAGTTTCAAATCAGATGTAAAAAAAAGTCGAATTGAATTGCCGGAAAAAGCACAAGAATTTTTGACAATGACACAAAAGTTACAAGATGAAACATTTTGTAGAACTGCCCATTTGCAATCCATCGATTCTATTCTTCATGATGGTGTTTATTATCATGCTGCTTGCCTACTTGAATATAAAAATAAGTATAATAAACATCTTAAAAATGAAAGTGGTACTCATACTAGTCCAGATGCGCGCACTGAAAATAACGTAGACATTTACGAAAAGGAAATTATTAGTGATAAATTAAAGTTAACTAAAGAGTTTATAGAGTCCATTGAATTTAGATTATTGGCGGGAGAAGCTTTTGAATTGAGTTCTTTGACAGAAACGATAAAAACCAAATATCGATTAGGAGATGGCTTTGATAATCGTTTCGTGAAAAATGTTCTTATTGACCACTTTGGTGAAAATATAGGTTTCTCTTATCCAAAACAAAAAAATCGATCGGCAATGGTTTTTTGTGCGAAAATGACGAAGTCAGAAATGGCGGACGTTATTAGGTCAGACCGAACGTCTATTATGAAACAATCTGCTACAGAATTACGTACGTCATTGAAAAAAATTGACTTTGAATTGAAAGATAAATACTGTGACGAGAACGATCTTAGAACATCTTGGTATAACTTTGAAATTCCCCCAGCATTCGTTGAATTTTTTAGTGCTTTTTTCAATATTGATGCTTTGAGATTGAAAAATGATAAACCTAATAAAAAGAAGAAGCTTGATTTGAAAGTTTTAAAAATCAAATGTATTATGCAAACATTGTATTATATTCTGAATGATGGACGTAAACGTACTCCGTTGCAAGTTTCCACTGGGTTATCCATTCATAGCGAAACACGAAGTAAAAATGTCATAAACCAGCTTAATCATATTGGATTGTCGATATCATACACAGAAATTGAACGGTACAAAACAGGTTTAGCTTCTTTTGCAGCAAAATCAGCAGAAACTATCACACCTTTACCGTGTCACTTTGATCCGAAAAATTTTACCGTCGCGGCATTTGATAATTTTGACCATCGAAGTTACTCTGTTTCTGGTAAGGAAGAGTGCCATGACACGGTTTCGGTTGTAGTTCAAAAAAAACTCTATCAACAAATTTTAGAAAACCTAATATTGCTAATGCCGATGATCATCAATCGAGATCTTTAGTCAAGCAATTGAAATGTCAAATGAAAAAAGATTTTGGCAAAATTCCAAAGCGCATTACCTTGCCAGAAAGTTTCGTAGCTTCAACTGAAGAAGATCTTGTCACAGTGGATTCGTACTGTCGTACAATATTACCTGAAGATCTAGCATGGCTTCTATGCAGAATGAATATTAGTGATGACGCAGAATGTAAATTGTCGCTATGCGACATCAAAGAGCAAGAAATTCCATCTTGGTCTGCCTTCCATTCGCTTACTCAAGAAGATACGCGACCTTGTTCACAGATGGGATTTTTACCTGTATTACCTCATCCAGTTACTCAGCACGATACTGTTTATACGGCTTTGTGTAATTTTAAAGAAATATTGGAGCAACTCGATCAACAATATTTACCTGTAGTTTGCGACGAAGGTGTCTACAAACTTGCCCGCCCGATGAAATTCATGAGAGATGAAGAAATGAAACAACTTTTTATAATGTTAGGAGATTTTCATGACGAAAACATTTCGTACGATTGCATTGGCAAATATTTGACTGATTGTGGTATACTAGAAATATTGATAGAGACTAATATATTTGGTAAGCACGTGGCTGAGCAAGCCTTACGAGGAGATCATTACGATAGATCAACTAAATTATATTTTATAATCAATGAAGCTCTCACGCGCTTACAATTGAAAGCATTTTTCACACTGGAAAGACTTCAAAAATATAAGAATGAATTAGAAATTCTCGAAGATTTAAAAAATGCAATATCCGAGGAAAGTGTAGATGAAGCAAAAAAATTATTGGAAATTTTTACGGAGCGCTCACAGGCTTTGATAAATGATTTCGAAAAATTCGTAGCAATAAGGTCTAATGAGTCACCAATGTTCAGATACTTTAATAATGTCCTAATTATGATTGGAATTGTACACAATAAACATAAATCAATTAGAACTGGCAATTGGAATATGTACGTAGATTCACTCAAGAAGCAACAGCCTATATTTCATGTTACTGATAGAATTCACTATTCACGTTTTGGTCCAATTCATTTAGAAGATTGTTTAAATCTCGAAAGGGATATGCCACAAGTATACAATCAATTTATTATGGGAGCATTTACGGTGAAGCTGACAGATAGGCCATTCTCGTCAATAGCAATAGATCAGTCATTAGAGTCGGGAATTAATAAGCCAGCTAAAGGCCCAGAAGGCGTTAAAGGTCTTACGAAGAAAAAAGATGCAGTCACGGTGTGGAATCTGATTTTTCACGAAATGATAGGAATCAGCAGTTTTTATCGTGAAATACTTGGTTTACAAAATGACAACGACGATCTGGCAGTCCATCATGAACTCAATACATCTACTACAGAATTTTTTGAAGAGTCTGTCAGCAAATTAGTGAAATATTTCTTAGCGAGAATTAATCCGTTTCAAGATGGTGTTATGCCCCTTCAAGATCTTGTAGGAGGACAATTAGTCGATGAAAAAGCAGCAGAAAAGCTCCTCAATGTGTTTGAAATCGGCTGTGCTAAGTTTAACGAATTTCGACAAAAAAGGATTGTAAAAAAAGAAGTGCCACTATCAGATACGATTCACCAAACTAAACTGCCTAGTTTTAAAACAACTTACACAGAAGCAGTTAAAAAAGCCTCTCAAAAATTAGATTCAGTGCACCAATCGCATCGAATAATAGATATTGCAAGAGAGAGAAATTACGATATTAAAAAGTTATTGGGCTATGATATCACACCTGTAAATGTACTATTCGACGAAGAGGGACTCATAACAAAAGTTACAGATAAATCTGACTTAACTAATACTCTTGAACTTGTCAGTAAACTAAATCTTGATAGCGATTATAAAATTGGAAATCATACTAAGCTAAGTGTCATTGTCGACGTTATGCTTTACTGTCGTAAGGTGTCTTTCAAAAATTTAAAAACATTCTCAAATTTCGCCGAGGCATTTTGTACATATATTAATTCAAGTATTTCTGCATATGATGTTGACCGTATAGATTTTATATTCGATGACTACTTTGAAAATTCTCCAAAAGCATCGACGCGACTTCATCGCTCCAAAGACGGATCTATTCCATTGGCCAACATTAAGTCTGATACGCCATTACCAAATCAAGAAGAAAAGTTTTGGCCATCTCAAAAAAATAAACAAATGCTCCAAGTATTTTTGCGAAATTATATTCTAATAAATTGCAATAGCAAGTGGCCAGGAGTAGAAATAGTTTTTAGTACATTGCAATCACTCGAAAGCATTTCCACGTTATCTCATCTTAAAAATGACCCTGCGATGTCAATGCTACAAAGATTTGATATTGAAGAAGCAGACACAAAAATTATTTTACATGTAAATAATTGCAGTATCGAGAAAGCTGAAAAAATTTTAGTTTTGTCATGCGACACAGACGTTTTGACATTACTTCTCAATTTTTGGAAGGATTTTTCGTCAAACGGTTTGCAGGTATTACATTATAAATAAATATATTATTCTCAAATAATAAAAAAATATAATAAAAAGTACAAGAATCACATCAATTAATTTTTCAGGAATTGTGGATGAGAATAGGCGTGGCAACTACAACTCGAGATTTACCTGTTCATAAATTGGCCAATTTATTGGGACCAAAAAAATGCCAATCAATCATAGCTGCTCATCATTTGACTGGTTCCGATTATACTAGTAAATTAGGAACTAAACCTGGTGCAATAAGAGCAGAACCACACAAATATCTTCTTGATTTTGGTCGAAGTGAGTATATCAACTGATAAAAAAATTAATTAATACATTAGTTTGATAATTGATAATACTTTCAGGTTCGTCAGCTGCTGCTTTGCACAGCTGCAAAGAAACAGCTGAAGAATATTTGGTTAATGTTTTTCACAAAAGCACAAAATGCAAAAATTTTAATGAACTCCGGTATCAAATATACCATTGGAGTACAGCGAAATGTGATCTCGAGAAATTGCCGCCTACTTCGGCATCCACAGCTTTACATATCTATCGAGCATATTATGTAACTTACCAACAAGTTAACTGTCTAAACCCAAATGCAGAAACATTAGATCCTTTGCAATATGGATACTCTATGGTGGATAATGTGTTGTTACCACAGAAAATTTACATTTTATTACCTCCGGCAGATGAATTTGTACCAAGCTGTCGTTGTACAACTTGCTCACGAGCTTCATCATGTTGTTGTTTAGCAGCTCAAGTGCCATGTATTTCATTTTGTTTATGTCAGAAAAATGACACATGTAAAAATAAGTACAATGGTACTAAGGACTAGAAAGATGAAAAAAATATTTTCGTTTTTTTATTCTGTGATATAAATGCATTTGAGATTTGTATTTGTTATTAATATTAAAGCAATAAAACTGTTGAAAGTATATCAATAAAAACTGATGAACGATAAGAGGTAAAGAATGTTTTATCAATTGTAATAAGCCCAGATGAATCGCGTAACTTGAAGACTGATGATTGGACTTGCGAGCGACAAGCAAGTCACACACACCGCGCCGCCGCTGCGCTGTCGCGCGCCAAAAAACGCTATTTGTAAATATCAATAACAACGGCTTCCCACTGGTTAATCCGACATTCCTTATGGTTAATAGGTAGAGGAAGACTTAAAGAATAAGTTGATTCTTTATTTTTTTTAAAATATTCAATAGATCGAAAATTATTAATATTCAAAGTTGCAAAAAATCGTCAAATTTTGAACTTTGAAAATTCATAACTTTTTAAATATGCATTTTACAAAAAAATGACAAGGGACCATTTCTTCTTAAAATGCCTCAAATTATCTAAAAAAAATTTGTCCCATTGAAAAAAATCATTTTTTCATAATTGTTTAAACAATTGCGTTTTAAACAAAACCTAGGCACTTATCGCAAAATTAACCGGTACCATTGGATTCAGCGGGTCAAAATACATAAGACTACATAGTTTTTATCCTTTAGCTCTTTAATGCATACGGGACCCTACCCAGCTCCTGGACTCGCGGGTCGAAATAAATATACTTTTTGCAAGTATCGTATTTATAAGGTAATTCATTCGAAAGCTTATTATTTCAGCTTCAAAAATCAATTTTTTTTTTCATACATTAAAAATTAAAAAAGCTATTTCAATTTCAGTAAAAAAGTCATTTTTTCAATTTTTATTTTTTTTAAAATTATTTTTGCATATGTAAAATGAAATTTTTAATATGTAACCTGTACAGACCTTTTAAAGAAGGCTTGAGACATAAGTTTATATATCATGTATATATCAATTTTAGAACAACGGGCATACGAAATCTTTTGCAAATATAACATTTAGGGAAAGATTTATATAATTATATTGATGTAACCGGATATTTACTTAAGGTGGCTTCCCGAGTCGAACTATTGATTCTCTTTTGCTTCTCTTGATGCTCTCTTGATTCTCTTTTGCTTCTCTTTATACTCTCTTGATTCTCTTTTGCTTCTCTTGATAATTTCTGGTTTTTCGAAAACTATTAGAGATTTTCAAACTTTTTTTTTTTTAATGAAAGTATATTTAAAGGACTACCAATTACCAAGGCGATTCAGTAGCGCTCGAATCGTCGGAGAGAGCAGACGTGAGTCATAATGAGTTCTGTGTACGCGAAACGTTTTGAAGCGGTCTTCTTGTGTACCCATCCAAAGGGACCACTTATGTCCTATACAGCCGCTGCTAAATACATCAAAAAGTCGAAATCGTTCGTGAAGAAGTGGGTTGAGCGTTATAAAGCCAATAAAAAACACCCCGTGAAGGTCCACGTTTGGGGATGCTTCTCAGAGCGCAGTTTTGGGTGTTTAGAGCTCTTCACCGAGAACTTGAATGCTCAGAAAATGCTCCAAATATATGAACGTGGTCTTCTACGGTCTGCTACAAAGATGTTTGGAGCCGATACGGCCGATTGGATCTTACAAGAAGATAACGACCCGAAACATAGAAGCCGTCTCTGCACCGCCTGGAAAACAGAAAATGGCATCACAACTTGGGACTGGCCATCACAGTACCCCGATCCGAATCCAATCGAAAATGTCTGGAGTGTTTTAAAGAGGAAGCTTGCGGGAAAACGTGTGTTCACCCTGAAACAGCTCTCGCAAAAAATCAGGAAGATATGGTAAGAATTACCAACGGACTGCGCTGAAAAATTAGTGGAAAGCATGCCGAAAAGGTACCAGGCCATTCTGGATGCGTAATTACGTCACAAATGACCAACCATTTTATATTATTTATATTCATCGGGTTGATTAAGACAGGAATGTAAATATAATCATGAAATTGTAGGCAACAATGAGGAATCCATCAAAAAATCAATTTCCGGTACCTTTTGGATTTTTATCTCGAAAAATAAAATTTTTCAAAATTAATGTTTTCAAAACAAAATTCGACATGTACCAGACATTGATACTTTGATACATTTCTCATTATTTTCCAAAAGTCTGGTACTATATTTTCGTTTCTCTCTTAATCAACACGATAAATATAAATAATAATAAACCGTTGCTAATTCCTGACGTCATTAGGAATTATATACTTTTAAAACTGGAGAATCATAGAGGAGGTAAGGAGAATCTTCGTTGCTACTCTTTAAGATCCTCCAAGGTGCAGAAACGGAAATATCTGCAGGAGAAGATCACCAACAGAGGATCAAAATTACATTGATTTAAACAGCTAATACGCCTCTTTTGATTCTCTCAAGTCCTCGAAAATGGAGCATCTTAGAGAATTAATAGAGAATCAATAGCTCGACTCGGGTTGATCGCTTTTGAAAAAAATTACAGATTGCTCTGAAACTTAGAGATTATCTTGATAAAATATGCTAGATTCATTTGCAAAAAAGAGATACGGTGGTTGACGATGTCAATGCCGAAAAAATCGCTACCGAAAAACTGTCAGTTTAACACGTATAGTCTTATGGGATTCCTCATCAAAATCGGCGAAACTCCGGAACAAAACACAAGTCCCCATAAATCAAATATATAATAGTACTTTCGATTTCGAGGAATCTATTAGTATTATAAAAACAAAGGGTTGACGACTTCAATCAAGAGAAAATTACGAGAAAAGTACAGAATATAAAAAACCGCCTCGAGGTGAAACTAATAAATTTTTACTATCACTTTTTTCAGGGGACATTTCTGTGATTTCTTACCCTTCTACTCAGATGTAACTATAATACATATGATTATTAAAAAAATTAGTAGCAATGAGCATTCATGTAACACGTGCCCCCACGGTGCCCCTCACTTCATACGACACCAAACGCTCAAGCCACCTTAAGTAATATATTCAAAGGTTAGTCGTTGCACACGTCCCTGTCCTTGCACGGATGAGCACATTTTTCGAGAAATTAAAAACATTGACATATATTCTATGTGAAAGGTATGAGAATCGTCGAACACAAGTTTATTATTCATTACTTATTAAAAATTATTGATGTAAATGTTCATTGCAATTTTAAGAATTTGAAATATTTCTACAGAAAAAGAGTCGTTTACGTCTGTGCCGGGATTCGAGCCCAGGTCTTTCGATTGCCGATCGACTGCTCTAACCAACTGAGCTACACAGGCGTCCGACATCTCCTTTTCCACAAGAAGACCTCTTTATATTATATTTTCCCTTGATATTATATTATATTTTAATGCATATTCCTAATGCAACATAACTTTACATTATATTGTGTATTATTTGAGATAATAATTCAATCTTTAAATTAGTAATTGAACAAACTATCGACTGGTACACAAATATCGTGTATGACCCAATGCTCGCACGGTAATTACAACAACTGATTCATGCGTATTTTACGCATTGTCCCAGTCGTTGCACGGAACTTTTCATGTTGCGTTGAAATGCAAGAATAATCTGTTTTCGTGAAAAAGTAAGTACTTGGCATATTTAAAGATAGAATAAGATAATTCACCGTGAAGGTTCACGATTTAGAGCCATAATTAATTGTTTTTTTTTTCACAGAAAATGTTTGTTAAGCTAGAAAAATGTTGAAATTTAATGTGAGTTGCAAAAATTGATAAAACATTATTTTATTTTTAACATTATTGAAAGTTGCCATTGATCAAAGAAAAAAAACTTGTGAAGAATTGAAAAAGAAACAAGAAGAAAAAAAAAGAAAATAAGGGGTAAAAAGGGAAAACAATTGTAATTCGTTAACGATATAAATAAATTATTACTCTCTGTAACACTAATATTTATTATCTCACACACAGAAAATCATTTTATAATGATTTTTTAAGAAAAAAATTTGAGAATTCATTGGTACAAGGACTGGTACACAAGTACAGCAACTAAGACAATAATGCTGTGCAAACACTGGGCCAAACGTGCTTTTCAAATTTTCAGCTATTTTCCAATAAATTTAGAGAATTTGTAATTCGAAATTCAAAGTCTTATCCAGAGTGTGATTCGATTTATTTGACCAATAATATATTTTTTTCCTAATTAAATTCAATAATTCGAGACGTCTTTCCTCAACCTTACAACGACTGTTACATTTACCTTATATGTGTTTATTTTTCTATAAATGTAAATTGCTAAATAAATTGAAGATAATATTAATTTTTTATAGTTTCGAAACTTTTATGTTCTTTATGATTTATTGATACGCGAGGCTGTTATTTCTAAACAAGAAATGCATTTAAGTCTATATGTATATTGAGTAGTCTGTATATGTATATATATTAAGTAGTAGTCCTCAGTAAATATATATATATATATATACTTGTATATTTACTGAGGCTTTTCATGGTGCCACAGGTCCTTTAGACAGACTACTCAAGCCGTTTATCTGTTTTTCAGGTGTCTAAAACAATAATGTTGGATATTTCTCATAATTGTATCCGAGTTTATACTTTTATCTTTTGGAGATGGTAAATACATGAAATTTTTACAAAGAGAATACGATTATGGGCGACGATTTTAGTCGGAAGTACTCTACCGGGTACAGTGTTTATTATATTTACTGGTTTTGATAGACATGTTAAGTTGATAAAGAAAAAAAAAAATTTTCGTCAGAATATACTTCTGAAACTTCAGCCCTATTGTGTTAAATAAACGCGCAACGAAAATGATATAAAAATTGACGTATATAAGTATATAAAGTTTTTTGTCGTTTTACTGTAAATATTAAAAACGTATACAAAATATGTATCTAACCTAATGTTAATTGAGTGTGAAATATAAATATTATTTTTTCAAGATTATTTGTCATTGTTCACTAATAAAAAGAATATTTTATCGACGATGGCACATAAGACTGTTGAATCTGTGTGCGATTCGGTCATGCGCGTGCCGATCGCTCACATTTTTACATCACATTTTAACTACTTGATTTTTTGTTGATTGATTCCCAAACCTGTGAAAAGTTGCCTCATTTATTAAGGAACAACTTTTTCGCTGAAAGTTTTTCATAGCACTAACAGTCCGAAAGGTTTTCCTCTTGGGAGAGGGGAAAACATGGTTTTAACTTTCAATTAAAATATTATTAATAAATTATGAATTTTTCACCACTTTAATTAGCGTGTAGGCATCGCTGAAGCATCACGAGTTTATTGACACCAATAACTATTAATTTCACTAATAATTTAACCAATTTTCGTCGAGTTGTGCATTGAAAAGCATGGTTTTTCTAGTGTGAAAAATCTGTCGATTTTATTTTTTATTGTCAAAAGTATGAACTTTACAAAAAAAATTTCAATACAACCTCGGTTTGATTTTAAGAGTTCTATAATATTATATTTTTTATTTATGTGATTTCGGACTTTCAGTTTTTACTCGTGACGTCACAACGTGTCCAATGGTTTTTACAAGTTTTCGATTGCTCGGCCGATTATTGCATCAGGCCGCTCAATTATAAGGAGGTAAGTAAAACGTTGTCATGGTTCTCTTAAATAACGAAAAAATTCTTACCTCGAACCTGCCATTAGTCATCCGATACATACATACATAAACATCATACAAATACATTAACACCATTCAGTCGGAGCCACTCATATTTTCTATCACAAATAAACTTAAATATGCAACTTCGCAAATATAACCCTAATAACTAAAACTTATATTTAGGACGATGCGCTTTCGTCGAATCACGAACACGCTCGCTTACAATTCTGAGACACAAAACTTGGAACTTTGTTATATAGTGATTGAAAGAGTTATTCAGAGCTTGTGAGAGTAAGTGTCGTGACTAGAGCTTTTGAACCTCACTCATGTAAAAATAAATCAACACTTTTTATAAATTATTCATAAAATATTTTTTTAAATTAACATAATTAATTCATTCTTATAATTATGATTATTGATAAATATATAATATAATTATTAATTAATATTTGTAATGTTGGATAATTGGCTTTAGGGTCCATAAATGAAAAAAACAGTAGTTTTAATCAAACGTTTCGACTCTGATTGGAGTCCTCATCAGTGATCTTTATTTCTAGTATATGAAAAAATAACTAGTGAATATTGCGCATGTGAGTCTCACTTTGAGTACAACTTGGGTATTATGTAAAGAATAAAAATATGAGAAAATTTACATAAAATTATACATAAACATTTTTTGGGGGGAGCACAGGAGAAATCTTAAGAATTAATGTTGAAAGGTAACAAATACATTTTTTTTAAATATCAGAAACTGCGTCAGACAAAATTTGTAGATCTTTTTGAAACAAACAACTTTGTATTTTTACGTTTTTTTCGTATTTTACATATTATTGTTAAAAAATTGAATTTTGGATTTTCAATAGTTTTTTTTTTAATTAAAATGAAAAATATGCATCTTATGAAAAAATGTTACAATTCAAATTTGTAGGTCTTTATGTAGAAAATAATATTGTATTATAACGTTTTTTCGTATCTCGTATAATTTAACTGGAAAATGGAATTTTGATATTAACTTTTTTCGAATTTGAATATGCTGTAACATTTCTAATTTTGATTTAATCAAAAAATGTTATCAGGATAATTTGTAGAGATTTATGAGCACTATCAAAAACCAGTATTGAAATTTTTGATTTTTTCAAAAAGTTATTTTCAAAAACACAAAAGTAGTGCTCAATCCCTCAATTTTGATTGGATGTGGCTGGTTAACGAACTTGTCCTTACTTACTTACAGACAGACAGACAGACACTTTCGTTAAAACCGTTTTTTCTGACTTAGGGGGTCTTAAAACGTAAAGATTTGATGAAAATTTCGAAAGTCATTTTTCACATAAAACCAATACCTTCTCATCCATAATGAGAATGTAACTAGACACGTTTATGTATAAATGTAACTTGAATTGTAGATGCGAGTACATAAATGTGAGAAAACAAAAAAAATACACAAAAGACTTCGGTAAAAACTTCGATAAAACTTCAAAAACATTGATTGAAAAAAACATGAAAACTATTCCACGTTTATGTATAAGTGTATTATAAAATATAGATGTATAAAATATGAAAAAAACTTTAAAAATAAGCAAACAAAACATCGATAAAGACTTCGATAAAACTTTGATGAAACCTTCAAAAAAACTTCGATAAAAAAGCATGAAAATTCTTTGGGATTGCGTGAAGAATGAAAACATGAGAAAATTTACATAAAATTATACATAACATTTTATGGGAACGCAAAAGAATTCATAAGAGAATTAATATTGAAAAGTAAAACATACATTTTTTATAAAACATCTGAGCCAAAAAACTAGATACGTTTATGTATAAATGTAACTTAAATGTAGATGTGAGTACATAAAAAATGTGAATAAATATCAACATTAATTCTTAAGATTTCTCCTGTGCTCCCCCCAAAAAATGTTTTTGTATAATTTTATGTTAATTTTCTCATATTTTTATTCTTCACATAATACCTAAGTTGTACTGAAAGTGAGACTCACATGCGCAATATTCACTAAT
Source organism: Diplolepis rosae (assembly GCA_030998225.1). Classification (NCBI taxonomy): domain Eukaryota; kingdom Metazoa; phylum Arthropoda; class Insecta; order Hymenoptera; family Diplolepididae; genus Diplolepis; species Diplolepis rosae. The sequence continues at coordinate 876,686 of JAPYXD010000710.1, forward strand.
TATTTTTTCATATACTAGAAATAAAGATCACTGATAAGGACTCCAATCAGAGTAGAAACGTTTGATTAAAACTACTGTTTTTTTCATTCATGGACCCTAAAGCCAATTATCCAACATTACAAATATTATTATTGAGGGTCAATATAATTCCTGTTTTAAATTATTGATTAATATTTAGTATAAATTTTTATTATAACTATACGTATGGGAATTAATGAAACTAAATTTTGAAATATATATTCATAAATTGCATTAATATAAAAAAGAATCTTGTAAAGAAACATTTAAAAGAAGGTTCTTTCATTTTCTGTGTGTTGTATATTTTCAAAATATGGATTTTACAATTGTGAATTCCAAATTATTATTGTACCTTAGAAATTTAAGTAAAATCTAAATCCTGTATAGGTGTTTTATATTTGATGTTATAAACTTATTAAGACTTTTGCTGTTTAAATTTTTGTAAAATCAATTTAAGTTAAGAAACCTAACTAAAAAATAAAGAAGTAATTATAAATGAATTAAGTTTCAAATGATATATTTGATATTGTGAATCAAAACGAATATTTCCTTAGAAGAGACTGATAAATCTTCAACCCTATGAAATATATTTCACATTTGAAAGTATGTATATGTATGCTTGTATCAACTATGACAAACAGTTGAATTCACGCTCCGTTCTTTTTGGACCTCGCGCTTAACGCTCGATCTTGTGCTTTTCACATACATTTAAATTTATTCCTAATAATTTGATACTGAAGCTCAAACCAATTTTATAATATTACAAATGATGTGAATTACACATTTTCTTAAAGTCACTAAATTTGTTTTTGAGTTTGAGTGAAACAGGAAATTCAATTTACTTAAGGCTCTATCTGCCTGAAGGAACACATTCTCATCATGACACCCGCGCTTCGCGCTCGATTTTCTGCATTTCAGTAACTTTTTAATAAGTTACATGATAAAAATAATTTATTTCATTCCAAGTATCTCAAAAAGGAAAAACAATCATAGACTTTATTCAAGGAAACGATTTTGCAGAATAACGCTCATTTCGTATCTCACATATTTTGGTGAAAAAAATGGAATTTTATTCAATATTTCAAATCAAAACATAAAATATAAATCCTGTCGAAAAATGACTTAATGAGAATTTGTAGACTTCATTCAGGCAAATAATTTTCCACATAAACGTTTTTTCTTGTACCTCACATATTTTGTCTAAAAAACGGAATTTTTGAATTTCAATAGTATTTTTTTAAATTAAAAAGAAAAATATACATCTTATGAATCCTAACAACTATGCCAAACGTTTGAATGGAATAAACAAATTTTTCAAACGAAAAATACCACAGTTTAAAAAAAAAAATTTCTTCCTTTTAAAAAATTGGTTTTTTTGGTTTAAATTATTTTATATTGATAATGTAGGCGGATATTCCCTAGGAGAAATCTATAATAAACATTTAATTCTACAAAATATGTTGCAAGTTCAAAAAGATTTACAATTGTAACAATCATGCCAAACATTTATATAAAAGAAATTATTTATTTTACCTGAACGTACTTGTAGTTATTTCAACAAAATATCGTTTTCTTTCAAATAAATGTTCTTTTATGAATGAATTCGTTCATTCTACTGTTCACAAAAAATATTTCTTTCAATTAAAGAAATAAATATTTATGTAAACACAATATTTTATTCATATAAAGAAACGTTATATTGATATACATGTATTAACTCTTAAAATTGAATAAATATCTTCCTAAATCATTTAATGAATACTTCAATTAAATTGATATTTCCTTGACTCAACTAAACCTAAAGCTTGATTCATCCATGGATAGATTATTTGATTCAAATGCGTCTTGTTTAATTTAAAAAATGGGACTTATTGAATCAAATAAACATTTCTTTGAGTGCGAAAACAAGATTCAAATAAACTAGGTACTTAGTTTCAAAGACATGATTCGGTTGAGTTAATTCGTTCACATTTACAAGCAAAGAAATATTTCTTTGTATTAAAAAAATGCCTCCCAAATGCATTATTTCTCTGGATGAGAGAATGCGTTTCATGCTTCCAAAAAATATTTAATTGAATTGGGTAACGAATTGTTTAATACAAAGAAATGGAATCAATTAAATAAATTTCTTTGGATCTAAGAATCTCTCTTCTCAGTGCATAACTAGATTATGTGAAATTTTTGAATAAATGATATAAACTAGTGGATAATCATAAAAACAAATAGTGGTTAACATTGCGGAGCATGTACGAAAGCTTCGTAACGAACAGACAAAAGACAATCAAACACGACTGCAGTACGATAAATTATTAAAATCACTAGTTTATAAGTGGAATCCATTATTTTGGATTTAAAGAGTACTAACATAAACTGTAATTGTATTTTGTATGTTTTTAATTGATTTTGATTATTAAATATAATAACTTGGAACATCAGTATAGTGAAAAGTCAACACGTTTTTCAAATTAAAATTTTGTTATGTGTGCCCAAGGCGCAGATTACTTTCATTCGTTTTTGCGTGAATGGATTGGGTATAGCTGGTGGAATAAATCTAGGGATTCACGGTTTACTCAACTCTCGATTGAAGCGTAGAGTAGATTGAATGGAAAGCTCTATTATTTCTGTGATTTAATAAAAGACTGGTTTTTTATAATTATACTACGAGAAATAATATATATATATATTTAGAAATTTTTAATGCACTCTTTCATATTTCACCCTACACTTCTGAATTTTACTCAACTTTGATAAATTTTTGAACATTTAATAATCTCAAATAATTACAATACAATGATACTAAATAACTTCTAACTTGTCCATATGTCCCAAATTTTATCGGAAGTTGCGTAAAATTACTTCAACTAATTTTCGCCGTGTATGGGAAAAAATTAAGAGTAAGAATGCAGATAAAACAATAGTAATTAAAAATAAGATGGACAAGTACAGAGGTTCCTACCAAGCGATCTCATGACAATTGATAAAACATACATACAGTATATGGTGATAATGAAATAATATGATTGATTGAATATGATGAAATCATTTTTAATTTTATATTTGAGATGACGTATGCACAAATTCCTGTTATCTCAATTGAACATTAATCATTCATTTATACATTAATGGTGTAATCGTTGATTCTTTTGGTATAAAAAAATACATCTTTCTCGCCTTTTTATATCAAATTTAAAGAAAAGGTGCATGAAATCATTTGCAAATATAACGTTTGTAGGTTAAGTTAAATAATTATGGATTCTAATGTTCTTTCCAATGTTGCACTGAGAAAAATGGATTGTAAACGGTAATGAAAAATATGTTACCGGGTATAATCTTGGACTATTAACTATAGGACAGCGATCTAGATTATTAAAACCATTGTGAACAATTTTTAGAGTTATTTTAGGCCGAAAAAGTAATAAACGTAGACTTAGCTTGCAAACTGGACGTGCTTTATTCGAGTTCTCTGAGGGCTGCAAAATTAGAACTTAAGAATTTTATGATGGAAAAATCCCAGAGACCTCGGACTACACGTACTCTTAGGTAGGCGATGAAAATGCCCAGTGGCCAACGAATTGTGATTTGAAGAGCCGTGGGAATCCTAATAGAGGTAAACCAGGTACGCTAGGTACGCTAGGTACGATCGGTACAAAAAGGGGAGAGGGTACTACGCCGGCAGCGGCCAAAGCAGTGTCTCCAGAACGTGGGATTTTTCGGCCCCCACCACGTTCCCATCTGGGAGAAACACATGCAAACGTGGCGTGTCAGTGTGTCGGCTCTGCTACACGCTGCGGTCACCAGCTTCGTGTAAAGCCGAAGGTGCACGAAGACGGACTTTGTTACAATGCTTGAGTTTTCAAGTTATTTTTAGATTTCACGCTTTCGTTTATCGAGTCGAAATTAAGAATTGTATTTTTCTCGAGTACGTGCAAAAGAGGGGCGAAGCAGACGACGAATTTGAATTTACGAAGTATATAGTTCAAGAAATAACACTTTTCTTCAATTTCTTGAAGAAAGTCTGCATGAAATAAACATCATTATGATCTTGGAAAATTTCATGAGGATTTCAACACTTCAAAAATAAACTTTCAGTGAAATTTAGTGACAATAAATGTATAAAATTTGAATCAATATATAATTTTCCATTCAAATTTATATACTTCTTACTAATTTTGTACATTTAACAATTTTTCAATTAGAACAATATTTTCTATCAAGATAAAATGAACATAAAATTCAAGTTAAAAATATTTTATCAAAAAAAAATAAGACACATTAAATTACGGTTTAAAATCCACATTCATAGATTGATGGTAAAAGCAGTTTAAAGTTTTTTAATCTTACGTTTTAGTGACGTATGCACAGACTTTTAATCAGATAAATGAAATGCTTTATAGAAAGTCAAAATTTTCTTATTACTGCACTTAATCAAATTTATAAAGTAAAAATATTTTTTAATTGATGCTTTCACTCAATTCTTTAAACATTCATTAATTGAAAATTGTACTCAAAATTTAATCTTGCAGCGTTCCAATATTCCCACAATGTTACAAAATCTTATTAATCATTATTTTAGTCGAATTATTTTCAAAATATTTAAAAAATAAATGTAAATATTTTGATTAAATACTCTGTCAAATTTTGCATTTGACTGATCTTGCAAAATTGTTGAAAGTTTTGAATACCGATAGAAGAAACTTTAAATGAAATTTTATGTCCATAAATGCTTAAAGTTCTATATAGAAATATCAACTACAACATTCTCAAATTTTATAAATAAACTACTAAATTCAGAAAGTTTCGGATTTTTTTAAAAACTGTACAAATTTCAAATATGAATCAGTCAAAATCTACTGATTATCAGTGAAATTTGGCTGATTTAAATAACTAAAAACAGGTTACTGCGAATCAGTCAAATTTCACTGATTACTTCAGTGAAAAGTAACTGATTTAACAGTGAAAAATATTGTTTCCACTGATGATTCAGTGAAAAGGCAAATCACTGATTCAATCAGTGAAAATTTGACTGATTCATATTTAGAGTGTATACAAATTTCAAATATAAAGTGTACTCTGTACATTAATCAAACAAATTTAGAAGATGAATATTTTAATAAATATTCTTAAATATTATTGGAATATGATACATATCGATTTAGAAAAACTTCTTCAAAGTACTCAGACATTTTTCTTATTTTACGACATTTTTGCACCATGTTTGACCTTTGGGTAGGATTCAAGAAAACAATTGTAGACATACTTTCATTACTTAGTAAAATACTATGAAGACTTGCTTTTTAAATTAAAGCGAAAACTTTTAAAACCTTTAACAATCGGTTGCATAGATTCTGCTCTAATCTTGGACGCAATTAGAGAAATAGGTTTTTTTGCTTTTTTTAGATCTAGTTTTTGCCTTAAACATAAAAGAAAGAAAACACATTTGAAATATTAAAATAAAAAAGCTGGTTCATTCTTAAAGAATCCCAAATATTCTGAAATAAAACTCCTTTCCACACCACCACGGAGGTAGAGTTTACTAGTAATAGTTCAATAAATTTTATGTACTCTAAATAAATTTTTTCGTAATTGCAGAAAACTTATTCCAAATACAAAAATTGTATCTTTAAATGTACAGGATAATTAATTATAAAAATCGTTCGAATTTGAATTTCAAGGACTTGTACACACTTTCAAGGCACATCGTTTTTCCTTTTGCAAAAATTTTTAAAACTTCTAATTTTTCAAGTAATTGGGAGAAGTACATTTAAAAAAAAAATTGTTTTCTCTACTTCCACTCGCGCTAGCTTAACAAATTTTCAGAATTTTACGATTTTATTAATATTGTATTAAGTGTCTACATTTTCTGAAACTATCTACAGGAGAAAAATTTTAATACTTTAGTAAAGAAAGTTTTCTGAAAAGTTGTAGCTCAATCAGATTAATAGCCAAAAAGTTACCAATGTTTTAAATCGCAAACGAACGGTATAGAGGTCAAATTGGAGACGAAAACAAATAATAATAGCAACCTTCTTTTGTTTTCTTCTAAGATATACTTGATTCTCGCTTTATGCGTTATTTGAGAAGGCAAGAGTGTGGATTCTTCATATTTTTATCGTAATTCCTTATTGAAAACGGCAAAAGTTAGAATATTATATTATTATTTGGTGATACGTGAGTGCTCTTACGTACGTTATTGTTTGATGCTTGTGGGTAAGTTTATTTTGTGAAACTTAATTTGTGTGCAGATTACAAATTATTCACATTCGCTCAATTTTATCGACTTTTCATCTTATTAATTCTTTTCAAATAATTCTGTTTTCCTTCGTCGTATAATTTATTGTTCACAATGAGTAATCCGGTTGACCCAAATTCGAGTGTTTTGAAGGACAGCCAGGTTCAAACGAAGGTTGACCACCGTTTGAACTCTGGTTCAAACGAATGTCAACCCGCTAGAAAAGTCATGAAAAATGCAAAAAACTTTCAGTTGGGATGGTTTGAGGAATTTCCGTCGTGGAGAGAGTGGGTGGTTACATTAGCAGATGAAACAAGATTTCATTGCAAAATTTGCAATAAAACGTTGCTATGTGGCAAATCGGAAATTGAAAAGCATGAAGCATCTTTATCACACAGAAAGAAGCAAGAGTTTTCAAATAAATTAGAATGTTATGGAGTAGTAAGTGAAAATTCTTCTAATGTAACTGCCAATTCTTACAGTGTTGAACCTTGTGTAGCAAGTTCTTCTGCTTCAGAATTCACAAATTCCACGATTCCGGAAAGTGTTACTTTCAAACAGAAAGTACAAGAAGCAGAGATTAGGATTAGTACATTTTTCGTAGAGCATAATTTACCATTCGCGATTTCATCAGAATTGATAGGACTTTTCCAAGATATGGAACCTTCGGTTTTAAAAGACGTTCGATTGAGCCACACTAAAATGGTCCTAGTTGTAAATAACGTCGTATGTGCTGCTGAAACTGATCGCATGGCAAATATTTTGCGTAAGCAATCATTTTCAGTGTACGAAGACGAAACGACCGACAGGACTCTAGAAAAGTGGCTGTCATTAATGGTTGGATATGTGGAGCCAACGACATTTTCTGTCAGGGTGGAATTGCTCCAGCTTATTAATGTAAATGCTTCGGATTGTTCTGCCTCTAAAATTTTTGATGCGTTCGAAAAAGCATTGTCCGGGCAGAAAATCCCTTTATCTAATATCTGTGCTTTAGCTTGTGATAATGCACAGGTGATGGTCGGCAATAGGTCCTCATTTAAAACAAAATTAAAGGAAAAAAGTCTCCGTTTAATTGTTTTCCCGTGTGTCTCGCATTCGTCAGCAATTGTAGCAAAATATGCTTGTGCCACAATCCCAGATGTAGAGGATTTAATCAAAGATTTGCCAGCTTTTCTTAATGCTAGCTCCAAGCGAACGGCTATTTTTCGATCGATTGTTTTGGAATTAGGAAATGACTATCAAAAAATTCCTAGTCATTCTGAAACTCGCTGGCTTGTCCGCTATCGATGCATAGATATTATAATAAAGAATTGGGAAGTTATTCTTCAGTATCTTATGGTCCTCGTATCTGAGAAGGTAGAGAAGGCCAAAGACTTGTTAGGAAAAATGCAGAATCCTTTGACACTCGCATATTTCTTATTCTTGAAATTTACTTTGAATAGGTTCAACGTATACAATGCGAAATTTCAAAGTCGCGAAACAATGGTTCAGAAACTCCAGTCAAACTCGGCTAAATTCTTCGTATGAATTCTTAGCAGTTATTTGAAAGAGGGTCTTCTTCAACCGAATTTATTATTTCAAATCATTAGAAATGTTAACTTTGCAGATCCTAGTAATCAAAAGACGCTTCAAGACATTGACGTTGGTAAGGAAACGCGAGAATATTTCCAGCAGCAACTTACAAACAAGAAATTGCAAATAGTAGAAGTTGATCTATTTCTTCGTAATTGCTTGAAATTTTATGTCACAGCAAGCGAAGAAATTCGCAATCGACTTCCTTTTGATGACATCTTTTTGTCTTGCGTTGCTGTTTTCCGGCCTCAAGTAGCTTTCTATGCTGATCGAAGCGAAACTTTTCCTAGGGTCTGGAAAGTTTGTCAAGATTTAGGGTCGTTTGATAGAATAGGTGTACAAAAAGAGTGGGATTCTCTACTCAAAATCAGACAGGAACTCAAAGAAAAGTGGTCGAATTTATCTTTTGACGAAATGTGGTCTAGTATCGGTGTATCTTCAACGAGTACAGGAGAAAAGCTTTTTCCAAATTTGACCTCAGTATTGAATCATGTTCGGAGTCTTCCTCATTCAAATGCTGAGGCGGAGCGAGGTTTCTCCATGCTCACGGACGCGAAAACTCCCAAAAGAAATCGCTTAGGAAACAGGACGGTCAACTCAATTTGTGTTACTCGATCAGCCCTAAAGGCGAGAGCTGAAACAGCCAGAACAACGAGCATCACTTCGAAGCATTTGCAATTAATGACCGAAAATCTATATGAGATGGCAGAAAGTGATAGGGAAAGTGGTTTGTCGCTCTTCGCTCACGAAGGAGAGGATTAATTCTAATGGCCAAGGCATGGCGTTAATCAATTTCAAACCCCTTTCTTACTCACAAAATAATGACATTTTATTTCTTATATCAGAGATACGTTCTTTACTCCTTTCTTCGCGTGCCTCGGGTATGGAAATTGTTTAGTTTTAATTATTATTTTGTGAGTAAGAAAACATACTGAAATTGAGTAATATCACGCTTTGGGCATAAGTGAGAGGCAAGGGGACTCACAATAATCAAGCACCCCAAATCATCCCGAATTAATCAAACTTCTTCATTATTTGATTTAAAACAAAACATTTTTGTTCGACGTATACTGGCATTTGATAGAGGCAAGCCTGAAGCACGGGCTACATTTGTAGCGTTTTTTACCTCTTTGCTTCATTTTTTTCCTTTTTTCTTTTTGCTTAAAAGCAAAAACCCTTTTCGTTTCGTAGGACTTGGACTAGGCCTACAGGGGATACCACATAAAAAAAACGAGCCTTAAACTCTACCTCCGTGGTGGTGTGGAAAGGAGTTTTATTTCAGAATATTTGGGATTCTCTAAGAATGAACCAGCTTTTTTATTTTAATATTTCAAATGTGTTTTCTTTCTTTTATGTTTAAGGCAAAAACTAGGTCTAAAAAAAGCAAAAAAACCTATTTCTCTAATTGCGTCCAAGATTAGAGCAGAATCTATGCAACCGATTGTTAAAGGTTTTAAAAGTTTTCGCTTTAATTTAAAAAGCAAGTCTTCATAGTATTTTACTAAGTAATGAAAGTATGTCTACAATTGTTTTCTTGAATCCTACCCAAAGGTCAAACATGGTGCAAAAATGTCGTAAAATAAGAAAAATGTCTGAGTACTTTGAAGAAGTTTTTCTAAATCGATATGTATCATATTCCAATAATATTTAAGAATATTTATTAAAATATTCATCTTCTAAATTTGTTTGATTAATGTACAGAGTACACTTTATATTTGAAATTTGTATACACTCTAAATATGAATCAGTCAAATTTTCACTGATTGAATCAGTGATTTGCCTTTTCACTGAATCATCAGTGGAAACAATATTTTTCACTGTTAAATCAGTTACTTTTCACTGAAGTAATCAGTGAAATTTGACTGATTCGCAGTAACCTGTTTTTAGTTATTTAAATCAGCCAAATTTCACTGATAATCAGTAGATTTTGACTGATTCATATTTGAAATTTGTACAGTTTTTAAAAAAATCCGAAACTTTCTGAATTTAGTAGTTTATTTATAAAATTTGAGAATGTTGTAGTTGATATTTCTATATAGAACTTTAAGCATTTATGGACATAAAATTTCATTTAAAGTTTCTTCTATCGGTATTCAAAACTTTCAACAATTTTGCAAGATCAGTCAAATGCAAAATTTGACAGAGTATTTAATCAAAATATTTACATTTATTTTTTAAATATTTTGAAAATAATTCGACTAAAATAATGATTAATAAGATTTTGTAACATTGTGGGAATATTGGAACGCTGCAAGATTAAATTTTGAGTACAATTTTCAATTAATGAATGTTTAAAGAATTGAGTGAAAGCATCAATTAAAAAATATTTTTACTTTATAAATTTGATTAAGTGCAGTAATAAGAAAATTTTGACTTTCTATAAAGCATTTCATTTATCTGATTAAAAGTCTGTGCATACGTCACTAAAACGTAAGATTAAAAAACTTTAAACTGCTTTTACCATCAATCTATGAATGTGGATTTTAAACCGTAATTTAATGTGTCTTATTTTTTTTTGATAAAATATTTTTAACATAATTTTTTGCTTAAAGTAGCCGATTTACTCGATTAAAAATTGGTCAACTTGTATATTTCAAAATTCTGTAATAAAAGTATTTTCATATTATGTTTTTGTATCCTATGCGTAGAATTTTAATTTTAAAATTGAGATTTCTCACAAAGAAGAAAGATTGTCTTATTAAAGCAGTATATTCCCAGAAATTAAAAATCATTTACTTAACATTTCGATTCCAAACATTGAATATTTATTGACTTTGAATAAAACAGAAAAAAAATTTTTATGAAGTTTTAAAATCTTTTTACAATGTTACGAATTGGGCCGAATTTAGAATTACGAAATCTTTCATTAGAAAAAGAAAAAGTCACTCACATGAAATAAACTTCTGTGAGAATTATCAAGATTGAAGAGATGTTAAAATATTTGAAAAATAATGCAATTGTAAAATTGCAATTTATATCAATATTTGACAAATTTTTAGCTTTCTCAATCAAAGCATTATCCGCAAATTTTTAGTTCCTATAAAAAGATGGAATATTTATCAATTTCTTGAATGTTCATACATTAAACAAATATCGAATTAGAGAATTATATGCAAAGTATTTTCCATTAAGAAGACATAAACATGACATAATTAATTTTATATCTACATTTTCAGCTTACTTTTTTGTGGCTTAAGCACACATTTTGAATTCGAAGTACAAAAATGCTCTACAGAGTTGAAGTATTTCCTGAATCAATTATTATTGATCCTGAATTGTATTGGAAAATTTGTTGTTTACTGTTCAAATCTTACTACGATTTCAGACGGACAGAGAAATTAAGAACTACAAAATATTTCATCCAAAAGATTGCACTCCTCCATAAAATCTTGTCAAATTGTAACAAGATTTGAAAACTTCGAACGAACATTTTTATGTAAAATTTAAAGTTGATTGATATTTATATGTTAATATGGAAATACCAATAAACACATATTTTAGCTTTTTAATTTATCTACTGCTATTGGACAATTTTCCATTTCCGTAGAGATTTTAAGTTTTGGAATGAAAAGTTTGTGTTTAGGCTACAAAAATGTGAGATGAAAATATTTCTAACATATAACTGAAAATATAAATTATGAACTTGAATTTTATGTTCATTTTATCTTGATAGAAAATATTGTTCTAATTGAAAAATTGTTAAATGTACAAAATTAGTAAGAAGTATATAAATTTGAATGGAAAATTATATATTGATTCAAATTTTATACATTTATTGTCACTAAATTTCACTGAAAGTTTATTTTTGAAGTGTTGAAATCCTCATGAAATTTTCCAAGATCATACTGATGTTTATTTCATGCAGACTTTCTTCAAGAAATTGAAGAAAAGTGTTATTTCTTGAACTATATACTTCGTAAATTCAAATTCGTCGTCTGCTTCGCGCCTCTTTTGCACGTACTCGAGAAAAATACAATTCTTAATTTCGAAAAAAAGATAGTATCGGATAATATCTTCGATTATAAACTGAAACATACCAGATTTCAGTGGGAACACATACACAAATATTATTATCTTACCTTATTTATGTTCACATATTTAAGTACACAATGCTACACTATTTATAATCGCATACGCTTGAAATTAAATTTCAGAATTCGCTTTTGGGTTCGAACCCTCTAACTCTACCTATATCTACATTATCTAAACGCATTGCTAACGCCTAAAGCCTCTCGACTATTCTCGCTTGCCATATTCCGAAATAAATGTCGCTTATAAGCCACTACTGAGTTGGGCAGACTTGGATTCGAGTCCACGAAGCTATTCGGATAATATCGGAAGCACTCGGATATTTGCATTTGATATATTGTACTTTTTTTAAGCGCTAATACAAGAACAAAAGCGCTATACAAAAATAAAAGTGCTCTGTGGTGTTTACTTGTGTTTTTCCGGGAATGGGATTATATAGTTGTTCGGTTGACAGTTCGGTCGATTTTAATTAATTTTCAATTAAAATCACGCTCGCAAAATAAAGAAAATAGTCTCATTAAATAGTAAAACTGCTTGTGAGACTGTTCCAGAAGTTAATTTGAAGTATTAATTATTATTGATTAATCAAACGGTATTAGCTCGATCCAAATTTTTTATTTTTAGCTCGAAAATGGAATCGAACGCGTCGGAATCGTGGGATTACACACTAGGCGAAACGGAACTTCATAGACTTGCGAATGCATTCAACATTAATACAGCGGGGGTGGTCCCAATTTTAAGAGATCACGTAGTTCGATGTATCAAAAAGAGGGCAGGTGATAACAATATATCGTGGGACGCAGATGACAAATTAGACGCGTCACAACCACAAATACGCGATGATCAGACGGTATTTCGAAACCCGTCTGACTTATCAAACATTTTAGGCGCGACTGCGTTTAACGCCCACACCCTGGCTGCCTCCACCGTGACGACCACGTCGACAGTTACGACCTGCGCAGGCGCGTCATATGCATTTGTCGTCGAACGAGTGACGCGTATATCTCGATTTCGATAAGTTCGCGGAAAACGATTGCGCAGCCTTAAAATTTTATGAACAAAGAACACGATTTTTCGTAAAATTAGCGATCGCCAACAGAGAACTCGACGCGCTAGTGGACTCGGGTTCCACTAAATCCATTCTGGGTGAAGAAGAATTTAAGCAAGAGATTAAACATTTTGAAGTTGAAGCTATTCTATTCCGGAATGGTAGCATAGAGTCAGTTTTTGGGCATGTGGCGCTACCTAGCATCCTAGATGTCGCCCAAAAATGCGTAGAGTACCAAATAGTACCGAACTTTAAGTACCAATGTTTTCTAGGTATGAATGCCATCCGACAATTTAAAATAACTGTCGTGAGCGATATTGGTGAATCCAAGTCTTCATTGATTTCAGCACGAATTTCTGATGCAGATTTCTGTCGATTGCCCTTACTTATTGCATATATTTTGTTGTCGATTCTTTGATTCGTCTTTCTTTCTTGTAGAAGTGACAAAAACAACTTTTTTTATCTTGTTCTAATACTTTCCGACTGTACTGTAAATTATAATAATATGAATAATAAAAAAGTCTAAAGTACTTATAATACACAATAGAATATTATTATAATATTATAAATGTTAAATAACAATGATAACAACAGATATAATATGAAAAAATTTATAATATTAGATAGAATCCAGTGTATAAATAAAAGCGCGACGCTCTGTCCTCGTTTACGACGCGCATTTTAAAGTCCACGCTTGACCTAACTTGCGCGTCGATTCGAAAATCCCAATCAGCCTGGGTTCTGCAGGGTCCAGGGAAAATCAGCTGGGTGTTTTTTAAAAGAGAATTTAAAGCTGTTTCGAATGAAATAGGTTCCGTTCATAAAAGCGATGGACCCGAATTCCATTAAATGCAAGTATTAATAAATTGTTATAGCATATAACGCAGGGGATGCGGGTTTGGCTGACAATCGATTATGATTAAACGACCTATAAACTACTTTTTGAGAAAAAATTCATTCATGAATGCGATCGAACCAAATTTTTGCGGTGGGCTCTCGCGCTATTAGACTGTCTTTATATTCAGGGCACCTCCACGTGGCGACGGTGGGCAACGGGATTTTTCCAGCAAAGTTCCTGGATAAAAAATATTATGGCCTCATAGCAGACAGAAAAAAAGTGGTTGGTCAGGGTGGGGATGCGGGCCCGCAGCCGTCGTCATCCAGCGAGCGTACTTTATTAGCAAATTCATCGAAAAGTTTGATGAATCAAAGATCTGCTGCTTGCATCAGGTTTACTAAGAGTGTAAATAAGCGTAAGAAAAGAGTAGAATCTGTAGGTGAAGCAAATGCTTTTTATCTTTGCTTTGGAAAAGCATTGTCCTTTATGATGTTTTATGTTGAAGCTGTCGCATTATTACTTGCAAAAACATAAGATTTGATGATGGTAGTGGATTTCCTCATAATGGAGGAAGATTTTCGGAGAGCAATGATTTTTAGGAATCAAACGACAAAGATCCAGAATTTGAGGCACGCATAAAACAAAACAAACGCGAATGCAATCCTATGTTAAAAAAGAATTTATATTCCAGAAGGTAACCGTTGTTGTCGAGCACATTTGACAAAAGGTCGGTTTTTTGAAGAAGAATTAAGTCGTTTACGTGTATATTCAAATTTCGCGACAGTAAAAGATTCAGAGCTATCGGAATTACTTGAAGGTTTGGCTATTGAATGTGACACAACGATTCTAATTTTTCATAATCACAAATAACAATAAATTTTTTTTTAAATTTAGAATAATTAGAAATAAAAATTACTAATGAACAGAATCAAAAGTACATATAAGAGGGCTCCACTTAAGCGCCACCTTTGTGCGTGGCCTATTCGGTCCTGCCTCAACGAAGGAGGCGAGCAACAAACCGGCCGAGAACCGTGATCGTCGATTAAAATTCAACTCAGATACGATTGAACATTTTTAACCGTATCTCGAGTACCCATAAATATTTTCCAACTTTTCTTGGCTTAAATTAAAGATAAGATTTTAGACTTTATGTCGTATAAATTTTCAGATTTCAATAAAAATTTTCCTAGGTCATGCAAAAAGTTGAAGTTGAGGTAGAGAATTTGAAAAAATCTTGAATTTTTTATTTAACTCCTCACGTGCTGTATTATTTTCAGAAATTCAAAAAAATATTTATTGAGCATCACTAGACGTGGAATTTCATAAGCTTTCGAACTGTATTATTAAAAATGCAAAACGCAAAAATCAAATCTTTTTCTTATTCTTCTTCTTCTCAATTCTTCTTCGTACAGCGTTAGCACCTTACTGGCAAAGCCTTGTACATTTGAACTGCGCATGCGTCTATTAAAATCCATTACTACTACACAAGATCGATAAAATCAAAATGGCCGGGACTAGTCGTGACGTATCAAGTGTAACGACTAGCGCCGCAAACAACTACAATACTAGATTAGATTCCAGTGTACGCATAAAAACTCGTATCCGCACCAAAGTCACATAAAATAGAATACGTGCCAATGCACATAATTCGGGAAATTGCGAGATTCGCGACAATGCTCGCAGGACTGATCGCGCCTCGGCTTCGTCTCGTCTTTGCCTCAGCTACGTCTCGACTACGCCTCGACTACGCCTTGGCTTCGATCTCCTGCGAGCATTTTTGCTCGTCACGCAATAAAAAAAGAAATAAGAATAAAATATAAGAATAAGAAAAAATATTTTTTAATCAATATTTCTAAATCATTTTAGTCGATTATGTCGATCATTAGAAGAGTGTATCACTCTACGTGATAACGGACCTCTACCATATCGACCTTACCTACCTATGATTGAGAATTAATGTAACGTCTCGCAAGACTAAATGGAATTTTTTTTAAATATAATTATTAAAGGAATTTTCTGTGAAAAAAAGGAAAATTTCTTTAGAAATATTGATTAAATAGTTCAGGATACATACATAGCCGAACAGGCGTTAACAAGATTCTCTGAGAAAAGTTGTGGAACCTCCGTAGCTCAGATGACAGAGCATTCAACCGGCAATCGAAAGGACCTGGGCTCGATACCCAGCGGAGTGGAAGCGTTCCTTTTTTCACAGAAAATTTCTTCAATAAAAAATATTTTCAAAATTCTGTATTAGTTCAGAAACGAAATTTTGTCCCTGGTCTATTAATATTGATTTAGGTGCTCAAAAAATATAAACATAATGATAGAATAGTCCCTCTATTATTGATTCCAGGTCTGCTTTTTTCAATGGTATGAGCATTAAATATTTTGTGAGTTGGTCTTGGACGCTCAATATACAAGTATATTCATATCCTGAAGTGGTAACAGGTAACGGGACAAAAATATCCATTGCTATTTTTTCATTTGGATCTATGGGTATATCTGGTATTATAGCTTCTGCTTTTCGTTTAACTCTTGTTGTTTTCTGTAATTGACACATGGGGCATTTCTTGACATATTTAATAACGTCGTGTTCCATATTTTTCCATTCTCCTAGTTGTCGGGCTTTATATATTGTTTTATTTTCTCCAAAATGCTGATTCATAATTGATCCATGAGCTTCTTTTAATATTTCTTCTTTTTCCTTGTGTATCAATTCGGTCTGTGGTGAGTAACATGTGAATGGTCAATTCTTCTTGATTACTCAAGAAATTTAGTTTCATTTTATGCTTTATTTTTTCCAACAGTGTTATTGTAGGGTCGTGGAAATGTAACCTCGCAATTGTTAACTTTCTATTTTTGAATGATGTTATAATTTCGGACAACCGCGTCCGCCAAGTTCTTTCATCAAAATTCGGTAAGATTTCAATGCTTGAATTGTCAGAGGGCCTTTTTTGAATTTTCTCTCATAATTTCCCTCCAGCATTACGTTATTAAACTGGCTTGAGTTATCGTTTTTTCTTCTAATGATGTTTTTCCCATACTTTTTTCAGGTGATCTAGGTGGTGGGTATTGAGGTCTCTTGTTTTTTCTAAATCGATTTCTTTGATATGAAGCAGTTGGGTTTTTAATTCATCTGGACTTATTCTTGCATCATCTAGTGTTCTTTGTATTTTGTCTCGCATAGGGGACAGTCTGGATAAACAATCTAACCTTAGTCTTCATCTATGTAATCGCGACGAGGGATTCTTCACGTTATGTAGCCATTCTAATGCTTGATGGTCTGTTTGAATATTAAAAGTTCTTCCCAAAAGGTATTGTCTAATAAGACGTTGAGTTGCCCATACTATAGCTAGCAACTCTTTCTCAGAAGTTGAATAATTCTTCTTAGCTTCATTTAATCTTCTCGATACAAAACAGCAAGGATGTCCATCTTGGCTTAAAACGACTCCTAGTCCGACATTGGAAGCATCCGTGGTTAGAGTAAATTCTTTTTTATAATCTGGAAATCGTAAAAGTGGTACACTGCATAGAATTTCATTTAGATTTTCAAAGGTTTCCAGATGTTTACTTGACCACTTAAAAAAGTTGTCTTTTTTCGTCAGATCTGTCAAGGGTTTGGCTATATGTGAAAAGTTTTTAATAAATTTTCTGTAATATCCTGCCAATCAGAGAAATGACTGAATCTCAGTGGCATTGACTGGTGTTCTGAATTCCTTCACTGCTTTAATTTTTGCAGGGTTAGGATTTACACCATCTGCTGTTATAAGATATCCAAGATATTCTAATTCAGATCTTAAATACTCGCACTTGTCTGGTTATAATTTCAATCCTACTTGCTTTAGTCTATCTAATAATAATATCAAATTAGCATTGTGTTCTTCTATGCTGTTCCCAAATATCACTATGTTGTCTAGATAGACAAAACAATGCTTTCCCACTAATCCTCGCAGAGTGTCGTCCATCATTCTTTGGAACGTTGCTGGGGCATTTTTTAATCCGAAGGGCATTATGGTGAATTTGCAATGTCCTTCAGGTGTGGAAAACGCAGTGTATTGATTAGATTCTTGTGCCATAGGAATTTGGTGAAAACCTGAACTGAGTTCGAACACTGAGAAAAATTTTGCTTGCCCTAGATGATCTAAAATATCATCTATGATTAGTAGTAGGTTTCAATATTATCAAAGTTATCAAAGAGCTTTTCTATTTCTATTTCTATTTCTAATGGGAATGGGAATTGTAGTCTTCCACTGACGGTAGACACTCGACTGATTCCTCGTAATGTATTTGTTTCATTTCTTCCTTCGGGGACATTTGAGAAAATTCTAAGCATTTGTTGTTTTGTAGTTCGTAGTACCGTGAGATGCAGGTTTTACCCGTAACCTGGCAACTCTTGGTAATGGCTGCCCAACCAATTTTATTTCGACTCGGGACGACCCGAAATAAAATATTCTTTTTACGTCTTAAGGGCGCCAGTCACTCTGACGAATGACGAAATTTATTTTAAAACAATGATGAGACTCGAAACTGAAAACAAGACAGGGTCAAGGCAAGGTTACAACAGCTTACAGGGTAAATAAGTATAACGCCAGAATTTAATTAATAAAATAAAAGGCTGCACAAGATTTATTGAATATTATCAAAATCAAAAATGAATTCACTAAAAGCCCAGAATATTTACATTGATTTTAATAAGCACAAATAGAATGAAAGGTAACAGAAATCTCGGAACATTCCCGAGTCACGCGACAATATGGCGGAATCAATTCAAAGGCGCGTGTCACCACCCGAGAGAACCGGAATTTATCACTAATTTACTCTAATTAGCCAATTTCTTTTTCTATCCAAACATAAATAAAAAGGCCACCGATATAAAAAGAGCACTCGCGAACAAGAGAGAGGAGAGAGGCGAAGTGGCTCCAGTATGTGCAATGTACGCCATAAAGCGTCAGTGTCAGTTCAATATTGTCCGTTAGTTCCAGACCACTTGCCAAGAGAATTTAAATAAAATCAATTCACGCTACCTGTATAACGTCTTGGAGTTCCGGAACAAATCGTAAAATAAACTCTCCTTCCTTCCTTCGTTCGCAGGTATTCCAAATATCCCTTACTTCCTTTAAATCAAATTGGCACTTGCCTCAACGAGTCGCAGGACGAGAGTGATGATGGAAGACGCGACGCTGATAAAATCCCCGACCTGACCCACGAATTGATTCGCATGACCCAATCGCGGACCCGGAAGCAGGTCACGTGTCATACATCAAGTAGACGGCTAGGCAACCCGTGCCTAGTATAGTGATTGCCCTCGGCAAATCATTTCTATAAACACGCGGTTCTCTCGATTACAACGAACAGCGCGTGAAGTACATTGGCACTATTGTACTTAGTGTCCATTTACATCATACAACATAAATTTAGTATCACAAATGTCGAAAATACTAAATATCAAGTCTCGGGGTCTTGGTGCCCCAGGGTACATCTTCCGGGTCACATGGTGGCATCTGGTCGTGTCGCTCTCCGATGATCGATGGCGGCGATGGTCGAAACATCGATATCTCGTGACTCGAGAGTCGACATGGCGGCCAGTGTTTACGTCGACTCGAAAGCCGGTTGTGCCTCATCTCTAACACTGCTGTCCTCCGGTGCTGTCGTCCTCGCATCGCTCATGTAACAGACGGGACAGGAAGCGTACTTACGCTTCCTGTCCCGTCTATCACTATCACTATCACTATCACGCACTTGCGTGCAGTGCGTGATAGTGTTTTTCGAGTGCTCTCGGGTGGCAACGAAGTGCGGTCTCTCGTTATACGACTTTTTCTCCAGGGACATAACCCCACCTGTCATACCGGTGAGTTTAACTAAAAAAAAATCTTTTTAAGTGACGGGTAAATTTTACCACGTCACAACCGGTTGGTGCTATTTCCCTGAGTGTATTTAGGGTTTTCTCGAGCTTGGCAAATTAGACGTCTTGCGTTGGGAGTTTGTTTAATTACGGATGTGTCGTCGTTATCATCGTTATCTGAAGTATATTTAAGTTCCTTATTGTCGGTCTCCATTTCTGATTGGAATCCTAATTCTCTTCCTAATTAGGCAATTTCTGTCATTCTATTATTGTTTTCACGCCCTAATGTGGAAACACTGAGTTCTAAAGCCGAAATTTTATTCAAGATAGTTTGAAGGATTTGTTTTGTGGTTTGAGGAGTTGGGGAGGATGCTATTGGAGTCGTCATCGCGCTTGGAAATAGGTCGTTGAGTTCTTCAGTTACATTGATATTATCGTCTGAACCACTACTTTCAGTATTATACTCTATAAGGTTTGGATGCCTGTATTTTTGAAATGCCAGTGTACTTAGTTTATCGAGTGTCGGGTGTGATGTCGCGTTCGCGTTCCGTCAATCGTAGATTCTGTTATTTTTAAATTCCCCACTTGTTCAACTCGCTACAGACTTACAACAAGGTTAATCAAAATAAATTTTATTTTTATTAAGGGAACCAGAGCTGGCAAGCACGCTCAGCATAGTTACCGCTAAAATCCGTAGATTATGTCCGGAGTTACTACTTGGAAATTGTAGTTTCCTGGAGGATTTCTCGAATTGCCTCCGTTGCTGCTATTTGGCTGGATTCTACGTCGTAGTTGAAGATAGGGCTGATTGATTCTTTCTCTGAATCTTTAGCTCCTATCCTGTCAGGATCGCCAAAATGTAACGTCCCAAAAAGAAAGACCATAGCTTCCCTGACGCGTTTGGTTTCTCTATTTCTTTTGTAGGTGATTGTTGGGGAAACCATTCGTAGTGTTCTTTTCGAAAAATTTTTACGTTTTCGGATGTAAGTAAGTTTGAAAAGCTTTATTCCTGATATAGTATCTAATATAGTATAATATATAGTATTTCCTTATCTTAGTCTATAGGTAATCTAGGTCGAAGCGTTTCCTGTGTTACAAATTGTCACGGGTATGAATAATAAGAGTAGTCTTATTATGTTAAATGAATAAAATGTAGTTTATTCACTGCATACTTTATTAACCGTGGAGCAGTCGTACAGTCGTCTAGCACGTTAGCCGTAGCGTAACATGCGACATGTAGGGTAAAAAAGCTGACTTTTAGGTCAGGACGATTGCTTAAGTACTATTTCTTATTTTTATTCTAGGAAATCCTAAAGTGGAGCAGTAGATGCGATACACCCCCAAACTTAGATTCAAATCAGTCTCTGATTCACACTATAGTAATTTGTATCAGTTTGTCGGAATAATCGATCCATGAGACGCAGATATAAATTTTATGTTTTTTTTTTTGCTCTAATAATTTTTAGGTTGCTTAATTCTAATTGATTTAGGTTTACCGTAATCTTGTGGAATGAGTAAAGACACTTCATGTGGAGCTAAAGGTATTTATTGTGTTTGTACCGCTATATTTGGAGACATATTCACGACCGTTTTTACACAAAATAGGCGGTGACATATTGTTTTTGACATAGCTTCAATCATACATTCGAATATTCCGGTGCGATAGTCTAAGTATAGCAATTTCCATCTGTAAGTTTATTGATATTCTTTTAGTAGATTTACGTGCATTATTGTTCGGGTATTATTAATCAAGATTTCGTAATTATTGTTCGGGTGTTTTTACATTCTCATCATGGATGAGAAGGTATTGGTTTTATGTGAAAAATGACTTTCGAAAATTTCATCAAATCTTTACGTTTTGAGACCCCCCGAGTCAGAAAAAACGGTTTTTACGAAAGTGTCTGTATGTCTGTATGTAGTAGGTCGTGTGCGGCATAACTCTCGATAGAATTATCAGATTGAATTGAGCTTTGGCACACTTTATCGGAGCCGAAAAAGTAAGGACAAGTTCGTTAACCAGCCACATTCAATCAAAATTGAGGGATTGAGCACTACGTTTGTGTTTTTGAAAATAACTTTTTGAAAAAATAAAAAATTTAAATACTCGTTTTTGATAGTGCTCATAAATCTCTACAAATTATCGCGATAACATTTTCTGATTAAATCAAAATTAGAAATGTTACAGCATATTCAAATTCGAAAAGAGTAAATATAAAAATTCCATTGTCCACTTAAACTATACGAGATATGAAAAAACGTTATGATACAATATTATTTTCTACATAAAGACCAACAAATTTGAATTGTAACATTTTTTCATAAGATGCATATTTTTCTTTTTAATTAAAAAAAAAACTATTGAAAATCGAAAATTCAATTTTTTAACAATAATATGTGAAATAGGAAAAAAACGTGAAAATACAAAGTTGTTCGTTTCAAAAAGAACTACAAATTTTGTTTCACACAGTTTCTGATAAAACATATATTTTTCGTTTCAATTCCAAAAAATACGATTAAAATTAAAAAATTCCATTTTTTAGACAAAATATGTGAGATACAAAAAAAAACGTTCAGATGGCAAATTGTTTGCCTAAATGAGGTCTACAAATTCTCATTGAGACATTTCGGGACAGGATGTATATTTTATGTTTTGATTTTTAATATTAAAAAAATTCGATTTTTTTCACCAAAATATGTGAGATACGAAATATTTAATACGAAAGAATTTTAATATTATTTGTTTATAATAGTCACAGGATGTGAAAAATTGATACAGTTTTATAAAATTCAACAAATAATATAGATTAGGTACTAAAAAAAACACAATTTATAAATAAAGAATATTTAACATAGTACTTGGCATTGTTCTGCGATTATACATTTCTAAGTATTTAATTTCGATAAACAATATAAATTTTCATAAAATTGTGTACATGGTGGAGTTTTTTTCAGTTTTTTTTTTCTTAGTGCAATCAGCAAGATTTGTTTAACTGCATTCATTTATGTTAATATAGAATGAGGTTTGAATATTGATATAGTCGTCAGGAATTCAATGCTTTTTCCATGTATGGAGAACTTAAAGTAGTTCGAGCGGACACTGCCACTCTGAAGTTAATCTCGAGTGAAATGTCGTCTGCAACAGAAAGTGGAGAACTTCATAAGGTTTCTATAACTTGATCGGCAACGCTGCGCGTGCGTTTATTGTTGAATTATTCAGGTTCCCGCCACTTGCAGCCACTTCATCATCTTTAGTGCTCTGCAACGTTGCCATATCTTTCAATTGAAAATTTCAAACATGTAAGCTCGCGCGAAAGTAACAATTGTAAAAAAACGGCGCTGTAAAAGTTCACAAAGTATGAAAAAAGTAGTTTATTAATGATTACTTCATTATATATGTAAATTTTTTTTTATATCTTGTGCTGCGTTTTCGAATTATACGACAAATGCGGCAAATAAGGACACTTCCCATAAGAGTCCAGCTAATTTCATTATTTAATTTCTCAAAAACTGTGCTGTAACAACAATTGATTTTTTGCATGGACATCCGTTATACTGCCTCAATTCAGTATACAAAATTACAGAACAATCTTGTGCTCGAACTTGTGTTTCCGCTCGAACTACCTTTATTCCTTTTTTTATAGGAATTTTAAGAAAATATTGGGTTGTCCCAGAAGTAATTACCGATTTCACATACAGATGTCTTTGACTATCTTTTTGAATGGCTTCTTTCCATGTCATGATTTAAGATAAAGTGTATTTAAGATAAAGTGTACAAACGAGCATTTTCGCCATATTTTGCTTTTTTTATTTCCGTAAAAGAAAGAACGCAGCACAGGCTGTTAAAAAGTTACGTCATGTATATGGCGAGGAAGCGTTAAAAGACAGACTGTTTCGAAATTGGTTTGATAAATTTCGTTCTGGGGATTTTTCACTCAAATATGAGCAATATTCACGTCGGCCAAATGAAGTTGATGGTGACCAAATCAAAGCCATAATCGAATCGGATCGTCATGTAACTGTGCAAGATTGAAGAAATGTTCAAAATACCAAAATCAACAATCGACTGTCATAAACAACGTCTTGGACTCGTTAAAAAATTTGATATTTGGATTCCACATGAATTGAAAGAAATTCATTTAACAAAACGCATTAACGCTTGTGATTTGCATCTTAAACGCAATGAATTCGATCTTTTTTTCAAACAAAGTATCACTGGTGATGAGAAATTGATTGTTTACAATATCTTCGTTCGAAAACGATCATGGTCCAAGCGTGATGAACCACCACAAACAACATCGAAAGCTGAATTGCATCAAAAAAAGATTATGCTCTCTGTTCGGAGGGATTGGAAAGGTGTGGTATTATTGAGCTGCTTCTATGGAACCAAACAATTAATTCGGATGTCTACTGTCGTCAGCTGAACAAATTTAACGCAGCGGTAAGAGAAAAACGGCCAGAATTGGTCAATCGTAAAGGTGTAATTTTTCAGCATGACAACGCTACACCACACACATCTTTAGCCACTCGCCAAAAATTATTAAGGCTTGGTTGGGAAGTGATGTTACGTCCACCATATAGCCCTAACTTTGCACCATCAGATTACTATTTGTTTCGATCTTTGCAGAACTCCTTGAGTGATAAAACTTTCAAAGATCATGAAGCTGTGAAATTGCACTTGCTTCAGTTTTTTGCCGATAAAGACCAGAAGTTCTATGAGCGTGGAATCATGAAGTTACCAAAAAGATGGCAAAAGATTGTCGTACAAAATGGGAAATACATAATTGATTAAAGTTGATTCCTTGTATTTTAAAAAATGTGTTTAATTTGTATGAAAAAATTGGCATTTACTTCTGGGACAACCTAATACATATCTAAAAATTGTATACAATTTTGGATATGTGCATGATATAATTAACTTTCTTTTGTCATGAGTGAGACGACAAAAGCTTTTCAAGGAAATCCTGAGTTTGACATGTTCAGCAGTACATCACAAACAAGAAAATAGTACCTTCAGTTTAAGTTGATCCATGCATCTATCCGGTGGTGCCATCCCTTTACGTTGTCCAGCTTTTACTCATTTTTAGAAATGTATTACGTGACGGAATGTAGCTCCATTTTTTCTTCTTCTATGTTCACCTCATAGAAATATTGAGTTATGACTTCATTTTAATTTTATTCCCTAGTTTTCAGATAATATTCTGTGAGTATTAGATGTCATTTAACATTTAGAAAACTAAACAATGTTCTGAATCATCGAGTATACAAGATATAAAATGTTTCCTTTTTCTTTCTAAAATTTCTCGACAGAGCAATGCAACTTTAATCTATTATGGATTTTATACCCGTGGTCTTTGACAGAATATCTGAGATACTTATCGTACCGCTGCAGGCTGTTCTGAGATAGGTACAAATTAGCTAAATCACTCGAAGCTATAGGCGCAAGAGCAAGACAGTATGAATTTTGATCATTTGGTGTCTAGAATAAAAATGAGCGGATTCCATTGCAATAGTAATGTTCTCAACTTTAAAAAAAAAGTATAAAAATAACAGATATTCGTGACAGTTTTTAAAAATTATCGCACCAAAGATTTCTTCGTTCGATGAAAATCTTTTACCTCCAAGCCAAGTTTTCATGTTAGGAAACAAAAAATAATCGGAAGGAGCCAAATTTGGGGAATAAGGTGGATGAGGAAGTATTTCTTTGCGTAAATCAAATAATTTGGCCGTTGCAATGGCACTCGTGTCAGCTGGTGCATTGTCGTGGTGGAAAAGAACTGTATTTTCGCCAAATGGGGCCATTTTTCCTACAGTATGCCATCAAACCGATCTAATAATGAGGCATAATACTCTCCTGTAATAGTTTTTCCCTTCTGTAAATAATCGATTAATATTATACCTTGTGAGTCCTAGAAAATTGTGGCCATGAACTTACCGGCTGATGGAACCGTCTTCGCTTTTTTCGGCGCAGATTCGCCAGGCCCAGTCCACATTTTCGACTGAATTTTTGTTTGTTTCTGGCGTATGATAATGAATCCACGTTTCATTAACAGTTACATAACGTCGCAGAAATTCCTTTAAATTACTTTGAAACATGCCCAAACATTGCTCAGACGCAACCACACGAGCCCGCCTGTGATTTTCCCACTGAAATGTTTACAGTCTCACTAATCTCACGCACTTTCAATCGACGATCGTTGAGTATGATGTCGTGGATTTGATCGATCATTTCTTGAGAAGTCACCTCTTTTGGACGGCCAGGACGCTCAGCATCACTCGTGCTAATACGGCCGTTACGAAATTCAGTGAACCACTCATGAATCATGCCATGCGATGGAGCAGACTCCTTATAATATTTTGCGAGCTTTTCTTCAGCTTCTTTGTTTGATTTTCCTCGTAGAATAGTATATTACGTGCCTAGGCGCACAATGAAGCTAAGACAAAGCCTAGACGAAGCCGAGGCGCGATCAGTCCTGCGAGAATTGTCGCGAGTCTCGTAATTTCCCAAATTGTGTGCATTGGCACGTATTCTATTTTATGTGACTTCGGTGCGTATACGATTTTTTATGCGTACACTCGAATCTAATCTAGTATTGTAGTTGTTTGCGGCGCTAGTCATTACACTTGATATGTTACGACTAGTCCCGGCCATTTTGATTTTATCGATCTTGATCATGGTTTTGTTTTAACAATGAAAAAGTAAATTTAACTGGCTGTAATAAAATTTCTTACCAACTTACTGGCTTGAAACGATATTAGATGGTATTCTTTTATCATAGTATCATATTTACGATAACAGCACCATCTTTCGAGAAGTCACAGACTTATTGAACAGCCCTCGTAACGCTGTATTATATACTAACGCAGTTTCGCTGAGCGTCGATATTTGACTGGCTTTTACATACTAACTAGGCATTTTTTTCACAGCTAGTGAGAATCAGAGCCATATATGTAATCTAGAGGGCCCCGAGAATCTCTCTCCGTTAAAAAAGCTTGTGTACACAAAATGATTTAATGCTTTCGGATGTAATGTAACTGTACTTAACAATATAATAAGCATGGAATTTGAGAAAACTCATTCAGTTATCCTTTTAATTTTAATGGATGTTTCTCAAACATTTCTTTGAAAAGTATTAATATTCTAAGATGTATAATTTTATTTTATTTTTACTAAATAAATTTATCTCATTTGGAAAAAATAAAATTAATGAATAAAAAATTTTATAAATGTTATGAAATTAATTTTCGAATATATACAGTTTTAATATATTCAATTTAAAATTTCTGAATATTTTATTTTATAAACTATTAGGCTGCTCGAATTTTCAAGTTTCTAAAGTAATAAATTTGTGGATTTAAAATTCCATTAAAGAGACGGTACATTCTGAACGGAATTAAATTTCAATTTACTATGTAAATGTAAAAGATCAGAAGTTTTAAAATTATTAAAAGTAGATATTCAAAAGAAAAACCCTTAGAATTTAATTCATCTACATGTAAATTTAGTTTCAGAAATTCACAACATTAAACATGCAGAAATTTCGGATCAAAATTTTGAACATTTACTGTCTATGGAATTAAATTTCAATTTAGGAATCTTCAAACTTGAGTGTTAAACTTTATTAAACGTCGTAATAATATGAACAAAATATTGTCAAACGTTTAGAGTATTTCTTAGAGAAGATCACTTAGTTAATAACATACTTCTATATAGGAATAAGACTTTTCTCTCTGCCCAAGATTTTTCAAATAATCACCTAAAGTTTGAGCGACTAATTTCTTCCGTGTATCAAGAAATTCCAAGGGGAATAACAAAAATATATCAAGAAAGCAATTTTATTCAAAATTTTATTGCAGATACAATTTAGTAAATTGCGGTCGTGTTTATGAAACTTGCAATAAATTCATTTCTTTCATGTAACTTCTTACGTAACTCATATTTTGGCAGTTTTTTTAATGTATTTTGTTATCGCACAATTATTTTAGGCGGTAACTCGTCAATTACTTTGCATCATAGCTAAGGCTAGTTTCACACTCCCATTTCCTGTGCTCCTTGGTAACGACTTACCACTAGATACGGTCCTGAGAACCATCTCTTTCATACATATTCATGAGGCAATACGGCCGCCGCTGATCTTCTAGGGAATGGAATTATGAAACAACAAGAGCAAAATGGAAAATAGGGACGTAATAGGAACCCTTGCAGCAATGTCATCCTTCCCTTTTTTATCCTCTACTCCTCCTACTGCTTTCTTTTTTCTACTTTTGTTTTTCTATATCTTTTTTCCTTGTTTTCATTAGATAAATATAAATGTTTCAAATTATATTTTATTGTAGATTTCTTTACCGATATTTCTCGACACATGGAAATTTTAGATAATTTTTTTTTATGTTCATATCTTCTGCAATAATAATAATTTGCAAAATTGATTTCATTAAAATTATCTGTGAAATATATTATTATGTTCATAAAATAGGACTTGTGTTGACCCTCAAATAATAAATTACATACGATATTGTTGTTAATAATTGGCTTTAGGGCCCAGAAATAATAACCCAGAAGGTTACATAACGTCAAACGTTTCGACTCTGATCGGAGTCCTCATCAGTGATATTTATTTCTAAAATATCAAAACAATAAATAAAATATTTCACATATGAGTCCTATTCTAAAGTAAACTTTGGTAATGTAAAAAAATGTAAAAAAACAGTGAGAAAATTTATATGAACTAAAGTCACTTTTTAAAAACAACATCGTATGAAACATATTTTTAGTTTCACACAAATCCTGTAAGAAATTCTTTGCCAATTTCTACTGGAATCCTTAATTTATCCTACATGACGTTTTATATTGAATATCAGAATAAAGGAGTGCCCTGAAAAAGATACATTTCTTTAATAAGTTATAGATACTTAAAAATACTGGATATTGATTTAAAACCGAACACATAAATTTATAAATCAGCACAAACATATTTAATTCAGTACGTAACAAAAAATTTCACTTGCCTTTAGTACACAATAGACTTTCCCTCGTCAAAAATGCATTCTTGCTTAGCGAAAAATATTTTTTTGGAGGAGATTCCTTGCAAGTGCATGGAAAAGAAACTTTAGAACATATTAAATGTTCAAGAAGTTAAACTTCCACATAATATTGTTATATAAATTCTTGATTTATAATTTTTTCTTAATTCATTTTATTTATTGTTCATCATAAAATAAATAAACATTTTAACCACATGAATATATAGTATTCGTAAGAAGCGTTCAAGTCTAGAGAATATTTCTACGCAAAAGTCAACTTGATTCGATAATTACTTCGAAATAAACCATGGGGGTCCCTAGCGGACCCGGGTGAGAGAACGGTCAGAGAAAATTCTGACCGTTCTCTCACCATTCTCTCACCCGGGTCCGCTAGGAGGGGAAGCGGGTCAGTGGAAGGGGAGAAATTCGTGCAGCGCAAAAGTGGGAATTAGAGTGGCCAATCAGGATTCAGCATGACGTCATTTGTGATTTTCAGTTAAACGATATCGTTTTGAGACGGTCCAGCCTCAAATCTCCGCCTTTTACGAGGAAACGGGAGCGAAATCCACCAAAATAGATTCATTATGAGGACAATCACATTCACACGGAACCCGTACAAAAGAATCGCGAGGTTTCGTTAAGTCCTCGCTTCGTAATTAGTCATTAACTTCTAAACCGGGAGTGGCTTCAACGCGGCGATACCGTTTTCACAGACATTTTCGTTCGTAGTCTCAGAGAGCGCCGCACTAGCCTGCGGTTGCTGCCGCTCAACCAATCACCTGGGTTAAGCAGCTTTGTGCGTGGTCGCTGGATGGGCGTCCCACGTTCATCTCTCTTTTTCCTTTTTTTCTATTATTTATTATGGCTTCATTTATTTGTGTGCATGTAGCCAGTTTATTAATAATAACTAATGTTGGCCTATGACACTTCAAAAAATCGATTTTTTTTATTGTTTTAATCGATAGATATATCGCCTAAGAATATTATGTCAAAGTTTCAAAAGCTAATTCTCAAAATTGTGGAAGAGATGCATCCCGGAAGTGCCTTTAGTAAGTTCTTTTTCTCTTGACCACAAACTTTAAACGGCCTTTTCTCGAAACCATGTTTTTTAAAATTGCGTAAGTGATAATAAAAAAAATAGTGAATCGATTTTCATCATCTAGAGTTCATTTTAAAGAGCATAAAAAACTGTTCTATATAGACTAAAGATTAAAAAAACAAATTATTTTGGGACCATTTTTGACTGGAAGTACAACGAAATTTTTCGTCAAAATCGTAATTTTTTTTTTTGAGCCTGTTTTGAAGGGTTAATTTTCGAATTTCGCAAATACTATAGTCTATCTACTAAAAAAAACCCCTCTTGAGTAAGAAAATGTTTGGTTTGTTGATTTCAGATGAAAATTGCAGCCAGCATCGCTTACGCAATTTACGACGTCAGCGACGACATGGCTTTCAAGACCCTTGAAAAATTTGTTAATTTTTAACTTTCACTTTTGTAGAATATGTTTTTTTTCAAGCTCAAACATCGCCTAAAATAAATATTATACTGATTTAAAAAGAACTGTCTTCATTTTCCTACAAACCAGTTGCAAAAAAGATCTTTTTATTCGGCCTCTAAAGGTACACGAACTTTCAAACGCCTCCACCAGACGTAATATGCGACCTTTTGAAATATAAATTACATCATCATAATCGCGAAAACGTTATCTTTCTTTTGACACCAATTTCCATTTCTAAAACAGTCTGTAAGGGGGGGGGGGGGGGCGGGGGGACATCCTCCATAAATTTTGTAATTTATTGTACGTATTGGATTTGATCGCGGTCGCTAATTGAAGCGTGCGCATGTTAATTAAAGTGAGAGTTTATCAAAGAGGTGGAAATCCGAGGTAATGTGCTCAGTGTGCTCAGAATGTAAACCGGGGTACCTACAGACAAGATTGCACGCCGCATCCGTGTGAAGCGAGTAGGGCGAGACGACGGGGCGAGGAGAATAAGGAGAAGTAGTAGGAGTCGTTTTTGTGTGTGAGAGGGACAAGGAAGGAACAAAAGCAGCGCGCCACGTCATCTCTCCCTACTCGCTGCACACGGATACGGCGTGCAATCGTTCTGTAGGTACCCCGGTTTGCAATTTGAGCACACTGGATGTGCTTAGTTGCAGATCCTCGAAAATTAGTCCGGTGCCCGCACCTTTAAAAGGTAAGGCCATATCGCCGGGTATCGCGAAAATAGATCGAGGCTCGGAACAAGTACTGTGCATTGTAGCATCACAGTACCTTACTCTTTGAGAACTCGGTCGTACATGTATCTCCAATCCTCTTTGTAGATAGGGACTTGCGGGTTCAAAATTTATTTGATTTTGGTATTATTTTGTTTTTATTTTACCTTGGTTTATTTTATTTAATTAACTTTGATCGCTACTTTACCTGAAAGACGATACTCTTTCTGCTTTTTTTTAATTATTCTTATCACTACTGAGATTAAATTGTTGATCAGGTGCCGTAGCCCCACCGGGCATTTCACCTGTAAGACAGTATTCTCTCTGCTTTGCTTTTTTACACACACGTTTAAACTCGATTGTGGATCAGGTGCCATAGCCCCACAGGGCACTTTACCTGTGACACGAAATTCCTCTACCCTTGGAGAGTTTGGAAACAAATCCACTCGTTGGGACATCGCCACAGGGGAGGGGTTTTCTCTTGGTGAAAATTAAGGTTTTGAACGCGTCTTCCAGGGCAAATGATGACAAATTCTGGAAGTGTGAGCCTGAAGCCTTTTGATACACAACAGAGCCCTGATGCAAAAAAAACTGGAAGCTTTCCTGAATTAAATAAAAATAATATGCCGTCAAGGGTGGGAGACGCGAGTTTAGACTCAAAAAGATTGACCCTAAAGGGAACCTGCAAGTCAGTCCAATTTTATTTCCAGGTATAGGGAAAATTCCCAAAAAATTAGAACGTGTACGGTCGGCCGAAATTTCTTAGATTTTTTATTTCAGATTTACTTGCGAGAACGATAAAGCGCCAAGACAGAAAAAGAAGTTTGGAAAGAATCGTGCAAAGCTTACTCTGCCGTGATTTCTGTTTAGCCTGAGTGCTCTCCTGAATTCTTACTTTCTGAATCAAAAGCCTTACCTCACGAAATTTTCTCCCTTCGTGTAACCCAAAAAGAGTTTTAAAATCGGCAATTTTTGAGCCCAAAATAGGCCAAAATTGCTCCTCTAGAATTAGAAACTAAAAAATAAAAAATAATCGAGAGAGTCGAAATGTTTCAGTTTAATATTCGGACGCAAAAACTGATAGATGAAATCAGCAAAATCGATTTGCTTGCAACAATTTACTCACAAGTATGACTACTAATGCTGTGCTATTATAAGCATAATTAAGGTGTAACGAAAACCAATGTACCTATAGTTATGACTACAAATATTGTGATATAAATATAATTAAGATGTAACTGAAACCAAAGTATCTACAGGTATAACTGCTAATGCTGTGAGATTATAAGCATAATCAAGCTGTAACTGAAGCCAAAGTACCTACAAGTATGACTACTAATGTTGCGACGTTATAATAAGTTTATAATATATAAGTATAATGTTTTAATTACTCAATATAGACCAATCGCTGGCGTTAGTTTCCAGAATGTCTCATCCGAATTGAAAAGTAACGCGGTCATGTAAATTTCCCGTTTGCGAAAAGAAATGCTACACTCCAATTGATGAAAATATGAAAAACCAAGCTTTCATAGGTTTCCACGTGATAGTAAAAATCATAGAGCACGGAAAATTGCCAATTAGATAGAGAGTTCCATTCATTGTTCACATTTTTACGTTTGCGATGATCATTTTGTCGAAGATGATTAAGTTAACCTTGAGGAACAATTGTCAAATTCTAACCTTCGAGATAATAATTCGATATCTATTGGTGAGGAATTACCTCCAAATCCCAACGTTCCAGATAATAATTTAATTTCTATCGGTGAAAAATCACCTCCAATTTCGAATGAAAATCTTCTTCGTTTGGGAGAATTATTAACTTGTAATGAACAAAAAGACGGAGACCAGTTGCTTGAGGTGGATGCATCAAATAAAGATACTGATTCCAATCAGAATCCTACCAAAAAAAGAAAATCTACCCATGGATTTCTTTCAGAAATAGGCTTATATCACAGAGATATTTCCTCTACAAAAGAGAAAATGTATAAAATTTATTTGAATGTCACAAATAGACATTAAGACATTACAGTATCTATATAAAAAAGATTTTTTTCATGTAATTGAGAGAGACCTTAATGATGTAACTAAGAAGTTTATACATTATCAATTAAGAAATAATAACAAGAAACCAACTCATCAAAAATGGACAGTTGATGATAAGGCCTTTTTCGTCACTTGGTACAAACGTAGACCAAAAATGTACACTTACTTGAGTTCATTTTTCATACTACCAAGCATTCGTTTACTAAAAGGCATTTTGTCTAAAATACCTTACGATAATGTTATTGATGAAAGCGGCACAGAAAATTTAATACGTAAAGTAAGGAATATGACTAAACGAGATAGATATTGTTCATTACTTTTTGATGAGGTTAGTCTCCATTCGGAATGATATTCTGACGAAAAAAAGCAAAAACTTATTGGATATGAAGATATAGGCTATTTAGGTCGTTCCATTCGCAGAGAATTAAAACAACTAATAGTTCAATTAATCTCTCAGCTGCAGAGCATTGGATTAAACGCGATTTCTATAATTTGTCATCAAGGTACCACTAACAAAAGTACTGTTACTCAACTGTGTGCTGAAACTAATCAAACAAAGGATCAGTTTTACTTTCTTGTAAATAATGAGCCAGTGACTGTACTATTTGATATTCCTCATTTACTATAGAATACCAGAAATGCATTATTGACATGTACATTAGAAATTCCCCGGGGAAAGTTTGTTAAATTTGAATACATTAAAAAAGCTTTTGAATTAGATCAAAAAAAGAAATTTCGATTGTTAGATAAATTGAAACCAGAATATTTTAATACAGGTGATCGTTACTATCAAATGAAAGTCAAAGTGGCAGCCGCACAGTTGATTAGGAGTATGGCAGGCAGCATTGAACATTTTGTGGCGTCTAACCAATTACCCGCAAAAGCTTTATTTACTGCCGAATTCGTGGAAATTATTGATAATTTGTTCGACTCCATGAATGGAGCGACTGAAAATGGAACTGATAATAAAGCATACAAATGTGGTATAAGCGACACATCGCTTCACTTGTTATTATGGGACAAATTATCCAATAATATTCTTAAATGGAAATTATGTCGAAAGAAATATTATTAAAAAACCGCTAGATACGCATGGGCATACGTCACAAAAACTTTTTCTTTTTCAGACGGTTGGATTTCGAATATGAAAGCGCTAAAGTTTTCATGGGCTACATTAAGAAAAGAAGGGTGCTCTTATTTGTGCGTCCGTAATATGAATCAAGATCCGGTAGAAAACTTATTCTGCAACATCAGACAACACGGTATTGTGAACACCAATCCTACCTCTTTTCAATTGAATTTAACTTTTTGCTATCATTTCCTATGGACATTTCTGCAACAAAATGGGCACGAATGCCTTTTACACGACATTTTTTTACAATGGTTTTAAGAAAACTGTTCTCCTTATTATGCTTTCTGCGAAGATGACTCTTGCGAGAAACTGATTGTAGAAGAATTTTTCCACATGGTAATTAGAAAATTTGTAAAATAAAATAAGGTAGTTGAAGAGGAACCTGTTGAAATTGTTCCAGAACCTGCAGTTTCTCAGATACCTGATATACCATAGGATCTTCATTTCTTCAGAACTATCCACGGGACATAATAAGAAAATGAAAAAGTTAATTGAATCAAAAATTGTATGATTATTCATACTTTAAATTAGTTTTGCTCCTTCTTTGATGTTAATCTATTGGGCTAAACCTAAAATACTTTGCAATTACTTGACTTTTCTACAGTGTAATTTGGTATACCTGTTAAAATTTCCTCCATAATTTCATCCACGTTCAAAGCCTCAACTTTTAATAAAATAATTCATATGTGACAATATATGTGTAAAAATACCTTGCATTTTTCAATAGTTGTCTCAGTATTTTTTACTTTCAGATTCAATAACTCTGTTCGTGCCGTAGGTTTACTTCTTGTACACAGAATAGTTGACTGATTTAGTGTACCACTTTCCATATGATTCGTATTTTATGAATGGAGAAAAATCTCTTCTTCATCGTGATACTGAAATGTATTGAAATTTCATTTTCATTACTATGTAAACATCGTTGCAAAATCAAAAATATTGGTTAGTTATATCTATTACTATTATTATATCAAGTTACGTGTTACGCGTTTCTGAATATTGTAATTATTCAACTTCATTGTATTATACATATTGTTACGAATCAAAAAAGAAATATTGTTTCTATTGCCAGGTTATGAGTCCCTTAATAAATTATTTCAGAGTTTCAAAACGTTTTATTATTTTAAAATACTTGCATTATAATCTGATTACATTATATAGGGCCCTAAGATATTCATTAATTGAAATGTTTGTCAAGCACTTTACTTATTTCCCAATCAAAATAATTAAATTTGAAGAAAACATTGTTTAATAAATTCATAATTCATAATTCATTGAAGAAGCACTTATATTGCACTTAAAATGCAATTACAAAATAACAAAAAAATCACTATAAGTGCGTTTTCAATGAATTATGGATTTATTGAACAATTTTTTTTTCAAATTTAATCATTTTTATTGGGAAATAAATATAAGAAATATCTCGAAATTTGAATTTTCTGCCAAGGCGGTAGCGTAAAACTACTGTTATCAATTGAACAACTATTTTCACAACAACGATAAACGCAGTTTAGTGCTCTTAATTCCTCACATGCTTCACCACCCCCATGGAGTAAACCGTGAGTCGCAAGACTCGTAAGAAAATGGGGCATCTTAGGCTGTGGGTCATGTAACTAATAATCGAAGTGCCGTTTCAATGATTTCACAGGTCGGCGGTCTACATTCTAGCCTAGGGACCATGAATGCGCGAGTTCGAACCCAGCTTGGAGCAGAATTATTTTCAGATTTTTCAGTTTTACTACATAAATCTTTAAATTGCCTAATATAATTACTAAGATTGTTTCATAATTGTGCATGACAATAAAGTCTGAATAATTTCTCTTTTCACACAGGTTGTCAATGATGAGTAGAAAAATGAAGGTAGAAACATGAAAAGAGAAGAGGGAAGAAGGAGAAAAAGGTCGATAAAAGGGGAAAGAAATTTTTGCTTTCCTGCGTCGGGAAAAGTCCGATAAAAAAAAGGAAAAAGTTCAATAAAAAAAAAGGAAAAATTCTGACAAATTTATATGAACTTTTTAGTATTCCAATTATGGAAAAAAGTCCGATAAGTTACAGATAAAATTCCGGAATCGAATTAATGATATTTTACTGTTTTGAAAAAGTCTTAATTAGACATTCGAGTAGGAAATTGTATGATGTTTTTTCGGAAGAAGTCCCCAATTTTATAGTCCATTTTCCGATGGTACGTAAAGTCCGATAAGAAATAGGAAAATGTTCTATAAGGATGTTCTGGGGTTAAAATGCCATAAATTATAGGACAATTCAGCCTAAAAAGAAGAAGAAACTAAGATATATTTTTCTCAGTGTAGGTTTGTTCACATGAACTTGCTACTTTTCTCAAGTATCATGTGCCCTTAAGATAAGCAAAACGGCGGCAATCATGTGTACCGTGGAGTACTTTGTTTTCTACATGCCCCTGTTATTATTGTTGTAAAAGACCTATTTTATGGAATAAAGCAATAAGAAAATTCCGGAATTCGCATTAAGGGGGGAAGTACCTTTAGACACTTCAAAAAATCGATTTTTTTATTGTTTTAATCGATAGATATATCGCCTAAGAATATTATGTCAAAGTTTCAAAAGCTAATTCTCAAAATTGTGGAAGAGATGCATCCCGGAAGTGCCTTTAGTAAGTTCTTTTTCTCTTGACCACAAACTTTAAACGGCCTTTTCTCGAAACCATGTTTTTTAAAATTGCGTAAGTGATAATAAAAAAAATAGTGAATCGATTTTCATCATCTAGAGTTCATTTTAAAGAGCATAAAAAACTGTTCTATATAGACTAAAGATTAAAAAAACAAATTATTTTGGGACCATTTTTGACTGGAAGTACAACGAAATTTTTCGTCAAAATCGTAATTTTTTTTTTTGAGCCTGTTTTGAAGGGTTAATTTTCGAATTTCGCAAATACTATAGTTTATCTACTAAAAAAAACCCCTCTTGAGTAAGAAAATGTTTGGTTTGTTGATTTCAGATGAAAATTGCAGCCAGCATCGCTTACGCAATTTACGACGTCAGCGACGACATGGCTTTCAAGATCCTTGAAAAATTTGTTAATTTTTAACTTTCACTTTTGTAGAATATGTTTTTTTCAACCTCAAACATCGCCTAAAATAAATATTATACTGATTTGAAAAGAACTGTCTTCATTTCCCTACAAATCAGTTGCAAAAAAGACCTTTCTATTCGGCCTCTAAAGGTACTTCCCCCCTTAAAGGAACTCAAAACGTAAAGATTTAATGTCAATTTGAAAAGTTCAATTTCATATAAAATAAAACTTTCTTATTTATGATGATAATTCAAACATAAAATATGTACTTTGTTTTCAGTTTTTCTGACTGTCGTTATTTCTAAATTCTCGATGCCAATGTTTAGGTATTAGTTCCATATAGAGTTTAACTTTCTAAATTCTCATAAAATCTGCACATTTCGAAACGCTCTGTGTAAAAAAAAACAATACTGCTGCAAAATTATTTTTATAAAATTAAATAACATAATTTTTTTGTGAAGTTTTGTTTAACAAAGAATGACTAATTAGCAGACAGTATCGTAGACAGGAAGATTTTTCAAAATATGGGAGTAGAAGTGAAAGTGGAAAGAATATAAAGAAGCTGCTCACCAAACAAACAGCAGTTGGAAGAGTGTAGGTGGACTGCTGCTATTATCATACCAGCAATAAATCTAAATTTAGTCCGAAACAAAAAACTAAAGCCTCTACAATTCCCGCTGTGGCCAAGACGCAAAAAACCTCGAGAGGTGCACCGCTGGGCTTGTAATGCATCATAATAACGTTGCGGGTACTATTTGCCACTGTTACACGATGCCGCGCTGGTAGAAGCAGAGAGAAAAATAAATTTATGGACGTAAGCCAAAAAAAGAGTCACATTCTAAAAAACTTCATCTCGGAGCCAACTCTAATAGATTACGACATTTATGCATAAATGTTGAAAAAAAGCATAGATGATAAAAAATAATATTTGACGACATACCTGCTCTTCTTTTTTTTAATATACTGTATTATATATCCTGCTCATGCATACTTAAAAGACTTTATACACCGAAAGATATCTCTTACGTATTTCGTATAAGGTGCCATTACAATTGGGAATTTGCACATTTTTTTTTTGTGATGAAAAAATGAAATTTGGGGGTCACTTTTGCATACAAAATTTTTTTCTGAATTTTTTAGTTAATAATAATTTATTAATGAGCGTTTGAAAAGTGTAAATTTTAAATTTTCCGAAAACGTTTCGGAAACAGCCGAATGCTTCTGATGATACGGTGACGTCACATCGTTGTATACGATCGCTCTGTGTCACATCTTTGTATAGAAGACCAATTGAAAATTGTATAAAATGTCGAAAAAACGGCTTGTAAATGGTGTTTTGTCGATGAGTGTCATAATTCGACAACCAAGACACCCGATAAAATTTTTTTTCCGGTTCCGGTAAATCCGATTGTGCGAAATAAATGGTTTGAAAGTGCACAACGGCGAGATATGCCAGGAAATAGTAACATGTTTTGCTGTCAAGATCATTTTGACGTAAGTATAGTTTCTTCTTTTGTTCATAATATTATGTTATCTGTAAATAAACTGTAATTGAAAAAAGATATAGATTTATTTATATTTATAATTGTAGCAGTAAAAAAAAATCTAACCTGAATTTGTCGATGTGTAAATAATAATATGATTTAAAAAGTTATTACTTTACGTCTAAGGAGCAGGTTTTATAGAGAAAATCATGATCATAAATTTATGTGATACAAATTAAAAATGTTAAACATAGAACTTGCTGTTATTACTGTTTTCAAATTTTTCA
Source organism: Diplolepis rosae (assembly GCA_030998225.1). Lineage (NCBI taxonomy): Eukaryota > Metazoa > Arthropoda > Insecta > Hymenoptera > Diplolepididae > Diplolepis > Diplolepis rosae. Next base: position 915,493 of record JAPYXD010000710.1, read on the forward strand.
ATAAAGAGTTTTCACGTTGTAGCTTCGAAAAAATTTTACAATAATAATGCGGTTAAATTAATTTATAAATTATGAAATAATAATTACGTGAATGAATTATTTCAGTTAAAAGAGGATATGGAAAATTACGTAAAGTACTCTTTAACTGGGAAACCAATACAAATTAAAAAAGGTGTTTTTCCGCATTTTTTCGACTGCCAAAAACATCGTAGTAATAAGGAAACTCCAACTCCTCGACCTGCTTTTGTTAAACTCAACCGGAAAAGAGCAATTTTGGAAATTTTATCATTATAATGGTAAACTTAACGACTATCACTCTCTCAATGAAACTTTATTGGATATTATACTATTTAAATATTAAAAATTCAAGCAGTTAACAAATAATTCATGTCATTAGAACTAATTAAATTAAGAAACAAATGAACTAATATTTATAATGACGAATAATTAATTATTTATAAATCATTCAAACGAATTAATTTATATTTATATCATACATTTTACCAATAATATACCCATCTTCTTTAATAACGTAATAATAATTCAACTATGTACTAGATACATTAACTTATACATGAGTGATTTTTCATTATCATCAATTAGTAGTTTTTTCTTTTATTTGAATTGACAGAGTAGAATAATTATAATTTGTAACTTTTACTTACAAAGTGGCTTTGACACCACGGATTTCTGGTGCGGCATATTTAGGGTTAGATGTAAAATATTTCAACACCATAAACATAGAAATTTTTGGAAGACTTCCCGAGTCTGCTTTTACGAAGCCACTATCCACCTTAGGAGGCATTTTAACTAAATAAACCAATTTATTTATTATTTAGAACTTCACTTGCACTTGGTTTGCATGTTGCCGATACGAAAATACAACGGTTTGACGTCAGAGACGCTTGACCGCCAAAGCGGTCCGTTTCAAACGCTCATTATCATTGAATCCATCGCAAATCCACAATTAATGAGTAAAAAGAAAACGCTATTGTAATTATTTTTTATTTAATATAAACTTTAGATTGCATTTATAAAATTGCATAATTTTTTTGCATGCAAATTCCCAATTTTTGTAAACGAATTTTTATATGATATTAGGATAAAAGAATACGGTGTAGAAATAAAATTTAGGTTATCGTATATAGAATTTATATGGATTTATGAGTCCACACAGATTCAGTGCCATAAATTCATGAAGTATGAAAATAACTACAATTCATTAAAAATTATGAAAATCATAAAAAATGAAAAACTTATTTCATAGCTTGCAAAACAAGATAAATCAGTCCATTGTTGAATTCACATAAAGAATAAAGTTGTTGAATCAATTGCGGAACAATTCTACTGTAAAAGGAACACCACTCAACAACTTACGATTAAGATAGTTCATCGACGAAAATTATACCTCAGGCAAAAATGGATAATTTTACTTTACAGAATAGAAATATTAATATTGAAGGACTAATTTGAGAGAAAAAAGATTATTTTCCAAGAAAAAAATTTGAAACATAAAAGAATAATGCATTCAACAAATTATGTTTACCCGGAATTGTTTTCTTATCGCTACATACCAAATTTGTATATAAGAATTTTGTTTTGGAAAATGGATTTTTAATGGTTTCAGCCATTAAAGAATTTATTTCTAAAAATTGGGAAAAGTAAAGCTGTCATAAATCTTCTTCCTGAAAAAATGATTCGTGATTTATTTTTAGGTGCGCAACTAAGTTCCCGCTGTTTGTCAATAGATGGCTCCAGCAGTAAGTGCTGATAGATTTTGACATATCCAAAACGTCATGAACCCTGCTTAGATATATGGTAAACAAAACGTTTTGTCACATTAGTGATTTTTTTTCGCGTCATATACTTAAGGTTGTGTGAAAATGACTGATTTTGTGCCAAATAATCGTCATTTGCGGGAAGCGTTGATTTTTCTTCTTTTATTTAAATAAAACGGCGGCTGAAGTGCATAGAGAGCTACAAAAAGTTTATGGAGATGCTGCTCTAAGTGAAACAACGTGCCGTGATTGGTTCCGTCGCTTCAAAGGACGGTGATTTCGCTGTTGACGACCGTCCGCGTGAAGGAAGGCCAAAAACCTTGGAAGACGCTGATGTTATTTATTATGAGCTCTTGAAACCGAACGAAACCGTTACTGAGAAACGGTATCGAATGCAATTGATGCGTTTGAGCCGAGCACTGCGCGAAAAACAGCCACAATACGAGCAGATGCACGAAAAAGTGATTCTACAGCATGACAACGCTCGGCCTCACGTTGCCAAACCCGTTGAAACTTAACTGTTAACGCTCAAATCGGAAGTCCTACCCCACCCACCGTATTCCCCAGATATTGCACCGTCCGATTATTACTCGTTCCGGTCGATGACACATGGTCTGGCTGATCATCAATTCCGCTCATATGAAGATATCAAAAAATGGCTTGATTCGTGAACAGCCTCAAAAGATGAACACTTTTACCATAACGGTATTCGAGCTTTACCAGAAAGATGGGCAATACTTTGAATGATTCATTTGTAACCATTGTTTCACAATAAAGTTGCATTTTCATAAAAAAAACAGTAGGAACTTAGTTTCGCACCTAATAGAATCGCATAATTTTGTAAAATTCAATATGAAGCGATAAGGCAAAAAGTTCAGCAAAAATAAAATTTGTTAAATACATTATTTCCCTACATTTCAAATTTTTTTCATGGAAAATAATCGTTTCTCTTTCAAACTAGCCTTTCAATAATCATAATGATAATCTTAAAATTATAATTATCTATTTTTTTATTAATTTAACTTTGGATAAGACAGACATCTTCTTCTTCCCTTTTTATTCCTGTGCCTTCTGAACGGGAACCCCTTTCCTGTTCTTCCGAATCTTCTTACTCTTTTTTTTCTTTTTTATTTTGCACCAGGTGCCATTCCCCTCCCTCTTTAGGGGGCTGGCTCCTGGTGACCGTTGCGTATGAAGGCGAAGTATTGCCCTTTCCTTTCTTGAATTTTCGTTCCTCGGGAGGAGAGGGTGCTACCCTCTTCCCTCCCTTTTTGAGCGATATCGGGGTATCCTCCAGTGACGCTGAACGCGGTCTCTGGAGTACTCTTATTTTTCTGTTGATGGGGTGGGATTCCAGTTCTTTTTGGGATTCCACCCCGCTTTCAATCAGATGCTTATGGGTGTTGACCAGGCTGCCCAGCACTTCGGCAGCCTCCCCAACACTCATTTTCACTGGATGAGGGTTTTTCTTGGCATGCCCTCCTGGATGCAATTTGGAGCTGTTCGCAGCTTCTCCATTTTCTCACTTTGCTCCTTTAGGAGCTGGAGGCTCCCAAAGGCGCCTCGATCTCCGTATTCCCACTTTTATTTGTTAAGTTTTCCATGAATCATTTTACCAGCGCATCGTGCGTAGAGGAGCCGGTCGGAATAGTTGAGAACGGGTATACCCTCGGACCGAAGTCCCACCCCAGTTCCCTGTGGCCCAACCTCCGCTTAGCTGGTCCCGGAATACGCGGACAGATCGGACTCGCTCGAAGCAACAAAGCCTCCGACACCTGTGTTCAATTTGCACTACCTGATCAAGGTCCTGGATCTGCTACAATACTAGGTTGTTCAAAAAGTTTTGAAAGCGGAAATGAAAATACGTTTTTTTTTTGGTGAAATCACTTTTATTGCTCAGTAGGGGAGAAGCGGCGAAATTGGCGCACCTAATAGAAAGTGCGAGTTTAAAAAGAAAGTATATGACTAAAAATTATGAAAAAATATTTATTTAATAGCTGGATATCTTTTCTATACTTTCCAATGGATAAAGATTGCATTGAAAATTATTAAAGCAGGTTTTTATTCAGATTTCCGAAGGACAGCACCTGCGTCAATTTACCCGCCATATCGGGTAAATTGACGCACTAATATTATAATCTTCTCTTGCCACGTATTAGTTATATTTTCATAGATTTAGAATTACATTTCAGTAGCAAAGGTTGATGAAAAGAGGTAGTTATAATTTGAAACTAAATTTGAGATAGTATATCAAGATATGTGAAGTTTTTTATACCTTTATTCACATAAACCAGCCAAAGTTAAAATATATTTTATATTTGTACAATAAAATACTGGCAATTGTGGATATTTAAGTGAATATTCAAATTGACATCATTTTTATAGAGAATTATTTGAATTTGTAATCAGAAGTATATACAATTATTAACTTTAGAAGACTTATAAATAATAGAAACAATCAATCAAAAATACAAATTTTTTACTTACATTGCTTTCACATCTTAAAATCGAGAAAACTTTCAAAACACTGTCAGACTGCAAATTAATTATTAGAAATCGCTTTTAAAATCCCTTAATACCTCAAACTTAAAAAAAAATTTAACCACTGATTGTTCAAATGAATATAACCTTACAAAGTCGTTACATCAGTTTTGCGAACGCAGCCTTAAAAAATTATGAACAAAGCACACGATTTTTCGTAAAATTAAAGATCGCCAACAGAGAACTCGACGCGCTAGTGGACTCGGGTTCCACTAAATCCATTCTGGGTGAAGAAGAATTTAAGCAAGAGAATAAACATTTTGAAGTTGAAGATATTCTATTCCGGAATAGTAGCATAGAGTCAGTTTTTGGGCATGTGGCGCTACCTAGCATCCTAGATGTCGCCCAAAAATGCGTAGAGTTCAAAATGGTACCGAACTTTAAGTACCAATGTTTTATAGGTATGGATGCCATCCGAAAATTTAAAATAATTGTCGTGAGCGATATTGGTGAATCCAAGTCTTCATTGATTTCAGCACGAATTTCTGATTCAGATTTCTGTCGATTGCCCTTACTTATTGCATATATTTTGTTGTAGATTCTTTGATTTGTCTTTCTTGGTCGTCCAGATCGTTTTCTGTTAGTATTTTGTCCAGTTTCCCGATATCTTCTTATGGCCGTATGAACTGAACACAAAGATATTTTCAATATTTTGGCTATTTCTCGATTGTTTTTGCCTGTTTTTTGCAAAATAATGATTTCGGCCCGTTTCTCGATAGATATTTCCTTTCGCTTGACTATTTTCAATCTGGAAAAATACAATTCTGAGGCTATTTCAACGAAAAAGAGGGCACAATTATGCATAAACGCAACGACTGTCAAATTAACAGACTTACAGTTTTTTATGACACTTCAATGCACCAGACACGATAATACCATATTTTTTTGTTTTAATGATTTACATGTAACCTTTTAAACTGCAGCCGAATCGATTTTTGTCCGAAAAACAACTGAGAACCCAATGCGGCAGTTATGAACACTTTTCACGATTTTCGGCCATAGGCTATTTTCTTATAAATTTTGATGGAAATTTCAGTAAAATGCATTAAAAATGTCTTCAAATCGTAACGCTACGTTGAACGTACAAAACTACTGCAAATATGTGAATAATTTTTTAATACATGATACGATAAACTGACAAAAACAACTTTTTTTATCTTGTTCTAATACTTTCCGACTGTACTGTAAATTATAATAATATGAATAATAAAAAGTCTAAAGTACTTATAATACACAATAGAATATTATTATAATACTATAAATGTTAAATAACAATGATAACAACAGATATAATATGAAAAAATTTATAATATTAGATAGAATCCAGTGTATAAATGAAAGCGCGACGCTCTGTCCTCGTTTACGACGCGCATTTTGAAGTCCACGCTTGACCTGACTCGCGCGTCGATTCGAAAATCCGAATCAGCCTGGGTTCTGCAGTGATCAGCCGGGTGTTTTTTAAAAGAGAATTTATAGCTCTTTCGAATGAAATAGGTTCCGTTCATAAAAGCGATGGACCCGAATTCCATTAAATGCAAGTATTAATAAATTGTTATGGCATATAACGCAGGGGATGCGGGTTTGGCTGACAATCGATTATGATTAAACGATCTATAAGCGTAAGAAAAGAGTAGAATCTGTAGGTGAAGCAAATGCTTTTTATCTTTGCTTTGGAAAAAGCATTGTCCTTTATGATGTTTTATGTTGAAACTGTCGCATTATTACTTGCTAAAACATAAGATTTGATGATGGTAGTGGATTTCCTGATAATAGAGGAAGATTTTCGGAGAGCAATGATTTTTAGGAATCAAACGACAAAGATCCAGAATTTGAGGCACGCATAAAACGAAACAAGCGCGAATGCAATCCTATGTTAAAAAACAATTTATATTCCAGAAGGTAACCGTTGTTGTGGAGCACATTTGACAAAAGGTCGGTTTTTTGAAGAAGAATTAATTCGTTTACGTGTATATTCAAATTTCGCGACAGTAAAAGATTCAGAGCAATCGGAATTACTTGAAGGTTTGGCTATTGAATGTGACACAACCATTCTCGACAAAGTTGGAGACTTTTCTTTATCGGAAGAAAAATACACCTTTTTACAGGTTTGACATGGGAAGATAAAGGGTTTTCCAATAGGGACATAACAATTTTATCTATGAATAAAACACAAAAATATTTGAGACATTGAGTTCAAATTTATTGTGGGTGTAGTGCAAGCATTACATTGTATGAATGAAATTCGATATCGGTCATATGACCACCACGAACCCGTTTACAGCGGTCGATTCTTTGGACCCAATTTTCCACCACTCTGGCACACATTTCAACCGGAACGTTGGCAATTACGCGTTGGATGTTGTCTTTGAGGTCGTCTAAAGTTGCTGGCTTGTTGGCATAGGCTAGTGACTTTACATGGCCCTATAAAAAGAAATCCAATGGCGTTAGATCGCATGAATGAGGCGGCCATTCGACCGGACCATTTCTTGAGATATCACGTTCACCAAATTTGCCTTCCAATAAATCGATTGTGACGCGTGCTGTGTGGCTAGTGGCACCATCTTGTTGAAACCACATATTGTTGATGTCAAGTTCATCCAATTCTGACCACAAATAATCTTCCAATATAGCACGATAGCGCTCTCCATTAACGATAACATGACGGTCGTTTTCATCCACAAAAAAATACGGCCCAATCACAACTCCGGCATGAAAACCGCACTAAACAGTCACTTTTTGCGGATGCAACGGTGTCTCAAGAAACACATTTGGGTTTGTTGCTGACCAATAACGCATATTTTGCTTATTAACAAAGCCATTGTGCCAGAAATGAGCTTCATCGCTGAATATGATTTTTCGATGAAATTCTTGATTTTCATCAACCTTTGCCAGTGCCCGATTGGAGAAGTTTAGGCGTTTCAAATGATCAAGTCGCTTTAGTTCTTGAGTCAATTTCATCTTGAAAGCATGCAGGCCAAGATCTTTTCGCATAATACGCCACAGTGTCGTTTGAGCGATGCCCAATTCTTAAGAACGACGTGGAATCGACTGATTTGGCTCATTTTGAATCGATGCACTTACGGCTGCGATTATCTCTTCGCTTCGAGCAATACGACGTATTTTTGGCAACGGAACGTCCTATAGTGTAAATTTGGTCTCGAATTTATCCACTATAGCACGCACAGTCTATCGGGTGGGAGGATTATTACGGCCGAAAATCGAAGTAAGCGCTCTTAAAGTTGCGACTACTGACTCAGAATTTCGGTAGTAATTTTTAATAATTTCCAAACTTTGCTGGTTCGTGAACTTTACCATGATGAAAATGTTGACTTTAACTAACGTTTTGGCATTGACAGTTCATTAAAATTTCAGATCAGAAAACTCTAACAAAATAATTGTTGCAATTTTGCAATTACAATGAGAGCAACTTGTTTCAGACTATGCCGCTTCTATCATGAACTCTTAAAAAAGATGTCTTACCCTCCCGATTTGGATTGAACGCTATTTCTAGACGTGAGCTGTTTGATGATAACACCGCGGGAGTAAAACACAATACAAAATCAGGGGAAACAAAACTGCGGTAATCGTTGAGCAACTAGAAAATGGTTGCTCAGAAATTACCGTAGTTTTGCATGGACTTTGCGGCGGCAGATTCAAATTTCAAATTTCAAATTAATAAAATAATAAAAACACATTTTTCTAGAAACGCTGGTGTATCTAAATATCTCTTTAAATGAAATGCATTTAAACTTACATGAATTTTCCGTTTTTGTTTTGTTTTGTTTTTTTTTTTTGTTTCAAACGAAGCACTTCTCTTTACCAGATTTTTATTCAATCCTGCTCGGGATATATCAATAAAAATTACTTCTTTCTGCTACTACTTCTTCTGTCTGCTTGTCGTTAAGACGCGACGACAACAGTCTGATGCCACTAATTCACTTTTGTGAAAATTTCTACTAATTATTAGTGAAATTTCAGTATTTGGTTTAGCAATTCTGAAAATGTCACTGAAGTTTTAGTAAACAGTGTCTAATAATTAGTGGCAATTTTCCGAACTGGGAACATATCAGTTTGATTCCTGAGCTTAAGAACTTCGCAAAGCACTTTAGAAGTAGGTGTGTTTTCCGTTCAAATCAATTATTTATTTATTTCCTGGAATCATGAGAAATTAAAAAGAGTTTTATAAGAAATTACTCAGATTCAAAAAAATTCGTAAGAATTTGTAGGATTTATGAATTTTTCAATTTCAACAATTTATTGCATATTTTCATAGCTAGAAAAGTATTTGGACGTTTTTAAATTAATTCAAACGCGTTGAAAGGTATTCCACTGAATTCGTGACAACTATGCAGAATTCGAATAACGAGTACATCTTCATTCACTGGTAGCTGAGCCATCGACCTATCTTGACTCATTGAGTAAGAATTACGAAAATCACGAGAAATTTAGTACAATTCGGAGGAATTTACAGCATTCAAAAACCTTGAAATTCCAAATAATAGGATGTATCCAAAAGTGTTCAAGGCAATTTAAAGATGTTAAAGGGACTTCTAAAGGACTCAACAAAATTCAGCGAAAATGCCAAGAATTCAGCAGGATTGTACAGAATTCAAAAACGCATACATTTTTAACTACGGTAATTAACTCAGCCAGCAATGTTTTCTGATTTGGAAGCTACGAAAAAGATACTTGTTAATTTTTGAATCTCGTTTAAGTGTGAAGTTGCACCAAAGAATCAATACCTCTTACAAAAATAAACTGAGGAGAAATTATACGATCTGAACTTGCATTCTCACACTCTCTCAGCGATAGCATATAAACAGTCGTCTATCTAATGCATTTTTATGATTGGTCAATTTTAATTGCTAATTACTCAGTAATTATACACTTCACAAATTTTTTGCATTAGAATTTTTCATTCCATTTTTTTTTTTGGAATTCAAAAATATTAATATGTACCTTGAGTGCTGGCACACCCTGTATAACTATTAATAAATAAAAGTTTAAAAATACAATCAATTTTGAATAAGTGAATTGTTGCTATTATAATTCTGTGGTACATTTTGAGTTTAAAGGTGTCAAAGTTGATATAATAATTTTATTTTTTAGCTTTAAAAACTAAAAAAACATAATACCTGTCACTGAACGCAGTAGCTTTGCAGTACAGTGGTTCATCAATTGACATGTCTCCACCGTCAGGATTGACTATTCTTAGAATGAGACGAAAGTAGTTGTGTCTCACTCCAACCAATGGTCAACCTTGACGACGCTGGAGAAGTTCGGCTAATAGTGAACCGCTGCACTGTCTTCAATAACAGATATTACGTTTATTTAGTTTTTATTGCTAAGAAATAAAATTATTATATTAATTTCGATTCCTTCAAACTCAAAATGTACCGTAGGATCATAATAGCATCAATTTAAATGCTTTTTATGCTCCTCTTTTTCAAATAATTACGAGATCAGCGAATGGTCAGCGAATCCTCTGACCGCTCACTAGACCGAGTCCACTAGGGAATCTATGGGAACAGTCATATTTCCACAGAAGTCTTTGAATAACAAAAGCGTTTGCTTATTTTTTTGAAATGCAGAATGAAATAAAAGTAGTTTTGAAAACTGATACTACTTTGAGTAAAAAACCTCGATCTCTCTGTTCATTAAAGATAAAGCAATCATTAAACTTTGGACTCTTTAAACTTTTTGATTTTCTTCTGGTGGCCTTCTGAAAATTGTGTACAGCTTTTAGTAACTTTAGTTTCAATTTGAGTCGTCTTACAATGAATACCTTGTTTTAAAAACATTTTAAGTATTATACGGATACATTCGCTAGCAACAAGTTTTTCGCAAAAGTGTCGATCGCAAAAAGTACGGTACATTGAACAGTCCTTGTTAAATTTTTGAAGAAAAATGTCCTCTAGTGGAAATTTGTGACCGCTTTCTTCTAAAACTTTCCAAAAATAACTATGCACATTTTTTATTGATAGTACGACCGATTCGCTGGCGTAAGTTTTTTCCGATTGATTATTATTTAAATTATTATTAAGAAGTAATAACGTGTCTCTTTCCGTTACTTCTTGAGAAAATAGAGCTTTTTCACATGTATTACAATTTTTGGGTATGTCAATAGCATTTAATATATTTTTGGCAACGTAGGCGAGGTCGCAACTCCTTTAAAAAAATAGAGTAACAGTTTTTAAATCTGAAGAGGTTTGGTCTGTGAACAAAACCTCTTCTTCGAATGAAGAGATATTTGTTTCATAATCATCAATAATTAAGTTACATAGACTATCTAACTCTGCAGAACTGTCATCTCCGCAATTACTCTTCTCGCTGGTAGGTTGCGACAAATTATTGATAACAATTGTTTTTAGTGCAGCTGTAAACTGGAAGCAAGTGGGATTTGTGTTTGAAATGCCGTGTTGCCTAAGGTTGCAGAATAAATTTTCGAATGGAACTTGATTCAATGTACAACAACATACATATGAGAACCCTAATTTTTTCACCTGTGACCACAAGAAAATTATCGACTTCATGTTTATTAGCCAAACGTTAAGAAAGGAGTAATAATTTGTTACGTTTTTCCATAGTATTTTTTTGTCTTTGTGTCAAATTTCCGTTGCCAAAGTTTCCAAGTTGGGATTTCCTCTATCAAATGGGACCAAAGTGAAAAGAGAGGAGACTCATCAGTCACGCCACATTAATATTTTTAACCAATTGGACTTTTCAAAGTTGACCCATTCATTGAGACAAACAGGATATCTATTATATGAATGCATTCGGCAGTATTTAAAGCCTCTGTACACAATTCTCTTGAAGCTACGAAATATTCAATACTCCCTGCCATACTGTTACTCAATTGCGCAGGTGCCATTGCGACATTCATTTTGTAAAAGCTGTCGGCCTCCTTGAAATGTTTTGGTTTTCATTTAAATGATCAAAAAAACACGTATTGTCTCAATTGAAAAACCGTTGAAACATTAATAGAATTTCACACCTTACATATTTCAAATTTGTTTTTTCTTCATCAGGCGTTTCAATAAATAATATGAAGACATGTAGCCACATAAAAATAGGATATAAATAATGTGTGTTTAAAACAAACAGGCAGTTATTCTTTTATTTTATATTTTATTTTAATCTTATTTTGAATAACGTGCTTAGAGTTTAAAACAACCAGGCAGTTATTCTTTAATTTTATATTATATTTCAATCTTATTTTGAATAACGTGCTAAGTGTATAAAACAACCAGGCAGTTATTATTTTATATTATATTTTATTTCAATCTTATTTTGAATAACGTGCTGAGTGTTTAATACCAGCAGGCAGTAGTTCTTGATTTCAATTTTATTTCAATCTTACTTGAATAACGTGCTGTGTGTTTGATACAACCAGGCAGTTATTCCTGATTTTATTTCAATCATGTTTTGAATAACGTGCTGGGTGTTTAAAACAACCAGGCAGTTGTTCACGATTTTACATTTTATTTTAATCTTACATGAATAACGTGATGTGTGTTTAAAACAACCAGGTAGTTATTCTTCAATTTTATATTTTATTGCAATCTTATTTTGAATAACGTGCTGTATGTTTAATACAACCAGGCAGCTGTTCTTGATTTTATATTTTATTTCAATCTTATTTTGAATAAAGTGATGAGTGTTTAATACAACCAGGCAGTTGTTCTTGATTAATTATTTTATTCCTATCTTGTTTTAATAACGTGCTGAGTGTTTAAAACCACCAGGCAGTTGTTCTTTGATTTTATATTTTATTTCAATCTTATTTTTAAATAACGTGCTGAGTGTTTAATACAACCAGGCAGTTATTATTTTATATTATATTTTATTCCAATCCTATCTTTAATAACGTGCTGTGTGCTTAATACGACCAGGTAGTTATTCTTGATTTTACTTCAATTTTGTTTTGAATAAAGTGCTGAGTGTTTAATACAACCAGGCAGTTATTCTTGGTTTTATATTTTATTCCTATCTTATTTTGAATAACGCGCTGAGTGTTTAATACAACCAGGCAGTTATTATTTTATATTATATTTTATTCCAATCCCATTTTGAATAACGTGATGAGTGTTTAATACAACCAGGCAGTTATTCTTGAATGTACTTCGAATTTGTTTTGAATAGCGTGCTAAGTGTTTAATACAACCAGGAAGTTATTCTTGATTTCATATTTTATTCCTACCTCATTATGAATAACGTGCGGAGTGTTTAATACAACCCGGCAGTCGTTCTTAAATTTCATATTTTATTTCAATCTTATTTTGAATAACGTGATCAGTGTTTAATACAACCAGGCAGTTGTTCTTGATTAATTATTTTATTCCTATTTTGTTTTAATAACGTGCTGAGTGTTAAAAACCACCAGGCAGTTGTTCTTTGATTTTATATTATATTCCATTCTAATCCTATTTTGAATAACGTGCTGTGTGCTTAATACAACCAGGCAGTTATTATTTTATATTATATTTTATTCCAATCCTATCTTTAATAACGTGCTGTGTGCTTAATACGACCAGGTAGTTATTCTTGATTTTACTGCAATTTTGTTTTGAATAAAGTGCTGAGTGTTTAATACAACCAGGCAGTTATTCTTGGTTTTATATTTTATTCCTATCTTATTTTGAATAACGCGCTGAGTGTTTAATACAACCAGGCAGTTATTATTGATTTTACTTCAATTTTTTTTTTAATGCCGGGCTGTGTGCTTAATACAACCAGGCATTTATTATTTTATATTATATTTCATTCTAATCCTATTTTGAATAACGTGCTGTGTGCTTAATACAACCAGCCAGTTATTATTTTATATTATATTTTATTCCAATCCTATCTTTAATAACGTGCTGTGTGCTTGAAACGACCAGGCAGTTATTCTTGATTTTACTTCAATTTTGTTTTGAATAAACAAGTTATTCTTGGTTTTATATTTTATTCCTATCTTATTTTGAATAACGCGCTGAGTGTTTAATACAACCAGGCAGTTATTATTTTATATTATATTTTATTCCAATCCTATTTTGAATAACGTTCTCAGTGTTTAATACAACCCGGCAGTTGTTCGTTGATTTTATATTTTATTCCAATCTTATTTTTGAATAACGTGCTGAGTGTTCAATACAACCACGCAGTTATTATTTTATATTATATTTTATTCCAATCCTATTTTTAATAACGTGCTGTGTGCTTAATACGACCAGGCAGTTATTCTTGATTTTACTTCAATTTTGTTTTGAATAACGTTTGTTAACGTTTGCAGTTGTTCGTTAATTTTATATTTTATTTAATACTTATTTGTGAATAACGTGCTAAGTGTTTAATACAACCAGGCAGTTATTCTTGATTTAATATTTTATTCTAATCCTATTTTGAATAACGTGATGAGTGTTTAATACAACCAGGCAGTTATTATTTTATATTATATATTATTCCAATCCTATTTTTAATAACGTGCTCAGTGTTTAATACAACCCGGCAGTTATTCTTGATTTTCTATTTGATTCTTATATTATGTTGAATAACGTGCTGAGTGTTTAATACAACCCGGCAGTTATATTTGATTTTATTTCAATTTTGTTTTAAATATCATGCTGTGTGCTTAATACAACCAGGCAGTTATTATTTTATATTATATTTTATTCCAATCCCATTTTGAATAACGTGCTGTGTGCTTAATAGAACCAGGCAGTTATTCTTGATTTTACTTCAATTTTGTTTTGAATAACGTGCTGAGTGTTTAATACGACCAGGCAGTTATTCTTGATTTTATATTTTATTCCTATCTTATTTTGAATGACGTGCTGAGTGTTTAATACAACCAGGCTGTTATTCTTGATTTTACTTCAATTTCGTTTTGAATAACGTGCTGAGTGTTTAATACAACCAGGCACTTATTCTTGATTTTACTTCAATTTTGTTTTGAATAACGTGATGAGTGTTTAATACAACCAGGCAGTTATTATTTTATATTATATTTTATTCCAATCCTATTTTGAACAACGTGCTCAGTGTTTAATACAACCCGGCAGTTGTTCGTTGATTTTATATTTTATTTCATTCTTATTTGTGAATAGCGTGCTAAGTGCTTAATACAACCAGGCAGTTATTCTTGATTTTACTTCAATTTTGTTTTGAATAACGTGCTGAGTGTTTAATACAACCAGGCAGTTATTCTTGATTTTACTTCAATTTTGTTTTGAATAACGTGCTGAGTGTTTAATACAACCAGGCAGTTATTCTTGATTTTATATTTTATTCCTTACCTATTTTGAATAACGTGCTGAGTGTTTAATACAACCAGGCAGTTATTCTTGATTTTTTATTATATTTTATATTTTTTTTTTTTTTTTTTTTTTTTTTTTTGGTGAGGAGGAAAAATGGCAAAATCTTTTATAGACGTTGTACAGGACTCTCCTAGGACGGGTCTAGGCATACCTGTTAAAACCAGAAAACCCCCTCTCTCGAACCAATACACCACCCGCGGAACCGCCTTTCGGCTTTGAACTTCACGGGTGGTTGGTTCCATTAAAGTCGCGTGCGACTCTTCCGTCATCCGTTCGCTCGGAACATCCACCCGCGGCCACCCGCCCACTAGGACAACCGACCAGCCGCGCCACCCAGGGGAGAAACAAACAGATTCCTCCCCCGAACGACGCGGACAGTCAAGTCTACCCGAGACGCAGGACCGCGGGCGCAGGCCCCGATGCGATTTCTACTGGCCCTCCCCGTTGTTTCACTCCCGACGCCCATCAAGCTCCCTCGTCTTCATCACAAGTGTGACGAATGACTCGATGAGCGTCCAGAACCGCTCAGACTGGAGCATGAGGGGGACCATCGTGTCAGGAGTAAGTTCGGAACCCACCGCCTGACCGAGGACCCCCCTAGCCACACCCCATTTTGCGCAGACGAAGAGTGCGTGCTCTGCGTTATCCACCGGGGAATCGCAGTAGCAACACGTCTCCTCGTCTCTCTTCTTAAAGCGCCTCAGGTACGCGTTAAAACAGCCATGGCCCGAGAGCGCTTGTGCCAAGTAAAAGCCGACTTCCCCGTGCTTTCTGTTCAGCCAGGTGGCGAGCTCCGGGATCAGGCGGTAGGTCCATCTCTCTGTCTGCTCACCATGCCATCTCATCTGCCATTTCTCGACGAGTCTGCGCCTTCCATCCTTGCGAATGGCCTCCTTCGCGCGAGCGATTTCCTGCAGGTCGGCGCAGGTAAGCTCCTTGCGAAGCTGAAAGGTTTCCTGCCTTTCCTCCGCCAATAAATCTATTGGCGGGACGCTCGCCAGGACCAGCACAGCGCTCGTCGAGATAGTTCTATATGCCGAAACTATTCTCAGCGCGACAAGTCTCTGCGCCGAGAACAGCTTCTTCTGAATAGCATGGTTTTGCAAGGCATTGGCCCAGACCGGAGCTGCATAAAGCAGCTTCGAATGGACCACGCTCGCCACCAATCTTCTTTTCGCTTCCCTGGGTCCACCAATGTTTGGCATAAGCCGGGCCAAGTTTGCTCCACATTGGATGGCTTTGGCGGCTGCGATCTTTAGGTGTTCGCCAAAGCTAAGCCTACGATCCAGCTGCACCCCCAGGTACTTAATGCTTGTTTTCCACTCGACTTCATGCTCTCCGAGAACGATCCTCGGGTATTGGAAGGATCTCCTGTCCGTAACGAGCAAAGCCTCGGTTTTCTCAGGGGCCAATTTAAGACCTCTGCCATCCAACGAGCGCTTCGCTCGCCACAGACTTTCATTGATCCTCAGCTCTAGGATTCCGACGTCGTCAGCGGCGCACACGACAAGTGCGTCATCCGCGAAGCCGACGATGCTCGTTCCAGCAGGCAGGTCCATGCGCAGGAAATCATCGTACATGACGTTCCAAACGAGTGGACCCACCCGCGACCCTTGAGGGGCGCCACATGTCATCTCCTCCTTGAGAGACCATTTGTCGCCCTCATATATCACCCACCTGTCGCTCAGATAGTCATCTATCATTCGCAACAGGTAGTCTGGAACCTTTTTCCGCACCATCGCCTCGATGCAGATGTTCCATCTCGCGGTATTGAACGCATTGCGTATGTCAATGCTAATCAACGCACAGAATCCCTTACGCTTACCAGTTCCTTTTCTTGCATTTGTGGCGATGTTAACCACAGCTTGGATGGCGTCCACCGTGGACCTGCCTTTCCTGAATCCGAACTGGTTTTCCGAGAGCCCGTTCTCCCCGACCAAGAGAGCCTGAAGCCGTTGTAGAATCAACTCCTCCAGAAGCTTCCCCATCGTATCCAATAGGCATATTGGTCTATACGACGAGGCGACCCCTAGAGGTTTGTTGCCCTTCCTCAGCAGGACCAACCTCTGCTTCTTCCAATCTGCGAAGAACCTCTCCTCCCGAAGACAGGAGTTAAAGGCTTCTAGGAGGATCTCTGGGTACGCCCCGATCACCTCTTTGAGGATCTCGTTCGGCACCCCGTCGATACCTGGCGCTGTATTTGCCTTAAGCCTTCCACCCGCTCTCTTTAGTTCTTCGAGAGTGAAGAGTTCTTCGCGCCGGACCACGCAGGAACTTCGGTCCTGTCTTTGGAACGGCTCCACGTGTGGAAACAAGCTACACACAATGTACTGGCCTCGATCGGGATTATCCAGGCCCGGGGTCTTTCTTCTAGCCACCAATCTCTTGGTGACTATTTTGAAGGCGAGACCCCATGGGTCCTTCTCGACCTCACCGATCAAGTCTTTCCAGCATTGAAGTCGGCTTTTCTTTATGCCTCGCTTCAAAGCTGTTTTTGCCCCTTTCCATGCCTCGTGCAGCGTAGCATCCCCCTTTGAACGGGTGAATTTTCGCCGCGCTGCGAGGCATTCTCGACGTAGGGCTGCCAACTGGTCGTTCCACCAGTACATCGAACCCTTGGCTTGCCTGCGCTCACGGCGAGGCATCGAGTAGTCGCAAGCCGCGACCACCTTCTGCCTCACCGAGCGCACAGCAGCTTCAAACGACCCAGCAGGGCAGACCCAACCAAGCTCATCGATGAGCCTGGTTTCTTCGAGGTGTTCGCGAAGTCTTTCCCTGCTGAGTCGTCTCGTGTTCCAGGAGGGGCTCCTTCCTTCGCCGCCCCTACCCTTATCCACCGCCTGACACCGTTGTTCTAGTGTGAATTCGATGCACCGGTGGTCACTCAAGGTTATTACCTCGAGGACCGACCAGTCGCTTATCCTTGAAGCGAGGCGAGGTGCGGCAATTGTGAGATCAATTATTGACCCCCCCGCTCCTCGTCTGTACGGAAAATCCCCGCCCTGATTCAAGACGATCAGTTCGTTCCTAGCGACCATCTCGCCAACCAAGATTCCCCTCCTATCTAGGCGGGCTTCACCCCACTCGGGCGACTTACTGTTGAAGTCCCCCCCTATGAGGGATCGCCCGATGGCCTCACGGAGGCTTTCCTCAAGGAGGAGGATCTGGGTCTCAAAGACATCGAAGGGATCGCCGGGGGAGAAGTAGCAGCTGTACACACGCACACCCGCCACCTCCACCCAGACGAACCCCGCGTCGGTCTCCGGGAAGTCCCCGACGCCCAAATCAGGGTTACAAACAAGGATGCCGGCCCTCCTTGATGCATCCTGATACCAAGCAGAGTTATCGGACCACTTGTACTGCTCACTAATGAGCAGCACATCAGCCCTCCTCTCCCTGGCAGTCTGCATCAGGAGGTCCTGGGCATCCTTCCCCCTTCCGAGGTTGAGCTGCAGGAACTTCAATTCCTGTCTCTCAACCTCTGAAGCTCTTCCCGGAAGACCGGGCAGGAGCCGCTCCCCGACACATGGGCGACATCTTTTTCGCCCCTGTCTGCACATGACAGGCACCTTGGTGGTGCCTTACAGGTCCCGGCCAAGTGTCCCGTGGCGCCGCACCTCCAACAGGCGTTTTTCCTGTCGGGGTTGCTGCAGCCCCGGGACCCGTGGCCGTACCCAAGGCACCTGAAGCAGCGGGCGACTTCCAGGTGTTCGGGAATGCGGCACTCTACCCACCCGATCCTCAACTTACCTAGCTGAAGCAGACGCGCGGCGTCTGCCTCAGCCAGCCGGATCACTGCAGTCTTCACCCCACCAAAGCGGGTGAAGAGCCTGCAGGACCCCTCAAAAGCCGGTCTGCCCAATGCCAAGCACAGGGCAGACACAACCTCTTCTTTTGCAACGGTCTCGTCGAGGTCCCTAATTTCGAGGGACCTCGTCGAGACCAGGGCTGAAATTTGCGCCCTTTCCCCGACCGCCAGGTCGAGCTCCTTTCCGAAGGCCGAAACGTCTCCCCCCTTTTTGAGGACCAAAAGGACTTCTTCCTTCCTGGTCCTCCGGATAGACAGGACCTCAAGTCCTGCCTTCCGGGGGTCGACCTTCGCCTTCATTTCCCTCAAGATGTCGGCGTAGGACTGGCCGTCCTTCGCCGACACCTTGATGGCGTCGCCCGACCTCGCGGCCGGGGAGCGCCTCGGCAACTTTCCCTTTGTTTTGTGTTCCTGCGCGGAGGGCACAGGAACCTCTTTCTTCTTCTTCTCTTTTTTCTTCTTTTTCTTCTTCTCCACCAGCTGCCAGTCCCCATCCTTTTGTGGGGTCTGGCCTCTGGTGGCCGCGGCATAAGACGGCGATATGCCGCCCTTCCCTTTCTTGGGAAGCCGATCTTCGGGGGGAGAAGGAGCAACCCTCTTCTCCCCCTTTGTCAGCTTCTTGGGGGTATCTCCCAGAGACGCAGAGCGCAGTCTCCGGAAGATACCCATCTTTTTTGAGGCGGGGTGGGATTCCAGCTTCTTCTGGATTTCCATCCCGCTTTCTACAAGACATTTATGGGTGTTGAGCATTCCGCTCAACACCTCTGATGCCTCGTTAACACTGTCCTTTACGTGGCCAGGGTTATTTCTCAGCATACCCTGCTGGATGACACTGAGAGCCCTGGCCAACTTTTCCATTTTTGCACTTTGCTCCTTCAGGAGCTGAAGGACGTCTTTCCATCCCTCAGCCCCTGGAGAAGTGTGTGAGGGCGTATCTGACGCCTTCAACTCTTCACCTCCTTTATTTTTTAAAATATTCATATCAAAACTGTCGTGACTTAAGACGGTTCGCCCATCATGAGAGCCCTACCGCGGTAGGGCTACTATCCCCGCCTATATGGATCCCTAGTTATGTGCGCCGAAACCGAGAAGCGGCTTATCGGATGGTCGATCCTATCGGCACATTAGATGAAACTAGTAAAAGGTTACGGGATAGGCCCGCGCCATAATGATGCTAAAGGTTTAACGTCACCCCTATCGACCGAGCGGTGCCGAGTCCGCCCCGACACCTGACCCGGACTTCAGGCTAGACGGTGTGCGATTTATCCTACGCAGTGTCGGATATAAGGAAATACTGACCAGGTAATCCTTCATTCCTGCGCCCGGACGTCCATGATTTCAACCCCGACATTGGCTCCAGACAGTAGGATCGTGAGCGGTTTTCCCAGATTAACATGTGGTTTCACGGGATCTTTGCCCTTCGCGGTCGAACACCGGAGGGACTTACGGTTACCCATATTACTTCCACAGAGGTGAGGTACTGACATCGCGTCCTACCCTGGTCGAGAGGCTACTACTCCTCCCTTGGCTAGTCTATCGGGAATATCCACCAGGCGCCGGCCGCAGCCTCATTCACTCAGCGTCCCATTCATTCTGGTGTGTGTGGGTGTCGGTGTCGTGCATGTGATTGTAGTGTGACCGCAAGAGTGCACGCGGGAAGTTCAGCGTCATCGCCGCATACGTATTTGGGGCGATACCCCGATTAAGGGGCCCCCCGCATTCACTCCATGTACGTTCATTCGGCATCAAGAGACCTGTTCATGGTCCCCTGATGCTTTCGCTCCACACCGCGTCCTCACGCGCTTGAAAGTCGCAGAACAACCGTCGTGGCACGTGCGCCCGGCAGGCCCATAACTAGGGAAAAGCCCGTCTATAGGGCTCCCTTGGCAGCCATCCTGACGGCAACAGCCCTACTGCTGGCAGAGTCCTTGCGGCTACTACCGTTGGTGGGCTGCAGGACGCGTCTGCTCCGTGCTTGGACTCATGCGTTCACCTCGGCGAGACCCTGCCCGCCCACAGAACGCTCTCTTGGTTGTTAGGTGTGTTGTGTTTAGTGTCGCTGTAATGTGTTGTGTCATGTTGCTGTCTGTGTGCCCCCTCCTCCTTTCTCATCCGGGCTTGGGACCGGCAATGGCGGAGTTTTCCTGTTATATTTTGAATAACGTGTTGGGGGCTTAATACAACCAGGAAATTATTCTTGATTTCATATTTTATTCCTACCTCATTATGAATAACGTGCGGAGTGTTTAATACAACCCGGCAGTTGTTCGTTGATTTTATATTTTATTTCATTCTTATTTGTGAATAGCGTGCTAAGTGCTTAATACAACAAGGCAGTTATTCTTGATTTTATATTTTATTCCTATCCTATTTTTAATAACGTGCTGTGTGCTTAATACAACCAGGCAGTTATTCTTGATTTTACTTCAATTTTGTTTTGAATAACGTGCTGAGTGTTTAATACGACCAGGCAGTTATTCTTGATTTTATATTTTATTCCTATCTTATTTTGAATAATGTGCTGAGTGTTTAATACAACCAGGCTGTTATTCTTGATTTTACTTCAATTTTGTTTTGAATAACGTGATGAGTGTTTAATACAACCAGGCAGTTATTCTTGATTTTATATTTTATTCCTATCCTATTTTGAATAGCGTGCTAAGTGTTTAATACAACCAGGCAGTTATTATTTTATATTATATTTTAATCCAATCCTATTTTGAAAAACGTGCTCAGTGTTTAATACAACCCGGCAGTTGTTCGTTGATTTTATATTTTATTTCATTCTTATTTGTGAATAGCGTGCTAAGTGCTTAATACAACAAGGCAGTTATTCTTGATTTTATATTTTATTCCTATCCTATTTTTAATAACGTGCTGTGTGCTTAATACAACCAGGCAGTTATTCTTGATTTTACTTCAATTTTGTTTTGAATAACGTGCTGAGTGTTTAATACGACCAGGCAGTTATTCTTGATTTTATATTTTATTCCTATCTTATTTTGAATAACGTGCTGAGTGTTTAATACAACCAGGCTGTTATTCTTGATTTTACTTCAATTTTGTTTTGAATAACGTGCTGAGTGTTTAATACAACCAGGCAGTTATTCTTGATTTTACTTCAATTTTGTTTTGAATAACGTGATGAGTGTTTAATACAACCATGCAGTTATTCTTGATTTTATATTTTATTCCTATCCTATTTTGAATAGCGTGCTAAGTGTTTAATACAAACAGGCAGTTATTATTTTATATTATATTTTATTCCAATCCTATTTTGAAAAACGTGCTCAGTGTTTAATACAACCCGGCAGTTGTTCGTTGATTTTATATTTTATTTCATTCTTATTTGTGAATAGCGTGCTAAGTGCTTAATACAACCAGGCAGTTATTCTTGATTTTATATTTTATTCCTATCCTATTTTTAATAACGTGCTGTGTGCTTAATACAACCAGGCAGTTATTCTTGATTTTACTTCAATTTTGTTTTGAATAACGTGCTGAGTGTTTAATACGACCAGGCAGTTATTCTTGATTTTATATTTTATTCCTATCTTATTTTGAATAACGTGCTGAGTGTTTAATACAACCAGGCTGTTATTCTTGATTTTACTTCAATTCTGTTTTGAATAACGTGCTGAGTGTTTAATACAACCAGGCAGTTATTCTTGATTTTACTTCAATTTTGTTTTGAATAACGTGATGAGTGTTTAATACAACCATGCAGTTATTCTTGATTTTATATTTTATTCCTATCCTATTTTGAATAGCGTGCTAAGTGTTTAATACAAACAGGCAGTTATTATTTTATATTATATTTTATTCCAATCCTATTTTGAAAAACGTGCTCAGTGTTTAATACAACCCGGCAGTTGTTCGTTGATTTTATATTTTATTTCATTCTTATTTGTGAATAGCGTGCTAAGTGCTTAATACAACCAGGCAGTTATTCTTGATTTTATATTTTATTCCTATCTTATTTTGAATAACGTGCTGAGTGTTTAATACAACCAGGCTGTTATTCTTGATTTTACTTCAATTTTGTTTTGAATAACGTGCTGAGTGTTTAATACAACCAGGCAGTTATTCTTGATTTTACTTCAATTTTGTTTTGAATAACGTGCTGAGTGTTTAATACAACCAGGCAGTTATTCTTGATTTTACTTCAATTTTGTTTTGAATAACGTGATGAGTGTTTAATACAACCAGTCAGTTATTCTTGATTTTATATTTTATTCCTATCCTATTTTGAATAGCGTGCTAAGTGTTTAATACAACCAGGCAGTTATTATTTTATATTATATTTTAATCCAATCCTATTTTGAAAAACGTGCTCAGTGTTTAATACAACCCGGCAGTTGTTCGTGGATTTTATATTTTATTTCATTCTTATTTGTGAATAGCGTGCTAAGTGCTTAATACAACCAGGCAGTTATTCTTGATTTTATATTTTATTCCTATCCTATTTTTAATAACGTGCTGTGTGCTTAATACAACCAGGCAGTTATTCTTGATTTTACTTCAATTTTGTTTTGAATAACGTGCTGAGTGTTTAATACGACCAGGCAGTTATTCTTGATTTTATATTTTATTCCTATCTTATTTTGAATAACGTGCTGAGTGTTTAATACAACCAGGCTGTTATTCTTGATTTTACTTCAATTTCGTTTTGAATAACGTGCTGAGTGTTTAATACAACCAGGCACTTATTCTTGATTTTACTTCAATTTTGTTTTGAATAACGTGATGCGTGTTTAATACAACCAGGCAGTTATTATTTTATATTATATTTTATTCCAATCCTATTTTGAACAACGTGCTCAGAGTTTAATACAACCCGGCAGTTGTTCGTTGATTTTATATTTTATTTCATTCTTATTTGTGAATAGCGTGCTAAGTGCTTAATACAACAAGGCAGTTATTCTTGATTTTATATTTTATTCCTATCTTATTTTGAATAACGAGCTGAGTGTTTAATACAACCAGGCAGTTATTCTTGATTTTACATCAATTTTGTTTTGAATAACGTGCTGAGTGTTTAACACGACCAGGCAGTTATTCTTGATTTTATAATTTATTCCTATCGTATTTTGAATAACGTGCTGAGTGTTTAATACAACCAGGCTGTTATTCTTGATTTTACTTCAATTTTGTTTTGAATAACGTGCTGAGTGTTTAATACAACCAGGCAGTTATTCTTGATTTTACTTCAATTTTGTTTTGAATAACGTGATGAGTGTTTAATACAACCATGCAGTTATTCTTGATTTTATATTTTATTCCTATCCTATTTTGAATAGCGTGCTAAGTGTTTAATACAAACAGGCAGTTATTATTTTATATTATATTTTATTCCAATCCTATTTTGAAAAACGTGCTCAGTGTTTAATACAACCCGGCAGTTGTTCGTTGATTTTATATTTTATTTCATTCTTATTTGTGAATAGCGTGCTAAGTGCTTAATACAACCAGGCAGTTATTCTTGATTTTATATTTTATTCCTATCTTATTTTGAATATCGTGCTGTGTGCTTAATACAACCAGGCAGTTATTATTTAATATTATATTTTATTCCTATCTTATTTTGAATAACGTGCGGAGTGGTTAATAAAACCCGGCAGTTATATTTGATTTTACTTCAATTTTGTTTTGAATAAAGTGCTGAGTGTTTAATACAACCAGGCGTTTATTCTTGACTTTACTTCAATTTTGTTTTGAATAACGAGCTGAGTGTTTAATACAACCAGGCAGTTATTCTTGATTTTACATCAATTTTGTTTTGAATAACGTGCTGAGTGTTTAACACGACCAGGCAGTTATTCTTGATTTTATAATTTATTCCTATCGTATTTTGAATAACGTGCTGAGTGTTTAATACAACCAGGCTGTTATTCTTGATTTTACTTCAATTCTGTTTTGAATAACGTGCTGAGTGTTTAATACAACCAGGCAGTTATTCTTGATTTTACTTCAATTTTGTTTTGAATAACGTGATGAGTGTTTAATACAACCATGCAGTTATTCTTGATTTTATATTTTATTCCTATCCTATTTTGAATAGCGTGCTAAGTGTTTAATACAAACAGGCAGTTATTCTTGATTTTATATTTTATTCCTATCCTATTTTGAATAGCGTGCTAAGTGTTTAATACAAACAGTCAGTTATTCTTGATTTTATATTTTATTCCTATCCTATTTTGACTAGCGTGCTAAGTGTTTAATACAAACAGTCAGTTATTCTTGATTTTATATTTTATTCCTATCCTATTTTGAATAGCGTGCTAAGTGTTTAATACAACCCGGCAGTTGTTCGTTGATTTTATATTTTATTTCATTCTTATTTGTGAATAGCGTGCTCAGTGCTTGATACAACAAGGCAGTTATTCTTGATTTTATATTTTATTCCTTACCTATTTTGAATAACGTGCTGAGTGTTTAATACAACCAGGCAGTTATTCTTGATTTTATATTTTATTCCTTACCTATTTTGAATAACGTGCTGAGTGTTTAATACAACCAGTCAGTTATTCTTGATTTTATATTTTATTCCTATCCTATTTTGAATAGCGTGCTAAGTGTTTAATACAACCAGGCAGTTATTCTTGATTTTATATTTTATTCCTTACCTATTTTGAATAACGTGCTGAGTGTTTAATACAACCCGGCAGTTGTTCGTTGATTTTATATTTTATTTCATTCTTATTTGTGAATAGCGTGCTCAGTGCTTGATACAACAAGGCAGTTATTCTTGATTTTATATTTTATTCCTATCTTATTTTGAATAACGTGCTGATTGTTTAATACAACCAGGCAGTTATTCTTGATTTCATATTTTATTCCTACCTCATTATGAATAACGGGCGGAGTGTTTAATACAACCCGGTGGTTGTTCGTTGATTTTATATTTTATTTCATTCTTATTTGTGAATAGCGTGCTAAGTGCTTAAACAACCAGGCAGCTGTTCTTGATTTTATATTTTATTTCAATCTTATTTTGAATAAAGTGATGAGTGTTTAATACAACCAGGCAGTTGTTCTTGATTAATTATTTTATTCCTATCTTGTTTTAATAACGTGCTGAGTGTTTAAAACCACCAGGCAGTTGTTCTTTGATTTTATATTTTATTTCAATCTTATTTTTAAATAACGTGCTGAGTGTTTAATACAACCAGGCAGTTATTATTTTATATTATATTTTATTCCAATCCTATCTTTAATAACGTGCTGTGTGTTTGATACAACCAGGCAGTTATTCCTGATTTTATATTTTATTCCTATCCTATTTTGAATTGCGTGCTAAGTGTTTAATACAAACAGTCAGTTATTCTTGATTTTACATTTTATTCCTTACCTATTTTGAATAACGTGCTGAGTGTTTAATACAACCAGGCAGTTATTCTTGATTTTTTATTTTATTCCTTAGCTATTTTGAATAACGTGCTAAGTGTTTAATACAACCAGGCAGTTATTCTTGATTTAATATTTTATTCTAATCCTATTTTGAATAACGTGATGAGTGTTTAATACAACCAGGCAGTTATTATTTTATATTATATATTATTCCAATCCTATTTTTAATAACGTGCTCAGTGTTTAATACAACCCGGCAGTTGTTCGTTGATTTTATATTTTATTTCATTCTTATTTGTGAATAGCGTGCTAAGTGCTTAATACAACAAGGCAGTTATTCTTGATTTTATATTTTATTCCTATCCTATTTTGAATAGCGTGCTAAGTGTTTAATACAACCAGGCAGTTATTATTTTATATTATATTTTATTCCAATCCTATTTTGAAAAACGTGCTCAGTGTTTAATACAACCCGGCAGTTGTTCGTTGATTTTATATTTTATTTCATTCTTATTTGTGAATAGCGTGCTAAGTGCTTAATACAACAAGGCAGTTATTCTTGATTTTATATTTTATTCCTATCTTATTTTGAATAACGAGCTGAGTGTTTAATACAACCAGGCAGTTATTCTTGATTTTACATCAATTTTGTTTTGAATAACGTGCTGAGTGTTTAACACGACCAGGCAGTTATTCTTGATTTTATAATTTATTCCTATCGTATTTTGAATAACGTGCTGAGTGTTTAATACAACCAGGCTGTTATTCTTGATTTTACTTCAATTTTGTTTTGAATAACGTGCTGAGTGTTTAATACAACCAGGCAGTTATTCTTGATTTTACTTCAATTTTGTTTTGAATAACGTGATGAGTGTTTAATACAACCAGGCAGTTATTCTTGATTTTATATTTTATTCCTATCCTATTTTGAATAGCGTGCTAAGTGTTTAATACAAACAGGCAGTTATTATTTTATATTATATTTTATTCCAATCCTATTTTGAAAAACGTGCTCAGTGTTTAATACAACCCGGCAGTTGTTCGTTGATTTTATATTTTATTTCATTCTTATTTGTGAATAGCGTGCTAAGTGCTTAATACAACCAGGCAGTTATTCTTGATTTTATATTTTATTCCTATCTTATTTTGAATATCGTGCTGTGTGCTTAATACAACCAGGCAGTTATTATTTTATATTATATTTTATTCCAATCCCATTTTGAATAACGTGCTGTGTGCTTAATAGAACCAGGCAGTTATTCTTGATTTTACTTCAATTTTGTTTTGAATAACGTGCTGAGTGTTTAATACGACCAGGCAGTTATTCTTGATTTTATATTTTATTCCTATCTTATTTTGAATGACGTGCTGAGTGTTTAATACAACCAGGCTGTTATTCTTGATTTTACTTCAATTTTGTTTTGGATAACGTGCTGAGTGTTTAATACAACCAGGCACTTATTCTTGATTTTACTTCAATTTTGTTTTGAATAACGTGATGAGTGTTTAATACAACCAGGCAGTTATTATTTTATATTATATTTTATTCCAATCCTATTTTGAACAACGTGCTCAGTGTTTAATACAACCCGGCAGTTGTTCGTTGATTTTATATTTTATTTCATTCTTATTTGTGAATAGCGTGCTAAGTGCTTAATACAACAAGGCAGTTATTCTTGATTTTATATTTTATTCCTATCCTATTTTGAATAGCGTGCTAAGTGTTTAATACAACCAGGCAGTTATTATTTTATATTATATTTTATTCCAATCCTATTTTGAAAAACGTGCTCAGTGTTTAATACAACCCGGCAGTTGTTCGTTGATTTTATATTTTATTTCATTCTTATTTGTGAATAGCGTGCTAAGTGCTTAATACAACAAGGCAGTTATTCTTGATTTTATATTTTATTCCTATCTTATTTTGAATAACGTGCTGAGTGTTTAATACAACCAGGCAGTTATTCTTGATTTTACATCAATTTTGTTTTGAATAACGTGCTGAGTGTTTAATACGACCAGGCAGTTATTCTTGATTTTATAATTTATTCCTATCGTATTTTGAATAACGTGCTGAGTGTTTAATACAACCAGGCTGTTATTCTTGATTTTACTTCAATTTTGTTTTGAATAACGTGCTGAGTGTTTAATACAACCAGGCAGTTATTCTTGATTTTACTTCAATTTTGTTTTGAATAACGTGATGAGTGTTTAATACAACCAGGCAGTTATTCTTGATTTTATATTTTATTCCTATCCTATTTTGAATAGCGTGCTAAGTGTTTAATACAAACAGGCAGTTATTATTTTATATTATATTTTATTCCAATCCTATTTTGAAAAACGTGCTCAGTGTTTAATACAACCCGGCAGTTGTTCGTTGATTTTATATTTTATTTCATTCTTATTTGTGAATAGCGTGCTAAGTGCTTAATACAACCAGGCAGTTATTCTTGATTTTATATTTTATTCCTATCTTATTTTGAATATCGTGCTGTGTGCTTAATACAACCAGGCAGTTATTATTTAATATTATATTTTATTCCTATCTTATTTTGAATAACGTGCGGAGTGGTTAATAAAACCCGGCAGTTATATTTGATTTTACTTCAATTTTGTTTTGAATAAAGTGCTGAGTGTTTAATACAACCAGGCAGTTATTCTTGACTTTACTTCAATTTTGTTTTGAATAACGTGCTGAGTGTTTAATACAACCAGGCAGTTATTCTTGATTTTACTTCAATTTTGTTTTGAATAACGTGCTGAGTGTTTAATACAACCAGGCAGTTATTCTTGATTTTACTTCAATTTTGTTTTGAATAACGTGATGAGTGTTTAATACAACCAGTCAGTTATTCTTGATTTTATATTTTATTCCTATCCTATTTTGAATAGCGTGCTAAGTGTTTAATACAACCCGGCAGTTGTTCGTTGATTTTATATTTTATTTCATTCTTATTTGTGAATAGCGTGCTCAGTGCTTGATACAACAAGGCAGTTATTCTTGATTTTATATTTTATTCCTATCTTATTTTGAATAACGTGCTGAGTGTTTAATACAACCAGGCAGTTATTCTTGATTTTATATTTTATTCCTTACCTATTTTGAATAACGTGCTGAGTGTTTAATACAACCAGGCAGTTATTCTTGATTTTTTATTATATTCCTATTATATTTTGAATAACGTGTTGGGGGCTTAATACAACCAGGAAGTTATTCTTGATTTCATATTTTATTCCTACCTCATTATGAATAACGGGCGGAGTGTTTAATACAACCCGGCGGTTGTTCGTTGATTTTATATTTTATTTCATTCTTATTTGTGAATAGCGTGCTAAGTGCTTAATACAACCAGGCAGTTATTCTTGATTTTATATTTTATTCCTTACCTATTTTGAATAACGTGCTGAGTGTTTAATACAACCAGGCAGTTATTCTTGATTTTTTATTATATTCCTATTATATTTTGAATAACGTGTTGGGGGCTTAATACAACCAGGAAGTTATTCTTTATTTCATATTTTATTCCTACCTCATTATGAATAACGGGCGGAGTGTTTAAAACAACCCGGCAGTAGTTCGTTGATTTTATATTTTATTCCTATCTTATTTTGAATATCGTGCTGTGTGCTTAATACAACCAGACAGTTATTCTTTTATATTATATTTTATTCCATTCCTATTTTGAAAAACGTGCTCAGTGTTTAATACAACCCGGCAGTTATTCTTGATTTTATATTTTATTTCATTCTTATTTGTGAATAGCGTGCTAAGTGCTTAATACAACCAGGCAGTTATTCTTGATTTTATATTTTATTCCTATCTTATTTTGAATATCGTGCTGTGTGCTTAATACAACCAGGCAGTTATTATTTTATATTATATTTTATTCCTATCCAATTTTGAATAACGTGATGAGTGTTTAATACAACCAGGCAGGTATTCTTGAATGTACTTCGATTTTGTTTTGAATAGCGTGCTAAGTGTTCAATACAACCAGGCAGTTATTCTTGATTTTATATTTTATTCCCATCTTATTTTGAATAACGTGCTGAGTGTTTAATACAACCAGGCAGTTATTCTTGATTTTATATTTTATTCCTTACCTATTTTGAATAACGTGCTGAGTGTTTAATACAACCAGGCAGTTATTCTTGATTTTTTATTATATTCCTGTTATATTTTGAATAACGTGTTGGGGGCTTAATACAACCAGGAAATTATTCTTGATTTCATATTTTATTCCTACCTCATTATGAATAACGTGCGGAGTGTTTAATACAACCCGGCAGTTGTTCGTTGATTTTATATTTTATTTCATTCTTATTTGTGAATAGCGTGCTAAGTGCTTAATACAACCAGGCAGTTATTCTTGATTTTATATTTTATTCCTATCTTATTTTGAATATCGTGCTGTGTGCTTAATACAACCAGGCAGTTATTATTTTATATTATATTTTATTCCTATCTTATTTTGAATAACGTGCGGAGTGGTTAATAAAACCCGGCAGTTATATTTGATTTTACTTCAATTTTGTTTTGAATAAAGTGCTCAGTGTTTAATACAACCAGGCAGTTATTCTTGATTTTACTTCAATTTTGTTTTGAATAACGTGCTGAGTGTTTAATACAACCAGGCAGTTATTCTTGATTTTACTTCAATTTTGTTTTGAATAACGTGCTGAGTGTTTAATACAACCAGGCTGTTATTCTTGATTTTATATTTTATTCCTATCCTATTTTGAATAGCGTGCTAAGTGTTTAATACAACCAGGCAGTTATTATTTTATATTATATTTTAATCCAATCCTATTTTGAAAAACGTGCTCAGTGTTTAATACAACCCGGCAGTTGTTCGTTGATTTTATATTTTATTTCATTCTTATTTGTGAATAGCGTGCTATGTGCTTAATACAACAAGGCAGTTATTCTTGATTTTATATTTTATTCCTATCCTATTTTTAATAACGTGCTGTGTGCTTAATACAACCAGGCAGTTATTCTTGATTTTACTTCAATTTTGTTTTGAATAACGTGCTGAGTGTTTAATACGACCAGGCAGTTATTCTTGATTTTATATTTTATTCCTATCTTATTTTGAATAACGTGCTGAGTGTTTAATACAACCAGGCTGTTATTCTTGATTTTACTTCAATTTTGTTTTGAATAACGTGCTGAGTGTTTAATACAACCAGGCACTTATTCTTGATTTTACTTCAATTTTGTTTTGAATAACGTGATGAGTGTTTAATACAACCAGGCAGTTATTATTTTATATTATATTTTATTCCAATCCTATTTTGAACAACGTGCTCAGTGTTTAATACAACCAGGCAGTTATTCTTGATTTTATATTTTATTTCATTCTTATTTGTGAATAGCGTGCTAAGTGCTTAATACAACAAGGCAGTTATTCTTGATTTTATATTTTATTCCTATCTTATTTTGAATAACGAGCTGAGTGTTTAATACAACCAGGCAGTTATTCTTGATTTTACATCAATTTTGTTTTGAATAACGTGCTCAGTGTTTAATACGACCAGGCAGTTATTCTTGATTTTATAATTTATTCCTATCGTATTTTGAATAACGTGCTGAATGTTTAATAAACCAGGCAGTTATTCTTGACTTTACTTCAATTTTGTTTTGAATAACGTGCTGAGTGTTTAATACAACCAGGCAGTTATTCTTGATTTTACTTCAATTTTGTTTTGAATAACGTGATGAGTGTTTAATACAACCAGTCAGTTATTCTTGATTTTATATTTTATTCCTATCCTATTTTGAATAACGTGCTAAGTGTTTAATACAACCCGGCAGTTGTTCGTTGATTTGATATTTTATTTCATTCTTATTTGTGAATAGCGTGCTCAGTGCTTGATACAACAAGGCAGTTATTCTTGATTTTATATTTTATTCCTATCTTATTTTGAATAACGTGCTGAGTGTTTAATACAACCAGGCAGTTATTCTTGATTTTATATTTTATTCCTTACCTATTTTGAATAACGTGCTGAGTGTTTAATACAACCAGGCAGTTATTCTTGATTTTTTATTATATTCCTATTATATTTTGAATAGCGTGTTGGGGGCTTAATACAACCAGGAATTTGTTCTTTATTTCATATTTTATTCCTACCTCATTATGAATAACGGGCGGAGTGTTTAATACAACCCGGCGGTTGTTCGTTGATTTTATATTTTATTTCATTCTTATTTGTGAATATCGTGCTTAGTGATTAATACAACCAGGCAGTTATTCTTGATTTTATATTTTATTCCTTACCTATTTTGAATAACGTGCTGAGTGTTTAATACAACCAGGCAGTTATTCTTGATTTTTTATTATATTCCTATTATATTTTGAATAACGTGTTGGGGGCTTAATACAACCAGGAAGTTATTCTTTATTTCATATTTTATTCCTACCTCATTATGAATAACGGGCGGAGTGTTTAAAACAACCCGGCAGTAGTTCGTTGATTTTATATTTTATTCCTATCTTATTTTGAATAACGTGCTGATTGTTTAATACAACCAGGCAGTTATTCTTGATTTCATATTTTATTCCTACCTCATTATGAATAACGGGCGGAGTGTTTAATACAACCCGGCGGTTGTTCGTTGATTTTATATTTTATTTCATGCTTATTTGTGAATAGCGTGCTAAGTGCTTAATACAACCAGGCAGTTATTCTTGATTTTATATTTTATTCCTATCTTATTTTAAATATCGTGCTGTGTGCTTAATACAACCAGGCAGTTATTATTTTATATTATATTTTATTCCTATCTTATTTTGAATAACGTGCGGAGTGGTTTAAAAAACCCGGCAGTTATATTTGATTTTACTTCAATTTTGTTTTGAATAAAGTGCTGAGTGTCTAATACAACCAGGCAGTTATTATTTTATATTATATTTTATTCCAATCCCATTTTGAATAACGTGATGAGTGTTTAATACAACCAGGCAGTTGTTCTTGGATTTTCCATTTTATTCTTATATTATTTTGAATAACTTGCTGTGTGCTTAATACGACCATGCAGTTATTCTTGATTTTGTATTTTATTCCTATTATATTTTGAATAACGTGCTGAGTGTTTAATACAACCCGGCAGTTGTTCGTTAATTTTATATTTTATTCCAATCTTATTTCTGCATAACGTGCTGAGTGTTTAATACAACCAGGCAGTTATATTTGATTTTATTTCAATTTTGTTTTAAATATCGTGCTGTGTGCTTAATACAACCAGGCAGTTATTATTTTATATTATATTTTATTCCAATCCTATTTTTAATAACGTGCTGTGTGCTTAATACAACCAGGCAGTTATTCTTGATTTTACTTCAATTTTGTTTTGAATAACGTGCTGAGTGTTTAATACGACCAGGCAGTTATTCTTGATTTTATATTTTATTCCTATCTTATTTTGAATAATGTGCTGAGTGTTTAATACAACCAGGCTGTTATTCTTGATTTTACTTCAATTTTGTTTTGAATAACGTGCTGAGTGTTTAATACAACCAGGCAGTTATTCTTGATTTTACTTCAATTTTGTTTTGAATAACGTGATGAGTGTTTAATACAACCAGGCAGTTATTCTTGATTTTATATTTTATTCCTATCCTATTTTGAATAGCGTGCTAAGTGTTTAATACAACCAGGCAGTTATTATTTTATATTATATTTTATTCCAATCCTATTTTGAAAAACGTGCTCAGTGTTTAATACAACCCGGCAGTTGTTATTTGATTTTATATTTTATTTCATTCTTATTTGTGAATAGCGTGCTAAGTGTTTAATACAACCAGGAAGTTATTCTTGATTTCATATTTTATTCCTACCTCATTATGAATAACGTGCGGAGTGTTTAATACAACCCGGCAGTTGTTCGTTGATTTTATATTTTATTTCATTCTTATTTGTGAATAGCGTGCTAAGTGCTTAATACAACCAGGCAGTTATTCTTGATTTTATATTTTATTCCTATCCTATTTTGAATAGCGTGCTAAGTGTTTAATACAACCAGGCAGTTATTATTTTATATTATATTTTATTCCAATCCTATTTTGAAAAACGTGCTCAGTGTTTAATACAACCCGGCAGTTGTTCGTTGATTTTATATTTTATTTCATTCTTATTTGTGAATAGCGTGCTAAGTGCTTAATACAACCAGGCAGTTATTCTTGATTTTATATTTTATTCCTATCTTATTTTGAATATCGTGCTGTGTGCTTAATACAACCAGGCAGTTATTATTTTATATTATATTTTATTCCAATCCCATTTTGAATAACGTGCTGTGTGCTTAATAGAACCAGGCAGTTATTCTTGATTTTACTTCAATTTTGTTTTGAATAACGTGCTGAGTGTTTAATACGACCAGGCAGTTATTCTTGATTTTATATTTTATTCCTATCTTATTTTGAATAACGTGCTGAGTGTTTAATACAACCAGGCTGTTATTCTTGATTTTACTTCAATTTTGTTTTGAATAACGTGCTGAGTGTTTAATACAACCAGGCTGTTATTCTTGATTTTACTTCAATTTTGTTTTGAATAACGTGATGAGTGTTTAATACAACCAGGCAGTTATTATTTTATATTATATTTTATTCCAATCCTATTTTGAAAAACGTGCTCAGTGTTTAATACAACCCGGCAGTTGTTCGTTGATTTTATATTTTATTTCATTCTTATTTGTGAATAGCGTGCTAAGTGCTTAATACAACAAGGCAGTTATTCTTGATTTTATATTTTATTCCTATCCTATTTTGAATAGCGTGCTAAGTGTTTAATACAACCAGGCAGTTATTATTTTATATTATATTTTATTCCAATCCTATTTTGAAAAACGTGCTCAGTGTTTAATACAACCCGGCAGTTGTTCGTTGATTTTATATTTTATTTCATTCTTATTTGTGAATAGCGTGCTAAGTGCTTAATACAACAAGGCAGTTATTCTTGATTTTATATTTTATTCCTATCTTATTTTGAATAACGAGCTGAGTGTTTAATACAACCAGGCAGTTATTCTTGATTTTACATCAATTTTGTTTTGAATAACGTGCTGAGTGTTTAACACGACCAGGCAGTTATTCTTGATTTTATAATTTATTCCTATCGTATTTTGAATAACGTGCTGAGTGTTTAATACAACCAGGCTGTTATTCTTGATTTTACTTCAATTTTGTTTTGAATAACGTGCTGAGTGTTTAATACAACCAGGCAGTTATTCTTGATTTTACTTCAATTTTGTTTTGAATAACGTGATGAGTGTTTAATACAACCATGCAGTTATTCTTGATTTTATATTTTATTCCTATCCTATTTTGAATAGCGTGCTAAGTGTTTAATACAAACAGGCAGTTATTATTTTATATTATATTTTATTCCAATCCTATTTTGAAAAACGTGCTCAGTGTTTAATACAACCCGGCAGTTGTTCGTTGATTTTATATTTTATTTCATTCTTATTTGTGAATAGCGTGCTAAGTGCTTAATACAACCAGGCAGTTATTCTTGATTTTATATTTTATTCCTATCTTATTTTGAATATCGTGCTGTGTGCTTAATACAACCAGGCAGTTATTATTTAATATTATATTTTATTCCTATCTTATTTTGAATAACGTGCGGAGTGGTTAATAAAACCCGGCAGTTATATTTGATTTTACTTCAATTTTGTTTTGAATAAAGTGCTGAGTGTTTAATACAACCAGGCAGTTATTCTTGACTTTACTTCAATTTTGTTTTGAATAACGTGCTGAGTGTTTAATACAACCAGGCAGTTATTCTTGATTTTACTTCAATTTTGTTTTGAATAACGTGCTGAGTGTTTAATACAACCAGGCAGTTATTCTTGATTTTACTTCAATTTTGTTTTGAATAACGTGATGAGTGTTTAATACAACCAGTCAGTTATTCTTGATTTTATATTTTATTCCTATCCTATTTTGAATAGCGTGCTAAGTGTTTAATACAACCCGGCAGTTGTTCGTTGATTTTATATTTTATTTCATTCTTATTTGTGAATAGCGTGCTCAGTGCTTGATACAACAAGGCAGTTATTCTTGATTTTATATTTTATTCCTATCTTATTTTGAATAACGTGCTGAGTGTTTAATACAACCAGGCAGTTATTCTTGATTTTATATTTTATTCCTTACCTATTTTGAATAACGTGCTGAGTGTTTAATACAACCAGGCAGTTATTCTTGATTTTTTATTATATTCCTATTATATTTTGAATAACGTGTTGGGGGCTTAATACAACCAGGAAGTTATTCTTGATTTCATATTTTATTCCTACCTCATTATGAATAACGGGCGGAGTGTTTAATACAACCCGGCGGTTGTTCGTTGATTTTATATTTTATTTCATTCTTATTTGTGAATAGCGTGCTAAGTGCTTAATACAACCAGGCAGTTATTCTTGATTTTATATTTTATTCCTTACCTATTTTGAATAACGTGCTGAGTGTTTAATACAACCAGGCAGTTATTCTTGATTTTTTATTATATTCCTATTATATTTTGAATAACGTGTTGGGGGCTTAATACAACCAGGAAGTTATTCTTTATTTCATATTTTATTCCTACCTCATTATGAATAACGGGCGGAGTGTTTAAAACAACCCGGCAGTAGTTCGTTGATTTTATATTTTATTCCTATCTTATTTTGAATATCGTGCTGTGTGCTTAATACAACCAGACAGTTATTCTTTTATATTATATTTTATTCCATTCCTATTTTGAAAAACGTGCTCAGTGTTTAATACAACCCGGCAGTTATTCTTGATTTTATATTTTATTCCATTCCTATTTTGAAAAACGTGCTCAGTGTTTAATACAACCCGGCAGTTATTCTTGATTTTATATTTTATTCCTATCTTATTTTGAATATCGTGCTGTGTGCTTAATACAACCAGGCAGTTATTATTTTATATTATATTTTATTCCTATCCAATTTTGAATAACGTGATGAGTGTTTAATACAACCAGGCAGGTATTCTTGAATGTACTTCGATTTTGTTTTGAATAGCGTGCTAAGTGTTCAATACAACCAGGCAGTTATTCTTGATTTTATATTTTATTCCCATCTTATTTTGAATAACGTGCTGAGTGTTTAATACAACCAGGCAGTTATTCTTGATTTTATATTTTATTCCTTACCTATTTTGAATAACGTGCTGAGTGTTTAATACAACCAGGCAGTTATTCTTGATTTTTTATTATATTCCTGTTATATTTTGAATAACGTGTTGGGGGCTTAATACAACCAGGAAATTATTCTTGATTTCATATTTTATTCCTACCTCATTATGAATAACGTGCGGAGTGTTTAATACAACCCGGCAGTTGTTCGTTGATTTTATATTTTATTTCATTCTTATTTGTGAATAGCGTGCTAAGTGCTTAATACAACCAGGCAGTTATTCTTGATTTTATATTTTATTCCTATCTTATTTTGAATATCGTGCTGTGTGCTTAATACAACCAGGCAGTTATTATTTTATATTATATTTTATTCCTATCTTATTTTGAATAACGTGCGGAGTGGTTAATAAAACCCGGCAGTTATATTTGATTTTACTTCAATTTTGTTTTGAATAAAGTGCTCAGTGTTTAATACAACCAGGCAGTTATTCTTGATTTTACTTCAATTTTGTTTTGAATAACGTGCTGAGTGTTTAATACAACCAGGCAGTTATTCTTGATTTTACTTCAATTTTGTTTTGAATAACGTGCTGAGTGTTTAATACAACCAGGCTGTTATTCTTGATTTTATATTTTATTCCTATCCTATTTTGAATAGCGTGCTAAGTGTTTAATACAACCAGGCAGTTATTATTTTATATTATATTTTAATCCAATCCTATTTTGAAAAACGTGCTCAGTGTTTAATACAACCCGGCAGTTGTTCGTTGATTTTATATTTTATTTCATTCTTATTTGTGAATAGCGTGCTATGTGCTTAATACAACAAGGCAGTTATTCTTGATTTTATATTTTATTCCTATCCTATTTTTAATAACGTGCTGTGTGCTTAATACAACCAGGCAGTTATTCTTGATTTTACTTCAATTTTGTTTTGAATAACGTGCTGAGTGTTTAATACGACCAGGCAGTTATTCTTGATTTTATATTTTATTCCTATCTTATTTTGAATAACGTGCTGAGTGTTTAATACAACCAGGCTGTTATTCTTGATTTTACTTCAATTTCGTTTTGAATAACGTGCTGAGTGTTTAATACAACCAGGCACTTATTCTTGATTTTACTTCAATTTTGTTTTGAATAACGTGATGAGTGTTTAATACAACCAGGCAGTTATTATTTTATATTATATTTTATTCCAATCCTATTTTGAAAAACGTGCTCAGTGTTTAATACAACCCGGCAGTTATTCTTGATTTTATATTTTATTTCATTCTTATTTGTGAATAGCGTGCTAAGTGCTTAATACAACAAGGCAGTTATTCTTGATTTTATATTTTATTCCTATCTTATTTTGAATAACGAGCTGAGTGTTTAATACAACCAGGCAGTTATTCTTGATTTTACATCAATTTTGTTTTGAATAACGTGCTCAGTGTTTAATACAACCCGGCAGTTGTTCGTTGATTTTATATTTTATTCCTATCGTATATTGAAAAACGTGATGAGTGGTTAATAAACCAGGCAGTTATTCTTGACTTTACTTCAATTTTGTTTTGAATAACGTGCTGAGTGTTTAATACAACCAGGCAGTTATTCTTGATTTTACTTCAATTTTGTTTTGAATAACGTGATGAGTGTTTAATACAACCATGCAGTTATTCTTGATTTTATATTTTATTCCTATCCTATTTTGAATAGCGTGCTAAGTGTTTAATACAACCCGGCAGTTGTTTGTTGATTTTATATTTTATTTCATTCTTATTTGTGAATAGCGTGCTCAGTGCTTGATACAACAAGGCAGTTATTCTTGATTTTATGTTTTATTCCTATTATATTTTGAATAGCGTGCTGAGTGTTTAATACAACCCGGCAGTTATTCTTGATTTTATATTTTATTCCTTACCTATTTTGAATAACGTGCTGAGTGTTTAATACAACCAGGCAGTTATTCTTGATTTTTTATTATATTCCTATTATATTTTGAATAGCGTGTTGGTGGCTTAATACAACCAGGAAGTTATTCTTGATTTCATATTTTATTCCTACCTCATTATGAATAACGGGCGGAGTGTTTAATACAACCCGGCGGTTGTTCGTTGATTTTATATTTTATTTCATTCTTATTTGTGAATAGCGTGCTTAGTGTTTAATACAACCAGGCAGTTATTCTTGATTTTATATTTTATTTCTTACCTATTTTGAATAACGTTCTAAGTGTTTAATACAACCAGGCAGTTATTCTTGATTTTTTATTATATTCCTATTATATTTTGAATAACGTGTTGGGGGCTTAATACAACCAGGAAGTTATTCTTTATTTCATATTTTATTCCTACCTCATTATGAATAACGGGCGGAGTGTTTAAAACAACCCGGCAGTTGTTCGTTGATTTTATATTTTATTCCTATCTTATTTTGAATAACGTGCTGATTGTTTAATACAACCAGGCAGTTATTCTTGATTTCATATTTTATTCCTACCTCATTATGAATAACGGGCGGAGTGTTTAATACAACCCGGCGGTTGTTCGTTGATTTTATATTTTATTTCATTCTTATTTGTGAATAGCGTGCTAAGTGCTTAATACAACCAGGCAGTTATTCTTGATTTTATATTTTATTCCTATCTTATTTTAAATATCGTGCTGTGTGCTTAATACAACCAGGCAGTTATTATTTTATATTATATTTTATTCCTATCTTATTTTGAATAACGTGCGGAGTGGTTTAAAAAACCCGGCAGTTATATTTGATTTTACTTCAATTTTGTTTTGAATAAAGTGCTGAGTGTCTAATACAACCAGGCAGTTATTATTTTATATTATATTTTATTCCAATCCCATTTTGAATAACGTGATGAGTGTTTAATACAACCAGGCAGTTGTTCTTGGATTTTCCATTTTATTCTTATATTATTTTGAATAACTTGCTGTGTGCTTAATACGACCATGCAGTTATTCTTGATTTTGTATTTTATTCCTATTATATTTTGAATAACGTGCTGAGTGTTTAATACAACCCGGCAGTTGTTCGTTAATTTTATATTTTATTCCAATCTTATTTCTGCATAACGTGCTGAGTGTTTAATACAACCAGGCAGTTATATTTGATTTTATTTCAATTTTGTTTTAAATATCGTGCTGTGTGCTTAATACAACCAGGCAGTTATTATTTTATATTATATTTTATTCCAATCCTATTTTTAATAACGTGCTGTGTGCTTAATACAACCAGGCAGTTATTCTTGATTTTACTTCAATTTTGTTTTGAATAACGTGCTGAGTGTTTAATACGACCAGGCAGTTATTCTTGATTTTATATTTTATTCCTATCTTATTTTGAATAATGTGCTGAGTGTTTAATACAACCAGGCTGTTATTCTTGATTTTACTTCAATTTTGTTTTGAATAACGTGATGAGTGTTTAATACAACCAGGCAGTTATTCTTGAATGTACTTCGAATTTGTTTTGAATAACGTGATGAGTGTTTAATACAACCAGGCAGTTATTCTTGATTTTATATTTTATTCCTATCCTATTTTGAATAGCGTGCTAAGTGTTTAATACAACCAGGCAGTTATTATTTTATATTATATTTTATTCCAATCCTATTTTGAAAAACGTGCTCAGTGTTTAATACAACCCGGCAGTTGTTTTTTGATTTTATATTTTATTTCATTCTTATTTGTTTTGAATAGCGTGCTAAGTGTTTAATACAACCAGGAAGTTATTCTTGATTTCATATTTTATTCCTACCTCATTATGAATAACGTGCGGAGTGTTTAATACAACCCGGCAGTTGTTCGTTGATTTTATATTTTATTTCATTCTTATTTGTGAATAGAGTGCTAAGTGCTTAATACAACCAGGCAGTTATTCTTGATTTTTTATTATATTCCTATCTTATTTTGAATATCGTGCTGTGTGCTTAATATAACCAGGCAGTTATTATTTAATATTATATTTTATTCCTATCTTATTTTGAATAACGTGCGGAGTGGTTAATAAAACCCGGCAGTTATATTTGATTTTACTTCAATTTTGTTTTGAATAAAGTGCTGAGTGTTTAATACAACCAGGCAGTTATTCTTGACTTTACTTCAATTTTGTTTTGAATAACGTGCTGAGTGTTTAATACAACCAGGCAGTTATTCTTGATTTTACTTCAATTTTGTTTTGAATAACGTGCTGAGTGTTTAATACAACCAGGCTGTTATTCTTGATTTTATATTTTATTCCTATCCTATTTTGAATAGCGTGCTAAGTGTTTAATACAACCAGGCAGTTATTATTTTATATTATATTTTAATCCAATCCTATTTTGAAAAACGTGCTCAGTGTTTAATACAACCCGGCAGTTGTTCGTTGATTTTATATTTTATTTCATTCTTATTTGTGAATAGCGTGCTATGTGCTTAATACAACAAGGCAGTTATTCTTGATTTTATATTTTATTCCTATCCTATTTTTAATAACGTGCTGTGTGCTTAATACAACCAGGCAGTTATTCTTGATTTTACTTCAATTTTGTTTTGAATAACGTGCTGAGTGTTTAATACGACCAGGCAGTTATTCTTGATTTTATATTTTATTCCTATCTTATTTTGAATAACGTGCTGAGTGTTTAATACAACCAGGCTGTTATTCTTGATTTTACTTCAATTTTGTTTTGAATATCGTGCTGAGTGTTTAATACAACCAGGCACTTATTCTTGATTTTACTTCAATTTTGTTTTGAATAACGTGATGAGTGTTTAATACAACCAGGCAGTTATTATTTTATATTATATTTTATTCCAATCCTATTTTGAACAACGTGCTCAGTGTTTAATACAACCCGGCAGTTGTTCGTTGATTTTATATTTTATTTCATTCTTATTTGTGAATAACGTGCTGAGTGTTTAATACGACCAGGCAGTTATTCTTGATTTTATATTTTATTCCTATCTTATTTTGAATAACGTGCTGAGTGTTTAATACAACCAGGCTGTTATTCTTGATTTTACTTCAATTTCGTTTTGAATAACGTGCTGAGTGTTTAATACAACCAGGCACTTATTCTTGATTTTACTTCAATTTTGTTTTGAATAACGTGATGCGTGTTTAATACAACCAGGCAGTTATTATTTTATATTATATTTTATTCCAATCCTATTTTGAACAACGTGCTCAGTGTTTAATACAACCCGGCAGTTATTCTTGATTTTATATTTTATTTCATTCTTATTTGTGAATAGCGTGCTAAGTGCTTAATACAACAAGGCAGTTATTCTTGATTTTATATTTTATTCCTATCTTATTTTGAATAACGAGCTGAGTGTTTAATACAACCAGGCAGTTATTCTTGATTTTACATCAATTTTGTTTTGAATAACGTGCTGAGTGTTTAACACGACCAGGCAGTTATTCTTGATTTTATAATTTATTCCTATCGTATTTTGAATAACGTGCTGAGTGTTTAATACAACCAGGCAGTTATTCTTGATTTTACTTCAATTTTGTTTTGAATAAAGTGCTCAGTGTTTAATACAACCAGGCAGTTATTCTTGATTTTACATCAATTTAGTTTTGAATAACGTGATGAGTGTTTAATACAACCAGTCAGTTATTCTTGATTTTATATTTTATTCCTATCCTATTTTGAATAGCGTGCTAAGTGTTTAATACAACCCGGCAGTTGTTCGTTGATTTTATATTTTATTTCATTCTTATTTGTGAATAGCGTGCTCAGTGCTTGATACTACAAGGCAGTTATTCTTGATTTTATATTTTATTCCCATCTTATTTTGAATAACGTGCTGAGTGTTTAATACAACCAGGCAGTTATTCTTGATTTTATATTTTATTCCTTACCTATTTTGAATAACGTGCTGAGTGTTTAATACAACCAGGCAGTTATTCTTGATTTTTTATTATATTCCTGTTATATTTTGAATAACGTGTTGGGGGCTTAATACAACCAGGAAATTATTCTTGATTTCATATTTTATTCCTACCTCATTATGAATAACGTGCGGAGTGTTTAATACAACCCTGCGGTTGTTCGTTGATTTTATATTTTATTTCATTCTTATTTGTGAATAGCGTGCTATGTGCTTAATACAACAAGGCAGTTATTCTTGATTTTATATTTTATTCCTATCCTATTTTTAATAACGTGCTGTGTGCTTAATACAACCAGGCAGTTATTCTTGATTTTACTTCAATTTTGTTTTGAATAACGTGCTGAGTGTTTAATACGACCAGGCAGTTATTCTTGATTTTATATTTTATTCCTATCTTATTTTGAATAACGTGCTGAGTGTTTAATACAACCAGGCTGTTATTCTTGATTTTACTTCAATTTTGTTTTGAATAACGTGATGAGTGTTTAATACAACCAGGCACTTATTCTTGATTTTACTTCAATTTTGTTTTGAATAACGTGATGAGTGTTTAATACAACCAGGCAGTTATTATTTTATATTATATTTTATTCCAATCCTATTTTGAACAACGTGCTCAGTGTTTAATACAACCCGGCAGTTGTTCGTTGATTTTATATTTTATTTCATTCTTATTTGTGAATAACGTGCTGAGTGTTTAATACGACCAGGCAGTTATTCTTGATTTTATATTTTATTCCTATCTTATTTTGAATAACGTGCTGAGTGTTTAATACAACCAGGCTGTTATTCTTGATTTTACTTCAATTTCGTTTTGAATAACGTGCTGAGTGTTTATTACAACCAGGCACTTATTCTTGATTTTACTTCAATTTTGTTTTGAATAACGTGATGAGTGTTTAATACAACCAGGCAGTTATTATTTTATATTATATTTTATTCCAATCCTATTTTGAACAACGTGCTCAGTGTTTAATACAACCCGGCAGTTATTCTTGATTTTACTTCAATTTTGTTTTGAATAACGTGATGAGTGTTTAATACAACAAGGCAGTTATTCTTGATTTTATAATTTATTCCTATCTTATTTTGAATAACGTGCTGAATGTTTAATACAACCAGGCAGTTATTCTTGACTTTACTTCAATTTTGTTTTGAATAACGTGCTGAGTGTTTAATACAACCAGGCAGTTATTCTTG
This sequence comes from Diplolepis rosae, assembly GCA_030998225.1. Lineage (NCBI taxonomy): Eukaryota > Metazoa > Arthropoda > Insecta > Hymenoptera > Diplolepididae > Diplolepis > Diplolepis rosae. The sequence goes on from JAPYXD010000710.1 coordinate 959,519, forward strand.
ATTTTACTTCAATTTTGTTTTGAATAACGTGATGAGTGTTTAATACAACCAGTCAGTTATTCTTGATTTTATATTTTATTCCTCTCCGATTTTGAATAGCGTGCTAAGTGTTTAATACAACCCGGCAGTTGTTCGTTGATTTTATATTTTATTTCATTCTTATTTGTGAATAGCGTGCTCAGTGCTTGATACAACAAGGCAGTTATTCTTGATTTTATATTTTATTCCTATCTTATTTTGAATAACGTGCTGAGTGTTTAATACAACCAGGCAGTTATTCTTGATTTTAGTTTTTACCTATTTTGAATAACGTGCTGAGTGTTTAATACAACCAGGCAGTTATTCTTGATTTTTTATTATATTCCTATTATATTTTGAATAACGTGTTGGGGGCTTAATACAACCAGGAAGTTATTCTTGATTTCATATTTTATTCCTACCTCATTATGAATAACGGGCGGAGTGTTTAATACAACCCGGCGGTTGTTCGTTGATTTTATATTTTATTTCATTCTTATTTGTGAATAGCGTGCTAAGTGCTTAATACAACAAGGCAGTTATTCTTGATTTTATATTTTATTCCTATCCTATTTTTAATAACGTGCTGTGTGCTTAATACAACCAGGCAGTTATTCTTGATTTTACTTTAATTTTGTTTTGAATAACGTGCTGAGTGTTTAATACGACCAGGCAGTTATTCTTGATTTTATATTTTATTCCTATCTTATTTTGAATAACGTGCTGAGTGTTTAATACAACCAGGCTGTTATTCTTGATTTTACTTCAATTTTGTTTTGAATAACGTGCTGAGTGTTTAATACAACCAGGCACTTATTCTTGATTTTACTTCAATTTTGTTTTGAATAACGTGATGAGTGTTTAATACAACCAGGCAGTTATTATTTTATATTATATTTTATTCCAATCCTATTTTGAACAACGTGCTCAGTGTTTAATACAACCCGGCAGTTGTTCGTTGATTTTATATTTTATTTCATTCTTATTTGTGAATAACGTGCTGAGTGTTTAATACGACCAGGCAGTTATTCTTGATTTTATATTTTATTCCTATCTTATTTTGAATAACGTGCTGAGTGTTTAATACAACCAGGCTGTTATTCTTGATTTTACTTCAATTTTGTTTTGAATAACGTGATGAGTGTTTAATACAACCAGGCAGTTATTATTTTATATTATATTTTAATCCAATCCTATTTTGAAAAACGTGCTCAGTGTTTAATACAACCCGGCAGTTGTTCGTTGATTTTATATTTTATTTCATTCTTATTTGTGAATATCTTTCTTTGTGCTTAATACAACAAGGCAGTTATTCTTGATTTTATATTTTATTCCTATCCTATTTTTAATAACGTGCTGTGTGCTTAATACAACCAGGCAGTTATTCTTGATTTTACTTCAATTTTGTTTTGAATAACGTGCTGAGTGTTTAATACGACCAGGCAGTTATTCTTGATTTTATATTTTATTCCTATCCTATTTTTAATAACGTGCTGTGTGCTTAATACAACCAGGCAGTTATTCTTGATTTTACTTCAATTTCGTTTTGAATAACGTGCTGAGTGTTTAATACAACCAGGCAGTTATTCTTGATTTTACTTCAATTTTGTTTTGAATAACGTGATGAGTGTTTAATACAACCAGGCAGTTATTATTTTATATTATATTTTATTCCAATCCTATTTTGAACAACGTGCTCAGTGTTTAATACAACCCGGCAGTTGTTCGTTGATTTTATATTTTATTTCATTCTTATTTGTGAATAACGTGCTGAGTGTTTAATACGACCAGGCAGTTATTCTTGATTTTATATTTTATTCCTATCTTATTTTGAATAACGTGCTGAGTGTTTAATACAACCAGGCAGTTATTCTTGATTTTATATTTTATTCCTATCCTATTTTGAATAGCGTGCTAAGTGTTTAATACAACCAGGCAGTTATTCTTGATTTTTTATTATATTCCTATTATATTTTGAATAACGTGTTGGGGGCTTAATACAACCAGGAAGTTATTCTTGATTTCATATTTTATTCCTACCTCATTATGAATAACGGGCGGAGTGTTTAATACAACCCGGCGGTTGTTCGTTGATTTTATATTTTATTTCATTCTTATTTGTGAATAGCGTGCTAAGTGCTTAATACAACCAGGCAGTTATTCTTGATTTTATATTTTATTCCTTACCTATTTTGAATAACGTGCTGAGTGTTTAATACAACCAGGCAGTTATTCTTGATTTTTTATTATATTCCTATTATATTTTGAATAACGTGTTGGGGGCTTAATACAACCAGGAAGTTATTCTTTATTTCATATTTTATTCCTACCTCATTATGAATAACGGGCGGAGTGTTTAAAACAACCCGGCAGTTGTTCGTTGATTTTATATTTTATTCCTATCTTATTTTGAATAACGTGCTGATTGTTTAATACAACCAGGCAGTTATTCTTGATTTCATATTTTATTCCTACCTCATTATGAATAACGGGCGGAGTGTTTAATACAACCCGGCGGTTGTTCGTTGATTTTATATTTTATTCCTATCCCAATTTGAATAACGTGCTGTGTGCTTAATACAACCAGGCACTTATTCTTGATTTTACTTCAATTTCGTTTTGAATAACGTGCTGAGTGTTTAATACAACCAGGCTGTTATTCTTGATTTTACTTCAATTTTGTTTTGAATAACGTGATGAGTGTTTAATACAACCAGGCAGTTATTATTTTATATTATATTTTATTCCAATCCTATTTTGAACAACGTGCTCAGTGTTTAATACAACCCGGCAGTTGTTCGTTGATTTTATATTTTATTTCATTCTTATTTGTGAATAACGTGCTGAGTGTTTAATACGACCAGGCAGTTATTCTTGATTTTATATTTTATTCCTATCTTATTTTGAATAACGTGCTGAGTGTTTAATACAACCAGGCAGTTATTCTTGATTTTATATTTTATTCCTATCTTATTTTGAATAACGTGCTGAGTGTTTAATACAACCAGGCAGTTATTCTTGATTTTTTATTATATTCCTATTATATTTTGAATAACGTGTTGGGGGCTTAATACAACCAGGAAGTTATTCTTGATTTCATATTTTATTCCTACCTCATTATGAATAACGGGCGGAGTGTTTAATACAACCCGGCGGTTGTTCGTTGATTTTATATTTTATTTCATTCTTATTTGTGAATAGCGTGCTAAGTGCTTAATACAACCAGGCAGTTATTCTTGATTTTATATTTTATTTCTTACCTATTTTGAATAACGTGCTGAGTGTTTAATACAACCAGGCAGTTATTCTTGATTTTTTATTATATTCCTATTATATTTTGAATAACGTGTTGGGGGCTTAATACAACCAGGAAGTTATTCTTTATTTCATATTTTATTCCTACCTCATTATGAATAACGGGCGGAGTGTTTAAAACAACCCGGCAGTTGTTCGTTGATTTTATATTTTATTCCTATCTTATTTTGAATAACGTGCTGATTGTTTAATACAACCAGGCAGTTATTCTTGATTTCATATTTTATTCCTACCTCATTATGAATAACGGGCGGAGTGTTTAATACAACCCGGCGGTTGTTCGTTGATTTTATATTTTATTTCATTCTTATTTGTGAATAGCGTGCTAAGTGCTTAATACAACCAGGCAGTTATTCTTGATTTTATATTTTATTCCTATCTTATTTTAAATATCGTGCTGTGTGCTTAATACAACCAGGCAGTTATTATTTTATATTATATTTTATTCCTATCTTATTTTGAATAACGTGCGGAGTGGTTTAAAAAACCCGGCAGTTATATTTGATTTTACTTCAATTTTGTTTTGAATAAAGTGCTGAGTGTCTAATACAACCAGGCAGTTATTATTTTATATTATATTTTATTCCAATCCCATTTTGAATAACGTGATGAGTGTTTAATACAACCAGGCAGTTGTTCTTGGATTTTCCATTTTATTCTTATATTATTTTAAATAACGTGCTGTGTGCTTAATACGACCATGCAGTTATTCTTGATTTTGTATTTTATTCCTATTATATTTTGAATAACGTGCTGAGTGTTTAATACAACCCGGCAGTTGTTCGTTGATTTTATATTTTATTTCATTCTTATTTGTGAATAACGTGCTGAGTGTTTAATACGACCAGGCAGTTATTCTTGATTTTACTTCAATTTTGTTTTGAATAACGTGATGAGTGTTTAATACAACCAGGCAGTTATTCTTGATTTTATATTTTATTCCTATCTTATTTTGAATAGCGTGCTAAGTGTTTAATACAACCAGGCAGTTATTATTTTATATTATATTTTATTCCAATCCTATTTTGAAAAACGTGCTCAGTGTTTAATACAACCCGGCAGTTGTTTTTTGATTTTATATTTTATTTCATTCTTATTTGTGAATAGCGTGCTAAGTGTTTAATACAACCAGGAAGTTATTCTTTATTTCATATTTTATTCCTACCTCATTATGAATAACGTGCGGAGTGTTTAATACAACCCGGCAGTTGTTCGTTGATTTTATATTTTATTTCATTCTTATTTGTGAATAGCGTGCTAAGTGCTTAATACAACCATGCATTTATTCTCCATTTTATATTTTATTCCTATCTTATTTTGAATATCGTGCTGTGTGCTTAATACAACCAGGCAGTTATTATTTTATATTATATTTTATTCCTATCTTATTTTGAATAACGTGCGGAGTGGTTAATAAAACCCGGCAGTTATATTTGATTTTACTTCAATTTTGTTTTGAATAAAGTGCTCAGTGTTTAATACAACCAGGCAGTTATTCTTGATTTTACTTCAATTTTGTTTTGAATAACGTGCTGAGTGTTTAATACAACCAGGCAGTTATTCTTGATTTTACTTCAATTTTGTTTTGAATAACGTGCTGAGTGTTTAATACAACCAGGCAGTTATTCTTGATTTTATATTTTATTCCTATCCTATTTTGAATAGCGTGCTAAGTGTTTAATACAACCAGGCAGTTATTATTTTATATTATATTTTAATCCAATCCTATTTTGAAAAACGTGCTCAGTGTTTAATACAACCCGGCAGTTGTTCGTTGATTTTATATTTTATTTCATTCTTATTTGTGAATAGCGTGCTATGTGCTTAATACAACAAGGCAGTTATTCTTGATTTTATATTTTATTCCTATCCTATTTTTAATAACGTGCTGTGTGCTTAATACAACCAGGCAGTTATTCTTGATTTTACTTCAATTTTGTTTTGAATAACGTGCTGAGTGTTTAATACGACCAGGCAGTTATTCTTGATTTTATATTTTATTCCTATCTTATTTTGAATAACGTGCTGAGTGTTTAATACAACCAGGCTGTTATTCTTGATTTTACTTCAATTTTGTTTTGAATAACGTGATGAGTGTTTAATACAACCAGGCAGTTATTATTTTATATTATATTTTATTCCAATCCTATTTTGAAAAACGTGCTCAGTGTTTAATACAACCCGGCAGTTGTTCGTTGATTTTATATTTTATTTCATTCTTATTTGTGAATAGCGTGCTAAGTGCTTAATACAACAAGGCAGTTATTCTTGATTTTATATTTTATTCCTATCCTATTTTTAATAACGTGCTGTGTGCTTAATACAACCAGGCAGTTATTCTTGATTTTACTTCAATTTTGTTTTGAATAACGTGCTGAGTGTTTAATACGACCAGGCAGTTATTCTTGATTTTATATTTTATTCCTATCCTATTTTTAATAACGTGCTGTGTGCTTAATACAACCAGGCAGTTATTCTTGATTTTACTTCAATTCTGTTTTGAATAACGTGCTGAGTGTTTAATACAACCAGGCAGTTATTCTTGATTTTACTTCAATTTTGTTTTGAATAACGTGATGAGTGTTTAATACAACCAGGCAGTTATTATTTTATATTATATTTTATTCCAATCCTATTTTGAACAACGTGCTCAGTGTTTAATACAACCCGGCAGTTGTTCGTTGATTTTATATTTTATTTCATTCTTATTTGTGAATAACGTGCTGAGTGTTTAATACGACCAGGCAGTTATTCTTGATTTTATATTTTATTCCTATCTTATTTTTGAATAACGTGCTGAGTGTTTAATACAACCAGGCTGTTATTCTTGATTTTACTTCAATTTTGTTTTGAATAACGTGCTGAGTGTTTAATACAACCAGGCACTTATTCTTGATTTTACTTCAATTTTGTTTTGAATAACGTGATGAGTGTTTAATACAACCAGGCAGTTATTATTTTATATTATATTTTATTCCAATCCTATTTTGAACAACGTGCTCAGTGTTTAATACAACCCGGCAGTTATTCTTGATTTTACTTCAATTTTGTTTTGAATAACGTGATGAGTGTTTAATACGACCAGGCAGTTATTCTTGATTTTATATTTTATTCCTATCGTATTTTGAATAACGTGCTGAGTGTTTAATACAACCAGGCAGTTATTCTTGATTTTACTTCAATTTTGTTTTGAATAACGTGCTGAGTGTTTAATACAACCAGGCAGTTATTCTTGATTTTACTTCAATTTTGTTTTGAATAACGTGCTGAGTGTTTAATACAACCAGTCAGTTATTCTTGATTTTATATTTTATTCCTATCCTATTTTGAATAACGTGCTAAGTGTTTAATACAACCCGGCAGTTGTTCGTTGATTTTATATTTTATTTCATTCTTATTTGTGAATAGCGTGCTCAGTGCTTGATACAACAAGGCAGTTATTCTTGATTTTATATTTTATTCCTATCTTATTTTGAATAACGTGCTGAGTGTTTAATACAACCAGGCAGTTATTCTTGTTTTGATTTTTTCTTCCTTACCTATTTTGAATAACGTGCTGAGTGTTTAATACAACCAGGCAGTTATTCTTGATTTTTTATTATATTCCTATTATATTTTGAATAACGTGTTGGGGGCTTAATACAACCAGGAAGTTATTCTTGATTTCATATTTTATTCCTACCTCATTATGAATAACGGGCGGAGTGTTTAATACAACCCGGCGGTTGTTCGTTGATTTTATATTTTATTTCATTCTTATTTGTGAATAGCGTGCTAAGTGCTTAATACAACAAGGCAGTTATTCTTGATTTTATATTTTATTCCTATCCTATTTTTAATAACGTGCTGTGTGCTTAATACAACCAGGCAGTTATTCTTGATTTTATATTTTTGTTTTGAATAACGTGCTGAGTGTTTAATACGACCAGGCAGTTATTCTTGATTTTATATTTTATTCCTATCTTATTTTGAATAACGTGCTGAGTGTTTAATACAACCAGGCTGTTATTCTTGATTTTACTTCAATTTTGTTTTGAATAACGTGCTGAGTGTTTAATACAACCAGGCACTTATTCTTGATTTTACTTCAATTTTGTTTTGAATAACGTGATGAGTGTTTAATACAACCAGGCAGTTATTATTTTATATTATATTTTATTCCAATCCTATTTTGAACAACGTGCTCAGTGTTTAATACAACCCGGCAGTTGTTCGTTGATTTTATATTTTATTTCATTCTTATTTGTGAATAACGTGCTGAGTGTTTAATACGACCAGGCAGTTATTCTTGATTTTATATTTTATTCCTATCTTATTTTGAATAACGTGCTGAGTGTTTAATACAACCAGGCTGTTATTCTTGATTTTACTTCAATTTCGTTTTGAATAACGTGCTGAGTGTTTAATACAACCAGGCACTTATTCTTGATTTTACTTCAATTTTGTTTTGAATAACGTGATGAGTGTTTAATACAACCAGGCAGTTATTATTTTATATTATATTTTATTCCAATCCTATTTTGAACAACGTGCTCAGTGTTTAATACAACCAGGCAGTTATTCTTGATTTTATATTTTATTTCATTCTTATTTGTGAATAGCGTGCTAAGTGCTTAATACAACAAGGCAGTTATTCTTGATTTTATATTTTATTCCTATCTTATTTTGAATAACGAGCTGAGTGTTTAATACAACCAGGCAGTTATTCTTGATTTTACATCAATTTTGTTTTGAATAACGTGCTGAGTGTTTAATACGACCAGGCTGTTATTCTTGATTTTATAATTTATTCCTATCGTATTTTGAATAACGTGCTGAATGTTTAATACAACCAGGCAGTTATTCTTGACTTTACTTCAATTTTGTTTTGAATGACGTGCTGAGTGTTTAATACAACCAGGCAGTTATTCTTGATTTTAAATCAATTTTGTTTTGAATAACGTGATGAGTGTTTAATACAACCAGTCAGTAATTCTTGATTTTATATTTTATTCCTATCCTAGTTTGAATAGCGTGCTAAGTGTTTAATACAACCCGGCAGTTGTTCGTTGATTTTATATTTTATTTCATTCTTATTTGTGAATAGCGTGCTCAGTGCTTGATACAACAAGGCAGTTATTCTTGATTTTATATTTTATTCCTATCTTATTTTGAATAACGTGCTGAGTGTTTAATACAACCAGGCAGTTATTCTTGATTTTATATTTTATTCCTTACCTATTTTGAATAACGTGCTGAGTGTTTAATACAACCAGGCAGTTATTCTTGATTTTTTATTATATTCCTATTATATTTTGAATAACGTGTTGGGGGCTTAATACAACCAGGAAGTTATTCTTGATTTCATATTTTATTCCTACCTCATTATGAATAACGGGCGGAGTGTTTAATACAACCCGGCGGTTGTTCGTTGATTTTATATTTTATTTCATTCTTATTTGTGAATATCGTGCTTAGTGTTTAATACAACCAGGCAGTTATTCTTGATTTTATATTTTATTTCTTACAAATTTTGAATAACGTTCTGAGTGTTTAATACAACCAGGCAGTTATTCTTGATTTTTTATTATATTCCTATTATATTTTGAATAACGTGTTGGGGGCTTAATACAACCAGGAAGTTATTCTTTATTTCATATTTTATTCCTACCTCATTATGAATAACGGGCGGAGTGTTTAAAACAACCCGGCAGTTGTTCGTTGATTTTATATTTTATTCCTATCTTATTTTGAATAACGTGCTGATTGTTTAATACAACCAGGCAGTTATTCTTGATTTCATATTTTATTCCTACCTCATTATGAATAACGGGCGGAGTGTTTAATACAACCCGGCGGTTGTTCGTTGATTTTATATTTTATTTCATTCTTATTTGTGAATAGCGTGCTAAGTGCTTAATACAACCAGGCAGTTATTCTTGATTTTATATTTTATTCCTATCTTATTTTGAATATCGTGCTGTGTGCTTAATACAACCAGGCAGTTATTATTTTATATTATATTTTATTCCTATCTTATTTTGAATAACGTGCGGAGTGGTTAATAAAACCCGGCAGTTATATTTGATTTTACTTCAATTTTGTTTTGAATAAAGTGCTGAGTGTTTAATACAACCAGGCAGTTATTCTTGATTTTACTTCAATTTTGTTTTGAATAACGTGATGAGTGTTTAATACAACCAGTCAGTTATTCTTGATTTTATATTTTATTCCTATCCTATTTTGAATAGCGTGCTAAGTGTTTAATACAACCAGGCAGTTATTATTTTATATTATATTTTAATCCAATCCTATTTTGAAAAACGTGCTCAGTGTTTAATACAACCCGGCAGTTGTTATTTTATTTTATATTTTATTTCATTCTTATTTGTGAATAGCGTGCTAAGTGCTTAATACAACCAGGAAGTTATTCTTTATTTCATATTTTATTCCTACCTCATTATGAATAACGGGCGGAGTGTTTAATACAACCCGGCAGTTGTTCGTTGATTTTATATTTTATTTCATTCTTATTTGCGAATAGCGTGCTAAGTGCTTAATACAACCAGGCAGTTATTCTTGATTTTATATTTTATTCCTATCTTATTTTGAATATCGTGCTGTGTGCTTAATACAACCAGGCAGTTATTATTTTATATTATATTTTATTCCTATCTTATTTTGAATAACGTGCGGAGTGGTTAATAAAACCCGGCAGTTATATTTGATTTTACTTCAATTTTGTTTTGAATAAAGTGCTCAGTGTTTAATACAACCAGGCAGTTATTCTTGATTTTACTTCAATTTTGTTTTGAATAACGTGCTGAGTGTTTAATACAACCAGGCAGTTATTCTTGATTTTACTTCAATTTTGTTTTGAATAACGTGCTGAGTGTTTAATACAACCAGGCTGTTATTCTTGATTTTATATTTTATTCCTATCCTATTTTGAATAGCGTGCTAAGTGTTTAATACAACCAGGCAGTTATTATTTTATATTATATTTTAATCCAATCCTATTTTGAAAAACGTGCTCAGTGTTTAATACAACCCGGCAGTTGTTCGTTGATTTTATATTTTATTTCATTCTTATTTGTGAATAGCGTGCTAAGTGCTTAATACAACATGGATTTTTTTCTTGATTTTATATTTTATTCCTATCCTATTTTTAATAACGTGCTGTGTGCTTAATACAACCAGGCAGTTATTCTTGATTTTACTTCAATTTTGTTTTGAATAACGTGCTGAGTGTTTAATACGACCAGGCAGTTATTCTTGATTTTATATTTTATTCCTATCTTATTTTGAATAACGTGCTGAGTGTTTAATACAACCAGGCTGTTATTCTTGATTTTACTTCAATTTCGTTTTGAATAACGTGCTGAGTGTTTAATACAACCAGGCACTTATTCTTGATTTTACTTCAATTTTGTTTTGAATAACGTGCTGAGTGTTTAATACAACCAGGCAGTTAGTATTTTATATTATATTTTATTCCAATCCTATTTTGAACAACGTGCTCAGTGTTTAATACAACCCGGCAGTTGTTCGTTGATTTTATATTTTATTTCATTCTTATTTGTGAATAACGTGCTGAGTGTTTAATACGACCAGGCAGTTATTCTTGATTTTATATTTTATTCCTATCTTATTTTGAATAACGTGCTGAGTGTTTAATACAACCAGGCTGTTATTCTTGATTTTACTTCAATTTCGTTTTGAATAACGTGCTGAGTGTTTAATACAACCAGGCACTTATTCTTGATTTTACTTCAATTTTGTTTTGAATAACGTGATGAGTGTTTAATACAACCAGGCAGTTATTATTTTATATTATATTTTATTCCAATCCTATTTTGAACAACGTGCTCAGTGTTTAATACAACCCGGCAGTTGTTCGTTGATTTTATATTTTATTTCATTCTTATTTGTGAATAACGTGCTGAGTGTTTAATACGACCAGGCAGTTATTCTTGATTTTATATTTTATTCCTATCTTATTTTGAATAACGTGCTGAGTGTTTAATACAACCAGGCTGTTATTCTTGATTTTACTTCAATTTTGTTTTGAATAACGTGCTGAGTGTTTAATACAACCAGGCAGTTATTCTTGATTTTACATCAATTTTGTTTTGAATAACGTGCTGAGTGTTTAATACGACCAGGCAGTTATTCTTGATTTTATAATTTATTCCTATCGTATTTTGAATAACGTGCTGAGTGTTTAATACAACCAGGCTGTTATTCTTGATTTTACTTCAATTTTGTTTTGAATAACGTGCTGAGTGTTTAATACAACCAGGCAGTTATTCTTGATTTTACTTCAATTTTGTTTTGAATAACGTGCTGAGTGTTTAATACAACCAGGCAGTTATTCTTGATTTTATATTTTATTCCTTACCTATTTTGAATAACGTGCTGAGTGTTTAATACAACCAGGCAGTTATTCTTGATTTTATATTTTATTCCTTACCTATTTTGAATAACGTGCTGAGTGTTTAATACAACCAGGCAGTTATTCTTGATTTTTTATTATATTCCTATTATATTTTGAATAACGTGTTGGGGGCTTAATACAACCAGGAAGTTATTCTTGATTTCATATTTTATTCCTACCTCATTATGAATAACGGGCGGAGTGTTTAATACAACCCGGCGGTTGTTCGTTGATTTTATATTTTATTTCATTCTTATTTGTGAATAGCGTGCTAAGTGCTTTATAGAACCAGGCAGTTATTCTTGATTTTATATTTTATTCCTATCTTATTTTGAATAACGTGCTGAGTGTTTAATACAACCAGGCAGTTATTCTTGATTTTATATTTTATTCCTTACCTATTTTGAATAACGTGCTGAGTGTTTAATACAACCAGGCAGTTATTCTTGATTTTTTATTATATTCCTATTATATTTTGAATAACGTGTTGGGGGCTTAATACAACCAGGAAGTTATTCTTGATTTCATATTTTATTCCTACCTCATTATGAATAACGGGCGGAGTGTTTAATACAACCCGGCGGTTGTTCGTTGATTTTATATTTTATTTCATTCTTATTTGTGAATAGCGTGCTTAGTGTTTAATACAACCAGGCAGTTATTCTTGATTTTATATTTTATTCCTTACCTATTTTGAATAACGTGCTGAGTGTTTAATACAACCAGGCAGTTATTCTTGATTTTTTATTATATTCCTATTATATTTTGAATAACGTGTTGGGGGCTTAATACAACCAGGAAGTTATTCTTTATTTCATATTTTATTCCTACCTCATTATGAATAACGGGCGGAGTGTTTAAAACAACCCGGCAGTTGTTCGTTGATTTTATATTTTATTCCTATCTTATTTTGAATATCGTGCTGTGTGTTTAATACAACCAGGCAGTTATTCTTGATTTCATATTTTATTCCTACCTCATTATGAATAACGGGCGGAGTGTTTAATACAACCCGGCGGTTGTTCGTTGATTTTATATTTTATTTCATTCTTATTTGTGAATAGCGTGCTAAGTGCTTAATACAACCAGGCAGTTATTCTTGATTTTATATTTTATTCCTATCTTATTTTGAATATCGTGCTGTGGGCTTAATACAACCAGGCAGTTATTATTTTATATTATATTTTATTCCTATCTTATTTTGAATAACGTGCGGAGTGGTTAATAAAACCCGGCAGTTTTATTTGATTTTACTTCAATTTTGTTTTGAATAAAGTGCTGAGTGTCTAATACAACAAGGCAGTTATTATTTTATATTATATTTTATTCCAATCCCATTTTGAATAACGTGCTGAGTGTTTAATACAACCAGGCAGTTGTTCTTGGATTTTCCATTTTATTCTTATATTATTTTGAATAACTTGCTGTGTGCTTAATACGACCATGCAGTTATTCTTGATTTTGTATTTTATTCCTATTATATTTTGAATAACGTGCTGAGTGTTTAATACAACCCGGCAGTTGTTCGTTAATTTTATAGTATATTCCAATCTTATTTCTGCATAACGTGCTGAGTGTTTAATACAACCAGGCAGTTATATTTGATTTTATTTCAATTTTGTTTTAAATATCGTGCTGTGTGCTTAATACAACCAGGCAGTTATTAATTTATATTATATTTTATTCCAATCCTATTTTTAATAACGTGCTGTGTGCTTAATACAACCAGGCAGTTATTCTTGATTTTACTTCAATTTTGTTTTGAATAACGTGCTGAGTGTTTAATACGACCAGGCAGTTATTCTTGATTTTATATTTTATTCCTATCTTATTTTGAATAATGTGCTGAGTGTTTAATACAACCAGGCTGTTATTCTTGATTTTACTTCAATTTTGTTTTGAATAACGTGCTGAGTGTTTAATACAACCAGGCTGTTATTCTTGATTTTACTTCAATTTTGTTTTGAATAACGTGATGAGTGTTTAATACAACCAGGCAGTTATTCTTGATTTTATATTTTATTCCTATCCTATTTTGAATAGCGTGCTAAGTGTTTAATACAACCAGGCAGTTATTATTTTATATTATATTTTATTCCAATCCTATTTTGAAAAACGTGCTCAGTGTTTAATACAACCCGGCAGTTGTTCGTTGATTTTATATTTTATTTCATTCTTATTTGTGAATAGCGTGCTAAGTGCTTAATACAACCAGGCAGTTATTCTTGATTTTATATTTTATTCCTATCTTATTTTGAATATCGTGCTGTGGGCTTAATACAACCAGGCAGTTATTATTTTATATTATATTTTATTCCTATCTTATTTTGAATAACGTGCGGAGTGGTTAATAAAACCCGGCAGTTATATTTGATTTTACTTCAATTTTGTTTTGAATAAAGTGCTGAGTGTTTAATACAACCAGGCAGTTATGCTTGATTCTATATTTTATTCCTATCTTATTTTGAATAACGTGATGAGTGTTTAATACAACCAGGCAGTTATTCTTGATTTCATATCTTATTTCAATCTTATTTTGAAAAACGTGATGAGTGTTTAATACAACCAGGCAGTTATTCTTGATTGTACTTCAATTTTGTCTTGAATATCGTGCTGTGTGCTTAATACAACCAGGCAGTTATTATTTTATATTATATTTTATTCCAATCCCATTTTGAATAACGAAATGTGTGATTAATAGAACCAGGCAGGTATTCTTGAATGTACTTCGATTTTGTTTTGAATAGCGTGCTGAGTGTTTAATACAACCAGGCAGTTATTCTTGACTTTTTATTATATTCCTATCTTATTTTGAATAACGTGCTGAGTGTTTAATACAACCAGGCAGTTATTCTTGATTTTATATTTTATTCCTTACCTATTTTGAATAACGTGCTGAGTGTTTAATACAACCAGGCAGTTATTCTTGATTTTTTATTATATTCCTATTATATTTTGAATAACGTGTTGGGGGCTTAATACAACCAGGAAGTTATTCTTGATTTCATATTTTATTCCTACCTCATTATGAATAACGTGCGGAGTGTTTAATACAACCCGGCAGTTGTTCGTTGATTTTATATTTTATTTCATTCTTATTTGTGAATAGCGTGCTAAGTGCTTAATACAACCAGGCAGTTATTCTTGATTTTATATTTTATTCCTATCTTATTTTGAATAACGTGCTGAGTGTTTAATACAACCAGGCAGTTATTCTTGATTTTATATTTTATTCCTTACCTATTTTGAATAACGTGCTGAGTGTTTAATACAACCAGGCAGTTATTCTTGACTTTTTATTATATTCCTATTATATTTTGAATAGCGTGCTAAGTGTTTAATACAACCCGGCAGTTGTTCGTTGATTTTATATTTTATTTCATTCTTATTTGTGAATAGCGTGCTCAGTGCTTGATAGAACAAGGCAGTTATTCTTGATTTTATATTTTATTCCTATCTTATTTTGAATAACGTGCTGAGTGTTTAATACAACCAGGCAGTTATTCTTGATTTTATATTTTATTCCTATCTTATTTTGAATAACGTGCTGTGTGCTTAATACAACCAGGCAGTTATTATTTTATATTATATTTTATTCCTATCTTATTTTGAATAACGTGCGGAGTGGTTAATAAAACCCGGCAGTTATATTTGATTTTACTTCAATTTTGTTTTGAATAAAGTGCTCAGTGTTTAATACAACCAGGCAGTTATTCTTGATTTTACTTCAATTTTGTTTTGAATAACGTGCTGAGTGTTTAATACAACCAGGCAGTTATTCTTGATTTTACTTCAATTTTGTTTTGAATAACGTGCTGAGTGTTTAATACAACCAGGCAGTTATTCTTGATTTTACTTCAATTTTGTTTTGAATAACGTGATGAGTGTTTAATACAACCAGTCAGTTATTCTTGATTTTATATTTTATTCCTATCCTATTTTGAATAGCGTGCTAAGTGTTTAATACAACCAGGCAGTTATTCTTGATTTCATATTTTATTCCTACCTCATTATGAATAACGTGCGGAGTGTTTAATACAACCCGGCAGTTATTCTTGATTTTATATTTTATTCCTTACCTATTTTGAATAACGTGCTGAGTGTTTAATACAACCAGGCAGTTATTCTTGATTTTTTATTATATTCCTATTATATTTTGAATAACGTGTTGGGGGCTTAATACAACCAGGAAGTTATTCTTGATTTCATATTTTATTCCTACCTCATTATGAATAACGGGCGGAGTGTTTAATACAACCCGGCGGTTGTTCGTTGATTTTATATTTTATTTCATTCTTATTTGTGAATAGCGTGCTCAGTGCTTGATACAACAAGGCAGTTATTCTTGATTTTATATTTTATTCCTATCTTATTTTGAATAACGTGCTGATTGTTTAATACAACCAGGCAGTTATTCTTGATTTCATATTTTATTCCTACCTCATTATGAATAACGGGCGGAGTGTTTAATACAACCCGGCGGTTGTTCGTTGATTTTATATTTTATTTCATTCTTATTTGTGAATAGCGTGCTAAGTGCTTAATACAACCAGGCAGTTATTCTTGATTTTATATTTTATTCCTTACCTATTTTGAATAACGTGCTGAGTGTTTAATACAACCAGGCAGTTATTCTTGATTTTTTATTATATTCCTATTATATTTTGAATAACGTGTTGGGGGCTTAATACAACCAGGAATTTATTCTTTATTTCATATTTTATTCCTACCTCATTATGAATAACGGGCGGAGTGTTTAATACAGCCCGGCAGTTGTTCGTTGATTTTATATTTTATTTCATTCTTATTTGTGAATAGCGTGCTAAGTGCTTAATACAACCAGGCAGTTATTCTTGATTTTATATTTTATTCCTATCTTATTTTGAATATCGTGCTGTGTGCTTGATACAACCAGGCAGTTCTTATTTTATATTATATTTTATTTCATTCCTATTTTGAAAAACGTGCTCAGTGTTTAATACAACCCGGCAGTTGTTCGTTGATTTTATATTTTATTTCATTCTTATTTGTGAATAGCGTGCTAAGTGCTTAATACAACCAGGCAGTTATTCTTGATTTTATATTTTATTCCTGTCTTATTTTGAATAACGTGCTGATTGTTTAATACAACCAGGCAGTTATTCTTGATTTCATATTTTATTCCTACCTCATTATGAATAACGGGCGGAGTGTTTAATACAACCCGGCGGTTGTTCGTTGATTTTATATTTTATTTCATTCTTATTTGTGAATAGCGTGCTAAGTGCTTAATACAACCAGGCAGTTATTCTTGATTTTATATTTTATTCCTATCTTATTTTGAATAACGTGCTTATTGTTTAATACAACCAGGAAGTTATTCTTGATTTCATATTTTATTCCTACCTCATTATGAATAACGTGCGGAGTGTTTAATACAACCCGGCAGTTATTCTTGATTTTATATTTTATTCCTTACCTATTTTGAATAGCGTGCTGAGTGTTTAATACAACCAGGAAGTTATTCTTGACTTTTTATTATATTCCTATTATATTTTGAATAGCGTGCTAAGTGTTTAATACAACCCGGCAGTTATTCTTGATTTTATATTTTATTTCATTCTTATTTGTGAATAGCGTGCTCAGTGCTTGATAGAACAAGGCAGTTATTCTTGATTTTATATTTTATTCCTATCTTATTTTGAATAACGTGCTGAGTGTTTAATACAACCAGGCAGTTATTCTTGATTTTATATTTTATTCCTATCTTATTTTGAATAACGTGCTGTGTGCTTAATACAACCAGGCAGTTATTATTTTATATTATATTTTATTCCTATCTTATTTTGAATAACGTGCGGAGTGGTTAATAAAACCCGGCAGTTATATTTGATTTTACTTCAATTTTGTTTTGAATAAAGTGCTCAGTGTTTAATACAACCAGGCAGTTATTCTTGATTTTACTTCAATTTTGTTTTGAATAACGTGCTGAGTGTTTAATACAACCAGGCAGTTATTCTTGATTTTACTTCAATTTTGTTTTGAATAACGTGCTGAGTGTTTAATACAACCAGGCAGTTATTCTTGATTTTATATTTTATTCCTATCCTATTTTGAATAACGTGCTAAGTGTTTAATACAACCAGGAAGTTATTCTTGATTTCATATTTTATTCCTACCTCATTATGAATAACGTGCTGAGTGTTTAATACAACCAGGCAGTTATTCTTGATTTTATATTTTATTCCTTACCTATTTTGAATAACGTGCTGAGTGTTTAATACAACCAGGCAGTTATTCTTGATTTTTTATTATATTCCTATTATATTTTGAATAACGTGTTGGGGGCTTAATACAACCAGGAAGTTATTCTTGATTTCATATTTTATTCCTACCTCATTATGAATAACGGGCGGAGTGTTTAATACAACCCGGCGGTTGTTCGTTGATTTTATATTTTATTTCATTCTTATTTGTGAATAGCGTGCTCAGTGCTTGATACAACAAGGCAGTTATTCTTGATTTTATATTTTATTCCTATCTTATTTTGAATAACGTGCTGATTGTTTAATACAACCAGGCAGTTATTCTTGATTTCATATTTTATTCCTACCTCATTATGAATAACGGGCGGAGTGTTTAATACAACCCGGCGGTTGTTCGTTGATTTTATATTTTATTTCATTCTTATTTGTGAATAGCGTGCTAAGTGCTTAATACAACCAGGCAGTTATTCTTGATTTTATATTTTATTCCTTACCTATTTTGAATAACGTGCTGAGTGTTTAATACAACCAGGCAGTTATTCTTGATTTTTTATTATATTCCTATTATATTTTGAATAACGTGTTGGGGGCTTAATACAACCAGGAATTTATTCTTTATTTCATATTTTATTCCTACCTCATTATGAATAACGGGCGGAGTGTTTAATACAGCCCGGCAGTTGTTCGTTGATTTTATATTTTATTTCATTCTTATTTGTGAATAGCGTGCTAAGTGCTTAATACAACCAGGCAGTTATTCTTGATTTGATATTTTATTCCTATCTTATTTTGAATATCGTGCTGTGTGCTTAATACAACCAGGCAGTTATTATTTTATATTATATTTTATTCCATTCCTATTTTGAAAAACGTGCTCAGTGTTTAATACAACCCGGCAGTTGTTCGTTGATTTTATATTTTATTTCATTCTTATTTGTGAATAGCGTGCTAAGTGCTTAATACAACCAGGCAGTTATTCTTGATTTTATATTTTATTCTTATCTTATTTTGAATAACGTGCTGATTGTTTAATACAACCAGGCAGTTATTCTTGATTTCATATTTTATTCCTACCTCATTATGAATAACGGGCGGAGTGTTTAATACAACCCGGCGGTTGTTCGTTGATTTTATATTTTATTTCATTCTTATTTGTGAATAGCGTGCTAAGTGCTTAATACAACCAGGCAGTTATTCTTGATTTTATATTTTATTCCTATCTTATTTTGAATAACGTGCTTATTGTTTAATACAACCAGGCAGTTATTCTTGATTTCATATTTTATTCCTACCTCATTATGAATAACGTGCTGAGTGTTTAATACAACCAGGCAGTTATTCTTGATTTTTTATTATATTCCTATTATATTTTGAATAACGTGTTGGGGGCTTAATACAACCAGGAATTTATTCTTTATTTCATATTTTATTCCTACCTCATTATGAATAACGGGCGGAGTGTTTAATACAACCCGGCAGTTGTTCGTTGATTTTATATTTTATTCCTATCTTATTTTGAATATCGTGCTGTGTGCTTAATACAACCAGGCAGTTATTATTTTATATTATATTTTATTCCATTCCTATTTTGAAAAACGTGCTCAGTGTTTAATACAACCCGGCAGTTGTTCGTTGATTTTATATTTTATTTCATTCTTATTTGTGAATAGCGTGCTAAGTGCTTAATACAACCAGGCAGTTATTCTTGATTTTATATTTTATTCCTATCTTATTTTGAATATCGTGCTGTGTGCTTAATACAACCAGGCAGTTATTATTTTATATTATATTTTATTCCATTCCTATTTTGAAAAACGTGCTCAGTGTTTAATACAACCCGGCAGTTGTTCGTTGATTTTATATTTTATTTCATTCTTATTTGTGAATAGCGTGCTAAGTGCTTAATACAACCAGGCAGTTATTCTTGATTTTATATTTTATTCCTGTCTTATTTTGAATAACGTGCTGATTGTTTAATACAACCAGGCAGTTATTCTTGATTTCATATTTTATTCCTACCTCATTATGAATAACGGGCGGAGTGTTTAATACAACCCGGCGGTTGTTCGTTGATTTTATATTTTATTTCATTCTTATTTGTGAATAGCGTGCTAAGTGCTTAATACAACCAGGCAGTTATTCTTGATTTTTTATTATATTCCTATTATATTTTGAATAACGTGCTGATTGATTAATACAACCAGGCATTTATTCTTTATTTCATATTTTATTCCATTCTTATTTGTGAATAGCGTGCTAAGTGCTTAATACAACCAGGCAGTTATTCTTGATTTTTTATTATATTCCTATTATATTTTGAATAACGTGTTGGGGGCTTAATACAACCAGAAATTTATTCTTTATTTCATATTTTATTCCTACCTCATTATGAATAACGGGCGGAGTGTTTAATACAACCCGGCAGTTGTTCGTTGATTTTATATTTTATTCCTATCTTATTTTGAATATCGTGCTGTGTGCTTAATACAACCAGGCAGTTATTATTTTATATTATATTTTATTCCATTCCTATTTTGAAAAACGTGCTCAGTGTTTAATACAACCCGGCAGTTGTTCGTTGATTTTATATTTTATTTCATTCTTATTTGTGAATAGCGTGCTAAGTGCTTAATACAACCAGGCAGTTATTCTTGATTTTATATTTTATTCCTATCTTATTTTAAATATCGTGCTGTGTGCTTAATACAACCAGGCAGTTATTATTTTATATTATATTTTATTCCTATCTTATTTTGAATAACGTGCGGAGTGGTTAATAAAACCCGGCAGTTATATTTGATTTTACTTCAATTTTGTTTTGAATAAAGTGCTGAGTGTTTAATACAACCAGGCAGTTATTCTTGATTTTATATTTTATTCCTATCTTATTTTGAATAACGTGCTGAGTGTTTAATACAACCAGGCTGTTATTCTTGATTTTACTTCAATTTTGTTTTGAATAACGTGATGAGTGTTTAATACAACCAGGCAGTTATTATTTTATATTATATTTTATTCCAATCCCATTTTGAATAACGTGATGAGTGTTTAATACAACCAGGCAGTTGTTCTTGGATTTTCCATTTTATTCTTATATTATTTTGAATAACGTGCTGAGTGTTTAATACAACCCGGCAGTTGTTCGTTAATTTTATATTTTATTCCAATCTTATTTCTGCATAACGTGCTGAGTGTTTAATACAACCAGGCAGTTATATTTGATTTTATTTCAATTTTGTCTTTAATATCGTGCTGTGTGCTTAATACAACCAGGCAGTTATTATTTTATATTATATTTTATTCCAATCCCATTTTGAATAACGTGCTGTGTGCTTAATAGAACCAGGCAGTTATTCTTGATTTTACTTCAATTTTGTTTTGAATAACGTGCTGAGTGTTTAATACGACCAGGCAGTTATTCTTGATTTTATATTTTATTCCTATCTTATTTTGAATAATGTGCTGAGTGTTTAATACAACCAGGCTGTTATTCTTGATTTTACTTCAATTTTGTTTTGAATAACGTGATGAGTGTTTAATACAACCAGGCAGTTATTCTTGATTTTATATTTTATTCCTATCCTATTTTGAATATCGTGATTTGTGATTAATACAACCAGGAAATTATTCTTGATTTTACTTCAATTTTGTTTTGAATAACGTACTGAGTTTTTAATACGACCAGGCAGTTATTCTTGATTTTATATTTTATTCCTATCTTATTTTGAATAATGTGCTGAGTGTTTAATACAACCAGGCTGTTATTCTTTGTTTTTACTTCAATTTTGTTTTGAATAACGTGATGAGTGTTTAATACAACCAGGCAGTTATTCTTGATTTTATATTTTATTCCTATCGTATTTTGAATAAGGTGCTAAGTGTTTAATACAACCAGGCAGTTATTATTTTATATTGTATTTTATTCCAATCCTATTTTGAAAAACGTGCTCAGTGTTTAATACAACCCGGCAGTTGTTCGTTGATTTTATATTTTATTTCATTCTTATTTGTGAATAGCGTGCTAAGTGCTTAATACAACTAGGCAGTTATTCTTGATTTTATATTTTATTCCTATCCTGTTTTTAATAACGTGCTGTGTGCTTAATACAACCAGGCAGTTATTCTTGATTTTACTTCAATTTTGTTTTGAATAACGTGCTGAGTGTTTAATACGACCAGGCAGTTATTCTTGATTTTATATTTTATTCCTATCTTATTTTGAATAATGTGCTGAGTGTTTAATACAACCAGGCTGTTATTCTTGATTTTACTTCAATTTTGTTTTGAATAACGTGCTGAGTGTTTAATACAACCAGGCAGTTATTCTTGATTTTACTTCAATTTTGTTTTGAATAACGTGATGAGTGTTTAATACAACCAGGCAGTTATTCTTGATTTTATATTTTATTCCTATCCTATTTTGAATAGCGTGCTAAGTGTTTAATACAAACAGGCAGTTATTATTTTATATTATATTTTATTCCAATCCTATTTTGAAAAACGTGCTCAGTGTTTAATACAACCCGGCAGTTGTTCGTTGATTTTATATTTTATTTCATTCTTATTTGTGAATAGCGTGCTAAGTGCTTAATACAACCAGGCAGTTATTCTTGATTTTATATTTTATTCCTATCTTATTTTGAATATCGTGCTGTGTGCTTAATACAACCAGGCAGTTATTATTTAATATTATATTTTATTCCTATCTTATTTTGAATAACGTGCGGAGTGGTTAATAAAACCCGGCAGTTATATTTGATTTTACTTCAATTTTGTTTTGAATAAAGTGCTGAGTGTTTAATACAACCAGGCAGTTATTCTTGACTTTACTTCAATTTTGTTTTGAATAAAGTGCTGAGTGTTTAATACAACCAGGCAGTTATTCTTGACTTTACTTCAATTTTGTTTTGAATAACGTGCTGAGTGTTTAATACAACCAGGCAGTTATTCTTGATTTTACTTCAATTTTGTTTTGAATAACGTGCTGAGTGTTTAATACAACCAGGCAGTTATTCTTGATTTTACTTCAATTTTGTTTTGAATAACGTGATGAGTGTTTAATACAACAAGGCAGTTATTCTTGATTTTATATTTTATTCCTATCTTATTTTGAATAACGAGCTGAGTGTTTAATACAACCAGGCTGTTATTCTTGATTTTACTTCAATTTTGTTTTGAATAACGTGATGAGTGTTTAATACAACCAGGCAGTTATTCTTGATTTTATATTTTATTCCTATCTTATTTTGAATAACGTGCTGTGTGCTTAATACAACCAGGCAGTTATTCTTGATTTTACTTCAATTTTGTTTTGAATAACGTGCTGAGTGTTTAATACGACCAGGCAGTTATTCTTGATTTTATATTTTATTCCTATCTTATTTTGAATAATGTGCTGAGTGTTTAATACAACCAGGCTGTTATTCTTTGATTTTACTTCAATTTTGTTTTGAATAACGTGATGAGTGTTTAATACAACCAGGCAGTTATTCTTGATTTTATATTTTATTCCTATCATATTTTGAATAGCGTGCTGAGTGTTTAATACAACCAGGCAGTTATTATTTTATATTATATTTTATTCCAATCCTATTTTGAAAAACGTGCTCAGTGTTTAATACTACCCGGCAGTTGTTCGTTGATTTTATATTTTATTTCATTCTTATTTGTGAATAGCGTGCTAAGTGCTTAATACAACTAGGCAGTTATTCTTGATTTTATATTTTATTCCTATCCTGTTTTTAATAACGTGCTGTGTGCTTAATACAACCAGGCAGTTATTCTTGATTTTACTTCAATTTTGTTTTGAATAACGTGCTGAGTGTTTAATACGACCAGGCAGTTATTCTTGATTTTATATTTTATTCCTATCTTATTTTGAATAATGTGCTGAGTGTTTAATACAACCAGGCTGTTATTCTTGATTTTACTTCAATTTTGTTTTGAATAACGTGCTGAGTGTTTAATACAACCAGGCAGTTATTCTTGATTTTACTTCAATTTTGTTTTGAATAACGTGATGAGTGTTTAATACAACCAGGCAGTTATTCTTGATTTTATATTTTATTCCTATCCTATTTTGAATAGCGTGCTAAGTGTTTAATACAAACAGGCAGTTATTATTTTATATTATATTTTATTCCAATCCTATTTTGAAAAACGTGCTCAGTGTTTAATACAACCCGGCAGTTGTTCGTTGATTTTATATTTTATTTCATTCTTATTTGTGAATAGCGTGCTAAGTGCTTAATACAACCAGGCAGTTATTCTTGATTTTATATTTTATTCCTATCTTATTTTGAATATCGTGCTGTGTGCTTAATACAACCAGGCAGTTATTATTTAATATTATATTTTATTCCTATCTTATTTTGTATATCGTGCGGAGTGGTTAATAAAACCCGGCAGTTATATTTGATTTTACTTCAATTTTGTTTTGAATAAAGTGCTGAGTGTTTAATACAACCAGGCAGTTATTCTTGACTTTACTTCAATTTTGTTTTGAATAACGTGCTGAGTGTTTAATACAACCAGGCAGTTATTCTTGATTTTACTTCAATTTTGTTTTGAATAACGTGCTGAGTGTTTAATACAACCAGGCAGTTATTCTTGATTTTACTTAAATTTTGTTTTTAATAACGTGCTGAGAGTTTAATACAACCAGTCAGTTATTATTGATTTTATATTTAATTCATAACCGAGTTATAATAACGTGCTAAGTGTTTAATAAAAAAAGTCAGTGGGTCGTTGATTTTATATTTTATTTCATTCTTATTTGTGAATAGCGTGCTCAGTGCTTGATACAACAAGGCAGTTATTCTTGATTTTATATTTTATTCCTTACCTATTTTGAATAACGTGCTGAGTGTTTAATACAACCAGGCAGTTATTCTTGATTTTATATTTTATTCCTTACCTATTTTGAATAACGTGCTGAGTGTTTAATACAACCAGGCAGTTATTCTTGATTTTTTATTATATTCCTATTATATTTTGAATAACGTGTTGGGGGCTTAATACAACCAGGAAGTTATTCTTGATTTCATATTTTATTCCTACCTCATTATGAATAACGGGCGTTGTGTTTAATACAACCCGGCGGTTGTTCGTTGATTTTATATTTTATTTCATTCTTATTTGTGAATAGCGTGCTAAGTGCTTAATACAACCAGGCAGTTATTCTTGATTTTATATTTTATTTCTTACCTATTTTGAATAACGTGCTGAGTGTTTAATACAACCAGGCAGTTATTCTTGATTTCATATTTTATTCCTACCTCATTATGAATAACGGGCGGAGTGTTTAATACAACCCGGCGGTTGTTCGTTGATTTTATATTTTATTTCATTCTTATTTGTGAATAGCGTGCTAAGTGCTTAATACAACCAGGCAGTTATTCTTGATTTTATATTTTATTCCTATCTTATTTTGAATAACGTGCTGAGTGTTTAATACAACCAGTCAGTAATTCTTGATTTTATATTTTATTCCTACCTCATTATGAATAACGTGCTGAGTGTTAAATACAACCAGGCAGTTATTCTTGATTTTTTATTATATTCCTATTATATTTTGAATAACGTGTTGGGGGCTTAATACAACCAGAAATTTATTCTTTATTTCATATTTTATTCCTTCCTCATTATGAATAACGGGCGGAGTGTTTAATACAACCCGGCAGTTGTTCGTTGATTTTATATTTTATTCCTATCTTATTTTGAATATCGTGCTGTGTGCTTAATACAACCAGGCAGTTATTATTTTATATTATATTTTATTCCATTCCTATTTTGAAAAACGTGCTCAGTGTTTAATACAACCCGGCAGTTGTTCGTTGATTTTATATTTTATTTCATGCTTATTTGTGAATAGCGTGCTAAGTGCTTAATACAACCAGGCAGTTATTCTTGATTTTATATTTTATTCCTATCTTATTTTAAATATCGTGCTGTGTGCTTAATACAACCAGGCAGTTATTATTTTATATTATATTTTATTCCTATCTTATTTTGAATAACGTGCGGAGTGGTTAATAAAACCCGGCAGTTATATTTGATTTTACTTCAATTTTGTTTTGAATAAAGTGCTGAGTGTTTAATACAACCAGGCAGTTATTCTTGATTTTATATTTTATTCCTATCTTATTTTGAATAACGTGCTGAGTGTTTAATACAACCAGGCAGTTATTCTTGATTTTACTTCAATTTTGTTTTGAATAACGTGATGAGTGTTTAATACAACCAGGCAGTTATTATTTTATATTATATTTTATTCCAATCCCATTTTGAATAACGTGATGAGTGTTTAATACAACCAGGCAGTTGTTCTTGGATTTTCCATTTTATTCTTATATTATTTTGAATAACGTGCTGAGTGTTTAATACAACCCGGCAGTTGTTCGTTGATTTTATATTTTATTTCATTCTTATTTGTGAATAACGTGCTGAGTGTTTAATACGACCAGGCAGTTATTCTTGATTTTACTTCAATTTTGTTTTGAATAACGTGCTGAGTGTTTAATACAACCAGGCAGTTATTCTTGATTTTACTTCAATTTTGTTTCGAATAACGTGATGAGTGTTTAATACAACCAGTCAGTTATTCTTGATTTTATATTTTATTCCTATCCTATTTTGAATAGCGTGCTAAGTGTTTAATACAACCCGGCAGTTGTTCGTTGATTTTATATTTTATTTCATTCTTATTTGTGAATAGCGTGCTCAGTGCTTGATACAACAAGGCAGTTATTCTTGATTTTATATTTTATTCCTATCTTATTTTGAATAACGTGCTGAGTGTTTAATACAACCAGGCAGTTATTCTTGATTTTATATTTTATTCCTTACCTATTTTGAATAACGTGCTGAGTGTGTAATACAACCATGCAGTTATTCTTGATTTTTTATTATATTCCTATTATATTTTGAATAACGTGTTGGGGGCTTAATACAACCAGGAAGTTATTCTTGATTTCATATTTTATTCCTACCTCATTATAAATAACGGGCGGAGTGTTTAATACAACCCGGCGGTTGTTCGTTGATTTTATATTTTATTTCATTCTTATTTGTGAATAGCGTGCTAAGTGCTTAATACAACCAGGCAGTTATTCTTGATTTTATATTTTATTTCTTACCTATTTTGAATAACGTGCTGAGTGTTTAATACAACCAGGCAGTTATTCTTGATTTCATATTTTATTCCTACCTCATTATGAATAACGGGCGGAGTGTTTAATACAACCCGGCGGTTGTTCGTTGATTTTATATTTTATTTCATTCTTATTTGTGAATAGCGTGCTAAGTGCTTAATACAACCAGGCAGTTATTCTTGATTTTATATTTTATTCCTATCTTATTTTGAATAACGTGCTGAGTGTTTAATACAACCAGGCAGTTATTCTTGATTTCATATTTTATTCCTACCTCATTATGAATAACGTGCTGAGTGTTTAATACAACCAGGCAGTTATTCTTGATTTTTTATTATATTCCTATTATATTTTGAATAACGTGTTGGGGGCTTAATACAACCAGGAAGTTATTCTTTATTTCATATTTTATTCCTACCTCATTATGAATAACGGGCGGAGTGTTTAATACAACCCGGCAGTTGTTCGTTGATTTTATATTTTATTCCTATCTTATTTTGAATATCGTGCTGTGTGCTTAATACAACCAGGCAGTTATCATTTTATATTATATTTTATTCCATTCCTATTTTGAAAAACGTGCTCAGTGTTTAATACAACCCGGCAGTTGTTCGTTGATTTTATATTTTATTTCATTCTTATTTGTGAATAGCGTGCTAAGTGCTTAATACAACCAGGCAGTTATTCTTGATTTTATATTTTATTCCTATCTTATTTTAAATATCGTGCTGTGTGCTTAATACAACCAGGCAGTTATTATTTTATATTATATTTTATTCCTATCTTATTTTGAATAACGTGCGGAGTGGTTAATAAAACCCGGCAGTTATATTTGATTTTACTTCAATTTTGTTTTGAATAAAGTGCTGAGTGTTTAATACAACCAGGCAGTTATTCTTGATTTTATATTTTATTCCTATCTTATTTTGAATAACGTGCTGAGTGTTTAATACAACCAGGCTGTTATTCTTGATTTTAATTAAATTTTGTTTTGAATAACGTGATGAGTGTTTAATACAACCAGGCAGTTATTATTTTATATTATATTTTATTCCAATCCCATTTTGAATAACGTGATGAGTGTTTAATACAACCAGGCAGTTGTTCTTGGATTTTCCATTTTATTCTTATATTATTTTGAATAACTTGCTGTGTGCTTAATACAACCCGGCAGTTGTTCGTTAATTTTATATTTTATTCCAATCTTATTTCTGCATAACGTGCTGAGTGTTTAATACAACCAGGCAGTTATATTTGATTTTATTTCAATTTTGTTTTAAATATCGTGCTGTGTGCTTAATACAACCAGGCAGTTATTAATTTATATTATATTTTATTCCAATCCCATTTTGAATAACGTGCTGTGTGCTTAATACAACCAGGCAGTTATTCTTGATTTTACTTCAATTTTGTTTTGAATAACGTGCTTAGTGTTTAATACAACCAGGCTGTTATTCTTGATTTTATATTTTATTCCTATCTTATTTTGAATAATGTGCTGAGTGTTTAATACAACCAGGCTGTTATTCTTGATTTTACTTCAATTTTGTTTTGAATAACGTGATGAGTGTTTAATACAACCAGGCAGTTATTCTTGATTTTATATTTTATTCCTATCCTGTTTTTAATAACGTGCTGTGTGCTTAATACAACCAGGCAGTTATTCTTGATTTTACTTCAATTTTGTTTTGAATAACGTGCTGAGTGTTTAATACGACCAGGCAGTTATTCTTGATTTTATATTTTATTCCTATCTTATTTTGAATAATGTGCTGAGTGTTTAATACAACCAGGCTGTTATTCTTGATTTTACTTCAATTTTGTTTTGAATAACGTGATGAGTGTTTAATACAACCAGGCAGTTATTCTTGATTTTATATTTTATTCCTATCTTATTTTGAATAACGTGCTGAGTGTTTAATACAACCAGGCTGTTATTCTTGATTTTACTTCAATTTTGTTTTGAATAACGTGATGAGTGTTTAATACAACCAGGCAGTTATTATTTTATATTATATTTTATTCCAATCCTATTTTGAAAAACGTGCTCAGTGTTTAATACAACCCGGCAGTTGTTCGTTGATTTTATATTTTATTTCATTCTTATTTGTGAATAGCGTGCTAAGTGCTTAATACAACAAGGCAGTTATTCTTGATTTTATATTTTATTCCTATCCTATTTTGAATAGCGTTCTAAGTGTTTAATACAACCAGGCAGTTATTATTTTATATTATATTTTATTCCAATCCTATTTTGAAAAACGTGCTCAGTCTTTAATACAACCCGGCAGTTGTTCGTTGATTTTATATTTTATTTCATTCTTATTTGTGAATAGCGTGCTAAGTGCTTAATACAACTAGGCAGTTATTCTTGATTTTATATTTTATTCCTATCCTGTTTTTAATAACGTGCTGTGTGCTTAATACAACCAGGCAGTTATTCTTGATTTTACTTCAATTTTGTTTTGAATAACGTGCTGAGTGTTTAATACGACCAGGCAGTTATTCTTGATTTTATATTTTATTCCTATCTTATTTTGAATAATGTGCTGAGTGTTTAATACAACCAGGCTGTTATTCTTGATTTTACTTCAATTTTGTTTTGAATAACGTGCTGAGTGTTTAATACAACCAGGCAGTTATTCTTGATTTTACTTCAATTTTGTTTTGAATAACGTGATGAGTGTTTAATACAACCAGGCAGTTATTCTTGATTTTATATTTTATTCCTATCCTATTTTGAATAGCGTGCTAAGTGTTTAATACAAACAGGCAGTTATTATTTTATATTATATTTTATTCCAATCCTATTTTGAAAAACGTGCTCAGTGTTTAATACAACCCGGCAGTTGTTCGTTGATTTTATATTTTATTTCATTCTTATTTGTGAATAGCGTGCTAAGTGCTTAATACAACCAGGCAGTTATTCTTGATTTTATATTTTATTCCTATCTTATTTTGAATATCGTGCTGTGTGCTTAATACAACCAGGCAGTTATTATTTAATATTATATTTTATTCCTATCTTATTTTGAATAACGTGCGGAGTGGTTAATAAAACCCGGCAGTTATATTTGATTTTACTTCAATTTTGTTTTGAATAAAGTGCTGAGTGTTTAATACAACCAGGCAGTTATTCTTGATTTTATATTTTATTCCTATCTTATTTTGAATAACGTGCTGATTGTTTAATACAACCAGGCAGTTATTCTTGATTTCATATTTTATTCCTACCTCATTATGAATAACGGGCGGAGTGTTTAATACAACCCGGCGGTTGTTCGTTGATTTTATATTTTATTTCATTCTTATTTGTGAATAGCGTGCTAAGTGCTTAATACAACCAGGCAGTTATTCTTGATTTTATATTTTATTCCTATCTTATTTTGAATAACGTGCTGAGTGTTTAATACAACCAGGCAGTTATTCTTGATTTCATATTTTATTCCTAGCTGATTATGAATAGCGTGCTAAGTGCTTAATACAACCAGGCAGTTATTCTTGATTTTTTATTATATTCCTATTATATTTTGAATAACGTGTTGGGGGCTTAATACAACCAGAAATTTATTCTTTATTTCATATTTTATTCCTACCTCATTATGAATAACGGGCGGAGTGTTTAATACAACCCGGCAGTTGTTCGTTGATTTTATATTTTATTCCTATCTTATTTTGAATATCGTGCTGTGTGCTTAATACAACCAGGCAGTTATTATTTTATATTATATTTTATTCCATTCCTATTTTGAAAAACGTGCTCAGTGTTTAATACAACCCGGCAGTTGTTCGTTGATTTTATATTTTATTTCATTCTTATTTGTGAATAGCGTGCTAAGTGCTTAATACAACCAGGCAGTTATTCTTGATTTTATATTTTATTCCTATCTTATTTTAAATATCGTGCTGTGTGCTTAATACAACCAGGCAGTTATTATTTTATATTATATTTTATTCCTATCTTATTTTGAATAACGTGCGGAGTGGTTAATAAAACCCGGCAGTTATATTTGATTTTACTTCAATTTTGTTTTGAATAAAGTGCTGAGTGTTTAATACAACCAGGCAGTTATTCTTGATTTTATATTTTATTCCTATCTTATTTTGAATAACGTGCTGAGTGTTTAATACAACCAGGCTGTTATTCTTGATTTTAATTAAATTTTGTTTTGAATAACGTGATGAGTGTTTAATACAACCAGGCAGTTATTATTTTATATTATATTTTATTCCAATCCCATTTTGAATAACGTGATGAGTGTTTAATACAACCAGGCAGTTGTTCTTGGATTTTCCATTTTATTCTTATATTATTTTGAATAACGTGCTGAGTGTTTAATACAACCCGGCAGTTGTTCGTTAATTTTATATTTTATTCCAATCTTATTTCTGCATAACGTGCTGAGTGTTTAATACAACCAGGCAGTTATATTTGATTTTATTTCAATTTTGTTTTGAATATCGTGCTGTGTGCTTAATACAACCAGGCAGTTATTATTTTATATTATATTTTATTCCAATCCCATTTTGAATAACGTGCTGTGTGCTTAATAGAACCAGGCAGTTATTCTTGATTTTACTTCAATTTTGTTTTGAATAACGTGCTGAGTGTTTAATACGACCAGGCTGTTATTCTTGATTTTATATTTTATTCCTATCTTATTTTGAATAATGTGCTGAGTGTTTAATACAACCAGGCTGTTATTCTTGATTTTACTTCAATTTTGTTTTGAATAACGTGATGAGTGTTTAATACAACCAGGCAGTTATTCTTGATTTTATATTTTATTCCTATCCTATTTTTAATAACGTGCTGTGTGCTTAATACAACCAGGCAGTTATTCTTGATTTTACTTCAATTTTGTTTTGAATAACGTGCTGAGTGTTTAATACGACCAGGCAGTTATTCTTGATTTTATATTTTATTCCTATCTTATTTTGAATAATGTGCTGAGTGTTTAATACAACCAGGCTGTTATTCTTGATTTTACTTCAATTTTGTTTTGAATAACGTGATGAGTGTTTAATACAACCAGGCAGTTATTCTTGATTTTATATTTTATTTCAATCTTATTTTGAATAACGTGCTGAGTGTTTAATACAACCAGGCTGTTATTCTTGATTTTACTTCAATTTTGTTTTGAATAACGTGATGAGTGTTTAATACAACCAGGCAGTTATTATTTTATATTATATTTTATTCCAATCCTATTTTGAACAACGTGCTCAGTGTTTAATACAACCCGGCAGTTGTTCGTTGATTTTATATTTTATTTCATTCTTATTTGTGAATAGCGTGCTAAGTGCTTAATACAACAAGGCAGTTATTCTTGATTTTATATTTTATTCCTATCCTATTTTGAATAGCGTGCTAAGTGTTTAATACAACCAGGCAGTTATTATTTTATATTATATTTTATTCCAATCCTATTTTGAAAAACGTGCTCAGTGTTTAATACAACCCGGCAGTTGTTCGTTGATTTTATATTTTATTTCATTCTTATTTGTGAATAGCGTGCTAAGTGCTTAATACAACTAGGCAGTTATTCTTGATTTTATATTTTATTCCTATCCTGTTTTTAATAACGTGCTGTGTGCTTAATACAACCAGGCAGTTATTCTTGATTTTACTTCAATTTTTGTTTTGAATAACGTGCTGAGTGTTTAATACGACCAGGCAGTTATTCTTGATTTTATATTTTATTCCTATCTTATTTTGAATAATGTGCTGAGTGTTTAATACAACCAGGCTGTTATTCTTGATTTTACTTCAATTTTGTTTTGAATAACGTGCTGAGTGTTTAATACAACCAGGCAGTTATTCTTGATTTTACTTCAATTTTGTTTTGAATAACGTGATGAGTGTTTAATACAACCATGCAGTTATTCTTGATTTTATATTTTATTCCTATCCTATTTTGAATAGCGTGCTAAGTGTTTAATACAAACAGGCAGTTATTATTTTATTTTATATTTTATTCCAATCCTATTTTGAAAAACGTGCTCAGTGTTTAATACAACCCGGCAGTTGTTCGTTGATTTTATATTTTATTTCATTCTTATTTGTGAATAGCGTGCTAAGTGCTTAATACAACCAGGCAGTTATTCTTGATTTTATATTTTATTCCTATCTTATTTTGAATATCGTGCTGTGTGCTTAATACAACCAGGCAGTTATTATTTAATATTATATTTTATTCCTATCTTATTTTGAATAACGTGCGGAGTGGTTAATAAAACCCGGCAGTTATATTTGATTTTACTTCAATTTTGTTTTGAATAAAGTGCTGAGTGTTTAATACAACCAGGCAGTTATTCTTGATTTTATATTTTATTCCTATCTTATTTTGAATAACGTGCTGATTGTTTAATACAACCAGGCAGTTATTCTTGATTTCATATTTTATTCCTACCTCATTATGAATAACGGGCGGAGTGTTTAATACAACCCGGCGGTTGTTCGTTGATTTTATATTTTATTTCATTCTTATTTGTGAATAGCGTGCTAAGTGCTTAATACAACCAGGCAGTTATTCTTGATTTTATATTTTATTCCTATCTTATTTTGAATAACGTGCTGAGTGTTTAATACAACCAGGCAGTTATTCTTGATTTCATATTTTATTCCTACCTCATTATGAATAACGGGCGGAGTGCTTAATACAACCAGGCAGTTATTCTTGATTTTTTATTATATTCCTATTATATTTTGAATAACGTGTTGGAGGCTTAATACAACCAGGAAGTTATTCTTTATTTCATATTTTATTCCTTCCTCATTATGAATAACGGGCGGAGTGTTTAATACAACCCGGCAGTTGTTCGTTGATTTTATATTTTATTCCTATCTTATTTTGAATATCGTGCTGTGTGCTTAATACAACCAGGCAGTTATTATTTTATATTATATTTTATTCCATTCCTATTTTGAAAAACGTGCTCAGTGTTTAATACAACCCGGCAGTTGTTCGTTGATTTTATATTTTATTTCATTCTTATTTGTGAATAGCGTGCTAAGTGCTTAATACAACCAGGCAGTTATTCTTGATTTTATATTTTATTCCTATCTTATTTTAAATATCGTGCTGTGTGCTTAATACAACCAGGCAGTTATTATTTTATATTATATTTTATTCCTATCTTATTTTGAATAACGTGCGGAGTGGTTTAAAAAACCCGGCAGTTATATTTGATTTTACTTCAATTTTGTTTTGAATAAAGTGCTGAGTGTCTAATACAACCAGGCAGTTATTCTTGATTTTATATTTTATTCCTATCTTATTTTGAATAACGTGCTGAGTGTTTAATACAACCAGGCTGTTATTCTTGATTTTACTTCAATTTTGTTTTGAATAACGTGATGAGTGTTTAATACAACCAGGCAGTTATTATTTTATATTATATTTTATTCCAATCCCATTTTGAATAACGTGATGAGTGTTTAATACAACCAGGCAGTTGTTCTTGGATTTTCCATTTTATTCTTATATTATTTTGAATAACTTGCTGTGTGTTTAATACAACCCGGCAGTTGTTCGTTAATTTTATATTTTATTCCAATCTTATTTCTGCATAACGTGCTGAGTGTTTAATACAACCAGGCAGTTATATTTGATTTTATTTCAATTTTGTTTTAAATATCGTGCTGTGTGCTTAATACAACCAGGCAGTTATTAATTTATATTATATTTTATTCCAATCCTATTTTTAATAACGTGCTGTGTGCTTAATACAACCAGGCAGTTATTCTTGATTTTACTTCAATTTTGTTTTGAATAACGTGCTGAGTGTTTAATACGACCAGGCAGTTATTCTTGATTTTATATTTTATTCCTATCTTATTTTGAATAATGTGCTGAGTGTTTAATACAACCAGGCTGTTATTCTTGATTTTACTTCAATTTTGTTTTGAATAACGTGATGAGTGTTTAATACAACCAGGCAGTTATTCTTGATTTTATATTTTATTCCTATCCTATTTTTAATAACGTGCTGTGTGCTTAATACAACCAGGCAGTTATTCTTGATTTTAATACATTTTTGATTTGAATAACTTTCAGAGTTTATAATACGGCCAGGCAGTTAAGAGTTATTTTATAATTTATTCCTAGAGTATTTTGAATAACGTGCTGAGTGTTTAATACAACCAGGCAGTTATTCTTGATTTTACTTCAATTTTGTTTTGAATAACGTGATGAGTGTTTAATACAACCAGGCAGTTATTCTTGATTTTATATTTTATTCCTATCTTATTTTGAATAACGTGCTGAGTGTTTAATACAACCAGGCAGTTATTATTTTATATTATATTTTATTCCAATCCTATTTTGAAAAACGTGCTCAGTGTTTAATACAACCCGGCAGTTGTTCGTTGATTTTATATTTTATTTCATTCTTATTTGTGAATAGCGTGCTAAGTGCTTAATACAACAAGGCAGTTATTCTTGATTTTATATTTTATTCCTATCCTATTTTGAATAGCGTGCTAAGTGTTTAATACAACCAGGCAGTTATTATTTTATATTATATTTTATTCCAATCCTATTTTGAAAAACGTGCTCAGTGTTTAATACAACCCGGCAGTTGTTCGTTGATTTTATATTTTATTTCATTCTTATTTGTGAATAGCGTGCTAAGTGCTTAATACAACTAGGCAGTTATTCTTGATTTTATATTTTATTCCTATCCTGTTTTTAATAACGTGCTGTGTGCTTAATACAACCAGGCAGTTATTCTTGATTTTACTTCAATTTTGTTTTGAATAACGTGCTGAGTGTTTAATACGACCAGGCAGTTATTATTTAATATTATATTTTATTCCTATCTTATTTTGAATAATGTGCTGAGTGTTTAATACAACCAGGCTGTTATTCTTGATTTTACTTCAATTTTGTTTTGAATAACGTGCTGAGTGTTTAATACAACCAGGCAGTTATTCTTGATTTTACTTCAATTTTGTTTTGAATAACGTGATGAGTGTTTAATACAACCAGGCAGTTATTCTTGATTTTATATTTTATTCCTATCCTATTTTGAATAGCGTGCTAAGTGTTTAATACAAACAGGCAGTTATTATTTTATATTATATTTTATTCCAATCCTATTTTGAAAAACGTGCTCAGTGTTTAATACAACCCGGCAGTTGTTCGTTGATTTTATATTTTATTTCATTCTTATTTGTGAATAGCGTGCTAAGTGCTTAATACAACCAGGCAGTTATTCTTGATTTTATATTTTATTCCTATCTTATTTTGAATATCGTGCTGTGTGCTTAATACAACCAGGCAGTTATTATTTAATATTATATTTTATTCCTATCTTATTTTGAATAACGTGCGGAGTGGTTAATAAAACCCGGCAGTTATATTTGATTTTACTTCAATTTTGTTTTGAATAAAGTGCTGAGTGTTTAATACAACCAGGCAGTTATTCTTGACTTTACTTCAATTTTGTTTTGAATAACGTGCTGAGTGTTTAATACAACCAGGCAGTTATTCTTGATTTTACTTCAATTTTGTTTTGAATAACGTGCTGAGTGTTTAATACAACCAGGCAGTTATTCTTGATTTTACTTCAATTTTTGTTTCGAATAACGTGATGAGTGTTTAATACAACCAGTCAGTTATTCTTGATTTTATATTTTATTCCTATCCTATTTTGAATAGCGTGCTAAGTGTTTAATACAACCCGGCAGTTGTTCGTTGATTTTATATTTTATTTCATTCTTATTTGTGAATAGCGTGCTCAGTGCTTGATACAACAAGGCAGTTATTCTTGATTTTATATTTTATTCCTATCTTATTTTGAATAACGTGCTGAGTGTTTAATACAACCCGGCAGTTATTCTTGATTTTATATTTTATTCCTTACCTATTTTGAATAACGTGCTGAGTGTTTAATACAACCAGGCAGTTATTCTTGATTTTTTATTATATTCCTATTATATTTTGAATAACGTGTTGGGGGCTTAATACAACCAGGAAGTTATTCTTGATTTCATATTTTATTCCTACCTCATTATGAATAACGGGCGGAGTGTTTAATACAACCCGGCGGTTGTTCGTTGATTTTATATTTTATTTCATTCTTATTTGTGAATAGCGTGCTAAGTGCTTAATACAACCAGGCAGTTATTCTTGATTTTATATTTTATTTCTTACCTATTTTGAATAACGTGCTGAGTGTTTAATACAACCAGGCAGTTATTCTTGATTTCATATTTTATTCCTACCTCATTATGAATAACGTGCGGAGTGTTTAATACAACCCGGCAGTTGTTCGTTGATTTTATATTTTATTTCATTCTTATTTGTGAATAGCGTGCTAAGTGCTTAATACAACCAGGCAGTTATTCTTGATTTTACTTCAATTTTGTTTTGAATAACGTGCTGAGTGTTTAATACAACCAGGCAGTTATTCTTGATTTTACTTCAATTTTGTTTTGAATAACGTGATGAGTGTTTAATACAACCAGGCAGTTATTCTTGATTTTATATTTTATTCCTATCCTATTTTGAATAGCGTGCTAAGTGTTTAATACAAACAGGCAGTTATTATTTTATATTATATTTTATTCCAATCCTATTTTGAAAAACGTGCTCAGTGTTTAATACAACCCGGCAGTTGTTCGTTGATTTTATATTTTATTTCATTCTTATTTGTGAATAGCGTGCTAAGTGCTTAATACAACCAGGCAGTTATTCTTGATTTTATATTTTATTCCTATCTTATTTTGAATATCGTGCTGTGTGCTTAATACAACCAGGCAGTTATTATTTAATATTATATTTTATTCCTATCTTATTTTGAATAACGTGCGGAGTGGTTAATAAAACCCGGCAGTTATATTTGATTTTACTTCAATTTTGTTTTGAATAAAGTGCTGAGTGTTTAATACAACCAGGCAGTTATTCTTGACTTTACTTCAATTTTGTTTTGAATAACGTGCTGAGTGTTTAATACAACCAGGCAGTTATTCTTGATTTTACTTCAATTTTGTTTTGAATAACGTGCTGAGTGTTTAATACAACCAGGCAGTTATTCTTGATTTTACTTCAATTTTGTTTTGAATAACGTGATGAGTGTTTAATACAACCAGTCAGTTATTCTTGATTTTATATTTTATTCCTATCCTATTTTGAATAGCGTGCTAAGTGTTTAATACAACCCGGCAGTTGTTCGTTGATTTTATATTTTATTTCATTCTTATTTGTGAATATCGTGCTAAGTGCTTAATACAACAAGGCAGTTATTCTTGATTTTATATTTTATTCCTATCTTATTTTGAATAACGTGCTGAGTGTTTAATACAACCAGGCAGTTATTCTTGATTTTATATTTTATTCCTTACCTATTTTGAATAACGTGCTGAGTGTTTAATACAACCAGGCAGTTATTCTTGATTTTTTATTATATTCCTATTATATTTTGAATAACGTGTTGGGGGCTTAATACAACCAGGAAGTTATTCTTGATTTCATATTTTATTCCTACCTCATTATGAATAACGGGCGTAGTGTTTAATACAACCCGGCGGTTGTTCGTTGATTTTATATTTTATTTCATTCTTATTTGTGAATAGCGTGCTAAGTGCTTAATACAACCAGGCAGTTATTCTTGATTTTATATTTTATTTCTTACCTATTTTGAATAACGTGCTGAGTGTTTAATACAACCAGGCAGTTATTCTTGATTTCATATTTTATTCCTACCTCATTATGAATAACGGGCGGAGTGTTTAATACAACCCGGCGGTTGTTCGTTGATTTTATATTTTATTTCATTCTTATTTGTGAATAGCGTGCTAAGTGCTTAATACAACCAGGCAGTTATTCTTGATTTTATATTTTATTCCTATCTTATTTTGAATAACGTGCTGATTGTTTAATACAACCAGGCAGTTATTCTTGATTTCATATTTTATTCCTACCTCATTATGAATAACGTGCTGAGTGTTTAATACAACCAGGCAGTTATTCTTGATTTTTTATTATATTCCTATTATATTTTGAATAACGTGTTGGGGGCTTAATACAACCAGGAATTTATTCTTTATTTCATATTTTATTCCTACCTCATTATGAATAACGGGCGGAGTGTTTAATACAACCCGGCAGTTGTTCGTTGATTTTATATTTTATTCCTATCTTATTTTGAATATCGTGCTGTGTGCTTAATACAACCAGGCAGTTATTATTTTATATTATATTTTATTCCATTCCTATTTTGAAAAACGTGCTCAGTGTTTAATACAACCCGGCAGTTGTTCGTTGATTTTATATTTTATTTCATTCTTATTTGTGAATAGCGTGCTAAGTGCTTAATACAACCAGGCAGTTATTCTTGATTTTATATTTTATTCCTATCTTATTTTGAATATCGTGCTGTGTGCTTAATACAACCAGGCAGTTATTATTTTATATTATATTTTATTCCTATCTTATTTTGAATAACGTGCGGAGTGGTTAATAAAACCCGGCAGTTATATTTGATTTTACTTCAATTTTGTTTTGAATAAAGTGCTGAGTGTTTAATACAACCAGGCAGTTATTCTTGATTTTATATTTTATTCCTATCTTATTTTGAATAACGTGCTGAGTGTTTAATACAACCAGGCTGTTATTCTTGATTTTAATTCAATTTTGTTTTGAATAACGTGATGAGTGTCTAATACAACCAGGCAGTTATTATTTTATATTATATTTTATTCCAATCCCATTTTGAATAACGTGATGAGTGTTTAATACAACCAGGCAGTTGTTCTTGGATTTTCCATTTTATTCTTATATTATTTTGAATAACTTGCTGTGTGTTTAATACAACCCGGCAGTTGTTCGTTAATTTTATATTTTATTCCAATCTTATTTCTGCATAACGTGCTGAGTGTTTAATACAACCAGGCAGTTATATTTGATTTTATTTCAATTTTGTTTTAAATATCGTGCTGTGTGCTTAATACAACCAGGCAGTTATTAATTTATATTATATTTTATTCCAATCCTATTTTTAATAACGTGCTGTGTGCTTAATACAACCAGGCAGTTATTCTTGATTTTACTTCAATTTTGTTTTGAATAACGTGCTGAGTGTTTAATACAACCAGGCAGTTATTCTTGATTTTATATTTTATTCCTATCTTATTTGTGAATAGCGTGCTAAGTGCTTAATACAACTAGGCAGTTATTCTTGATTTTATATTTTATTCCTATCCTGTTTTTAATAACGTGCTGTGTGCTTAATACAACCAGGCAGTTATTCTTGATTTTACTTCAATTTTGTTTTGAATAACGTGCTGAGTGTTTAATACGACCAGGCAGTTATTCTTGATTTTATATTTTATTCCTATCTTATTTTGAATAATGTGCTGAGTGTTTAATACAACCAGGCTGTTATTCTTGATTTTACTTCAATTTTTTTGAATAACGTGCTGAGTGTTTAATACAACCAGGCTGTTATTCTTGATTTTACTTCAATTTTGTTTTGAATAACGTGCTGAGTGTTTAATACAACCAGGCAGTTATTCTTGATTTTATATTTTATTTCAATCTTATTTTGAATAACGTGCTGAGTGTTTAATACAACCAGGCAGTTATTATTTTATATTATATTTTATTCCAATCCTATTTTGAAAAACGTGCTCAGTGTTTAATACAACCCGGCAGTTGTTCGTTGATTTTATATTTTATTTCATTCTTATTTGTGAATAGCGTGCTAAGTGCTTAATACAACAAGGCAGTTATTCTTGATTTTATATTTTATTCCTATCCTATTTTGAATAGCGTGCTAAGTGTTTAATACAACCAGGCAGTTATTATTTTATATTATATTTTATTCCAATCCTATTTTGAAAAACGTGCTCAGTGTTTAATACAACCCGGCAGTTGTTCGTTGATTTTATATTTTATTTCATTCTTATTTGTGAATAGCGTGTTAAGTGCTTAATACAACTAGGCAGTTATTCTTGATTTTATATTTTATTCCTATCCTGTTTTTAATAACGTGCTGTGTGCTTAACACAACCAGGCAGTTATTCTTGATTTTACTTCAATTTTGTTTTGAATAACGTGCTGAGTGTTTAATACGACCAGGCAGTTATTCTTGATTTTATATTTTATTCCTATCTTATTTTGAATAATGTGCTGAGTGTTTAATACAACCAGGCTGTTATTCTTGATTTTACTTCAATTTTGTTTTGAATAACGTGCTGAGTGTTTAATACAACCAGGCAGTTATTCTTGATTTTACTTCAATTTTGTTTTGAATAACGTGATGAGTGTTTAATACAACCAGGCAGTTATTCTTGATTTTATATTTTATTCCTATCCTATTTTGAATAGCGTGCTAAGTGTTTAATACAAACAGGCAGTTATTATTTTATATTATATTTTATTCCAATCCTATTTTGAAAAACGTGCTCAGTGTTTAATACAACCCGGCAGTTGTTCGTTGATTTTATATTTTATTTCATTCTTATTTGTGAATAGCGTGCTAAGTGCTTAATACAACCAGGCAGTTATTCTTGATTTTATATTTTATTCCTATCTTATTTTGAATAATGTGCTGAGTGTTTAATACAACCAGGCTGTTATTCTTGATTTTACTTCAATTTTGTTTTGAATAACGTGCTGAGTGTTTAATACAACCAGGCAGTTATTCTTGATTTTACTTCAATTTTGTTTTGAATAACGTGATGAGTGTTTAATACAACAAGGCAGTTATTCTTGATTTTATATTTTATTCCTATCCTATTTTGAATAGCGTGCTAAGTGTTTAATACAAACAGGCAGTTATTATTTTATATTATATTTTATTCCAATCCTATTTTGAAAAACGTGCTCAGTGTTTAATACAACCCGGCAGTTGTTCGTTGATTTTATATTTTATTTCATTCTTATTTGTGAATAGCGTGCTAAGTGCTTAATACAACCAGGCAGTTATTCTTGATTTTATATTTTATTCCTATCTTATTTTGAATAATGTGCTGACTGTTTAATACAACCAGGCTGTTATTCTTGATTTTACTTCAATTTTGTTTTGAATAACGTGCTGAGTGTTTAATACAACCAGGCAGTTATTCTTGATTTTACTTCAATTTTGTTTTGAATAACGTGATGAGTGTTTAATACAACAAGGCAGTTATTCTTGATTTTATATTTTATTCCTATCCTATTTTGAATAGCGTGCTAAGTGTTTAATACAAACAGGCAGTTATTATTTTATATTATATTTTATTCCAATCCTATTTTGAAAAACGTGCGGAGTGGTTAATAAAACCCGGCAGTTATATTTGATTTTACTTCAATTTTGTTTTGAATAAAGTGCTGAGTGTTTAATACAACCAGGCAGTTATTCTTGACTTTACTTCAATTTTGTTTTGAATAACGTGCTGAGTGTTTAATACAACCAGGCAGTTATTCTTGATTTTACTTCAATTTTGTTTTGAATAACGTGCTGAGTGTTTAATACAACCAGGCAGTTATTCTTGATTTTACTTCAATTTTGTTTTGAATAACGTGATGAGTGTTTAATACAACCAGTCAGTTATTCTTGATTTTATATTTTATTCCTATCCTATTTTGAATAGCGTGCTAAGTGTTTAATACAACCCGGCAGTTGTTCGTTGATTTTATATTTTATTTCATTCTTATTTGTGAATAGCGTGCTCAGTGCTTGATACAACAAGGCAGTTATTCTTGATTTTATATTTTATTCCTATCTTATTTTGAATAACGTGCTGAGTGTTTAATACAACCAGGCAGTTATTCTTGATTTTATATTTTATTCCTTACCTATTTTGAATAACGTGCTGAGTGTTTAATACAACCAGGCAGTTATTCTTGATTTTTTATTATATTCCTATTATATTTTGAATAACGTGTTGGGGGCTTAATACAACCAGGAAGTTATTCTTGATTTCATATTTTATTCCTACCTCATTATGAATAACGGGCGTAGTGTTTAATACAACCCGGCGGTTGTTCGTTGATTTTATATTTTATTTCATTCTTATTTGTGAATAGCGTGCTAAGTGCTTAATACAACCAGGCAGTTATTCTTGATTTTATATTTTATTTCTTACCTATTTTGAATAACGTGCTGAGTGTTTAATACAACCAGGCAGTTATTCTTGATTTCATATTTTATTCCTACCTCATTATGAATAACGGGCGGAGTGTTTAATACAACCCGGCGGTTGTTCGTTGATTTTATATTTTATTTCATTCTTATTTGTGAATAGCGTGCTAAGTGCTTAATACAACCAGGCAGTTATTCTTGATTTTATATTTTATTCCTATCTTATTTTGAATAACGTGCTTATTGTTTAATACAACCAGGCAGTTATTCTTGATTTCATATTTTATTCCTACCTCATTATGAATAGCGTGCTAAGTGCTTAATACAACCAGGCAGTTATTCTTGATTTTTTATTATATTCCTATTATATTTTGAATAACGTGTTGGGGGCTTAATACAACCAGGAATTTATTCTTTATTTCATATTTTATTCCTACCTCATTATGAATAACGGGCGGAGTGTTTAATACAACCCGGCAGTTGTTCGTTGATTTTATATTTTATTCCTATCTTATTTTGAATATCGTGCTGTGTGCTTAATACAACCAGGCAGTTATTATTTTATATTATATTTTATTCCATTCCTATTTTGAAAAACGTGCTCAGTGTTTAATACAACCCGGCAGTTGTTCGTTGATTTTATATTTTATTTCATGCTTATTTGTGAATAGCGTGCTAAGTGCTTAATACAACCAGGCAGTTATTCTTGATTTTATATTTTATTCCT
This sequence comes from Diplolepis rosae, assembly GCA_030998225.1. Classification (NCBI taxonomy): domain Eukaryota; kingdom Metazoa; phylum Arthropoda; class Insecta; order Hymenoptera; family Diplolepididae; genus Diplolepis; species Diplolepis rosae. Next base: position 1,003,466 of record JAPYXD010000710.1, read on the forward strand.
ATCTTATTTTAAATATCGTGCTGTGTGCTTAATACAACCAGGCAGTTATTATTTTATATTATATTTTATTCCTATCTTATTTTGAATAACGTGCGGAGTGGTTAATAAAACCCGGCAGTTAAATTTGATTTTACTTCAATTTTGTTTTGAATAAAGTGCTGAGTGTTTAATACAACCAGGCAGTTATTCTTGATTTTATATTTTATTCCTATCTTATTTTGAATAACGTGCTGAGTGTTTAATACAACCAGGCTGTTATTCTTGATTTTAATTCAATTTTGTTTTGAATAAAGTGCTGAGTGTCTAATACAACCAGGCAGTTATTATTTTATATTATATTTTATTCCAATCCCATTTTGAATAACGTGATGAGTGTTTAATACAACCAGGCAGTTGTTCTTGGATTTTCCATTTTATTCTTATATTATTTTGAATAACGTGCTGTGTGTTTAATACAACCCGGCAGTTGTTCGTTAATTTTATATTTTATTCCAATCTTATTTCTGCATAACGTGCTGAGTGTTTAATACAACCAGGCAGTTATATTTGATTTTATTTCAATTTTGTTTTAAATATCGTGCTGTGTGCTTAATACAACCAGGCAGTTATTAATTTATATTATATTTTATTCCAATCCTATTTTTAATAACGTGCTGTGTGCTTAATACAACCAGGCAGTTATTCTTGATTTTACTTCAATTTTGTTTTGAATAACGTGCTGAGTGTTTAATACGACCAGGCAGTTATTCTTGATTTTATATTTTATTCCTATCTTATTTTGAATAATGTGCTGAGTGTTTAATACAACCAGGCTGTTATTCTTGATTTTACTTCAATTTTGTTTTGAATAACGTGATGAGTGTTTAATACAACCAGGCAGTTATTCTTGATTTTATATTTTATTCCTATCCTATTTTTAATAACGTGCTGTGTGCTTAATACAACCAGGCAGTTATTCTTGATTTTACTTCAATTTTGTTTTGAATAACGTGCTGAGTGTTTAATACGACCAGGCAGTTATTCTTGATTTTATATTTTATTCCTATCTCATTTTGAATAATGTGCTGAGTGTTTAATACAACCAGGCTGTTATTCTTTGTTTTGACTTCAATTTTGTTTTGAATAACGTGATGAGTGTTTAATACAACAAGGCAGTTATTCTTGATTTTATATTTTATTCCTATCTTATTTTGAATAACGTGCTGAGTGTTTAATACAACCAGGCTGTTATTCTTGATTTTACTTCAATTTTGTTTTGAATAACGTGATGAGTGTTTAATACAACCAGGCAGTTATTATTTTATATTATATTTTATTCCAATCCTATTTTGAACAACGTGCTCAGTGTTTAATACAACCCGGCAGTTGTTCGTTGATTTTATATTTTATTTCATTCTTATTTGTGAATAGCGTGCTAAGTGCTTAATACAACAAGGCAGTTATTCTTGATTTTATATTTTATTCCTATCCTATTTTGAATAGCGTGCTAAGTGTTTAATACAACCAGGCAGTTATTATTTTATATTATATTTTATTCCAATCCTATTTTGAAAAACGTGCTCAGTGTTTAATACAACCCGGCAGTTGTTCGTTGATTTTATATTTTATTTCATTCTTATTTGTGAATAGCGTGCTAAGTGCTTAATACAACCAGGCAGTTATTCTTGATTTTATATTTTATTCCTATCTTATTTTGAATATCGTGCTGTGTGCTTAATACAACCAGGCAGTTATTATTTAATATTATATTTTATTCCTATCTTATTTTGAATAACGTGCGGAGTGGTTAATAAAACCCGGCAGTTATATTTGATTTTACTTCAATTTTGTTTTGAATAAAGTGCTGAGTGTTTAATACAACCAGGCAGTTATTCTTGACTTTACTTCAATTTTGTTTTGAATAACGTGCTGAGTGTTTAATACAACCAGGCAGTTATTCTTGATTTTACTTCAATTTTGTTTTGAATAACGTGCTGAGTGTTTAATACAACCAGGCAGTTATTCTTGATTTTACTTCAATTTTGTTTTGAATAACGTGATGAGTGTTTAATACAACCAGTCAGTTATTCTTGATTTTATATTTTATTCCTATCCTATTTTGAATAGCGTGCTAAGTGTTTAATACAACCCGGCAGTTGTTCGTTGATTTTATATTTTATTTCATTCTTATTTGTGAATAGCGTGCTCAGTGCTTGATACAACAAGGCAGTTATTCTTGATTTTATATTTTATTCCTATCTTATTTTGAATAACGCTCTAAGTGCTTAATACAACCAGGCAGTTATTCTTGATTTTTTATTATATTCCTATTATATTTTGAATCACGTGTTGGGGGCTTAATACAACCAGGCAGTTATTCTTGATTTTTTATTATATTCCTATTATATTTTGAATAACGTGTTGGGGGCTTAATACAACCAGGAAGTTATTCTTGATTTCATATTTTATTCCTACCTCATTATGAATAACGTGCGGAGTGTTTAATACAACCCGGCAGTTGTTCGTTGATTTTATATTTTATTTCATTCTTATTTGTGAATAACGTGCTGAGTGTTTAATACGACCAGGCAGTTATTCTTGATTTCATATTTTATTCCTACCTCATTATGAATAACGGGCGGAGTGTTCAATACAACCCGGCGGTTGTTCGTTGCTTTTATATTTTATTTTATTCTTATTTGTGAATAGCGTGCTAAGTGCTTAATACAACCAGGCAGTTATTCTTGATTTTATATTTTATTCCTATCTTATTTTGAATATCGTGCTGTGTGCTTAATACAACCAGGCAGTTATTATTTTATATTATATTTTATTCCTATCTTATTTTGAATAACGTGCTGAGTGTTTAATACAACCCGGCAGTTGTTCGTTAATTTTATATTTTATTCCAATCTTATTTCTGCATAACGTGCTGAGTGTTTAATACAACCAGGCAGTTATATTTGATTTTATTTCAATTTTGTTTTAAATATCGTGCTGTGTGCTTAATACAACCAGGCAGTTATTAATTTATATTATATTTTATTCCAATCGTATTTTGAATAACGTGCTGTGTGCTTAATAGAACCAGGCAGTTATTCTTGATTTTACTTCAATTTTGTTTTGAATAACGTGCTGAGTGTTTAATACGACCAGGCAGTTATTCTTGATTTTATATTTTATTCCTATCTTATTTTGAATAATGTGCTGAGTGTTTAATACAACCAGGCTGTTATTCTTGATTTTACTTCAATTTTGTTTTGAATAACGTGCTGAGTGTTTAATACAACCAGGCAGTTATTCTTGATTTTACTTCAATTTTGTTTTGAATAACGTGATGAGTGTTTAATACAACCAGGCAGTTATTCTTGATTTTATATTTTATTCCTATCCTATTTTGAATAGCGTGCTAAGTGTTTAATACAACCAGGCAGTTATTATTTTATATTATATTTTATTCCAATCCTATTTTGAAAAACGTGCTCAGTGTTTAATACAACCCGGCAGTTGTTCGTTGATTTTATATTTTATTTCATTCTTATTTGTGAATAGCGTGCTAAGTGCTTAATACAACCAGGCAGTTATTCTTGATTTTACTTCAATTTTGTTTTGAATAACGTGCTGAGTGTTTAATACGACCAGGCAGTTATTCTTGATTTTATATTTTATTTCAATCTTATTTTGAATAACGTGATGAGTGTTTAATACAACCAGGCAGTTATTCTTGATTTTACTTCAATTTTGTTTTGTATAAAGTGCTGAGTGTTTAATACAACCAGGCAGTTATTCTTGATTTTATATTTTATTCCTATCTTATTTTGAATAACGTGCTGAGTGTTTAATACAACCAGGCAGTTATCTTTGATTTTACTTCAATTTTGTCTTGAATATCGTGCTGTGTGCTTAATACAACCAGGCAGTTATTATTTTATATTATATTTTATTCCAATCCCATTTTGAATAACGTGCTGTGTGCTTAATAGAACCAGGCAGTTATTCTTGATTTTACTTCAATTTTGTTTTGAATAACGTGCTGAGTGTTTAATACGACCAGGCAGTTATTCTTGATTTTATATTTTATTCCTATCTTATTTTGAATAACGTGATGAGTGTTTAATACAACAAGGCAGTTATTCTTGATTTTACTTCAATTTTGTTTTGTATAAAGTGCTAAGTGTTTAATACAACCAGGCAGTTATTCTTGATTTCATATTTTATTTCAATCTTATTTTGAATAACGTGATGAGTGTTTAATACAACCAGGCAGTTATTCTTGATTTTACTTCAATTTTGTTTTGTATGAAGTGCTGAGTGTTTAATACAACCAGGCAGTTATTCTTGATTTTATATTTTATTCCTATCTTATTTTGAATAACGTGCTGAGTGTTTAATACAACCAGGCAGTTATTCTTGATTTTATATTTTATTCCTATCTTATTTTGAATATCGTGCTGTGTGTTTAATACAACCAGGCAGTTATTCTTGACTTTTTATTATATTCCTATTATATTTTGAATAGCGTGCTAAGTGTTTAATACAACCCGGCAGTTGTTCGTTGATTTTATATTTTATTTCATTCTTATTTGTGAATAGCGTGCTCAGTGCTTGATAGAACAAGGCAGTTATTCTTGATTTTATATTTTATTCCTATCTTATTTTGAATAACGTGCTGAGTGTTTAATACAACCAGGCAGTTATTCTTGATTTTATATTTTATTCCTTACCTATTTTGAATAACGTGCTGAGTGTTTAATACAACCAGGCAGTTATTCTTGATTTCATATTTTATTTCAATCTTATTTTGAATAACGTGATGAGTGTTTAATACAACCAGGCAGTTATTCTTGATTTTACTTCAATTTTGTTTTGTATAAAGTGCTGAGTGTTTAATACAACCAGGCAGTTATTCTTGATTTTATATTTTATTCCTATCTTATTTTGAATAACGTGATGAGTGTTTAATACAACCAGGCAGTTATTCTTGAATGTACTTCGAATTTGTTTTGAATAGCGTGCTAAGTGTTTAATACAACCAGGCAGTTATTCTTGATTTCATATTTTATTTCAATCTTATTTTGAATAACGTGATGAGTGTTTAATACAACCAGGCAGTTATTCTTGATTTTACTTCAATTTTGTTTTGTATAAAGTGCTGAGTGTTTAATACAACCAGGCAGTTATTCTTGATTTTATATTTTATTCCTATCTTATTTTGAATAACGTGCTGAGTGTTTAATACAACCAGGCAGTTATTCTTGATTTTATATTTTATTCCTTACCTATTTTGAATAACGTGCTGAGTGTTTAATACAACCAGGCAGTTATTCTTGATTTTTTATTATATTCCTATTATATTTTGAATAACGTGTTGGGGGCTTAATACAACCAGGAAGTTATTCTTGATTTCATATTTTATTCCTACCTCATTATGAATAACGTGCGGAGTGTTTAATACAACCCGGCAGTTGTTCGTTGATTTTATATTTTATTTTATTCTTATTTGTGAATAGCGTGCTAAGTGCTTAATACAACCAGGCAGTTATTCTTGATTTTATATTTTATTCCTATCTTATTTTGAATATCGTGCTGTGTGTTTAATACAACCAGGCAGTTATTCTTGATTTTATATTTTATTCCTTACCTATTTTGAATAGCGTGCTGAGTGTTTAATACAACCAGGCAGTTATTCTTGACTTTTTATTATATTCCTATTATATTTTGAATAGCGTGCTAAGTGTTTAATACAACCCGGCAGTTATTCTTGATTTTATATTTTATTTCATTCTTATTTGTGAATAGCGTGCTCAGTGCTTGATAGAACAAGGCAGTTATTCTTGATTTTATATTTTATTCCTATCTTATTTTGAATAACGTGCTGAGTGTTTAATACAACCAGGCAGTTATTCTTGATTTTATATTTTATTCCTTACCTATTTTGAATAACGTGCTGAGTGTTTAATACAACCAGGCAGTTATTCTTGATTTTTTATTATATTCCTATTATATTTTGAATAACGTGTTGGGGGCTTAATACAACCAGGAAGTTATTCTTGATTTCATATTTTATTCCTACCTCATTATGAATAACGGGCGGAGTGTTTAATACAACCCGGCGGTTGTTCGTTGATTTTATATTTTATTTCATTCTTATTTGTGAATAGCGTGCTAAGTGCTTAATACAACCAGGCAGTTATTCTTGATTTTATATTTTATTCCTTACCTATTTTGAATAACGTGCTGAGTGTTTAATACAACCAGGCAGTTATTCTTGATTTTTTATTATATTCCTATTATATTTTGAATCACGTGTTGGGGGCTTAATACAACCAGGAAGTTATTCTTTATTTCATATTTTATTCTTACCTCATTATGAATAACGGGCGGAGTGTTTAAAACAACCCGGCAGTTGTTCGTTGATTTTATATTTTATTCCAATCTTATTTTGAATATCGTGCTGTGTGCTTAATACAACCAGGCAGTTATTATTTTATATTATATTTTATTCCTTACCTATTTTGAAAAACGTGCTGAGTGTTTAATACAACCCGGCAGTTGTTCGTTGATTTTATATTTTATTTCATTCTTATTTGTGAATAGCGTGCTCAGTGCTTGATAGAACAAGGCAGTTATTCTTGATTTTATATTTTATTCCTATCTTATTTTGAATAACGTGCTGAGTGTTTAATACAACCAGGCAGTTATTCTTGATTTTATATTTTATTCCTTACCTATTTTGAATAACGTGCTGAGTGTTTAATACAACCAGGCAGTTATTCTTGATTTTTTATTATATTCCTATTATATTTTGAATAACGTGTTGGGGGCTTAATACAACCAGGAAGTTATTCTTTATTTCATATTTTATTCTTACCTCATTATGAATAACGTGCGGAGTGTTTAATACAACCCGGCAGTTGTTCGTTGATTTTATATTTTATTTTATTCTTATTTGTGAATAGCGTGCTAAGTGCTTAATACAACCAGGCAGTTATTCTTGATTTTATATTTTATTCCTATCTTATTTTGAATATCGTGCTGTGTGTTTAATACAACCAGGCAGTTATTCTTGATTTTATATTTTATTCCTTACCTATTTTGAATAACGTGCTGAGTGTTTAATACAACCAGGCAGTTATTCTTGACTTTTTATTATATTCCTATTATATTTTGAATAGCGTGCTAAGTGTTTAATACAACCCGGCAGTTGTTCGTTGATTTTATATTTTATTTCATTCTTATTTGTGAATAGCGTGCTCAGTGCTTGATAGAACAAGGCAGTTATTCTTGATTTTATATTTTATTCCTATCTTATTTTGAATAACGTGCTGAGTGTTTAATACAACCAGGCAGTTATTCTTGATTTTATATTTTATTCCTTACCTATTTTGAATAACGTGCTGAGTGTTTAATACAACCAGGCAGTTATTCTTGATTTTTTATTATATTCCTATTATATTTTGAATCACGTGTTGGGGGCTTAATACAACCAGGAAGTTATTCTTTATTTCATATTTTATTCTTACCTCATTATGAATAACGGGCGGAGTGTTTAAAACAACCCGGCAGTTGTTGGTTGATTTTATATTTTATTTCATTCTTATTTGTGAATAGCGTGCTAAGTGCTTAATACAACCAGGAAGTTATTCTTGATTTCATATTTTATTCCTATCTTATTTTGAATATCGTGCTGTGTGTTTAATACAACCAGGCAGTTATTCTTGATTTTATATTTTATTCCTTACCTATTTTGAATAACGTGCTGAGTGTTTAATACAACCAGGCAGTTATTCTTGATTTTTTATTATATTCCTATTATATTTTGAATCACGTGTTGGGGGCTTAATACAACCAGGAAGTTATTCTTTATTTCATATTTTATTCTTACCTCATTATGAATAACGGGCGGAGTGTTTAAAACAACCCGGCAGTTGTTCGTTGATTTTATATTTTATTCCTATCTTATTTTGAATATCGTGCTGTGTGCTTAATACAACCAGGCAGTTATTATTTTATATTATATTTTATTCCATTCCTATTTTGAAAAACGTGCTGAGTGTTTAATACAACCAGGCAGTTATTCTTGATTTTTTATTATATTCCTATTATATTTTGAATAACGTGTTGGGGGCTTAATACAACCAGGCAGTTATTCTTGATTTTTTATTATATTCCTATTATATTTTGAATCACGTGTTGGGGGCTTAATACAACCAGGAAGTTATTCTTTATTTCATATTTTATTCTTACCTCATTATGAGTAACGGGCGGTGTGTTTAAAACATCCAGGCAGTTGTTCGTTGATTTTATATTTTATTTTATTCTTATTTGTGAATAGCGTGCTAAGTGCTTAATACAACCAGGCAGTTATTCTTGATTTTATATTTTATTCCTATCTTATTTTGAATATCGTGCTGTGTGTTTAATACAACCAGGCAGTTATTCTTGATTTTATATTTTATTCCTTACCTATTTTGAATAGCGTGCTGCTGGTTTAATACAACCAGGCAGTTATTCTTGACTTTTTATTATATTCCTATTATATTTTGAATAGCGTGCTAAGTGTTTAATACAACCCGGCAGTTGTTCGTTGATTTTATATTTTATTTCATTCTTATTTGTGAATAGCGTGCTCAGTGCTTGATAGAACAAGGCAGTTATTCTTGATTTTATATTTTATTCCTATCTTATTTTGAATAACGTGCTGAGTGTTTAATACAACCAGGCAGTTATTCTTGATTTTATATTTTATTCCTTACCTATTTTGAATAACGTGCTGAGTGTTTAATACAACCAGGCAGTTATTCTTGATTTTTTATTATATTCCTATTATATTTTGAATCACGTGTTGGGGGCTTAATACAACCAGGAAGTTATTCTTTATTTCATATTTTATTCTTACCTCATTATGAATAACGGGCGGAGTGTTTAAAACAACCCGGCAGTTGTTCGTTGATCTTATATTTTATTTCATTCTTATTTGTGAATAGCGTGCTAAGTGCTTAATACAACCAGGCAGTTATTCTTGATTTTATATTTTATTCCTTACCTATTTTGAATAACGTGCTGAGTGTTTAATACAACCAGGCAGTTATTCTTGATTTTTTATTATATTCCTATTATATTTTGAATCACGTGTTGGGGGCTTAATACAACCAGGAAGTTATTCTTTATTTCATATTTTATTCTTACCTCATTATGAATAACGGGCGGAGTGTTTAATACAACCAGGCAGTTGTTCTTGATTAATTATTTTATTCCTATCTTGTTTTAATAACGTGCTGAGTGTTAAAAACCACCAGGCAGTTGTTCTTTGATTTTATATTATATTTCATTCTAATCCTATTTTGAATAACGTGCTGAGTGTTTAATACAACCAGGCAGTTATGCTTGATTCTATATTTTATTCCTATCTTATTTTGAATAACGTGCTGAGTGTTTAATATAACCATGCAGTTATTCTTGATTTTATATTTTATTTCTATTATATTTTGAATAACGTGCTGAGTGTTTAATACAACCCGGCAGTTGTTCGTTAATTTTATATTTTATTTAATACTTATTTGTGAATAACGTGCTAAGTGTTTAATACAACCAGGCAGTTATTCTTGATTTAATATTTTATTCTAATCCTATTTTGAATAACGTGATGAGTGTTTAATACAACCAGGCAGTTATTATTTTATATTATATATTATTCCAATCCTATTTTTAATAACGTGCTCAGTGTTTAATACAACCCGGCAGTTATTCTTGATTTTCTATTTGATTCTTATATTATGTTGAATAACGTGCTGAGTGTTTAATACAACGCGGCAGTTATATTTGATTTTATTTCAATTTTGTTTTAAATATCGTGCTGTGTGCTTAATACAACCAGGCAGTTATTATTTTATATTATATTTTATTCCAATCCCATTTTGAATAACGTGCTGTGTGCTTAATAGAACCAGGCAGTTATTCTTGATTTTACTTCAATTTTGTTTTGAATAACGTGCTGAGTGTTTAATACAACCAGGCAGTTATTCTTGATTTTATATTTTATTCCTTACCTATTTTGAATAACGTGCTGAGTGTTTAATACAACCAGGCAGTTATTCTTGATTTTTTATTATATTCCTATTATATTTTGAATCACGTGTTGGGGGCTTAATACAACCTGGATGTTATTCTTTATTTCATATTTTATTCTTCCCTCAGTATGAATAACGGGCGGATTGTTTAAAACAACCAGGCAGTTGTTCGTTGCTTTTATTTTTTTTTTTCTTCTTATTTGTGAATAGCGTGCTAAGTGCTTAATACAACCAGGCAGTTATTCTTGATTTTATATTTTATTCCTATCTTATTTTGAATATCGTGCTGTGTGTTTAATACAACCAGGCAGTTATTCTTGATTTTATATTTTATTCCTTACCTATTTTGAATAACGTGCTGAGTGTTTAATACAACCAGGCAGTTATTCTTGACTTTTTATTATATTCCTATTATATTTTGAATAGCGTGCTAAGTGTTTAATACAACCCGGCAGTTGTTCGTTGATTTTATATTTTATTTCATTCTTATTTGTGAATAGCGTGCTCAGTGCTTGATAGAACAAGGCAGTTATTCTTGATTTTATATTTTATTCCTATCTTATTTTGAATAACGTGCTGAGTGTTTAATACAACCAGGCAGTTATTCTTGATTTTATATTTTATTCCTTACCTATTTTGAATAACGTGCTGAGTGTTTAATACAACCAGGCAGTTATTCTTGATTTTTATTATATTCCTATTATATTTTGAATCACGTGTTGGGGGCTTAATACAACCAGGAAGTTATTCTTTATTTCATATTTTATTCTTACCTCATTATGAATAACGGGCGGAGTGTTTAAAACAACCCGGCAGTTGTTCGTTGATCTTATATTTTATTTCATTCTTATTTGTGAATAGCGTGCTAAGTGCTTAATACAACCAGGCAGTTATTCTTGATTTTATATTTTATTCCTTACCTATTTTGAATAACGTGCTGAGTGTTTAATACAACCAGGCAGTTATTCTTGATTTTTTATTATATTCCTATTATATTTTGAATCACGTGTTGGGGGCTTAATACAACCAGGAAGTTATTCTTTATTTCATATTTTATTCTTACCTCATTATGAATAACGGGCGGAGTGTTTAATACAACCAGGCAGTTATTCTTGATTAATTATTTTATTCCTATCTTGTTTTAATAACGTGCTGAGTGTTAAAAACCACCAGGCAGTTGTTCTTTGATTTTATATTATATTTTATTCCAATCCCATTTTGAATAACGTGCTGAGTGTTTAATACAACCAGGCAGTTATGCTTGATTCTATATTTTATTCCTATCTTATTTTGAATAACGTGCTGAGTGTTTAATATAACCATGCAGTTATTCTTGATTTTATATTTTATTTCTATTATATTTTGAATAACGTGCTGAGTGTTTAATACAACCCGGCAGTTGTTCGTTAATTTTATATTTTATTTAATACTTATTTGTGAATAACGTGCTAAGTGTTTAATACAACCAGGCAGTTATTCTTGATTTAATATTTTATTCTAATCCTATTTTGAATAACGTGATGAGTGTTTAATACAACCAGGCAGTTATTATTTTATATTATATATTATTCCAATCCTATTTTTAATAACGTGCTCAGTGTTTAATACAACCCGGCAGTTATTCTTGATTTTACTTCAATTTTGTTTTGGATAACGTGCTGAGTGTTTAATACAACGCGGCAGTTATATTTGATTTTATTTCAATTTTGTTTTAAATATCGTGCTGTGTGCTTAATACAACCAGGCAGTTATTATTTTATATTATATTTTATTCCAATCCTATTTTTAATAACGTGCTGTGTTCTTAATACAACCAGGCGATTATTATTGATTTTACTTCAATTTTGTTTTGAATAACGTGCTGAGTGTTTAATACGACCAGGCAGTTATTCTTGATTTTATATTTTATTCCTATCTTATTTTGAATGACGTGCTGAGTGTTTAATACAACCAGGCTGTTATTCTTGATTTTACTTCAATTTTGTTTTGGATAACGTGCTGAGTGTTTAATACAACCAGGCTGTTATTCTTGATTTTACTTCAATTTTGTTTTGAATAACGTGATGAGTGTTTAATACAACCAGGCAGTTATTATTTTATATTATATTTTATTCCAATCCTATTTTGAAAAACGTGCTCAGTGTTTAATACAACCCGGCAGTTGTTCGTTGATTTTATATTTTATTTCATTCTTATTTGTGAATAGCGTGCTAAGTGCTTAATACAACAAGGCAGTTATTCTTGATTTTATATTTTATTCCTATCCTATTTTGAATAGCGTGCTAAGTGTTTAATACAACCAGGCAGTTATTATTTTATATTATATTTTATTCCAATCCTATTTTGAAAAACGTGCTCAGTGTTTAATACAACCCGGCAGTTGTTCGTTGATTTTATATTTTATTTCATTCTTATTTGTGAATAGCGTGCTAAGTGCTTAATACAACAAGGCAGTTATTCTTGATTTTATATTTTATTCCTATCTTATTTTGAATAACGTGCTGAGTGTTTAATACAACCAGGCAGTTATTCTTGATTTTACATCAATTTTGTTTTGAATAACGTGCTGAGTGTTTAACACGACCAGGCAGTTATTCTTGATTTTATAATTTATTCCTATCGTATTTTGAATAACGTGCTGAGTGTTTAATACAACCAGGCTGTTATTCTTGATTTTACTTCAATTTTGTTTTGAATAACGTGCTGAGTGTTTAATACAACCAGGCAGTTATTCTTGATTTTACTTCAATTTTGTTTTGAATAACGTGATGAGTGTTTAATACAACCAGGCAGTTATTCTTGATTTTATATTTTATTCCTATCTTATTTTGAATATCGTGCTGTGTGCTTAATACAACCAGGCAGTTATTATTTAATATTATATTTTATTCCTATCTTATTTTGAATAACGTGCGGAGTGGTTAATAAAACCCGGCAGTTATATTTGATTTTACTTCAATTTTGTTTTGAATAAAGTGCTGAGTGTTTAATACAACCAGGCAGTTATACTTGACTTTACTTCAATTTTGTTTTGAATAACGTGCTGAGTGTTTAATACGACCAGGCAGTTATTCTTGATTTTACTTCAATTTTGTTTTGAATAACGTGCTGAGTGTTTAATACAACCAGGCAGTTATTATTTAATATTATATTTTATTCCTATCTTATTTTGAATAACGTGCGGAGTGGTTAATAAAACCCGGCAGTTATATTTGATTTTACTTCAATTTTGTTTTGAATAAAGTGCTGAGTGTTTAATACAACCAGGCAGTTATTCTTGACTTTACTTCAATTTTGTTTTGAATAACGTGCTGAGTGTTTAATACAACCAGGCAGTTATTCTTGATTTTACTTCAATTTTGTTTTGAATAACGTGCTGAGTGTTTAATACAACCAGGCAGTTATTCTTGATTTTACTTCAATTTTGTTTTGAATAACGTGATGAGTGTTTAATACAACCAGTCAGTTATTCTTGATTTTATATTTTATTCCAATCCTATTTTGAAAAACGTGCTCAGTGTTTAATACAACCCGGCAGTTGTTCGTTGATTTTATATTTTATTTCATTCTTATTTGTGAATAGCGTGCTAAGTGCTTAATACAACCAGGCAGTTATTCTTGATTTTATATTTTATTCCTATCTTATTTTGAATATCGTGCTGTGTGCTTAATACAACCAGGCAGTTATTATTTAATATTATATTTTATTCCTATCTTATTTTGAATAACGTGCGGAGTGGTTAATAAAACCCGGCAGTTATATTTGATTTTACTTCAATTTTGTTTTGAATAAAGTGCTGAGTGTTTAATACAACCAGGCAGTTATTCTTGACTTTACTTCAATTTTGTTTTGAATAACGTGCTGAGTGTTTAATACAACCAGGCAGTTATTCTTGATTTTACTTCAATTTTGTTTTGAATAACGTGCTGAGTGTTTAATACAACCAGGCAGTTATTCTTGATTTTACTTCAATTTTGTTTTGAATAACGTGATGAGTGTTTAATACAACCAGTCAGTTATTCTTGATTTTATATTTTATTCCTATCCTATTTTGAATAGCGTGCTAAGTGTTTAATACAACCCGGCAGTTGTTCGTTGATTTTATATTTTATTTCATTCTTATTTGTGAATAGCGTGCTCAGTGCTTGATACAACAAGGCAGTTATTCTTGATTTTATATTTTATTCCTATCTTATTTTGAATAACGTGCTGAGTGTTTAATACAACCAGGCAGTTATTCTTGATTTTATATTTTATTCCTTACCTATTTTGAATAACGTGCTGAGTGTTTAATACAACCAGGCAGTTATTCTTGATTTTTTATTATATTCCTATTATATTTTGAATAACGTGTTGGGGGCTTAATACAACCAGGAAGTTATTCTTGATTTCATATTTTATTCCTACCTCATTATGAATAACGGGCGGAGTGTTTAATACAACCCGGCGGTTGTTCGTTGATTTTATATTTTATTTCATTCTTATTTGTGAATAGCGTGCTAAGTGCTTAATACAACCAGGCAGTTATTCTTGATTTTATATTTTATTCCTTACCTATTTTGAATAACGTGCTGAGTGTTTAATACAACCAGGCAGTTATTCTTGATTTTTTATTATATTCCTATTATATTTTGAATAACGTGTTGGGGGCTTAATACAACCAGGAAGTTATTCTTTATTTCATATTTTATTCCTACCTCATTATGAATAACGGGCGGAGTGTTTAAAACAACCCGGCAGTAGTTCGTTGATTTTATATTTTATTCCTATCTTATTTTGAATATCGTGCTGTGTGCTTAATACAACCAGACAGTTATTCTTTTATATTATATTTTATTCCATTCCTATTTTGAAAAACGTGCTCAGTGTTTAATACAACCCGGCAGTTGTTCGTGGATTTTATATTTTATTTCATTCTTATTTGTGAATAGCGTGCTAAGTGCTTAATACAACCAGGCAGTTATTCTTGATTTTATATTTTATTCCTATCTTATTTTGAATATCGTGCTGTGTGCTTAATACAACCAGGCAGTTATTATTTTATATTATATTTTATTCTTATCCAATTTTGAATAACGTGATGAGTGTTTAATACAACCAGGCAGGTATTCTTGAATGTACTTCGATTTTGTTTTGAATAGCGTGCTAAGTGTTTAATACAACCAGGCAGTTATTCTTGATTTTATATTTTATTCCTATCTTATTTTGAATAACGTGCTGAGTGTTTAATACAACCAGGCAGTTATTCTTGATTTTTTATTATATTCCTGTTATATTTTGAATAACGTGTTGGGGGCTTAATACAACCAGGAAATTATTCTTGATTTCATATTTTATTCCTACCTCATTATGAATAACGTGCGGAGTGTTTAATACAACCCGGCAGTTGTTCGTTGATTTTATATTTTATTTCATTCTTATTTGTGAATAGCGTGCTAAGTGCTTAATACAACCAGGCAGTTATTCTTGATTTTATATTTTATTCCTATCTTATTTTGAATATCGTGCTGTGTGCTTAATACAACCAGGCAGTTATTATTTTATATTATATTTTATTCCTATCTTATTTTGAATAACGTGCGGAGTGGTTAATAAAACCCGGCAGTTATATTTGATTTTACTTCAATTTTGTTTTGAATAAAGTGCTCAGTGTTTAATACAACCAGGCAGTTATTCTTGATTTTACTTCAATTTTGTTTTGAATAACGTGCTGAGTGTTTAATACAACCAGGCAGTTATTCTTGATTTTACTTCAATTTTGTTTTGAATAACGTGCTGAGTGTTTAATACAACCAGGCAGTTATTCTTGATTTTATATTTTATTCCTATCCTATTTTGAATAGCGTGCTAAGTGCTTAATACAACCAGGCAGTTATTCTTGATTTTATATTTTATTCCTATCTTATTTTGAATATCGTGCTGTGTGCTTAATACAACCAGGCAGTTATTATTTTATATTATATTTTATTCCTATCTTATTTTGAATAACGTGCGGAGTGGTTTAAAAAACCCGGCAGTTATATTTGATTTTACTTCAATTTTGTTTTGAATAAAGTGCTGAGTGTCTAATACAACCCGGCAGTTGTTCGTTGATTTTATATTTTATTTCATTCTTATTTGTGAATAGCGTGCTAAGTGCTTAATACAACCAGGCAGTTATTCTTGATTTTATATTTTATTCCTATCTTATTTTGAATATCGTGCTGTGTGCTTAATACAACCAGGCAGTTATTATTTTATATTATATTTTATTCCTATCTTATTTTGAATAACGTGCGGAGTGGTTAATAAAACCCGGCAGTTATATTTGATTTTACTTCAATTTTGTTTTGAATAAAGTGCTGAGTGTTTAATACAACCAGGCAGTTATTCTTGACTTTACTTCAATTTTGTTTTGAATAACGTGCTGAGTGTTTAATACAACCAGGCAGTTATTCTTGATTTTACTTCAATTTTGTTTTGAATAACGTGCTGAGTGTTTAATACAACCAGGCAGTTATTCTTGATTTTACTTCAATTTTGTTTTGAATAACGTGATGAGTGTTTAATACAACCAGTCAGTTATTCTTGATTTTATATTTAATTCCTATCCTATTTTGAAAAACGTGCTCAGTGTTTAATACAACCCGGCAGTTGTTCGTTGATTTTATATTTTATTTCATTCTTATTTGTGAATAGCGTGCTAAGTGCTTAATACAACCAGGCAGTTATTCTTGATTTTATATTTTATTCCTATCTTATTTTGAATATCGTGCTGTGTGCTTAATACAACCAGGCAGTTATTATTTAATATTATATTTTATTCCTATCTTATTTTGAATAACGTGCGGAGTGGTTAATAAAACCCGGCAGTTATATTTGATTTTACTTCAATTTTGTTTTGAATAAAGTGCTGAGTGTTTAATACAACCAGGCAGTTATTCTTGACTTTACTTCAATTTTGTTTTGAATAACGTGCTGAGTGTTTAATACAACCAGGCAGTTATTCTTGATTTTACTTCAATTTTGTTTTGAATAACGTGCTGAGTGTTTAATACAACCAGGCAGTTATTCTTGATTTTACTTCAATTTTGTTTTGAATAACGTGATGAGTGTTTAATACAACCAGTCAGTTATTCTTGATTTTATATTTTATTCCTATCCTATTTTGAATAGCGTGCTAAGTGTTTAATACAACCCGGCAGTTGTTCGTTGATTTTATATTTTATTTCATTCTTATTTGTGAATAGCGTGCTCAGTGCTTGATACAACAAGGCAGTTATTCTTGATTTTATATTTTATTCCTATCTTATTTTGAATAACGTGCTGAGTGTTTAATACAACCAGGCAGTTATTCTTGATTTTATATTTTATTCCTTACCTATTTTGAATAACGTGCTGAGTGTTTAATACAACCAGGCAGTTATTCTTGATTTTTTATTATATTCCTATTATATTTTGAATAACGTGTTGGGGGCTTAATACAACCAGGAAGTTATTCTTGATTTCATATTTTATTCCTACCTCATTATGAATAACGGGCGGAGTGTTTAATACAACCCGGCGGTTGTTCGTTGATTTTATATTTTATTTCATTCTTATTTGTGAATAGCGTGCTAAGTGCTTAATACAACCAGGCAGTTATTCTTGATTTTATATTTTATTTCTTACCTATTTTGAATAACGTGCTGAGTGTTTAATACAACCAGGCAGTTATTCTTGATTTTTTATTATATTCCTATTATATTTTGAATAACGTGTTGGGGGCTTAATACAACCAGGAAGTTATTCTTTATTTCATATTTTATTCCTACCTCATTATGAATAACGGGCGGAGTGTTTAAAACAACCCGGCAGTAGTTCGTTGATTTTATATTTTATTCCTATCTTATTTTGAATATCGTGCTGTGTGCTTAATACAACCAGACAGTTATTCTTTTATATTATATTTTATTCCATTCCTATTTTGAAAAACGTGCTCAGTGTTTAATACAACCCGGCAGTTATTCTTGATTTTATATTTTATTCCTATCTTATTTTGAATATCGTGCTCAGTGTTTAATACAACCCGGCAGTTATTCTTGATTTTATATTTTATTCCTATCTTATTTTGAATATCGTGCTGTGTGCTTAATACAACCAGGCAGTTATTATTTTATATTATATTTTATTCCTATCCAATTTTGAATAACGTGATGAGTGTTTAATACAACCAGGCAGGTATTCTTGAATGTACTTCGATTTTGTTTTGAATAGCGTGCTAAGTGTTCAATACAACCAGGCAGTTATTCTTGATTTTATATTTTATTCCTATCTTATTTTGAATAACGTGCTGAGTGTTTAATACAACCAGGCAGTTATTCTTGATTTTTTATTATATTCCTGTTATATTTTGAATAACGTGTTGGGGGCTTAATACAACCAGGAAATTATTCTTGATTTCATATTTTATTCCTACCTCATTATGAATAACGTGCGGAGTGTTTAATACAACCCGGCAGTTGTTCGTTGATTTTATATTTTATTTCATTCTTATTTGTGAATAGCGTGCTAAGTGCTTAATACAACCAGGCAGTTATTCTTGATTTTATATTTTATTCCTATCTTATTTTGAATATCGTGCTGTGTGCTTAATACAACCAGGCAGTTATTATTTTATATTATATTTTATTCCTATCTTATTTTGAATAACGTGCGGAGTGGTTAATAAAACCCGGCAGTTATATTTGATTTTACTTCAATTTTGTTTTGAATAAAGTGCTGAGTGTCTAATACAACAAGGCAGTTATTCTTGATTTTACTTCAATTTTGTTTTGAATAACGTGCTGAGTGTTTAATACAACCAGGCAGTTATTCTTGATTTTACTTCAATTTTGTTTTGAATAACGTGCTGAGTGTTTAATACAACCAGGCAGTTATTCTTGATTTTATATTTTATTCCTATCCTATTTTGAATAGCGTGCTAAGTGTTTAATACAACCAGGCAGTTATTATTTTATATTATATTTTAATCCAATCCTATTTTGAAAAACGTGCTCAGTGTTTAATACAACCCGGCAGTTGTTCGTTGATTTTATATTTTATTTCATTCTTATTTGTGAATAGCGTGCTAAGTGCTTAATACAACAAGGCAGTTATTCTTGATTTTATATTTTATTCCTATCTTATTTTGAATAACGTGCTGAGTGTTTAATACAACCAGGCTGTTATTCTTGATTTTACTTCAATTTCGTTTTGAATAACGTGCTGAGTGTTTAATACAACCAGGCACTTATTCTTGATTTTACTTCAATTTTGTTTTGAATAACGTGATGAGTGTTTAATACAACCAGGCAGTTATTATTTTATATTATATTTTATTCCAATCCTATTTTGAACAACGTGCTCAGTGTTTAATACAACCCGGCAGTTGTTCGTTGATTTTATATTTTATTTCATTCTTATTTGTGAATAACGTGCTGAGTGTTTAATACGACCAGGCAGTTATTCTTGATTTTATATTTTATTCCTATCTTATTTTGAATAACGTGCTGAGTGTTTAATACAACCAGGCTGTTATTCTTGATTTTACTTCAATTTCGTTTTGAATAACGTGCTGAGTGTTTAATACAACCAGGCACTTATTCTTGATTTTACTTCAATTTTGTTTTGAATAACGTGATGAGTGTTTAATACAACCAGGCAGTTATTATTTTATATTATATTTTATTCCAATCCTATTTTGAACAACGTGCTCAGTGTTTAATACAACCAGGCAGTTATTCTTGATTTTATATTTTATTTCATTCTTATTTGTGAATAGCGTGCTAAGTGCTTAATACAACAAGGCAGTTATTCTTGATTTTATATTTTATTCCTATCTTATTTTGAATAACGAGCTGAGTGTTTAATACAACCAGGCAGTTATTCTTGATTTTACATCAATTTTGTTTTGAATAACGTGCTGAGTGTTTAATACGACCAGGCAGTTATTCTTGATTTTATATTTTATTCCTATCTTATTTTGAATACCGAGCTGAGTGTTTAATACAACCAGGCAGTTATTCTTGATTTTACTTCAATTTCGTTTTGAATAACGTGCTGAGTGTTTAATACAACCAGGCTGTTATTCTTGATTTTACTTCAATTTCGTTTTGAATAACGTGCTGAGTGTTTAATACAACCAGGCACTTATTCTTGATTTTACTTCAATTTTGTTTTGAATAACGTGATGAGTGTTTAATACAACAAGGCAGTTATTCTTGATTTTATATTTTATTCCTATCTTATTTTGAATAACGAGCTGAGTGTTTAATACAACCCGGCAGTTGTTCGTTGATTTTATATTTTATTTCATTCTTATTTGTGAATAGCGTGCTCAGTGCTTGATACAACAAGGCAGTTATTCTTGATTTTATATTTTATTCCTATCTTATTTTGAATAACGTGCTGAGTGTTTAATACAACCAGGCAGTTATTCTTGATTTTATATTTTATTCCTATCCTATTTTGAATAACGTGCTGAGTGTTTAATACAACCAGGCAGATATTCTTGATTTTTTATTATATTCCTATTATATTTTGAATAACGTGTTGGGGGCTTAATACAACCAGGAAGTTATTCTTGATTTCATATTTTATTCCTACCTCATTATGAATAACGGGCGGAGTGTTTAATACAACCCGGCGGTTGTTCGTTGATTTTATATTTTATTTCATTCTTATTTGTGAATAGCGTGCTTAGTGTTTAATACAACCAGGCAGTTATTCTTGATTTTATATTTTATTTCTTACCTATTTTGAATAACGTGCTGAGTGTTTAATACAACCAGGCAGTTATTCTTGATTTTTTATTATATTCCTATTATATTTTGAATAACGTGTTGGGGGCTTAATACAACCAGGAAGTTATTCTTTATTTCATATTTTATTCCTACCTCATTATGAATAACGGGCGGAGTGTTTAAAACAACCCGGCAGTTGTTCGTTGATTTTATATTTTATTCCTATCTTATTTTGAATAACGTGCTGATTGTTTAATACAACCAGGCAGTTATTCTTGATTTCATATTTTATTCCTACCTCATTATGAATAACGGGCGGAGTGTTTAATACAACCCGGCGGTTGTTCGTTGATTTTATATTTTATTTCATTCTTATTTGTGAATAGCGTGCTAAGTGCTTAATACAACCAGGCAGTTATTCTTGATTTTATATTTTATTCCTATCTTATTTTAAATATCGTGCTGTGTGCTTAATACAACCAGGCAGTTATTATTTTATATTATATTTTATTCCTATCTTATTTTGAATAACGTGCGGAGTGGTTTAAAAAACCCGGCAGTTATATTTGATTTTACTTCAATTTTGTTTTGAATAAAGTGCTGAGTGTCTAATACAACCAGGCAGTTATTATTTTATATTATATTTTATTCCAATCCCATTTTGAATAACGTGATGAGTGTTTAATACAACCAGGCAGTTGTTCTTGGATTTTCCATTTTATTCTTATATTATTTTGAATAACGTGCTGTGTGCTTAATACGACCATGCAGTTATTCTTGATTTTGTATTTTATTCCTATTATATTTTGAATAACGTGCTGAGTGTTTAATACAACCCGGCAGTTGTTCGTTAATTTTATATTTTATTCCAATCTTATTTCTGCATAACGTGCTGAGTGTTTAATACAACCAGGCAGTTATATTTGATTTTATTTCAATTTTGTTTTAAATATCGTGCTGTGTGCTTAATACAACCAGGCAGTTATTAATTTATATTATATTTTATTCCAATCCTATTTTTAATAACGTGCTGTGTGCTTAATACAACCAGGCAGTTATTCTTGATTTTACTTCAATTTTGTTTTGAATAACGTGCTGAGTGTTTAATACGACCAGGCAGTTATTCTTGATTTTATATTTTATTGCTATCTTATTTTGAATAATGTGCTGAGTGTTTAATACAACCAGGCTGTTATTCTTGATTTTACTTCAATTTTGTTTTGAATAATGTGCTGAGTGTTTAATACAACCAGGCTGTTATTCTTGATTTTACTTCAATTTTGTTTTGAATAACGTGATGAGTGTTTAATACAACCAGGCAGTTATTCTTGATTTTATATTTTATTCCTATCCTATTTTGAATAGCGTGCTAAGTGTTTAATACAAACAGGCAGTTATTATTTTATATTATATTTTATTCCAATCCTATTTTGAAAAACGTGCTCAGTGTTTAATACAACCCGGCAGTTGTTCGTTGATTTTATATTTTATTTCATTCTTATTTGTGAATAGCGTGCTAAGTGCTTAATACAACCAGGCAGTTATTCTTGATTTTATATTTTATTCCTATCTTATTTTGAATATCGTGCTGTGGGCTTAATACAACCAGGCAGTTATTATTTTATATTATATTTTATTCCTATCTTATTTTGAATAACGTGCGGAGTGGTTAATAAAACCCGGCAGTTATATTTGATTTTACTTCAATTTTGTTTTGAATAAAGTGCTGAGTGTTTAATACAACCAGGCAGTTATGCTTGATTCTATATTTTATTCCTATCTTATTTTGAATAACGTGATGAGTGTTTAATACAACCAGGCAGTTATTCTTGATTTCATATCTTATTTCAATCTTATTTTGAAAAACGTGATGAGTGTTTAATACAACCAGGCAGTTATTCTTGATTGTACTTCAATTTTGTCTTGAATATCGTGCTGTGTGCTTAATACAACCAGGCAGTTATTATTTTATATTATATTTTATTCCAATCCCATTTTGAATAACGTGCTGTGTGCTTAATAGAACCAGGCAGTTATTCTTGAATGTACTTCGATTTTGTTTTGAATAGCGTGCTAAGTGTTTAATACAACCAGGCAGTTATTCTTGATTTTATATTTTATTCCCATCTTATTTTGAATAACGTGCTGAGTGTTTAATACAACCAGGCAGTTATTCTTGATTTTATATTTTATTCCTTACCTATTTTGAATAACGTGCTGAGTGTTTAATACAACCAGGCAGTTATTCTTGATTTTTTATTATATTCCTATTATATTTTGAATAACGTGTTGGGGGCTTAATACAACCAGGAAGTTATTCTTGATTTCATATTTTATTCCTACCTCATTATGAATAACGTGCGGAGTGTTTAATACAACCCGGCAGTTGTTCGTTGATTTTATATTTTATTTCATTCTTATTTGTGAATAGCGTGCTAAGTGCTTAATACAACCAGGCAGTTATTCTTGATTTTATATTTTATTCCTATCTTATTTTGAATAACGTGCTGAGTGTTTAATACAACCAGGCAGTTATTCTTGATTTTATATTTTATTCCTTACCTATTTTGAATAACGTGCTGAGTGTTTAATACAACCAGGCAGTTATTCTTGACTTTTTATTATATTCCTATTATATTTTGAATAGCGTGCTAAGTGTTTAATACAACCCGGCAGTTGTTCGTTGATTTTATATTTTATTTCATTCTTATTTGTGAATAGCGTGCTGTGTGCTTAATAGAACCAGGCAGTTATTCTTGATTTTATATTTTATTCCTATCTTATTTTGAATAACGTGCGGAGTGGTTAATAAAACCCGGCAGTTATATTTGATTTTACTTCAATTTTGTTTTGAATAAAGTGCTGAGTGTTTAATACAACCAGGCAGTTATTCTTGATTTTACTTCAATTTTGTTTTGAATAACGTGCTGAGTGTTTAATACACCCAGGCAGTTATTCTTGATTTTACTTCAATTTTGTTTTGAATAACGTGCTGAGTGTTTAATACAACCAGGCAGTTATTCTTGATTTTACTTCAATTTTGTTTTGAATAACGTGATGAGTGTTTAATACAACCAGTCAGTTATTCTTGATTTTATATTTTATTCCTATCCTATTTTGAATAGCGTGCTAAGTGTTTAATACAACCAGGCAGTTATTCTTGATTTCATATTTTATTCCTAAACTATTATGAATAACGTGCTGAGTGTTTACTACAACCAGGCAGTTATTCTTGATTTTATATTTTATTCCTTACCTATTTTGAATAACGTGCTGAGTGTTTAATACAACCAGGCAGTTATTCTTGATTTTTTATTATATTCCTATTATATTTTGAATAACGTGTTGGGGGCTTAATACAACCAGGAAGTTATTCTTGATTTCATATTTTATTCCTACCTCATTATGAATAACGGGCGGAGTGTTTAATACAACCCGGCGGTTGTTCGTTGATTTTATATTTTATTTCATTCTTATTTGTGAATAGCGTGCTCAGTGCTTGATACAACAAGGCAGTTATTCTTGATTTTATATTTTATTCCTATCTTATTTTGAATAACGTGCTGATTGTTTAATACAACCAAGCAGTTATTCTTGATTTCATATTTTATTCCTACCTCATTATGAATAACGGGCGGAGTGTTTAATACAACCCGGCGGTTGTTCGTTGATTTTATATTTTATTTCATTCTTATTTGTGAATAGCGTGCTAAGTGCTTAATACAACCAGGCAGTTATTCTTGATTTTATATTTTATTCCTTACCTATTTTGAATAACGTGCTGAGTGTTTAATACAACCAGGCAGTTATTCTTGATTTTTTATTATATTCCTATTATATTTTGAATAACGTGTTGGGGGCTTAATACAACCAGGAATTTGTTCTTTATTTCATATTTTATTCCTACCTCATTATGAATAACGGGCGGAGTGTTTAATACAGCCCGGCAGTTGTTCGTTGATTTTATATTTTATTTCATTCTTATTTGTGAATAGCGTGCTAAGTGCTTAATACAACCAGGCAGTTATTCTTGATTTTATATTTTATTCCTATCTTATTTTGAATATCGTGCTGTGTGCTTAATACAACCAGGCAGTTATTATTTTATATTATATTTTATTCCATTCCTATTTTGAAAAACGTGCTCAGTGTTTAATACAACCCGGCAGTTGTTCGTTGATTTTATATTTTATTTCATTCTTATTTGTGAATAGCGTGCTAAGTGCTTAATACAACCAGGCAGTTATTCTTGATTTTTTATTATATTCCTATTATATTTTGAATAACGTGCTAAGTGTTTAATACAACCAGGCAGTTATTCTTGATTTCATATTTTATTCCTACCTCATTATGAATAACGGGCGGAGTGTTTAATACAACCCGGCGGTTGTTCGTTGATTTTATATTTTATTTCATTCTTATTTGTGAATAGCGTGCTAAGTGCTTAATACAACCAGGCAGTTATTCTTGATTTTATATTTTATTCCTATTATATTTTGAATAAGGTGCTGATTGTTTAATACAACCAGGAAGTTATTCTTGATTTCATATTTTATTCCTACCTCATTTTGAATAGCGTGCTGAGTGTTTAATACAACCAGGCAGTTATTCTTGATTTTTTATTATATTCCTATTATATTTTGAATAACGTGTTGGGGGCTTAATACAACCAGGAAGTTATTCTTTATTTCATATTTTATTCCTACCTCATTATGAATAACGGGCGGAGTGTTTAATACAACCCGGCAGTTGTTCGTTGATTTTATATTTTATTCCTATCTTATTTTGAATATCGTGCTGTGTGCTTAATACAACCAGACAGTTATTCTTTTATATTATATTTTATTCCATTCCTATTTTGAAAAACGTGCTCAGTGTTTAATACAACCCGGCAGTTATTCTTGATTTTACTTCAATTTTGTTTTGAATAACGTGATGAGTGTTTAATACAACAAGGCAGTTATTCTTGATTTTATATTTTATTCCTATCTTATTTTGAATAACGAGCTGAGTGTTTAATACAACCAGGCAGTTATTCTTGATTTTACTTCAATTTTGTTTTGAATAACGTGATGAGTGTTTAATACAACCAGGCAGTTATTATTTTATATTATATTTTATTCCAATCCTATTTTGAAAAACGTGCTCAGTGTTTAATACAACCCGGCAGTTGTTCGTTGATTTTATATTTTATTTCATTCTTATTTGTGAATAGCGTGCTAAGTGCTTAATACAACAAGGCAGTTATTCTTGATTTTATATTTTATTCCTATCCTATTTTGAATAGCGTTCTAAGTGTTTAATACAACCAGGCAGTTATTATTTTATATTATATTTTATTCCAATCCTATTTTGAAAAACGTGCTCAGTGTTTAATACAACCCGGCAGTTGTTCGTTGATTTTATATTTTATTTCATTCTTATTTGTGAATAGCGTGCTAAGTGCTTAATACAACTAGGCAGTTATTCTTGATTTTATATTTTATTCCTATCCTGTTTTTAATAACGTGCTGTGTGCTTAATACAACCAGGCAGTTATTCTTGATTTTACTTCAATTTTGTTTTGAATAACGTGCTGAGTGTTTAATACGACCAGGCAGTTATTCTTGATTTTATATTTTATTCCTATCTTATTTTGAATAACGTGCTGAGTGTTTAATACAACCAGGCTGTTATTCTTGATTTTACTTCAATTTTGTTTTGAATAACGTGATGAGTGTTTAATACAACCAGGCAGTTATTCTTGATTTTATATTTTATTCCTATCCTATTTTGAATAGCGTGCTAAGTGTTTAATACAAACAGGCAGTTATTATTTTATATTATATTTTATTCCAATCCTATTTTGAAAAACGTGCTCAGTGTTTAATACAACCCGGCAGTTGTTCGTTGATTTTATATTTTATTTCATTCTTATTTGTGAATAGCGTGCTAAGTGCTTAATACAACCAGGCAGTTATTCTTGATTTTATATTTTATTCCTATCTTATTTTGAATATCGTGCTGTGTGCTTAATACAACCAGGCAGTTATTATTTAATATTATATTTTATTCCTATCTTATTTTGAATAACGTGCGGAGTGGTTAATAAAACCCGGCAGTTATATTTGATTTTACTTCAATTTTGTTTTGAATAAAGTGCTGAGTGTTTAATACAACCAGGCAGTTATTCTTGACTTTACTTCAATTTTGTTTTGAATAACGTGCTGAGTGTTTAATACAACCAGGCATTTATTCTTGATTTTACTTCAATTTTGTTTTGAATAACGTGCTGAGTGTTTAATACAACCAGGCAGTTATTCTTGATTTTACTTCAATTTTGTTTTGAATAACGTGATGAGTGTTTAATACAACCAGTCAGTTATTCTTGATTTTACTTCAATTTTGTTTTGAATAAAGTGCTGAGTGTTTAATACAACCAGGCAGTTATTCTTGACTTTACTTCAATTTTGTTTTGAATAACGTGCTGAGTGTTTAATACAACCAGGCAGTTATTCTTGATTTTACTTCAATTTTGTTTTGAATAACGTGATGAGTGTTTAATACAACCAGTCAGTTATTCTTGATTTTATATTTTATTCCTATCCTATTTTGAATAACGTGCTAAGTGTTTAATACAACCCGGCAGTTGTTCGTTGATTTTATATTTTATTTCATTCTTATTTGTGAATAGCGTGCTCAGTGCTTGATACAACAAGGCAGTTATTCTTGATTTTATATTTTATTCCTATCTTATTTTGAAAAACGTTCTCAGTGTTTAATACAACCCGGCAGTTGTTCGTTGATTTTATATTTTATTTCATTCTTATTTGTGAATAGCGTGCTAAGTGCTTAATACAACCAGGCAGTTATTCTTGATTTTATATTTTATTCCTTACCTATTTTGAATAACGTGCTGAGTGTTTAATACAACCAGGCAGTTATTCTTGATTTTTTATTATATTCCTATTATATTTTGAATAACGTGTTGGGGGCTTAATACAACCAGGAATTTGTTCTTTATTTCATATTTTATTCCTACCTCATTATGAATAACGGGCGGAGTGTTTAATACAACCCGGCAGTTGTTCGTTGATTTTATATTTTATTTCATTCTTATTTGTGAATAGCGTGCTAAGTGCTTAATACAACCAGGCAGTTATTCTTGATTTTATATTTTATTCCTATC
Source organism: Diplolepis rosae (assembly GCA_030998225.1). Taxonomy (NCBI): domain Eukaryota; kingdom Metazoa; phylum Arthropoda; class Insecta; order Hymenoptera; family Diplolepididae; genus Diplolepis; species Diplolepis rosae. The sequence continues at coordinate 1,031,426 of JAPYXD010000710.1, forward strand.
TTATTTTGAATATCGTGCTGTGTGCTTAATACAACCAGGCAGTTATTATTTTATATTATATTTTATTCCATTCCTATTTTGAAAAACGTGCTCAGTGTTTAATACAACCCGGCAGTTGTTCGTTGATTTTATATTTTATTTCATTCTTATTTGTGAATAGCGTGCTAAGTGCTTAATACAACCAGGCAGTTATTCTTGATTTTATATTATATTCCTATTATATTTTGAATAACGTGCTGATTGTTTAATACAACCAGGCAGTTATTCTTGATTTCATATTTTATTCCTACCTCATTATGAATAACGGGCGGAGTGTTTAATACAACCCGGCGGTTGTTCGTTGATTTTATATTTTATTTCATTCTTATTTGTGAATAGCGTGCTAAGTGCTTAATACAACCAGGCAGTTATTCTTGATTTTTTATTATATTCCTATTATATTTTGAATAACGTGCTAAGTGTTTAATACAACCAGGCAGTTATTCTTGATTTCATATTTTATTCCTGTCTTATTTTGAATAACGTGCTGATTGTTTAATACAACCAGGCAGTTATTCTTGATTTTTTATTATATTCCTATTATATTTTGAATAACGTGTTGGGGGCTTAATACAACCAGAAATTTATTCTTTATTTCATATTTTATTCCTACCTCATTATGAATAACGGGCGGAGTGTTTAATACAACCCGGCAGTTGTTCGTTGATTTTATATTTTATTCCTATCTTATTTTGAATATCGTGCTGTGTGCTTAATACAACCAGACAGTTATTCTTTTATATTATATTTTATTCCATTCCTATTTTGAAAAACGTGCTCAGTGTTTAATACAACCCGGCAGTTATTCTTGATTTTACTTCAATTTTGTTTTGAATAACGTGATGAGTGTTTAATACAACAAGGCAGTTATTCTTGATTTTATATTTTATTCCTATCTTATTTTGAATAACGTGCTGAGTGTTTAATACAACCAGGCTGTTATTCTTGATTTTACTTCAATTTTGTTTTGAATAACGTGATGAGTGTTTAATACAACCAGGCAGTTATTATTTTATATTATATTTTATTCCAATCCTATTTTGAACAACGTGCTCAGTGTTTAATACAACCCGGCAGTTGTTCGTTGATTTTATATTTTATTTCATTCTTATTTGTGAATAGCGTGCTAAGTGCTTAATACAACAAGGCAGTTATTCTTGATTTTATATTTTATTCCTATCCTATTTTGAATAGCGTGCTAAGTGTTTAATACAACCAGGCAGTTATTATTTTATATTATATTTTATTCCAATCCTATTTTGAAAAACGTGCTCAGTGTTTAATACAACCCGGCAGTTGTTCGTTGATTTTATATTTTATTTCATTCTTATTTGTGAATAGCGTGCTAAGTGCTTAATACAACTAGGCAGTTATTCTTGATTTTATATTTTATTCCTATCCTGTTTTTAATAACGTGCTGTGTGCTTAATACAACCAGGCAGTTATTCTTGATTTTACTTCAATTTTGTTTTGAATAACGTGCTGAGTGTTTAATACAACCAGGCAGTTATTCTTGATTTTATATTTTATTCCTATCCTATTTTGAATAGCGTGCTAAGTGTTTAATACAAACAGGCAGTTATTATTTTATATTATATTTTATTCCAATCCTATTTTGAAAAACGTGCTCAGTGTTTAATACAACCCGGCAGTTGTTCGTTGATTTTATATTTTATTTCATTCTTATTTGTGAATAGCGTGCTTAGTTCTTAATACAACCAGGCAGTTATTCTTGATTTTATATTTTATTCCTATCTTATTTTGAATATCGTGCTGTGTGCTTAATACAACCAGGCAGTTATTATTTAATATTATATTTTATTCCTATCTTATTTTGAATAACGTGCGGAGTGGTTAATAAAACCCGGCAGTTATATTTGATTTTACTTCAATTTTGTTTTGAATAAAGTGCTGAGTGTTTAATACAACCAGGCAGTTATTCTTGACTTTACTTCAATTTTGTTTTGAATAACGTGCTGAGTGTTTAATACAACCAGGCATTTATTCTTGATTTTACTTCAATTTTGTTTTGAATAACGTGCTGAGTGTTTAATACAACCAGGCAGTTATTCTTGATTTTACTTCAATTTTGTTTTGAATAACGTGATGAGTGTTTAATACAACCAGTCAGTTATTCTTGATTTTACTTCAATTTTGTTTTGAATAAAGTGCTGAGTGTTTAATACAACCAGGCAGTTATTCTTGACTTTACTTCAATTTTGTTTTGAATAACGTGCTGAGTGTTTAATACAACCAGGCAGTTATTCTTGATTTTACTTCAATTTTGTTTTGAATAACGTGCTGAGTGTTTAATACAACCAGGCAGTTATTCTTGATTTTACTTCAATTTTGTTTTGAATAACGTGATGAGTGTTTAATACAACCAGTCAGTTATTCTTGATTTTATATTTTATTCCTATCCTATTTTGAATAGCGTGCTAAGTGTTTAATACAACCAGGCAGTTGTTCGTTGATTTTATATTTTATTTCATTCTTATTTGTGAATAGCGTGCTCAGTGCTTGATACAACAAGGCAGTTATTCTTGATTTTATATCTTATTCCTATCTTATTTTGAAAAACGTGCTCAGTGTTTAATACAACCCGGCAGTTGTTCGTTGATTTTATATTTTATTTCATTCTTATTTGTGAATAGCGTGCTAAGTGCTTAATACAACCAGGCAGTTATTCTTGATTTTATATTTTATTTCTTACCTATTTTGAATAACGTGCTGAGTGTTTAATACAACCAGGCAGTTATTCTTGATTTTTTATTATATTCCTATTATATTTTGAATAACGTGTTGGGGGCTTAATACAACCAGGAAGTTATTCTTTATTTCATATTTTATTCCTACCTCATTATGAATAACGGGCGGAGTGTTTAAAACAACCCGGCAGTAGTTCGTTGATTTTATATTTTATTCCTATCTTATTTTGAATATCGTGCTAAGTGTTTAATACAACCGGGCAGTTGTTCGTTAATTTTATATTTTATTCCAATCTTATTTCTGCATAACGTGCTGAGTGTTTAATACAACCAGGCAGTTATATTTGATTTTATTTCAATTTTGTTTTAAATATCGTGCTGTGTGCTTAATACAACCAGGCAGTTATTATTTTATATTATATTTTATTCCTATCTTATTTTGAATAACGTGCTGTGTGCTTAATACGACCATGCAGTTATTCTTGATTTTGTATTTTATTCCTATTATATTTTGAATAACGTGCTGAGTGTTTAATACAACCCGGCAGTTGTTCGTTAATTTTATATTTTATTCCAATCTTATTTCTGCATAACGTGCTGAGTGTTTAATACAACCAGGCAGTTATATTTGATTTTATTTCAATTTTGTTTTAAATATCGTGCTGTGTGCTTAATACAACCAGGCAGTTATTAATTTATATTATATTTTATTCCAATCCTATTTTTAATAACGTGCTGTGTGCTTAATACAACCAGGCAGTTATTCTTGATTTTACTTCAATTTTGTTTTGAATAACGTGCTGAGTGTTTAATACGACCAGGCAGTTATTCTTGATTTTATATTTTATTCCTATCTTATTTTGAATAATGTGCTGAGTGTTTAATACAACCAGGCTGTTATTCTTGATTTTACTTCAATTTTGTTTTGAATAACGTGCTGAGTGTTTAATACAACCAGGCAGTTATTCTTGATTTTACTTCAATTTTGTTTTGAATAACGTGATGAGTGTTTAATACAACCAGGCAGTTATTCTTGATTTTATATTTTATTCCTATCCTATTTTGAATAGCGTGCTAAGTGTTTAATACAACCAGGCAGTTATTATTTTATATTATATTTTATTCCAATCCTATTTTGAAAAACGTGCTCAGTGTTTAATACAACCCGGCAGTTGTTCGTTGATTTTATATTTTATTTCATTCTTATTTGTGAATAGCGTGCTAAGTGCTTAATACAACCAGGCAGTTATTCTTGATTTTATATTTTATTCCTATCTTATTTTGAATATCGTGCTGTGTGCTTAATACAACCAGGCAGTTATTATTTTATATTATATTTTATTCCAATCCCATTTTGAATAACGTGATGAGTGTTTAATACAACCAGGCAGTTATTCTTGAATGTACTTCGAATTTGTTTTGAATAGCGTGCTAAGTGTTTAATACAACCAGGCAGTTATTCTTGATTTCATATTTTATTTCAATCTTATTTTGAATAACGTGATGAGTGTTTAATACAACCAGGCAGTTATTCTTGATTTTACTTCAATTTTGTTTTGTATAAAGTGCTGAGTGTTTAATACAACCAGGCAGTTATTCTTGATTTTATATTTTATTCCTATCTTATTTTGAATAACGTGCTGAGTGTTTAATACAACCAGGCAGTTATTCTTGATTTTATATTTTATTCCTTACCTATTTTGAATAACGTGCTGAGTGTTTAATACAACCAGGCAGTTATTCTTGATTTTTTATTATATTCCTATTATATTTTGAATAACGTGTTGGGGGCTTAATACAACCAGGAAGTTATTCTTGATTTCATATTTTATTCCTACCTCATTATGAATAACGTGCGGAGTGTTTAATACAACCCGGCAGTTGTTCTTTGATTTTATATTTTATTTTATTCTTATTTGTGAATAGCGTGCTAAGTGCTTAATACAACCAGGCAGTTATTCTTGATTTTATATTTTATTCCTATCTTATTTTGAATATCGTGCTGTGTGTTTAATACAACCAGGCAGTTATTCTTGATTTTATATTTTATTCCTTACCTATTTTGAATAACGTGCTGAGTGTTTAATACAACCAGGCATTTATTCTTGACTTTTTATTATATTCCTATTATATTTTGAATAGCGTGCTAAGTGTTTAATACAACCCGGCAGTTGTTCGTTGATTTTATATTTTATTTCATTCTTATTTGTGAATAGCGTGCTCAGTGCTTGATAGAACAAGGCAGTTATTCTTGATTTTATATTTTATTCCTATCTTATTTTGAATAACGTGCTGAGTGTTTAATACAACCAGGCAGTTATTCTTGATTTTATATTTTATTCCTTACCTATTTTGAATAACGTGCTGAGTGTTTAATACAACCAGGCAGTTATTCTTGATTTCATATTTTATTCCTACCTCATTATGAATAACGGGCGGAGTGTTTAATACAACCCGGCGGTTGTTCGTTGATTTTATATTTTATTTCATTCTTATTTGTGAATAGCGTGCTAAGTGCTTAATACAACCAGGCAGTTATTCTTGATTTTATATTTTATTCCTTACCTATTTTGAATAACGTGCTGAGTGTTTAATACAACCAGGCAGTTATTCTTGATTTTTTATTATATTCCTATTATATTTTGAATCACGTGTTGGGGGCTTAATACAACCAGGAAGTTATTCTTTATTTCATATTTTATTCTTACCTCATTATGAATAACGGGCGGAGTGTTTAAAACAACCCGGCAGTTGTTCGTTGATTTTATATTTTATTCCTATCTTATTTTGAATATCGTGCTGTGTGCTTAATACAACCAGGCAGTTATTATTTTATATTATATTTTATTCCATTCCTATTTTGAAAAACGTGCTGAGTGTTTAATACAACCAGGCAGTTATTCTTGATTTTATATTTTATTCCTTACCTATTTTGAATAACGTGCTGAGTGTTTAATACAACCAGGCAGTTATTCTTGATTTTTTATTATATTCCTATTATATTTTGAATAACGTGTTGGGGGCTTAATACAACCAGGAAGTTATTCTTGATTTCATATTTTATTCCTACCTCATTATGAATAACGTGCGGAGTGTTTAATACAACCCGGCAGTTGTTCGTTGATTTTATATTTTATTTTATTCTTATTTGTGAATAGCGTGCTAAGTGCTTAATACAACCAGGCAGTTATTCTTGATTTTTTATTATATTCCTATTATATTTTGAATATCGTGTTGGGGGTTTAATACAACCAGGCAGTTATTCTTGATTTTATATTTTATTCCTTACCTATTTTGAATAGCGTGCTGAGTGTTTAATACAACCAGGCAGTTATTCTTGACTTTTTATTATATTCCTATTATATTTTGAATAGCGTGCTAAGTGTTTAATACAACCCGGCAGTTATTCTTGATTTTATATTTTATTTCATTCTTATTTGTGAATAGCGTGCTCAGTGCTTGATAGAACAAGGCAGTTATTCTTGATTTTATATTTTATTCCTATCTTATTTTGAATAACGTGCTGAGTGTTTAATACAACCAGGCAGTTATTCTTGATTTTATATTTTATTCCTTACCTATTTTGAATAACGTGCTGAGTGTTTAATACAACCAGGCAGTTATTCTTGATTTTTTAATATATTCCTGTTATATTTTGAATCACGTGTTGGGGGCTTAATACAACCAGGAAGTTATTCTTTATTTCATATTTTATTCTTACCTCATTATGAATAACGGGCGGAGTGTTTAAAACAACCCGGCAGTTGTTCGTTGATTTTATATTTTATTTCATTCTTATTTGTGAATAGCGTGCTAAGTGCTTAATACAACCAGGCAGTTATTCTTGATTTTATATTTTATTCCTATCTTATTTTGAATATCGTGCTGTGTGTTTAATACAACCAGGCAGTTATTCTTGATTTTATATTTTATTCCTTACCTATTTTGAATAACGTGCTGAGTGTTTAATACAACCAGGCAGTTATTCTTGATTTTTTATTATATTCCTATTATATTTTGAATAACGTGTTGGGGGCTTAATACAACCAGGAAGTTATTCTTTATTTCATATTTTATTCCTACCTCATTATGAATAACGGGCGGAGTGTTTAAAACAACCCGGCAGTTGTTCGTTGATTTTATATTTTATTCCTATCTTATTTTGAATATCGTGCTGTGTGCTTAATACAACCAGGCAGTTATTATTTTATATTATATTTTATTCCATTCCTATTTTGAAAAACGTGCTGAGTGTTTAATACAACCAGGCAGTTATTCTTGATTTTTTATTATATTCCTATTATATTTTGAATAACGTGCTGAGTGTTTAATACAACTAGGCAGTTATTCTTGATTTTTTATTATATTCCTATTATATTTTGAATCACGTGTTGGGGGCTTAATACAACCAGGAAGTTATTCTTTATTTCATATTTTATTCTTACCTCATTATGAATAACGGGCGGAGTGTTTAAAACAACCCGGCAGTTGTTCGTTGATCTTATATTTTATTTCATTCTTATTTGTGAATAGCGTGCTAAGTGCTTAATACAACCAGGCAGTTATTCTTGATTTTATATTTTATTCCTATCTTATTTTGAATATCGTGCTGTGTGTTTAATACAACCAGGCAGTTATTCTTGATTTTATATTTTATTCCTTACCTATTTTGAATAGCGTGCTGAGTGTTTAATACAACCAGGCAGTTATTCTTGACTTTTTATTATATTCCTATTATATTTTGAATAGCGTGCTAAGTGTTTAATACAACCCGGCAGTTGTTCGTTGATTTTATATTTTATTTCATTCTTATTTGTGAATAGCGTGCTCAGTGCTTGATAGAACAAGGCAGTTATTCTTGATTTTATATTTTATTCCTATCTTATTTTGAATAACGTGCTGAGTGTTTAATACAACCAGGCAGTTATTCTTGATTTTATATTTTATTCCTTACCTATTTTGAATAACGTGCTGAGTGTTTAATACAACCAGGCTGTTATTCTTGATTTTTTATTATATTCCTATTATATTTTGAATCACGTGTTGGGGGCTTAATACAACCAGGAAGTTATTCTTTATTTCATATTTTATTCTTACCTCATTATGAATAACGGGCGGAGTGTTTAAAACAACCCGGCAGTTGTTCGTTGATCTTATATTTTATTTCATTCTTATTTGTGAATAGCGTGCTCAGTGCTTGATAGAACAAGGCAGTTATTCTTGATTTTATATTTTATTCCTATCTTATTTTGAATAGCGTGCTGAGTGTTTAATACAACCAGGCAGTTATTCTTGACTTTTTATTATATTCCTATTATATTTTGAATAGCGTGCTAAGTGTTTAATACAACCCGGCAGTTATTCTTGATTTTATATTTTATTCCTTACCTATTTTGAATAACGTGCTGAGTGTTTAATACAACCAGGCAGTTATTCTTGATTTTATATTTTATTCGTTACCTATTTTGAATAACGTGCTGAGTGTTTAGTACAACCAGGAAGTTATTCTTTATTTCATATTTTATTCTTACCTCATTATGAATAACGGGCGGAGTGTTTAAAACAACCCGGCAGTTGTTCGTTGATTTAATATTTTATTTCATTCTTATTTGTGAATAGCGTGCTAAGTGCTTAATACAACCAGGAAGTTATTCTTGATTTCATATTTTATTCCTATCTTATTTTGAATATCGTGCTGTGTGTTTAATACAACCAGGCAGTTATTCTTGATTTTATATTTTATTCCTTACCTATTTTGAATAAAGTGCTGAGTGTTTAATACAACCAGGCAGTTATTCTTGACTTTTTGTTATAGTCCTATTATATTTTGAATAGCGTGCTAAGTGTTTAATACAACCCGGCGGTTGTTCGTTGATTTTATATTTTATTTCATTCTTATTTGTGAATAGCGTGCTAAGTGCTTAATACAACCAGGCAGTTATTCTTGATTTTATATTTTATTCCTTACCTATTTTGAATAACGTGCTGAGTGTTTAATACAACCAGGCAGTTATTCTTGATTTTTTATTATATTCCTATTATATTTTGAATCACGTGTTGGGGGCTTAATACAACCAGGAAGTTATTCTTTATTTCATATTTTATTCTTACCTCATTATGAATAACGGGCGGAGTGTTTAAAACAACCCGGCAGTTGTTCGTTGACTTTATATTTTATTCCAATCTTATTTTGAATAACGTGATGAGTGTTTAATACAACCAGGCAGTTATTATTTTATATTATATTTTCTTCCTATCCAATTTTGACTATCGTGCTGTGTGCTTAATACAACCAGGCAGTTATTCTTGATTTTATATTTTATTCCTATCTTATTTTGAATATCGTGCTGTGTGCTTAATACAACCAGGCAGTTATTATTTTATATTATATTTTATTCCTATCCAATTTTGAATAACGTGATGAGTGTTTAATACAACCAGGCAGTTATTCTTGAATGTACTTCGATTTTGTTTTGAATAGCGTGCTCAGTGTTTAATACAACCAGGCAGTTATTCTTGATTTGATATTATATTTCAGTCTTATTTTGAATAACGTGATGGGTGTTTAATAAAACCAGCCCGTAATTCATGATTTAACATGAATTTTGGTTTGTATAAAGTGATGAGTGTTTAATACAATCACGCAGTTATTCTTGATTTTATATTTTATTCCCATCTTATTTTGAATAACGTGCTGAGTGTTTAATACAACCAGGCAGTTATTCTTGATTTTATATTTTATTCCTTACCTATTTTGAATAACGTGCTGAGTGTTTAATACAACCAGGCAGTTATTCTTGATTTTTTATTATATTCCTGTAATATTTTGAATCACGTGTTGGGTGCTTAATACAACCAGGAAGTTATTCTTGATTTCATATTTTATTCCTACCTCATTATGAATAACGTGCGGAGTGTTTAATACAACCCGGCAGTTGTTCGTTGATTTTATATTTTATTTCATTCTTATTTGTGAATATCGTGCTGTGTGCTTAATACAACCAGGCAGTTATTATTTTATATTATATTTTATTCCTATCTTATTTTGAATATCGTGCTGTGTGCTTAATACAACCAGGCAGTTATTATTTTATATTATATTTTATTCCATTCCTATTTTGAAAAACGTGCTGAGTGTTTAATACAACCAGGCAGTTATTCTTGATTTTTTATTATATTCCTATTATATTTTGAATAACGTGTTGGGGGCTTAATACAACCAGGAAGTTATTCTTGATTTCATATTTTATTCCTACCTCATTATGAATAACGTGCGGAATGTTTAATACAACCCGGCAGTTGTTCGTTGATTTTATATTTTATTTTATTCTTATTTGTGAATAGCGTGCTAAGTGCTTAATACAACCAGGCAGTTATTCTTGATTTTTTATTATATTCCTATTATATTTTGAATCACGTGTTGGGGGCTTAATACAACCAGGCAGTTATTCTTGATTTTATATTTTATTCCTTACCTATTTTGAATAGCGTGCTGAGTGTTTAATACAACCAGGCAGTTATTCTTGACTTTTTATTATATTCCTATTATATTTTGAATAGCGTGCTAAGTGTTTAATACAACCCGGCAGTTATTCTTGATTTTATATTTTATTTCATTCTTATTTGTGAATAGCGTGCTCAGTGCTTGATAGAACAAGGCAGTTATTCTTGATTTTATATTTTATTCCTATCTTATTTTGAATAACGTTCTGAGTGTTTAATACAACAAGGCAGTTATTCTTGATTTTTTATTATATTCCTATTATATTTTGAATCACGTGTTGGGGGCTTAATACAACCAGGCTGTTATTCTTGATTTTTTATTATATTCCTATTATATTTTGAATAACGTGTTGGGGGCTTAATACAACCAGGAAGTTATTCTTTATTTCATATTTTATTCTTACCTCATTATGAATAACGGGCGGAGTGTTTAAAACAACCCGGCAGTTGTTCGTTGATTTTATATTTTATTCCAATCTTATTTGTGAATAGCGTGCTCTGTGCTTGATAGAACAAGGCAGTTATTCTTGATTTTATATTTTATTCCTATCTTATTTTGAATAGCGTGCTGAGTGTTTAATACAACCAGGCAGTTATTCTTGACTTTTTATTATATTCCTATTATATTTTGAATAGCGTGCTAAGTGTTTAATACAACCCGGCAGTTATTCTTGATTTTATATTTTATTCCTTACCTATTTTGAATAACGTGCTGAGTGTTTAATACAACCAGGCAGTTATTCTTGATTTTTTATTTTATTCCTTACCTATTTTGAATAACGTGCTGAGTGTTTAGTACAACCAGGAAGTTATTCTTTATTTCATATTTTATTCTTACCTCATTATGAATAACGGGCGGAGTGTTTAAAACAACCCGGCAGTTGTTCGTTGATTTTATATTTTATTTCATTCTTATTTGTGAATAGCGTGCTAAGTGCTTAATACAACCAGGCAGTTATTCTTGATTTTATATTTTATTCCTATCTTATTTTGAATATCGTGCTGTGTGTTTAATACAACCAGGCAGTTATTCTTGATTTTATATTTTATTCCTTACCTATTTTGAATAACGTGCTGAGTGTTTAATACAACCAGGCAGTTATTCTTGACTTTTTATTATATTCCTATTATATTTTGAATAGCGTGCTAAGTGTTTAATACAACCCGGCGGTTGTTCGTTGATTTTATATTTTATTTCATTCTTATTTGTGAATAGCGTGCTAAGTGCTTAATACAACCAGGCAGTTATTCTTGATTTTATATTTTATTCCTTACCTATTTTGAATAACGTGCTGAGTGTTTAATACAACCAGGCAGTTATTCTTGATTTTTTATTATATTCCTATTATATTTTGAATCACGTGTTGGGGGCTTAATACAACCAGGAAGTTATTCTTTATTTCATATTTTATTCTTACCTCATTATGAATAACGGGCGGAGTGTTTAAAACAACCCGGCAGTTGTTCGTTGATTTTATATTTTATTCCTATCTTATTTTGAATATCGTGCTGTGTGCTTAATACAACCAGGCAGTTATTATTTTATATTATATTTTATTCCTATCTTATTTTGAATATCGTGCTGTGTGCTTAATACAACCAGGCAGTTATTCTTGATTTTATATTTTATTCCTATCTTATTTTGAATATCGTGCTGTGTGCTTAATACAGCCAGGCAGTTATTATTTTATATTATATTTTATTCCTATCCAATTTTGAATAACGTGATGAGTGTTTAATACAACCAGGCAGTTATTCTTGAATGTACTTCGATTTTGTTTTGAATAGCGTGCTAAGTGTTTAATACAACCAGGCAGTTATTCTTGATTTCATATTTTATTTCAATCTTATTTTGAATAACGTGATGAGTGTTTAATACAACCAGGCAGTTATTCTTGATTTTACTTCAATTTTGTTTTGTATAAAGTGCTGAGTGTTTAATACAACCACGCAGTTATTCTTGATTTTATATTTTATTCCTATCTTATTTTGAATAACGTGCTGAGTGTTTAATACAACCAGGCAGTTATTCTTGATTTTATATTTTATTCCTTACCTATTTTGAATAACGTGCTGAGTGTTTAATACAACCAGGCAGTTATTCTTGATTTTTTATTATATTCCTGTAATATTTTGAATAACGTGTTGGGTGCTTAATACAACCAGGAAGTTATTCTTGATTTCATATTTTATTCCTACCTCATTATGAATAACGTGCGGAGTGTTTAATACAACCCGGCAGTTGTTCGTTGATTTTATATTTTATTTCATTCTTATTTGTGAATAGCGTGCTAAGTGCTTAATACAACCAGGCAGTTATTCTTGATTTTATATTTTATTCCTATCTTATTTTGAATATCGTGCTGTGTGCTTAATACAACCAGGCAGTTATTATTTTATATTATATTTTATTCCATTCCTATTTTGAAAAACGTGCTGAGTATTTAATACAACCAGGCAGTTATTCTTGATTTTTTATTATATTCCTATTATATTTTGAATAACGTGTTGGGGGCTTAATACAACCAGGAAGTTATTCTTGATTTCATATTTTATTCCTACCTCATTATGAATAACGTGCGGAATGTTTAATACAACCCGGCAGTTGTTCGTTGATTTTATATTTTATTTTATTCTTATTTGTGAATAGCGTGCTAAGTGCTTAATACAACCAGGCAGTTATTCTTGATTTTATATTTTATTCCTATCTTATTTTGAATATCGTGCTGTGTGTTTAATACAACCAGGCAGTTATTCTTGATTTTATATTTTATTCCTTACCTATTTTGAATAGCGTGCTGAGTGTTTAATACAACCAGGCAGTTATTCTTGACTTTTTATTATATTCCTATTATATTTTGAATAGCGTGCTAAGTGTTTAATACAACCCGGCAGTTGTTCGTTGATTTTATATTTTATTTCATTCTTATTTGTGAATAGCGTGCTCAGTGCTTGATAGAACAAGGCAGTTATTCTTGATTTTATATTTTATTCCTATTATATTTTGAATAGCGTGCTAAGTGTTTAATACAACCCGGCAGTTATTCTTGATTTTATATTTTATTCCTTACCTATTTTGAATAACGTGCTGAGTGTTTAATACAACCAGGCAGTTATTCTTGATTTTTTATTATATTCCTATTATATTTTGAATCACGTGTTGGGGGCTTAATACAACCAGGAAGTTATTCTTTATTTCATATTTTATTCTTACCTCATTATGAATAACGGGCGGAGTGTTTAAAACAACCCGGCAGTTGTTCGTTGATTTTATATTTTATTTCATTCTTATTTGTGAATAGCGTGCTAAGTGCTTAATACAACCAGGCAGTTATTCTTGATTTTTTATTATATTCCTATTATATTTTGAATAACGTGTTGGGGGCTTAATACAACCAGGAAGTTATTCTTGATTTTATATTTTATTCCTTACCTATTTTGAATAGCGTGCTAAGTGCTTAATACAACCAGGCAGTTATTCTTGATTTTTTATTATATTCCTATTATATTTTGAATCACGTGTTGGGGGCTTAATACAACCAGGAAGTTATTCTTTATTTCATATTTTATTCTTACCTCATTATGAATAACGGGCGGAGTGTTTAAAACAACCCGGCAGTTGTTCGTTGATTTTATATTTTATTCCTATCTTATTTTGAATATCGTGCTGTGTGCTTAATACAACCAGGCAGTTATTATTTTATATTATATTTTATTCCATTCCTATTTTGAAAAACGTGCTGAGTGTTTAATACAACCAGGCAGTTATTCTTGATTTTATATTTTATTCCTTACCTATTTTGAATAACGTGCTGAGTGTTTAATACAACCAGGCAGTTATTCTTGATTTTTTATTATATTCCTATTATATTTTGAATCACGTGTTGGGGGCTTAATACAACCAGGAAGTTATTCTTTATTTCATATTTTATTCTTACCTCATTATGAATAACGGGCGGAGTGTTTAATACAACCCGGCGGTTGTTCGTTGATTTTATATTTTATTTCATTCTTATTTGTGAATAGCGTGCTAAGTGCTTAATACAACCAGGCAGTTATTCTTGATTTTATATTTTATTCCTATCTTATTTTGAATATCGTGCTGTGTGTTTAATACAACCAGGCAGTTATTCTTGATTTTATATTTTATTCCTTACCTATTTTGAATAGCGTGCTGAGTGTTTAATACAACCAGGCAGTTATTCTTGACTTTTTATTATATTCCTATTATATTTTGAATAGCGTGCTAAGTGTTTAATACAACCCGGCAGTTATTCTTGATTTTATATTTTATTTCATTCTTATTTGTGAATAGCGTGCTCAGTGCTTGATAGAACAAGGCAGTTATTCTTGATTTTATATTTTATTCCTATCTTATTTTGAATAACGTGCTGAGTGTTTAATACAACCAGGCAGTTATTCTTGATTTTATATTTTATTCCTTACCTATTTTGAATAACGTGCTGAGTGTTTAATACAACCAGGCAGTTATTCTTGATTTTTTATTATATTCCTATTATATTTTGAATCACGTGTTGGGGGCTTAATACAACCAGGAAGTTATTCTTTATTTCATATTTTATTCTTACCTCATTATGAATAACGGGCGGAGTGTTTAAAACAACCCGGCAGTTGTTCGTTGATCTTATATTTTATTTCATTCTTATTTGTGAATAGCGTGCTCAGTGCTTGATAGAACAAGGCAGTTATTCTTGATTTTATATTTTATTCCTATCTTATTTTGAATAGCGTGCTGAGTGTTTAATACAACCAGGCAGTTATTCTTGACTTTTTATTATATTCCTATTATATTTTGAATAGCGTGCTAAGTGTTTAATACAACCCGGCAGTTATTCTTGATTTTATATTTTATTCCTTACCTATTTTGAATAACGTGCTGAGTGTTTAATACAACCAGGCAGTTATTCTTGATTTTATATTTTATTCCTTACCTATTTTGAATAACGTGCTGAGTGTTTAGTACAACCAGGAAGTTATTCTTGATTTCATATTTTATTCCTACCTCATTATGAATAACGGGCGGAGTGTTTAAAACAACCCGGCGGTTGTTCGTTGATTTAATATTTTATTTCATTCTTATTTGTGAATAGCGTGCTAAGTGCTTAATACAACCAGGCAGTTATTCTTGATTTTATATTTTATTCCTATCTTATTTTGAATATCGTGCTGTGTGTTTAATACAACCAGGCAGTTATTCTTGATTTTATATTTTATTCCTTACCTATTTTGAATAACGTGCTGAGTGTTTAATACAACCAGGCAGTTATTCTTGATTTTTTATTATATTCCTATTATATTTTGAATCACGTGTTGGGGGCTTAATACAACCAGGAAGTTATTCTTTATTTCATATTTTATTCTTACCTCATTATGAGTAACGGGCGGAGTGTTTAAAACAACCCGGCAGTTGTTCGTTGATTTTATATTTTATTTCATTCTTATTTGTGAATAGCGTGCTAAGTGCTTAATACAACCAGGCAGTTATTCTTGATTTTATATTTTATTCCTATCTTATTTTGAATATCGTGCTGTGTGTTTAATACAACCAGGCAGTTATTCTTGATTTTATATTTTATTCCTTACCTATTTTGAATAGCGTGCTGAGTGTTTAATACAACCAGGCAGTTATTCTTGACTTTTTATTATATTCCTATTATATTTTGAATAGCGTGCTAAGTGTTTAATACAACCAGGCAGTTATTCTTGATTTTATATTTTATTTCATTCTTATTTGTGAATAGCGTGCTCAGTGCTTGATAGAACAAGGCAGTTATTCTTGATTTTATATTTTATTCCTATCTTATTTTGAATAACGTGCTGAGTGTTTAATACAACCAGGCAGTTATTCTTGATTTTATATTTTATTCCTTACCTATTTTGAATAACGTGCTGAGTGTTTAATACAACCAGGCAGTTATTCTTGATTTTTTATTATATTCCTATTATATTTTGAATCACGTGTTGGGGGCTTAATACAACCAGGAAGTTATTCTTTATTTCATATTTTATTCTTACCTCATTATGAATAACGGGCGGAGTGTTTAAAACAACCCGGCAGTTGTTCGTTGATTTTATATTTTATTTCATTCTTATTTGTGAATAGCGTGCTCAGTGCTTGATAGAACAAGGCAGTTATTCTTGATTTTATATTTTATTCCTATCTTATTTTGAATAGCGTGCTGAGTGTTTAATACAACCAGGCAGTTATTCTTGACTTTTTATTATATTCCTATTATATTTTGAATAGCGTGCTAAGTGTTTAATACAACCCGGCAGTTATTCTTGATTTTATATTTTATTCCTTACCTATTTTGAATAACGTGCTGAGTGTTTAATACAACCAGGCAGTTATTCTTGATTTTATATTTTATTCCTTACCTATTTTGAATAACGTGCTGAGTGTTTAGTACAACCAGGAAGTTATTCTTTATTTCATATTTTATTCTTTACCTCATTATGAATAACGGGCGGAGTGTTTAATACAACCCGGCGGTTGTTCGTTGATTTCATATGTTATTTCATTCTTATTTGTGAATAGCGTGCTAAGTGCTTAATACAACCAGGAAGTTATTCTTGATTTCATATTTTATTCCTATCTTATTTTGAATATCGTGCTGTGTGTTTAATACAACCAGGCAGTTATTCTTGATTTTATATTTTATTCCTTACCTATTTTGAATAACGTGCTGAGTGTTTAATACAACCAGGCAGTTATTCTTGACTTTTTATTATAGTCCTATTATATTTTGAATAGCGTGCTAAGTGTTTAATACAACCCGGCGGTTGTTCGTTGATTTTATATTTTATTTCATTCTTATTTGTGAATAGCGTGCTAAGTGCTTAATACAACCAGGCAGTTATTATTGATTTTATATTTTATTAATTACCTATTTTGAATAACGTGATGAGTGTTTAATACAACCATGCATTTATTCTTGATTTTTTATTATATTCCTATTATATTTTGAATCACGTGTTGGGGGCTTAATACAACCAGGAAGTTATTCTTTATTTCATATTTTATTCTTACCTCATTATGAATAACGGGCGGAGTGTTTAAAACAACCCGGCAGTTGTTCGTTGATTTTATATTTTATTCCTATCTTATTTTGAATATCGTGCTGTGTGCTTAATACAACCAGGCAGTTATTATTTTATATTATATTTTATTCCTATCTTATTTTGAATATCGTGCTGTGTGCTTAATACAACCAGGCAGTTATTCTTGATTTTATATTTTATTCCTATCTTATTTTGAATAACGTGCTGTGTGCTTAATACAGCCAGGCAGTTATTATTTTATATTATATTTTATTCCTATCCAATTTTGAATAAAGTGAGGAGTGTTTCATACAACCAGGCAGTTATTCTTGAATGTACTTCGATTTTGTTTTGAATAGCGTGCTAAGTGTTTAATACAACCAGGCAGTTATTCTTGATTTCATATTTTATTTCAATCTTATTTTGAATAACGTGATGAGTGTTTAATACAACCAGGCAGTTATTCTTGATTTTACTTCAATTTTGTTTTGTATAAAGTGCTGAGTGTTTAATACAACCACGCAGTTATTCTTGATTTTATATTTTATTCCTATCTTATTTTGAATAACGTGCTGAGTGTTTAATACAACCAGGCAGTTATTCTTGATTTTATATTTTATTCCTTACCTATTTTGAATAACGTGCTGAGTGTTTAATACAACCAGGCAGTTATTCTTGATTTTTTATTATATTCCTGTTATATTTTGAATCACGTGTTGGGGGCTTAATACAACCAGGAAGTTATTCTTTATTTCATATTTTATTCTTACCTCATTATGAATAACGTGCGGAGTGTTTAATACAACCCGGCAGTTGTTCGTTGATTTTATATTTTATTTCATTCTTATTTGTGAATAGCGTGCTAAGTGCTTAATACAACCAGGCAGTTATTCTTGATTTTATATTTTATTCCTATCTTATTTTGAATATCGTGCTGTGTGCTTAATACAACCAGGCAGTTATTATTTTATATTATATTTTATTCCATTCCTATTTTGAAAAACGTGCTGAGTATTTAATACAACCAGGCAGTTATTCTTGATTTTTTATTATATTCCTATTATATTTTGAATAACGTGTTGGGGGCTTAATACAACCAGGAAGTTATTCTTGATTTCATATTTTATTCCTAGAAAATTATTAATAACGTGCTAAGTGTTTAATACAACCCGGCAGTTATTCTTGATTTTATATTTTTATTTCATTCTTATTTGTGAATAGCGTCCTCCGTGCTTGATAGAACTATGCAGTTATTCTTGATTTTATATTTTATTCCTATCTTATTTTGTATATCGTGCTAAGTGTTTAATACAACCCGGCAGTTATTCTTGATTTTATATTTTATTCCTTACCTATTTTGAATAACGTGCTGAGTGTTTAATACAACCAGGCAGTTATTCTTGATTTTTTATTATATTCCTATTATATTTTCAATAACGTGTTGGGGGCTTAATACAACCAGGAAGTTATTCTTTATTTCATATTTTATTCTTACTCTCATTATGAATAACGGGCGGAGTGTTTAATACAACCCGGCAGTTGTTCGTTGATTTTATATTTTATTTCATTCTTATTTGTGAATAGAGTGCTAAGTGCTTAATACAACCAGGCAGTTATTCTTGATTTTTTATTATATTCCTATATTATTTTGAATATCGTGCTGTGTGCTTAATACAACCAGGCAGTTATTCTTGATTTTATATTTTATTCCTTACCTATTTTGAATAACGTGCTGAGTGTTTAATACAACCAGGCAGATATTCTTGATTTTTTATTATATTCCTATTATATTTTGAATCACGTGTTGGGGGCTTAATACAACCAGGAAGTTATTCTTTATTTCATATTTTATTCTTACCTCATTATGAATAACGGGCGGAGTGTTTAAAACAACCCGGCAGTTGTTCGTTGATTTTATATTTTATTCCTATCTTATTTTGAATATCGTGCTGTGTGCTTAATACAACCAGGCAGTTATTCTTTTATATTATATTTTATTCCATTCCTATTTTGAAAAACGTGCTCAGTGTTTAATACAACCCGGCAGTTATTCTTGATTTTATATTTTATTCCTTACCTATTTTGAATAACGTGCTGAGTGTTTAATACAACCAGGCAGTTATTCTTGATTTTTTATTATATTCCTATTATATTTTGAATCACGTGTTGGGGGCTTAATACAACCAGGAAGTTATTCTTTATTTCATATTTTATTCTTACCTCATTATGAATAACGGGCGGAGTGTTTAAAACAACCCGGCAGTTGTTCGTTGATTTTATATTTTATTTCATTCTTATTTGTGAATAGCGTGCTAAGTGCTTAATACAACCAGGCAGTTATTCTTGATTTTATATTTTATTCCTATCTTATTTTGAATAACGTGCTGAGTGTTTAATACAACCAGGCAGTTATTCTTGATTTTATATTTTATTCCTTACCTATTTTGAATAACGTGCTGAGTGTTTAATACAACCAGGCAGTTATTCTTGATTTTTTATTATATTCCTGTTATATTTTGAATAACGTGTTGGGGGCTTAATACAACCAGGAAATTATTCTTGATTTCATATTTTATTCCTACCTCATTATGAATAACGTGCGGAGTGTTTAATACAACCCGGCAGTTGTTCGTTGATTTTATATTTTATTTCATTCTTATTTGTGAATAGCGTGCTAAGTGCTTAATACAACCAGGCAGTTATTCTTGATTTTATATTTTATTCCTATCTTATTTTGAATATCGTGCTGTGTGCTTAATACAACCAGGCAGTTATTATTTTATATTATATTTTATTCCATTCCTATTTTGAAAAACGTGCTGAGTATTTAATACAACCAGGCAGTTATTCTTGATTTTTTATTATATTCCTATTATATTTTGAATAACGTGTTGGGGGCTTAATACAACCAGGAAGTTATTCTTGATTTCATATTTTATTCCTACCTCATTATGAATAACGTGCGGAGTGTTTAATACAACCCGGCAGTTGTTCGTTGATTTTATATTTTATTTCATTCTTATTTGTGAATAGCGTGCTCAGTGCTTGATAGAACAAGGCAGTTATTCTTGATTTTATATTTTATTCCTATCTTATTTTGTATAACGTGCTGAGTGTTTAATACAACCAGGCAGTTATTCTTGATTTTATATTTTATTCCTTACCTATTTTGAATAGCGTGCTAAGTGCTTAATACAACCAGGCAGTTATTCTTGATTTTTTATTATATTCCTATTATATTTTGAATCACGTGTTGG
The DNA here is from genome assembly GCA_030998225.1 of Diplolepis rosae. NCBI lineage: Eukaryota > Metazoa > Arthropoda > Insecta > Hymenoptera > Diplolepididae > Diplolepis > Diplolepis rosae. Next base: position 1,051,995 of record JAPYXD010000710.1, read on the forward strand.
GGGCTTAATACAACCAGGAAGTTATTCTTTATTTCATATTTTATTCTTACCTCATTATGAATAACGGGCGGAGTGTTTAAAACAACCCGGCAGTTGTTCGTTGATTTTATATTTTATTTCATTCTTATTTGTGAATAGCGTGCTCAGTGCTTGATAGAACAAGGCAGTTATTCTTGATTTTATATTTTATTCCTATCTTATTTTGAATAACGTGCTGAGTGTTTAATACAACCAGGCAGTTATTCTTGATTTTATATTTTATTCCTAACCTATTTTGAATGACGTGCTGAGTGTTTAATACAACCAGGCAGTTATTCTTGATTTTTTATTATATTCCTATTATATTTTCAATAACGTGTTGGGGGCTTAATACAACCAGGAAGTTATTCTTTATTTCATATTTTATTCTTACCTCATTATGAATAACGGGCGGAGTGTTTAAAACAACCCGGCAGTTGTTCGTTGATTTTATATTTTATTTCATTCTTATTTGTGAATAGCGTGCTAAGTGCTTAATACAACCAGGCAGTTATTCTTGATTTTATATTTTATTCCTATCTTATTTTGAATATCGTGCTGTGTGTTTAATACAACCAGGCAGTTATTCTTGATTTTATATTTTATTCCTTACCTATTTTGAATAACGTGCTGAGTGTTTAATACAACCAGGCAGTTATTCTTGATTTGTTATTATATTCCTATTATGTTTTGAATCACGTTTTGGGGGCTTAATACAACCAGGACGTTATTCTTTATATAATATTGTATTCTTACCTCATTATGAATAACGGGCGGAGTGTTTAAAACAACCCGGCAGTAGTTCGTTGATTTTATATCTTATTTTGAATATCGTGCTGTGTGCTTAATACAACCAGGCAGTTATTCTTTTATATTATATTTTATTCCATTCCTATTTTGAAAAACGTGCTGAGTGTTTAATACAACCAGGCAGTTATTCTTGATTTTATATTTTATTCCTTACCTATTTTGAATAACGTGCTGAGTGTTTAATACAACCAGGCAGTTATTCTTGATTTTATATTTTATTCCTTACCTATTTTGAATAACGTGCTGAGTGTTTAATACAACCAGGCAGTTATTCTTGATTTTTTATTATATTCCTATTATATTTTGAATCACGTGTTGGGGGCTTAATACAACCAGGAAGTTATTCTTTATTTCATATTTTATTCTTACCTCATTATGAATAACGGGCGGAGTGTTTAAAACAACCCGGCAGTTGTTCGTTGATTTTATATTTTCTTTCATTCTTATTTGTGAATAGCGTGCTAAGTGCTTAATACAACCAGGCAGTTATTCTTGATTTTATATTTTATTCCTATCTTATTTTGAATATCGTGCTGTGTGTTTAATACAACCAGGCAGTTATTCTTGATTTTATATTTTATTCCTTACCTATTTTGAATAGCGTGCTGAGTGTTTAATACAACCAGGCAGTTATTCTTGACTTTTTATTATATTCCTATTATATTTTGAATAGCGTGCTAAGTGTTTAATACAACCAGGCAGTTATTCTTGATTTTATATTTTATTTCATTCTTATTTGTGAATAGCGTGCTCAGTGCTTGATAGAACAAGGCAGTTATTCTTGATTTTATATTTTATTCCTATCTTATTTTGAATAACGTGCTGAGTGTTTAATACAACCAGGCAGTTATTCTTGATTTTATATTTTATTCCTTACCTATTTTGAATAACGTGCTGAGTGTTTAATACAACCAGGCAGTTATTCTTGATTTTTTATTATATTCCTATTATATTTTGAATCACGTGTTGGGGGCTTAATACAACCAGGAAGTTATTCTTTATTTCATATTTTATTCTTACCTCATTATGAATAACGGGCGGAGTGTTTAAAACAACCCGGCAGTTGTTCGTTGATCTTATATTTTATTTCATTCTTATTTGTGAATAGCGTGCTAAGTGCTTAATACAACCAGGCAGTTATTCTTGATTTTATATTTTATTCCTATCTTATTTTGAATATCGTGCTGTGTGTTTAATACAACCAGGCAGTTATTCTTGATTTTATATTTTATTCCTTACCTATTTTGAATAACGTGCTGAGTGTTTAATACAACCAGGCAGTTATTCTTGATTTTTTATTATATTCCTGTTATATTTTGAATCACGTGTTGGGGGCTTAATACAACCAGGAAGTTATTCTTTATTTCATATTTTATTCTTACCTCATTATGAATAACGGGCGGAGTGTTTAAAACAACCCGGCAGTTGTTCGTTGATTTTATATTTTATTCCTATCTTATTTTGAATATCGTGCTGTGTGTTTAATACAACCAGGCAGTTATTCTTGATTTTATATTTTATTCCTATCTTATTTTGAATATCGTGCTGTGTGTTTAATACAACCAGGCAGTTATTCTTGATTTTATATTTTATTCCTTACCTATTTTGAATAGCGTGCTGAGTGTTTAATACAACCAGGCAGTTATTCTTGACTTTTTATTATATTCCTATTATATTTTGAATAGCGTGCTAAGTGTTTAATACAACCCGGCAGTTATTCTTGATTTTATATTTTATTTCATTCTTTTTTGTGAATAGCGTGCTAAGTGCTTAATACAACCAGGCAGTTATTCTTTATTTTATATTTTATTCTCTTACCTATTTTGAATAGCGTGCTGCGTGTTTAATACAACCAGGCAGTTATTCTTGAATTTATATTATATTCCTATTATATTTTGAATAGCGTGCTAAGTGTTTAATACAACCCGGCGGTTGTTCGTTGATTTTATATTTTATTTCATTCTTATTTGTGAATAGAGTGCTAAGTGCTTAATACAACCTGGCAGTTATTCTTGATTTTATATTTTATTCCTTACCTATTTTGAATAACGTGATGAGTGTTTAATACAACCAGGCAGTTATTCTTGATTTCTTATTTTATTCCTATTATATTTTGAATATCGTGCTTAGTGTTTAATACAACCCGGCGGTTGTTCGTTGATTTTATATTTTATTTCATTCTTATTTGTGAATAGCGTGCTAAGTGCTTAAAACAACCCGGCAGTTGTTCGTTGATTTTATATTTTATTCCTATCTTATTTTGAATATCGTGCTGTGTGCTTAATACAACCAGGCAGTTATTATTTTATATTATATTTTATTCCTATTATATTTTGAATAACGTGTTGGGGGCTTAATACAACCAGGAAGTTATTCTTGATTTCATATTTTATTCCTATCTTATTTTGAATATCGTGCTGTGTGTTTAATACAACCAGGCAGTTATTCTTGATTTTATATTTTATTCCTTACCTATTTTGAATAACGTGCTGAGTGTTTAATACAACCAGGCAGTTATTCTTGACTTTTTATTATATTCCTATTATATTTTGAATAGCGTGCTAAGTGTTTAATACAACCCGGCAGTTGTTCGTTGATTCTATATTTTATTTCATTCTTATTTGTGAATAGCGTGCTCAGTGCTTGATAGAACAAGGCAGTTATTCTTGATTTTATATTTTATTCCTATCTTATTTTGAATAACGTGCTGAGTGTTTAATACAACCAGGCAGTTATTCTTGATTTTATATTTTATTCCTTACCTATTTTGAATAACGTGCTGAGTGTTTAATACAACCAGGCAGTTATTCTTGATTTTTTATTATATTCCTATTATATTTTGAATCACGTGTTGGGGGCTTAATACAACCAGGAAGTTATTCTTTATTTCATATTTTATTCTTACCTCATTATGAATAACGGGCGGAGTGTTTAAAACAACCCGGCAGTTGTTCGTTGATCTTATATTTTATTTCATTCTTATTTGTGAATAGCGTGCTCAGTGCTTGATAGAACAAGGCAGTTATTCTTGATTTTATATTTTATTCCTATCTTATTTTGAATATCGTGCTGTGTGTTTAATACAACCAGGCAGTTATTCTTGACTTTTTATTATATTCCTATTATATTTTGAATAGCGTGCTAAGTGTTTAATACAACCCGGCAGTTATTCTTGATTTTATATTTTATTCCTTACCTATTTTGAATAACGTGCTGAGTGTTTAATACAACCAGGCAGTTATTCTTGATTTTATATTTTATTCCTTACCTATTTTGAATAACGTGCTGAGTGTTTAATACAACCAGGAAGTTATTCTTTATTTCATATTTTATTCTTACCTCATTATGAATAACGGGCGGAGTGTTTAAAACAACCCGGCAGTTGTTCGTTGATTTTATATTTTATTTCATTCTTATTTGTGAATAGCGTGCTAAGTGCTTAATACAACCAGGCAGTTATTCTTGATTTTATATTTTATTCCTATCTTATTTTGAATATCGTGCTGTGTGTTTAATACAACCAGGCAGTTATTCTTGATTTTATATTTTATTCCTTACCTATTTTGAATAACGTGCTGAGTGTTTAATACAACCAGGCAGTTATTCTTGACTTTTTATTATATTCCTATTATATTTTGAATAACGTGCGGAGTGTTTAATACAACCCGGCGGTTGTTCGTTGATTTTATATTTTATTTCATTCTTATTTGTGAATAGCGTGCTAAGTGCTTAATACAACCAGGCAGTTATTCTTGATTTTATATTTTATTCCTTACCTATTTTGAATAACGTGCTGAGTGTTTAATACAACCAGGCAGTTATTCTTGACTTTTTATTATATTCCTATTATATTTTGAATAGCGTGCTAAGTGTTTAATACAACCCGGCGGTTGTTCGTTGATTTTATATTTTATTTCATTCTTATTTGTGAATAGCGTGCTAAGTGCTTAATACAACCAGGCAGTTATTCTTTTATATTATATTTTATTCCTTACCTATTTTGAATAACGTGCTGAGTGTTTAATACAACCAGGCAGTTATTCTTGACTTTTTATTATAGTCCTATTATATTTTGAATAGCGTGCTAAGTGTTTAATACAACCCGGCGGTTTTTAGTTGATTTTATATTTTATTTAATTCTTATTTGTGAATAGCGTGCTAAGTGCTTAAAACAACCCGGCAGTTGTTCGTTGATTTTATATTTTATTCCTATCTTATTTTGAATATCGTGCTGTGTGCTTAATACAGCCAGGCAGTTATTATTTTATATTATATTTTATTCCTATCCAATTTTGAATAACGTGATGAGTGTTTAATACAACCAGGCAGTTATTCTTGATTTTATATTTTATTACTATCGTATTTTGTATATCGTGCTGAGTGATTAATACAGCCAGGCAGTTATTATTTTATATTATATTTTATTCCTATCCAATTTTGAATAACGTGATGAGTGTTTAATACAACCAGGCAGTTATTCTTGAATGTACTTCGATTTTGTTTTGAATATCGTGCTAAGTGTTTAATACAACCAGGCAGTTATTCTTGATTTCATATTTTATTTCAATCTTATTTTGAATAACGTGATGAGTGTTTAATACAACCAGGCAGTTATTCTTGATTTTACTTCAATTTTGTTTTGTATAAAGTGCTAAGTGTTTAATACAACCACGCAGTTATTCTTGATTTTATATTTTATTCCTATCTTATTTTGAATAACGTGCTGAGTGTTTAATACAACCAGGCAGTTATTCTTGATTTTATATTTTATTCCTTACCTATTTTGAATAACGTGCTGAGTGTTTAATACAACCAGGCAGTTATTCTTGATTTTTTATTATATTCCTGTAATATTTTGAATAACGTGTTGGGGGCTTAATACAACCAGGAAGTTATTCTTGATTTCATATTTTATTCCTACCTCATTATGAATAACGTGCGGAGTGTTTAATACAACCCGGCAGTTGTTCGTTGATTTTATATTTTATTTCATTCTTATTTGTGAATAGCGTGCTAAGTGCTTAATACAACCAGGCAGTTATTCTTGATTTTATATTTTATTCCTATCTTATTTTGAATATCGTGCTGTGTGCTTAATACAACCAGGCAGTTATAATTTTATATTATATTTTATTCCAATCCTATTTTGAATAACGTGCTGAGTGTTTAATACAACCAGGCAGTTATTCTTGAATGTACTTCGATTTTGTTTTGAATAGCGTGCTAAGTGCTTAATACAACCAGGCAGTTATTCTTGATTTTATATTTTATTCCTTACCTATTTTGAATAACGTGCTGAGTGTTTAATACAACCAGGCAGTTATTCTTGATTTTATATTATATTCCTATTATATTTTGAATCACGTGTTGGGGGCTTAATACAACCAGGCAGTTATTCTTTATTTCCTTTTTTATTCTTACCTCATTATGAATAACGGGCGGAGTGTTTAAAACAACCCGGCAGTTGTTCGTTGATTTTATATTTTATTCCTATCTTATTTTGAATATCGTGCTGTGTGCTTAATACAACCAGGCAGTTATTATTTTATATTATATTTTATTCCATTCCTATTTTTGAAAAAACGTGCTGAGTATTTAATACAACCAGGTAGTTATTCTTGATTTTATATTTTATTCCTTACCTATTTTGAATAACGTGCTGAGTGTTTAATACAACCAGGCAGTTATTCTTGATTTTTTATTATATTCCTATTATATTTTGAATCACGTGTTGGGGGCTTAATACAACCAGGAAGTTATTCTTTATTTCATATTTTATTCTTACCTCATTATGAATAACGGGCGGAGTGTTTAAAACAACCCGGCAGTTGTTCGTTGATTTTATATTTTCTTTCATTCTTATTTGTGAATAGCGTGCTAAGTGCTTAATACAACCAGGCAGTTATTCTTGATTTTATATTTTATTCCTATCTTATTTTGAATATCGTGCTGTGTGTTTAATACAACCAGGCAGTTATTCTTGATTTTATATTTTATTCCTTACCTATTTTGAATAACGTGCTGAGTGTTTAATAGATCCAGGCAGTTATTCTTGACTTTTTATTATATTCCTATTATATTTTGAATAGCGTGCTAAGTGCTTAATACAACCAGGCAGTTATTCTTGATTTTATATTTTATTTCATTCTTATTTGTGAATAGCGTGCTCAGTGCTTGATAGAACAAGGCAGTTATTCTTGATTTTATATTTTATTCCTATCTTATTTTGAATAACGTGCTGAGTGTTTAATACAACCAGGCAGTTATTCTTGATTTTATATTTTATTCCTTACCTATTTTGAATAACGTGCTGAGTGTTTAATACAACCAGGCAGTTATTCTTGATTTCATATTTTATTATATTCCTATTATATTTTGAATCACGTGTTGGGGGGCTTAATACAACCAGGAAGTTATTCTTTATTTCATAATTTATTCTTACCTCATTATGAATAACGGGCGGAGTGTTTAAAACAACCCGGCAGTTGTTCGTTGATTTTATATTTTTATTTCATTCCTATTTGTGAATAGCGTGCTCAGTGCTTGATAGAACAAGGCAGTTATTCTTGATTTTATATTTTATTCCTATCTTATTTTGAATATCGTGCTGTGTGTTTAATACAACCAGGCAGTTATTCTTGACTTTTTATTATATTCCTATTATATTTTGAATAGCGTGCTAAGTGTTTAATACAACCAGGCAGTTGTTCGTAGATTTTATATTTTATTTCATTCTTATTTGTGAATAGCGTGCTAAGTGCTTAATACAACCAGGCAGATATTCTTGATTTTATATTTTATTCCTATCTTATTTTGAATATCGTGCTGTGTGTTTAATACAACCAGGCAGTTATTCTTGATTTTATATTTTTATTCCTTACCTATTTTGAATAACGTGCTGAGTGTTTAATACAACCAGGCAGTTATTCTTGACTTTTTATTATAGTCCTATTATATTTTGAATAGCGTGCTAAGTGTTTAATACAACCCGGCAGTTGTTCGTTGATTTTATATTTTATTTCATTCTTATTTGTGAATAGCGTGCTAAGTGCTTAATACAACCAGGCAGTAATTGTTGATTTTATATTTTATTCCTATCTTATTTTGAATATCGTGCTGTGTGTTTAATACAACCAGGCAGTTATTCTTTATTTTATATTTTATTCCTTACCTATTTTGAATAACGTGCTGAGTGTTTAATACAACCAGGCAGGTATTCTTGATTTTTTATTATATTCCTATTATATTTTGAATCACGTGTTGGGGGCTTAATACAACCAGGAAGTTATTCTTTATTTCATATTTTATTCTTACCTCATTATGAATAACGGGCGGAGTGTTTAAAACAACCCGGCAGTTGTTCGTTGATTTTATATTTTATTCCTATCTTATTTTGAATATCGTGCTGTGTGCTTAATACAACCAGGCAGTTATTATTTTATATTATATTTTATTCCTATCTTATTTTGAATATCGTGCTGAGTGTTTAATACAACCAGGCAGTTATTCTTGATTTTATATTTTATTCCTATCTTATTTTGAATATCGTGCTGTGTGCTTAATACAGCCAGGCAGTTATTATTTTATATTATATTTTATTCCTATCCAATTTTGAATAACGTGATGAGTGTTTAATACAACCAGGCAGTTATTCTTGAATGTACTTCGATTTTGTTTTGAATAGCGTGCTAAGTGTTTAATACAACCAGGCAGTTATTCTTGATTTCATATTTTATTTCAATCTTATTTTGAATAACGTGATGAGTGTTTAATACAACCAGGCAGTTATTCTTGATTTTACTTCAATTTTGTTTTGTATAAAGTGCTAAGTGTTTAATACAACCACGCAGTTATTCTTGATTTTATATTTTATTCCTATCTTATTTTGAATAACGTGCTGAGTGTTTAATACAACCAGGCAGTTATTCTTGATTTTATATTTTATTCCATACCTATTTTGAATAACGTGCTGAGTGTTTAATACAACCAGGCATTTATTCTTGATTTTTTATTATATTCCTGTAATATTTTGAATAACGTGTTGGGGGCTTAATACAACCAGGAAGTTATTCTTGATTTCATATTTTATTCCTACCTCATTATGAATAACGTGCGGAGTGTTTAACACAACCCGGCAATTGTTCGTTGATTTTATATTTTATTTCATTCTTATTTGTGAATAGCGTGCTAAGTGCTTAATACAACCAGGCATTTATTCTTGATTTTATATTTTATTCCTATCTTATTTTGAATATCGTGCTGTGTGCTTAATACAACCAGGCAGTTATTATTTTATATTATATTTTATTCCAATCCTATTTTGAAAAACGTGCTCAGTGTTTAATACAACCAGGCAGTTATTCTTGATTTTACTTCAATTTTGTTTTGAATAACGTGATGAGTGTTTAATACAACCAGTCAGTTATTCTTGATTTTATATTTTATTCCTATCCTATTTTGAATAGCGTGCTAAGTGTTTAATACAACCCGGCAGTTGTTCGTTGATTTTATATTTTATTTCATTCTTATTTGTGAATAGCGTGCTCAGTGCTTGATACAACAAGGCAGTTATTCTTGATTTTATATTTTATTCCTATCTTATTTTGAATAACGTGCTGATTGTTTAATACAACCAGGCAGTTATTCTTGATTTCATATTTTATTCCTACCTCATTATGAATAACGGGCGGAGTGTTTAATACAACCCGGCAGTTGTTCGTTGATTTTATATTTTATTCCTATCTTATTTTGAATATCGTGCTGTGTGCTTAATACAACCAGGCAGTTATTATTTTATATTATATTTTATTCCATTCCTATTTTGAAAAACGTGCTCAGTGTTTAATACAACCCGGCAGTTGTTCGTTGATTTTATATTTTATTTCATTCTTATTTGTGAATAGCGTGCTAAGTGCTTAATACAACCAGGCAGTTATTCTTGATTTTATATTTCATTCCTATCTTATTTTGTATATCGTGCTGTGTGCTTAATACAACCAGGCAGTTATTATTTTATATTATATTTTATTCCTATCTTATTTTGAATAACGTGCGGAGTGGTTAATAAAACCCGGCAGTTATATTTGATTTTATATTTTATTCCTTACCTATTTTGAATAACGAGCTGAGTCTTTAATACAACCAGGCAGTTATTCTTGATTTCATATTTTATTTCAATCTTATTTTGAATAACGTGATGAGTGTTTAATACAACCAGGCAGTTATTCTTGATTTTACTTCAATTTTGTTTTGTATAAAGTGCTGAGTGTTTAATACAACTAGGCAGTTATTCTTGATTTTATATTTTATTCCTATCTTATTTTGAATAACGTGATGAGTGTTTAATACAACCAGGCAGTTATTCTTGATTTTATATTTTACTCCTTACCTATTTTGAATAACGTGCTGAGTGTTTAATACAACCAGGCAGTTATTCTTGATTTTACATCAATTTTGTTTTGAATAACGTGCTCAGTGTTTAATACAACCCGGCAGTTGTTCGTTGATTTTATATTTTATTTCATTCTTATTTGTGAATAGCGTGCTAAGTGTTTAATACAACCAGGCAGTTGTTAATTAATTTTATATTTTATTCCTATCTTATTTTGAATATCGTGCTGTGTGCTTAATACAACCCGGCAGTTATTATTTTATATTATATTTTATTCCAATCCCATTTTGAATAACGTGCTGTGTGCTTAATAGAACCAGGCAGTTATTCTTGATTTTATATTTTATTCCTATCTTATTTTGAATATCGTGCTGTGTGCTTAATACAGCCAGGCAGTTATTATTTTATATTATATTTTATTCCTATCCAATTTTGAATAACGTGATGAGTGTTTAATACAACCAGGCAGTTATTCTTGAATGTACTTCGATTTTGTTTTGAATAGCGTGCTAAGTGTTTAATACAACCAGGCAGTTATTCTTGATTTCATATTTTATTTCAATCTTATTTTGAATAACGTGATGAGTGTTTAATACAACCAGGCAGTTATTCTTGATTTCATATTTTATTTCAATCTTATTTTGAATAACGTGATGAGTGTTTAATACAACCAGGCAGTTATTCTTGATTTTACTTCAATTTTGTTTTGTATAAAGTGCTAAGTGTTTAATACAACCACGCAGTTATTCTTGATTTTATATTTTATTCCTATCTTATTTTGAATAACGTGCTGAGTGTTTAATACAACCAGGCAGTTATTCTTGATTTTATATTTTATTCCTTACCTATTTTGAATAACGTGCTGAGTGTTTAATACAACCAGGCATTTATTCTTGATTTTTTATTATATTCCTGTAATATTTTGAATAACGTGTTGGGGGCTTAATACAACCAGGAAGTTATTCTTGATTTCATATTTTATTCCTACCTCATTATGAATAACGTGCGGAGTGTTTAATACAACCCGGCAATTGTTCGTTGATTTTATATTTTATTTCATTCTTATTTGTGAATAGCGTGCTAAGTGCTTAATACAACCAGGCAGTTATTCTTGATTTTATATTTTATTCCTATCTTATTTTGAATATCGTGCTGTGTGCTTAATACAACCAGGCAGTTATTATTTTATATTATATTTTATTCCAATCCTATTTTGAACAACGTGCTCAGTGTTTAATACAAGCAGGCAGTTATTCTTGATTTTACTTCAATTTTGTTTTGAATAACGTGATGAGTGTTTAATACAACCAGTCAGTTATTCTTGATTTTATATTTTATTCCTATCCTATTTTGAATAGCGTGCTAAGTGTTTAATACAACCCGGCAGTTGTTCGTTGATTTTATATTTTATTTCATTCTTATTTGTGAATATCTTGCTCAGTGCTTGATACAACAAGGCAGTTATTCTTGATTTTATATTTTATTCCTATCTTATTTTGAATAACGTGCTGATTGTTTAATACAACCAGGCAGTTATTCTTGATTTCATATTTTATTCCTACCTCATTATGAATAACGGGCGGAGTGTTTAATACAACCCGGCAGTTGTTCGTTGATTTTATATTTTATTCCTATCTTATTTTGAATATCGTGCTGTGTGCTTAATACAACCAGGCAGTTATTATTTTATATTATATTTTATTCCATTCCTATTTTGAAAAACGTGCTCAGTGTTTAATACAACCCGGCAGTTGTTCGTTGATTTTATATTTTATTTCATTCTTATTTGTGAATAGCGTGCTAAGTGCTTAATACAACCAGGCAGTTATTCTTGATTTTATATTTCATTCCTATCTTATTTTGTATATCGTGCTGTGTGCTTAATACAACCAGGCAGTTATTATTTTATATTATATTTTATTCCTATCTTATTTTGAATAACGTGCGGAGTGGTTAATAAAACCCGGCAGTTATATTTGATTTTATATTTTATTCCTTACCTATTTTGAATAACGAGCTGAGTCTTTAATACAACCAGGCAGTTATTCTTGATTTCATATTTTATTTCAATCTTATTTTGAATAACGTGATGAGTGTTTAATACAACCAGGCAGTTATTCTTGATTTTACTTCAATTTTGTTTTGTATAAAGTGCTGAGTGTTTAATACAACTAGGCAGTTATTCTTGATTTTATATTTTATTCCTATCTTATTTTGAATAACGTGCTGAGTGTTTAATACAACCTGGCAGTTATTCTTGATTTTATATTTTATTCCTTACCTATTTTGAATAACGTGATGAGTGTTTAATACAACCAGGCAGTTATTCTTGAATGTACTTCGAATTTGTTTTGAATAGCGTGCTAAGTGTTTAATACAACCCGGCAGTTGTTCGTTGATTTTATATTTTATTTCATTCTTATTTGTGAATAGCGTGCTAAGTGCTTAATACAACCAGGCAGTTATTCTTGATTTTATATTTTATTCCTTACCTATTTTGAATAACGTGCTGAGTGTTTAATACAACCAGGCAGTTATTCTTGATTTTTTATTATATTCCTGTTATATTTTGAATCACGTGTTGGGGGCTTAATACAACCAGGAAGTTATTCTTTATTTCATATTTTATTCTTACCTCATTATGAATAACGGGCGGAGTGTTTAAAACAACCCGGCAGTTGTTCGTTGATTTTATATTTTATTCCTATCTTATTTTGAATATCGTGCTGTGTGCTTAATACAACCAGGCAGTTATTATTTTATATTATATTTTATTCCTATCTTATTTTGAATAACGTGCTGTGTGCTTAATACAACCAGGCAGTTATTCTTGATTTTATATTTTATTCCTATCTTATTTTGAATATCGTGCTGTGTGCTTAATACAGCCAGGCAGTTATTATTTTATATTATATTTTATTCCTATCCAATTTTGAATAACGTGATGAGTGTTTAATACAACCAGGCAGTTATTCTTGAATGTACTTCGATTTTGTTTTGAATAGCGTGCTAAGTGTTTAATACAACCAGGCAGTTATTCTTGATTTCATATTTTATTTCAATCTTATTTTGAATAACGTGATGAGTGTTTAATACAACCAGGCAGTTATTCTTGATTTCATATTTTATTTCAATCTTATTTTGAATAACGTGATGAGTGTTTAATACAACCAGGCAGTTATTCTTGATTTTACTTCAATTTTGTTTTGTATAAAGTGCTAAGTGTTTAATACAACCACGCAGTTATTCTTGATTTTATATTTTATTCCTATCTTATTTTGAATAACGTGCTGAGTGTTTAATACAACCAGGCAGTTATTCTTGATTTTATATTTTATTCCATACCTATTTTGAATAACGTGCTGAGTGTTTAATACAACCAGGCATTTATTCTTGATTTTTTATTATATTCCTGTAATATTTTGAATAACGTGTTGGGGGCTTAATACAACCAGGAAGTTATTCTTGATTTCATATTTTATTCCTACCTCATTATGAATAACGTGCGGAGTGTTTAATACAACCCGGCAATTGTTCGTTGATTTTATATTTTATTTCATTCTTATTTGTGAATAGCGTGCTAAGTGCTTAATACAACCAGGCAGTTATTCTTGATTTTATATTTTATTCCTATCTTATTTTGAATATCGTGCTGTGGGCTTAATACAACCAGGCAGTTATTATTTTATATTATATTTTATTCCAATCCTATTTTGAAAAACGTGCTCAGTGTTTAATACAACCAGGCAGTTATTCTTGATTTTACTTCAATTTTGTTTTGAATAACGTGATGAGTGTTTAATACAACCAGTCAGTTATTCTTGATTTTATATTTTATTCCTATCCTATTTTGAATAGCGTGCTAAGTGTTTAATACAACCCGGCAGTTGTTCGTTGATTTTATATTTTATTTCATTCTTATTTGTGAATAGCGTGCTCAGTGCTTGATACAACAAGGCAGTTATTCTTGATTTTATATTTTATTCCTATCTTATTTTGAATAACGTGCTGATTGTTTAATACAACCAGGCAGTTATTCTTGATTTCATATTTTATTCCTACCTCATTATGAATAACGGGCGGAGTGTTTAATACAACCCGGCAGTTGTTCGTTGATTTTATATTTTATTCCTATCTTATTTTGAATATCGTGCTGTGTGCTTAATACAACCAGACAGTTATTCTTTTATATTATATTTTATTCCATTCCTATTTTGAAAAACGTGCTCAGTGTTTAATACAACCCGGCAGTTATTCTTGATTTTATATTTTATTTCATTCTTATTTGTGAATAGCGTGCTCAGTGCTTGATAGAACAAGGCATTTATTCTTGATTTTATATTTTATTCCTATCTTATTTTGAATAACGTGATGAGTGTTTAATACAACCAGGCAGTTATTCTTGATTTTATATTTTATTCCTTACCTATTTTGAATAACGTGCTGAGTGTTTAATACAACCAGGCAGTTATTCTTGATTTCATATTTTATTTCAATCTTATTTTGAATAGCGTGCTAAGTGTTTAATACAACCAGGCAGTTATTCTTGATTTCATATTTTATTTCAATCTTATTTTGAATAACGTGATGAGTGTTTAATACAACCAGGCAGTTATTCTTGATTTTATATTTTATTTCATTCTTATTTGTGAATAGCGTGCTAAGTGCTTAATACAACAAGGCAGTTATTCTTGATTTTATATTTTATTCCTATCTTATTTTGAATAACGTGCGGAGTGGTTAATAAAACCCGGCAGTTATATTTGATTTTATATTTTATTCCTTACCTATTTTGAATAACGAGCTGAGTCTTTAATACAACCAGGCAGTTATTCTTGATTTCATATTTTATTTCAATCTTATTTTGAATAACGTGATGAGTGTTTAATACAACCAGGCAGTTATTCTTGATTTTACTTCAATTTTGTTTTGTATAAAGTGCTGAGTGTTTAATACAACTAGGCAGTTATTCTTGATTTTATATTTTATTCCTATCTTATTTTGAATAACGTGATGAGTGTTTAATACAACCAGGCAGTTATTCTTGATTTTATATTTTATTCCTTACCTATTTTGAATAACGTGCTGAGTGTTTAATACAACCAGGCAGTTATTCTTGATTTCATATTTTATTTCAATCTTATTTTGAATAGCGTGCTAAGTGTTTAATACAACCAGGCAGTTATTCTTGATTTCATATTTTATTTCAATCTTATTTTGAATAACGTGATGAGTGTTTAATACAACCAGGCAGTTATTCTTGATTTTACTTCAATTTTGTTTTGTATAAAGTGCTGAGTGTTTAATACAACTAGGCAGTTATTCTTGATTTTATATTTTATTCCTATCTTATTTTGAATAACGTGCTGAGTGTTTAATACAACCAGGCAGTTATTCTTGATTTTATAATTTATTCCTAACCTATTTTGAATAACGTGCTGAGTGTTTAATACAACCATGCAGTTATTCTTGATTTTTTATTATATTCCTATTATAATTTGAATAACGTGTTGGGGGCTTAATACAACCAGGAAGTTATTCTTGATTTTATATTTTATTCCTACCTCATTATGAATAACGTGCGGAGTGCTTAATACAACCCGGCAGTTGTTCGTTGATTTTATATTTTATTTCATTCTTATTTGTGAATAGCGTGCTAAGTGCTTAATACAACCAGGCAGTTATTCTTGATTTTATATTTTATTCCTATCTTATTTTGAATATCGTGCTGTGTGCTTAATACAACCAGGCAGTTATTATTTTATATTATATTTTATTCCAATCCTATTTTGAAAAACGTGCTCAGTGTTTAATACAACCCGGCAGTTGTTCGTTGATTTTATATTTTATTTCATTCTTATTTGTGAATAGCGTGCTAAGTGCTTAATACAACCAGGCAGTTATTCTTGATTTTATATTTTATTCCTTACCTATTTTGAATAACGTGCTGAGTGTTTAATACAACCAGGCAGTTATTCTTGATTTTTTATTATATTCCTATTATAATTTGAATAACGTGTTGGGGGCTTAATACAACCAGGAAGTTATTCTTGATTTTATATTTTATTCCTACCTCATTATGAATAACGTGCGGAGTGCTTAATACAACCCGGCAGTTGTTCGTTGATTTTATATTTTATTTCATTCTTATTTGTGAATAGCGTGCTAAGTGCTTAATACAACCAGGCAGTTATTCTTGATTTTATATTTCATTCCTATCTTATTTTGTATATCGTGCTGTGTGCTTAATACAACCAGGCAGTTATTATTTTATATTATATTTTATTCCTATCTTATTTTGAATAACGTGCGGAGTGGTTAATAAAACCCGGCAGTTATATTTGATTTTACTTTATTTTTGTTTTGAATATAGTGCTTAGTGCTTAATACAACCAGGCAGTTATGCTTGATTCTATATTTTATTCCAATCTTATTTTGAATAACGTGATGAGCGTTTAATGCAGCCAGGCAGTTATTCTTGATTTCACATCTTATTTCAATCTTATTTTGAATAACGTGATGAGTCTTTAATACAACCAGGCAGTTATTATTTTATATTATATTTTATTCCAATCCCATTTTGAATAACGTGATGAGTGTTTAATACAACCAGGCAGTTATTCTTGATTTTACTTCAATTTTGTTTTGAATAACGTGATGAGTGTTTAATACAACCAGGCAGTTATTCTTGATTTCACATCTTATTTCAATCTTATTTTGAATAACGTGATGAGTCTTTAATACAACCAGGCAGTTATTATTTTATATTATATTTTATTCCAATCCCATTTTGAATAACGTGATGAGTGTTTAATACAACCAGGCTGTTATTCTTGATTTTACTTCGAATTTGTTTTGAATAGCGTGCTAAGTGTTTAATACAACCAGGCAGTTATTCTTGATTTCATATTTTATTTCAATCTTATTTTGAATAACGTGATGAGTGTTTAATACAACCAGGCAGTTATTCTTGATTTTACTTCAATTTTGTTTTGCATAAAGTGCTGAGTGTTTAATACAACTAGGCAGTTATTCTTGATTTTATATTTTATTCCTATCTTATTTTGAATAACGTGCTGAGTGTTTAATACAACCAGGCAGTTATTCTTGATTTTATATTTTATTCCTTACCTATTTTGAATAACGTGCTGAGTGTTTAATACAACCATGCAGTTATTCTTGATTTTTTATTATATTCCTATTATATTTTGAATAACGTGTTGGGGGCTTAATACAACCAGGAAGTTATTCTTGATTTTATATTTTATTCCTACCTCATTATGAATAACGTGCGGAGTGCTTAATACAACCCGGCAGTTGTTCGTTGATTTTATATTTTATTTCATTCTTATTTGTGAATAGCGTGCTAAGTGCTTAATACAACCAGGCAGTTATTCTTGATTTTATATTTTATTCCTATCTTATTTTGAATATCGTGCTGTGTGCTTAATACAACCAGGCAGTTATAATTTTATATTATATTTTATTCCAATCCTATTTTGAAAAACGTGCTCAGTGTTTAACACAACCCGGCAGTTGTTCGTTGATTTTATATTTTATTTCATTCTTATTTGTGAATAGCGTGCTAAGTGCTTAATACAACCAGGCAGTTATTCTTGATTTTATATTTTATTCCTATCTTATTTTGAATATCGTGCTGTGTGCTTAATACAGCCAGGCAGTTATTATTTTATATTATATTTTATTCCTATCCAATTTTGAATAACGTGATGAGTGTTTAATACAACCAGGCAGTTATTCTTGAATGTACTTCGATTTTGTTTTGAATAGCGTGCTAAGTGTTTAATACAACCAGGCAGTTATTCTTGATTTAATATTTTATTAATAACTCATTTTGAATAACGTGATGAGTGATTAATACAACCAGGCTGTTATTCTTGATTTTACTTCAATTTTGTTTTGTATAAAGTGCTGAGGGTTTAATACAACCACGCAGTTATGCTTGATTTTATATTTTATTCCTATCTTACTTTGAATAACGTGCTGAGTGTTTTATACAACCAGGAAGTTATTCTTGATTTTATATTTTATTCCTTACCTATTTTGAATAACGTGCTGAGTGTTTAATACAACCAGGCAGTTATTCTTGATTTTTTATTATATTCCTATTATATTTTGAATCACGTGTTGGGGGCTTAATACAACCAGGAAGTTATTCTTTATTTCATATTTTATTCTTACCTCATTATGAATAACGGGCGGAGTGTTTAAAACAACCCGGCAGTTGTTCGTTGATCTTATATTTTATTTCATTCTTATTTGTGAATAGCGTGCTAAGTGCTTAATACAACCAGGCAGTTATTCTTGATTTTATATTTTATTCCTATCTTATTTTGAATATCGTGCTGTGTGTTTAATACAACCAGGCAGTTATTCTTGATTTTATATTTTATTCCTTACCTATTTTGAATAGCGTGCTGAGTGTTTAATACAACCAGGCAGTTATTCTTGACTTTTTATTATATTCCTATTATATTTTGAATAGCGTGCTAAGTGTTTAATACAACCCGGCAGTTGTTCGTTGATTTTATATTTTATTTCATTCTTATTTGTGAATAGCGTGCTCAGTGCTTGATAGAACAAGGCAGTTGTTCGTTGATTTTATATTTTATTTTATTCTTATTTGTGAATAGCGTGCTAAGTGCTTAATACAACCAGGCAGTTATTCTTGATTTTATATTTTATTCCTTACCTATTTTGAATAACGTGCTGAGTGTTTAATACAACCAGGCAGTTATTCTTGATTTTTTATTATATTCCTATTATATTTTGAATAACGTGTTGGGGGCTTAATACAACCAGGAAGTTATTCTTGATTTCATATTTTATTCCTATCTTATTTTGAATATCGTGCTGTGTGTTTAATACAACCAGGCAGTTATTATTTTATATTATATTATATTCCTATAATATTGTGAATAAAGTGAGGAGTGGTTAATAAAACACGTCAGTTATAATTGATTTTACTTCAATTTTTTTTTTAATAAAGTGATTAGTGTTTAATACAACCAGGCAGTTATGCTTGATTCTATATTTTATTCCAATCTTATTTTGAATAACGTGATGAGTGTTTAATGCAACCAGGCAGTTATTCTTGATTTCACATCTTATTTCAATCTTATTTTGAATAACGTGATGAGTCTTTAATACAACCAGGCAGTTATTATTTTATATTATATTTTATTCCAATCCCATTTTGAATAACGTGATGAGTGTTTAATACAACCAGGCAGTTATTCTTGATTTTACTTCAATTTTGTTTTGAATAACGTGATGAGTGTTTAATACAACCAGGCAGTTATTCTTGATTTCACATCTTATTTCAATCTTATTTTGAATAACGTGATGAGTCTTTAATACAACCAGGCAGTTATTATTTTATATTATATTTTATTCCAATCCCATTTTGAATAACGTGATGAGTGTTTAATACAACCAGGCAGTTATTCTTGAATGTACTTCGAATTTGTTTTGAATAGCGTGCTAAGTGTTTAATACAACCAGGCAGTTATTCTTGATTTCATATTTTATTTCAATCTTATTTTGAATAACGTGATGAGTGTTTAATACAACCAGGCAGTTATTCTTGATTTTACTTCAATTTTGTTTTGCATAAAGTGCTGAGTATTTAATACAATTAGGCAGTTATTCTTGATTTTATATTTTATTCCTATCTTATTTTGAATAACGTGCTGAGTGTTTAATACAACCAGGCAGTTATTCTTGATTTTATATTTTATTCCTTACCTATTTTGAATAACGTGCTGAGTGTTTAATACAACCAGGCAGTTATTCTTGATTTTTTATTATATTCCTATTATATTTTGAATAACGTGTTGGGGGCTTAATACAACCAGGAAGTTATTCTTGATTTCATATTTTATTCCTATCTTATTTTGAATATCGTGCTGTGTGTTTAATACAACCAGGCAGTTATAATTTTATATTATATTTTATTTCTATCTTATTTTGAATAACGTCCGGAGTGGTTAATAAAACCCGGCAGTTATATTTGATTTTACTTCAATTTTGTTTTGAATAAAGTGCTTAGTGTTTAATACAACCAGGCAGTTATGCTTGATTCTATATTTTATTCCAATCTTATTTTGAATAACGTGATGAGTGTTTAATGCAACCAGGCAGTTATTCTTGATTTCACATCTTATTTCAATCTTATTTTGAATAACGTGATGAGTCTTTAATACAACCAGGCAGTTATTATTTTATATTATATTTTATTCCAATCCCATTTTGAATAACGTGATGAGTGTTTAATA
This sequence comes from Diplolepis rosae, assembly GCA_030998225.1. Lineage (NCBI taxonomy): Eukaryota > Metazoa > Arthropoda > Insecta > Hymenoptera > Diplolepididae > Diplolepis > Diplolepis rosae. The sequence goes on from JAPYXD010000710.1 coordinate 1,072,512, forward strand.
CAACAAGGCAGTTATTCTTGATTTTACTTCAATTTTGTTTTGAATAACGTGATGAGTGTTTAATACAACCAGGCAGTTATTCTTGATTTCACATCTTATTTCAATCTTATTTTGAATAACGTGATGAGTCTTTAATACAACCAGGCAGTTATTATTTTATATTATATTTTATTCCAATCCCATTTTGAATAACGTGATGAGTGTTTAATACAACCAGGCAGTTATTCTTGAATTTACTTCGAATTTGTTTTGAATAGCGTGCTAAGTGTTTAATACAACCAGGCAGTTATTCTTGATTTCATATTTTATTTCAATCTTATTTTGAATAACGTGATGAGTGTTTAATACAACCAGGCAGTTATTCTTGATTTTACTTCAATTTTGTTTTGCATAAAGTGCTGAGTGTTTAATACAACTAGGCAGTTATTCTTGATTTTATATTTTATTCCTATCTTATTTTGAATAACGTGCTGAGTGTTTAATACAACCAGGCAGTTATTCTTGATTTTATATTTTATTCCTTACCTATTTTGAATAACGTGCTGAGTGTTTAATACAACCATGCAGTTATTCTTGATTTTTTATTATATTCCTATTATAATTTGAATAACGTGTTGGGGGCTTAATACAACCAGGAAGTTATTCTTGATTTTTTTTTATTCCTACCTCATTATGAATAACGTGCGGAGTGCTTAATACAACCCGGCAGTTGTTCGTTGATTTTATATTTTATTTCATTCTTATTTGTGAATAGCGTGCTAAGTGCTTAATACAACCAGGCAGTTATTCTTGATTTTATATTTTATTCCTATCTTATTTTGAATATCGTGCTGTGTGCTTAATACAACCAGGCAGTTATAATTTTATATTATATTTTATTCCAATCCTATTTTGAAAAACGTGCTCAGTGTTTAATACAACCCGGCAGTTGTTCGTTGATTTTATATTTTATTTCATTCTTATTTGTGAATAGCGTGCTAAGTGCTTAATACAACCAGGCAGTTATTCTTGATTTTATATTTTATTCCTATCTTATTTTGAATATCGTGCTGTGTGCTTAATACAGCCAGGCAGTTATTATTTTATATTATATTTTATTCCTTTCTTATTTTGAAAAACGTGCTCAGTGTTTAATACAACCCGGCAGTTGTTCGTTGATTTTATATTTTATTTCATTCTTATTTGTGAATAGCGTGCTAAGTGCTTAATACAACCAGGCAGTTATTCTTGATTTTATATTTTATTCCTATCTTATTTTGAATATCGTGCTGTGTGCTTAATACAGCCAGGCAGTTATTATTTTATATTATATTTTATTCCTATACAATTTTGAATAACGTGATGAGTGTTTAATACAACCAGGCAGTTATTCTTGAATGTACTTCGATTTTGTTTTGAATAGCGTGCTACGTGTTTAATACAACCAGGCAGTTATTCTTGATTTCATATTTTATTTCAATCTTATTTTGAATAACGTGATGAGTGTTTAATACAAACAGGAAGATATTCTTGATTTTATATTTTATTCCTATCTTACTTTGAATAACGTGCTGAGTGTTTAATACAACCAGGTAGTTATTCTTGATTTTATATTTTATTCCTTACCTATTTTGAATATCGTGCTGAGTGTTTAATACAACCAGGCAGTTATTCTTGATTTTTTATTATATTACTTTTTTATTTTTAATCACGTGTTTGGGGCTTAATACAACCAGGAAGTTATTCTTTATTTCATATTTTATTCTTACCTCATTATGAATAACGGGCGGAGTGTTTAAAACAACCCGGCAGTTGTTCGTTGATCTTATATTTTATTTCATTCTTATTTGTGAATAGCGTGCTAAGTGCTTAATACAACCAGGCAGTTATTCTTGATTTTATATTTTATTCCTATCTTATTTTGAATATCGTGCTGTGTGTTTAATACAACCAGGCAGTTATTCTTGATTTTATATTTTATTCCTTACCTATTTTGAATAACGTGCTGAGTGTTTAATACAACCAGGCAGTTATTCTTTACTTAATATTATATTCATAAAAAATTATGAATAACGTGCTGAGTGTTTAATACAACCCGGCAGTTGTTCGTTGATTTTATATTTTATTTCATTCTTATTTGTGAATAGCGTGCTCAGTGCTTGATAGAACAAGGCAGTTATTCTTGATTTTATATTTTATTCCTATCTTATTTTGAATAACGTGCTGAGTGTTTAATACAACCAGGCAGTTATTCTTGATTTTATATTTTATTCCTTACCTATTTTGAATAACGTGCTGAGTGTTTAATACAACCAGGCAGTTATTCTTGACTTTTAATTATATTCCTATTATATTTTGAATAGCGTGCTAAGTGTTTAATACAACCCGGCAGTTGTTCGTTGATTTTATATTTTATTTCATTCTTATTTGTGAATAGCGTGCTCAGTGCTTGATAGAACAAGGCAGTTATTCTTGATTTTATATTTTATTCCTATCTTATTTTGAATAACGTGCTGAGTGTTTAATACAACCAGGCAGTTATTCTTGATTTTATATTTTATTCCTTACCTATTTTGAATAACGTGCTGAGTGTTTAATACAACCAGGCAGTTATTCTTGATTTTTTATTATATTCCTATTATATTTTGAATAACGTGTTGGGGGCTTAATACAACCAGGATGTTATTATTTTATATTATATTTTATTCCTATCTTATTTTGAATATCGTGCTGTGTGCTTAATACAACCAGGCAGTTATTATTTTATATTATATTTTATTCCTATCTTATTTTGAATAACGTGCGGAGTGGTTAATAAAACCCGGCAGTTATATTTGATTTTACTTCAATTTTGTTTTGAATAAAGTGCTGAGTGTTTAATACAACCAGGCAGTTATGCTTGATTCTATATTTTATTCCTATCTTATTTTGAATAACGTGATGAGTGTTTAATGCAACCAGGCAGTTATTCTTGATTTCACATCTTATTTCAATCTTATTTTGAATAACGTGATGAGTCTTTAATACAACCAGGCAGTTATTATTTTATATTATATTTTATTCCAATCCCATTTTGAATAACGTGATGAGTGTTTAATACAACCAGGCAGTTATTCTTGATTTTACTTCAATTTTGTTTTGAATAACGTGATGAGTGTTTAATACAACCAGGCAGTTATTCTTGATTTCACATCCTATTTCAATCTTATTTTGAATAACGTGATGAGTCTTTAATACAACCAGGCAGTTATTATTTTATATTATATTTTATTCCAATCCCATTTTGAATAACGTGATGAGTGTTTAATACAACCAGGCAGTTATTCTTGAATTTACTTCGAATTTGTTTTGAATAGCGTGCTAAGTGTTTAATACAACCAGGCAGTTATTCTTGATTTCATATTTTATTTCAATCTTATTTTGAATAACGTGATGAGTGTTTAATACAACCAGGCAGTTATTCTTGATTTTACTTCAATTTTGTTTTGCATAAAGTGCTGAGTGTTTAATACAACTAGGCAGTTATTCTTGATTTTATATTTTATTCCTATCTTATTTTGAATAACGTGCTGAGTGTTTAATACAACCAGGCAGTTATTCTTGATTTTATATTTTATTCCTTACCTATTTTGAATAACGTGCTGAGTGTTTAATACAACCATGCAGTTATTCTTGATTTTTTATTATATTCCTATTATATTTTGAATAACGTGTTGGGGGCTTAATACAACCAGGAAGTTATTCTTGATTTTATATTTTATTCCTACCTCATTATGAATAACGTGCGGAGTGCTTAATACAACCCGGCAGTTGTTCGTTGATTTTATATTTTATTTCATTCTTATTTGTGAATAGCGTGCTAAGTGCTTAATACAACCAGGCAGTTATTCTTGATTTTATATTTTATTCCTATCTTATTTTGAATATCGTGCTGTGTGCTTAATACAACCAGGCAGTTATAATTTTATATTATATTTTATTCCAATCCTATTTTGAAAAACGTGCTCAGTGTTTAATACAACCCGGCAGTTGTTCGTTGATTTTATATTTTATTTCATTCTTATTTGTGAATAGCGTGCTAAGTGCTTAATACAACCAGGCAGTTATTCTTGATTTTATATTTTATTCCTATCTTATTTTGAATATCGTGCTGTGTGCTTAATACAGCCAGGCAGTTATTATTTTATATTATATTTTATTCCTTACCTATTTTGAATAACGTGATGAGTGTTTAATACAACCAGGCAGTTATTCTTGAATGTACTTCGAATTTGTTTTGAATAGCGTGCTAAGTGTTTAATACAACCAGGAAGTTATTCTTGATTTCATATTTTATTTCAATCTTATTTTGAATAACGTGATGAGTGTTTAATACAACCAGGCAGTTATTCTTGATTTTATATTTTATTTCATACCTATTTTGAATAGAGTGCTAAGTGCTTAATACAACCAGGCAGTTATTCTTGATTTTTTATTATATTCCTGTTATATTTTGAATCACGTGTTGGGGGCTTAATACAACCAGGAAGTTATTCTTTATTTCATATTTTATTCTTACCTCATTATGAATAACGGGCGGAGTGTTTAAAACAACCCGGCAGTTGTTCGTTGATTTTATATTTTATTTCATTCTTATTTGTGAATAGCGTGCTAAGTGCTTAATACAACCATGCATTTATTCTTCATTTTATATTTTATTCCTATCTTATTTTGAATATCGTGCTGTGTGTTTAATACAACCAGGCAGTTATTCTTGATTTTATATTTTATTCCTTACCTATTTTGAATAACGTGCTGAGTGTTTAATACAACCAGGCAGTTATTCTTGACTTTTTATTATATTCCTATTATATTTTGAATAGCGTGCTAAGTGTTTAATACAACCCGGCAGTTATTATTTTATATTTTATTTCATTCTTATTTGTGAATAGCGTGCTCAGTGCTTGATAGAACAAGGCAGTTATTCTTGATTTTATATTTTATTCCTATCTTATTTTGAATAACGTGCTGAGTGTTTAATACAACCAGGCAGTTATTCTTGATTTTATATTTTATTCCTTACCTATTTTGAATAACGAGCTGAGTGTTTAATACAACCAGGCAGTTATTCTTGATTTTTAATTCCTATTATATTTTGAATCACGTGTTGGGGGCTTAATACAACCAGGAAGTTATTCTTTATTTCATATTTTATTCTTACCTCATTATGAATAACGGGCGGAGTGTTTAAAACAACCCGGCAGTTGTTCGTTGATTTTATATTTTATTCCTATCTTATTTTGAATATCGTGCTGTGTGCTTAATACAACCAGGCAGTTATTATTTTATATTATATTTTATTCTTATCCAATTTTGAATAACGTGATGAGTGTTTAATACAACCAGGCAGTTATTCTTGATTTTATATTTTATTCCTATCTTATTTTGAATATCGTGCTGTGTGTTTAATACAACCAGGCAGTTATTCTTGATTTTATATTTTATTCCTTACCTATTTTGAATAACGTGCTGAGTGTTTAATACAACCAGGCAGTTATTCTTGAATGTACTTCGAATTTGTTTTGAATAGCGTGCTAAGTGTTTAATACAACCAGGCAGTTATTCTTGATTTCATATTTTATTTCAATCTTATTTTGAATAACGTGATGAGTGTTTAATACAACCAGGCAGTTATTCTTGATTTTACTTCAATTTTGTTTTGTATAAAGTGCTGAGTGTTTAATACAACCACGCAGTTATTCTTGATTTTATATTTTATTCCTATCTTATTTTGAATAACGTGCTGAGTGTTTAATACAACCAGGCAGTTATTCTTGATTTTATATTTTATTCCTTACCTATTTTGAATAACGTGCTGAGTGTTTAATACAACCAGGCAGTTATTCTTGATTTTTTATTATATTCCTGTAATATTTTGAATAACGTGTTGGGGGCTTAATACAACCAGGAAGTTATTCTTGATTTCATATTTTATTCCTACCTCATTATGAATAACGTGCGGAGTGTTTAATACAACCCGGCAGTTGTTCGTTGATTTTATATTTTATTTCATTCTTATTTGTGAATAGCGTGCTAAGTGCTTAATACAACCTGGCAGTTATTCTTGATTTTATATTTTATTCCTATCTTATTTTGAATATCGTGCTGTGTGCTTAATACAACCAGGCAGTTATAATTTTATATTATATTTTATTCCAATCCTATTTTTGAAAAACGTGCTCAGTGTTTAATACAACCAGGCAGTTATTCTTGATTTTACTTCAATTTTGTTTTGAATAGCGTGCTAAGTGCTTAATACAACCCGGCAGTTGTTCGTTGATTTTATATTTTATTCCTATCTTATTTTGAATATCGTGCTGTGTGTTTAATACAACCAGGCAGTTATTCTTGATTTTATATTTTATTCCTTACCTATTTTGATTAGCGTGCTGAGTGTTTAATACAACCAGGCAGTTATTCTTGATTTTTTATTATATTCCTGTTATATTTTGAATCACGTGTTGGGGGCTTAATACAACCAGGAAGTTATTCTTTATTTCATATTTTATTCTTACCTCATTATGAATAACGGGCGGAGTGTTTAAAACAACCCGGCAGTTGTTCGTTGATTTTATATTTTATTCCTATCTTATTTTGAATATCGTGCTGTGTGCTTAATACAACCAGGCAGTTATTATTTTATATTATATTTTATTCCATTCCTATTTTGAAAAACGTGCTGAGTGTTTAATACAACCAGGCAGTTATTCTTGATTTTATATTTTATTCCTATCTTATTTTGAATATCGTGCTGTGTGTTTAATACAACCAGGCAGTTATTCTTGATTTTATATTTTATTCCTTACCTATTTTGAATAGCGTGCTAAGTGCTTAATACAACCAGGCAGTTATTCTTGATTTTTTATTATATTCCTATTATATTTTGAATCACGTGTTGGGGGCTTAATACAACCAGGAAGTTATTCTTTATTTCATATTTTATTCTTACCTCATTATGAATAACGGGCGGAGTGTTTAAAACAACCCGGCAGTTGTTCGTTGATTTTATATTTTATTTCATTCTTATTTTGAATATCGTGCTGTGTGCTTAATACAACCAGGCAGTTATTATTTTATATTATATTTTATTCCTATCTTATTTTGAATATCGTGCTGTGTGCTTAATACAACCAGGCAGTTATTATTTTATATTATATTTTATTCCTATCTTATTTTGAATAACGTGCGGAGTGGTTAATAAAACCCGGCAGTTATATTTGATTTTACTTCAATTTTGTTTTGAATAAAGTGCTGAGTGTTTAATACAACCAGGCAGTTATGCTTGATTCTATATTTTATTCCAATCTTATTTTGAATAACGTGATGAGTGTTTAATGCAACCAGGCAGTTATTCTTGATTTCTCATCTTATTTCAATCTTATTTTGAATAACGTGATGAGTCTTTAATACAACCAGGCAGTTATTCTTGATTTTATATTTTATTCCTATCCCATTTTGAATAACGTGATGAGTGTTTAATACAACCAGGCAGTTATTCTTGATTTTACTTCAATTTTGTTTTGAATAACGTGATGAGTGTTTAATACAACCAGGCAGAAAATCTTGATTTCACATCTTATTTCAATCTTATTTTGAATAACGTGATGAGTCTTTAATACAACCAGGCAGTTATTATTTTATATTATATTTTATTCCAATCCCATTTTGAATAACGTGATGAGTGTTTAATACAACCAGGCAGTTATTCTTGAATGTACTTCGAATTTGTTTTGAATAGCGTGCTAAGTGTTTAATACAACCAGGCAGTTATTCTTGATTTCATATTTTATTTCAATCTTATTTTGAATAACGTGATGAGTGTTTAATACAACCAGGCAGTTATTCTTGATTTTATATTTTATTCCTTACCTATTTTGAATAACGTGCTGAGTGTTTAATACAACCATGCAGTTATTCTTGATTTTTTATTATATTCCTATTATATTATGAATAACGTGTTGGGGGCTTAATACAACCAGGAAGTTATTCTTGATTTTATATTTTATTCCTACCTCATTATGAATAACTTGCGGAGTGCTTAAAACAACCCGGCAGTTGTTCGTTGATTTTATATTTTATTTCATTCTTATTTGTGAATAGCGTGCTAAGTGCTTAATACAACCAGGCAGTTATTCTTGATTTTATATTTTATTCCTATCTTATTTTGAATATCGTGCTGTGTGCTTAATACAACCAGGCAGTTATAATTTTATATTATATTTTATTCCAATCCTATTTTGAAAAACGTGCTCAGTGTTTAATACAACCCGGCAGTTGTTCGTTGATTTTATATTTTATTTCATTCTTATTTGTGAATAGCGTGCTAAGTGCTTAATACAACCAGGCAGTTATTCTTGATTTTATATTTTATTCCTATCTTATTTTGAATATCGTGCTGTGTGCTTAATACAGCCAGGCAGTTATTATTTTATATTATATTTTATTCCTATCCAATTTTGAATAACGTGATGAGTGTTTAATACAACCAGGCAGTTATTCTTGAATGTACTTCGATTTTGTTTTGAATAGCGTGCTAAGTGTTTAATACAACCAGGCAGTTATTCTTGATTTCATATTTTATTTCAATCTTATTTTGAATAACGTGATGAGTGTTTAATACAACCAGGCATTTACTCTTGATTTTACTTCAATTTTGTTTTGTATAAAGTGCTGAGTGTTTAATACAACCACGCAGTTATTCTTGATTTTATATTTTATTCCTATCTTATTTTGAATAACGTGCTGAGTGTTTAATACAACCATGTAGTTATTCTTGATTTTTTATTATATTCCTTACCTATTTTGAATAACGTGCTGAGTGTTTAATACAACCAGGCAGTTATTCTTGATTTTTTATTATATTCCTATTATATTTTGTAACACGTTTGGCGGGCTTAATACAACCAGGAAGTTATTCTTTAATTCATATTTTATTCTTACCTCATTATGAATAACGGGCGGAGTGTTTAAAACAACCCGGCAGTTGTTCGTTGATTTTATATTTTATTTCATTCTTATTTGTGAATAGCGTGCTAAGTGCTTAATACAACCATGCAGTTATTCTTGATTTTATATTTTATTCCTATCTTATTTTGAATATCGTGCTGTGTGTTTAATACTACCAGGCTGTTATTCTTGATTTTATATTTTATTCCTTACCTATTTTGAATAGCGTGCTGAGTGTTTAATACAACCAGGCAGTTATTCTTGACTTTTTATTATATTCCTATTATATTTTGAATAGCGTGCTAAGTGTTTAATACAACCCGGCAGTTGTTCGTTGATTTTATATTTTATTTCATTCTTATTTGTGAATAGCGTGCTCAGTGCTTGATAGAACAAGGCAGTTATTCTTGATTTTATATTTTATTCCTATCTTATTTTGAATAACGTGCTGAGTGTTTAATACAACCAGGCAGTTATTCTTGATTTTATATTTTATTCCTTACCTATTTTGAATAACGTGCTGAGTGTTTAATACCATCAGGCTGTTATTCTTGAGTTTTTATTATATTCCTATTATATTTTGAATCACGTGTTGGGGGCTTAATACAACCAGGAAGTTATTCTTTATTTCATATTTTATTCTTACCTCATTATGAATAACGGGCGGAGTGTTTAAAACAACCCGGCAGTTGTTCGTTGATTTTATATTTTATTCCTATCTTATTTTGAATATCGTGCTGTGTGCTTAATACAACCAGGCAGTTATTATTTTATATTATATTTTATTCCTATTATATTTTGAATAACGTGTTGGGGGCTTAATACAACCAGGAAGTTATTCTTGATTTCATATTTTATTCCTATCTTATTTTGAATATCGTGCTGTGTGTTTAATACAACCAGGCAGTTATTCTTGATTTTATATTTTATTCCTTACCTATTTTGAATAACGTGCTGAGTGTTTAATACAACCAGGCAGTTATTCTTGACTTTTTATTATATTCCTATTATATTTTGAATAGCGTGCTAAGTGTTTAATACAACCCGGCAGTTGTTCGTTGATTCTATATTTTATTTCATTCTTATTTGTGAATAGCGTGCTAAGTGCTTAATACAACCAGGCAGTTATTCTTGATTTTATATTTTATTCCTTACCTATTTTGAATAACGTGCTGAGTGTTTAATACAACCAGGCAGTTATTCTTGATTTTTTATTATATTCCTATTATATTTTGAATCACGTGTTGGAGGCTTAATACAACCAGGAAGTTATTCTTTATTTCATATTTTATTCTTACCTCATTATGAATAACGGGCGGAGTGTTTAAAACAACCCGGCAGTTGTTCGTTGATCTTATATTTTATTTCATTCTTATTTGTGAATAGCGTGCTAAGTGCTTAATACAACCATGCAGTTATTCTTGATTTTATATTTTATTCCTATCTTATTTTGATTAACGTGATGTGTGCTTACTACAAACAGGCGGTTATTCTTGATTTTATATTTTATTCCTTACCTATTTTGAATAACGTGCTGAGTGTTTAATACAACCAGGAAGTTATTATTGACTTTTTATTATATTCCTATTATATTTTGAATAACGTGCTGAGTGTTTAATACAACCCGGCAGTTGTTCGTTGATTTTATATTTTATTTCATTCTTATTTGTGAATAGCGTGCTCAGTGCTTGATAGAACAAGGCAGTTATTCTTGATTTTATATTTTATTCCTATCTTATTTTGAATAACGTGCTGAGTGTTTAATACAACCAGGCAGTTATTCTTGATTTTATATTTTATTCCTTACCTATTTTGAATAACGTGCTGAGTGTTTAATACAACCAGGCAGTTATTCTTGATTTTTTATTATATTCCTATTATATTTTGAATCACGTGTTGGGGGCTTAATACAACCAGGAAGTTATTCTTTATTTCATATTTTATTCTTACCTCATTATGAATAACGGGCGGAGTGTTTAAAACAACCCGGCAGTTGTTCGTTGATTTTATATTTTATTCCTATCTTATTTTGAATATCGTGCTGTGTGCTTAATACAACCAGGCAGTTATTATTTTATATTATATTTTATTCCTATTATATTTTGAATAACGTGTTGGGGGCTTAATACAACCAGGAAGTTATTCTTGATTTCATATTTTATTCCTATCTTATTTTGAATATCGTGCTGTGTGTTTAATACAACCAGGCAGTTATTCTTGATTTTATATTTTATTCCTTACCTATTTTGAATAGCGTGCTGAGTGTTTAATACAACCAGGCAGTTATTCTTGACTTTTTATTATATTCCTATTATATTTTGAATAGCGTGCTAAGTGTTTAATACAACCCGGCGGTTGTTCGTTGATTTTATATTTTATTTCATTCTTATTTGTGAATAGCGTGCTAAGTGCTTAATACAACCAGGCAGTTATTCTTGATTTTATATTTTATTCCTTACCTATTTTGAATAACGTGCTGAGTGTTTAATACAACCAGGCAGTTATTCTTGATTTTTTATTATATTCCTATTATATTTTGAATCACGTGTTGGAGGCTTAATACAACCAGGAAGTTATTCTTTATTTCATATTTTATTCTTACCTCATTATGAATAACGGGCGGAGTGTTTAAAACAACCCGGCAGTTGTTCGTTGATTTTATATTTTATTCCTATCTTATTTTGAATATCGTGCTGTGTGCTTAATACAACCAGGCAGTTATTATTTTATATTATATTTTATTCCTATCTTATTTTGAATAGCGTGCTAAGTGCTTAATACAACCAGGCAGTTATTCTTGATTTTATATTTTATTCCTTACCTATTTTGAATAACGTGATGAGTGTTTAATACAACCAGGCAGTTATTCTTGAATGTACTTCGAATTTGTTTTGAATAGCGTGCTAAGTGTTTAATACAACCAGGCAGTTATTCTTGATTTCATATTTTATTTCAATCTTATTTTGAATAACGTGATGAGTGTTTAATACAACCAGGCAGTTATTCTTGATTTTATATTTTATTCCTATCTTATTTTGAATAACGTGCTGAGTGTTTAATACAACCAGGCAGTTATTCTTGATTTTATATTTTATTCCTTACCTATTTTGAATAACGTGCTGAGTGTTTAATACAACCAGGCAGTTATTCTTGATTTTTTATTATATTCCTGTAATATTTTGAATAACGTGTTGGGGGCTTAATACAACCAGGAAGTTATTCTTGATTTCATATTTTATTCCTACCTCATTATGAATAACGTGCGGAGTGTTTAATACAACCCGGCAGTTGTTCGTTGATTTTATATTTTATTTCATTCTTATTTGTGAATAGCGTGCTAAGTGCTTAATACAACCTGGCAGTTATTCTTGATTTTATATTTTATTCCTATCTTATTTTGAATATCGTGCTGTGTGCTTAATACAACCAGGCAGTTATAATTTTATATTATATTTTATTCCAATCCTATTTTGAAAAACGTGCTCAGTGTTTAATACAACCAGGCAGTTATTCTTGAATGTACTTCGAATTTGTTTTGAATAGCGTGCTAAGTGTTTAATACAACCAGGCAGTTATTCTTGATTTCATATTTTATTCCTATCTTATTTTGAATATCGTGCTGTGTGTTTAATACAACCAGGCAGTTATTCTTGATTTTATATTTTATTCCTTACCTATTTTGAATAACGTGCTGAGTGTTTAATACAACCAGGCAGTTATTCTTGATTTTTTATTACATTCCTATTATATTTTGAATCACGTGTTGGGGGCTTAATACAACCAGGAAGTTATTCTTTATTTCATATTTTATTCTTACCTCATTATGAATAACGGGCGGAGTGTTTAAAACAACCCGGCAGTTGTTCGTTGATTTTATATTTTATTCCTATCTTATTTTGAATATCGTGCTGTGTGCTTAATACAACCAGGCAGTTATTATTTTATATTATATTTTATTCCATTCCTATTTTGAAAAACGTGCTGAGTGTTTAATACAACCAGGCAGTTATTCTTGATTTTATATTTTATTCCTTACCTATTTTGAATAACGTGCTGAGTGTTTAATACAACCAGGCAGTTATTCTTGATTTTTTATTATATTCCTATTATATTTTGAATCACGTGTTGGGGGCTTAATACAACCAGGAAGTTATTCTTTATTTCATATTTTATTCTTACCTCATTATGAATAACGGGCGGAGTGTTTAAAACAACCCGGCAGTTGTTCGTTGATTTTATATTTTCTTTCATTCTTATTTGTGAATAGCGTGCTAAGTGCTTAATACAACCAGGCAGTTATTCTTGATTTTATATTTTATTCCTTTATATTTTGATTAGCGTGCTGAGTGTTTAATACAACCAGGCAGTTATTCTTGACTTTTTATTATATTCCTATTATATTTTGAATAGCGTGCTAAGTGTTTAATACAACCCGGCAGTTATTCTTGATTTTATATTTTATTCCTTACCTATTTTGAATAACGTGCTGAGTGTTTAATACAACCAGGCAGTTATTCTTGATTTTATATTTTATTCCTATTATATTTTGAATAACGTGCTGAGTGTTTAATACAACCAGGCAGTTATTCTTGATTTTATATTTTATTCCTTACCTATTTTGAATAACGTGCTGAGTGTTTAATACAACCAGGCAGTTATTCTTGATTTTTTATTATATTCCTATTATATTTTGAATCACGTGTTGGGGGCTTAATACAACCAGGAAGTTATTCTTTATTTCATATTTTATTCTTACCTCATTATGAATAACGGGCGGAGTGTTTAAAACAACCCGGCAGTTGTTCGTTGATTTTATATTTTATTTCATTCTTATTTGTGAATAGCGTGCTCAGTGCTTGATAGAACAAGGCAGTTATTCTTGATTTTATATTTTATTCCTATCTTATTTTGAATAACGTGCTGAGTGTTTAATACAACCAGGCAGTTATTCTTGACTTTTTATTATATTCCTATTATATTTTGAATAGCGTGCTAAGTGTTTAATACAACCCGGCAGTTGTTCGTTGATTTTATATTTTATTTCATTCTTATTTGTGAATAGCGTGCTAAGTGCTTAATACAACCAGGCAGTTATTCTTGATTTTATATTTTATTCCTATCTTATTTTGAATATCGTGCTGTGTGTTTAATACAACCAGGCAGTTATTCTTGATTTTATATTTTATTCCTTACCTATTTTGAATAGCGTGCTGAGTGTTTAATACAACCAGGCAGTTATTCTTGACTTTTTATTATATTCCTATTATATTTTGAATAGCGTGCTAAGTGTTTAATACAACCCGGCAGTTGTTCGTTGATTTTATATTTTATTTCATTCTTATTTGTGAATAGCGTGCTAAGTGCTTAATACAACCAGGCAGTTATTCTTGATTTTATATTTTATTCCTATCTTATTTTGAATATCGTGCTGTGTGTTTAATACAACCAGGCAGTTATTCTTGATTTTATATTTTATTCCTTACCTATTTTGAATAACGTGCTGAGTGTTTAATACAACCAGGCAGTTATTCTTGACTTTTTATTATATTCCTATTATATTTTGAATAGCGTGCTAAGTGTTTAATACAACCAGGCAGTTATTCTTGATTTTATATTTTATTCCTTACCTATTTTGAATAACGTGCTGAGTGTTTAATACAACCAGGCAGTTATTCTTGAATGTACTTCGATTTTGTTTTGAATAGCGTGCTAAGTGTTTAATACAACCAGGCAGTTATTCTTGATTTCATATTTTATTTCAATCTTATTTTGAATAACGTGATGAGTGTTTAATACAACCAGGCAGTTATTCTTGATTTTACTTCAATTTTGTTTTGTATAAAGTGCTGAGTGTTTAATACAACCACGCAGTTATTCTTGATTTTATATTTTATTCCTATCTTATTTTGAATAACGTGCTGAGTGTTTAATACAACCAGGCAGTTATTCTTGATTTTATATTTTATTCCTTACCTATTTTGAATAACGTGCTGAGTGTTTAATACAACCAGGCAGTTATTCTTGATTTTTTATTATATTCCTGTAATATTTTGAATAACGTGTTGGGGGCTTAATACAACCAGGAAGTTATTCTTGATTTCATATTTTATTCCTACCTCATTATGAATAACGTGCGGAGTGTTTAATACAACCCGGCAGTTGTTCGTTGATTTTATATTTTATTTCATTCTTATTTGTGAATAGCGTGCTAAGTGCTTAATACAACCTGGCAGTTATTCTTGATTTTATATTTTATTCCTATCTTATTTTGAATATCGTGCTGTGTGCTTAATACAACCAGGCAGTTATAATTTTATATTATATTTTATTCCAATCCTATTTTGAAAAACGTGCTCAGTGTTTAATACAACCAGGCAGTTATTCTTGATTTTACTTCAATTTTGTTTTGAATAGCGTGCTAAGTGCTTAATACAACCAGGCAGTTATTCTTGATTTTATATTTTATTCCTATCTTATTTTGAATATCGTGCTGTGTGTTTAATACAACCAGGCAGTTATTCTTGATTTTATATTTTATTCCTTACCTATTTTGAATAGAGTGCTAAGTGCTTAATACAACCAGGCAGTTATTCTTGATTTTTTATTATATTCCTGTTATATTTTGAATCACGTGTTGGGGGCTTAATACAACCAGGAAGTTATTCTTTATTTCATATTTTATTCTTACCTCATTATGAATAACGGGCGGAGTGTTTAAAACAACCCGGCAGTTGTTCGTTGATTTTATATTTTATTCCTATCTTATTTTGAATATCGTGCTGTGTGCTTAATACAACCAGGCAGTTATTATTTTATATTATATTTTATTCCATTCCTATTTTGAAAAACGTGCTGAGTGTTTAATACAACCAGGCAGTTATTCTTGATTTTATATTTTATTCCTATCTTATTTTGAATATCGTGCTGTGTGTTTAATACAACCAGGCAGTTATTCTTGATTTTATATTTTATTCCTTACCTATTTTGAATAACGTGCTGAGTGTTTAATACAACCAGGCAGTTATTCTTGATTTTTTATTATATTCCTATTATATTTTGAATAACGTGTTGGGGGCTTAATACAACCAGGAAGTTATTCTTTATTTCATATTTTATTCTTACCTCATTATGAATAACGGGCGGAGTGTTTAAAACAACCCGGCAGTTGTTCGTTGATTTTATATTTTATTCCATTCTTATTTGTGAATATCGTGCTGTGTGCTTAATACAACCAGGCAGTTATTATTTAATATTATATTTTATTCCTATCTTATTTTGAATAACGTGCTGTGTGCTTAATACAACCAGGCAGTTATTATTTTATATTATATTTTATTCCTATCTTATTTTGAATAACGTGCGGAGTGGTTAATAAAACCCGGCAGTTATATTTGATTTTACTTCAATTTTGTTTTGAATAAAGTGCTGAGTGTTTAATACAACCAGGCAGTTATGCTTGATTCTATATTTTATTCCAATCTTATTTTGAATAACGTGATGAGTGTTTAATGCAACCAGGCAGTTATTCTTGATTTCACATCTTATTTCAATCTTATTTTGAATAACGTGATGAGTCTTTAATACAACCAGGCAGTTATTATTTTATATTATATTTTATTCCAATCCCATTTTGAATAACGTGATGAGTGTTTAATACAACCAGGCAGTTATTCTTGATTTTACTTCAATTTTGTTTTGAATAACGTGATGAGTGTTTAATACAACCAGGCAGTTATTCTTGATTTCACATCTTATTTCAATCTTATTTTGAATAACGTGATGAGTCTTTAATACAACCAGGCAGTTATTATTTTATATTATATTTTATTCCAATCCCATTTTGAATAACGTGATGAGTGTTTAATACAACCAGGCAGTTATTCTTGAATGTACTTCGAATTTGTTTTGAATAGCGTGCTAAGTGTTTAATACAACCAGGCAGTTATTCTTGATTTCATATTTTATTTCAATCTTATTTTGAATAACGTGATGAGTGTTTAATACAACCAGGCAGTTATTCTTGATTTTATATTTTATTCCTTACCTATTTTGAATAACGTGCTGAGTGTTTAATACAACCATGCAGTTATTCTTGATTTTTTATTATATTCCTATTATATTTTGAATAACGTGTTGGGGGCTTAATACAACCAGGAAGTTATTCTTGATTTTATATTTTATTCCTACCTCATTATGAATAACGGGCGGAGTGGTTAAAACAACCCGGCAGTTGTTCGTTGATTTTATATTTTATTTCATTCTTATTTGTGAATAGCGTGCTAAGTGCTTAATACAACCAGGCAGTTATTCTTGATTTTATATTTTATTCCTATCTTATTTTGAATATCGTGCTGTGTGCTTAATACAACCAGGCAGTTATAATTTTATATTATATTTTATTCCAATCCTATTTTGAAAAACGTGCTCAGTGTTTAATACAACCCGGCAGTTGTTCGTTGATTTTATATTTTATTTCATTCTTATTTGTGAATAGCGTGCTAAGTGCTTAATACAACCAGGCAGTTATTCTTGATTTTATATTTTATTCCTATCTTATTTTGAATATCGAGCTGTGTGCTTAATACAGCCAGGCAGTTATTATTTTATATTATATTTTATTCCTATCCAATTTTGAATAACGTGATGAGTGTTTAATACAACCAGGCAGTTATTCTTGAATGTACTTCGATTTTGTTTTGAATAGCGTGCTAAGTGTTTAATACAACCAGGCAGTTATTCTTGATTTCATATTTTATTTCAATCTTATTTTGAATAACGTGATGAGTGTTTAATACAACCAGGCAGTTACTCTTGATTTTACTTCAATTTTGTTTTGTATAAAGTGCTGAGTGTTTAATACAACCACGCAGTTATTCTTGATTTTATATTTTATTCCTATCTTATTTTGAATAACGTGCTGAGTGTTTAATACAACCAGGCAGTTATTCTTGATTTTATATTTTATTCCTTACCTATTTTGAATAGAGTGCTAAGTGCTTAATACAACCAGGCAGTTATTCTTGATTTTTTATTATATTCCTGTTATATTTTGAATCACGTGTTGGGGGCTTAATACAACCAGGAAGTTATTCTTTATTTCATATTTTATTCTTACCTCATTATGAATAACGGGCGGAGTGTTTAAAACAACCCGGCAGTTGTTCGTTGATTTTATATTTTATTTCATTCTTATTTGTGAATAGCGTGCTAAGTGCTTAATACAACCATGCAGTTATTCTTGATTTTATATTTTATTCCTATCTTATTTTGAATATCGTGCTGTGTGTTTAATACAACCAGGCAGTTATTCTTGATTTTATATTTTATTCCTTACCTATTTTGAATAGCGTGCTGAGTGTTTAATACAACCAGGCAGTTATTCTTGACTTTTTATTATATTCCTATTATATTTTGAATAGCGTGCTAAGTGTTTAATACAACCAGGCAGTTATTCTTGATTTTATATTTTATTTCATTCTTATTTGTGAATAGCGTGCTCAGTGCTTGATAGAACAAGGCAGTTATTCTTGATTTTATATTTTATTCCTATCTTATTTTGAATAACGTGCTGAGTGTTTAATACAACCAGGCAGTTATTCTTGATTTTATATTTTATTCCTTACCTATTTTGAATAACGAGCTGAGTGTTTAATACAACCAGGCTGTTATTCTTGAGTTTTTATTATATTCCTGTTATATTTTGAATCACGTGTTGGGGGCTTAATACAACCAGGAAGTTATTCTTTATTTCATATTTTATTCTTACCTCATTATGAATAACGGGCGGAGTGTTTAAAACAACCCGGCAGTTGTTCGTTGATTTTATATTTTATTCCTATCTTATTTTGAATATCGTGCTGTGTGCTTAATACAACCAGGCAGTTATTATTTTATATTATATTTTATTCCTATCTTATTTTGAATAACGTGTTGGGGGCTTAATACAACCAGGAAGTTATTCTTGATTTTATATTTTATTCCTATCTTATTTTGAATATCGTGCTGTGTGTTTAATACAACCAGGCAGTTATTCTTGATTTTATATTTTATTCCTTACCTATTTTGAATAGCGTGCTGAGTGTTTAATACAACCAGGCAGTTATTCTTGACTTTTTATTATATTCCTATTATATTTTGAATAGCGTGCTAAGTGTTTAATACAACCCGGCGGTTGTTCGTTGATTTTATATTTTATTTCATTCTTATTTGTGAATAGCGTGCTAAGTGCTTAATACAACCAGGCAGTTATTCTTGATTTTATATTTTATTCCTTACCTATTTTGAATAACGTGCTGAGTGTTTAATACAACCAGGCAGTTATTCTTGATTTTTTATTATATTCCTATTATATTTTGAATCACGTGTTGGAGGCTTAATACAACCAGGAAGTTATTCTTTATTTCATATTTTATTCTTACCTCATTATGAATAACGGGCGGAGTGTTTAAAACAACCCGGCAGTTGTTCGTTGATCTTATATTTTATTTCATTCTTATTTGTGAATAGCGTGCTAAGTGCTTAATACAACCAGGCAGTTATTCTTGATTTTATATTTTATTCCTATCTTATTTTGAATATCGTGCTGTGTGCTTAATACAGCCAGGCGGTTATTCTTGATTTTATATTTTATTCCTTACCTATTTTGAATAACGTGCTGAGTGTTTAATACAACCAGGCAGTTATTTTTGACTTTTTATTATATTCCTATTATATTTTGAATAGCGTGCTGAGTGTTTAATACAACCCGGCAGTTGTTCGTTGATTTTATATTTTATTTCATTCTTATTTGTGAATAGCGTGCTCAGTGCTTGATAGAACAAGGCAGTTATTCTTGATTTTATATTTTATTCCTATCTTATTTTGAATAACGTGCTGAGTGTTTAATACAACCAGGCAGTTATTCTTGATTTTATATTTTATTCCTTACCTATTTTGAATAACGAGCTGAGTGTTTAATACAACCAGGCAGTTATTCTTGAGTTTTTATTATATTCCTATTATATTTTGAATCACGTGTTGGGGGCTTAATACAACCAGGAAGTTATTCTTTATTTCATATTTTATTCTTACCTCATTATGAATAACGGGCGGAGTGTTTAAAACAACCCGGCAGTTGTTCGTTGATTTTATATTTTATTCCTATCTTATTTTGAATATCGTGCTGTGTGCTTAATACAACCAGGCAGTTATTATTTTATATTATATTTTATTCCTATCTTATTTTGAATAACGTGTTGGGGGCTTAATACAACCAGGAAGTTATTCTTGATTTCATATTTTATTCCTATCTTATTTTGAATATCGTGCTGTGTGTTTAATACAACCAGGCAGTTATTCTTGATTTTATATTTTATTCCTTACCTATTTTGAATAACGTGCTGAGTGTTTAATACAACCAGGCAGTTATTCTTGACTTTTAATTATAGTCCTATTATATTTTGAATAGCGTGCTAAGTGTTTAATACAACCCGGCGGTTGTTCGTTGATTTTATATTTTATTTCATTCTTATTTGTGAATAGCGTGCTAAGTGCTTAATACAACCAGGCAGTTATTCTTGATTTTATATTTTATTCCTTACCTATTTTGAATAACGTGCTGAGTGTTTAATACAACCAGGCAGTTATTCTTGATTTTTTATTATATTCCTATTATATTTTGAATCACGTGTTGGAGGCTTAATACAACCAGGAAGTTATTCTTTATTTCATATTTTATTCTTACCTCATTATGAATAACGGGCGGAGTGTTTAAAACAACCCGGCAGTTGTTCGTTGATTTTATATTTTATTCCTATCTTATTTTGAATATCGTGCTGTGTGCTTAATACAACCAGGCAGTTATTATTTTATATTATATTTTATTCCATTCCTATTTTGAAAAACGTGCTGAGTGTTTAATACAACCAGGAAGTTATTCTTGATTTTTTATTATATTCCTTACCTATTTTGAATAACGTGCTGAGTGTTTAATACAACCAGGCAGTTATTCTTGATTTTTTATTATATTCCTATTATATTTTGAATCACGTGTTGGGGGCTTAATACAACCAGGAAGTTATT
This sequence comes from Diplolepis rosae, assembly GCA_030998225.1. Taxonomy (NCBI): domain Eukaryota; kingdom Metazoa; phylum Arthropoda; class Insecta; order Hymenoptera; family Diplolepididae; genus Diplolepis; species Diplolepis rosae. The sequence continues at coordinate 1,093,536 of JAPYXD010000710.1, forward strand.
CTTTATTTCATATTTTATTCTTACCTCATTATGAATAACGGGCGGAGTGTTTAAAACAACCCGGCAGTTGTTCGTTGATTTTATATTTTATTTCATTCTTATTTGTGAATAGCGTGCTAAGTGCTTAATACAACCAGGCAGTTATTCTTGATTTTATATTTTATTCCTTACCTATTTTGAATAACGTGCTGAGTGTTTAATACAACCAGGCAGTTATTCTTGACTTTTTATTATATTCCTATTATATTTTGAATAGCGTGCTAAGTGTTTAATACAACCCGGCAGTTATTCTTGATTTTATATTTTATTCCTTACCTATTTTGAATAACGTGCTGAGTGTTTAATACAACCAGGCAGTTATTCTTGATTTTATATTTTATTCCTATCTTATTTTGAATAACGTGCTGAGTGTTTAATACAACCAGGCAGTTATTCTTGATTTTATATTTTATTCCTTACCTATTTTGAATAACGTGCGGAGTGCTTAATACAACCAGGCAGTTATTCTTGATTTTTTATTATATTCCTATTATATTTTGAATCACGTGTTGGGGGCTTAATACAACCAGGAAGTTATTCTTTATTTCATATTTTATTCTTACCTCATTATGAATAACGGGCGGAGTGTTTAAAACAACCCGGCAGTTGTTCGTTGATTTTATATTTTATTTCATTCTTATTTGTGAATAGCGTGCTCAGTGCTTGATAGAACAAGGCAGTTATTCTTGATTTTATATTTTATTCCTATCTTATTTTGAATAACGTGCTGAGTGTTTAATACAACCAGGCAGTTATTCTTGACTTTTTATTATATTCCTATTATATTTTGAATAGCGTGCTAAGTGTTTAATACAACCCGGCAGTTGTTCGTTGATTTTATATTTTATTTCATTCTTATTTGTGAATAGCGTGCTAAGTGCTTAATACAAACAGGCAGATATTCTTGATTTTATATTTTATTCCTATCTTATTTTGAATATCGTGCTGTGTGTTTAATACAACCAGGCAGTTATTCTTGATTTTATATTTTATTCCTTACCTATTTTGAATAACGTGCTGAGTGTTTAATACAACCAGGCAGTTATTCTTGACTTTTTATTATATTCCTATTATATTTTGAATAGCGTGCTAAGTGTTTAATACAACCCGGCGGTTGTTCGTTGATTTTATATTTTATTTCATTCTTATTTGTGAATAGCGTGCTAAGTGCTTAATACAACCAGGCAGTTATTCTTGATTTTATATTTTATTCCTATCTTATTTTGAATATCGTGCTGTGTGCTTAATACAACCAGGCAGTTATTCTTTATTTCATATTTTATTTTATTCTTATTTTGAATAGAGTGCTAAGTGCTTAATACAACCAGGCAGTTATTCTTGATTTTTTATTATATTCCTATTATATTTTGAATCACGTGTTGGGGGCTTAATACAACCAGGAAGTTATTCTTTATTTCATATTTTATTCTTACCTCATTATGAATAACGGGCGGAGTGTTTAAAACAACCCGGCAGTTGTTCGTTGATTTTATATTTTATTCCTATCTTATTTTGAATATCGTGCTGTGTGCTTAATACAACCAGGCAGTTATTATTTTATATTATATTTTATTCCTATCTTATTTTGAATATCGTGCTGTGTGCTTAATACAACCAGGCAGTTATTCTTGATTTTATATTTTATTCCTATCTTATTTTGAATATCGTGCTGTGTGCTTAATACAGCCAGGCAGTTATTATTTTATATTATATTTTATTCCTATCCAATTTTGAATAACGTGATGAGTGTTTAATACAACCAGGCAGTTATTCTTGATTTTATATTTTATTCCTTACCTATTTTGAATAACGTGATGAGTGTTTAATACAACCAGGCAGTTATTCTTGAATGTACTTCGAATTTGTTTTGAATAGCGTGCTAAGTGTTTAATACAACCAGGCAGTTATTCTTGATTTCATATTTTATTTCAATCTTATTTTGAATAACGTGATGAGTGTTTAATACAACCAGGCAGTTATTCTTGATTTTATATTTTATTCCTATCTTATTTTGAATAACGTGCTGAGTGTTTAATACAACCAGGCAGTTATTCTTGATTTTATATTTTATTCCTTACCTATTTTGAATAACGTGCTGAGTGTTTAATACAACCAGGCAGTTATTCTTGATTTTTTATTATATTCCTGTAATATTTTGAATAACGTGTTGGGGGCTTAATACAACCAGGAAGTTATTCTTGATTTCATATTTTATTCCTACCTCATTATGAATAACGTGCGGAGTGTTTAATACAACCCGGCAGTTGTTCGTTGATTTTATATTTTATTTCATTCTTATTTGTGAATAGCGTGCTCAGTGCTTGATAGAACAAGGCAGTTATTCTTGATTTTATATTTTATTCCTATCTTATTTTGAATAACGTGCTGATTGTTTAATACAACCAGGCAGTTATTCTTGATTTCATATTTTATTCCTACATCATTATGAATAACGGGCGGAGTGTTTAATACAACCCGGCAGTTGTTCGTTGATTTTATATTTTATTTCATTCTTATTTGTGAATAGCGTGCTAAGTGCTTAATACAACCAGGCAGTTATTCTTGATTTTATATTTCATTCCTATCTTATTTTGTATATCGTGCTGTGTGCTTAATACAACCAGGCAGTTATTATTTTATATTATATTTTATTCCATTCCTATTTTGAAAAACGTGCTCAGTGTTTAATACAACCCGGCAGTTGTTCGTTGATTTTATATTTTATTTCATTCTTATTTGTGAATAGCGTGCTAAGTGCTTAATACAACCAGGCAGTTATTCTTGATTTTATATTTCATTCCTATCTTATTTTGTATATCGTGCTGTGTGCTTAATACAACCAGGAAGTTATTATTTTATATTATATTTTATTCCTATCTTATTTTGAATAACGTGCGGAGTGGTTAATAAAACCCGGCAGTTATATTTGATTTTATATTTTATTCCTTACCTATTTTGAATAACGAGCTGAGTCTTTAATACAACCAGGCAGTTATTCTTGATTTCATATTTTATTTCAATCTTATTTTGAATAACGTGATGAGTGTTTAATACAACCAGGCAGTTATTCTCGATTTTACTTCAATTTTGTTTTGTATAAAGTGCTGAGTGTTTAATACAACTAGGCAGTTATTATTTTATATTATATTTTATTCCTATCTTATTTTGAATAACGTGATGAGTGTTTAATACAACCAGGCAGTTATTCTTGATTTTATATTTTATTCCTTACCTATTTTGAATAACGTGCTGAGTGTTTAATACAACCAGGCAGTTATTCTTGATTTCATATTTTATTTCAATCTTATTTTGAATAGCGTGCTAAGTGTTTAATACAACCAGGCAGTTATTCTTGATTTCATATTTTATTTCAATCTTATTTTGAATAACGTGATGAGTGTTTAATACAACCAGGCAGTTATTCTTGATTTTACTTCAATTTTGTTTTGTATAAAGTGCTGAGTGTTTAATACAACTAGGCAGTTATTCTTGATTTTATATTTTATTCCTATCTTATTTTGAATAACGTGCTGAGTGTTTAATACAACCAGGAAGTTATTCTTGATTTTATATTTTATTCCTTACCTATTTTGAATAACGTGCTGAGTGTTTAATACAACCAGGCAGTTATTCTTGATTTTTTATTATATTCCTATTATATTTTGAATAACGTGTTGGGGGCTTAATACAACCAGGAAGTTATTCTTGATTTCATATTTTATTCCTACCTCATTATGAATAACGTGCGGAGTGTTTAATACAACCCGGCAGTTATTCTTGATTTTATATTTTATTCCTTACCTATTTTGAATAGCGTGCTGAGTGTTTAATACAACCAGGAAGTTATTCTTGACTTTTTATTATATTCCTATTATATTTTGAATCACGTGTTGGGGGCTTAATACAACCAGGAAGTTATTCTTTATTTCATATTTTATTCTTACCTCATTATGAATAACGTGCGGAGTGTTTAATACAACCCGGCAGTTGTTCGTTGATTTTATATTTTATTTCATTCTTATTTGTGAATAGCGTGCTAAGTGCTTAATACAACCAGGCAGTTATTCTTGATTTTATATTTTATTCCTTACCTATTTTGAATAACGTGCTGAGTGTTTAATACAACCAGGCAGTTATTCTTGATTTTTTATTATATTCCTATTATATTTTGAATAACGTGTTGGGGGCTTAATACAACCAGGAAGTTATTCTTGATTTTATATTTTATTCCTACCTCATTATGAATAACGTGCGGAGTGCTTAATACAACCCGGCAGTTGTTCGTTGATTTTATATTTTATTTCATTCTTATTTGTGAATAGCGTGCTAAGTGCTTAATACAACCAGGCAGTTATTCTTGATTTTATATTTCATTCCTATCTTATTTTGTATATCGTGCTGTGTGCTTAATACAACCAGGCAGTTATTATTTTATATTATATTTTATTCCTATCTTATTTTGAATAACGTGCGGAGTGGTTAATAAAACCCGGCAGTTATATTTGATTTTACTTCAATTTTGTTTTGAATAAAGTGCTCAGTGTTTAATACAACCAGGCAGTTATGCTTGATTCTATATTTTATTCCAATCTTATTTTGAATAACGTGATGAGTGTTTAATGCAGCCAGGCAGTTATTCTTGATTTCACATATTATTTCAATCTTATTTTGAATAACGTGATGAGTCTTTAATACAACCAGGCAGTTATTATTTTATATTATATTTTATTCCAATCCCATTTTGAATAACGTGATGAGTGTTTAATACAACCAGGCAGTTATTCTTGATTTTACTTCAATTTTGTTTTGAATAACGTGATGAGTGTTTAATACAACCAGGCAGTTATTCTTGATTTCACATCTTATTTCAATCTTATTTTGAATAACGTGATGAGTCTTTAATACAACCAGGCAGTTATTATTTTATATTATATTTTATTCCAATCCCATTTTGAATAACGTGATGAGTGTTTAATACAACCAGGCAGTTATTCTTGAATGTACTTCGAATTTGTTTTGAATAGCGTGCTAAGTGTTTAATACAACCAGGCAGTTATTCTTGATTTCATATTTTATTTCAATCTTATTTTGAATAACGTGATGAGTGTTTAATACAACCAGGCAGTTATTCTTGATTTTACTTCAATTTTGTTTTGCATAAAGTGCTGAGTGTTTAATACAACTAGGCAGTTATTCTTGATTTTATATTTTATTCCTATCTTATTTTGAATAACGTGCTGAGTGTTTAATACAACCAGGCAGTTATTCTTGATTTTATATTTTATTCCTTACCTATTTTGAATAACGTGCTGAGTGTTTAATACAACCATGCAGTTATTCTTGATTTTTTATTATATTCCTATTATATTTTGAATAACGTGCTGAGTGTTTAATACAACCAGGAAGTTATTCTTGATTTTATATTTTATTCCTACCTCATTATGAATAACGTGCGGAGTGCTTAATACAACCCGGCAGTTGTTCGTTGATTTTATATTTTATTTCATTCTTATTTGTGAATAGCGTGCTAAGTGCTTAATACAACCAGGCAGTTATTCTTGATTTTATATTTTATTCCTATCTTATTTTGAATATCGTGCTGTGTGCTTAATACAACCAGGCAGTTATTCTTGATTTTATATTTTATTCCTTACCTATTTTGAATAACGTGCTGAGTGTTTAATACAACCAGGCAGTTATTCTTGATTTTTTATTATATTCCTATTATATTTTGAATAACGTGTTGGGGGCTTAATACAACCAGGAAGTTATTCTTGATTTCATATTTTATTCCTACCTCATTATGAATAACGTGCGGAGTGTTTAATACAACCCGGCAGTTGTTCGTTGATTTTATATTTTATTTCATTCTTATTTGTGAATAGCGTGCTAAGTGCTTAATACAACCAGGCAGTTATTCTTGATTTCATATCTTATTTCAATCTTATTTTGAATAACGTGATGAGTCTTTAATACAACCAGGCAGTTATTCTTGATTTTATATTTTATTCCTTACCTATTTTGAATAACGTGATGAGTGTTTAATACAACCAGGCAGTTATTCTTGAATGTACTTCGAATTTGTTTTGAATAGCGTGCTAAGTGTTTAATACAACCAGGCAGTTATTCTTGATTTCATATTTTATTTCAATCTTATTTTGAATAACGTGATGAGTGTTTAATACAACCAGGCAGTTATTCTTGATTTTATATTTTATTCCTTACCTATTTTGAATAACGTGCTGAGTGTTTAATACAACCATGCAGTTATTCTTGATTTTTTATTATATTCCTATTATATTTTGAATAACGTGTTGGGGGCTTAATACAACCAGGAAGTTATTCTTGATTTTATATTTTATTCCTACCTCATTATGAATAACGTGCGGAGTGCTTAATACAACCCGGCAGTTGTTCGTTGATTTTATATTTTATTTCATTCTTATTTGTGAATAGCGTGCTAAGTGCTTAATACAACCAGGCAGTTATTCTTGATTTTATATTTCATTCCTATCTTATTTTGTATATCGTGCTGTGTGCTTAATACAACCAGGCAGTTATTATTTTATATTATATTTTATTCCTATCTTATTTTGAATAACGTGCGGAGTGGTTAATAAAACCCGGCAGTTATATTTGATTTTACTTCAATTTTGTTTTGAATAAAGTGCTGAGTGTTTAATACAACCAGGCAGTTATGCTTGATTCTATATTTTATTCCAATCTTATTTTGAATAACGTGATGAGTGTTTAATGCAACCAGGCAGTTATTCTTGATTTCACATCTTATTTCAATCTTATTTTGAATAACGTGATGAGTCTTTAATACAACCAGGCAGTTATTATTTTATATTATATTTTATTCCAATCCCATTTTGAATAACGTGATGAGTGTTTAATACAACCAGGCAGTTATTCTTGATTTTACTTCAATTTTGTTTTGAATAACGTGATGAGTGTTTAATACAACCAGGCAGTTATTCTTGATTTCACATCTTATTTCAATCTTATTTTGAATAACGTGATGAGTCTTTAATACAACCAGGCAGTTATTATTTTATATTATATTTTATTCCAATCCCATTTTGAATAACGTGATGAGTGTTTAATACAACCAGGCAGTTATTCTTGAATGTACTTCGAATTTGTTTTGAATAGCGTGCTAAGTGTTTAATACAACCAGGCAGTTATTCTTGATTTCATATTTTATTTCAATCTTATTTTGAATAACGTGATGAGTGTTTAATACAACCAGGCAGTTATTCTTGATTTTATATTTTATTCCTTACCTATTTTGAATAACGTGCTGAGTGTTTAATACAACCAGGCAGTTATTCTTGATTTTTTATTATATTCCTATTATATTTTGAATAACGTGTTGGGGGCTTAATACAACCAGGAAGTTATTCTTGATTTTATATTTTATTCCTACCTCATTATGAATAACGTGCGGAGTGCTTAATACAACCCGGCAGTTGTTCGTTGATTTTATATTTTATTTCATTCTTATTTGTGAATAGCGTGCTAAGTGCTTAATACAACCAGGCAGTTATTCTTGATTTTTTATTATATTCCTACCTCATTTTGAATATCGTGCTGTGTGCTTAATACAACCAGAGCAGTTATAATTTTATATTATATTTTATTCCAATCCTATTTTGAAAAACGTGCTCAGTGTTTAATACAACCCGGCAGTTGTTCGTTGATTTTATATTTTATTTCATTCTTATTTGTGAATAGCGTGCTAAGTGCTTAATACAACCAGACAGTTATTCTTGATTTTATATTTTATTCCTATCTTATTTTGAATATCGTGCTGTGTGCTTAATACAGCCAGGCAGTTATTATTTTATATTATATTTTATTCCTATCCAATTGTGAATAACGTGATGAGTGTTTAATACAACCAGGCAGTTATTCTTGAATGTACTTCGATTTTGTTTTGAATAGCGTGCTAAGTGTTTAATACAACCAGGCAGTTATTCTTGATTTCATATTTTATTTCAATCTTATTTTGAATAACGTGATGAGTGTTTAATACAACCAGGCAGTTACTCTTGATTTTACTTCAATTTTGTTTTGTATAAAGTGCTGAGTGTTTAATACAACCCGGCAGTTGTTCGTTGATTTTATATTTTATTTCATTCTTATTTGTGAATAGCGTGCTAAGTGCTTAATACAACCAGGCAGTTATTCTTGATTTTATATTTTATTCCTATCTTATTTTGAATATCGTGCTGTGTGCTTAATACAACCAGGCAGTTATAATTTTATATTATATTTTATTCCAATCCTATTTTTGAAAAACGTGCTCAGTGTTTAATACAACCCGGCAGTTGTTCGTTGATTTTATATTTTATTTCATTCTTATTTGTGAATAGCGTGCTAAGTGCTTAATACAACCAGGCAGTTATTCTTGATTTTATATTTTATTCCTATCTTATTTTGAATATCGTGCTGTGTGTTTAATACAACCAGGCAGTTATTCTTGATTTTATATTTTATTCCTTACCTATTTTGAATAACGTGCTGAGTGTTTAATACAACCAGGCAGTTATTCTTGACTTTTTATTATATTCCTCTTATATTTTGAATATCGTGCTTAGTGTTTAATACAACCCGGCAGTTGTTCGTTGATTTTATATTTTATTTCATTCTTATTTGTGAATAGCGTGCTCAGTGCTTGATAGAACAAGGCAGTTATTCTTGATTTTATATTTTATTCCTATCTTATTTTGAATAACGTGCTGAGTGTTTAATACAACCAGGCAGTTATTCTTGATTTTATATTTTATTCCTTACCTATTTTGAATAACGTGCTGAGTGTTTAATACAACCAGGCAGTTATTCTTGATTTTTTATTATATTCCTATTATATTTTGAATCACGTGTTGGGGGCTTAATACAACCAGGAAGTTATTCTTTATTTCATATTTTATTCTTACCTCATTATGAATAACGGGCGGAGTGTTTAAAACAACCCGGCAGTTGTTCGTTGATCTTATATTTTATTTCATTCTTATTTGTGAATAGCGTGCTCAGTGCTTGATAGAACAAGGCAGTTATTCTTGATTTTATATTTTATTCCTATCTTATTTTGAATAACGTGCTGAGTGTTTAATACAACCAGGCAGTTATTCTTGACTTTTTATTATATTCCTATTATATTTTGAATAGCGTGCTAAGTGTTTAATACAACCCGGCAGTTGTTCGGTGAATTTATATTTTATTTCATTCTTATTTGTGAATAGCGTGCTAAGTGCTTAATACAACCAGGCAGATATTCTTGATTTTATATTTTATTCCTATCTTATTTTGAATATCGTTCTGTGTGTTTAATACAACCAGGCAGTTATTCTTGATTTTATATTTTATTCCTTACCTACTTTGAATAACGTGCTGAGTGTTTAATACAACCAGGCAGTTATTCTTGACTTTTTATTATAGTCCTATTATATTTTGAATAGCGTTCTAAGTGTTTAATACAACCCGGCGGTTGTTCGTTGATTTTATATTTTATTTCATTCTTATTTGTGAATAGCGTGCTAAGTGCTTAATACAACCAGGCAGTTATTCTTGATTTTATATTTTATTCCTATCTTATTTTGAATAGCGTGCTAAGTGTTTAATACAACCAGGCAGTTATTATTTTATATTATATTTTATTCCATTCCTATTTTGAAAAACGTGCTGAGTGTTTAATACAACCAGGCAGTTATTCTTGATTTTTTATTATATTCCTATTATATTTTGAATCACGTGTTGGGGGCTTAATACAACCAGGAAGTTATTCTTTATTTCATATTTTATTCTTACCTCATTATGAATAACGGGCGGAGTGTTTAAAACAACCCGGCAGTTGTTCGTTGATTTTATATTTTATTCCTATCTTATTTTGAATATCGTGCTGTGTGCTTAATACAACCAGGCAGTTATTATTTTATATTATATTTTATTCCTATCTTATTTTGAATATCGTGCTGTGTGCTTAATACAACCAGGCAGTTATTCTTGATTTTATATTTTATTCCTATCTTATTTTGAATATCGTGCTGTGTGCTTAATACAGCCAGGCAGTTATTATTTTATATTATATTTTATTCCTATCCAATTTTGAATAACGTGATGAGTGTTTAATACAACCAGGCAGGTATTCTTGAATGTACTTCGATTTTGTTTTGAATAGCGTGCTAAGTGTTTAATACAACCAGGCAGTTATTCTTGATTTCATATTTTATTTCAATCTTATTTTGAATAACGTGATGAGTGTTTAATACAACCAGGCAGTTATTCTTGATTTTACTTCAATTTTGTTTTGTATAAAGTGCTGAGTGTTTAATACAACTAGGCAGTTATTCTTGATTTTATATTTTATTCCTATCTTATTTTGAATAACGTGCTGAGTGTTTAATACAACCAGGCAGTTATTCTTGATTTTATATTTTATTCCTTACCTATTTTGAATAACGTGCTGAGTGTTTAATACAACCAGGCAGTTATTCTTGATTTTATATTTTATTCCTTACCTATTTTGAATAACGTGCTGAGTGTTTAATACAACCAGGCAGTTATTCTTGATTTTTTATTATATTCCTGTAATATTTTGAATAACGTGTTGGGGGCTTAATACAACCAGGAAGTTATTCTTGATTTCATATTTTATTCCTACCTCATTATGAATAACGTGCGGAGTGTTTAATACAACCCGGCAGTTGTTCGTTGATTTTATATTTTATTTCATTCTTATTTGTGAATAGCGTGCTAAGTGCTTAATACAACCAGGCAGTTATTCTTGATTTTATATTTTATTCCTATCTTATTTTGAATATCGTGCTGTGTGCTTAATACAACCAGGCAGTTATTATTTTATATTATATTTTATTCCAATCCTATTTTGAAAAACGTGCTCAGTGTTTAATACAACCAGGCAGTTATTCTTGATTTTACTTCAATTTTGTTTTGAATAACGTGCTGAGTGTTTAATACAACCAGTCAGTTATTCTTGATTTTATATTTTATTCCTATCCTATTTTGAATAGCGTGCTAAGTGTTTAATACAACCCGGCAGTTGTTCGTTGATTTTATATTTTATTTCATTCTTATTTGTGAATAGCGTGCTAAGTGCTTAATACAACCAGGCAGTTATTCTTGATTTTATATTTTATTCCTTACCTATTTTGAATAACGTGCTGAGTGTTTAATACAACCAGGCAGTTATTCTTGATTTTTTATTATATTCCTATTATATTTTGAATAACGTGTTGGGGGCTTAATACAACCAGGAAGTTATTCTTGATTTTATATTTTATTCCTATCTTATTTTGAATAACGTGCTGATTGTTTAATACAACCAGGCAGTTATTCTTGATTTCATATTTTATTCCTACCTCATTATGAATAACGTGCGGAATGTTTAATACAACCCGGCAGTTGTTCGTTGATTTTATATTTTATTCCTATCTTATTTTGAATATCGTGCTGTGTGCTTAATACAACCAGGCAGTTATTATTTTATATTATATTTTATTACAATCATAATTTGAAAAAACAGATCAGTCTTTAAAACAACCCGGCAGTTTTTCGTTGAATTTATATTTTATTTCATTCTTATTTGTGAATAGCGTGCTAAGTGCTTAATACAACCAGGCAGATATTCTTGATTTTATATTTTATTCCTATCTTATTTTGAATATCGTTCTGTGTGTTTAATACAACCAGGCAGTTATTCTTGATTTTATATTTTATTCCTTACCTATTTTGAATAACGTGCTGAGTGTTTAATACAACCAGGCAGTTATTCTTGACTTTTTATTATAGTCCTATTATATTTTGAATAGCGTTCTAAGTGTTTAATACAACCCGGCAGTTGTTCGTTGATTTTATATTTTATTTCATTCTTATTTGTGAATAGAGTGCTAAGTGCTTAATACAACCAGGCAGTTATTCTTGATTTTTTATTATATTCCTATCTTATTTTTAATATCGTGCTGTGTGTATTATACAACCAGGCAGTTATTCTTTATTTTCTATTTTATTCCGTACCTATTTTGAATAACGTGCTGAGTGTTTAATACAACCAGGCAGTTATTCTTGATTTTTTATTATATTCCTATTATATTTTGAATCACGTGTTGGGGGCTTAATACAACCAGGAAGTTATTCTTTATTTCATATTTTATTCTTACCTCATTATGAATAACGGGCGGAGTGTTTAAAACAACCCGGCAGTTGTTCGTTGATTTTATATTTTATTCCTATCTTATTTTGAATATCGTGCTGTGTGCTTAATACAACCAGGCAGTTATTATTTTATATTATATTTTATTCCTATCTTATTTTGAATATCGTGCTGTGTGCTTAATACAACCAGGCAGTTATTCTTGATTTTATATTTTATTCCTATCTTATTTTGAATATCGTGCTGTGTGCTTAATACAACCAGGCAGTTATTATTTTATATTATATTTTATTCCTATCCAATTTTGAATAACGTGATGAGTGTTTAATACAACCAGGCAGGTATTCTTGAATGTACTTCGATTTTGTTTTGAATAGCGTGCTAAGTGTTTAATACAACCAGGCAGTTATTCTTGATTTCATATTTTATTTCAATCTTATTTTGAATAACGTGATGAGTGTTTAATACAACCAGGCAGTTATTCTTGATTTTACTTCAATTTTGTTTTTGTATAAAGTGCTGAGTGTTTAATACAACTACGCAGTTATTCTTGATTTTAAATTTTATTCCTATCTTATTTTGAATAACGTGCTGAGTGTTTAATACAACCAGGCAGTTATTCTTGATTTTATATTTTATTCCTTACCTATTTTGAATAACGTGCTGAGTGTTTAATACAACCAGGCAGTTATTCTTGATTTTATATTTTATTCCTTACCTATTTTGAATAACGTGCTGAGTGTTTAATACAACCAGGCAGTTATTCTTGATTTTTTATTATATTCCTGTAATATTTTGAATAACGTGTTGGGGGCTTAATACAACCAGGAAGTTATTCTTGATTTCATATTTTATTCCTACCTCATTATGAATAACGTGCGGAGTGTTTATTACACCCCGGCAGTTGTTCGTTGATTTTTTTTTTTATTTCATTCTTATTTGTGAATAGCGTGCTAAGTGCTTAATACAACCAGGCAGTTATTCTTGATTTTATATTTTATTCCTATCTTATTTTGAATATCGTGCTGTGTGCTTAATACAACCAGGCAGTTATAATTTTATATTATATTTTATTCCAATCCTATTTTGAAAAACGTGCTCAGTGTTTAATACAACCAGGCAGTTATTCTTGATTTTACTTCAATTTTGTTTTGAATAACGTGCTGAGTGTTTAATACAACCAGTCAGTTATTCTTGATTTTATATTTTATTCCTATCCTATTTTGAATAACGTGCTAAGTGTTTAATACAACCCGGCAGTTGTTCGTTGATTTTATATTTTATTTCATTCTTATTTGTGAATAGAGTGCTAAGTGCTTAATACAACCTGGCAGTTATTCTTGATTTTATATTTTATTCCTTACCTATTTTGAATAACGTGATGAGTGTTTAATACAACCAGGCAGTTATTCATTATTTTTTATTATATTACTATTATATTTTGAATAACATGTAGGGGGCTTAATAAAACCAGGCAGGTATTCTTGATTTTATATTTTATTCCTATCTTATCTTGAATATCGTGCTGATTGTTTAATACAACCAGGAAGTTATTCTTGATTTCATATTTTATTCCTACCTCATTATGAATAACGTGCGGAATGTTTAATACAACCCGGCAGTTGTTCGTTGATTTTATATTTTATTCCTATCTTATTTTGAATATCGTGCTGTGTGCTTAATACAACCAGGCAGTTATTATTTTATATTATATTTTATTCCATTCCTATTTTGAAAAACGTGCTCAGTTTTTAATACAACCCGGCAGTTTTTCGTTGATTTTATATTTTATTTCATTCTTATTTGTGAATAGCGTGCTAAGTGCTTAATACAACCAGGCAGTTATTCTTGATTTTATACTTCATTCCTATCTTATTTTGTATATCGTGCTGTGTGCTTGATACAACCAGGCAGTTATTATTTTATATTATATTTTATTCCTATCTTATTTTGAATAACGTGCGGAGTGGTTAATAAAACCCGGCAGTTATATTTGATTTTATATTTTATTCCTTACTTATTTTGAATAACGTGCAGAGTCTTTAATACAACCAGGCAGTTATTCTTGATTTCATATTTTATTTCAATCTTATTTTGAATAACGTGATGAGTGTTTAATACAACCAGGCAGTTATTCTTGATTTTACTTCAATTTTGTTTTGTATAAAGTGCTGAGTGTTTAATACAACTAGGCAGTTATTCTTGATTTTTATATTTTATTCCAATCTTATTTTGAATAACGTGATGAGTGTTTAATACAACCAGGCAGTTATTCTTGATTTTATATTTTGTTCCTTACCTATTTTGAATAACGTGCTGAGTGTTTAATACAACCAGGCAGTTATTCTTGATTTCATATTTTATTTCAATCTTATTTTGAATAGCGTGCTAAGTGTTTAATACAACCAGGCAGTTATTCTTGATTTCATATTTTATTTCAATCTTATTTTGAATAACGTGATGAGTGTTTAATACAACCAGGCAGTTATTCTTGATTTTACTTCAATTTTGTTTTGTATAAAGTGCTGAGTGTTTAATACAACTAGGCAGTTATTCTTGATTTTATATTTTATTCCTATCTTATTTTGAATAACGTGCTGAGTGTTTAATACAACCAGGCAGTTATTCTTCATTTTATACTTTATTCCTTACCTATTTTGAATAACGTGCTGAGTGTTTAATACAACCATGCAGTTATTCTTGATTTTTTATTATATTCCTATTATAATTTGAATAACGTGTTGGGGGCTTAATACAACCAGGAAGTTATTCTTGATTTTATATTTTATTCCTACCTCATTATGAATAACGTGCGGAGTGCTTAATACAACCCGGCAGTTGTTCGTTGATTTTATATTTTATTTCATTCTTATTTGTGAATAGCGTGCTAAGTGCTTAATACAACCAGGCAGTTATTCTTGATTTTATATTTTATTCCTATCTTATTTTGAATAAAGTGCTGTGTGCTTAATACAACCAGGCAGTTATTATTTTATATTATATTTTATTCCAATCCTATTTTGAAAAACGTGCTCAGTGTTTAATACAACCCGGCAGTTGTTCGTTGATTTTATATTTTATTTCATTCTTATTTGTGAATAGCGTGCTAAGTGCTTAATACAACCAGGCAGTTATTCTTGATTTTATATTTTATTCCTTACCTATTTTGAATAACGTGCTGAGTGTTTAATACAACCAGGCAGTTATTCTTGATTTTTTATTATATTCCTATTATATTTTGAATAACGTGTTGGGGGCTTAATACAACCAGGAAGTTATTCTTGATTTTATATTTTATTCCTACCTCATTATGAATAACGTGCTGAGTGTTTAATACAACCAGGCAGTTATTCTTGATTCTATATTTTATTCCAATCTTATTTTGAATAACGTGATGAGTGTTTAATGCAGCCAGGCAGTTATTCTTGATTTCACATCTTATTTCAATATTATATTGAATAACGTGATGAGTCTTTAATACAACCAGGCAGTTATTATTTTATATTATATTTTATTCCAATCCCATTTTGAATAACGTGATGAGTGTTTAATACAACCAGGCAGTTATTCTTGATTTTACTTCAATTTTGTTTTGAATAACGTGATGAGTGTTTAATACAACCAGGCAGTTATTCTTGATTTCACATCTTATTTCAATCTTATTTTGAATAACGTGATGAGTCTTTAATACAACCAGGCAGTTATTATTTTATATTATATTTTATTCCAATCCCATTTTGAATAACGTGATGAGTGTTTAATACAACCAGGCAGTTATTCTTGAATGTACTTCGAATTTGTTTTGAATAGCGTGCTAAGTGTTTAATACAACCAGGCAGTTATTCTTGATTTCATATTTTATTTCAATCTTATTTTGAATAACGTGATGAGTGTTTAATACAACCAGGCAGTTATTCTTGATTTTACTTCAATTTTGTTTTGTATAAAGTGCTGAGTGTTTAATACAACTAGGCAGTTATTCTTTATTTTATATTTTATTCCTATCTTATTTTGAATAACGTGCTGAGTGTTTAAAACAACCAGGCAGTTATTCTTGATTTTATATTTTATTCCTTACCTGTTTTGAATAACGTGCTGAGTGTTTAATACAACCATGCAGTTATTCTTGGTTTTCTATTATATTCCTATTATATTTTGAATAACGTGTTGGGGGCTTAATACAACCAGGAAGTTATTCTTGATTTTATATTTCATTCCTACCTCATTATGAATAACGTGCGGAGTGCTTAATACAACCCGGCAGTTGTTCGTTGATTTTATATTTTATTTCATTCTTATTTGTGAATAGCGTGCTAAGTGCTTAATACAACCAGGCAGTTATAATTTTATATTATATTTTATTCCAATCCTATTTTGAAAAACGTGCTCAGTGTTTAATACAACCCGGCAGTTGTTCGTTGATTTTATATTTTATTTCATTCTTATTTGTGAATAGCGTGCTAAGTGCTTAATACAACCAGGCAGTTATTCTTGATTTTATATTTTATTCCTATCTTATTTTGAATATCGTGCTGTGTGCTTAATACAGCCAGGCAGTTATTATTTTATATTATATTTTATTCTTATCCAATTTTGAATAACGTGATGAGTGTTTAATACAACCAGGCAGGTATTCTTGAATGTACTTCGATTTTGTTTTGAATAGCGTGCTAAGTGTTTAATACAACCAGGCAGTTATTCTTGATTTTATATTTTATTCCCATCTTATTTTGAATAACGTGCTGAGTGTTTAATACAACCAGGCAGTTATTCTTGATTTTACTTCAATTTTGTTTTGTATAAAGTGCTGAGTGTTTAATACAACCACGCAGTTATTCTTGATTTTATATTTTATTCCTATCTTATTTTGAATAACGTGCTGAGTGTTTAATACAACCAGGCAGTTATTCTTGATTTTATATTTTATTCCTTACCTGTTTTGAATAACGTGCTGTGTGCTTAATACAGCCAGGCAGTTAGTCTTGATTTTACTTCAATTTTGTTTTTGTATAAAGTGCTGAGTGCTTAATACAACATCGCAGTTATTCTTGATTTTATATTTTATTCCTATCTTATTTTGAATAACGTGCTGAGTGTTTAATACAACCAGGCAGTTATTCTTGAATGTACTTCGATTTTGTTTTGAATAGCGTGCTAAGTGTTTAATACAACCAGGCAGTTATTCTTGATTTCATATTTTATTTCAATCTTATTTTGAATAACGTGCTGAGTGTTTAATACAACCAGGCAGTTACTCTTGATTTTACTTCAATTTTGTTTTGTATAAAGTGCTGAGTGTTTAATACAACCACGCAGTTATTCTTGATTTTATATTTTATTCCTATCTTATTTTGAATAACGTGCTGAGTGTTTAATACAACCAGGCAGTTATTCTTGATTTTTTATTATATTCCTGTAATATTTTGAATAACGTGTTGGGGGCTTAATACAACCAGGAAGTTATTCTTGATTTCATATTTTATTCCTACCTCATTATGAATAACGTGCGGAGTGTTTAATGCAACCCGGCAGTTGTTCGTTGATTTTATATTTTATTTCATTCTTATTTGTGAATAGCGTGCTAAGTGCTTAATACAACCTGGCAGTTATTCTTGATTTTATATTTTATTCCTATCTTATTTTGAATATCGTGCTGTGTGCTTAATACAACCAGGCAGTTATAATTTTATATTATATTTTATTCCAATCCTATTTTGAAAAACGTGCTCAGTGTTTAATACAACCCGGCAGTTGTTCGTTGATTTTATATTTTATTTCATTCCTATTTGTGAATAGCGTGCTGAGTGTTTAATACAACCAGGCAGTTATAATTGATTTCATATTTTATATCAATCTTATTTTGAATAACGTGATGAGTGTTTAATACAACCAGGCAGTTATTCTTTATTTTACTTCAATTTTGTTTTGTATAAAGTGCTGAGTGTTTAATACAACTAGGCACTTATTCTTGATTTTATATTTTATTTCAATCTTATGTTGAGTAAGGTGCTGAGTGCTTAATACAACCAGGCAGTTATTATTTTATATTATATTTTATTCCTATCTTATTTTGAATAACGTGCGGAGTGGTTAATAAAACCCGGCAGTTATATTTGATTTTACTTCAATTTTGTTTTGAATAAAGTGCTGAGTGTTTAATACAACCAGGCAGTTATTCTTGATTTCATATTTTATTTCAATCTTATTTTGAATAACGTGATGAGTGTTTAATACAACCAGGCAGTTATTCTTGATTTTACTTCAATTTTGTTTTGTATAAAGTGCTGAGTGTTTAATACAACCAGGCAGTTATACGTGTAATTATATTTTATTCCTATCTTATTTTGAATAACGTGCTGAGTGTTTAATACAACCAGGCAGTTATTCTTGATTTTATATTTTATTCCTTACCTATTTTGAATAACGTGCTGAGTGTTTAATACAACCAGGCAGTTATTCTTGACTTTTTATTATATTCCTATTATATTTTGAATAACGTGTTGGGGGCTTAATACAACCAGGAAGTTATTCTTGATTTTATATTTTATTCCTACCTCATTATGAATAACGTGCGGAGTGCTTAATACAACCCGGCAGTTGTTCGTTGATTTTATATTTTATTTCATTCTTATTTGTGAATAGCGTGCTAAGTGCTTAATACATCAGGCAGTTATTCTTGATTTTATATTTTATTCCTATCTTATTTTGAATATCGTGCTGTGTGCTTAATACAACCAGGCAGTTATTATTTTATATTATATTTTATTCCTATCTTATTTTGAATAACGTGCGGAGTGGTTAATAAAACCCGGCAGTTGTTCGTTGATTTTATATTTTATTTCATTCTTATTTGTGAATAGCGTGCTAAGTGCTTAATACAACCAGGCAGTTATTCTTGATTTTATATTTTATTCCTATCTTATTTTGAATATCGTGCTGTGTGATTAATACAACCAGGCAGTTATTATTTTATATAATATTTAATTCATATACAATTTTGAATAAATTGATTATTTTTTAATAAAAACAGGCAGTTATTCTTGATTTTACTTCAATTTTATTTTGTATAAAGTTCTGAGTGTTTAATACAACCACGCAGTTATTCTTGATTTTATATTTTATTCCTATCTTATTTTGAATAACGTGCTGAGTGTTTAATACAACCAGGCAGTTATTCTTGATTTTATATTTTATTCCTTACCTATTTTGAATAACGTGCTGAGTGTTTAATACAACCAGGCAGTTATTCTTGATTTTTTATTATATTCCTGTTATATTTTGAATAACGTGTTGGGGGCGTGATAGAACCAGGAAGTTATTCTTGATTTCATATTTTATTCCTACCTCATTATGAATAACGTGCGGAGTGTTTAATACAACCCGGCAGTTGTTCGTTGATTTTATATTTTATTTCATTCTTATTTGTGAATAGCGTGCTAAGTGCTTAATACAACCTGGCAGTTATTCTTGATTTTATATTTTATTCCTATCTTATTTTGAATATCGTGCTGTGTGCTTAATACAACCAGGCAGTTATAATTTTATATTATATTTTATTCCAATCCTATTTTGTAAAACTTGCTCAGTGTTTAATACAACCCGGCAGTTGTTCGTTGATTTTATATTTTATTTCATTCTTATTTGTGAGTAGCGTGCCAAGTGCTTAATACAACCAGGCAGTTATTCTTGATTTTATATTTTATTCCTATCTTATTTTGAATATCGTGCTGTGTGCTTAATACAACCAGGCAGTTATTATTTTATATTATATTTTATTCCTATCTTATTTTGAATAACGTGCGGAGTGGTTAATAAAACCCGGCAGTTATATTTGATTTTACTTCAATTTTGTTTTGAATAAAGTGCTGAGTGTTTAATACAACCAGGCAGTTATTCTTGATTTTACTTCAATTTTGTTTTGAATAACGTGCTGAGTGTTTAATACAACCAGGCAGTTATTCTTGATTTTATGTTGTATTTCAATCTTATTTTTGAATAACGTGCTGAGTGTTTAATACAACCAGGCAGTTATTCTTGATTTTACTTCAATTTTGTTTTGTATAAAGTGCTGAGTGTTTAATACAACTAGGCAGTTATTCTTGATTTTATATTTTATTCCTATCTTATTTTGAATAACGTGATGAGTGTTTAATACAACCAGGCAGTTATTCTTGTTTTTATATTTTATTCCTTACCTATTTTGAATAACGTGCTGAGTGTTTAATACAACCAGGCAGTTATTCTTGATTTCATATTTTATTTCAATCTTATTTTGAATAGCGTGCTAAGTGTTTAATACAACCAGGCAGTTATTCTTGATTTTACTTCAATTTTGTTTTGTATAAAGTGCTGAGTGTTTAATACAACTAGGCAGTTATTCTTGATTTTATATTTTATTCCTATCTTATTTTGAATAACGTGATGAGTGTTTAATACAACCAGGCAGTCATTCTTGATTTTATATTTTATTCCTTACCTATTTTGAATAATGTGCTGAGTGTTTAATACAACCAGGCAGTTATTCTTGATTTCATATTTTATTTCAATCTTATTTTGAATAACGTGATGAGTGTTTAATACAACCAGGCAGTTATTCTTGATTTTACTTCAATTTTGTTTTGTATAAAGTGCTGAGTGTTTAATACAACTAGGCAGTTATTCTTGATTTTATATTTTATTCCTATCTTATTTTGAATAACGTGATGAGTGTTTAATACAACCAGGCAGTTATTCTTGATTTTATATTTTATTCCTTACCCATTTTGAATAACGTGCTGAGTGTTTAATACAACTAGGCAGTTATTCTTGATTTTATATTTTATTCCTATCTTATTTTGAATAACGTGATGAGTGTTTAATACAACCAGGCAGTTATTCTTGATTTTATATTTTATTCCTTACCTATTTTGAATAACGTGCTGAGTGTTTAATACAACCATGCAGTTATTCTTGATTTTTTATTATATTCCTATTATAATTTGAATAACGTGTTGGGGGCTTAATACAACCAGGAAGTTATTCTTGATTTTATATTTTATTCCTACCTCATTATGAATAACGTGCGGAGTGCTTAATACAACCCGGCAGTTGTTCGTTGATTTTATATTTTATTTCATTCTTATTTGTGAATAGCGTGCTAAGTGCTTAATACAACCAGGCAGTTATTCTTGATTTTATATTTTATTCCTATCTTATTTTGAATATCGTGCTGTGTGCTTAATACAACCAGGCAGTTATTATTTTATATTATATTTTATTCCTATCTTATTTTGAATAACGTGCGGAGTGGTTAATAAAACCCGGCAGTTATATTTGATTTTACTTCAATTTTGTTTTGAATAAAGTGCTGAGTGTTTAATACAACCAGGCAGTTATTCTTGATTTTACTTCAATTTTGTTTTGAATAACGTGCTGAGTGTTTAATACAACCAGGCAGTTATTCTTGATTTTACTTCAATTTCGGTTTGAATAGCGTGCTAAGTGTTTAATACAACCAGGCAGTTATTCTTGATTTCATATTTTATTTCATTCTTATTTTGAATAACGTGATGAGTGTTTAATACAACCAGGCAGTTATTCTTGAATGTACTTCGAATTTGTTTTGAATAGCGTGCTAAGTGTTTAATACAACCAGGCAGTTATTCTTGATTTCATATTTTATTTCAATCTTATTTTGAATAACGTGATGAGTGTTTAATACAACCAGGCAGTTATTCTTGATTTTACTTCAATTTTGTTTTGTATAAAGTGCTGAGTGTTTAATACAACTAGGCAGTTATTCTTGATTTTATATTTTATTCCTATCTTATTTTGAATAACGTGCTGAGTGTTTAATACAACCAGGCAGTTATTCTTGATTTTATATTTTATTCCTTACCTATTTTGAATAACGTGCTGAGTGTTTAATACAACCAGGCAGTTATTCTTGATTTCATATTTTATTTCAATCTTATTTTGAATAGCGTGCTAAGTGTTTAATACAACCAGGCAGTTATTCTTGATTTCATATTTTATTTCAATCTTATTTTGAATAACGTGATGAGTGTTTAATACAACCAGGCAGTTATTCTTGATTTTACTTCAATTTTGTTTTGTATAAAGTGCTGAGTGTTTAATACAACTAGGCAGTTATTCTTGATTTTATATTTTATTCCTTACCTATTTTGAATAACGTGCTGAGTGTTTAATACAACCATGCAGTTATTCTTGATTTTTTATTATATTCCTATTATAATTTGAATAACGTGTTGGGGGCTTAATACAACCAGGAAGTTATTCTTGATTTTATATTTTATTCCTACCTCATTATGAATAACGTGCGGAGTGCTTAATACAACCCGGCAGTTGTTCGTTGATTTTATATTTTATTTCATTCTTATTTGTGAATAGCGTGCTAAGTGCTTAATACAATCAGGCAGTTATTCTTGATTTTATATTTTATTCCTATCTTATTTTGAATATCGTGCTGTGTGCTTAATACAACCAGGCAGTTATTATTTTATATTATATTTTATTCCTATCTTATTTTGAATAACGTGCGGAGTGGTTAATAAAACCCGGCAGTTGTTCGTTGATTTTATATTTTATTTCATTCTTATTTGTGAATAGCGTGCTAAGTGCTTAATACAACCAGGCAGTTATTCTTGATTTTATATTTTATTCCTATCTTATTTTGAATATCGTGCTGTGTGCTTAATACAACCAGGCAGTTATTATTTTATATTATATTTTATTCCTATCCAATTTTGAATAACGTGATGAGTGTTTAATACAACCAGGCAGTTATTCTTGATTTTACTTCAATTTTGTTTTGTATAAAGTGCTGAGTGTTTAATACAACTAGGCAGTTATTCTTGATTTTATATTTTATTTCAATCTTACTTTTGAATAACGTGCTGAGTGTTTAATACAACCAGGCAGTTATTCTTGATTTTAAATTTTATTCCTAACTTATTTTGAATAACGTGCTGAGTGTTTAATACAACCAGGCAGTTATTCTTGATTTTATATTTTATTCCTATCTTATTTTGAATAACGTGCTGAGTGTTTAATACAACCAGGCAGTTATTCTTGATTTTATATTTTATTCCTTACCTATTTTGAATAATGTGCTGAGTGTTTAATACAACCAGGCAGTTATTCTTGATTTTTTATTATATTCCTGTAATATTTTGAATAACGTGTTGGGGGCTTAATACAACCAGGAAGTTATTCTTGATTTCATATTTTATTCCTACCTCATTATGAATAACGTGCGGAGTGTTTAATACAACCCGGCAGTTGTTCGTTGATTTTATATTTTATTTCATTCTTATTTGTGAATAGCGTGCTAAGTGCTTAATACAACCAGGCAGTTATTCTTGATTTTATATTTTATTCCTATCTTATTTTGATTATCGTGCTTTGTGCTTAATACAACCAGTCAGTTATAATTTTATATTATATTTTATTCCAATCCTATTTTGAATAAAGTGCTCAGTGTTTAATACAACCAGGCAGTTATTCTTGATTTTACTTCAATTTTGTTTTGAATAACGTGCTGAGTGTTTAATACAACCAGTCAGTTATTCTTGATTTTATATTTTAGTCCTATCCTATTTTGAATAACGTGCTAAGTGTTTAATACAACCCGGCAGTTGTTCGTTGATTTTATATTTTATTTCATTCTTATTTGTGAATAGAGTGCTAAGTGCTTAATACAACCTGGCAGTTATTCTTGATTTTATATTTTATTCCTTACCTATTTTGAATAACGTGATGAGTGTTTAATACAACCAGGCAGTTATTCTTGATTTTTTATTATATTCCTATTATATTTTGAATAACGTGTTGGGGGCTTAATACAACCAGGAAGTTATTCTTGATTTTATATCTTATTCCTATCTTATTTTGAATAACGTGCTGATTGTTTAATACAACCAGGCAGTTATTCTTGATTTCATATTCTATTCCTACATCATTATGAATAACGGGCGGAGTGTTTAATACAACCCGGCAGTTTTTCGTTGATTTTATATTTTATTTCATTCTTATTTGTGAATAGCGTGCTAAGTGCTTAATACAACCAGGCAGTTATTCTTGATTTTATACTTCATTCCTATCTTATTTTGTATATCGTGCTGTGCGCTTAATACAACCAGGCAGTTATTATTTTATATTATATTTTATTCCTATCTTATTTTGAATAACGTGCGGAGTGGTTAATAAAACCCGGCAGTTATATTTGATTTTATATTTTATTCCTTACTTATTTTGAATAACGTGCAGAGTCTTTAATACAACCAGGCAGTTATTCTTGATTTCATATTTTATTTCAATCTTATTTTGAATAACGTGATGAGTGTTTAATACAACCAGGCAGTTATTCTTGATTTTACTTCAATTTTGTTTTGTATAAAGTGCTGAGTGTTTAATACAACTAGGCAGTTATTCTTGATTTTATATTTTATTCCTATCTTATTTTGAATAACGTGATGAGTGTTTAATACAACCAGGCAGTTATTCTTGATTTTATATTTTGTTCCTTACCTATTTTGAATAACGTGCTGAGTGTTTAATACAACCAGGCAGTTATTCTTGATTTCATATTTTATTTCAATCTTATTTTGAATAGCGTGCTAAGTGTTTAATACAACCAGGCAGTTATTCTTGATTTCATGTTTTATTTCAATCTTATTTTGAATAACGTGATGAGTGTTTAATACAACCAGGCAGTTATTCTTGATTTTACTTCAATTTTGTTTTGTATAAAGTGCTGAGTGTTTAATACAACTAGGCAGTTATTCTTGATTTTATATTTTATTCCTATCTTATTTTGAATAACGTGCTGAGTGTTTAATACAACCAGGCAGTTATTCTTCATTTTATACTTTATTCCTTACCCATTTTGAATAACGTGCTGAGTGTTTAATACAACCATGCAGTTATTCTTGATTTTTTATTATATTCCTATTATAATTTGAATAACGTGTTGGGGGCTTAATACAACCAGGAAATTATTCTTGATTTTATATTTTATTCCTACCTCATTATGAATAACGTGCGGAGTGCTTAATACAACCCGGCAGTTGTTCGTTGATTTTATATTTTATTTCATTCTTATTTGTGAATAGCGTGCTAAGTGCTTAATACAACCAGGCAGTTATTCTTGATTTTATATTTTATTCCTATCTTATTTTGAATATATTGCTGTGTGCTTAATACAACCAGGAAGTTATAATTTTATATTATATTTTCTTCCAATCCTATTTTTGAAAAACGTGCTCAGTGTTTAATACAACCCGGCAGTTGTTCGTTGATTTTATATTTTATTTCATTCTTATTTGTGAATAGCGTGCTAAGTGCTTAATACAACCAGGCAGTTATTCTTGATTTTATATTTTATTCCTTACCTATTTTGAATAACGTGCTGAGTGTTTAATACAACAATGCAGTTATTCTTGATTTTTTATTATATTCCTATTATATTTTGAATAACGTGTTGGGGGCTTAATACAACCAGGAATTTATTCTTGATTTTATATTTTATTCCTACCTCATTATGAATAACGTGCGGAGTGCTTAATACTACCAGGCAGTTATGCTTGATTCTATATTTTATTCCAATCTTATTTTGAATAACGTGATGAGTGTTTAATGCAACCAGGCAGTTATTCTTGATTTCACATCTTATTTCAATCTTATATTGAATAACGTGATGAGTCTTTAATACAACCAGGCAGTTATTATTTTATATTATATTTTATTCCAATCCCATTTTGAATAACGTGATGAGTGTTTAATACAACCAGGCAGTTATTCTTGATTTTACTTCAATTTTGTTTTGAATAACGTGATGAGTGTTTAATACAACCAGGCAGTTATTCTTGATTTCACATCTTATTTCAATCTTATTTTGAATAACGTGATGAGTCTTTAATACAACCAGGCAGTTATTATTTTATATTATATTTTATTCCAATCCCATTTTGAATAACGTGATGAGTGTTTAATACAACCAGGCAGTTATTCTTGAATGTACTTCGAATTTGTTTTGAATAGCGTGCTAAGTGTTTAATACAACCAGGCAGTTATTCTTGATTTCATATTTTATTTCATTCTTATTTGTGAATAGCGTGCTAAGTGCTTAATACAACCAGGCAGTTATTCTTGATTTTACTTCAATTTTGTTTTGTATAAAGTGCTGAGTGTTTAATACAACCACGCAGTTATTCTTGATTTTATATTTTATTCCTATTCTTATTTTGAATAACGTGCTGAGTGTTTAATACAACCAGGCAGTTATTCTTGATTTTATATTTTATTCCTTACCTGTTTTGAATAACGTGCTGAGTGTTTAATACAACCATGCAGTTATTCTTGGTTTTCTATTATATTCCTATTATATTTTGAATAACGTGTTGGGGGCTTAATACAACCAGGAAGTTATTCTTGATTTTATATTTTATTCCTACCTCATTATGAATAACGTGCGGAGTGCTTAATACAACCCGGCAGTTGTTCGTTGATTTTATATTTTATTTCATTCTTATTTGTGAATAGCGTGCTAAGTGCTTAATACAACCAGGCAGTTATTATTTTATATTATATTTTATTCCAATCCTATTTTGAAAAACGTGCTCAGTGTTTAATACAACCCGGCAGTTGTTCGTTGATTTTATATTTTATTTCATTCTTATTTGTGAATAGCGTGCTAAGTGCTTAATACAACCAGGCAGTTATTCTTGATTTTATATTTTATTCCTATCTTATTTTGAATATCGTGCTGTGTGCTTAATACAACCAGGCAGTTATTATTTTATATTATATTTTATTCCTATCCAATTTTGAATAACGTGATGAGTGTTTAATACAACCAGGCAGGTATTCTTGAATGTACTTCGATTTTGTTTTGAATAGCGTGCTAAGTGTTTAATACAACCAGGCAGTTATTCTTGATTTTATATTTTATTCCCATCTTATTTTGAATAACGTGCTGAGTGTTTAATACAACCAGGCAGTTACTCTTGATTTTAATTCAATTTTGTTTTGTATAAAGTGCTGAGTGTTTAATACAACCACGCAGTTATTCTTGATTTTATATTTTATTCCTATCTTATTTTGAATAACGTGCTGAGTGTTTAATACAACCAGGCAGTTATTCTTGATTTTATATTTTATTCCTTACCTATTTTGAATAACGTGCTGAGTGTTTAATACAACCAGGCAGTTATTCTTGATTTTTTATTATATTCCTGTAATATTTTGAATAACGTGTTGGGGGCTTAATACAACCAGGAAGTTATTCTTGATTTCATATTTTATTCCTACCTCATTATGAATAACGTGCGGAGTGTTTAATGCAACCCGGCAGTTGTTCGTTGATTTTATATTTTATTTCATTCTTATTTGTGAATAGCGTGCTAAGTGCTTAATACAACCTGGCAGTTATTCTTGATTTTACATTTTTATTCCTATCTTATTTTGAATATCGTGCTGTGTGCTTAATACAACCAGGCAGTTATAATTTTATATTATATTTTATTCCAATCCTATTTTGAAAAACGTGCTCAGTGTTTAATACAACCCGGCAGTTGTTCGTTGATTTTATATTTTATTTCATTCTTATTTGTGAATAGCGTGCTGAGTGTTTAATACAACCAGGCAGTTATTCTTGATTTCATATTTTATTTCAATCTTATTTTGAATAACGTGATGAGTGTTTAATACAACCAGGCAGTTATTCTTGATTTTACTTCAATTTTGTTTTGTATAAAGTGCTGAGTGTTTAATACAACTAGGCAGTTATTCTTGATTTTATATTTTATTCCTATCTTATTTTGAATAACGTGCTGAGTGTTTAATACAACCAGGCAGTTATTCTTGATTTTACTTCAATTTTGTTTTGTATAAAGTGCTGAGTGTTTAATACAACTAGGCAGTTATTCTTGATTTTATATTTTATTCCTATCTTATTTTGAATAACGTGCGGAGTGGTTTAAAAAACCCGGCAGTTATATTTGATTTTACTTCAATTTTGTTTTGAATAAAGTGCTGAGTGTCTAATACAACCAGGCAGTTATTCTTGATTTTATATTTTATTTCATTCTTATTTTGAATAACGTGATGAGTGTTTAATACAAACCAGGCAGTTATTCTTGATTTTACTTCAATTTTGTTTTGTATAAAGTGCTGAGTGTTTAATACAACTAGGCAGTTATTCTTGATTTTATATTTTATTCCTATCTTATTTTGAATAACGTGCTGAGTGTTTAATACAACCAGGCAGTTATTCTTGATTTTATATTTTATTCCTTACCTATTTTGAATAACGTGCTGAGTGTTTAATACAACCAGGCAGTTATTCTTGATTTTTTATTATATTCCTATTATATTTTGAATAACGTGTTGGGGGCTTAATACAACCAGGAAGTTATTCTTGATTTCATATTTTATTCCTACCTCATTATGAATAACGGGCGGAGTGTTTAATACAACCCGGCGGTTGTTCGTTGATTTTATATTTTATTTCATTCTTATTTGTGAATAGCGTGCTAAGTGCTTAATACATCAGGCAGTTATTCTTGATTTTATATTTTATTCCTATCTTATTTTGAATATCGTGCTGTGTGCTTAATACAACCAGGCAGTTATTATTTTATATTATATTTTATTCCTATCTTATTTTGAATAACGTGCGGAGTGGTTAATAAAACCCGGCAGTTGTTCGTTGATTTTATATTTTATTTCATTCTTATTTGTGAATAGCGTGCTAAGTGCTTAATACAACCAGGCAGTTATTCTTGATTTTATATTTTATTCCTATCTTATTTTGAATATCGTGCTGTGTGCTTAATACAGCCAGGCAGTTATTATTTTATATTATATTTTATTCCTATCCAATTTTGAATAACGTGATGAGTTTTTAATACAACCAGGCAGTTATTCTTGATTTTACTTCAATTTTATTTTGTATAAAGTTCTGAGTGTTTAATACAACCACGCAGTTATTCTTGATTTTATAATTTATTCCTATCTTATTTTGAATAACGTGCTGAGTGTTTAATACAACCAGGCAGTTATTCTTGATTTTATATTTTATTCCTTACCTATTTTGAATAACGTGCTGAGTGTTTAATACAACCAGGCAGTTATTCTTGATTTTTTATTATATTCCTGTAATATTTTGAATAACGTGTTGGGGGCTTGATACAACCAGGAAATTATTCTTGATTTCATATTTTATTCCTACCTCATTATGAATAACGTGCGGAGTGTTTAATACAACCCGGCAGTTGTTCGTTGATTTTATATTTTATTTCATTCTTATTTGTGAATAGCGTGCTAAGTGCTTAATACAACCTGGCAGTTATTCTTGATTTTATATTTTATTCCTATCTTATTTTGAATATCGTGCTGTGTGCTTAATACAACCAGGCAGTTATAATTTTATATTATATTTTATTCCAATCCTATTTTGAAAAACGTGCTCAGTGTTTAATACAACCCGGCAGTTATTCGTTGATTTTATATTTTATTCCTTACCTATTTTGAATAACGTGCTGAGTGTTTAATACAACCAGGCAGTTATTCTTGATTTTTTATTATATTCCTGTAATATTTTGAATAACGTGTTGGGGGCTTAATACAACCAGGAAGTTATTCTTGATTTCATATTTTATTCCTACCTCATTATGAATAACGTGCGGAGTGTTTAATACAACCCGGCAGTTGTTCGTTGATTTTATATTTTATTTCATTCTTATTTGTGAATAGCGTGCTAAGTGCTTAATACAACCAGGCAGTTATTCTTGATTTTATATTTTATTCCTTACCTATTTTGAATAACGTGCTGAGTGTTTAATACAACCAGGCAGTTATTCTTGATTTCATATTTTATTTCAATCTTATTTTGAATAGCGTGCTAAGTGTTTAATACAACCAGGCAGTTATTCTTGATTTTACTTCAATTTTGTTTTGTATAAAGTGCTGAGTGTTTAATACAACTAGGCAGTTATTCTTGATTTTATATTTTATTCCTATCTTATTTTGAATAACGTGATGAGTGTTTAATACAACCGGGCAGTCATTCTTGATTTTATATTTTATTCCTTACCTATTTTGAATAACGTGCTGAGTGTTTAATACAACCAGGCAGTTATTCTTGATTTCATATTTTATTTCAATCTTATTTTGAATAACGTGATGAGTGTTTAATACAACCAGGCAGTTATTCTTGATTTTACTTCAATTTTGTTTTGTATAAAGTGCTGAGTGTTTAATACAACTAGGCAGTTATTCTTGATTTTATATTTTATTCCTATCTTATTTTGAATAACGTGATGAGTGTTTAATACAACCAGGCAGTTATTCTTGATTTTATATTTTATTCCTGACCTATTTTGAATAATGTGCTAAGTGTTTAATACAACCAGGCAGTTATTCTTGATTTTATATTATATTCCCATCTTATTTTGAATAACGTGATGAGTGTTTAATACAACCAGGCAGTTATTCTTGATTTTATATTTTATTCCTTACATATTTTGAATAACGTGCTGAGTGTTTAATACAACCATGCAGTTATTCTTGATTTTTTATTATATTCCTATTATAATTTGAATAACGTGTTGGGGGCTTAATACAACCAGGAAGTTATTCTTGATTTTATATTTTATTCCTACCTCATTATGAATAACGTGCGGAGTGCTTAATACAACCCGGCAGTTGTTCGTTGATTTTATATTTTATTTCATTCTTATTTGTGAATAGCGTGCTAAGTGCTTAATACAACCAGGCAGTTATTCTTGATTTTATATTTTATTCCTATCTTATTTTGAATATCGTGCTGTGTGCTTAATACAACCAGGCAGTTATTATTTTATATTATATTTTATTCCTATCTTATTTTGAATAACGTGCGGAGTGGTTAATAAAACCCGGCAGTTATATTTGATTTTACTTCAATTTTGTTTTGAATAAAGTGCTGAGTGTTTAATACAACCAGGCAGTTATTCTTGATTTTACTTCAATTTTGTTTTGAATAACGTGCTGAGTGTTTAATACAACCAGGCAGTTATTCTTGATTTTACTTCAATTTTGTTTTGAATAGCGTGCTAAGTGTTTAATACAACCAGGCAGTTATTCTTGATTTCATATCTTATTTCAATCTTATTTTGAATAACGTGATGAGTGTTTAATACAACCAGGCAGTTATTCTTGAATGTACTTCGAATTTGTTTTGAATAGCGTGCTAAGTGTTTAATACAACCAGGCAGTTATTCTTGATTTCATATTTTATTTCAATCTTATTTTGAATAACGTGATGAGTGTTTAATACAACCAGGCAGTTATTCTTGATTTTACTTCAATTTTGTTTTGTATAAAGTGCTGAGTGTTTAATACAACTAGGCAGTTATTCTTGATTTTCTATTTTATACTATCTTATTTTGAATAACGTGATGAGTGTTTAATACAACCAGGCAGTTATTCTTGATTTTACTTCAATTTTGTTTTGTATAACGTGCTGAGTGTTTAATACAACTAGGCAGTTATTCTTGATTTTATATTTTATTCCTTACCTATTTTGAATAACGTGCTGAGTGTTTAATACAACAATGCAGTTATTCTTGATTTTTTATTATATTCCTATTATATTTTGAATAACGTGTTGGGGCTTAATACAACCAGGAAGTTATTCTTGATTTCATATTTTATTCCTACCTCATTATGAATAACGTGCGGAGAGCTTAATACAACCCGGCAGTTGTTCGTTGATTTTATATTTTATTTCATTCTTATTTGTGAATAGCGTGCTAAGTGCTTAATACAATCAGGCAGTTATTCTTGATTTTATATTTTATTCCTATCTTATTTTGAATATCGTGCTGTGTGCTTAATACAACCAGGCAGTTATTATTTTATATTATATTTTATTCCTATCTTATTTTGAATAACGTGCGGAGTGGTTAATAAAACCCGGCAGTTGTTCGTTGATTTTATATTTTATTTCATTCTTATTTGTGAATAGCGTGCTAAGTGCTTAATACAACCAGGCAGTTATTCTTGATTTTATATTTTATTCCTATCTTATTTTGAATATCGTGCTGTGTGCTTAATACAACCAGGCAGTTATTATTTTATATTATATTTTATTCCTATCTTATTTTGAATAACGTGCTGAGTGTTTAATACAACCAGGCAGTTATTCTTGATTTTATATTTTATTCCTTACCTATTTTGAATAACGTGCTGAGTGTTCAATACAACCAGGCAGTTATTCTTGATTTTTTATTATATTCCTGTAATATTTTGAATAACGTGTTGGGGGCTTAATACAACCAGGAAGTTATTCTTGATTTCATATTTTATTCCTACCTCATTATGAATAACGTGCGGAGTGTTTAATACAACCCGGCAGTTGTTCGTTGATTTTATATTTTATTTCATTCTTATTTGTGAATAGCGTGCTAAGTGCTTAATACAACCTGGCAGTTATTCTTGATTTTATATTTTATTCCTATCTTATTTTGAATATCGTGCTGTGTGCTTAATACAACCAGGCAGTTATAATTTTATATTATATTTTATTCCAATCCTATTTTGAAAAACGTGCTCAGTGTTTAATACAACCCGGCAGTTGTTCGTTGATTTTATATTTTATTTCATTCTTATTTGTGAATAGCGTGCTAAGTGCTTAATACAACCAGGCAGTTATTCTTGATTTTATATTTTATTCCTATCTTATTTTGAATATCGTGCTGTGTGCTTAATACAACCAGGCAGTTATTATTTTATATTATATTTTATTCCTATCTTATTTTGAATAACGTGCGGAGTGGTTAATAAAACCCGGCAGTTATATTTGATTTTACTTCAATTTTGTTTTGAATAAAGTGCTGAGTGTTTAATACAACCAGGCAGTTATTCTTGATTTTATATTTTATTCCTATCTTATTTTGAATATCGTGCTGTGTGCTTAATACAACCAGGCAGTTATAATTTTATATTATATTTTATTCCAATCCTATTTTGAAAAACGTGCTCAGTGTTTAATACAACCCGGCAGTTGTTCGTTGATTTTATATTTTATTTCATTCTTATTTGTGAATAGCGTGCTAAGTGCTTAATACAACCAGGCAGTTATTCTTGATTTTATATTTTATTCCTATCTTATTTTGAATATCGTGCTGTGTGCTTAATACAACCAGGCAGTTATTATTTTATATTATATTTTATTCCTATCTTATTTTGAATAACGTGCGGAGTGGTTAATAAAACCCGGCAGTTATATTTGATTTTACTTCAATTTTGTTTTGAATAAAGTGCTGAGTATTTAATACAACCAGGCAGTTATTCTTGATTTTACTTCAATCTTATTTTGAATAACGTGATGAGTGTTTAATACAACCAGGCAGTTATTCTCGATTTTACTTCAATTTTGTTTTGTATAAAGTGCTGAGTGTTTAATACAACCAGGCAGTTATTCTTGATTTTATATTTTATTCCTTACCTATTTTGAATAACGTGATGAGTGTTTAATACAACCAGGCAGTTATTCTTGATTTTATATTTTATTCCTTACCTATTTTGAATAACGTGCTGAGTGTTTAATACAACCAGGCAGTTATTCTTGATTTCATATTTTATTTCAATCTTATTTTGAATAGCGTGCTAAGTGTTTAATACAACCAGGCAGTTATTCTTGATTTTACTTCAATTTTGTTTTGTATAAAGTGCTGAGTGTTTAATACAACTAGGCAGTTATTCTTGATTTTATATTTTATTCCTATCTTATTTTGAATAACGTGATGAGTGTTTAATACAACCAGGCAGTCATTCTTGATTTTATATTTTATTCCTTACCTATTTTGAATAATGTGCTCAGTGTTTAATACAACCAGGCAGTTATTCTTGATTTCATATTTTATTTCAATCTTATTTTGAATAACGTGATGAGTGTTTAATACAACCAGGCAGTTATTCTTGATTTTACTTCAATTTTGTTTTGTATAAAGTGCTGAGTGTTTAATACAACTAGGCAGTTATTCTTGATTTTATATTTTATTCCTATCTTATTTTGAATAACGTGATGAGTGTTTAATACAACCAGGCAGTTATTCTTGATTTTATATTTTATTCCTTTTCTATTTTGAATAACGTGGTGAGTGTTTAATACAACCAGGCAGTTATGCTTGATTCTATATTTTATTCCTATCTTATTTTGAATAACGTGATGAGTGTTTAATACAACCAGGCAGTTATTCTTGATTTTATATTTTATTCCTTACCTATTTTGAATAACGTGCTGAGTGTTTAATACAACCATGCAGTTATTCTTGATTTTTTATTATATTCCTATTATAATTTGAATAACGTGTTGGGGGCTTAATACAACCAGGAAGTTATTCTTGATTTTATATTTTATTCCTACCTCATTATGAATAACGTGCGGAGTGCTTAATACAACCCGGCAGTTGTTCGTTGATTTTATATTTTATTTCATTCTTATTTGTGAATAGCGTGCTAAGTGCTTAATACAACCAGGCAGTTATTCTTGATTTTATATTTTATTCCTATCTTATTTTGAATATCGTGCTGTGTGCTTAATACAACCAGGCAGTTATTATTTTATATTATATTTTATTCCTATCTTATTTTGAATAACGTGCGGAGTGGTTAATAAAACCCGGCAGTTATATTTGATTTTACTTCAATTTTGTTTTGAATAAAGTGCTGAGTGTTTAATACAACCTGGCAGTTATTCTTGATTTTACTTCAATTTTGTTTTGAATAACGTGCTGAGTGTTTAATACAACCAGGCAGTTATTCTTGATTTTACTTCAATTTCGTTTTGAATAACGTGCTGAGTGTTTAATACAACCAGGCAGTTATTCTTGATTTTATATTTTATTCCTATCTTATTTTGAATAACGTGATGAGTGTTTAATACAACCAGGCAGTTATTCTTGAATGTACTTCGAATTTGTTTTGAATAGCGTGCTAAGTGTTTAATACAACCAGGCAGTTATTCTTGATTTCATATTTTATTTCAATCTTATTTTGAATAACGTGATGAGTGTTTAATACAACCAGGCAGTTATTCTTGATTTTACTTCAATTTTGTTTTGTATAAAGTGCTGAGTGTTTAATACAACTAGGCAGTTATTCTTGATTTTATATTTTATTCCTTACCTATTTTGAATAATGTGCTGAGTGTTTAATACAACCAGGCAGTTATTCTTGATTTTTTATTATATTCCTATTATAATTTGAATAACGTGTTGGGGGCTTAATACAACCAGGAAGTTATTCTTGATTTTATATTTTATTCCTACCTCATTATGAATAACGTGCGGAGTGCTTAATACAACCCGGCAGTTGTTCGTTGATTTTATATTTTATTTCATTCTTATTTGTGAATAGCGTGCTAAGTGCTTAATACAACCAGGCAGTTATTCTTGATTTTATATTTTATTCCTATCTTATTTTGAATATCGTGCTGTGTGCTTAATACAACCAGGCAGTTATTATTTTATATTATATTTTATTCCTATCTTATTTTGAATAACGTGCGGAGTGGTTAATAAAACCCGGCAGTTGTTCGTTGATTTTATATTTTATTTCATTCTTATTTGTGAATAGCGTGCTAAGTGCTTAATACAACCAGGCAGTTATTCTTGATTTTATATTTTATTCCTATCTTATTTTGAATATCGTGCTGTGTGCTTAATACAACCAGGCAGTTATTATTTTATATTATATTTTATTCCTATCCAATTTTGAATAACGTGATGAGTGTTTAATACAACCAGGCAGTTATTCTTGATTTTACTTCAATTTTGTTTTGTATAAAGTGCTGAGTGTTTAATACAACTAGGCAGTTATTCTTGATTTTATTTTTTTTTCCTTTCTTATTTTGAATAACGTGCTTATTGTTTAATACAACCAGGCAGTTATTCTTGATTTTATATTTTATTCCATACCTATTTTGAATAATGTGCTGAGTGTTTAATACAACCAGGCAGTTATTCTTGATTTTTTATTATATTCCTGTAATATTTTGAATAACGTGTTGGGGGCTTAATACAACCAGGAAGTTATTCTTGATTTCATATTTTATTCCTACCTCATTATGAATAACGTGCGGAGTGTTTAATACAACCCGGCAGTTGTTCGTTGATTTTATATTTTATTTCATTCTTATTTGTGAATAGCGTGCTAAGTGCTTAATACAACCTGGCAGTTATTCTTGATTTTATATTTTATTCCTATCTTATTTTGAATATCGTGCTGTGTGCTTAATACAACCAGGCAGTTATAATTTTATATTATATTTTATTCCAATCCTATTTTGAAAAACGTGCTCAGTGTTTAATACAACCCGGCAGTTGTTCGTTGATTTTATATTTTATTTCATTCTTATTTGTGAATAGCGTGCTAAGTGCTTAATACAACCAGGCAGTTATTCTTGATTTTATATTTTATTCCTATCTTATTTTGAATATCGTGCTGTGTGCTTAATACAACCAGGCAGTTATTATTTTATATTATATTTTATTCCTATCTTATTTTGAATAACGTGCGGAGTGGTTAATAAAACCCGGCAGTTATATTTGATTTTACTTCAATTTTGTTTTGAATAAAGTGCTGAGTGTTTAATACAACCAGGCAGTTATTCTTGATTTTACTTCAATTTTGTTTTGAATAACGTGCTGAGTGTTTAATACAACCAGGCAGTTATTCTTGATTTTACTTCAATTTTGTTTTGAATAGCGTGCTAAGTGCTTAATACAACCAGGCAGTTATTCTTGATTTCATATTTTATTTCAATCTTATTTTGAATAACGTGATGAGTGTTTAATACAACCAGGCAGTTATTCTTGATTTTACTTCAATTTTGTTTTGTATAAAGTGCTGAGTGTTTAATACAACTAGGCAGTTATTCTTGATTTTATATTTTATTCCTATCTTATTTTGAATAACGTGATGAGTGTTTAATACAACCAGGCAGTTATTCTTGATTTCATATTTTATTCCTACCTCATTATGAATAACGTGCGGAGTGTTTAATACAACCCGGCAGTTGTTCGTTGATTTTATATTTTATTTCATTCTTATTTGTGAATAGAGTGCTAAGTGCTTAATACAACCTGGCAGTTATTCTTGATTTTATATTTTATTCCTATCTTATTTTGAATATCGTGCTGTGTGCTTAATACAACCAGGCAGTTATAATTTTATATTATATTTTATTCCAATCCTATTTTGAAAAACGTGCTCAGTGTTTAATACAACCCGGCAGTTGTTCGTTGATTTTATATTTTATTTCATTCTTATTTGTGAATAGCGTGCTAAGTGCTTAATACAACCAGGCAGTTATTCTTGATTTTATATTTTATTCCTATCTTATTTTGAATATCGTGCTGTGTGCTTAATACAACCAGGCAGTTATTATTTTATATTATATTTTATTCCTATCTTATTTTGAATAACGTGCGGAGTGGTTAATAAAACCCGGCAGTTATATTTGATTTTACTTCAATTTTGTTTTGAATAAAGTGCTGAGTGTTTAATACAACCAGGCAGTTATTCTTGATTTTACTTCAATTTTGTTTTGAATAACGTGCTGAGTGTTTAATACAACCAGGCAGTTATTCTTGATTTTACTTCAATTTCGTTTTGAATAACGTGCTGAGTCTTTTAATACAACCAGGCAGTTATTCTTGATTTCATATTTTATTTCAATCTTATTTTGAATAACGTGATGAGTGTTTAATACAACCAGGCAGTTATTCTCGATTTTACTTCAATTTTGTTTTGTATAAAGTGCTGAGTGCTTAATACAACTAGGCAGTTATTCTTGATTTTATATTTTATTCCTATCTTATTTTGAATAACGTGCTGAGTGTTTAATACAACCAGGCAGTTATTCTTGATTTTATATTTTATTCCTTACCTATTTTGAATAACGTGCTGAGTGTTTAATACAACCAGGCAGTTATTCTTGATTTCATATTTTATTTCAATCTTATTTTGAATAGCGTGCTATGTGTTTAATACAACCAGGCAGTTACTCTTGATTTTAATTCAATTTTGTTTTGTATAAAGTGCTGAGTGTTTAATACAACCACGCAGTTATTCTTGATTTTATATTTTATTCCTATCTTATTTTGAATAACGTGCTGAGTGTTTAATACAACCAGGCAGTTATTCTTGATTTTATATTTTATTCCTTACCTATTTTGAATAATGTGCTGAGTGTTTAATACAACCAGGCAGTTATTCTTGATTTCATATTTTATTTCAATCTTATTTTGAATAACGTGATGAGTGTTTAATACAACCAGGCAGTTATTCTTGATTTTACTTCAATTTTGTTTTGTATAAAGTGCTGAGTGTTTAATACAACTAGGCAGTTATTCTTGATTTTATATTTTATTCCTATCTTATTTTGAATAACGTGATGAGTGTTTAATACAACCAGGCAGTTATTCTTGATTTTATATTTTATTCCTTACCTATTTTGAATAATGTGCTGAGTGTTTAATACAACTAGGCAGTTATTCTTGATTTTATATTTTATTCCTATCTTATTTTGAATAACGTGCTGAGTGTTTAATACAACCAGGCAGTTATTCTTGATTTTATATTTTATTCCTTACCTATTTTGAATAACGTGCTGAGTGTTTAATACAACCATGCAGTTATTCTTGATTTTTTATTATATTCCTATTATAATTTGAATAACGTGTTGGGGGCTTAATACAACCAGGAAGTTATTCTTGATTTTATATTTTATTCCTACCTCATTATGAATAACGTGCGGAGTGCTTAATACAACCCGGCAGTTGTTCGTTGATTTTATATTTTATTTCATTCTTATTTGTGAATAGCGTGCTAAGTGCTTAATACAACCAGTTAGTTATTCTTGATTTTATATTTTATTCCTATCTTATTTTGAATATCGTGCTGTGTGCTTAATACAACCAGGCAGTTATTATTTTATATTATATTTTATTCCTATCTTATTTTGAATAACGTGCGGAGTGGTTAATAAAACCCGGCAGTTATATTTGATTTTACTTCAATTTTGTTTTGAATAAAGTGCTGAGTGTTTAATACAACCAGGCAGTTATTCTTGATTTTACTTCAATTTTGTTTTGAATAACGTGCTGAGTGTTTAATACAACCAGGCAGTTATTCTTGATTTTACTTCAATTTCGTTTTGAATAATGTGCTGAGTCTTTAATACAACCAGGCAGTTATTCTTGATTTCATATTTTATTTCAATCTTATTTTGAATAACGTGATGAGTGTTTAATACAACCAGGCAGTTATTCTTGATTTTACTTCAATTTTGTTTTGTATAAAGTGCTGAGTGTTTAATACAACTAGGCAGTTATTCTTGATTTTCTATTTTATACTATCTTATTTTGAATAACGTGATGAGTGTTTAATACAACCAGGCAGTTATTCTTGATTTTATATTTTATTCCTTACCTATTTTGAATAACGTGCTGAGTGTTTAATACAACCAGGCAGTTATTCTTGATTTCATATTTTATTTCAATCTTATTTTGAATATCGTGCTAAGTGTTTAGTACAACCAGGCAGTTATTCTTGATTTTACTTCAATTTTGTTTTGTATAAAGTGCTGAGTGTTTAATACAACTAGGCAGTTATTCTTGATTTTATATTTTATTCCTTACCTATTTTGAATAACGTGCTGAGTGTTTAATACAACCATGCAGTTATTCTTGATTTTTTATTATATTCCTATTATAATTTGAATAACGTGTTGGGGGCTTAATACAACCAGGAAGTTATTCTTGATTTTATATTTTATTCCTACCTCATTATGAATAACGTGCGGAGTGCTTAATACAACCCGGCAGTTGTTCGTTGATTTTATATTTTATTCCATTCCTATTTTGAAAAACGTGCTCAGTGTTTAATACAACCCGGCAGTTATTCTTGATTTTATATTTTATTCCTATCTTATTTTGAATATCGTGCTGTGTGCTTAATACAACCAGGCAGTTATTATTTTATATTATATTTTATTCCAATCCTATTTTGAAAAACGTGCTCAGTGTTTAATACAACCCGGCAGTTGTTCGTTGATTTTATATTTTATTTCATTCTTATTTGTGAATAGCGTGCTAAGTGCTTAATACAACCAGGCAGTTATTCTTGATTTTATATTTTATTCCTATCTTATTTTGAATATCGTGCTGTGTGCTTAATACAACCAGGCAGTTATTCTTGATTTTATATTTTATTCCTATCTTATTTTGAATAACGTGCTGAGTGTTTAATACAACCAGGCAGTTATTCT
This sequence comes from Diplolepis rosae, assembly GCA_030998225.1. Lineage (NCBI taxonomy): Eukaryota > Metazoa > Arthropoda > Insecta > Hymenoptera > Diplolepididae > Diplolepis > Diplolepis rosae. Next base: position 1,134,071 of record JAPYXD010000710.1, read on the forward strand.
TGATTTTACTTCAATTTTGTTTTGTATAAAGTGCTGAGTGTTTAATACAACTAGGCAGTTATTCTTGATTTTATATTTTATTCCTATCTTATTTTGAATAACGTGCTGAGTGTTTAATACAACCAGGCAGTTATTCTTGATTTTATATTTTATTCCTTACCTATTTTGAATAATGTGCTGAGTGTTTAATACAACCAGGCAGTTATTCTTGATTTCATATTTTATTTCCATCTTATTTTGAATAACGTGATGAGTGTTTAATACAACCAGGCAGTTATTCTTGATTTTACTTCAATTTTGTTTTGTATAAAGTGCTGAGTGTTTAATACAACTAGGCAGTTATTCTTGATTTTATATTTTATTCCTATCTTATTTTGAATAACGTGATGAGTGTTTAATACAACCAGGCAGTTATTCTTGAGTTTATATTTTATTCCTTACCTATTTTGAATAATGTGCTGAGTGTTTAATACAACTAGGCAGTTATTCTTGATTTTATATTTTATTCCTATCTTATTTTGAATAACGTGCTGAGTGTTTAATACAACCAGGCAGTTATTCTTGATTTTATATTTTATTCCTTACCTATTTTGAATAACGTGCTGAGTGTTTAATACAACCATGCAGTTATTCTTGATTTTTTATTATATTCCTATTATAATTTGAATAACGTGTTGGGGGCTTAATACAACCAGGAAGTTATTCTTGATTTTATATTTTATTCCTACCTCATTATGAATAACGTGCGGAGTGCTTAATACAACCCGGCAGTTGTTCGTTGATTTTATATTTTATTTCATTCTTATTTGTGAATAGCGTGCTAATTGCTTAATACAACCAGTTAGTTATTCTTGATTTTATATTTTATTCCTATCTTATTTTGAATATCGTGCTGTGTGCTTAATACAACCAGGCAGTTATTATTTTATATTATATTTTATTCCTATCTTATTTTGAATAACGTGCGGAGTGGTTAATAAAACCCGGCAGTTATATTTGATTTTACTTCAATTTTGTTTTGAATAAAGTGCTGAGTGTTTAATACAACCAGGCAGTTATTCTTGATTTTACTTCAATTTTGTTTTGAATAACGTGCTGAGTGTTTAATACAACCAGGCAGTTATTCTTGATTTTACTTCAATTTTGTTTTGAATAGCGTGCTAAGTGCTTAATACAACCAGGCAGTTATTCTTTAACTCATATTTTATTTCAATCTTATTTTGAATAACGTGATGAGTGTTTAATACAACCAGGCAGTTATTCTTGATTTTACTTCAATTTTGTTTTGTATAAAGTGCTGAGTGTTTAATACAACCAGGCAGTTATTCTTGATTTTATATTTTATTCCTATCTTATTTTGAATAACGTGCTGAGTGTTTAATACAACCCGGCAGTTGTTCGTTGATTTTATATTTTATTTCATTCTTATTTGTGAATAGCGTGCTAAGTGCTTAATACAACCTGGCAGTTATTCTTGATTTTATATTTTATTCCTATCTTATTTTGAATATCGTGCTGTGTGCTTAATACAACCAGGCAGTTATAATTTTATATTATATTTTATTCCAATCCTATTTTGAAAAACGTGCTCAGTGTTTAATACAACCCGGCAGTTGTTCGTTGATTTTATATTTTATTTCATTCTTATTTGTGATTACGGTGCTAAGTGCTTAATACAACCAGGCAGTTATTCTTGATTTTATATTTTATTCCTATCTTATTTTGAATATCGTGCTGTGTGCTTAATACAACCAGGCAGTTATTATTTTATATTATATTTTATTCCTATCTTATTTTGAATAACGTGCGGAGTGGTTAATAAAACCCGGCAGTTATATTTGATTTTACTTCAATTTTGTTTTGAATAAAGTGCTGAGTGTTTAATACAACCAGGCAGTTATTCTTGATTTTACTTCAATTTTGTTTTGAATAACGTGCTGAGTGTTTAATACAACCAGGCAGTTATTCTTGATTTTACTTCAATTTCGTTTTGAATAACGTGCTGAGTCTTTAATACAACCAGGCAGTTATTCTTGAATTCATATTTTATTTCAATCTTATTTTGAATAACGTGTTGAGTGTTTAATACAACCAGGCAGTTATTCTTGATTTTACTTCAATTTTGTTTTGTATAAAGTGCTGAGTGTTTAATACAACCAGGCAGTTATTCTTGATTTCATATTTTATTTCAATCTTATTTTGAATAACGTGATGAGTGTTTAATACAACCAGGCAGTTATTCTTGATTTTATATTTTATTCCTTACCTATTTTGAATAACGTGCTGAGTGTTTAATACAACCAGGCAGTTATTCTTGATTTCATATTTTATTTCAATCTTATTTTGAATAGCGTGCTAAGTGTTTAATACAACCAGGCAGTTATTCTTGATTTTACTTCAATTTTGTTTTGTATAAAGTGCTGAGTGTTTAATACAACTAGGCAGTTATTCTTGATTTTATATTTTATTCCTATCTTATTTTGAATAACGTGATGAGTGTTTAATACAACCAGGCAGTTATTCTTGATTTTATATTTTATTCCTTACCTATTTTGAATAATGTGCTGAGTGTTTAATACAACCAGGCAGTTATTCTTGATTTCATATTTTATTTCAATCTTATTTTGAATAACGTGATGAGTGTTTAATACAACCAGGCAGTTATTCTTGATTTTACTTCAATTTTGTTTTGTATAAAGTGCTGAGTGTTTAATACAACTAGGCAGTTATTCTTGATTTTATATTTTATTCCTATCTTATTTTGAATAACGTGATGAGTGTTTAATACAACCAGGCAGTTATTCTTGATTTTATATTTTATTCATTAACTATTTTGAATAATGTGCTGAGTGTTTAATACAACTAGGCAGTTATTCTTGATTTTATATTTTATTCCTATCTTATTTTGAATAACGTGCTGAGTGTTTAATACAACCAGGCAGTTATTCTTTGATTTTATATTTTATTCCTTACCTATTTTGAATAACGTGCTGAGTGTTTAATACAACCATTCAGTTATTATTGATTTTTTATTATAGTCCTATTATAATTTGAATAACGTGTTGGGGGATTAATACAACCAGGAAGTTATTCTTGATTTTATATTTTATTCCTACCTCATTATGAATAACGTGCGGAGTGCTTAATACAACCCGGCAGTTGTTCGTTGATTTTATATTTTATTTCATTCTTATTTGTGAATAGCGTGCTAAGTGCTTAATACAACCAGTTAGTTATTCTTGATTTTATATTTTATTCCTATCTTATTTTGAATATCGTGCTGTGTGCTTAATACAACCAGGCAGTTATTATTTTATATTATATTTTATTCCTATCTTATTTTGAATAACGTGCGGAGTGGTTAATAAAACCCGGCAGTTATATTTGATTTTACTTCAATTTTGTTTTGAATAAAGTGCTGAGTGTTTAATACAACCAGGCAGTTATTCTTGATTTTACTTCAATTTTGTTTTGAATAACGTGCTGAGTGTTTAATACAACCAGACAGTTATTCTTGATTTTACTTCAATTTCGTTTTGAATAATGTGCTGAGTCTTTAATACAACCAGGCAGTTATTCTTGATTTCATATTTTATTTCAATCTTATTTTGAATAACGTGATGAGTGTTTAATACAACCAGGCAGTTATTCTTGATTTTACTTCAATTTTGTTTTGTATAAAGTGCTGAGTGTTTAATACAACTAGGAAGTTATTCTTGATTTTATATTTTATTCCTATCTTATTTTGAATAACGTGCTGAGTGTTTAATACAACCAGGCAGTTATTCTTGATTTTATATTTTATTCCTTACCTATTTTGAATAACGTGCTGAGTGTTTAATACAACCAGGCGGTTATTCTTGATTTCATATTTTATTTCAATCTTATTTTGAATAGCGTGCTAAGTGTTTAATACAACCAGGCAGTTATTCTTGATTTCATATTTTATTTCAATCTTATTTTGAATAACGTGATGAGTGTTTAATACAACCAGGCAGTTATTCTTGATTTTACTTCAATTTTGTTTTGTATAAAGTGCTGAGTGTTTAATACAACTAGGCAGTTATTCTTGATTTTATATTTTATTCCTTACCTATTTTGAATAACGTGCTGAGTGTTTAATACAACCATGCAGTTATTCTTGATTTTTTATTATATTCCTATTATAATTTGAATAACGTGTTGGGGGCTTAATACAACCAGGAAGTTATTCTTGATTTTATATTTTATTCCTACCTCATTATGAATAACGTGCGGAGTGCTTAATACAACCCGGCAGTTGTTCGTTGATTTTATATTTTATTTCATTCTTATTTTGAATAACGTGATGAGTGTTTAATACAACCAGGCAGTTATTCTTGATTTTATATTTTATTCCTATCGTATTTTGAATATCGTGCTGTGTGCTCAATACAACCAGTCAGTTATTATTTTATATTATATTTTATTCCAATCCTATTTTGAAAAACGTGCTCAGTGTTTAATACAACCCGGCAGTTGTTCGTTGATTTTATATTTTATTTCATTCTTATTTGTGAATAGCGTGCTAAGTGCTTAATACAACCAGGCAGTTATTCTTGATTTTATATTTTATTCCTATCTTATTTTGAATATCGTGCTGTGTGCTTAATACAACCAGGCAGTTATTCTTGATTTGATATTTTATTTCAATCTTATTTTGAATAGCATGCTAAGTGCTTAATACAACCAGGCAGTTATTCTTGATTTTACTTCAATTTTGTTTTGTATAAAGTGCTGAGTGTTTAATACAACTAGGCAGTTATTCTTGATTTTATATTTTATTCCTATCTTATTTTGAATAACGTGATGAGTGTTTAATACAACCAGGCAGTTATTCTTGAATTTATATTTTATTCCTTACCTATTTTGAATAACGTGCTGAGTGTTTAATACAACCAGGCAGTTATTCTTGATTTCATATTTTATTTCAATCTTATTTTGAATAACGTGATGAGTGTTTAATACAACCAGGCAGTTATTCTTGATTTTACTTCAATTTTGTTTTGTATAAAGTGCTGAGTGTTTAATACAACTAGGCAGTTATTCTTGATTTTATATTTTATTCCTATCTTATTTTGAATAACGTGATGAGTGTTTAATACAACCAGGCAGTTATTCTTGATTTTATATTTTATTCCTTACCTATTTTGAATAACGTGCTGAGTGTTTAATACAACCAGGCAGTTATTCTTGATTTTATATTTTATTCCTATCTTATTTTGAATAACGTGCTGAGTGTTTAATACAACCAGGCAGTTATTCTTGATTTTATATTTTATTCCTTAACTATTTTGAATAACGTGCTGAGTGTTTAATACAACCATGCAGTTATTCTTGATTTTTTATTATATTCCTATTATAATTTGAATAACGTGTTGGGGGCTTAATACAACCAGGAAGTTATTCTTGATTTTATATTTTATTCCTACCTCATTATGAATAACGTGCGGAGTGCTTAATACAACCCGGCAGTTGTTCGTTGATTTTATATTTTATTTCATTCTTATTTGTGAATAGCGTGCTAAGTGCTTAATACAACCAGTTAGTTATTCTTGATTTTATATTTTATTCCTATCTTATTTTGAATATCGTGCTGTGTGCTTAATACAACCAGGCAGTTATTATTTTATATTATATTTTATTCCTATCTTATTTTGAATAACGTGCGGAGTGGTTAATAAAACCCGGCAGTTATATTTGATTTTACTTCAATTTTGTTTTGAATAAAGTGCTGAGTATTTAATACAACCAGGCAGTTATTCTTGATTTTACTTCAATTTTGTTTTGAATAACGTGCTGAGTGTTTAATACAACCAGGCAGTTATTTTTGATTTTACTTCAATTTCGTTTTGAATAACGTGCTGAGTCTTTTAATACATCCAGGCTGTTATTATTGATTTCATATTTTATTTCAATCTTATTTTGAATAACGTGATGAGTGTTTAATACAAACAGGCATTTACTCTTGATTTTACTTCAATTTTGTTTTGTATAAAGTGCTGAGTGTTTAATACAACTAGGCAGTTATTCTTGATTTTCTATTTTATACTATCTTATTTTGAATAACGTGCTGAGTGTTTAATACAACCAGGCAGTTATTCTTGATTTTATATTTTATTCCTTAGGTATTTTGAATAAAGTGCTGAGTGTTTAATACAACCAGGCAGTTATTCTTGATTTCATATTTTATTTCAATCTTATTTTGAATAGCGTGCTAAGTGTTTAATACAACCAGGCAGTTATTCTTGATTTCATATTTTATTTCAATCTTATTTTGAATAACGTGATGAGTGTTTAATACAACCAGGCAGTTATTCTTGATTTTACTTCAATTTTGTTTTGTATAAAGTGCTGAGTGTTTAATACAACTAGGCAGTTATTCTTGATTTTATATTTTATTCCTTACCTATTTTGAATAACGTGCTGAGTGTTTAATACAACCATGCAGTTATTCTTGATTTTTTATTATATTCCTATTATAATTTGAATAACGTGTTGGGGGCTTAATACAACCAGGAAGTTATTCTTGATTTTATATTTTATTCCTACCTCATTATGAATAACGTGCGGAGTGCTTAATACAACCCGGCAGTTGTTCGTTGATTTTATATTTTATTTCATTCTTATTTTGAATAACGTGCTGAGTGTTTAATACAACCAGGCAGTTATTCTTGATTTTATATTTTATTCCTATCTTATTTTGAATATCGTGCTGTGTGCTTAATACAACCAGGCAGTTATTATTTTATATTATATTTTATTCCAATCCTATTTTGAAAAACGTGCTCAGTGTTTAATACAACCCGGCAGTTGTTCGTTGATTTTATATTTTATTTCATTATTATTTGTGAATAGCGTGCTAAGTGCTTAATACAACCAGGCAGTTATTCTTGATTTTATATTTTATTCCTATCTTATTTTGAATATCGTGCTGTGTGCTTAATACAACCAGGCAGTTATTATTTTATATTATATTTTATTCCTATCTTATTTTGAATAACGTGCGGAGTGGTTAATAAAACCCGGCAGTTATATTTGATTTTACTTCAATTTTGTTTTGAATAAAGTGCTGAGTGTTTAATACAACCAGGCAGTTATTCTTGATTTTACTTCAATTTTGTTTTGAATAACGTGCTGAGTGTTTAATACAACCAGGCAGTTATTCTTGATTTTACTTCAATTTCGTTTTGAATAACGTGCTGAGTCTTTAATACAACCAGGCAGTTATTCTTGATTTCATATTTTATTTCAATCTTATTTTGAATAACGTGATGAGTGTTTAATACAACCAGGCAGTTATTCTTGATTTTACTTAACTTTTGATTTGAATAAAGTGATGAGTGTTTAATACAACCAGGCAGTTATTCTTGATTTTACTTCAATTTTGTTTTGTATAAAGTGCTGAGTGTTTAATACAACCACGCAGTTATTCTTGATTTTATATTTTATTCCTATCTTATTTTGAATAACGTGCTGAGTGTTTAATACAACCAGGCAGTTATTCTTGATTTTATATTTTATTCCTTACCTATTTTGAATAATGTGCTGAGTGTTTAATACAACCAGGCAGTTATTCTTGATTTCATATTTTATTTCAATCTTATTTTGAATAACGTGATGAGTGTTTAATACAACCAGGCAGTTATTCTTGATTTCATATTTTATTTCATTCTTATTTTGAATAGCGTGCTATGTGTTTAATACAACCAGGCAGTTAATCTTGATTTTAATTCAATTTTGTTTTGTATATAGTGCTGAGTGTTTAATACAACTAGGCAGTTATTCTTGATTTTATATTTTATTCCTATCTTATTTTGAATAACGTGCTGAGTGTTTAATACAACCAGGCAGTTATTCTTGATTTTATATTTTATTCCTTACCTATTTTGAATAACGTGCTGAGTGTTTAATACAACCAGGCAGTTATTCTTGATTTCATATTTTATTTCAATCTTATTTTGAATAGCGTGCTAAGTGTTTAATACAACCAGGCAGTTATTCTTGATTTTACTTCAATTTTGTTTGATATAATGTGCTGAGTGTTTAATACAACTAGGCAGTTATTCTTGATTTTATATTTTATTCCTATCTTATTTTGAATAACGTGCTGAGTGTTTAATTCAACCAGGCAGTTATTCTTGATTTTATATGTTATTCCTATCTTATTTTGAATAACGTGATGAGTGTTTAATACAACCAGGCAGTTTTTCTTGATTTTATATTTTATTCCTTACCTATTTTGAATAATGTGCTGAGTGTTTAATACAACAAGGCAGTTATTCTTGATTTTATATTTTATTCCTATCTTATTTTGAATAACGAGATGAGTGTTTAATACAACAAGGCAGTTATTCTTGATTTTACTTCAATTTTGTTTTGTATAAAGTGCTGAGTGTTTAATACAATTAGGCAGTTATTGTTGATTTTATATTTTATTCCTATCTTATTTTGAATAACGTGATGAGTGTTTAATACAACCAGGCAGTTATTCTTGATTTTATATTTTATTCCTTACCTATTTTGAATAATGTGCTGAGTGTTTAATACAACTAGGCAGTTATTCTTGATTATATATTTTATTCCTATCTTATTTTGAATAACGTGCTGAGTGTTTAATACAACCAGGCAGTTATTCTTGATTTTATATTTTATTCCTTACCTATTTTGAATAACGTGCTGAGTGTTTAATACAACCATGCAGTTATTCTTGATTTTTTATTATATTCCTATTATAATTTGAATAACGTGTTGGGGGGCTTTATACAACCATGAAGTTATTCTTGATTTTATATTTTATTCCTACCTCATTATGAATAACGTGCGGAGTGCTTAATACAACCCGGCAGTTGTTCGTTGATTTTATATTTTATTTCATTCTTATTTGTGAATAGCGTGCTAAGTGCTTAATACAACCAGGCAGTTATTCTTGATTTTATATTTTATTCCTATCTTATTTTGAATATCGTGCTGTGTGCTTAATACAACCAGGCAGTTATTATTTTATATTATATTTTATTCCTATCTTATTTTGAATAACGTGCTGAGTGTTTAATACAACCAGGCAGTTATTCTTGATTTCATATTTTATTTCAATCTTATTTTGAATAACGTGATGAGTGTTTAATACAACCAGGCAGTTATTCTTGATTTTACTTCAATTTTGTTTTGTATAAAGTTCTGAGTGTTTAATACAACTAGGCCGTTATTCTTGATTTTCTATTTTATACTATCTTATTTTGAATAACGTGATGAGTGTTTAATACAACCAGGCAGTTATTCTTGATTTTATATTTTATTCCTTACCTATTTTGAATAACGTGCTGAGTGTTTAATACAACCAGGCAGTTATTCTTGATTTCATATTTTATTTCAATCTTATTTTGAATAGCGTGCTAAGTGTTTAATACAACCAGGCAGTTATTCTTGATTTCATATTTTATTTCAATCTTATTTTGAATAACGTGATGAGTGTTTAATACAACCAGGCAGTTATTCTTGATTTTACTTCAATTTTGTTTTGTATAAAGTGCTGAGTGCTTAATACAACTAGGCAGTTATTCTTGATTTTATATTTTATTCCTATCTTATTTTGAATAACGTGCTGAGTGTTTAATACAACCAGGCAGTTATTCTTGATTTTATATTTTATTCCTTACCTATTTTGAATAACGTGCTGAGTGTTTAATACAAACATGCAGTTATTCTTGATTTTTTATTATATTCCTATTATAATTTGAATAACGTGTTTGGGGCTTAATACAACCATGCAGTTATTCTTGATTTCATATTTTATTCCTACCTCATTATGAATAACGTGCGGAGTGTTTAATACAACCCGGCAATTGTTCGTTGATTTTATATTTTATTTCATTCTTATTTGTGAATAGCGTGCTAAGTGCTTAATACAACCAGGCAGTTATTCTTGATTTTATATTTTATTCCTATCTTATTTTGAATATCGTGCTGTGTGCTTAATACAACCAGGCAGTTATTCTTGATTTTATATTTTATTCCTTACCTATTTTGAATAACGTGCTGAGTGTTTAATACAACCAGGCAGTTATTCTTGATTTTACTTCAATTTTGTTTTGTATAAAGTGCTGAGTGTTTAATACAACTAGGCAGTTATTCTTGATTTTATATTTTATTCCTATCTTATTTTGAATAACGTGATGAGTGTTTAATACAACCAGGCAGTTATTCTTGATTTTATATTTTATTCCTTACCTATTTTGAATAACGTGCTGAGTGTTTAATACAACCAGGCAGTTATTCTTGATTTCATATTTTATTTCAATCTTATTTTGAATAGCGTGCTAAGTGCTTAATACAACCAGGCAGTTATTCTTGATTTTACTTCAATTTTGTTTTGAATAACGTGCTGAGTGTTTAATACGACCAGGCAGTTATTCTTGATTTTATATTTTATTCCTATCTTATTTTGAATAACGTGCTGAGTGTTTAATTCAACCAGGCAGTTATTCTTGATTTTATATTTTATTCCTATCTTATTTTGAATAACGTGATGAGTGTTTAATACAACCAGGCAGTTATTCTTGATTTTATATTTTATTCCTTACCTATTTTGAATAATGTGCTGAGTGTTTAATACAACCAGGCAGTTATTCTTGATTTCATATTTTATTTCAATCTTATTTTGAATAACGTGATGAGTGTTTAATACAACCAGGCAGTTATTCTTGATTTTACTTCAATTTTGTTTTGTATAAAGTGCTGAGTGTTTAATACAATTAGGCAGTTATTCTTGATTTTATATTTTATTCCTATCTTATTTTGAATAACGTGATGAGTGTTTAATACAACCAGGCAGTTATTCTTGATTTTATATTTTATTCCTTACCTATTTTGAATAATGTGCTGAGTGTTTAATACAACTAGGCAGTTATTCTTGATTTTTATATTTTATTCCTATCTTATTTTGAATAACGTGCTGAGTGTTTAATACAACCAGGCAGTTATTCTTGATTTTATATTTTATTCCTTACCTATTTTGAATAACGTGCTGAGTGTTTAATACAACCATGCAGTTATTCTTGATTTTTTATTATATTCCTATTATAATTTGAATAACGTGTTGGGGGCTTAATACAACCAGGAAGTTATTCTTGATTTTATATTTTATTCCTACCTCATTATGAATAACGTGCGGAGTGCTTAATACAACCCGGCAGTTGTTCGTTGATTTTATATTTTATTTCATTCTTATTTGTGAATAGCGTGCTAAGTGCTTAATACAACCAGGCAGTTATTCTTGATTTTATATTTTATTCCTATCTTATTTTGAATATCGTGCTGTGTGCTTAATACAACCAGGCAGTTATTATTTTATATTATATTTTATTCCTATCTTATTTTGAATAACGTGAGGAGTGGTTTAAAAAACACGGCAGTTATAATTGATATTAATTAAATTTTGTTTTGAATAAAGTTATGAGTTTCTAATACAACCAGGCAGTTATTCTTGATTTTACTTCAATTTTGTTTTGAATAACGTGCTGAGTGGTTAATAGAACCAGGCAGTTATTCTTGATTTTACTTCAATTTCGTTTTGAATAAAGTGCTGAGTGTTTAATACAACCAGGCAGTTATTCTTGATTTCATATTTTATTTCATTCTTATTTTGAATAACGTGATGAGTGTTTAATACAACCAGGCAGTTATTCTTGATTTTACTTCAATTTTGTTTTGTATAAAGTGCTGAGTGTTTAATACAATTAGGCAGTTATTCTTGATTTTATATTTTATTCCTATCTTATTTTGAATAACGTGATGAGTGTTTAATACAACCAGGCAGTTATTCTTGATTTTATATTTTTATTCCTTACCTATTTTGAATAATGTGCTGAGTGTTTAATACAACTAGGCAGTTATTCTTGATTTTATATTTTATTCCTATCTTATTTTGAATAACGTGCTGAGTGTTTAATACAACCAGGCAGTTATTCTTGATTTTATATTTTATTCCTTACTCTATTTTGAATAACGTGCTGAGTGTTTAATACAACCATGCAGTTATTCTTGATTTTTTATTATATTCCTATTATAATTTGAATAACGTGTTGGGGGCTTAATACAACCAGGAAGTTATTCTTGATTTTATATTTTATTCCTACCTCATTATGAATAACGTGCGGAGTGTTTAAAACAACCCGGCAGTTGTTCGTTGATCTTATATTTTATTTCATTCTTATTTGTGAATAGCGTGCTAAGTGCTTAATACAACCAGGCAGTTATTCTTGATTTTATATTTTATTCCTATCTTATTTTGAATATCGTGCTGTGTGCTTAATACAGCCAGGCAGTTATTATTTTATATTATATTTTATTCCTATCTTATTTTGAATAACGTGAGGAGTGGTTAATAAAACCCTGCAGTTATATTTGATTTTACTTCAATTTTGTTTTGAATAAAGTGCTGAGTGTTTAATACAACCAGGCAGTTATTCTTGATTTTTACTTCAATTTTGTTTTGAATAACGTGCTGAGTGGTTAATAGAACCAGGCAGTTATTCTTGATTTTACTTCAATTTCGTTTTGAATAACGTGCTGAGTCTTTAATACAACCAGGCAGTTATTCTTGATTTCATATTTTATTTCAATCTTATTTTGAATAACGTGATGAGTGTTTAATACAACCAGGCAGTTATTCTTGATTTTACTTCAATTTTGTTTTGTATAAAGTGCTGAGTGTTTAATACAACTAGGCAGTTATTCTTGATTTTCTATTTTATACTATCCAATTTTGAATAACGTGATGAGTGTTTAATACAACCAGGCAGTTATTCTTGATTTTATATTTTATTCCTTACCTATTTTGAATAACGTGCTGAGTGTTTAATACAACCAGGCAGTTATTCTTGATTTCATATTTTATTTCAATCTTATTTTGAATAACGTGATGAGTGTTTAATACAACCAGGCAGTTATTCTTGATTTTACTTCAATTTTGTTTTGTATAATGTGCTGAGTGTTTAATACAACTAGGCAGTTACTCTTGATTTTATATTTTATTCCTATCTTATTTTGAATAACGTGCTGAGTGTTTAATACAACCAGGCAGTTATTCTTGATTTTATATTTTATTCCTTACCTATTTTGAATAACGTGCTGAGTGTTTAATACAACCATGCAGTTATTCTTGATTTTTTATTATATTCCTATTATAATTTGAATAACGTGTTGGGGGCTTAATACAACCAGGAAGTTATTCTTGATTTCATATTTTATTCCTACCTCATTATGAATAACGTGCGGAGTGTTTAATACAACCCGGCAATTGTTCGTTGATTTTATATTTTATTTCATTCTTATTTGTGAATAGCGTGCTAAGTGCTTAATACAACCAGGCAGTTATTCTTGATTTTATATTTTATTCCTATCTTATTTTGAATATCGTGCTGTGTGCTTAATACAACCAGGCAGTTATTATTTTATATTATATTTTATTCCTATCTTATTTTGAATAACGTGCGGAGTGGTTAATAAAACCCGGCAGTTATATTTGATTTTACTTCAATTTTGTTTTGAATAAAGTGCTGAGTGTTTAATACAACCAGGCAGTTATTCTTGATTTTACTTCAATTTTGTTTTGAATAACGTGCTGAGTGTTTAATACAACCAGGCAGTTATTCTTGATTTTACTTCAATTTCGTTTTGAATAACGTGCTGAGTGTTTAATACAAGCAGGCAGTTATTCTTGATTTCATATTTTATTTCAATCTTATTTTGAATAACGTGATGAGTGTTTAATACAACCAGGCAGTTATTCTTGATTTTACTTCAATTTTGTTTTTGTATAAAGTGCTGAGTGTTTAATACAACTAGGCAGTTATTCTTGATTTTATCTTTTATTCCTATCTTATTTTGAATAACGTGATGAGTGTTTAATACAACCAGGCAGTTATTCTTGATTTTATATTTTATTCCTTACCTATTTTGAATAACGTGCTGAGTGTTTAATACAACCAGGCAGTTATTCTTGATTTCATATTTTATTTCAATCTTATTTTGAATAACGTGATGAGTGTTTAATACAACCAGGCAGTTATTCTTGATTTTACTTCAATTTTGTTTTGTATAAAGTGCTGAGTGTTTAATACAATTAGGCAGTTATTCTTGATTTTATATTTTATTCCTATCTTATTTTGAATAACGTGCTGATTGTTTAATACAACCAGGCAGTTATTCTTGATTTTATATTTTACTCCTTACCTATTTTGAATAACGTGCTGAGTGTTTAATACAACCAGGCAGTTATTCTTGATTTTATATTTTATTCCTATCTTATTTTGAATAACGTGCTGAGTGTTTAATACAACCAGGCAGTTATTCTTGATTTTATATTTTATTCCATACCTATTTTGAATAACGTGCTGAGTGTTTAATACAACCATGCAGTTATTCTTGATTTTTTATTATATTCCTATTATAATTTGAATAACGTGTTGGGGGCTTAATACAACCAGGAAGTTATTCTTGATTTTATATTTTATTCCTACCTCATTATGAATAACGTGCGGAGTGCTTAATACAACCCGGCAGTTGTTCGTTGATTTTATATTTTATTTCATTCTTATTTGTGAATAGCGTGCTAAGTGCTTAATACAACCAGGCAGTTATTCTTGATTTTATATTTTATTCCTATCTTATTTTGAATATCGTGCTGTGTGCTTAATACAACCAGGCAGTTATTATTTTATATTATATTTTATTCCTATCTTATTTTGTTTTTAGTGATGATTGGTTAATAAAACCCTTCATTTATATTTTATTTAACTTCAATTTTTTTTTGAATAAAGTGCTGAGTGTTTAATACAACCAGGCAGTTATTCTTGATTTTACTTCAATTTTGTTTTGAATAACGTGCTGTGTGCTTAATAGAACCAGGCAGTTATTCTTGATTTTACTTCAATTTCGTTTTGAATAACGAGCTGAGTCTTTAATACAACCAGGCAGTTATTCTTGATTTCATATTTTATTTCAATCTTATTTTGAATAACGTGATGAGTGTTTAATACAACCAGGCAGTTATTCTTGATTTTACTTCAATTTTGTTTTGTATAAAGTGCTGAGTGTTTAATACAACTAGGCAGTTATTCTTGATTTTCTATTTTATACTATCTTATTTTGAATAACGTGATGAGTGTTTAATACAACCAGGCAGTTATTCTTGATTTTATATTTTATTCCTTACCTATTTTGAATAACGTGCTGAGTGTTTAATACAACCAGGCAGTTATTCTTGATTTCATATTTTATTTCAATCTTATTTTGAATAGCGTGCTAAGTGCTTAATACAACCAGGCAGTTATTCTTGATTTTATATTTTATTTCAATCTTATTTTGAATAACGTGATGAGTGTTTAATACAACCAGGCAGTTATTCTTGATTTTACTTCAATTTTGTTTTGTATAATGTGCTGAGTGTTTAATACAACTAGGCAGTTACTCTAGATTTCCTATTTTACTCCTCTCTTATTTTGAATAACGTGCTGAGTGTTTAATCCAACCAGGCAGTTATTCTTGATTTTATATTTTATTCCTTCCCCATTTTGAATAACGTGCTGAGTGTTTAATACAACCATGCAGTTATTCTTGATTTTTTATTATATTCCTATTATAATTTGAATAACGTGTTGGGGGCTTAATACAACCAGGAAGTTATTCTTGATTTTATATTTTATTCCTACCTCATTATGAATAACGTGCGGAGTGATTAATACAACCCGGCAGTTGTTCGTTGATTTTATATTTTATTTCATTCTTATTTGTGAATAGCGTGCTAAGTGCTTAATACAACCAGGCAGTTATTCTTGATTTTATATTTTATTCCTATCTTATTTTGAATATCGTGCTGTGTGCTTAATACAACCAGGCAGTTATTATTTTATATTATATTTTATTCCTATCTTATTTTGAATAACGTGCGGAGTGGTTAATAAAACCCGGCAGTTATATTTGATTTTACTTCAATTTTGTTTTGAATAAAGTGCTGAGTGTTTAATACAACCAGGCAGTTATTCTTGATTTTACTTCAATTTTGTTTTGAATAACGTGCTGAGTGTTTAATACAACCAGGCAGTTATTCTTGATTTTACTTCAATTTCGTTTTGAATAACGTGCTGAGTCTTTAATACAACCAGGCAGTTATTCTTGATTTCATATTTTATTTCAATCTTATTTTGAATAACGTGATGAGTGTTTAATACAACCAGGCAGTTATTCATGATTTTACTTCAATTTTGTTTTGTATAAAGTGCTGAGTGTTTAATACAACTAGGCAGTTATTCTTGATTTTATCTTTTATTCCTATCTTATTTTGAATAACGTGATGAGTGTTTAATACAACCAGGCAGTTATTCTTGATTTTATATTTTATTCCTTACCTATTTTGAATAACGTGCTGAGTGTTTAATACAACCAGGCAGTTATTCTTGATTTCATATTTTATTTCAATCTTATTTTGAATAGCGTGCTAAGTGTTTAATACAACCAGGCAGTTATTCTTGATTTTAATTCAATTTTGTTTTGTATAATGTGCTGAGTGTTTAATACAACTAGGCAGTTATTCTTGATTTTATATTTTATTCCTATCTTATTTTGAATAACGTGCTGAGTGTTTAATTCAACCATGCAGTTATTCTTGATTTTATATTTTATTCCTTACCTATTTTGAATAACGTGCTGAGTGTTTAATACAACCATGCAGTTATTCTTGATTTTTTATTATATTCCTATTATAATTTGAATAACGTGTTGGGGGCTTAATACAACCAGGAAGTTATTCTTGATTTTATATTTTATTCCTACCTCATTATGAATAACGTGCGGAGTGCTTAATACAACCCGGCAGTTGTTCGTTGATTTTATATTTTATTTCATTCTTATTTGTGAATAGCGTGCTAAGTGCTTAATACAACCAGGCAGTTATTCTTGATTTTATATTTTATTCCTATCTTATTTTGAATATCGTGCTGTGTGCTTAATACAACCAGGCAGTTATTATTTTATATTATATTTTATTCCAATCCTATTTTGAAAAACGTGCTCAGTGTTTAATACAACTAGGCAGTTATTCTTGATTTTACTTCAATTTTGTTTTGAATAACGTGATGAGTGTTTAATACAACCAGGCAGTTATTCTTGATTTTATATTTTATTCCTATCCAATTTTGAATAACGTGATGAGTGTTTAATACAACCAGGCAGTTATTCTTGATTTTATATTTTATTCCTTACCTATTTTGAATAACGTGCTGAGTGTTTAATACAACCAGGCAGTTATTCTTGATTTCATATTTTATTTCAATCTTATTTTGAATAACTTGCTAAGTGTTTAATACAACCAGGCAGTTATTCTTGATTTTACTTCAATTTTGTTTTGTATAAAGTGCTAAGTGTTTAATACAACCACGCAGTTATTCTTGATTTTATATTTTATTCCTATCTTATTTTGAATAACGTGCTGAGTGTTTAATACAACCAGGCAGTTATTCTTGATTTTATATTTTATTTCAATCTTATTTTGAATAGCGTGCTAAGTGTTTAATACAACCAGGCAGTTATTCTTGATTTTATATTTTATTAACATCGTATTTTGAATAACGTGCTGAGTGTTTAATAAAAAAATGCAGTTATTCTTGATATTTTATATTATTAATTAGCTATTTTGAATAACGTGCTGAGTGTTTAATACAACCATGCAGTTATTCTTGATTTTTTATTATATTCCTATTATAATTTGAATAACGTGTTGGGGCTTAATACAACCAGGAAGTTATTCTTGATTTTATATTTTATTCCTACCTCATTATGAATAACGTGCGGAGTGCTTAATACAACCCGGCAGTTGTTCGTTGATTTTATATTTTATTTCATTCTTATTTGTGAATAGCGTGCTAAGTGCTTAATACAACCAGGCAGTTATTCTTGATTTTATATTTTATTCCTATCTTATTTTGAATATCGTGCTGTGTGCTTAATACAACCAGGCAGTTATTATTTTATATTATATTTTATTCCAATCCTATTTTGAAAAACGTGCTCAGTGTTTAATACAACACGGAAGTTATTCTTGATTTTACTTCAATTTTGTTTTTAATAAATATATGAGTGTTTAATACAACAAGTCATTTATTATTTATTTTATATTTTATTCCTATCTTATTTTGAATAACGTGATGAGTGTTTAATACAACAAGGCAGTTATTCTTGATTTTATATTTTATTCCTATCTTATTTTGAATAACGAGCTGAGTGTTTAATACAACAAGGCAGTTATTCTTGATTTTATATTTTATTCCTATCTTATTTTGAATAACGTGCTGAGTGTTTAATACAACCAGGCAGTTATTCTTGATTTTATATTTTATTCCTTACCTATTTTGAATAATGTGCTGAGTGTTTAATACAACCAGGCAGTTATTCTTGATTTCATATTTTATTTCAATCTTATTTTGAATAAGGTGTCGAGTGTTTAATACAACCAGGCAGTTATTCTTGATTTTACTTCAATTTCGTTTTGAATAACGTGCTGAGTGTTTAATACAACCAGGCACTTATTCTTGATTTTACTTCAATTTCGTTTTGAATAACGTGCTGAGTGTTTAATACAACCAGGCAGTTATTCTTGATTTCATATTTTATTTCAATCTTATTTTGAATAACGTGATGAGTGTTTAATACAACCAGGCAGTTATTCTTGATTTTACTTCAATTTTGTTTTGTATAAATTGATGAGTGAATAATACAACTAGGCAGTTATTCTTGATTTTCTATTTTATACGATCTTATTTTGAATAACGTGATGAGTGTTTAATACAACCAGGCAGTTATTCTTGATTTTATATTTTATTCCTTACCTATTTTGAATATAGTGCTTAGTGTTTAATACAACCAGGCAGTTATTCTTGATTTCATATTTTATTTCAATCTTATTTTGAATAACGTGATGAGTGTTTAATACAACCAGGCAGTTATTCTTGATTTTACTTCAATTTTGTTTTGTATAAAGTGCTGAGTGTTTAATACAATTAGGCAGTTATTCTTGATTTTATATTTTATTCCTATCTTATTTTGAATAACGTGATGAGTGTTTAATACAACCAGGCAGTTATTCTTGATTTAAGATTTTATTCCTTACCTATTTTGAATAATGTGCTGAGTGTTTAATACAACTAGGCAGTTATTCTTGATTTTATATTTTATTCCTATCTTATTTTGAATAACGTGCTGAGTGTTTAATACAACCAGGCAGTTATTCTTGATTTTATATTTTATTCCTTACCTATTTTGAATAACGTGCTGAGTGTTTAATACAACCAGGCAGTTATTCTTGATTTCATATTTTATTTCAATCTTATTTTGAATAACGTGATGAGTGTTTAATACAACCAGGCAGTTATTCTTGATTTTATATTTTATTTCAATATTATTTTGAATAGCGTGCTAAGTGTTTAATACAACCAGGCAGTTATTCTTGATTTTACTTCAATTTTGTTTTGTATAAAGTGATGAGTGTTTAATACAACCAGGCAGTTATTCTTGATTTCATATTTTATTTCAATCTTATTTTGAATAACGTGATGAGTGTTTAATACAACCAGGCAGTTATTCTTGATTTTATATTTTATTCCTTACCTATTTTGAATAACGTGCTGAGTGTTTAATACAACCAGGCAGTTATTCTTGATTTCATATTTTATTTCAATCTTATTTTGAATAGCGTGCTAAGTGTTTAATACAACCAGGCAGTTATTCTTGATTTTATATTTTATTCCTATCTTATTTTGAATAACGTGCTGAGTGTTTCATACAACCAGGCAGTTATTCTTGATTTTATATTTTTATTCCTATCTTTTTTTGAATAAAGTGATTAGTGTTTAATACAACCAGGCAGTTATTCTTGATTTTATATTTTATTCCTTACCTATTTTGAATAACGTGCTGAGTGTTTAATACAACCAGGCAGTTATTCTTGATTTTATATTTTATTCCTATCTTATTTTGAATATCGTGCTGAGTGTTTAATTCAACCAGGCAGTTATTCTTGATTTTATATTTTTATTCCTATCTTATTTTGAATAACGTGATGAGTGTTTAATACAACCAGGCAGTTATTCTTGATTTTATATTTTATTCCTTACCTATTTTGAATAATGTGCTGAGTGTTTAATACAACCAGGCAGTTATTCTTGATTTCATATTTTATTTCAATCTTATTTTGAATAACGAGATGAGTGTTTAATACAACCAGGCAGTTATTCTTGATTTTACTTCAATTTTGTTTTGTATAAAGTGCTGAGTGTTTAATACAATTAGGCAGTTATTGTTGATTTTATATTTTATTCCTATCTTATTTTGAATAACGTGATGAGTGTTTAATACAACCAGGCAGTTATTCTTGATTTTATATTTTATTCCTTACCTATTTTGAATAATGTGCTGAGTGTTTAATACAACTAGGCAGTTATTCTTGATTTTATATTTTATTCCTATCTTATTTTGAATAACGTGCTGAGTGTTTAATACAACCAGGCAGTTATTCTTGATTTTATATTTTATTCCTTACCTATTTTGAATAAAGTGCTGAGTGTTTAATACAACCATGCAGTTATTATTTATTTTATATTTTATTCCTTACCTATTTTGAATAACGTGTTGGGGGCTTAATACAACCAGGAAGTTATTCTTGATTTTATATTTTATTCCTACCTCATTATGAATAACGTGCGGAGTGCTTAATACAACCCGGCAGTTGTTCGTTGATTTTATATTTTATTTCATTCTTATTTGTGAATAGCGTGCTAAGTGCTTAATACAACCAGGCAGTTATTCTTGATTTTATATTTTATTCCTATCTTATTTTGAATATCGTGCTGTGTGCTTAATACAACCAGGCAGTTATTATTTTATATTATATTTTATTCCTATCTTATTTTGAATAACGTGCGGAGTGTTTAATACAACCAGGCTGTTATTCTTGATTTCATATTTTATTTCAATCTTATTTTGAATAACGTGATGAGTGTTTAATACAACCAGGCAGTTATTCTTGATTTTACTTCAATTTTGTTTTGTATAAAGTGCTGAGTGTTTAATACAACTAGGCAGTTATTCTTGATTTTATATTTTATACGAGTCTTATTTTGAATAACGTGCTGAGTGTTTAATACAACCAGGCAGTTATTCTTGATTTTATATTTTATTCCTTACCTATTTTGAATAACGTGCTGAGTGTTTAATACAACCAGGCAGTTATTCTTGATTTCATATTTTATTTCAATCTTATTTTGAATAGCGTGCTAAGTGTTTAATACAACCAGGCAGTTATTCTTGATTTCATATTTTATTTCAATCTTATTTTGAATAACGTGATGAGTGTTTAATACAACCAGGCAGTTATTCTTGATTTTACTTCAATTTTGTTTTGTATAAAGTGCTGAGTGTTTAATACAACCATGAATTTATTATTGATTTTATACTTTATTACTACCGTATTTTGAATAAAGTGGAGAGTGTTTAATTCATCAAGTCAGTTATTCTTGATTTTTTATTTTATTCCTTTCATATTTTGAATAACGTGCTGAGTGTTTAATACAAACATGCAGTTATTCTTGATTTTTTATTATATTCCTATTATAATTTGAATAACGTGTTTGGGGCTTAATACAACCAGGAAGTTATTCTTGATTTCATATTTTATTCTTACCTCATTATGAATAACGTGCGGAGTGTTTAAAACAACCCGGCAGTTGTTCGTTGATCTTATATTTTATTTCATTCTTATTTGTGAATAGCGTGCTAAGTGCTTAATACAACCAGGCAGTTATTCTTGATTTTATATTTTATTCCTATCTTATTTTGAATATCGTGCTGTGTGCTTAATACAACAAGGCAGTTATTCTTGATTTTATATTTTATTCCTTACCTATTTTGAATAACGTGCTGAGTGTTTAATACAACCAGGCAGTTATTCTTGATTTTACTTCAATTTTGTTTTGTATAAAGTGCTGAGTGTTTAATACAACTAGGCAGTTATTCTTGATTTTATATTTTATTCCTATCCAATTTTGAATAACGTGATGAGTGTTTAATACAACCAGGCAGTTATTCTTGATTTTATATTTTATTCCTTACCTATTTTGAATAACGTGCTGAGTGTTTAATACAACCAGGCAGTTATTCTTGATTTCATATTTTATTTCAATCTTATTTTGAATAACGTGCTGAGTGTTTAGTACAACCAGGCAGTTATTCTTGATTTTAATTAAATTTTGTTTTGTATAATGTGCTGAGTGTTTAATACAACAAGGCAGTTATTCTTGATTTTATATTTTATTCCTATCTTATTTTGAATAACGAGCTGAGTGTTTAATACAACCAGGCAGTTATTCTTGATTTTACATCAATTTTGTTTTGAATAACGTGCTGAGTGTTTAATACAACCAGGCAGTTATTCTTGATTTTACTTCAATTTCGTTTTGAATAACGTGCTGAGTGTTTAATACAACAAGGCAGTTATTCTTGATTTTATATTTTTATTTCAATCTTATTTTGAATAACGTGATGAGTGTTTAATACAACCAGGCAGTTATTCTTGATTTTACTTCAATTTTGTTTTGTATAAAGTGCTGAGTGTTTAATACAACTAGGCAGTGATTCTTGATTTTATCTTTTAGTCCTATCTTATTTTGAATAACGTGATGAGTGTTTAATACAACCAGGCAGTTATTCTTGATTTTATATTTTACTCCTTACCTATTTTGAATAACGTGCTGAGTGTTTAATACAACCAGGCAGTTATTCTTGATTTCATATTTTATTTCAATCTTATTTTGAATAGCGTGCTAAGTGGTTAATACAACCAGGCAGTTATTCTTGATTTTACTTCAATTTTGTTTTGTATAATGTGCTGAGTGTTTAATACAACTAGGCAGTTATTCTTGATTTTATATTTGAGTCCTATCTTATTTTGAATAACGTGCTGAGTGTTTCACCCATCTTTGCTGTTATTCTTGATTTTATATTTTAGTCCTTACCCATTTTGAATAACGTGCTGAGTGTTTAATACAACCATGCAGTTATTCTTGATTTTTTATTATATTCCTATTATAATTTGAATAACGTGTTGGGGGCTTAATACAACCAGGAAATTATTCTTGATTTTATATTTTATTCCTACCTCATTATGAATAACGTGCGGAGTGCTTAATACAACCCGGCAGTTGTTCGTTGATTTTATATTTTATTTCATTCTTATTTGTGAATAGCGTGCTAAGTGCTTAATACAAACCAGGCAGTTATTCTTGATTTTATATTTTATTCCTATCTTATTTTGAATATCGTTCTGTGTGCTTAATACAAACAGGCAGTTATTATTTTATATTATATTTTATTCCAATCCTATTTTGAAAAACGTGCTCAGTGTTTAATACAACCAGGCAGTTATTCTTGATTTTACTTCAATTTTGTTTTGTATAAAGTGCTGAGTGTTTAATACAACTAGGCAGTTATTCTTGATTTTATATTTTATTCCTATCTTATTTTGAATAACGTGATGAGTGTTTAATACAACCAGGCAGTTATTCTTGATTTTATATTTTTATTCCTTACCTATTTTGAATAACGTGCTGAGTGTTTAATACAACCAGGCAGTTATTCTTGATTTCATATTTTATTTCAATCTTATTTTGAATAGCGTGCTCTGTGTTTAATACAACCAGGCACTTATTCTTGATTTTACTTCAATTTTGTTTTGAATAACGTGATGAGTGTTTAATACAACAAGGCAGTTATTCTTGATTTTATATTTTATTCCTATCTTATTTTGAATAACGAGCTCAGTGTTTAATACAACCAGGCAGTTATTCTTGATTTCATATTTTATTTCAATCTTATTTTGAATAGCGTGCTATGTGTTTAATACAACCAGGCAGTTACTCTTGATTTTAATTCAATTTTGTTTTGTATAATGTGCTGAGTGTTTAATACAACTAGGCAGTTATTCTTGATTTTATATTTTATTCCTATCTTATTTTGAATAACGTGCTGAGTGTTTAATTCAACCATGCAGTTATTCTTGATTTTATATTTTATTCCTTACCTATTTTGAATAACGTGCTGAGTGTTTAATACAACCATGCAGTTATTCTTGATTTTTTATTATATTCCTATTATAATTTGAATAACGTGTTGGGGGCTTAATACAACCAGGAAGTTATTCTTGATTTTATATTTTATTCCTACCTCATTATGAATAACGTGCGGAGTGCTTAATACAACCCGGCAGTTGTTCGTTGATTTTATATTTTATTTCATTCTTATTTGTGAATAGCGTGCTAAGTGCTTAATACAACCAGGCAGTTATTCTTGATTTTATATTTTATTCCTATCTTATTTTGAATATCGTGCTGTGTGCTTAATACAACCAGGCAGTTATTATTTTATATTATATTTTATTCCAATCCTATTTTGAAAAACGTGCTCAGTGTTTAATACAACCAGGCAGTTATTCTTGATTTTACTTCAATTTTGTTTTGAATAACGTGATGAGTGTTTAATACAACAAGGCAGTTATTCTTGATTTTATATTTTATTCCTATCTTATTTTGAATAACGTGATGAGTGTTTAATACAACCAGGCAGTTATTCTTGATTTTATATTTTATTCCTTACCTATTTTGAATAACGTGATGAGTGTTTAATACAACCAGGCAGTTATTCTTGATTTCATATTTTATTTCAATCTTATTTTGAATAGCGTGCTAAGTGTTTAATACAACCAGGCAGTTATTCTTGATTTTACTTCAATTTTGTTTTGTATAATGTGCTGAGTGTTTAATACAACTAGGCAGTTATTCTTGATTTTATATTTTATTCCTATCTTATTTTGAATAACGTGATTAGTGTTTAATGCAACCAGGCTGTTATTCTTGATTTCATATATTATTCCTATCTTATTTTGAATAACGTGATGAGTGTTTAATACAACCAGGCAGTTATTCTTGATTTTATATTTTATTCCTTACCTATTTTGAATAATGTGCTGAGTGTTTAATACAACCAGGCAGTTATTCTTGATTTCATATTTTATTTCAATCTTGTTTTGAATAAAGTGCTGAGTGTTTAATACAACCTTGCTGTTATTTTTGATTTTACTTCAATTTCGTTTTGAATAACGTGCTGATTGTTTAATACAACCAGGCACTTATTCTTGTTTTTACTTCAATTTCGTTTTGAATAACGTGCTGAGTGTTTAATACAACCAGGCAGTTATTCTTGATTTCATATTTTATTTCAATCTTATTTTGAATAACGTGATGAGTGTTTAATACAACCAGGCAGTTATTCTTGATTTTACTTCAATTTTGTTTTGTATAAAGTGCTGAGTGTTTAATACAACTAGGCAGTTATTCTTGATTTTCTATTTTATACTATCTTATTTTGAATAACGTGCTGAGTGTTTAATACAACCAGGCAGTTATTCTTGATTTTATATTTTATTCCTTACCTATTTTGAATAATGTGCTGAGTGTTTAATACAACCAGGCAGTTATTCTTGATTTCATATTTTATTTCAATCTTATTTTGAATAACGTGATGAGTGTTTAATACAACCAGGCAGTTATTCTTGATTTTACTTCAATTTTGTTTTGTATAAAGTGCTGAGTGTTTAATACAAATAGGCAGTTATTCTTGATTTTATATTTTATGCCTATCTTATTTTGAATAACGTGATGAGTGTTTAATACAACAAGGCAGTTATTCTTGATTTTATATTTTATTCCTTACCTATTTTGAATAACGTGCTGAGTGTTTAATACAACTAGGCAGTTATTCTTGATTTTATATTTTATTCCTATCTTATTTTGAATAACGTGCTGAGTGTTTAATACAACCAGGCAGTTATTCTTGATTTTATATTTTATTCCTTACCTATTTTGAATAACGTGCTGAGTGTTTAATACAACCATGCAGTTATTCTTGATTTTTTATTATATTCCTATTATAATTTGAATAACGTGTTGGGGGCTTAATACAACCAGGAAGTTATTCTTGATTTTATATTTTATTCCTACCTCATTATGAATAACGTGCGGAGTGCTTAATACAACCCGGCAGTTGTTCGTTGATTTTATATTTTATTTCATTCTTATTTGTGAATAGCGTGCTAAGTGCTTAATACAACCAGGCAGTTATTCTTGATTTTATATTTTATTCCTATCTTATTTTGAATATCGTGCTGTGTGCTTAATACAACCAGGCAGTTATTATTTTATATTATATTTTATTCCTATCTTATTTTGAATAACGTGCGGAGTGGTTAATAAAACCCTGCAGTTATATTTGATTTTACTTCAATTTTGTTTTGAATAAAGTGCTGAGTGTTTAATACAACCAGGCAGTTATTCTTGATTTTACTTCAATTTTGTTTTGAATAACGTGCTGAGTGTTTAATACAACCAGGCAGTTATTCTTGATTTTACTTCAATTTCGTTTTGAATAACGTGCTGAGTCTTTAATACAACCAGGCAGTTATTCTTGATTTCATATTTTATTTCAATCTTATTTTGAATAACGTGATGAGTGTTTAATACAACCAGGCAGTTATTCTTGATTTTACTTCAATTTTGTTTTGTATAAAGTGCTGAGTGTTTAATACAACTAGGCAGTTATTCTTGATTTTCTATTTTATACTATCTTATTTTGAATAACGTGATGAGTGTTTAATACAACCAGGCAGTTATTCTTGATTTTATATTTTATTCCTTACCTATTTTGAATAACGTGCTGAGTGTTTAATACAACCAGGCAGTTATTCTTGATTTCATATTTTATTTCAATCTTATTTTGAATAGCGTGCTAAGTGTTTAATACAACCAGGCAGTTATTCTTGATTTAATATTTTATTTCAATCTTATTTTGAATAACGTGATGAGTATTTAATACAACCAGGCAGTTATTCTTGATTTTACTTCAATTTTGTTTTGTATAATGTGCTGAGTGTTTAATACAACTAGGCAGTTACTCTTGATTTTATATTTTATTCCTATCTTATTTTGAATAACGTGCTGAGTGTTTAATTCAACCAGGCAGTTATTCGTGAGTTTATATTTTATTCCGAACCCATTTTGAATAACGTGCTGAGTGTTTAATACAACCATGCAGTTATTCTTGATTTTTTATTATATTCCTATTATAATTTGAATAACGTGTTGGGGGCTTAATACAACCAGGAAATTATTCTTGATTTTATATTTTATTCCTACCTCATTATGAATAACGTGCGGAGTGCTTAATACAACCCGGCAGTTGTTCGTTGATTTTATATTTTATTTCATTCTTATTTGTGAATAGCGTGCTAAGTGCTTCATACAACCAGGCAGTTATTCTTGATTTTATATTTTATTCCTATCTTATTTTGTATATCGTGCTGTGTGCTTAATACAACCAGGCAGTTATTATTTTATATTATATTTTATTCCTATCTTATTTTGAATAACGTGATGAGTGTTTAATACAACCAGGCAGTTATTCTTGATTTTATATTTTATTCCTTACCTATTTTGAATAACGTGCTGAGTGTTTAATACAACCAGGCAGTTATTCTTGATTTCATATTTTATTTCAATCTTATTTTGAATAGCGTGCTAAGTGTTTAATACAACCAGGCAGTTATTCTTGATTTCATATTTTATTTCAATCTTATTTTGAATAACGTGATGAGTGTTTAATACAACCAGGCAGTTATTCTTGATTTTACTTCAATTTTGTTTTGTATAAAGTGCTAAGTGTTTAATACAACCACGCAGTTATTCTTGATTTTATATTTTATTCCTATCTTATTTTGAATAACGTGCTGAGTGTTTAATACAACCAGGCAGTTATTATTTTATATTATATTTTATTCCTTACCTATTTTGAATAACGTGCTGAGTGTTTAATACAACCATGCAGTTATTCTTGATTTTTTATTATATTCCTATTATATTATGAATAACGTGTTGGGGGCTTAATACAACCAGGAAGTTATTCTTGATTTTATATTTTATTCCTACCTCATTATGAATAACGTGCGGAGTGCTTAATACAACCCGGCAGTTGTTCGTTGATTTTATATTTTATTTCATTCTTATTTGTGAATAGCGTGCTAAGTGCTTCATACAACCAGGCAGTTATTCTTGATTTTATATTTTATTCCTATCTTATTTTGAATATCGTGCTGTGTGCTTAATACAACCAGGCAGTTATTATTTTATATTATATTTTATTCCTATCCAATTTTGAATAACGTGATGAGTGTTTAATACAACCAGGCAGTTATTCTTGATTTTATATTTTATTCCTTACCTATTTTGAATAACGTGCTGAGTGTTTAATACAACCAGGCAGTTATTCTTGATTTCATATTTTATTTCAATCTTATTTTGAATAGCGTGCTAAGTGTTTAATACAACCAGGCAGTTATTCTTGATTTTACTTCAATTTTGTTTTGAATAAAGTGCTGAGTGTTTAATACAACCAGGCAGTTATTCTTGATTTTATATTTTATTCCTATCTTATTTTGAATATCGTGCTGTGTGCTTAATACAACCAGGCAGTTATTATTTTATATTATATTTTATTCCTATCTTATTTTGAATATCGTGCTGTGTGCTTAATACAACCAGGCAGTTATTATTTTATATTATATTTTATTCCTATCTTATTTTGAATAACGTGCGGAGTGGTTAATAAAACCCGGCAGTTATATTTGATTTTACTTCAATTTTGTTTTGAATAAAGTGCTGAGTGTATAATACAACCAGGCAGTTATTCTTGATTTTACTTCAATTTTGTTTTGAATAACGTGCTGAGTGTTTAATACAACCAGGCAGTTATTCTTGATTTTACTTCAATTTCGTTTTGAATAACGTGCTGAGTTTTTAATACAACCAGGCAGTTATTCTTGATTTCATATTTTATTTCAATCTTATTTTGAATAACGTGATGAGTGTTTAATACAACCAGGCAGTTATTCTTGATTTTACTTCAATTTTGTTTTGTATAAAGTGCTGAGTGTTTAATACAACTAGGCAGTTATTCTTGATTTTATCTTTTATTCCTATCTTATTTTGAATAACGTGATGAGTGTTTAATACAACCAGGCAGTTATTCTTGATTTTATATTTTTATTCCTTACCTATTTTGAATAACGTGCTGAGTGTTTAATACAATCATGCAGTTATTCTTGATTTCATATTTTATTTCAATCTTATTTTGAATAGCGTGCTAAGTGTTTAATACAACCAGGCAGTTATTCTTGATTTTACTTCAATTTTGTTTTGTATAATGTGCTGAGTGTTTAATACAACTAGGCAGTTATTCTTGATTTTATATTTTATTCTTATCTTATTTTGAATAACGTGCTGAGTGTTTAATTCAACCATGCAGTTATTCTTGATTTTATATTTTATTCTTTACCTATTTTGAATAACGTGCTGAGTGTTTAATACAACCATGCAGTTATTCTTGATTTTTTATTATATTCCTATTATAATTTGAATAACGTGTTGGGGGCTTAATACAACCAGGAAGTTATTCTTGATTTTATATTTTATTCCTACCTCATTATGAATAACGTGCGGAGTGCTTAATACAACCCGGCAGTTGTTCGTTGATTTTATATTTTATTTCATTCTTATTTGTGAATAGCGTGCTAAGTGCTTAATACAACCAGGCAGTTATTCTTGATTTTATATTTTATTCCTATCTTATTTTGAATATCGTGCTGTGTGCTTAATACAACCAGGCAGTTATTATTTTATATTATATTTTATTCCAATCCTATTTTGAAAAACGTGCTCAGTGTTTAATACAACCAGGCAGTTATTCTTGATTTTACTTCAATTTTGTTTTGTATAAAGTGCTGAGTGTTTAATACAACTAGGCAGTTATTCTTGATTTTATATTTTATTCCTATCTTATTTTGAATAACGTGATGTGTGTTTAATACAACCAGGCAGTTATTCTTGATTTTATATTTTATTCCTTACCTATTTTGAATAACGTGCTGAGTGTTTAATACAACCAGGCAGTTATTCTTGATTTCATATTTTATTTCAATCTTATTTTGAATAGCGTGCTAAGTGTTTAATACAACCAGGCAGTTATTCTTGATTTTACTTCAATTTTGTTTTGTATAATGTGCTGAGTGTTTAATACAACTAGGCAGTTATTCTTGATTTTATATTTTATTCCTATCTTATTTTAAATAACGTGCTGAGTGTTTAATTCAACCAGGCAGTTATTCTTGATTTTATATTTTATTCCTATCTTATTTTGAATAACGTGATGAGTGTTTAATTGAACCAGGCAGTTATTCTTGATTTTATATTTTATTCCTTACCTATTTTGAATAATGTGCTGAGTGTTTAATACAACCAGGCAGTTATTCTTGATTTCATATTTTATTTCATTCTTATTTTGAATAACGTGATGAGTGTTTAATACAACCAGGCAGTTATTCTTGATTTTACTTCAATTTTGTTTTGTATAAAGTGCTGAGTGTTTAATACAATTAGGCAGTTATTCTTGATTTTATATTTTATTCCTATCTTATTTTAAATAACGTGATGAGTGTTTAATACAACCAGGCAGTTATTCTTGATTTTATATTTTATTCCTTACCTATTTTGAATAATGTGCTGAGTGTTTAATACAACTAGGCAGTTATTCTTGATTTTATATTTTATTCCTATCTTATTTTGAATAACGTGCTGAGTGTTTAATACAACCAGGCAGTTATTCTTGATTTTATATTTTATTCTTTACCTATTTTGAATAACGTGCTGAGTGTTTAATACAACCATGCAGTTATTCTTGATTTTTTATTATATTCCTATTATAATTTGAATAACGTGTTGGGGGCTTAATACAACCAGGAAATTATTCTTGATTTTATATTTTATTCCTACCTCATTATGAATAACGTGCGGAGTGCTTAATACAACCCGGCAGTTGTTCGTTGATTTTATATTTTATTTCATTCTTATTTGTGAATAGCGTGCTAAGTGCTTAATACAACCAGGCAGTTATTCTTGATTTTATATTTTATTCCTATCTTATTTTGAATATCGTGCTGTGTGCTTAATACAACCAGTCAGTTATTATTTTATATTATATTTTATTCCTATCTTATTTTGAATAACGTGCGGAGTGGTTAATAAAACCCTGCAGTTATATTTGATTTTACTTCAATTTTGTTTTGAATAAAGTGCTGAGTGTTTAATACAACCAGGCAGTTATTCTTTATTTTACTTCAATTTTGTTTTGAATAACGTGCTGAGTGTTTAATACAACCAGGCAGTTATTCTTGATTTTACTTCAATTTTGTTTTGAATAGCGTGCTGAGTCTTTAATACAACCAGGCAGTTATTCTTGATTTCATATTTTATTTCAATCTTATTTTGAATAACGTGATGAGTGTTTAATACAACCAGGCAGTTATTCTCGATTTTACTTCAATTTTGTTTTGTATAAAGTGCTGAGTGCTTAATACAACTAGGGCAGTTATTCTTGATTTTCTATTTTATTCCTTACCTATTTAGAATAACGTGCTGAGTGTTTAATACAACCAGGCAGTTATTCTTGATTTCATATTTTATTTCAATCTTATTTTGAATAGCATGCTAAGTGTTTAATACAACCAGGCAGTTATTCTTGATTTCATATTTTATTTCAATCTTATTTTGAATAACGTGATGAGTGTTTAATACAACCAGGCAGTTATTCTTGATTTTACTTCAATTTTGTTTTGTACAATGTGCTGAGTGTTTAATACAACTAGGCAGTTACTCTTGATTTTATATTTTATTCCTATCTTATTTTGAATAACGTGCTGAGTGTTTAATTCAACCAGGCAGTTATTCTTGATTTTATATTTTATTCCTTACCTATTTTGAATAACGTGCTGAGTGTTTAATACAACCATGCAGTTATTCTTGATTTTTATTATATTCCTATTATAATTTGAATAACGTGTGTGGGGCTTAATACAACCAGGAAGTTATTCTTGATTTTATATTTTATTCCTACCTCATTATGAATAACGTGCGGAGTGTTTAATACAACCCGGCAGTTGTTCGTTGATTTTATATTTTATTTCATTCTTATTTGTGAATAGCGTGCTAAGTGCTTAATACAACCAGGCAGTTATTCTTGATTTTATATTTTATTCATATCTTATTTTGAATATCGTGCTGTGTGCTTAATACAACCAGGCAGTTATTATTTTATATTATATTTTATTCCTATCTTATTTTGAATAACGTGCGGAGTGGTTAATAAAACCCGGCAGTTATATTTGATTTTACTTCAATTTTGTTTTGAATAAAGTGCTGAGTGTTTAATACAACCAGGCAGTTATTCTTGATTTTACTTCAATTTTGTTTTGAATAACGTGCTGAGTGTTTAATACAACCAGGCAGTTATTCTTGATTTTACTTCAATTTCGTTTTGAATAACGTGCTGAGTGTTTAATACAAGCAGGCAGTTATTCTTGATTTCATATTTTATTTCTATCTTATTTTGAATATCTTGATGATTGTTTAATACAAAAAGGAAGTTTTTGTTGATTTTACTTAATTTTTTTTTTGTATATAGTGCTAAGTGTTTAATACAACTAGGCAGTGATTCTTGATTTTATCTTTTATTCCTATCTTATTTTGAATATCGTGCTGTGTGCTTAATACAACCAGGCAGTTATTATTTTATATTATATTTTATTCATATCTTATTTTGAATATCGTGCTGTGTGCTTAATACAAACAGGCAGTTATTATTTTATATTATATTTTATTCCTATCTTATTTGTGAATAGCGTGCTAAGTGCTTAATACAACCAGGCAGTTATTCTTGATTTTATATTTTATTCCTATCTTATTTTGAATATCGTGCTGTGTGCTTAATACAACCAGGCAGTTATTATTTTATATTATATTTTATTCCTATCTTATTTTGAATAACGTGCGGAGTGGTTAATAAAACCAGGCAGTTATATTTGATTTTACTTCAATTTTGTTTTGAATAAAGTGCTGAGTGTTTAATACAACCAGGCAGTTATTCTTGATTTTATATTTAATTCCTATCCTATTTTGAATAGCGTGCTAAGTGTTTAATACAACAAGGCAGTTATTATTTTATATTATATTTTATTCCAATCCTATTGTGAAAAACGTGCTCAGTGTTTAATACAACCCGGCAGTTGTTCGTTGATTTTATATTTTATTTCATTCTTATTTGTGAATAGCGTGCTAAGTGCTTAATACAACCAGGCAGTTATTCTTGATTTTATATTTCATTCCTATCTTATTTTGTATATCGTGCTGTGTGCTTAATACAACCAGGCAGTTATTATTTTATATTATATTTTATTCCTATCTTATTTTGAATAACGTGCGGAGTGGTTAATAAAACCCGGCAGTTATATTTGATTTTACTTCAATTTTGTTTTGAATAAAGTGCTGAGTGTTTAATACAACCAGGCAGTTATGCTTGATTCTATATTTTATTCCAATCTTATTTTGTATAACGTGCTGAGTGTTTAATACAACCAGGCAGTTATTCTTGATTTCATATTTTATTTCAATCTTATTTTGAATAGCGTGCTAAGTGTTTAATACAACCAGGCAGTTATTCTTGATTTCATATTTTATTTCAATCTTATTTTGAATAACGTGATGAGTGTTTAATACAACCAGGCAGTTATTCTTGATTTTACTTCAATTTTGTTTTGTATAAAGTGCTGAGTGTTTAATACAACTAGGCAGTTATTCTTGATTTTATATTTTATTCCTATCTTATTTTGAATAACGTGCTGAGTGTTTAATACAACCAGGCAGTTATTCTTGATTTTATATTTTATTCCTTACCTATTTTGAATAACGTGCTGAGTGTTTAATACAACCATGCAGTTATTCTTGATTTTTTATTATATTCCTATTATAATTTGAATAACGTGTTGGGGGCTTAATACAACCAGGAAGTTATTCTTGATTTTATATTTTATTCCTATCTTATTTTGAATATCGTGCTGTGTGCTTAATACAACCAGGCAGTTATTATTTTATATTATATTTTATTCCAATCCTATTTTGAAAAACGTGCTCAGTGTTTAATACAACCCGGCAGTTGTTCGTTGATTTTATATTTTATTTCATTCTTATTTGTGAATAGCGTTCTAAGTGCTTAATACAACCAGGCAGTTATTCTTGATTTTATATTTTATTCCTATCTTATTTTGAATATCGTGCTGTGTGCTTAATACAACCAGGCAGTTATTATTTTATATTATATTTTATTCCTATCTTATTTTGAATAACGGGCGGAGTGGTTAATAAAACCCGGCAGTTATATTTGATTTTACTTCAATTTTGTTTTGAATAAAGTGCTGAGTGTTTAATACAACCAGGCAGTTATTCTTGATTTTATATTTTATTCCTATCCTATTTTGAATAGCGTGCTAAGTGTTTAATACAACCAGGCAGTTATTATTTTATATTATATTTTATTCCAATCCTATTGTGAAAAACGTGCTCAGTGTTTAATACAACCCGGCAGTTGTTCGTTGATTTTATATTTTATTTCATTCTTATTTGTGAATAGCGTGCTAAGTGCTTAATACAACCAGGCAGTTATTCTTGATTTTATATTTCATTCCTATCTTATTTTGTATATCGTGCTGTGTGCTTAATACAACCAGGCAGTTATTATTTTATATTATATTTTATTCCTATCTTATTTTGAATAACGTGCGGAGTGGTTAATAAAACCCGGCAGTTATATTTGATTTTACTTCAATTTTGTTTTGAATAAAGTGCTGAGTGTTTAATACAACCAGGCAGTTATGCTTAATTCTATATTTTATTCCAATCTTATTTTCAATAACGTGATGAGTGTTTAATGCAACCAGGCAGTTATTCTTGATTTCACATCTTATTTCAATCTTATTTTGAATAACGTGATGAGTCTTTAATACAACCAGGCAGTTATTATTTTATATTATATTTTATTCCAATCCCATTTTGAATAACGTGATGAGTGTTTAATACAACCAGGCAGTTATTCTTGATTTCATATTTTATTTCAATTTATTTTGAATAACGTGATGAGTGTTTAATACAACCAGGCAGTTATTCTTGATTTTACTTCAATTTTGTTTTGTATAAAGTGCTGAGTGTTTAATACAACCAGGCAGTTATTCTTGATTTTATATTTTATTCCTTACCTATTTTGAATAACGTGCTGAGTGTTTAATACAACCAGGCAGTTATTCTTGATTTTTTATTATATTCCTATTATATTTTGAATAACGTGTTGGGGGCTTAATACAACCAGGAAGTTATTCTTGATTTTATATTTTATTCCTACCTCATTATGAATAACGTGCGGAGTGCTTAATACAACCCGGCAGTTGTTCGTTGATTTTATATTTTATTTTATTCTTATTTGTGAATAGCGTGCTAAGTGCTTAATACAACCAGGCAGTTATTCTTGATTTTATATTTTATTCCTATCTTATTTTGAATATCGTGCTGTGTGCTTAATACAACCAGGCAGTTATAATTTTATATTATATTTTATTCCAATCCTATTTTGAAAAACGTGCTCAGTGTTTAATACAACCCGGCAGTTGTTCGTTGATTTTATATTTTATTTCATTCTTATTTGTGAATAGCGTGCTAAGTGCTTAATACAACCAGGCAGTTATTCTTGATTTTATATTTTATTCCTATCTTATTTTGAATATCGTGCTGTGTGCTTAATACAGCCAGGCAGTTATTATTTTATATTATATTTTATTCCTATCCAATTTTGAATAACGTGATGAGTGTTTAATACAACCAGGCAGTTATTCTTGAATGTACTTCGATTTTGTTTTGAATAGCGTGCTAAGTGTTTAATACAACCAGGCAGTTATTCTTGATTTCATATTTTATTTCAATCTTATTTTGAATAACGTGATGAGTGTTTAATACAACCAGGCAGTTACTCTTGATTTTACTTCAATTTTGTTTTGTATAAAGTGCTGAGTGTTTAATACAACCACGCAGTTATTCTTGATTTTATATTTTATTCCTATCTTATTTTGAATAACGTGCTGAGTGTTTAATACAACCAGGCAGTTATTCTTGATTTTATATTTTATTCCTTACCTATTTTGAATAACGTGCTGAGTGTTTAATACAACCAGGCAGTTATTCTTGATTTTTTATTATATTCCTGTAATATTTTGAATAACGTGTTGGGGGCTTAATACAACCAGGAAGTTATTCTTGATTTCATATTTTATTCCTACCTCATTATGAATAACGTGCGGAGTGTTTAATACAACCCGGCAGTTGTTCGTTGATTTTATATTTTATTTCATTCTTATTTGTGAATAGCGTGCTAAGTGCTTAATACAACCTGGCAGTTATTCTTGATTTTATATTTTATTCCTATCTTATTTTGAATATCGTGCTGTGTGCTTAATACAACCAGGCAGTTATAATTTTATATTATATTTTATTCCAATCCTATTTTGAAAAACGTGCTCAGTGTTTAATACAACCCGGCAGTTGTTCGTTGATTTTATATTTTATTTCATTCTTATTTGTGAATAGCGTGCTAAGTGCTTAATACAACCAGGCAGTTATTCTTGATTTTATATTTTATTCCTATCTTATTTTGAATATCGTGCGGAGTGGTTAATAAAACCCGGCAGTTATATTTGATTTTACTTCAATTTTGTTTTGATTAAAGTGCTGAGTGTTTAATACAACCAGGCAGTTATTCTTGATTTCATATTTTATTTCAATCTTATTTTGAATAACGTGATGAGTGTTTAATACAACCAGGCAGTTATTCTTGATTTTACTTCAATTTTGTTTTGTATAAAGTGCTGAGTGTTTAATACAACTAGGCAGTTATTCTTGATTTTATATTTTATTCCTTACCTATTTTGAATAACGTGCTGAGTGTTTAATACAACCATGCAGTTATTATTTTATATTATATTTTATTCCTATCTTATTTTGAATAACGTGCGGAGTGGTTAATAAAACCCGGCAGTTATATTTGATTTTACTTCAATTTTGTTTTGAATAAAGTGCTGAGTTTTTAATACAACCAGGCAGTTATTCTTGATTTCTTATTTTATTTCAATCTTATTTTGAATAATGTGATGAGTGTTTAATACAACCAGGCAGTTATTCTTGATTTTACTTCAATTTTGTTTTGTATAAAGTGCTGAGTGTTTAATACAACTAGGCAGTTATTCTTGATTTTATATTTTATTCCTATCTTATTTTGAATAACGTGCTGAGTGTTTAATACAACCAGGCAGTTATTCTTGATTTTATATTTTATTCCTTACCTGTTTTGAATAACGTGCTGAGTTTTTAATACAACAATGCAGTTATTCTTGATTTTTTATTATATTCCTATTATATTTTGAATAACGTGTTGGGGGCTTAATACAACCAGGAAGTTATTCTTGATTTTATATTTTATTCCTACCTCATTATGAATAACGTGCGGAGTGCTTAATACAACCCGGCAGTTGTTCGTTGATTTTATATTTTATTTCATTCTTATTTGTGAATAGCGTGCTAAGTGCTTAATACAACCAGGCAGTTATTCTTGATTTTATATTTTATTCCTATCTTATTTTGAATATCGTGCTGTGTGCTTAATACAACCAGGCAGTTATTCTTGATTTCATATCTTATTTCAATCTTATTTTGAATAACGTGATGAGTGTTTAATACAACCAGGCAGTTATTCTTGAATGTACTTCGATTTTGTTTTGAATAGCGTGCTAAGTGTTTAATACAACCAGGCAGTTATTCTTGATTTCATATTTTATTTCAATCTTATTTTGAATAACGTGATGAGTGTTTAATACAACCAGGCAGTTACTCTTGATTTTACTTCAATTTTGTTTTGTATAAAGTGCTGAGTGTTTAATACAACCACGCAGTTATTCTTGATTTTATATTTTATTCCTATCTTATTTTGAATAACGTGCTGAGTGTTTAATACAACCAGGCTGTTATTCTTGATTTTATATTTTATTCCTATCTTATTTTGAATAACGTGCTGAGTGTTTAATACAACCAGGCAGTTATTCTTGATTTTTTATTATATTCCTGTAATATTTTGAATAACGTGTTGGGGGCTTAATACAACCAGGAAGTTATTCTTGATTTCATATTTTATTCCTACCTCATTATGAATAACGTGCGGAGTGTTTAATACAACCCGGCAGTTGTTCGTTGATTTTATATTTTATTTCATTCTTATTTGTGAATAGCGTGCTAAGTGCTTAATACAACCAGGCAGTTATTCTTGATTTTATATTTTATTCCTATCTTATTTTGAATATCGTGCTGTGTGCTTAATACAACCAGGCAGTTATAATTTTATATTATATTTTATTCCAATCCTATTTTGAAAAACGTGCTCAGTGTTTAATACAACCCGGCAGTTGTTCGTTGATTTTATATTTTATTTCATTCTTATTTGTGAATAGCGTGCTAAGTGCTTAATACAACCAGGCAGTTATTCTTGATTTTATATTTTATTCCTATCTTATTTTGAATATCGTGCTGTGTGCTTAATACAGCCAGGCAGTTATTATTTTATATTATATTTTATTCCTATCCAATTTTGAATAACGTGATGAGTGTTTAATACAACCAGGCAGGTATTCTTGAATGTACTTCGATTTTGTTTTGAATAGCGTGCTAAGTGTTTAATACAACCAGGCAGTTATTCTTGATTTCATATTTTATTTCAATCTTATTTTGAATAACGTGATGAGTGTTTAATACAACCAGGCAGTTATTCTTGATTTTACTTCAATTTTGTTTTGTATAAAGTGCTGAGTGTTTAATACAACCAGGCAGTTATTCTTGATTTTATATTTTATTCCTACCTCATTATGAATAACGTGCGGAGTGCTTAATACAACCCGGCAGTTGTTCGTTGATTTTATATTTTATTTCATTCTTATTTGTGAATAGCGTGCTAAGTGCTTAATACAACCAGGCAGTTATTCTTGATTTTATATTTTATTCCTATCTTATTTTGAATATCGTGCTGTGTGCTTAATACAACCAGGCAGTTATAATTTTATATTATATTTTATTCCAATCCTATTTTGAAAAACGTGCTCAGTGTTTAATACAACCCGGCAGTTGTTCGTTGATTTTATATTTTATTTCATTCTTATTTGTGAATAGCGTGCTAAGTGCTTAATGCAACCAGGCAGTTATTCTTGATTTTATATTTTATTCCTTACCTGTTTTGAATAACGTGCTGTGTGCTTAATACAGCCAGGCAGTTATTATTTTATATTATATTTTATTCCTATACAATTTTGAATAACGTGATGAGTGTTTAATACAACCAGGCAGTTATTCTTGAATGTACTTCGATTTTGTTTTGAATAGCGTGCTAAGTGTTTAATACAACCAGGCAGTTATTCTTGATTTCATATTTTATTTCAATCTTATTTTGAATAACGTGATGAGTGTTTAATACAACCAGGCAGTTACTCTTGATTTTACTTCAATTTTGTTTTGTATAAAGTGCTGAGTGTTTAATACAACCACGCAGTTATTCTTGATTTTATATTTTATTCCTATCTTATTTTGAATAACGTGCTGAGTGTTTAATACAACCAGGCAGTTATTCTTGATTTTATATTTTATTCCTTACCTATTTTGAATAACGTGCTGAGTGTTTAATACAACCAGGCAGTTATTCTTGATTTTTTATTATATTCCTGTAATATTTTGAATAACGTGTTGGGGGCTTAATACAACCAGGAAGTTATTCTTGATTTCATATTTTATTCCTACCTCATTATGAATAACGTGCGGAGTGTTTAATACAACCCGGCAGTTGTTCGTTGATTTTATATTTTACTTCATTCTTATTTGTGAATAGCGTGCTAAGTGCTTAATACAACCTGGCAGTTATTCTTGATTTTACATTTTATTCCTATCTTATTTTGAATATCGTGCTGTGTGCTTAATACAACCAGGCAGTTATAATTTTATATTATATTTTATTCCAATCCTATTTTGAAAAACGTGCTCAGTGTTTAATACAACCCGGCAGTTGTTCGATGATTTTATATTTTATTTCATTCTTATTTGTGAATAGCGTGCTAAGTGCTTAATACAACCAGGCAGTTATTCTTGAATTTATAATTTATTACTAACCTATTTTGAATAAAGTGCTGAGTTGTTAATAAAACCCGGCAGTTATATTTGATTTTTACTTCAATTTTGTTTTGATTAAAGTGCTGAGTGTTTAATACAACCAGGCAGTTAGTCTTGATTTCATATTTTATTTCAATCTTATTTTGAATGACGTGATGAGTGTTTAATACAACCAGGCAGTTATTCTTGATTTTACTTCAATTTTCTTTTGTATAAAGTGCTGAGTGTTTAATACAACTAGGCACTTATTCTTGATTTTATATTTTATTCCTGTCTTATTTTGAATAACGTGCTGATTGTTTAATACAACCCGTCAGTTATTATTTTATATTATATTTTATTCCTATCTTATTTTGAATAACGTGCGGAGTGGTTAATAAAACCCGGCAGTTATATTTGATTTTACTTCAATTTTGTTTTGAATAAAGTGCTGAGTGTTTAATACAACCAGGCAGTTATTCTTGATTTGATATTTTATTTCAAAATTATTTTGAATAACGTGATGAGTGTTTAATACAACCAGGCAGTTATTCTTGATTTTACTTCAATTTTGTTTTGTATAAAGTGCTGAGTGTTTAATACAACTAGGCAGTTATTCTTGATTTTATATTTTATTCCTATCTTATTTTGAATAACGTGCTGAGTGTTTAATACAACCAGGCAGTTATTCTTGATTTTATATTTTATTCCTTACCTATTTTGAATAACGTGCTGAGTGTTTAATACAACCAGGCAGTTATTCTTGACTTTTAATTATATTCCTATTATATTTTGAATAACGTGTTGGGGGCTTAATACAACCAGGAAGTTATTCTTGATTTTATATTTTATTCCTACCTCATTATGAATAACGTGCGGAGTGCTTAATACAACCCGGCAGTTGTTCGTTGATTTTATATTTTATTTCATTCTTATTTGTGAATAGCGTGCTAAGTGCTTAATACAACCAGGCAGTTATTCTTGATTTTATATTTTATTCCTATCTTATTTTGAATGTCGTTCTGTGTGCTTAATACAACCAGGCAGTTATTCTTGATTTCATATCTTATTTCAATCTTATTTTGAATAACGTGATGAGTGTTTAATACAACCAGGCAGTTATTCTTGAATGTACTTCGATTTTGTTTTGAATAGCGTGCTAAGTGTTTAATACAACCAGGCAGTTATTCTTGATTTCATATTTTATTTCAATCTTATTTTGAATAACGGGATGCTTGTTTAATACAACCAGGCAGTTACTCTTGATTTTACTTCAATTTTGTTTTGTATAAAGTGCTGAGTGTTTAATACAACCACGCAGTTATTCTTGATTTTATATTTTATTCCTATCTTATTTTGAATAACGTGCTGAGTGTTTAATACAACCAGGCAGTTATTCTTGATTTTATATTTTATTCCTTACCTATTTTGAATAACGTGCTGAGTGTTTAATACAACCAGGCAGTTATTCTTGATTTTTTATTATATTCCTGTAATATTTTGAATAACGTGTTGGGGCTTAATACAACCAGGAAGTTATTCTTGATTTCATATTTTATTCCTACCTCATTATGAATAACGTGCGGAGTGTTTAATACAACCCGGCAGTTGTTCGTTGATTTTATATTTTATTTCATTCTTATTTGTGAATAGCGTGCTAAGTGCTTAATACAACCTGGCAGTTATTCTTGATTTTATATTTTATTCCTATCTTATTTTGAATATCGTGCTGTGTGCTTAATACAACCAGGCAGTTATAATTTTATATTATATTTTATTCCAATCCTATTTTGAAAAACGTGCTCAGTGTTTAATACAACCCGGCAGTTGTTCGTTGATTTTATATTTTATTTCATTCTTATTTGTGAATAGCGTGCTAAGTGCTTAATACAACCAGGCAGTTATTCTTGATTTTATATTTTATTCCTATCTTATTTTGAATATCGTGCTGTGTGCTTAATACAACCAGGCAGTTATTATTTTATATTATATTTTATTCCTATCTTATTTTGAATAACGTGCGGAGTGGTTAATAAAACCCGGCAGTTATATTTGATTTTACTTCAATTTTGTTTTGAATAAAGTGCTGAGTGTTTAATACAACCAGGCAGTTATTCTTGATTTTACTTCAATTTTGTTTTGAATAACGTGCTGAGTGTTTAATACAACCAGGCAGTTATTCTTGATTTTACTTCAATTTTGTTTTGAATAGCGTGCTAAGTGTTTAATACAACCAGGCAGTTATTCTTGATTTCATATTTTATTTCAATCTTATTTTGAATAACGTGATGAGTGTTTAATACAACCAGGCAGTTACTCTTGATTTTACTTCAATTTTGTTTTGTATAAAGTGCTGAGTGTTTAATACAACCACGCAGTTATTCTTGATTTTATATTTTATTCCTATCTTATTTCGAATAACGTGTTGGGGGCTTAATACAACCAGGAAGTTATTCTTGATTTCATATTTTATTCCTACCTCATTATGAATAACGTGCGGAGTGTTTAATACAACCCGGCAGTTGTTCGTTGATTTTATATTTTATTTCATTCTTATTTGTGAATAGCGTGCTAAGTGCTTAATACAACCTGGCAGTTATTCTTGATTTTATATTTTATTCCTATCTTATTTTGAATATCGTGCTGTGTGCTTAATACAACCAGGCAGTTATAATTTTATATTATATTTTATTCCAATCCTATTTTGAAAAACGTGCTCAGTGTTTAATACAACCCGGCAGTTGTTCGTTGATTTTATCTTATATTTCATTCTTATTTTGAATATCGTGCTGTGTGCTTAATACAACCAGGCAGTTATTCTTGATTTTATATTTTATTCCTATCTTATTTTGAATAACGTGCGGAGTGGTTAATAAAACCCGGCAGTTATATTTGATTTTACTTCAATTTTGTTTTGAATAAAGTGCTGAGTGTTTAATACAACCAGGCAGTTATTCTTGATTTCATATTTTATTTCAATCTTATTTTGAATAACGTGATGAGTGTTTAATACAACCAGGCAGTTATTCTTGATTTTACTTCAATTTTGTTTTGTATAAAGTGCTGAGTGTTTAATACAACCAGGCAGTTATTCTTGATTTTAAATTTTATTCCTAACTTATTTTGAATAACGTGCTGAGTGTTTAATACAACCAGGCAGTTATTCCTTGATTTTATATTTTATTTCAATCTTATTTTGAATAACGTGCTGAGTGTTTAATACAACCAGGCAGTTATTCTTGATTTTAAATTTTATTCCTTACCTGTTTTGAATAATGTGCTGAGTGTTTAATACAACCATAAAGTTATTCTTGATT
This sequence comes from Diplolepis rosae, assembly GCA_030998225.1. Taxonomy (NCBI): domain Eukaryota; kingdom Metazoa; phylum Arthropoda; class Insecta; order Hymenoptera; family Diplolepididae; genus Diplolepis; species Diplolepis rosae. The sequence continues at coordinate 1,177,662 of JAPYXD010000710.1, forward strand.
TTCTATTATATTCCTATTATATTATGAATAACGTGTTGGGGGCTTAATACAACCAGGAAGTTAGTCTTGATTTTATATTTTATTTCTAAATAATAATGAATAACGTGCGGAGTGCTTAATACAACCCGGCAGTTGTTCTGTTGATTTTTGATTTTATTTCATTCTTATTTGTGAATAGCGTGCTAAGTGCTTAATACAACCAGGCAGTTATTCTTGATTTTATATTTTATTCCTATCTTATTTTGAATATCGTGCTGTGTGCTTAATACAACCAGGCAGTTATAATTTTATATTATATTTTATTCCAATCCTATTTTGAAAAACGTGCTCAGTGTTTAATACAACCCGGCAGTTGTTCGTTGATTTTATATTTTATTTCATTCTTATTTGTGAATAGCGTGCTAAGTGCTTAATACAACCTGGCAGTTATTCTTGATTTTATATTTTATTCCTATCTTATTTTGAATATCGTGCTGTGTGCTTAATACAGCCAGGCAGTTATTATTTTATATTATATTTTATTCCTATCCAATTTTGAATAACGTGATGAGTGTTTAATACAACCAGGCAGTTATTCTTGAATGTACTTCGATTTTGTTTTGAATAGCGTGCTAAGTGTTTAATAGAACCAGGCAGTTATTCTTGATTTCATATTTTATTTCAATGTTATTTTGAATAACGTGATGAGTGTTTAATACAACCAGGCAGTTACTCTTGATTTTACTTCAATTTTGTTTTGTATAAAGTGCTGAGTGTTTAATACAACCACGCAGTTATTCTTGATTTTATATTTTATTCCTATCTTATTTTGAATAACGTGCTGAGTGTTTAATACAACCAGGCAGTTATTCTTGATTTTATATTTTATTCCTTACCTATTTTGAATAACGTGCTGAGTGTTTAATACAACCAGGCAGTTATTCTTGATTTTTTATTATATTCCTGTAATATTTTGAATAACGTGTTGGGGGCTTAATACAACCAGGAAGTTATTCTTGATTTCATATTTTATTCCTACCTCATTATGAATAACGTGCGGAGTGTTTAATACAACCCGGCAGTTGTTCGTTGATTTTATATTTTATTTCATTCTTATTTGTGAATAGAGTGCTAAGTGCTTAATACAACCTGGCAGTTATTCTTGATTTTATATTTTATTCCTCTCTTATTTTGAATATCGTGCTGTGTGCTTAATACAACCAGGCAGTTATAATTTTATATTATATTTTATTCCAATCCTATTTTGAAAAACGTGCTCAGTGTTTAATACAACCCGGCAGTTGTTCGTTGATTTTATATTTTATTTCATTCTTATTTGTGAATAGCGTGCTAAGTGTTTAATACAACCAGGCAGTTATTCTTGATTTCATATTTTATTCCTACCTCATTATGAATAACGTGCGGAGTGTTTAATACAACCCGGCAGTTGTTCGTTGATTTTATATTTTATTTCATTCTTATTTGTGAATAGAGTGCTAAGTGCTTAATACAACCAGGCAGTTATTCTTGATTTTATATTTTATTCCTATCTTATTTTGAATATCGTGCTGTGTGCTTAATACAACCAGGCAGTTATTATTTTATATTATATTTTATTCCTATCTTATTTTGAATAACGTGCGGAGTGGTTAATAAAACCCGGCAGTTATATTTGATTTTACTTCAATTTTGTTTTGAATAAAGTGCTGAGTGTTTAATACAACCATGCAGTTATTCTTGATTTTACTTCAATTTTTGTTTAGAATAACGTGCTGAGTGTTTAATACAACCAGGCAGTTATTCTTTGATTTTACTTCAATTTCGTTTTGAATAACGTGCTGAGTCTTTAATACAACCAGGCAGTTATTCTTGATTTCATATTTTATTTCAATCTTATTTTGAATAACGTGATGAGTGTTTAATACAACCAGGCAGTTATTCTTGATTTTACTTCAATTTTGTTTTGTATAAAGTGCTGAGTGTTTAATACAACCAGGCAGTTATTCTTGATTTTATATTTTATTCCTATCTTATTTTGAATAACGTGCTGAGTGTTTAATACAACCAGGCAGTTATTCTTGATTTTATATTTTATTCCTTACCTATTTTGAATAACGTGCTGAGTGTTTAATACAACCCGGCAGTTGTTCGTTGATTTTATATTTTATTTCATTCTTATTTTGAATAACGTGATGAGTGTTTAATACAACCAGGCAGTTATTCTTGATTTTACTTCAATTTTGTTTTGTATAAAGTGCTGAGTGTTTAATACAACTAGGCAGTTATTCTTGATTTTATATTTTATTCCTATCTTATTTTGAATAACGTGCTGAGTGTTTAATACAACCAGGCAGTTATTCTTGATTTTATATTTTATTCCTATCTTATTTTGAATATCGTGCTGTGTGCTTAATACAACCAGGCAGTTATTATTTTATATTATATTTTATTCCATTCCTATTTTGAAAAACGTGCTCAGTGTTTAAAACAACCCGGCAGTTGTTCGTTGATTTTATATTTTATTTCATTCTTATTTTGAATAACGTGATGAGTGTTTAATACAACCAGGCAGTTATTCTTGATTTTATATTTTATTCCTTACCTATTTTGAATAACGGGCGGAGTGTTTAAAACAACCCGGCAGTTGTTCGTTGACTTTATATTTTATTCCAATCTTATTTTGAATAACGTGATGAGTGTTTAATACAACCAGGCAGTTATTCTTGATTTTACTTCAATTTTGTTTTGTATAAAGTGCTGAGTGTTTAATACAACCAGGCAGTTATTCTTGATTTTATATTTTATTCCTATCTTATTTTGAATAACGTGCTGAGTGTTTAATACAACCAGGCAGTTATTCTTGATTTTATATTTTATTCCTATCTTATTTTGAATATCGTGCTGTGTGCTTAATACAACCAGGCAGTTATAATTTTATATTATATTTTATTCCAATCCTATTTTGAAAAACGTGCTCAGTGTTTAATACAACCCGGCAGTTGATACTTGATTTCATATTTTATTTCAATCTAATTTTGAATAACGTGCTGCGTGTTTAATACAACCAGGAAGTTATTCTTTATTTCATATTTTATTCTTACCTCATTATGAATAACGGGCGGAGTGTTTAATACAACCCGGCAGTTGTTCGTTGATTTTATATTTTATTTCATTCTTATTTGTGAATAGCGTGCTAAGTGCTTAATACAACCAGGCAGTTATTCTTGATTTCATATTTTATTCCTACCTCATTATGAATAACTTGCGGAGTGTTTAATACAACCAGGCAGTTATAATTTTATATTATATTTTATTTCTATCTTATTTTGAATAACGTGATGAGTTTTTAATACAACCAGGAAGTTATTCTTGATTTTACTTCAATTTTTTTTTGTATTAAGTGCTGAGTGTTTAATACGACCAGGCAGTTATTCTTGATTTTATATTTTATTCCTATCTTATTTTGAATAACGTGCTGAGTGTTTAATACAACCAGGCAGTTATTCTTGATTTTATATTTTATTCCTATCTTATTTTGAATATCGTGCTGTGTGCTTAATACAACCAGGCAGTTATTATTTTATATTATATTTTATTCCTATCTTATTTTGAATAACGTGCGGAGTGGTTAATAAAACCCGGCAGTTATATTTGATTTTACTTCAATTTTGTTTTGAATAAAGTGCTCAGTGTTTAATACAACCAGGCAGTTATTCTTGATTTTACTTCAATTTTGTTTTGAATAACGTGCTGAGTGTTTAATACAACCAGGCACTTATTCTTGATTTTACTTCAATTTCGTTTTGAATAACGTGCTGAGTCTTTAATACAACCAGGCAGTTATTCTTGATTTCATATTTTATTTCAATCTTATTTTGAATAACGTGATGAGTGTTTAATACAACCAGGCAGTTATTCTTGATTTTACTTCAATTTTGTTTTGTATAAAGTGCTGAGTGTTTAATACAACTAGGCAGTTATTCTTGATTTTATATTTTATTCCTATCTTATTTTGAATAGCGTGCTAAGTGTTTAATACAACCAGGAAGTTATTCTTGATTTCATATTTTATTCCTACCTCATTATGAATAACGTGCGGAGTGTTTAATACAACCCGGCAGTTGTTCGTTGATTTTATATTTTATTTCATTCTTATTTTGAATAACGTGATGAGTGTTTAATACAACCAGGCAGTTATTCTTGATTTTACTTCAATTTTGTTTTGTATAAAGTGCTGAGTGTTTAATACAACTAGGCAGTTATTCTTGATTTTATATTTTATTCCTATCTTATTTTGAATAACGTGCTGAGTGTTTAATACAACCAGGCAGTTATTCTTGATTTTATATTTTATTCCTATCTTATTTTGAATATCGTGCTGTGTGCTTAATACAACCAGGCAGTTATAATTTTATATTATATTTTATTCCAATCCTATTTTGAAAAACGTGCTCAGTGTTTAATACAACCCGGCAGTTGTTCGTTGATTTTATATTTTATTTCATTCTTATTTGTGAATAGCGTGCTAAGTGCTTAATACAACCAGGCAGTTATTCTTGATTTTATATTTTATTCCTATCTTATTTTGAATATCGTGCTGTGTGCTTAATACAACCAGGCAGTTATTATTTTATATTATATTTTATTCCTATCCAATTTTGAATAACGTGATGAGTGTTTAATACAACCAGGCAGGTATTCTTGAATGTACTTCGATTTTGTTTTGAATAGCGTGCTAAGTGTTTAATACAACCAGGCAGTTATTCTTGATTTTATATTTTATTTCACTCTTATTTTGAATAACGTGATGAGTGTTTAATACAACCAGGCATTTACTCTTGATTTTACTTCAATTTTGTTTTGTATAAAGTGCTGAGTGTTTAATACAACCACGCAGTTATTCTTGATTTTATATTTTATTCCCATCATATTTTGAATAACGTGCTGAGTGTTTAATACAACCAGGAAGTTATTCTTGATTTCATATTTTATTCCTACCTCATTATGAATAACGTGCGGAGTGTTTAATACAACCCGGCAGTTGTTCGTTGATTTTATATTTTATTTCATTCTTATTTGTGAATAGAGTGCTAAGTGCTTAATACAACCTGGCAGTTATTCTTGATTTTATATTTTATTCCTATCTTATTTTGAATATCGTGCTGTGTGTTTAATACAACCAGGCAGTTATAATTTTATATTATATTTTATTCCAATCCTATTTTGAAAAACGTGCTCAGTGTTTAATACAACCCGGCAGTTGTTCGTTGATTTTATATTTTATTTCATTCTTATTTGTGAATAGCGTGCTAAGTGCTTAATACAACCAGGCAGTTATTCTTGATTTTATATTTTATTCCTATCTTATTTTGAATATCGTGCTGTGTGCTTAATACAACCAGGCAGTTATTATTTTATATTATATTTTATTCCTATCTTATTTTGAATAACGTGCGGAGTGGTTAATAAAACCCGGCAGTTATATTTGATTTTACTTCAATTTTGTTTTGAATAAAGTGCTGAGTGTTTAATACAACCAGGCAGTTATTCTTGATTTCATATTTTATTTCAATCTTATTTTGAATAACGTGATGAGTGTTTAATACAACCAGGCAGTTATTCTTGATTTCATATTTTATTTCAATCTTATTTTGAATAACGTGATGAGTGTTTAATACAACCAGGCAGTTATTCTTGATTTTACTTCAATTTTGTTTTGTATAAAGTGCTGAGTGTTTAATACAACTAGGCAGTTATTCATCATTTGAAATGTTATGACTATATAATATAGACTAACGAGATGAGTGTTTAATACAACCAGGCAGTTATTCTTGATTTTATATTTTATTCCTTACCTATTTTGAATAACGTGCTGAGTGTTTAATACAACCAGGCAGTTATTCTTGATTTCATATTTTATTTCAATCTTATTTTGAATAGCGTGCTAAGTGTTTAATACAACCAGGCAGTTATTCTTGATTTTACTTCAATTTTGTTTTGTATAAAGTGCTGAGTGTTTAATACAACCACGCAGTTATTCTTGATTTTATATTTTATTCCTATCTTATTTTGAATAACGTGCTGAGTGTTTAATACAACCAGGCAGTTATTCTTGATTTTATATTTTATTCCTTACCTATTTTGAATAATGTGCTGAGTGTTTAATACAACCAGGCAGTTATTCTTGATTTCATATTTTATTTCAATCTTATTTTGAATAACGTGATGAGTGTTTAATACAACCAGGCAGTTATTCTTGATTTTACTTCAATTTTGTTTTGTATAACGTGCTGAGTGTTTAATACAACTAGGCAGTTATTCTTGATTTTATATTTTATTCCTATCTTATTTTAAATAACGTGATGAGTGTTTAATACAACCAGGCAGTTATTCTTGATATTATATTTTATTCCTTACCTATTTTGAATAATGTGCTGAGTGTTTAATACAACTAGAAAGTTATTCTTGATTTTATATTTTATTCCTTACCTATTTTGAATAACGTGCTGAGTGTTTAATACAACCAGGCAGTTATTCTTGATTTTTTATTATATTCCTACCTCATTATGAATAACGTGCGGAGTGCTTAATACAACCCGGCAGTTGTTCGTTGATTTTATATTTTATTTCATTCTTATTTGTGAATAGCGTGCTAAGTGCTTAATACAACCAGGCAGTTATTCTTGATTTTATATTTTATTCCTATCTTATTTTGAATATCGTGCTGTGTGCTTAATACAACCAGGCAGTTATTATTTTATATTATATTTTATTCCTATCTTATTTTGAATAACGTGCGGAGTGGTTAATAAAACCCGGCAGTTATATTTGATTTTACTTCAATTTTGTTTTGAATAAAGTGCTGAGTGTTTAATACAACCAGGCAGTTATTCTTGATTTTACTTCAATTTTGTTTTGAATAACGTGCTGAGTGTTTAATACAACCAGGCAGTTATTCTTGATTTTACTTCAATTTTGTTTTGAATAACGTGCTGAGTCTTTAATACAACCAGGCAGTTATTCTTGATTTCATATTTTATTTCAATCTTATTTTGAATAACGTGATGAGTGTTTAATACAACCAGGCAGTTATTCTTGATTTTACTTCAATTTTGTTTTGAATAACGTGCTGTGTGTTTAATACAACCAGGCAGTTATTCTTCGATTTTATCTTTTATTTCAATATTAATTTTTGGATAACGTGCTGAGTGGTTAATAAAACCCGGCAGTAATATTTGATTTTACTTCAATTTTGTTTTGAATAAAGTGCTGAGTGTTTAATACAACCAGGCAGTTATTCTTGATTTTATATTTAATTCCTATCCTATTTTGAATAGCGTGGTAAGTGTTTAATACAACCAGGCAGTTATTATTTTATATTATATTTTATTCCAATCCTATTGTGAAAAACGTGTTCAGTGTTTAATACAACCAGGCAGTTATTCTTGAATGTACTTCGAATTTGTTTTGTATAATGTGCTGAGTGTTTAATACAACTAGGCAGTTATTCTTGATTTTATATTTTATTCCTATCTTATTTTGAATAACGTGCTGAGTGTTTAATACAACCAGGCAGTTATTCTTGATTTTATATTTTATTCCTTACCTATTTTAAATAACGTGCTGAGTGTTTAATACAACCATGCAGTTATTCTTGATTTTTTATTATATTCCTATTATAATTTGAATAACGTGTTGGGGGCTTAATACAACCAGGAAGTTATTCTTGATTTTATATTTTATTCCTACCTCATTATGAATAACGTGCGGAGTGCTTAATACAACCCGGCAGTTGTTCGTTGATTTTATATTTTATTTCATTCTTATTTGTGAATAGCGTGCTAAGTGCTTAATACAACCAGGCAGTTATTCTTGATTTTATATTTTATTCCTATCTTATTTTGAATATCGTGCTGTGTGCTTAATACAACCAGGCAGTTATAATTTTATATTATATTTTATTCCAATCCTATTTTGAAAAACGTGCTCAGTGTTTAATACAACCCGGCAGTTGTTCGTTGATTTTATATTTTATTTCATTCTTATTTGTGAATAGCGTGCTAAGTGCTTAATACAACCAGGCAGTTATTCTTGATTTTATATTTTATTCCTATCTTATTTTGAATATCGTGCTGTGTGCTTAATACAGCCAGGCAGTTATTATTTTATATTATATTTTATTCCTATACAATTTTGAATAACGTGATGAGTGTTTAATACAACCAGGCATTTATTCTTGATTTCATATTTTATTTCAATCTTATTTTGAATAACGTGATGAGTGTTTAATACAACCAGGCAGTTATTCTTGATTTTACTTCAATTTTGTTTTGTATAAAGTGCTGAGTGTTTAATACAACTAGGCAGTTATTCTTGATTTTATATTTTATTCCTATCTTATTTTGAATAACGTGATGAGTGTTTAATACAACCAGGCAGTTATTCTTGATTTTATATTTTATTCCTTACCTACTTTGAATAATGTGCTTAGTGTTTAATACAACTAGGCAGTTATTCTTGATTTTATATTTTATTCCTATCTTATTTTGAATAACGTGCTGAGTGTTTAATACAACCAGGCAGTTATTCTTGATTTTTTATTATATTCCTATTATAATTTGAATAACGTGTTGGGGGCTTAATACAACCAGGAAGTTATTCTTGATTTTATATTTTATTCCTACCTAATTATGAATAACGTGCGGAGTGCTTAATACAACCCGGCAGTTGTTCGTTGATTTTATATTTTATTTCATTCTTATTTGTGAATAGCGTGCTAAGTGCTTAATACAACCAGGCAGTTATTCTTGATTTTATATTTTATTCCTATCTTATTTTGAATATCGTGCTGTGTGCTTAATACAACCAGGCAGTTATTATTTTATATTATATTTTATTCCTATCTTATTTTGAATAACGTGCGGAGTGGTTAATAAAACCCGGCAGTTATATTTGATTTTACTTCAATTTTGTTTTGAATAAAGTGCTGAGTGTTTAATACAACCAGGCAGTTATTCTTGATTTCATATTTTATTTCAATCTTATTTTGAATAACGTGATGAGTGTTTAATACAACCAGGCAGTTATTCTTGATTTTACTTCAATTTTGTTTTGAATAACGAGCTGAGTCTTTAATACAACCAGGCAGTTATTCTTGATTTCATATTTTATTTCAATCTTATTTTGAATAACGTGATGAGTGTTTAATACAACCAGGCAGTTATTCTTGATTTTACTTCAATTTTGTTTTGTATAAAGTGCTGAGTGTTTAATACAACTAGGCAGTTATGCTTGAGTGTATATTTTATTCCTATCTTATTTTGAATAACGTGATGAGTGTTTAATACAACCAGGCAGTTATTCTTGATTTTATATTTTATTCCTTACCTATTTTGAATAACGTGCTGAGTGTTTAATACAACCAGGCAGTTATTCTTGATTTCATATTTTATTTCAATCTTATTTTGAATAACGTGATGAGTGTTTAATACAACCAGGCAGTTATTCTTGATTTTACTTCAATTTTGTTTTGTATAAAGTGCTGAGTGTTTAATACAACTAGGCAGTTATTCTTCATTTTACTTCAATTTCGTTTTGAATAACGTGCTGAGTCTTTAATACAACCAGGCAGTTATTCTTGATTTCATATTTTATTTCAATCTTATTTTGAATAACGTGATGAGTGTTTAATACAATCAGGCAGTTATTCTTGATTTCATATTTTATTTCAATCTTATTTTGAATAACGTGATGAGTGTTTAATACAACCAGGCAGTTATTCTTGATTTTACTTCAATTTTGTTTTGTATAAAGTGCTGAGTGTTTAATACAACTAGGCAGTTATTCTTGATTTTATATTTTATTCCTATCTTATTTTGAATATCGTGCTGTGTGCTTAATACAACCAGGCAGTTATTATTTTATATTATATTTTATTCCTATCTTATTTTGAATAACGTGCGGAGTGGTTAATAAAACCCGGCAGTTATATTTGATTTTACTTCAATTTTGTTTTGAATAAAGTGCTGAGTGTTTAATACAACCAGGCAGTTATTCTTGATTTCATATTTTATTTCAATCTTATTTTGAATAACGTGCTGAGTGTTTAATACAACCAGGCAGTGATTCTTGATTTTAAATCAATTTCGTTTTGAATAACGAGCTGAGTCTTTAATACAACCAGGCAGTTATTCTTGATTTCATATTTTATTTCAATCTTATTTTGAATAACGTGATGAGTGTTTAATACAACCAGGCAGTTATTCTCGATTTTACTTCAATTTTGTTTTGTATAAAGTGCTGAGTGCTTAATACAACTAGGCAGTTATTCTTGATTTTATATTTTATTCCTTACCTATTTTGAATAACGTGATGAGTGTTTAATACAACCAGGCAGTTATTCTTGATTTTATATTTTATTCCTTACCTATTTTGAATAACGTGCTGAGTGTTTAATACAACCAGGCAGTTATTCTTGATTTCATATTTTATTTCAATCTTATTTTGAATAGCATGCTAAGTGTTTAATACAACCAGGCAGTTATTCTTGATTTTAATTCAATTTTGTTTTGTATAAAGTGCTGAGTGTTTAATACAACCACGCAGTTATTCTTGATTTTATATTTTATTTCACTCTTATTTTGAATAACGTGATGAGTGTTTAATACAACCAGGCAGTTATTCTTGATTTTACTTCAATTTTGTTTTGAATGACGTGATGAGTTTTTAATACAACCAGGCAGTTATTCTTGATTTCATATTTTATTTCAATCTTATTTTGAATAACGTGATGAGTGTTTAATACAACCAGGCAGTTATTCTTGATTTTACTTCAATTTTGTTTTGTATAAAGTGCTGAGTGTTTAATACAACTAGGCAGTTATTCTTGATTTTATATTTTATTCCTATCTTATTTTGAATAACGTGCTGAGTGTTTAATACAACCAGGCAGTTATTCTTGATTTTATATTTTATTCCTTACCTATTTTGAATAACGTGCTGAGTGTTTAATACAACCAGGCAGTTATTCTTGATTTTATATTTTATTCCTATCTTATTTTGAATAACGTGCTGAGTGTTTAATACAACCATGCAGTTATTCTTGATTTTTTATTATATTCCTACCTCATTATGAATAACGTGCGGAGTGCTTAATACAACCCGGCAGTTTTTCGTTGATTTTATATTTTATTTCATTCTTATTTGTGAATAGCGTGCTGTGTGCTTAATACAACCAGGCAGTTATTATTTGATATTATATTTTATTCCTATCTTATTTTGAATATCGTGCTGTGTGCTTAATACAACCAGGCAGTTATTATTTTATATTATATTTTATTCCTATCTTATTTTGAATAACGTGCGGAGTGGTTAATAAAACCCGGCAGTTATATTTGATTTTACTTCAATTTTGTTTTGAATAAAGTGCTCAGTGTTTAATACAACCAGGCAGTTATTCTTGATTTTACTTCAATTTTGTTTTGAATAACGTGCTGAGTGTTTAATACAACCAGTCAGTTATTCTTGATTTTACTTCAATTTCGTTTTGAATAACGTGCTGAGTCTTTAATACAACCAGGCAGTTATTCTTGATTTCATATTTTATTTCAATCTTATTTTGAATAACGTGATGAGTGTTTAATACAACCAGGCAGTTATTCTTGATTTTACTTCAATTTTGTTTTGTATAAAGTGCTGAGTGTTTAATACAACTAGGCAGTTATTCTTGATTTTATATTTTATTTCTATCTCATTTTTGAATAACGTGCTGAGTGTTTAATACAACCAGGCAGTTATATTTGATTTTACTTCAATTTTGTTTTGAATAAAGTGCTGAGTGTTTAATACAACCAGGCAGTTGTTCTTGATTTTATATTTTATTCCTATCTTATTTTGAATATCGTGCTGTGTGCTTAATACAACCAGGCAGTTATTATTTTATATTATATTTTATTCCAATCCTATTTTGAAAAACGTGTTCAGTGTTTAATACAACCAGGCAGTTATTCTTGAATGTACTTCGAATTTGTTTTGTATAATGTGCTGAGTGTTTAATACAACTAGGCAGTTATTCTTGATTTTATATTTTATTCCTATCTTATTTTGAATAACGTGCTGAGTGTTTAATACAACCAGGCAGTTATTCTTGATTTTATATTTTATTCCTTACCTATTTTGAATAACGTGCTGAGTCTTTAATACAACCATGCAGTTATTCTTGATTTTTTATTATATTCCTATTATAATTTGAATAACGTGTTGGGGGCTTAATACAACCAGGAAGTTATTCTTGATTTTATATTTTATTCCTACCTCATTATGAATAACGTGCGGAGTGCTTAATACATCCCGGCAGTTGTTCGTTGATTTTATATTTTATTTCATTCTTATTTGTGAATAGCGTGCTAAGTGCTTAATACAACCAGGCAGTTATTCTTGATTTTATATTTTATTCCTATCTTATTTTGAATATCGTGCTGTGTGCTTAATACAACCAGGCAGTTATAATTTTATATTATATTTTATTCCAATCCTATTTTGAAAAACGTGCTCAGTGTTTAATACAACCCGGCAGTTGTTCGTTGATTTTATATTTTATTTCATTCTTATTTGTGAATAGCGTGCTAAGTGCTTAATACAACCAGGCAGTTATTCTTGATTTTATATTTTATTCCTATCTTATTTTGAATATCGTGCTGTGTGCTTAATACAGCCAGGCAGTTATTATTTTATATTATATTTTATTCCTATCCAATTTTGAATAACGTGATGAGTGTTTAATACAACCAGGCAGTTATTCTTGATTTCATATTTTATTTCAATCTTATTTTGAATAACGTGATGAGTGTTTAATACAACCAGGCAGTTATTCTTGATTTTACTTCAATTTTGTTTTGTATAAAGTGCTGAGTGTTTAATACAACTAGGCAGTTATTCTTGATTTTATATTTTATTCCTATCTTATTTTGAATATCGTGCTGTGTGCTTAATACAACCAGGCAGTTATAATTTTATATTATATTTTATTCCAATCCTATTTTGAAAAACGTGCTCAGTGTTTAATACAACCAGGCAGTTATTCTTGAATGTACTTCGAATTTGTTTTGAATAATGTGCTGAGTGTTTAATACAACTAGGCAGTTATTCTTGATTTTATATTTTATTCCTATCTTATTTTGAATAACGTGCTGAGTGTTTAATACAACCAGGCAGTTATTCTTGATTTTATATTTTATTCCTTACCTATTTTGAATAACGTGCTGAGTGTTTAATACAACCATGCAGTTATTCTTGATTTTTTATTATATTCCTATTATAATTTGAATAACGTGTTGGGGGCTTAATACAACCAGGAAGTTATTCTTGATTTTATATTTTATTCCTACTCTCATTATGAATAACGTGCGGAGTGCTTAATACAACCCGGCAGTTGTTCGTTGATTTTATATTTTATTTCATTCTTATTTGTGAATAGCGTGCTAAGTGCTTAATACAACCAGGCAGTTATTCTTGATTTTATATTTTATTCCTATCTTATTTTGAATATCGTGCTGTGTGCTTAATACAACCAGGCAGTTATTATTTTATATTATATTTTATTCCAATCCTATTTTGAAAAACGTGCTCAGTGTTTAATACAACCCGGCAGTTGTTCGTTGATTTTATATTTTATTTCATTCTTATTTGTGAATAGCGTGCTAAGTGCTTAATACAACCAGGCAGTTATTCTTGATTTTATATTTTATTCCTATCTTATTTTGAATATCGTGCTGTGTGCTTAATACAACCAGGCAGTTATTATTTTATATTATATTTTATTCCTATCTTATTTTGAATAACGTGCGGAGTGGTTAATAAAACCAGGCAGTTATATTTGATTTTACTTCAATTTTGTTTTGAATAAAGTGCTGAGTGTCTAATACAACAAGGCAGTTATTATTTTATATTATATTTTATTCCAATCCCATTTTGAATAACGTGCTGAGTGTTTAATACAACCCGGCAGTTATTCTTGAATGTACTTCGAATTTGTTTTGAATGGCGTGCTAAGTGTTTAATACAACCAGGCAGTTATTCTTGATTTTATATTTTATTCCTATCTTATTTTGAATAACGTGCTGAGTGTTTAATACAACCAGGCAGTTATTCTTGATTTTATATTTTATTCCTTACCTATTTTGAATAACGTGCTGAGTGTTTAATACAACCATGCAGTTATTCTTGATTTTTTATTATATTCCTATTATAATTTGAATAACGTGTTGGGGGCTTAATACAACCAGGAAGTTATTCTTGATTTTATATTTTATTCCTACCTCATTATGAATAACGTGCGGAGTGCTTAATACACCCCGGCAGTTGTTCGTTGATTTTATATTTTATTTCATTCTTATTTGTGAATAGCGTGCTAAGTGCTTAATACAACCAGGCAGTTATTCTTGATTTTATATTTTATTCCTATCTTATTTTGAATATCGTGCTGTGTGCTTAATACAACCAGGCAGTTATAATTTTATATTATATTTTATTCCAATCCTATTTTGAAAAACGTGCTCAGTGTTTAATACAACCCGGCAGTTGTTCGTTGATTTTATATTTTATTTCATTCTTATTTGTGAATAGCGTGCTAAGTGCTTAATACAACCAGGCAGTTATTCTTGATTTTATATTTTATTCCTATCTTATTTTGAATATCGTGCTGTGTGCTTAATACAGCCAGGCAGTTATTATTTTATATTATATTTTATTCCTATCCAATTTTGAATAACGTGATGAGTGTTTAATACAACCAGGCAGTTATTCTTGATTTTATATTTTATTTCAATCTTATTTTGAATAACGTGATGAGTGTTTAATACAACCAGGCAGTTATTCTTGATTTTACTTCAATTTTGTTTTGTATAAAGTGCTGAGTGTTTAATACAACTAGGCAGTTATTCTTGATTTTATATTTTATTCCTATCTTATTTTGAATAACGTGCTGAGTGTTTAATACAACCAGGCAGTTATTCTTGATTTTATATTTTATTCCTTACCTATTTTGAATAACGTGCTGAGTGTTTAATACAACCATGCAGTTATTCTTGATTTTTTATTATATTCCTATTATAATTTGAATAACGTGTTGGGGGCTTAATACAACCAGGAAGTTATTCTTGATTTTATATTTTATTCCTACCTCATTATGAATAACGTGCGGAGTGCTTAATACAACCCGGCAGTTGTTCGTTGATTTTATATTTTATTTTATTCTTATTTGTGAATAGCGTGCTAAGTGCTTAATACAACCAGGCAGTTATTCTTGATTTTACATTTTTTTCCTATCTTATTTTGAATATCGTGCTGTGTGCTTAATACAACCAGGCAGTTATAATTTTATATTATATTTTTATTCCAATCCTATTTTAAAAAACGTGCTCAGTGTTTAATACAACCCGGCAGTTGTTCGTTGATTTTATATTTTATTTCATTCTTATTGGTGAATAGCGTGCTTAGTGCTTAATAGAACCAGGCAGTTATTCTTGATTTTATATTTTATTCCTATCTTATTTTGAATAACGTGCGGAGTGGTTAATAAAACCCGGCAGTTATATTTGATTTTACTTCAATTTTGTTTTGAATAAAGTGCTGAGTGTTTAATACAACCAGGCAGTTATTCTTGATTTCATATTTTATTTCAATCTTATTTTGAATAACGTGCTGAGTGTTTAATACAACCAGGCAGTTATTCTTGATTTTACTTCAATTTTGTTTTGAATAACGTGATGAGTGTTTAATACAACTAGGCACTTATTCTTGATTTTATATTTTATTCCAATCCCATTTTGAATAACGTGATGAGTGTTTAATACAACCAGGCAGTTATTCTTGATTTCATATTTTATTTCAATCTTATTTTGAATAACGTGCTGAGTGTTTAATACAACCAGGCAGTTATTCTTGATTTTATATTTTATTCCTTACCTATTTTGAATAACGTGATGAGTGTTTAATACAACCATGCAGTTATTCTTGACTTTTATTATATTCGTATTATATTTTGAATAACTTGTTGGGGGCTTAATACAAACAGGAAGTTATTCTTGATTTTATATTTTATTACTAACTAATTATGAATAACGTGCGGAGTGCTTAATACAACCCGGCAGTTGTTCGTTGATTTTATATTTTATTTCATTCTTATTTGTGAATAGCGTGCTAAGTGCTTAATACAACCAGGCAGTTATTCTTGATTTTATATTTTATTCCTATCTTATTTTGAATATCGTGCTGTGTGCTTAATACAACCAGGCAGTTATAATTTTATATTATATTTTATTCCAATCCTATTTTGAAAAACGTGCTCAGTGTTTAATACAACCCGGCAGTTGTTCGTTGATTTTATATTTTATTTCATTCTTATTTGTGAATAGCGTGCTAAGTGCTTAATACAACCTGGCAGTTATTCTTGATTTTATATTTTATTCCTATCTTATTTTGAATATCGTGCTGTGTGCTTAATACAGCCAGGCAGTTATTATTTTATATTATATTTTATTCCTATCCAATTTTGAATAACGTGATGAGTGTTTAATACAACCAGGCAGTTATTCTTGAATGTACTTCGATTTTGTTTTGAATAGCGTGCTAAGTGTTTAATAGAACCAGGCAGTTATTCTTGATTTCATATTTTATTTCAATGTTATTTTGAATAACGTGATGAGTGTTTAATACAACCAGGCAGTTACTCTTGATTTTACTTCAATTTTGTTTTGTATAAAGTGCTGAGTGTTTAATACAACCACGCAGTTATTCTTGATTTTATATTTTATTCCTATCTTATTTTGAATAACGTGCTGAGTGTTTAATACAACCAGGCAGTTATTCTTGATTTTATATTTTATTCCTTACCTATTTTGAATAATGTGCTGAGTGTTTAATACAACCAGGCAGTTATTCTTGATTTTTTATTATATTCCTGTAATATTTTGAATAACGTGTTGGGGGCTTAATACAACCAGGAAGTTATTCTTGATTTCATATTTTATTCCTACCTCATTATGAATAACGTGCGGAGTGTTTAATACAACCCGGCAGTTGTTCGTTGATTTTATATTTTATTTCATTCTTATTTGTGAATAGAGTGCTAAGTGCTTAATACAACCTGGCAGTTATTCTTGATTTTATATTTTATTCCTTACCTATTTTGAATATCGTGCTGTGTGCTTAATACAACCAGGCAGTTATAATTTTATATTATATTTTATTCCAATCCTATTTTGAAAAACGTGCTCAGTGTTTAATACAACCCGGCAGTTGTTCGTTGATTTTATATTTTATTTCATTCTTATTTGTGAATAGCGTGCTAAGTGCTTAATACAACCAGGCAGTTATTCTTGATTTCATATTTTATTCCTACCTCATTATGAATAACGTGCGGAGTGTTTAATACAACCCGGCAGTTGTTCGTTGATTTTATATTTTATTTCATTCTTATTTGTGAATAGCGTGCTAAGTGCTTCATACAACCAGGCAGTTATTCTTGATTTTATATTTTATTCCTATCTTATTTTGAATATCGTGCTGTGTGCTTAATACAACCAGGCAGTTATTATTTTATATTATATTTTATTCCTATCTTATTTTGAATAACGTGCGGAGTGGTTAATAAAACCCGGCAGTTATATTTGATTTTACTTCAATTTTGTTTTGAATAAAGTGCTGAGTGTTTAATACAACCAGGCAGTTATTCTTGATTTTACTTCAATTTTGTTTTGAATAACGTGCTGAGTGTTTAATACAACCAGGCAGTTATTCTTGATTTTACTTCGATTTTGTTTTGAATAGCGTGCTAAGTGTTTAATACAACCAGGCAGTTATTCTTGATTTCATATTTTATTTCAATCTTATTTTGAATAACGTGATGAGTGTTTAATACAACCAGGCAGTTATTCTTGATTTTACTTCAATTTTGTTTTGTATAAAGTGCTGAGTGTTTAATACAACTAGGCAGTTATTCTTGATTTTATATTTTATTCCTATCTTATTTTGAATAACGTGCTGAGTGTTTAATACAACCAGGCAGTTATTCTTGATTTTATATTTTATTCCTTACCTATTTTGAATAACGTGCTGAGTGTTTAATACAACCCGGCAGTTGTTCGTTGATTTTATATTTTATTTCATTCTTATTTTGAATAACGTGATGAGTGTTTAATACAACCAGGCAGTTATTCTTGATTTTACTTCAATTTTGTTTTGTATAAAGTGCTGAGTGTTTAATACAACTAGGCAGTTATTCTTGATTTTATATTTTATTCCTATCTTATTTTGAATAACGTGCTGAGTGTTTAATACAACCAGGCAGTTATTCTTGATTTTATATTTTATTCCTATCTTATTTTGAATATCGTGCTGTGTGCTTAATACAACCAGGCAGTTATAATTTTATATTATATTTTATTCCAATCCTATTTTGAAAAACGTGCTCAGTGTTTAATACAACCCGGCAGTTGTTCGTTGATTTTATATTTTATTTCAATCTTATTTTGAATAACGTGATGAGTGTTTAATACAACCAGGCAGTTACTCTTGATTTTATATTTTTATTCCTTACCTATTTTGAAAAACGTGCTCAGTGTTTAAAACAACCCGGCAGTTGTTCGTTGATTTTATATTTTATTTCAATCTTATTTTGAATAACGTGATGAGTGTTTAATACAACCAGGCAGTTATTCTTGATTTTACTTCAATTTTGTTTTGTATAAAGTGCTGAGTGTTTAATACAACTAGGCAGTTATTCTTGATTTTATATTTTATTCCTATCTTATTTTGAATAACGTGCTGAGTGTTTAATACAACCAGGCAGTTATTCTTGATTTTATATTTTATTCCTATCTTATTTTGAATATCGTGCTGTGTGCTTAATACAACCAGGCAGTTATAATTTTATATTATATTTTATTCCAATCCTATTTTGAAAAACGTGCTCAGTGTTTAATACAACCCGGCAGTTGTTCGTTGATTTTATATTTTATTTCAATCTTATTTTGAATAACGTGATGAGTGTTTAATACAACCAGGAATTTGTTCTTTATTTCATAGTTTATTCCCACCTCATTATGAATAACGGGCGGAGTGTTTAATACAACCCGGCAGTTGTTCGTTGATTTTATATTTTATTTCATTCTTATTTGTGAATAGCGTGCTAAGTGCTTAATACAACCAGGCAGTTATTCTTGATTTCATATTTTATTCCTACCTCATTATGAATAACGTGCGGAGTGTTTAATACAACCCGGCAGTTGTTCGTTGATTTTATATTTTATTTCATTCTTATTTGTGAATAGCGTGCTAAGTGCTTAATACAACCAGGCAGTTATTCTTGATTTTATATTTTATTCCTATCTTATTTTGAATATCGTGCTGTGTGCTTAATACAACCAGGCAGTTATTATTTAATATTATATTTTATTCCTATCTTATTTTGAATAACGTGCGGAGTGGTTAATAAAACCCGGCAGTTATATTTGATTTTACTTCAATTTTGTTTTGAATAAAGTGCTGAGTGTTTAATACAACCAGGCAGTTATTCTTGACTTTACTTCAATTTTGTTTTGAATAACGTGCTGAGTGTTTAATACAACCAGGCAGTTATTCTTGATTTTACTTCAATTTCGTTTTGAATAACGTGCTGAGTCTTTAATACAACCAGGCAGTTATTCTTGATTTCATATTTTATTTCAATCTTATTTTGAATAACGTGATGAGTGTTTAATACAACCAGGCAGTTATTCTTGATTTTACTTCAATTTTGTTTTGTATAAAGTGCTGAGTGTTTAATACAACTAGGCAGTTATTCTTGATTTTATATTTTATTCCTATCCTATTTTGAATAGCGTGCTAAGTGTTTAATACAACCAGGAAGTTATTCTTGATTTCATATTTTATTCCTACCTCATTATGAATAACGTGCGGAGTGTTTAATACAACCCGGCAGTTGTTCGTTGATTTTATATTTTATTTCAATCTTATTTTGAATAACGTGATGAGTGTTTAATACAACCAGGCAGTTATTCTTGATTTTACTTCAATTTTGTTTTGTATAAAGTGCTGAGTGTTTAATACAACTAGGCAGTTATTCTTGATTTTATATTTTATTCCTATCTTATTTTGAATAACGTGCTGAGTGTTTAATACAACCAGGCAGTTATTCTTGATTTTATATTTTATTCCTATCTTATTTTGAATATCGTGCTGTGTGCTTAATACAACCAGGCAGTTGTAATTTTATATTATATTTTATTCCAATCCTATTTTGAAAAACGTGCTCAGTGTTTAATACAACCCGGCAGTTGTTCGTTGATTTTATATTTTATTTCATTCTTATTTGTGAATAGCGTGCTAAGTGCTTAATACAACCAGGCAGTTATTCTTGATTTTATATTTTATTCCTATCTTATTTTGAATATCGTGCTGTGTGCTTAATACAGCCAGGCAGTTATTATTTTATATTATATTTTATTCCTATCCAATTTTGAATAACGTGATGAGTGTTTAATACAACCAGGCAGTTATTCTTGAATGTACTTCGATTTTGTTTTGAATAGCGTGCTAAGTGTTTAATACAACCAGGCAGTTATTCTTGATTTCATATTTTATTTCAATCTTATTTTGAATAACGTGATGAGTGTTTAATACAACCAGGCATTTACTCTTGATTTTACTTCAATTTTGTTTTGTATAAAGTGCTGAGTGTTTAATACAACCACGCAGTTATTCTTGATTTTATATTTTATTCCTATCTTATTTTGAATAACGTGCTGAGTGTTTAATACAACCAGGAAGTTATTCTTGATTTCATATTTTATTCCTACCTCATTATGAATAACGTGCGGAGTGTTTAATACAACCCGGCAGTTGTTCGTTGATTTTATATTTTATTTCATTCTTATTTGTGAATAGAGTGCTAAGTGCTTAATACAACCAGGCAGTTATTCTTGATTTTATATTTTATTCCTGTTATATTTTGAATCACGTGCTGTGTGCTTAATACAACCAGGCAGTTATAATTTTATATTATATTTTATTCCAATCCTATTTTGAAAAACGTGCTCAGTGTTTAATACAACCCGGCAGTTGTTCGTTGATTTTATATTTTATTTCATTCTTATTTGTGAATAGCGTGCTAAGTGCTTAATACAACCAGGCAGTTATTCTTGATTTTATATTTTATTCCTATCTTATTTTGAATATCGTGCTGTGTGCTTAATACAACCAGGCAGTTATTATTTTATATTATATTTTATTCCTATCTTATTTTGAATAACGTGCGGAGTGGTTAATAAAACCCGGCAGTTATATTTGATTTTACTTCAATTTTGTTTTGAATAAAGTGCTGAGTGTTTAATACAACCAGGCAGTTATTCTTGATTTCATATTTTATTTCAATCTTATTTTGAATAACGTGATGAGTGTTTAATACAACCAGGCAGTTATTCTTGATTTCATATTTTATTTCAATCTTATTTTGAATAACGTGATGAGTGTTTAATACAACCAGGCAGTTATTCTTGATTTTACTTCAATTTTGTTTTGTATAAAGTGCTGAGTGTTTAATACAACTAGGCAGTTATTCTTGATTTTATATTTTATTCCTATCTTATTTTGAATAACGTGCTGAGTGTTTAATACAACCAGGCAGTTATTCTTGATTTTATATTTTATTCCTTACCTATTTTGAATAACGTGCTGAGTGTTTAATACAACCAGGCAGTTATTCTTGATTTCATATTTTATTTCAATCTTATTTTGAATAGCGTGCTAAGTGTTTAATACAACCAGGCAGTTATTCTTGATTTTAATTCAATTTTGTTTTGTATAAAGTTCTGAGTGTTTAATACAACTAGGCAGTTATTCTTGATTTTATATTTTATTCCTATCTTATTTTGAATAACGTGCTGAGTGTTTAATACAACCAGGCAGTTATTCTTGATTTTATATTTTATTCCTTACCTATTTTGAATAATGTGCTGAGTGTTTAATACAACCAGGCAGTTATTCTTGATTTCATATTTTATTTCAATCTTATTTTGAATAACGTGATGAGTGTTTAATACAACCAGGCAGTTATTCTTGTTTTTACTTCAATTTTGTTTTGTATAACGTGCTGAGTGTTTAATACAACTAGGCAGTTATTCTTGATTTTATATTTTATTCCTATCTTATTTTAAATAACGTGATGAGTGTTTAATACAACCAGGCAGTTATTCTTGATATTATATTTTATTCCTTACCTATTTTGAATAATGTGCTGAGTGTTTAAGACAAATAGGCAGTTATTCTTGATTTTATATTTTATTCCTATCTTATTTTGAATAACGTGCTGAGTGTTTAATACAACCAGGAAGTTATTCTTGATTTTATATTTTATTCCTACCTCATTATGAATAACGTGCGGATTGTTTAATACAACCCGGCAGTTGTTCTTTTATTTTATTTTTTATTTCATTCTTATTTGTGAATAGCGTGCTAAGTGCTTAATACAACCAGGCAGTTATTCTTGATTTTATATTTTATTCCTATCTTATTTTGAATATCGTGCTGTGTGCTTAATACAACCAGGCAGTTATTATTTTATATTATATTTTATTCCTATCTTATTTTGAATAACGTGCGGAGTGGTTAATAAAACCCGGCAGTTATATTTGATTTTACTTCAATTTTGTTTTGAATAAAGTGCTGAGTGTTTAATACAACCAGGCAGTTATTCTTGATTTTACTTCAATTTTGTTTTGAATAACGTGCTGAGTGTTTAATACAACCAGGCAGTTATTTTTGATTTTACTTCAATTTCGTTTTGAATAACGTGCTGATTGTTTAATACAAAGAGGTAGTTATCCTTTATTTTATATTATATTTCAATCTTATTTTGAATAACGTGCTGAGTGTTTAACACAACGAGGAAGTTATTCTTGATTTTACTTCAATTTTGTTTTGTATAAAGTGCTGAGTGTTTAATACAACTAGGCAGTTATTCTTGATTTTATATTTTATTTCTATATTATTTTGAATAACGTGCGGAGTGGTTAATAAAACCAGGCAGTTATATTTGATTTTACTTCAATTTTGTTTTGAATATAGTGCTGAGTGTTTAATACAACCAGGCAGTTATTCTTGATTTTATATTTTATTCCTATCCTATTTTGAATAGCGTGGTAAGTGTTTAATACAACCAGGCAGTTATTATTTTATATTATATTTTATTCCAATCCTATTGTGAAAAACGTGTTCAGTGTTTAATACAACCAGGCAGTTATTCTTGAATGTACTTCGAATTTGTTTTGTATAATGTGCTGAGTGTTTAATACAACTAGGCAGTTATTCTTGATTTTATATTTTATTCCTATCTTATTTTGAATAACGTGCTGAGTGTTTAATACAACCAGGCAGTTATTCTTGATTTTATATTTTATTCCTTACCTATTTTAAATAACGTGCTGAGTGTTTAATACAACCATGCAGTTATTCTTGATTTTTTATTATATTCCTATTATAATTTGAATAACGTGTTGGGGGGCTTAATACAACCAGGAAGTTATTCTTGATTTTATATTTTATTCCTACCTCATTATGAATAACGTGCGGAGTGCTTAATACAACCCGGCAGTTGTTCGTTGATTTTATATTTTATTTCATTCTTATTTGTGAATAGCGTGCTAAGTGCTTAATACAACCAGGCAGTTATTCTTGATTTTATATTTTATTCCTATCTTATTTTGAATATCGTGCTGTGTGCTTAATACAACCAGGCAGTTATAATTTTATATTATATTTTATTCCAATCCTATTTTGAAAAACGTGCTCAGTGTTTAATACAACCCGGCAGTTGTTCGTTGATTTTATATTTTATTTCATTCTTATTTGTGAATAGCGTGCTAAGTGCTTAATACAACCAGGCAGTTATTCTTGATTTTATATTTTATTCCTATCTTATTTTGAATATCGTGCTGTGTGCTTAATACAGCCAGGCAGTTATTATTTTATATTATATTTTATTCCTATCCAATTTTGAATAACGTGATGAGTGTTTAATACAACCAGGCAATTATTCTTGATTTCATATTTTATTTCAATCTTATTTTGAATAACGTGATGAGTGTTTAATACAACCAGGCAGTTATTCATGATTTTACTTCAATTTTGTTTTGTATAAAGTGCTGAGTGTTTAATACAACTAGGCAGTTATTCTTGATTTTATATTTTATTCCTATCTTATTTTGAATAACGTGATGAGTGTTTAATACAACCAGGCAGTTATTCTTGATTTTATATTTTATTCCTTACCTACTTTGAATAATGTGCTGAGTGTTTAATACAACTAGAAAGTTATTCTAGATTTTATATTTTATTCCTATCTTATTTTGAATAACGTGCTGAGTGTTTAATACAACCAGGCAGTTATTCTTGATTTTTTATTATATTCCTATTATAATTTGAATAACGTGTTGGGGGCTTAATACAACCAGGAAGTTATTCTTGATTTTATATTTTATTAATACATAATTATGAATAACGTGCGGAGTGTTTAATACAACCCGGCAATTGTTCGTTGATTTTATATTTTATTTCATTCTTATTTGTGAATAGCGTGCTAAGTGCTTAATACAACCAGGCAGTTATTCTTGATTTTATATTTTATTCCTATCTTATTTTGAATATCGTGCTGTGTGCTTAATACAACCAGGCAGTTATTATTTTATATTATATTTTATTCCTATCTTATTTTGAATAACGTGCGGAGTGGTTAATAAAACCCGGCAGTTATATTTGATTTTACTTCAATTTTGTTTTGAATAAAGTGCTGAGTGTTTAATACAACCAGGCAGTTATTCTTGATTTCATATTTTATTTCAATCTTATTTTGAATAACGTGCTGAGTGTTTAATACAACCAGGCAGTTATTCTTGATTTTACTTCAATTTTGTTTTGAAAAACGTGCTGAGTCTTTAATACAACCAGGCAGTTATTCTTGATTTCATATTTTATTTCAATCTTATTTTGAATAACGTGATGAGTGTTTAATACAACCAGGCAGTTATTCTTGATTTTACTTCAATTTTGTTTTGTATAAAGTGCTGAGTGTTTAATACAACTAGGCAGTTATTCTTGATTTCATATTTTATTTCAATCTTATTTTGAATAACGTGCTGAGTGTTTAATACAACCAGGCAGTTATTCTTGATTTTATATTTTATTCCTTACCTATTTTGAATAACGTGCTGAGTGTTTAATACAACCAGGCAGTTATTCTTGATTTCATATTTTATTTCAATCTTATTTTGAATAACGTGATGAGTGTTTAATACAACCAGGCAGTTATTCTTGATTTTACTTCAATTTTGTTTTGTATAAAGTGCTGAGTGTTTAATACAACTAGGCAGTTATTCTTGATTTTACTTCAATTTCGTTTTGAATAACGTGCTGAGTCTTTAATACAACCAGGCAGTTATTCTTGATTTCATATTTTATTTCAATCTTATTTTGAATAACGTGATGAGTGTTTAATACAACCAGGCAGTTATTCTTGATTTCATATTTTATTTCAATCTTATTTTGAATAACGTGATGAGTGTTTAATACAACCAGGCAGTTATTCTTGATTTTACTTCAATTTTGTTTTGTATAAAGTGCTGAGTGTTTAATACAACCAGGCAGTTATTCTTGATTTTATATTTTATTCCTATCTTATTTTGAATATCGTGCTGTGTGCTTAATACAACCAGGCAGTTATTATTTTATATTATATTTTATTCCTATCTTATTTTGAATAACGTGCGGAGTGGTTAATAAAACCCGGCAGTTATATTTGATTTTACTTCAATTTTGTTTTGAATAAAGTGCTGAGTGTTTAATACAACCAGGCAGTTATTCTTGATTTCATATTTTATTTCAATCTTATTTTGAATAACGTGATGAGTGTTTAATACAACCAGGCAGTTATTCTTGATTTTAATTCAATTTCGTTTTGAATAACGTGCTGAGTGTTTAATACAACCAGGCAGTTATTCTTGATTTCTTATTTTATTTCAATCTTATTTTGAATAACGTGATGAGTGTTTAATACAACCAGGCAGTTATTCTTGATTTTACTTCAATTTTGTTTTGTATAAAGTGCTGAGTGTTTAATACAACTAGGCAGTTATTCTTGATTTTATATTTTATTCCTATCTTATTTTGAATAACGTGATGAGTGTTTAATACAACCAGGCAGTTATTCTTGATTTTATATTTTATTCCTTACCTATTTTGAATAACGTGCTGAGTGTTTAATACAACCAGGCAGTTATTCTTGATTTCATATTTTATTTCAATCTTATTTTGAATAGCGTGCTATGTGTTTAATACAACCAGGCAGTTACTCTTGATTTTAATTCAATTTTGTTTTGTATAAAGTGCTGAGTGTTTAATACAACCACGCAGTTATTCTTGATTTCATATTTTATTTCAATATTATCTTGAATAACGTGATGAGTGTTTAATACAACCAGGCAGTTATTCTTGATTTTACTTCAATTTCGTTTTGAATAACGTGCTGAGTCTTTAATACAACCAGGCAGTTATTCTTGATTTCATATTTTATTTCAATCTTATTTTGAATAACGTGATGAGTGTTTAATACAACCAGGCAGTTATTCTTGATTTTACTTCAATTTTGTTTTGTATAAAGTGCTGAGTGTTTAATACAACTAGGCAGTTATTCTTGATTTTATATTTTATTCCTATCTTATTTTGAATAACGTGCTGAGTGTTTAATACAACCAGGCAGTTATTCTTGATTTTATATTTTATTCCTTACCTATTTTGAATAACGTGCTGAGTGTTTAATACAACCAGGCAGTTATTCTTGATTTTATATTTTATTCCTATCTTATTTTGAATAACGTGCTGAGTGTTTAATACAACCATGCAGTTATTCTTGATTTTTTATTATATTCCTACCTCATTATGAATAACGTGCGGAGTGCTTAATACAACCCGGCAGTTGTTCGTTGATTTTATATTTTATTTCATTCTTATTTGTGAATAGCGTGCTAAGTGCTTAATACAACCAGGCAGTTATTATTTAATATTATATTTTATTCCTATCTTATTTTGAATAACGTGCTGTGTGCTTAATACAACCAGGCAGTTATTATTTTATATTATATTTTATTCCTATCTTATTTTGAATAACGTGCGGAGTGGTTAATAAAACCCGGCAGTTATATTTGATTTTACTTCAATTTTGTTTTGAATAAAGTGCTGAGTGTTTAATACAACCAGGCAGTTATTCTTGATTTTACTTCAATTTTGTTTTGAATAACGTGCTGAGTGTTTAATACAACCAGGCAGTTATTCTTGATTTTACTTCAATTTCGTTTTGAATAACGTGCTGAGTCTATAATACAACCAGGCAGTTATTCTTGATTTCATATTTTATTTCAATCTTATTTTGAATAACGTGATGAGTGTTTAATACAACCAGGCAGTTATTCTTGATTTTACTTCAATTTTGTTTTGTATAAAGTGCTGAGTGTTTAATACAACTAGGCAGTTATTCTTGATTTTATATTTTATTCCTATCTTATTTTGAATAACGTGCTGAGTGGTTAATAAAACCAGGCAGTTATATTTGATTTTACTTCAATTTTGTTTTGAATAAAGTGCTGAGTGTTTAATACAACCAGGCAGTTATTCTTGATTTTTTATTTTATTCCTATCCTTTTTTGAATAGCGTGCTTAGTGTTTAATACAACCAGGCAGTTATTATTTTATATTATATTTTATTCCAATCCTATTTTGAACAACGTGCTCAGTGTTTAATACAACCAGGCAGTTATTCTTGAATGTACTTCGAATTTGTTTTGTATAATGTGCTGAGTGTTTAATACAACTAGGCAGTTATTCTTGATTTTATATTTTATTCCTATCTTATTTTGAATAACGTGCTGAGTGTTTAATACAACCAGGCAGTTATTCTTGATTTTATATTTTATTCCTTACCTATTTTGAATAACGTGCTGAGTCTTTAATACAACCATGCAGTTATTCTTGATTTTTTATTATATTCCTATTATAATTTGAATAACGTGTTGGGGGCTTAATACAACCAGGAAGTTATTCTTGATTTTATATTTTATTCCTACCTCATTACGATTAACGTGAGGTGGTCTTTATACATCCCGGCAGTTGTTCGTTGATTTTATATTTTATTTCATTCTTATTTGTGAATAGCGTGCTAAGTGCTTAATACAACCAGGCAGTTATTCTTGATTTTATATTTTATTCCTATCTTATTTTGAATATCGTGCTGTGTGCTTAATACAACCAGGCAGTTATAATTTTATATTATATTTTATTCCAATCCTATTTTGAAAAACGTGCTCAGTGTTTAATACAACCCGGCAGTTGTTCGTTGATTTTATATTTTATTTCATTCTTATTTGTGAATAGCGTGCTAAGTGCTTAATACAACCAGGCAGTTATTCTTGATTTTATATTTTATTCCTATCTTATTTTGAATATCGTGCTGTGTGCTTAATACAGCCAGGCAGTTATTATTTTATATTATATTTTATTCCTATCCAATTTTGAATAACGTGCTGAGTGTTTAATACAACCAGGCAGTTATTCTTGATTTCATATTTTATTTCAATCTTATTTTGAATAACGTGATGAGTGTTTAATACAACCAGGCAGTTATTCTTGATTTTACTTCAATTTTGTTTTGTATAAAGTGCTGAGTGTTTAATACAACTAGGCAGTTATTCTTGATTTTATATTTTATTCCTATCTTATTTTGAATATCGTGCTGTGTGCTTAATACAACCAGGCAGTTATAATTTTATATTATATTTTATTCCAATCCTATTTTGAAAAACGTGCTCAGTGTTTAATACAACCAGGCAGTTATTCTTGAATGTACTTCGAATTTGTTTTGAATAGCGTGCTAAGTGTTTAATACAACTAGGCAGTTATTCTTGATTTTATATTTTATTCCTATCTTATTTTGAATAACGTGCTGAGTGTTTAATACAACCAGGCAGTTATTCTTGATTTTATATTTTATTCCTTACCTATTTTGAATAACGTGCTGAGTGTTTAATACAACCATGCAGTTATTCTTGATTTTTTATTATATTCCTATTATAATTTGAATAACGTGTTGGGGGCTTAATACAACCAGGAAGTTATTCTTGATTTTATATTTTATTCCTACCTCATTATGAATAACGTGCGGAGTGCTTAATACAACCCGGCAGTTGTTCGTTGATTTTATATTTTATTTCATTCTTATTTGTGAATAGCGTGCTAAGTGCTTAATACAACCAGGCAGTTATTCTTGATTTTATATTTTATTCCTATCTTATTTTGAATATCGTGCTGTGTGCTTAATACAACCAGGCAGTTATTATTTTATATTATATTTTATTCCAATCCTATTTTGAAAAACGTGCTCAGTGTTTAATACAACCCGGCAGTTGTTCGTTGATTTTATATTTTATTTCATTCTTATTTGTGAATAGCGTGCTAAGTGCTTAATACAACCAGGCAGTTATTCTTGATTTTATATTTTATTCCTATCTTATTTTGAATATCGTGCTGTGTGCTTAATACAACCAGGCAGTTATTATTTTATATTATATTTTATTCCTATCTTATTTTGAATAACGTGCGGAGTGGTTAATAAAACCAGGCAGTTATATTTGATTTTACTTCAATTTTGTTTTGAATAAAGTGCTGAGTGTTTAATACAACCAGGCAGTTATTCTTGATTTTATATTTTATTCCTATCCTATTTTGAATAGCGTGCTAAGTGTTTAATACAACCAGGCAGTTATTATTTTATATTATATTTTATTCCAATCCTATTGTGAAAAACGTGTTCAGTGTTTAATACAACCCGGCAGTTGTTCGTTGATTTTATATTTTTTTTATTTCTTATTTGTGAATAGCGTGCTAAGTGCTTAATACAACCAGGCAGTTATTCTTGATTTTATATTTCATTCCTGTCTTTTTTTGTATATTGTGCTGTGTGCTTAATACAACCAGGCAGTTATTATTTTATATTATATTTTATTCCTATCTTATTTTGAATAACGTGCGGAGTGGTTAATAAAACCCGGCAGTTATATTTGATTTTACTTCAATTTTGTTTTGAATAAAGTGCTGAGTGTTTAATACAACCAGGCAGTTATGCTTGATTCTATATTTTATTCCAATCTTATTTTGAATAACGTGATGAGTGTTTAATGCAACCAGGCAGTTATTCTTGATTTCACATCTTATTTCAATCTTATTTTGAATAACGTGATGAGTCTTTAATACAACCAGGCAGTTATTATTTTATATTATATTTTATTCCAATGCCATTTTGAATAACGTGATGAGTGTTTATTACAACCAGGCAGTTATTCTTGATTTTACTTCAATTTTGTTTTGAATAACGTGATGAGTGTTTAATACAACCAGGCAGTTATTCTTGATTTCACATCTTATTTCAATCTTATTTTGAATAACGTGATGAGTCTTTAATACAACCAGGCAGTTATTATTTTATATTATATTTTATTCCAATCCCATTTTGAATAACGTGATGAGTGTTTAATACAACCAGGCAGTTATTCTTGAATGTACTTCGAATTTGTTTTGAATAGCGTGCTAAGTGTTTAATACAACCAGGCAGTTATTCTTGATTTCATATTTTATTTCAATCTTTTTTTGAATAACGTGCTGAGTGTTTAATACAACCAGGCAGTTATTCTTGATTTTATATTTTATTCCTATCTTATTTTGAATATCGTACTGTGTGCTTAATACAACCAGGCAGTTATAATTTTATATTATATTTTATTCCTATCTTATTTTAAATAACGTGCGGAGTGGTTAATAAAACCCGGCAGTTATTTTTGATTTTACTTCAATTTTGTTTTGAATAAAGTGCTGAGTGTTTAATACAACCAGGCAGTTATTCTTGATTTTACTTCAATTTTGTTTTGAATAACGTGCTGAGTGTTTAATACAACCAGGCAGTTATTCTTGATTTTACTTCTATTTTGATTTGAATATCGTGCTGAGTGTTTAATACAACCTTGCAGTTATTCTTGATTTCATATCTTATTTCAATCTTATTTTGAATAACGTGATGAGTGTTTAATACAACCAGGCAGTTATTCTTGATTTTACTTCAATTTTGTGTTGTATATAGTGCTGAGTGTTTAATCCACCTAGGCAGTTATTCTTGATTTTACTTCAATTTTGTTTTGTATAAAGTGCTGAGTGTTTAATACAACTAGGCAGTTATTCTTGATTTTATATTTTATTCCTATCTTATTTTGAATAACGTGCGGAGTGGTTTAAAAAACCAGGCAGTTATATTTGATTTTACTTCAATTTTGTTTTGAATAAAGTGCTGAGTGTTTAATACAACCAGGCAGTTATTCTTGATTTTATATTTTATTCCTATCCTATTTTGAATAGCGTGGTAAGTGTTTAGTACAACCAGGCAGTTATTATTTTATATTATATTTTATTCCAATCCTATTGTGAAAAACGTGTTCAGTGTTTAATACAACCAGTCAGTTATTCTTGATTTCATATTTTATTTCAATCTTATTTTGAATAACGTGATGAGTGTTTAATACAACCAGGCAGTTATTCTTGATTTTACTTCAATTTTGTTTTGTATAAAGTGCTGAGTGTTTAATACAACTAGGCAGTTATTCTTGATTTTACTTCAATTTTGTTTTGCAGATCGTGCTGTGTGCTTAATACAACCAGGCAGTTATTATTTTATATTATATTTTATTCCTATCTTATTTTGAATAACGTGCGGAGTGGTTAATAAAACCAGGCAGTTATATTTGATTTTACTTCAATTTTGTTTTGAATAAAGTGCTGAGTGTTTAATACAACCAGGCAGTTATTCTTGACTTTATATTTTATTCCTATCCTATTTTGAATAGCGTGCTAAGTGTTTAATACAAACAGGCAGTTATTATTTTATATTATATTTTATTCCAATCCTATTTTGAAAAACGTGCTCAGTGTTTAATACAACCCGGCAGTTATTCTTGAATGTACTTCGAATTTGTTTTGTATAATGTGCTGAGTGTTTAATACAACTAGGCAGTTATTCTTGATTTTATATTTTATTCCTATCTTATTTTGAATAACGTGCTGAGTGTTTAATACAACCAGGCAGTTATTCTTGATTTTATATTTTATTCCTTACCTATTTTGAATAACGTGCTGAGTGTTTAATACAACCATGCAGTTATTCTTGATTTTTTATTATATTCCTATTATAATTTGAATAACGTGTTGGGGGCTTAATACAACCAGGAAGTTATTCTTGATTTTATATTTTATTCCTACCTCATTATGAATAACGTGCGGAGTGCTTAATACAACCCGGCAGTTGTTCGTTGATTTTATATTTTATTTCATTCTTATTTGTGAATAGCGTGCTAAGTGCTTAATACAACCAGGCAGTTATTCTTGATTTTATATTTTATTCCTATCTTATTTTGAATATCGTGCTGTGTGCTTAATACAACCAGGCAGTTATTATTTTATATTATATTTTATTCCAATCCTATTTTGAAAAACGTGCTCAGTGTTTAATACAACCCGGCAGTTGTTCGTTGATTTTATATTTTATTTCATTCTTATTTGTGAATAGCGTGCTAAGTGCTTAATACAACCAGGCAGTTATTCTTGATTTTATATTTTATTCCTATCTTATTTTGAATATCGTGCTGTGTGCTTAATACAACCAGGCAGTTATTATTTTATATTATATTTTATTCCTATCTTATTTTGAATAACGTGCGGAGTGGTTAATAAAACCAGGCAGTTATATTTGATTTTACTTCAATTTTGTTTTGAATAAAGTGCTGAGTGTTTAATACAACCAGGCAGTTATTCTTGATTTTATATTTTATTCCTATACTATTTTGAATAGAGTGCTAAGTGTTTAATACAACCAGGCAGTTATTATTTTATATTATATTTTATTCCAATCCTATTGTGAAAAACGTGCTCAGTGTTTAATACAACCCGGCAGTTGTTCGTTGATTTTATATTTTATTTCATTCTTATTTGTGAATAGCGTGCTAAGTGCTTAATACAACCAGGCAGTTATTCTTGATTTTATATTTCATTCCTATCTTATTTTGTATATTGTGCTGTGTGCTTAATACAACCAGGCAGTTATTATTTTATATTATATTTTATTCCTATCTTATTTTGAATAACGTGCGGAGTGGTTAATAAAACCCGGCAGTTATATTTGATTTTACTTCAATTTTGTTTTGAATAAAGTGCTGAGTGTTTAATACAACCAGGCAGTTATGCTTGATTCTATATTTTATTCCAATCTTATTTTGAATAACGTGATGAGTGTTTAATGCAACCAGGCAGTTATTCTTGATTTCACATCTTATTTCAATCTTATTTTGAATAACGTGATGAGTCTTTAATACAACCAGGCAGTTATTATTTTATATTATATTTTATTACAATACCATTTTGAATAACGTGATGAGTGTTTATTCAACCAGGCAGTTATTCTTGATTTTACTTCAATTTTGTTTTGAATAACGTGATGAGTGTTTAATACAACCAGGCAGTTATTCTTGATTTCACATCTTATTTCAATCTTATTTTGAATAACGTGATGAGTCTTTAATACAACCAGGCAGTTATTATTTTATATTATATTTTATTCCAATCCCATTTTGAATAACGTGATGAGTGTTTAATACAACCAGGCAGTTATTCTTGAATGTACTTCGAATTTGTTTTGAATAGCGTGCTAAGTGTTTAATACAACCAGGCAGTTATTCTTGATTTCATATTTTATTTCAATCTTATTTTGAATAACGTGATGAGTGTTTAATACAACCAGGCAGTTATTCTTGATTTTATATTTTATTCCTATCTTATTTTGTATATCGTGCTGTGTGCTTAATACAACGAGGCAGTTATTATTTTATATTATATTTTATTCCTATCTTATTTTGAATAACGTGCGGAGTGGTTAATAAAACCCGGCAGTTATATTTGATTTTACTTCAATTTTGTTTTGAATAAAGTGCTGAGTGTTTAATACAACCAGGCAGTTATTCTTGATTTTACTTCAATTTTGTTTTGAATAACGTGATGAGTGTTTAATACAACCAGGCAGTTATTCTTGATTTTACTTCAATTTTGTTTTGAATAACGTGATGAGTGTTTAATACAACCAGGCAGTTATTCTTGATTTCATATTTTATTTCAATCTTATTTTGAATAACGTGATGAGTGTTTAATAAAACAAGGCAGTAATTCTTGATTTTACTGCAATTTTTTTTTGAATAAAGTGCTGAGTGTTTAATACAACCAGGCAGTTATTCTTGACTTTATATTTTATTCCTATCCTATTTTGAATAGCGTGGTAAGTGTTTAGTACAACCAGGCAGTTATTATTTTATATTATATTTTATTCCAATCCTATTGTGAAAAACGTGTTCAGTGTTTAATACAACCAGGCAGTTATTATTGATTTCATATTTTATTTCAATCTTATTTTGAATAACGTGATGAGTGTTTAATACAACCAGGCAGTTATTCTTGATTTTACTTCAATTTTGTTTTGTATAACGTGCTGAGTGTTTAATACAACGCGGCAGTTATAATTGATTTTATTAAAATTTTGTTTTAAATATAGTGCTGTGTGCTTAATACAACAAGGCAGTTATTATTTTATATTATATTTTATTCCTATCTTATTTTGAATAACGTGCGGAGTGGTTAATAAAACCAGGCAGTTATATTTGATTTTACTTCAATTTTGTTTTGAATAAAGTGCTGAGTGTTTAATACAACCAGGCAGTTATTCTTGATTTTATATTTTATTCCTATCCTATTTTGAATAGCGTGCTAAGTGTTTAATACAAACAGGCAGTTATTATTTTATATTATATTTTATTCCAATCCTATTTTGAAAATCGTGGTCGGTGTTTAATACAACCAGGCAGTTATTCTTGAATGTACTTCGAATTTGTTTTGTATAATGTGCTGAGTGTTTAATACAACTAGGCAGTTATTCTTGATTTTATATTTTATTCCTATCTTATTTTGAATAACGTGCTGAGTGTTTAATACAACCAGGCAGTTATTCTTGATTTTATATTTTATTCCTTACCTATTTTGAATAACGTGCTGAGTGTTTAATACAACCATGCAGTTATTCTTGATTTTTTATTATATTCCTATTATAATTTGAATAACGTGTTGGGGGCTTAATACAACCAGGAAGTTATTCTTGATTTTATATTTTATTCCTACCTCATTATGAATAACGTGCGGAGTGCTTAATACAACCCGGCAGTTGTTCGTTGATTTTATATTTTATTTCATTCTTATTTGTGAATAGCGTGCTAAGTGCTTAATACAACCAGGCAGTTATTCTTGATTTTATATTTTATTCCTATCTTATTTTGAATATCGTGCTGTGTGCTTAATACAACCAGGCAGTTATTATTTTATATTATATTTTATTCCAATCCTATTTTGAAAAACGTGCTCAGTGTTTAATACAACCCGGCAGTTGTTCGTTGATTTTATATTTTATTTCATTCTTATTTGTGAATAGCGTTCTAAGTGCTTAATACAACCAGGCAGTTATTCTTGATTTTATATTTTATTCCTATCTTATTTTGAATATCGTGCTGTGTGCTTAATACAACCAGTCAGTTATTATTTTATATTATATTTTATTCCTATCTTATTTTGAATAACGTGCGGAGTGGTTAATAAAACCAGGCAGTTATATTTGATTTTACTTCAATTTTGTTTTGAATAAAGTGCTGAGTGTTTAATACAACCAGGCAGTTATTCTTGATTTTATATTTTATTCCTATACTATTTTGAATAGCGTGCTAAGTGTTTAATACAACCAGGCAGTTATTATTTTATATTATATTTTATTCCAATCCTATTGTGAAAAACGTGCTCAGTGTTTAATACAACCCGGCAGTTGTTCGTTGATTTTATATTTTATTTCATTCTTATTTGTGAATAGCGTGCTAAGTGCTTAATACAACCAGGCAGTTATTCTTGATTTTATATTTCATTCCTGTCTTATTTTGTATATTGTGCTGTGTGCTTAATACAACCAGGCAGTTATTATTTTATATTATATTTTATTCCTATCTTATTTTGAATAACGTGCGGAGTGGTTAATAAAACCCGGCAGTTATATTTGATTTTACTTCAATTTTGTTTTGAATAAAGTGCTGAGTGTTTAATACAACCAGGCAGTTATGCTTGATTCTATATTTTATTCCAATCTTATTTTGAATAACGTGATGAGTGTTTAATGCAACCAGGCAGTTATTCTTGATTTCACATCTTATTACAACCTCATTATGAATAACGTGATGAGTCTTTAATACAACCAGGCAGTTATTATTTTATATTATATTTTATTCCAATGCCATTTTGAATAACGTGATGAGTGTTTATTACAACCAGGCAGTTATTCTTGATTTTTTTTCAATTTTTTTTTGAATATCGTGATGAGTGTTTAATACAACCAGGCAGTTATTCTTGATTTCACATCTTATTTCAATCTTATTTTGAATAACGTGATGAGTCTTTAATACAACCAGGCAGTTATTATTTTATATTATATTTTATTCCAATCCCAATTTTAATAACGTGATGATTGTTTAATACAACAAGGCAGTTATTCTTGAATGTACTTCGAATTTGTTTTGAATAGCGTGCTAAGTGTTTAATACAACCAGGCAGTTATTCTTGATTTCATATTTTATTTCAATCTTATTTTGAATAACGTGATGAGTGTTTAATACAACCAGGCAGTTATTCTTGATTTTACTTCATTTTTGTTTTGTATAAAGTGCTGAGTGTTTAATACAACTAGGCAGTTATTCTTGATTTTATATTTTATTCCTATCTTATTTTGAATAACGTGCTGAGTGTTTAATACAACCAGGCAGTTATTCTTGATTTTATATTTTATTCCTTACCTATTTTGAATAACGTGCTGAGTGTTTAATACAACCAGTCAGTTATTCTTGATTTTATATTTTATTCCTATCCTATTTTGAATAGCGTGCTAAGTGTTTAATACAACCAGGCAGTTATTATTTTATATTATATTTTATTCCAATCCTATTTTTTAATAACGCGCTGAGTGTTTAATACAACCAGGCAGTTATTCTTGAATGTACTTCGAATTTGTTTTGTATTATGTGCTGAGTGTTTAATACAACTAGGCAGTTATTCTTGATTTTATATTTTATTCCTATCTTATTTTGAATAACGTGCTGAGTGTTTAATACAACCAGGCAGTTATTCTTGATTTTATATTTTATTCCTTACCTATTTTGAATAACGTGCTGAGTGTTTAATACAACCATGCAGTTATTCTTGATTTTTTATTATATTCCTATTATAATTTGAATAACGTGTTGGGGGCTTAATACAACCAGGAAGTTATTCTTGATTTTATATTTTATTCCTACCTCATTATGAATAACGTGCGGAGTGCTTAATACAACCCGGCAGTTGTTCGTTGATTTTATATTTTATTTCATTCTTATTTGTGAATAGCGTGCTAAGTGCTTAATACAACCAGGCAGTTATTCTTGATTTTATATTTTATTCCTATCTTATTTTGAATATCGTGCTGTGTGCTTAATACAACCAGGCAGTTATTATTTTATATTATATTTTAATCCAATCCTATTTTGAAAAACGTTCTCAGTGTTTAATACAACCCGGCAGTTGTTCGTGGATTTTATATTTTATTTCATTCTTATTTGTGAATAGCGTGCTAAGTGCTTAATACAACCAGGCAGTTATTCTTGATTTTATATTTTATTCCTATCTTATTTTGAATATCGTGCTGTGTGCTTAATACAGCCAGGCAGTTATTATTTTATATTATATTTTATTCCTATCCAATTTTGAATAACGTGATGAGTGTTTAATACAACCAGGCAGTTATTCTTGATTTTATATTTTATTTCAATCTTATTTTGAATAACGTGCTGAGTGTTTAATACAACCAGGCAGTTATTCTTGATTTTACTTCAATTTTGTTTTGTATAAAGTGCTTAGTGTTTAATACAACTAGGCAGTTATTCTTGATTTTATATTTTATTCCTATCTTATTTTGAATAACGTGATGAGTGTTTAATACAACCAGGCAGTTATTCTTGATTTTATATTTTATTCCTTACCTACTTTGAATAACGTGCTGAGTGTTTAATACAACAAGGAAGTTATTCTTTATTTTATATTTTATTCCCATCTTATTTTGAATAACGTGCTGAGTGTTTAATACCACTAGTGATTTATTCTTTATTTTATATTTTTTTCATTTTTTATTTTGAATATCGTGCTTAGTGATTAATACAACCAGGCAGTTATTCTTGATTTTTTATTATATTCCTATTATAATTTGAATAACGTGTTGGGGGCTTAATACAACCAGGAAGTTATTCTTGATTTTATATTTTATTCCTACCTAATTATGAATAACGTGCGGAGTGCTTAATACAACCCGGCAGTTGTTCGTTGATTCTATATTTTATTCCAATCTTATTTTGAATAACGTGCTGAGTGTTTAATACAACCATGCAGTTATTATTTTATATTATATTTTATTCCTATCTTATTTTGAATAACGTGCGGAGTGGTTAATAAAACCCGGCAGTTATATTTGATTTTACTTCAATTTTGTTTTGAATAAAGTGCTGAGTGTTTAATACAACCAGGCAGTTATTCTTGACTTTACTTCAATTTCGTTTTGAATAACGTGCTGAGTCTTTAATACAACCAGGCAGTTATTCTTGATTTCATATTTTATTTCAATCTTATTTTGAATAACGTGATGAGTGTTTAATACAACCAGGCAGTTATTCTTGATTTTACTTCAATTTTGTTTTGTATAAAGTGCTGAGTGTTTAATACAACTAGGCAGTTATTCTTGATTTTATATTT
The DNA here is from genome assembly GCA_030998225.1 of Diplolepis rosae. Classification (NCBI taxonomy): domain Eukaryota; kingdom Metazoa; phylum Arthropoda; class Insecta; order Hymenoptera; family Diplolepididae; genus Diplolepis; species Diplolepis rosae. The sequence goes on from JAPYXD010000710.1 coordinate 1,216,680, forward strand.
TATTCCTATCTTATTTTGAATAACGTGCGGAGTGGTTAATAAAACCCGGCAGTTATATTTGATTTTACTTCAATTTTGTTTTGAATAAAGTGCTGAGTGTTTAATACAACCAGGCAGTTATTCTTGACTTTATATTTTATTCCTATCCTATTTTGAATAGCGTGCTAAGTGTTTAATACAACCAGGCAGTTATTATTTTATATTATATTTTATTCCAATCCTATTGTGAAAACGTGTTCAGTGTTTAATACAACCAGGCAGTTATTCTTGAATGTACTTCGAATTTGTTTTGTATAAAGTGCTGAGTGTTTAATACAACCACGCAGTTATTCTTGATTTTATATTTTATTCCTATCTTATTTTGAATAACGTGCTGAGTGTTTAATACAACCAGGCAGTTATTCTTGATTTTATATTTTATTCCTTACCTATTTTGAATAACGTGCTGAGTGTTTAATACAACCATGCAGTTATTCTTGATTTTTTATTATATTCCTATTATATTTTGAATAACGTGTTGGGGGCTTAATACAACCAGGAAGTTATTCTTGATTTAATATTTTATTCCTACCTCATTATGAATAACGTGCGGAGTGCTTAATACAACCCGGCAGTTGTTCGTTGATTTTATATTTTATTTCATTCTTATTTGTGAATAGCGTGCTAAGTGCTTAATACAACCAGGCAGTTATTCTTGATTTTATATTTTATTCCTATCTTATTTTGAATATCGTGCTGTGTGCTTAATACAACCAGGCAGTTATAATTTTATATTATATTTTATTCCAATCCTATTTTGAAAAACGTGCTCAGTGTTTAATACAACCCGGCAGTTGTTCGTTGATTTTATATTTTATTTCATTCTTATTTGTGAATAGCGTGCTAAGTGCTTAATACAACCAGGCAGTTATTCTTGATTTTATATTTTATTCCTATCTTATTTTGAATATCGTGCTGTGTGCTTAATACAACCAGGCAGTTATTATTTTATATTATATTTTATTCCTATCTTATTTTGAATGACGTGCGGAGTGGTTAATAAAACCAGGCAGTTATATTTGATTTTACTTCAATTTTGTTTTGAATAAAGTGCTGAGTGTTTAATACAACCAGGCAGTTATTCTTGATTTTATATTTAATTCCTATCCTATTTTGAATAGCGTGCTAAGTGTTTAATACAACCAGGCAGTTATTATTTTATATTATATTTTATTCCAATCCTATTGTGAAAAACGTGCTCAGTGTTTAATACAACCCGGCAGTTGTTCGTTGATTTTATATTTTATTTCATTCTTATTTGTGAATAGCGTGCTAAGTGCTTAATACAACCAGGCAGTTATTCTTTATTTTATATTTCATTCCTATCTGATTTTGTATACCGCGCTGTGTGCTTAATACAACCAGGCAGTTATTATTTTATATTATATTTTATTCCTATCTTATTTTGAATAACGTGCGGAGTGGTTAATAAAACCCGGCAGTTATATTTGATTTTACTTCAATTTTGTTTTGAATAAAGTGCTGAGTGTTTAATACAACCAGGCAGTTATGCTTGATTCTATATTTTATTCCAATCTTATTTTGAATAACGTGATGAGTGTTTAATGCAACCAGGCAGTTATTCTTGATTTCACATCTTATTTCAATCTTATTTTGAATAACGTGATGAGTCTTTAATACAACCAGGCAGTTATTATTTTATATTATATTTTATTCCAATCCCATTTTGAATAACGTGATGAGTGTTTAATACAACCAGGCAGTTATTCTTGATTTTACTTCAATTTTGTTTTGAATAACGTGATGAGTGTTTAATACAACCAGGCAGTTATTCTTGATTTCATATTTTATTTCAATCTTATTTTGAATAACGTGATGAGTGTTTAATACAACCAGGCAGTTATTCTTGATTTTACTTCAATTTTGTTTTGAATAACGTGATGAGTGTTTAATACAACCAGGCAGTTATTCTTGATTTCACATCTTATTTCAATCTTATTTTGAATAACGTGATGAGTCTTTAATACAACCAGGCAGTTATTATTTTATATTATATTTTATTCCAATCCCATTTTGAATAACGTGATGAGTGTTTAATACAACCAGGCAGTTATTCTTGAATGTACTTCGAATTTGTTTTGAATAGCGTGCTAAGTGTTTAATACAACCAGGCAGTTATTCTTGATTTCATATTTTATTTCAATCTTATTTTGAATAACGTGATGAGTGTTTAATACAACCAGGCAGTTATTCTTGATTTTACTTCAATTTTGTTTTGTATAAAGTGCTGAGTGTTTAATACAACTAGGCAGTTATTCTTGATTTTATATTTTATTCCTATCTTATTTTGAATAACGTGCTGAGTGTTTAATACAACCAGGCAGTTATTCTTGAATGAACTTCGAATTTGTTTTGAATAGCGTGCTAAGTGTTTAATACAACCAGGAAGTTATTCTTGATTTCATATTTTATTCCTACCTCATTATGAATAACGTGGTAAGTGTTTAATACAACCAGGCAGTTATTATTTTATATTATATTTTATTCCAATCCTATTGTGAAAAACGTGTTCAGTGTTTAATACAACCAGGCAGTTATTCTTGAATGTACTTCGAATTTGTTTTGTATAATGTGCTGAGTGTTTAATACTACCAGGGAGTTATTCTTGATTTTATATTTTATTCCTATCTTATTTTGAATAACGTGCTGAGTGTTTAATACAACCAGGCAGTTATTCTTGATTTTATATTTTATTCCTTACCTATTTTGAATAACGTGCTGAGTGTTTAATACAACCATGCAGTTATTCTTGATTTTTTATTATATTCCTATTATAATTTGAATAACGTGTTGGGGGCTTAATACAACCAGGAAATTATTCTTGATTTTATATTTTATTCCTACCTCATTATGAATAACGTGCGGAGTGCTTAATACAACCCGGCAGTTGTTCGTTGATTTTATATTTTATTTCATTCTTATTTGTGAATAGCGTGCTAAGTGCTTAATACAACCAGGCAGTTATTCTTGATTTTATATTTTATTCCTATCTTATTTTGAATATCGTGCTGTGTGCTTAATACAACCAGGCAGTTATAATTTTATATTATATTTTATTCCAATCCTATTTTGAAAAACGTTCTCAGTGTTTAATACAACCCGGCAGTTGTTCGTGGATTTTATATTTTATTTCATTCTTATTTGTGAATAGCGTGCTAAGTGCTTAATACAACCAGGCAGTTATTCTTGATTTTATATTTTATTCCTATCTTATTTTGAATATCGTGCTGTGTGCTTAATACAGCCAGGCAGTTATTATTTTATATTATATTTTATTCCTATCCAATTTTGAATAACGTGATGAGTGTTTAATACAACCAGGCAGTTATTCTTGATTTCATATTTTATTTCAATCTTATTTTGAATAACGTGATGAGTGTTTAATACAACCAGGCAGTTATTCTTGATTTTACTTCAATTTTGTTTTGTATAAAGTGCTAAGTGTTTAATACAACCACGCAGTTATTCTTGATTTTATATTTTATTCCTATCTTATTTTGAATAACGTGATGAGTGTTTAATACAACCAGGCAGTTATTCTTGATTTTATATTTTATTCCTTACCTACTTTGAATAATGTGCTGAGTGTTTAATACAACTAGAAAGTTATTCTTGATTTTATATTTTATTCCTATCTTATTTGTGAATAACGTTCTGAGTGTTTAATAATACCAGGCAGTTATTCTTGATTTTATATTTTTATTCCTTATCTATTTTGAATAACGTGCTGAGTGTTTAATACAACCATGCAGTTATTCTTGATTTTTTATTATATTCCTATTATAATTTGAATAACGTGTTGGGGGCTTAATACAACCAGGAAGTTATTCTTGATTTTATATTTTATTCCTACCTCATTATGAATAACGTGCGGAGTGCTTAATACAACCCGGCAGTTGTTCGTTGACTTTATATTTTATTCCAATCTTATTTTGAATAACGTGATGAGTGTTTAATACAACCAGGCAGTTATTATTTTATATTATATTTTATTCCTATCTTATTTTGAATAACGTGCGGAGTGGTTAATAAAACCCGGCAGTTATATTTGATTTTACTTCAATTTTGTTTTGAATAAAGTGCTGAGTGTTTAATACAACCAGGCAGTTATTCTTGACTTTACTTCAATTTCGTTTTGAATAACGTGCTGAGTCTTTAATACAACCAGGCAGTTATTCTTGATTTCATATTTTATTTCAATCTTATTTTGAATAACGTGATGAGTGTTTAATACAACCAGGCAGTTATTCTTGATTTTACTTCAATTTTGTTTTGTATAAAGTGCTGAGTGTTTAATACAACTAGGCAGTTATTCTTGATTTTATATTTTATTCCTATCTTATTTTGAATAACGTGCGGAGTGGTTTAAAAAACCCGGCAGTTATATTTGATTTTACTTCAATTTTGTTTTGAATAAAGTGCTGAGTGTCTAATACAACCAGGCAGTTATTCTTGATTTTATATTTTATTCCTATCCTATTTTGAATAGCGTTCTAAGTGTTTAGTACAACCAGGCAGTTATTATTTTATATTATATTTTATTCCAATCCTATTGTGAAAACGTGTTCAGTGTTTAATACAACCAGGCAGTTATTCTTGAATGTACTTCGAATTTGTTTTGTATAATGTGCTGAGTGTTTAATACAACTAGGCAGTTATTCTTGATTTTATATTTTATTCCTATCTTATTTTGAATAACGTGCTGAGTGTTTAATACAACCAGGCAGTTATTCTTGATTTTATATTTTATTCCTTACCTATTTTGAATAACGTGCTGAGTGTTTAATACAACCATGCAGTTATTCTTGATTTTTTATTATATTCCTATTATAATTTGAATAACGTGTTGGGGGCTTAATACAACCAGGAAGTTATTCTTGATTTAATATTTTATTCCTACCTCATTATGAATAACGTGCGGAGTGCTTAATACAACCCGGCAGTTGTTCGTTGATTTTATATTTTATTTCATTCTTATTTGTGAATAGCGTGCTAAGTGCTTAATACAACCAGGCAGTTATTCTTGATTTTATATTTTATTCCTATCTTATTTTGAATATCGTGCTGTGTGCTTAGTACAACCAGGCAGTTATTATTTTATATTATATTTTATTCCAATCCTATTTTGAAAAACGTGCTCAGTGTTTAATACAACCCGGCAGTTGTTCGTTGATTTTATATTTTATTTCATTCTTATTTGTGAATAGCGTGCTAAGTGCTTAATACAACCAGGCAGTTATTCTTGATTTTATATTTTATTCCTATCTTATTTTGAATATCGTGCTGTGTGCTTAATACAACCAGGCAGTTATTATTTTATATTATATTTTATTCCTATCTTATTTTGAATAACGTGCGGAGTGGTTAATAAAACCAGGCAGTTATATTTGATTTTACTTCAATTTTGTTTTGAATAAAGTGCTGAGTGTTTAATACAACCAGGCAGTTATTCTTGATTTTATATTTTATTCCTATCCTATTTTGAATAGCGTGCTAAGTGTTTAATACAACCAGGCAGTTATTATTTTATATTATATTTTATTCCAATCCTATTGTGAAAAACGTGCTCAGTGTTTAATACAACCCGGCAGTTGTTCGTTGATTTTATATTTTATTTCATTCTTATTTGTGAATAGCGTGCTAAGTGCTTAATACAACCAGGCAGTTATTCTTTATTTTATATTTCATTCCTGTCTTATTTTGTATATTGTGCTGTGTGCTTAATACAACCAGGCAGTTATTATTTTATATTATATTTTATTCCTATCTTATTTTGAATAACGTGCGGAGTGGTTAATAAAACCCGGCAGTTATATTTGATTTTACTTCAATTTTGTTTTGAATAAAGTGCTGAGTGTTTAATACAACCAGGCAGTTATGCTTGATTCTATATTTTATTCCAATCTTATTTTGAATAACGTGATGAGTGTTTAATGCAACCAGGCAGTTATTCTTGATTTCACATCTTATTTCAATCTTATTTTGAATAACGTGATGAGTCTTTAATACAACCAGGCAGTTATTATTTTATATTATATTTTACTCCAATCCCCTTTTGAATAACGTGCTGAGTGTTTAATACAACCAGGCAGTTATTCTTGATTTTACTTCAATTTTGTTTTGAATAACGTGATGAGTGTTTAATACAACCAGGCAGTTATTCTTGATTTCACATCTTATTTCAATCTTATTTTGAATAACGTGATGAGTGTTTAATACAACCAGGCAGTTATTCTTGATTTTACTTCAATTTTGTTTTGAATAACGTGATGAGTGTTTAATACAACCAGGCAGTTATTCTTGATTTCACATCTTATTTCAATCTTATTTTGAATAACGTGATGAGTCTTTAATACAACCAGGCAGTTATTATTTTATATTATATTTTATTCCAATCCCATTTTGAATAACGTTATGATTGTTAAATACAACCAGGCAGTTATTCTTTGAATGTACTTCGAATTTGTTTTGAATAGCGTTCTAAGTGTTTAATACAACCAGGCAGTTATTCTTGATATCATATTTTATTTCAATCTTATTTTGAATAACGTGATGAGTGTTTAATACAACCAGGCAGTTATTCTTGATTTTACTTCAATTTTGTTTTGTATAAAGTGCTGAGTGTTTAATACAACTAGGCAGTTATTCTTGATTTTATATTTTATTCCTATCTTATTTTGAATAACGTGCTGAGTGTTTAATACAACCAGGCAGTTATTCTTGATATTATATTTTATTCATTACATAATTTAAATAACATGATGAGTGTTTAATACAACCATGCAGTTATTCTTGATTTTTTATTATATTCCAATTATATTTTGAATAACGTGTTGGGGGCTTAATACAACCAGGAAGTTATTCTTGATTTTATATTTTATTCCTACCTCATTATGAATAACGTGCGGAGTGCTTAATACAACCCGGCAGTTGTTCGTTGATTTTATATTTTATTTCATTCTTATTTGTGAATAGCGTGCTAAGTGCTTAATACAACCAGGCAGTTATTCTTGATTTTATATTTTATTCCTATCTTATTTTGCATATCGTGCTGTGTCCTTCATACAACCAGGCAGTTATAATTTTATATTATATTTTATTCCAATCCTATTTTGAAAAACGTGCTCAGTGTTTAATACAACCCGGCAGTTGTTCGTTGATTTTATATTTTATTTCATTCTTATTTGTGAATAGCGTGCTAAGTGCTTAATACAACCAGGCAGTTATTCTTGATTTTATATTTTATTCCTATCTTATTTTGAATATCGTGCTGTGTGCTTAATACAGCCAGGCAGTTATTATTTTATATTATATTTTATTCCTATCCAATTTTGATTATCGTGATGATTGTTTAATACCAGGATGCATGTATTATTGATTGTACTTCGATTTTGTTTTGAATATCGTGCTGAGTGTTTAATACAACCAGGCAGTTATTCTTGATTTCATATTTTATTTCAATCTTATTTTGAATAACGTGATGAGTGTTTAATACAACCAGGCAGTTATTCTTGATTTTTTATTATATTCCTATTATATTTTGAATAACGTGTTGGGGGCTTAATACAACCAGGAAATTATTCTTGATTTCATATTTTATTCCTACCTCATTATGAATAACGTGCGGAGTGTTTAATACAACCCGGCAGTTGTTCGTTGATTTTATATTTTATTTCATTCTTATTTGTGAATAGCGTGCTAAGTGCTTAATACAACCAGGCAGTTATTCTTGATTTTACTTCAATTTTGTTTTGTATAAAGTGCTGAGTGTTTAATACAACTAGGCAGTTATTCTTGATTTTATATTTTATTCCTATCTTATTTTGAATAACGTGCTGAGTGTTTAATACAACCAGGCAGTTATTCTTGATTTTATATTTTATTCCTTACCTATTTTGAATAACGTGCTGAGTGTTTAATACAACCAGGCAGTTATTCTTGATTTTTTATTATATTCCTATTATATTTTGAATAACGTGTTGGGGGCTTAATACAACCAGGAAGTTATTCTTGATTTCATATTTTATTCCTACCTCATTATGAATAACGTGCGGAGTGTTTAATACAACCCGGCAGTTGTTCGTTGATTTTATATTTTATTTCATTCTTATTTGTGAATAGCGTGCTAAGTGCTTAATACAACCAGGCAGTTATTCTTGATTTTATATTTTATTCCTATCTTATTTTGAATAACGTGCTGTGTGCTTAATACAGCCAGGCAGTTATTCTTGATTTTATATTTTATTCCATACCTATTTTGAATAACGTGCTGAGTGTTTAATACAACCATGCGGTTATTCTTGATTTTTTATTATATTCCTATTATATTTTGAATAACGTGTTGGGGGCTTAATACAACCAGGAAGTTATTCTTGATTTCATATTTTATTCCTACCTCATTATGAATAACGTGCGGAGTGTTTAATACAACCCGGCAGTTGTTCGTTGATTTTATATTTTATTTCATTCTTATTTGTGAATAGCGTGCTAAGTGCTTAATACAACCAGGCAGTTATTCTTGATTTTATATTTTATTCCTATCTTATTTTGAATATCGTGCTGTGTGCTTAATACAACCAGGCAGTTATTATTTTATATTATATTTTATTCCATTCCTATTTTGAAAAACGTGCTGAGTGTTTAATACAACCCGGCAGTTGTTCGTTGATTTTATATTTTATTTCATTCTTATTTGTGAATAGCGTGCTAAGTGCTTAATACAACCAGGCAGTTATTCTTGATTTTATATTTTATTCCTATCTTATTTTGAATATCGTGCTGTGTGCTTAATACAACCAGGCAGTTATTATTTTATATTATATTTTATTCCTATCTTATTTTGAATAACGTGCGGAGTGGTTAATAAAACCAGGCAGTTATATTTGATTTTACTTCAATTTTGTTTTGAATAAAGTGCTGAGTGTTTAATACAACCAGGCAGTTATTCTTGATTTTATATTTAATTCCTATCCTATTTTGAATAGCGTGCTAAGTGTTTAATACAACCAGGCAGTTATTATTTTATATTATATTTTATTCCAATCCTATTGTGAAAAACGTGCTCAGTGTTTAATACAACCCGGCAGTTGTTCGTTGATTTTATATTTTATTTCATTCTTATTTGTGAATAGCGTGCTAAGTGCTTAATACAACCAGGCAGTTATTCTTGATTTTATATTTCATTCCTATCTTATTTTGTATATTGTGCTGTGTGCTTAATACAACCAGGCAGTTATTATTTTATATTATATTTTATTCCTATCTTATTTTGAATAACGTGCGGAGTGGTTAATAAAACCCGGCAGTTATATTTGATTTTACTTCAATTTTGTTTTGAATAAAGTGATGAGTGTTTAATACAACCAGGCAGTTATTCTTGATTTTAGATCTTATTTCAATCTTATTTTGAATAACGTGATGAGTGTTTAATACAACCAGGCAGTTATTCTTGATTTTACTTCAATTTTGTTTTGAATAACGTGATGAGTGTTTAATACAACCAGGCAGTTATTCTTGATTTCACATCTTATTTCAATCTTATTTTGAATAACGTGATGAGTCTTTAATACAACCAGGCAGTTATTATTTTATATTATATTTTATTCCAATCCCATTTTGAATAACGTGATGATTGTTTAATACAACCAGGCAGTTATTCTTGAATGTACTTCGAATTTGTTTTGAATAGCGTGCTAAGTGTTTAATACAACCAGGCAGTTATTCTTGATTTCATATTTTATTTCAATCTTATTTTGAATAACGTGATGAGTGTTTAATACAACCAGGCAGTTATTCTTGATTTTACTTCAATTTTGTTTTGTATAAAGTGCTGAGTGTTTAATACAACTAGGCAGTTATTCTTGATTTTATATTTTATTCCTATCTTATTTTGAATAACGTGCTGAGTGTTTAATACAACCAGGCAGTTATTCTTGATTTTATATTTTATTCCTTACCTATTTTGAATAACGTGCTGAGTGTTTAATACAACCATGCAGTTATTCTTGATTTTTTATTATATTCCTATTATATTATGAATAACGTGTTGGGGGCTTAATACAACCAGGAAGTTATTCTTGATTTTATATTTTATTCCTACCTCATTATGAATAACGTGCGGAGTGCTTAATACAACCCGGCAGTTGTTCGTTGATTTTATATTTTATTTCATTCTTATTTGTGAATAGCGTGCTAAGTGCTTAATACAACCAGGCAGTTATTCTTGATTTTTTATTATATTCCTATCTTATTTTGCATATCGTGCTGTGTCCTTCATACAACCAGGCAGTTATAATTTTATATTATATTTTATTCCAATCCTATTTTGAAAAACGTGCTCAGTGTTTAATACAACCCGGCAGTTGTTCGTTGATTTTATATTTTATTTCATTCTTATTTGTGAATAGCGTGCTAAGTGCTTAATACAACCAGGCAGTTATTCTTGATTTTATATTTTATTCCTATCTTATTTTGAATATCGTGCTGTGTGCTTAATACAGCCAGGCAGTTATTATTTTATATTATATTTTATTCCTATCCAATTTTGAATAACGTGATGAGTTTTTAATACAACCAGGCATTTATTCTTAAATGTACTTCGATTTTGTTTTTAATAGCGTGCTAAGTGTTTAATACAACCAGGCAGTTATTCTTGATTTCATATTTTATTTCATTCTTATTTTGAATAACGTGATGAGTGTTTAATACAACCAGGCAGTTATTCTTGATTTTTTATTATATTCCTATTATATTTTGAATAACGTGTTGGGGGCTTAATACAACCAGGAAATTATTCTTGATTTCATATTTTATTCCTACCTCATTATGAATAACGTGCGGAGTGTTTAATACAACCCGGCAGTTGTTCGTTGATTTTATATTTTATTTCATTCTTATTTGTGAATAGCGTGCTAAGTGCTTAATACAACCAGGCAGTTATTCTTGATTTTACTTCAATTTTGTTTTGTATAAAGTGCTGAGTGTTTAATACAACTAGGCAGTTATTCTTGATTTTATATTTTATTCCTATCTTATTTTGAATAACGTGCTGAGTGTTTAATACAACCAGGCAGTTATTCTTGATTTTATATTTTATTCCTTACCTATTTTGAATAACGTGCTGAGTGTTTAATACAACCAGGCAGTTATTCTTGATTTTTTATTATATTCCTATTATATTTTGAATAACGTGTTGGGGGCTTAATACAACCAGGAAATTATTCTTGATTTCATATTTTATTCCTACCTCATTATGAATAACGTGCGGAGTGTTTAATACAACCCGGCAGTTGTTCGTTGATTTTATATTTTATTTCATTCTTATTTGTGAATAGCGTGCTAAGTGCTTAATACAACCAGGCAGTTATTCTTGATTTTATATTTTATTCCTATCTTATTTTGAATATCGTGCTGTGTGCTTAATACAGCCAGGCAGTTATTCTTGATTTTATATTTTATTCCTTACCTATTTTGAATAACGTGCTGAGTGTTTAATACAACCATGCAGTTATTCTTGATTTTTTATTATATTCCTATTATATTTTGAATAACGTGTTGGGGGCTTAATACAACCAGGAAGTTATTCTTGATTTCATATTTTATTCCTACCTCATTATGAATAACGTGCGGAGTGTTTAATACAACCCGGCAGTTGTTCGTTGATTTTATATTTTATTTCATTCTTATTTGTGAATAGCGTGCTAAGTGCTTAATACAACCAGGCAGTTATTCTTGATTTTATATTTTATTCCTATCTTATTTTGAATATCGTGCTGTGTGCTTAATACAACCAGGCAGTTATTATTTTATATTATATTTTATTCCAATCCTATTTTGAAAAACGTGCTCAGTGTTTAATACAACCCGGCAGTTGTTCGTTGATTTTATATTTTATTTCATTCTTATTTGTGAATAGCGTGCTAAGTGCTTAATACAACCAGGCAGTTATTCTTGATTTTATATTTTATTCCTATCTTATTTTGAATATCGTGCTGTGTGCTTAATACAACCAGGCAGTTATTATTTTATATTATATTTTATTCCTATCTTATTTTGAATAACGTGCGGAGTGGTTAATAAAACCAGGCAGTTATATTTGATTTTACTTCAATTTTGTTTTGAATAAAGTGCTGAGTGTTTAATACAACCAGGCAGTTATTCTTGATTTTATATTTTATTCCTATCCTATTTTGAATAGCGTGCTAAGTGTTTAATACAACCAGGCAGTTATTATTTTATATTATATTTTATTCCAATCCTATTGTGAAAAACGTGCTCAGTGTTTAATACAACCCGGCAGTTGTTCGTTGATTTTATATTTTATTTCATTCTTATTTGTGAATAGCGTGCTAAGTGCTTAATACAACCAGGCAGTTATTCTTGATTTTATATTTCATTCCTGTCTTATTTTGTATATTGTGCTGTGTGCTTAATACAACCAGGCAGTTATTATTTTATATTATATTTTATTCCTATCTTATTTTGAATAACGTGCGGAGTGGTTAATAAAACCCGGCAGTTATATTTGATTTTACTTCAATTTTGTTTTGAATAAAGTGCTGAGTGTTTAATACAACCAGGCAGTTATGCTTGATTCTATATTTTATTCCAATCTTATTTTGAATAACGTGATGAGTGTTTAATGCAACCAGGCAGTTATTCTTGATTTCACATCTTATTTCAATCTTATTTTGAATAACGTGATGAGTCTTTAATACAACCAGGCAGTTATTATTTTATATTATATTTTATTCCAATGCCATTTTGAATAACGTGATGAGTGTTTAATACAACCAGGCAGTTATTCTTGATTTTACTTCAATTTTGTTTTGAATAACGTGATGAGTGTTTAATACAACCAGGCAGTTATTCTTGATTTCACATCTTATTTCAATCTTATTTTGAATAACGTGATGAGTCTTTAATACAACCAGGCAGTTATTATTTTATATTATATTTTATTCCAATCCCATTTTGAATAACGTGATGATTGTTTAATACAACCAGGCAGTTATTCTTGAATGTACTTCGAATTTGTTTTGAATAGCGTACTAAGCGTTTAATACAACCAGGCAGTTATTCTTGATTTCATATTTTATTTCAATCTTATTTTGAATAACGTGATGAGTGTTTAATACAACCAGGCAGTTATTCTTGATTTTACTTCAATTTTGTTTTGTATAAAGTGCTGAGTGTTTAATACAACTAGGCAGTTATTCTTGATTTTATATTTTATTCCTATCTTATTTTGAATAACGTGCTGAGTGTTTAATACAACCAGGCAGTTATTCTTGATTTTATATTTTATTCCTTACCTATTTTGAATAACGTGCTGAGTGTTTAATACAACCATGCAGTTATTCTTGATTTTTTATTATATTCCTATTATATTTTGAATAACGTGTTGGGGGCTTAATACAACCAGGAAGTTATTCTTGATTTTATATTTTATTCCTACCTCATTATGAATAACGTGCGGAGTGCTTAATACAACCCGGCAGTTGTTCGTTGATTTTATATTTTATTTCATTCTTATTTGTGAATAGCGTGCTAAGTGCTTAATACAACCAGGCAGTTATTCTTGATTTTATATTTTATTCCTATCTTATTTTGAATATCGTGCTGTGTGCTTAATACAACCAGGCAGTTATAATTTTATATTATATTTTATTCCAATCCTATTTTGAAAAACGTGCTCAGTGTTTAATACAACCCGGCAGTTGTTCGTTGATTTTATATTTTATTTCATTCTTATTTGTGAATAGCGTGCTAAGTGCTTAATACAACCAGGCAGTTATTCTTGATTTTATATTTTATTCCTATCTTATTTTGAATATCGTGCTGTGTGCTTAATACAGCCAGGCAGTTATTATTTTATATTATATTTTATTCCTATCCAATTTTGAATAACGTGATGAGTGTTTAATACAACCAGGCAGTTATTCTTGAATGTACTTCGATTTTGTTTTGAATAGAGTGATAAGTGTTTAATACAACCAGGCAGTTATTCTTGATTTCATATTTTATTTCAATCTTATTTTGAATAACGTGATGAGTGTTTAATACAACCAGGCAGTTATTCTTGATTTTTTATTATATTCCTATTATATTTTGAATAACGTGTTGGGGGCTTAATACAACCAGGAAGTTATTCTTGATTTCATATTTTATTCCTACCTCATTATGAATAACGTGCGGAGTGTTTAATACAACCCGGCAGTTATTCTTGGATTTAAAATTTTATTTCATTCTTATTTGTGAATAGCGTGCTAAGTGCTTAATACAACCTGTCAGTTATTCTTGATTTTACTTCAATTTTGTTTTGTATAAAGTGCTGAGTGTTTAATACAACTAGGCAGTTATTCTTGATTTTATATTTTATTCCTATCTTATTTTGAATAACGTGCTGAGTGTTTAATACAACCAGGCAGTTATTCTTGATTTTATATTTTATTCCTTACCTATTTTGAATAACGTGCTGAGTGTTTAATACAACCATGCAGTTATTCTTTATTTTTTATTATATTACAATTATATTTTGAATAACGTGTTGGGGGCTTAATACAACCAGGAAGTTATTCTTGATTTCATATTTTATTCCTACCTCATTATGAATAACGTGCGGAGTGTTTAATACAACCCGGCAGTTGTTCGTTGATTTTATATTTTATTTCATTCTTATTTGTGAATAGCGTGCTAAGTGCTTAATACAACCAGGCAGTTATTCTTGATTTTATATTTTATTCCTATCTTATTTTGAATATCGTGCTGTGTGCTTAATACAGCCAGGCAGTTATTATTTTATATTATATTTTATTCCTATCCAATTTTGAATAACGTGATGAGTGTTTAATACAACCAGGCAGGTATTCTTGAATGTACTTCGATTTTGTTTTGAATAGCGTGCTAAGTGTTTAATACAACCAGGCAGTTATTCTTGATTTCATATTTTATTTCAATCTTATTTTGAATAACGTGATGAGTGTTTAATACAACCAGGCAGTTATTCTTGATTTTTTATTATATTCCTGTTATATTTTGAATAACGTGTTGGGGGCTTAATACAACCAGGAAATTATTCTTGATTTCATATTTTATTCCTACCTCATTATGAATAACGTGCGGAGTGTTTAATACAACCCGGCAGTTGTTCGTTGATTTTATATTTTATTTCATTCTTATTTGTGAATAGCGTGCTAAGTGCTTAATACAACCAGGCAGTTATTCTTGATTTTACTTCAATTTTGTTTTGAATAACGTGCTGAGTGTTTAATACGACCAGGCAGTTATTCTTGATTTTATATTTTATTCCTATCTTATTTTGAATAACGTGCTGAGTGTTTAATACAACCAGGCAGTTATTCTTGATTTTATATTTTATTCCTTACCTATTTTGAATAACGTGCTGAGTGTTTAATACAACCATGCAGTTATTCTTGATTTTTTATTATATTCCTATTATATTTTGAATAACGTGTTGGGGGCTTAATACAACCAGGAAGTTATTCTTGATTTTATATTTTATTCCTACCTCATTATGAATAACGTGCGGAGTGCTTAATACAACCCGGCAGTTGTTCGTTGATTTTATATTTTATTTCATTCTTATTTGTGAATAGCGTGCTAAGTGCTTAATACAACCAGGCAGTTATTCTTGATTTTATATTTTATTCCTATCTTATTTTGCATATCGTGCTGTGTCCTTCATACAACCAGGCAGTTATAATTTTATATTATATTTTATTCCAATCCTATTTTGAAAAACGTGCTCAGTGTTTAATACAACCCGGCAGTTGTTCGTTGATTTTATATTTTATTTCATTCTTATTTGTGAATAGCGTGCTAAGTGCTTAATACAACCAGGCAGTTATTCTTGATTTTATATTTTATTCCTATCTTATTTTGAATATCGTGCTGTGTGCTTAATACAGCCAGGCAGTTATTATTTTATATTATATTTTATTCCTATCCAATTTTGAATAACGTGATGAGTGTTTAATACAACCAGGCATTTATTCTTGAATGTACTTCGATTTTGTTTTGAATAGCGTGATAAGTGTTTAATACAACCAGGCAGTTATTCTTGATTTCATATTTTATTTCAATCTTATTTTGAATAACGTGATGAGTGTTTAATACAACCAGGCAGTTATTCTTGATTTTTTATTATATTCCTATTATATTTTGAATAACGTGTTGGGGGCTTAATACAACCAGGAAGTTATTCTTGATTTCATATTTTATTCCTACCTCATTATGAATAACGTGCGGAGTGTTTAATACAACCCGGCAGTTGTTCGTTGATTTTATATTTTATTTCATTCTTATTTGTGAATAGCGTGCTAAGTGCTTAATACAACCAGGCAGTTATTCTTGATTTTACTTCAATTTTGTTTTGTATAAAGTGCTGAGTGTTTAATACAACTAGGCAGTTATTCTTGATTTTATATTTTATTCCTATCTTATTTTGAATAACGTGCTGAGTGTTTAATACAACCAGGCAGTTATTCTTGATTTTATATTTTATTCCTTACCTATTTTGAATAACGTGCTGAGTGTTTAATACAACCAGGCAGTTATTCTTGATTTTTTATTATATTCCTATTATATTTTGAATAACGTGTTGGGGGCTTAATACAACCAGGAAGTTATTCTTGATTTCATATTTTATTCCTACCTCATTATGAATAACGTGCGGAGTGTTTAATACAACCCGGCAGTTGTTCGTTGATTTTATATTTTATTTCATTCTTATTTGTGAATAGCGTGCTAAGTGCTTAATACAACCAGGCAGTTATTCTTGATTTTATATTTTATTCCTATCTTATTTTGAATATCGTGCTGTGTGCTTAATACAACCAGGCAGTTATTCTTGATTTTATATTTTATTCCTTACCTATTTTGAATAACGTGCTGAGTGTTTAATACAACCATGCGGTTATTCTTGATTTTTTATTATATTCCTATTATATTTTGAATAACGTGTTGGGGGCTTAATACAACCAGGAAGTTATTCTTGATTTCATATTTTATTCCTACCTCATTATGAATAACGTGCGGAGTGTTTAATACAACCCGGCAGTTGTTCGTTGATTTTATATTTTATTTCATTCTTATTTGTGAATAGCGTGCTAAGTGCTTAATACAACCAGGCAGTTATTCTTGATTTTATATTTTATTCCTATCTTATTTTGAATATCGTGCTGTGTGCTTAATACAACCAGGCAGTTATTATTTTATATTATATTTTATTCCAATCCTATTTTGAAAAACGTGCTCAGTGTTTAATACAACCCGGCAGTTGTTCGTTGATTTTATATTTTATTTCATTCTTATTTGTGAATAGCGTGCTAAGTGCTTAATACAACCAGGCAGTTATTCTTGATTTTATATTTTATTCCTATCTTATTTTGAATATCGTGCTGTGTGCTTAATACAACCAGGCAGTTATTATTTTATATTATATTTTATTCCTATCTTATTTTGAATAACGTGCGGAGTGGTTAATAAAACCAGGCAGTTATATTTGATTTTACTTCAATTTTGTTTTGAATAAAGTGCTGAGTGTTTAATACAACCAGGCAGTTATTCTTGATTTTATATATAATTACTATAGAATTTTAAATAGCGTGATAAGTCAATAATAAAAACAGGCAGTTATTATTTTATATTATATTTTATTCCAATCCTATTGTGAAAAACGTGCTCAGTGTTTAATACAACCCGGCAGTTGTTCGTTGATTTTATATTTTATTTCATTCTTATTTGTGAATAGCGTGCTAAGTGCTTAATACAACCAGGCAGTTATTCTTGATTTTATATTTCATTCCTGTCTTATTTTGTATATTGTGCTGTGTGCTTAATACAACCAGGCAGTTATTATTTTATATTATATTTTATTCCTATCTTATTTTGAATAACGTGCGGAGTGGTTAATAAAACCCGGCAGTTATATTTGATTTTACTTCAATTTTGTTTTGAATAAAGTGCTGAGTGTTTAATACAACCAGGCAGTTATGCTTGATTCTATATTTTATTCCAATCTTATTTTGAATAACGTGATGAGTGTTTAATGCAACCAGGCAGTTATTCTTGATTTCACATCTTATTTCAATCTTATTTTGAATAACGTGATGAGTCTTTAATACAACCAGGCAGTTATTATTTTATATTATATTTTATTACAATTTCATTTTGAATAACGTGATGAGTGTTTAATACAACCAGGCAGTTATTCTTGATTTTACTTCAATTTTGTTTTGAATAACGTGATGAGTGTTTAATACAACCAGGCAGTTATTCTTGATTTCACATCTTATTTCAATCTTATTTTGAATAACGTGATGAGTCTTTAATACAACCAGGCAGTTATTATTTTATATTATATTTTATTCCAATCAAATTTTGAATAACGTGATGATTGTTTAAAACAACCAGGCTGTTATGCTTGAATGTACTTCGAATTTGTTTTGAATAGCGTACTAAGCGTTTAGTACAACCAGGCAGTTATTCTTGATTTCATATTTTATTTCAATCTTATTTTGAATAACGTGATGAGTGTTTAATACAACCAGGCAGTTATTCTTGATTTTACTTCAATTTTGTTTTGTATAAAGTGCTGAGTGTTTAATACAACTAGGCAGTTATTCTTGATTTTATATTTTATTCCTATCTTATTTTGAATAACGTGCTGAGTGTTTAATACAACCAGGCAGTTATTCTTGATTTTATATTTTATTCCTTACCTATTTTGAATAACGTGCTGAGTGTTTAATACAACCATGCAGTTATTCTTGATTTTTTATTATATTCCTATTATATTTTGAATAACGTGTTGGGGGCTTAATACAACCAGGAAGTTATTCTTGATTTTATATTTTATTCCTACCTCATTATGAATAACGTGCGGAGTGCTTAATACAACCCGGCAGTTGTTCGTTGATTTTATATTTTATTTCATTCTTATTTGTGAATAGCGTGCTAAGTGCTTAATACAACCAGGCAGTTATTCTTGATTTTATATTTTATTCCTATCTTATTTTGAATATCGTGCTGTGTGCTTAATACAACCAGGCAGTTATAATTTTATATTATATTTTATTCCAATCCTATTTTGAAAAACGTGCTCAGTGTTTAATACAACCCGGCAGTTGTTCGTTGATTTTATATTTTATTTCATTCTTATTTGTGAAAAGCGTGCAAAGTGCTTAATACAACCAGGCAGTTATTCTTGATTTTATATTTTATTCCTATCTTATTTTGAATATCGTGCTGTGTGCTTAATACAGCCAGGCAGTTATTATTTTATATTATATTTTATTCCTATCCAATTTTGAATAACGTGATGAGTGTTTAATACAACCAGGCAGTTATTCTTGAATGTACTTCGATTTTGTTTTGAATATAGTGATACTTGTTTAATACAACCAGGCAGTTATTCTTGATTTCATATTTTATTTCAATCTTATTTTGAATAACGTGATGAGTGTTTAATACAACCAGGCAGTTATTCTTGATTTTTTATTATATTCCTATTATATTTTGAATAACGTGTTGGGGGCTTAATACAACCAGGAAGTTATTCTTGATTTCATATTTTATTCCTACCTCATTATGAATAACGTGCGGAGTGTTTAATACAACCCGGCAGTTGTTCGTTGATTTTAAATTTTATTTTATACTTATTTGTGAATAGCGTGCTAAGTGCTTAATACAACCAGGCAGTTATTCTTGATTTTACTTCAATTTTGTTTTGTATAAAGTGCTGAGTGTTTAATACAACTAGGCAGTTATTCTTGATTTTATATTTTATTCCTATCTTATTTTGAATAACGTGCTGAGTGTTTAATACAACCAGGCAGTTATTCTTGATTTTATATTTTATTCCTTACCTATTTTGAATAACGTGCTGAGTGTTTAATACAACCAGGCAGTTATTCTTGATTTTTTATTATATTCCTATTATATTTTGAATAACGTGTTGGGGGCTTAATACAACCAGGAAGTTATTCTTGATTTCATATTTTATTCCTACCTCATTATGAATAACGTGCGGAGTGTTTAATACAACCCGGCAGTTGTTCGTTGATTTTATATTTTATTTCATTCTTATTTGTGAATAGAGTGCTAAGTGCTTAATACAACCAGGCAGTTATTCTTGATTTTATATTTTATTCCTATCTTATTTTGAATATCGTGCTGTGTGCTTAATACAGCCAGGCAGTTATTATTTTATATTATATTTTATTCCTATCCAATTTTGAATAACGTGATGAGTGTTTAATACAACCAGGCAGTTATTCTTGAATGTACTTCGATTTTGTTTTGAATAGCGTGCTAAGTGTTTAATACAACCAGGCAGTTATTCTTGATTTCATATTTTATTTCAATCTTATTTTGAATAACGTGATGAGTGTTTAATACAACCAGGCAGTTATTCTTGATTTTTTATTATATTCCTATTATATTTTGAATAACGTGTTGGGGGCTTAATACAACCAGGAAGTTATTCTTGATTTCATATTTTATTCCTACCTCATTATGAATAACGTGCGGAGTGTTTAATACAACCCGGCAGTTGTTCGTTGATTTTATATTTTATTTCATTCTTATTTGTGAATAGCGTGCTAAGTGCTTAATACAACCAGGCAGTTATTCTTGATTTTACTTCAATTTTGTTTTGTATAAAGTGCTGAGTGTTTAATACAACTAGGCAGTTATTCTTGATTTTATATTTTATTCCTATCTTATTTTGAATAACGTGCTGAGTGTTTAATACAACCAGGCAGTTATTCTTGATTTTATATTTTATTCCTTACCTATTTTGAATAACGTGCTGAGTGTTTAATACAACCAGGCAGTTATTCTTGATTTTTTATTATATTCCTATTATATTTTTAATAACGTGTTGGGGGCTTAATACAACCAGGAAGTTATTCTTGATTTCATATTTTATTCCTACCTCATTATGAATAACGGGCGGAGTGCTTAATACAACCAGGCAGTTATTCTTGATTTTATATTTTATTTCATTCTTATTTGTGAATAGCGTGCTAAGTGCTTAATACAACCAGGCAGTTATTCTTGATTTTATATTTTATTCCTATCTTATTTTGAATATCGTGCTGTGTGCTTAATACAACCAGGCAGTTATAATTTTATATTATATTTTATTCCAATCCTATTTTGAAAAACGTGCTCAGTGTTTAATACAACCCGGCAGTTGTTCGTTGATTTTATATTTTATTTCATTCTTATTTGTGAATAGCGTGCTAAGTGCTTAATACAACCAGGCAGTTATTCTTGATTTTATATTTTATTCCTATCTTATTTTGAATATCGTGCTGTGTGCTTAATACAGCCAGGCAGTTATTATTTTATATTATATTTTATTCCTATCCAATTTTGAATAACGTGATGAGTGTTTAATTCAACCAGGCAGTTATTCTTGATTTTTTATTATATTCCTATTATATTTTGAATAACGTGTTGGGGGCTTAATACAACCAGGAAGTTATTCTTGATTTCATATTTTATTCCTACCTCATTATGAATAACGTGCGGAGTGTTTAATACAACCCGGCAGTTGTTCGTTGATTTTATATTTTATTTCATTCTTATTTGTGAATAGCGTGCTAAGTGCTTAATACAACCAGGCAGTTATTCTTGATTTTACTTCAATTTTGTTTTGAATAAAGTGCTGAGTGTTTAATACGACCAGGCAGTTATTCTTGATTTTATATTTTATTCCTATCTTATTTTGAATAACGTGCTGAGTGTCTAATACAACCAGGCAGTTATTCTTGATTTTATATTTTATTCCTTACCTATTTTGAATAACGTGCTGAGTGTTTAATACAACCAGGCAGTTATTCTTGATTTTTTATTATATTCCTATTATATTTTGAATAACGTGTTGGGGGCTTAATACAACCAGGAAGTTATTCTTGATTTCATATTTTATTCCTACCTCATTATGAATAACGTGCGGAGTGTTTAATACAACCCGGCAGTTGTTCGTTGATTTTATATTTTATTTCATTCTTATTTGTGAATAGCGTGCTAAGTGCTTAATACAACCAGGCAGTTATTCTTGATTTTATATTTTATTCCTATCTTATTTTGAATATCGTGCTGTGTGCTTAATACAGCCAGGCAGTTATTATTTTATATTATATTTTATTCCTATCCAATTTTGAATAACGTGATGAGTTTTTAATACAACCAGGCATTTATTATTGAATGTACTTAGATTTTTTTTTGAATATCGTGCTTAGTGTTTAATACAACCAGGCAGTTATTCTTGATTTCATATTTTATTTCAATCTTATTTTGAATAACGTGATGAGTGTTTAATACAATTAGGCAGTTACTCTTGATTTTTTATTATATTCCAATTATATTTTGAATAACGTGTTGGGGGCTTAATACAACCAGGAAGTTATTCTTGATTTCATATTTTATTCCTACCTCATTATGAATAACGTGCGGAGTGTTTAATACAACCAGGCAGTTATTCTTGATTTCATATTTTATTTCAATCTTATTTTGAATAACGTGATGAGTGTTTAATACAACCATGCAGTTATTCTTGATTTTACTTCAAATTGCTTTTGTATAATGTAATGAGTGTTTATTACAAAAAGGCAGGTCTTCTTGATATTATATTTTATTCCTATCTTATTTTGAATAACGTGCTGAGTGTTTAATACAACCAGGCAGTTATTCTTGATTTTATATTTTATTCCTTACCTATTTTGAATAACGTGCTGAGTGTTTAATACAACCATGCAGTTATTCTTGATTTTTTATTATATTCCTATTATATTTTGAATAACGTGTTGGGGGCTTAATACAACCAGGAAGTTATTCTTGATTTCATATTTTATTCCTACCTCATTATGAATAACGTGCGGAGTGTTTAATACAACCCGGCAGTTGTTCGTTGATTTTATATTTTATTTCATTCTTATTTGTGAATAGCGTGCTAAGTGCTTAATACAACCTGGCAGTTATTCTTGATTTTACATTTTATTCCTATCTTATTTTGAATATCGTGCTTTGTGCTTAATACAACCAGGCAGTTATAATTTTATATTATATTTTATTCCAATCCTATTTTGAAAAACGTGCTCAGTGTTTAATACAACCCGGCAGTTGTTCGTTGATTTTATATTTTATTTCATTCTTATTTGTGAATAGCGTGCTAAGTGCTTAATACAACCAGGCAGTTATTCTTGATTTTATATTTTATTCCTATCTTATTTTGAATAACGTGCGGAGTGGTTAATAAAACCCGGCAGTTATATTTGATTTTACTTCAATTTTGTTTTGAATAAAGTGCTGAGTGTTTAATACAACCAGGCAGTTATTCTTGATTTCATATTTTATTTCAATCTTATTTTGAATAACGTGATGAGTGTTTAATACAACCAGGCAGTTATTCTTGATTTTACTTCAATTTTGTTTTGTATAAAGTGCTGAGTGTTTAATACAACTAGGCAGTTATTCTTGATTTTATATTTTATTCCTATCTTATTTTGAATAACGTGCTGAGTGTTTAATACAACCCGGCAGTTATTATTTTATATTATATTTTATTCCTATCTTATTTTGAATAACGTGCGGAGTGGTTAATAAAACCCGGCAGTTATATTTGATTTTACTTCAATTTTGTTTTGAATAAAGTGCTGAGTGTTTAATACAACCAGGCAGTTATTCTTGATTTCATAATTTATTTCAATCTTATTTTGAATAACGTGATGAGTGTTTAATACAACCACGCAGTTATTCTTGATTTTACTTCAATTTTGTTTTGTATAAAGTGCTGAGTGTTTAATACAACTAGGCAGTTATTCTTGATTTTATATTTTATTCCTATCTTATTTTGAATAACGTGCTGAGTGTTTAATACAACCAGGCAGTTATTCTTGATTTTATATTTTATTCCTTACCTATTTTGAATAACGTGCTGAGTGTCTAATACAACCATGCAGTTATTCTTGATTTTTTATTATATTCCTATTATATTATGAATAACGTGTTGGGGGCTTAATACAACCAGGAAGTTATTCTTGATTTTATATTTTATTCCTACCTCATTATGAATAACGTGCGGAGTGCTTAATACAACCCGGCAGTTGTTCGTTGATTTTATATTTTATTTCATTCTTATTTGTGAATAGCGTGCTAAATGCTTAATACAACCAGGCAGTTATTCTTGATTTTATATTTTATTCCTATCTTATTTTGAATATCGTGCTGTGTGCTTAATACAACCAGGCAGTTATTATTTTATATTATATTTTATTCTTATCCAATTTTGAATAACGTGATGAGTGTTTAATACAACCAGGCCGGTATTCTTGAATGTACTTCGATTTTGTTTTGAATAGCGTGCTAAGTGTTTAATACAACCAGGCAGTTATTCTTGATTTCATATTTTATTTCATTCTTATTTTGAATAACGTGATGAGTGTTTAATACAACCAGGCAGTTACTCTTGATTTTACTTCAATTTTGTTTTGTATAAAGTGCTGAGTGTTTAATACAACCACGCAGTTATTATTGATTTTATATTTTATTCCTATCTTACTTGAATAACGTGTTGAATGTTTAATACAACCAGGCAGTTATTCTTGATTTTATATTTTATTCCTTACCTATTTTGAATAACGTGCTGAGTGTTTAATACAACCAGGCAGTTATTCTTGATTTTTTATTATATTCCTGTAATATTTTGAATAACGTGTTGGGGGCTTAATACAACCAGGAAGTTATTCTTGATTTCATATTTTATTCCTACCTCATTATGAATAACGTGCGGAGTGTTTAATACAACCCGGCAGTTGTTCGTTGATTTTATATTTTATTTCATTCTTATTTGTGAATAGCGTGCTAAGTGCTTAATACAACCTGGCATTTATTATTGATTTTATATTTTATTCCTATCTTATTTTGAATATCGTGCTGTGTGCTGAATACATCCAGGCAGTTATAATTTTATATTATATTTTATTCCAATCCTATTTTGAAAAACGTGCTCAGTGTTTAATACAACCCGGCAGTTGTTCGTTGATTTTATATTTTATTTCATTCTTATTTGTGAATAGCGTGCTAAGTGCTTAATACAACCAGGCAGTTATTCTTGATTTTATATTTTATTCCTATCTTATTTTGAATATCGTGCTGTGTGCTTAATACAACCAGGCAGTTATTATTTTATATTATATTTTATTCCTATCTTATTTTGAATAACGTGCGGAGTGGTTAATAAAACACGGCAGTTATATTTGATTTTACTTCAATTTTGTTTTGAATAAAGTGCTGAGTGTTTAATACAACCAGGCAGTTATTCTTGATTTCATATTTTATTTCAATCTTATTTTGAATAACGTGATGAGTGTTTAATACAACCAGGCAGTTACTCTTGATTTTACTTCAATTTTGTTTTGTATAAAGTGCTGAGTGTTTAATACAACCACGCAGTTATTCTTGATTTTATATTTTATTCCTATCTTATTTTGAATAACGTGCTGAGTGTTTAATACAACCAGGCAGTTATTCTTGATTTTATATTTTATTCCTTACCTATTTTGAATAACGTGCTGAGTGTTTAATACAACCAGGCAGTTATTCTTGATTTTTTATTATATTCCTGTAATATTTTGAATAACGTGTTGGGGGCTTAATACAACCAGGAAGTTATTCTTGATTTCATATTTTATTCCTACCTCATTATGAATAACGTGCGGAGTGTTTAATACAACCCGGCAGTTGTTCGTTGATTTTATATTTTATTTCAATCTTATTTGTGAATAGCGTGCTAAGTGCTTAATACAACCTGGCAGTTATTCTTGATTTTATATTTTATTCCTATCTTATTTTGAATATCGTGCTGTGTGCTTAATACAACCAGGCAGTTATAATTTTATATTATATTTTATTCCAATCCTATTTTGAAAAACGTGCTCAGTGTTTAATACAACCCGGCAGTTGTTCGTTGATTTTATATTTTATTTCATTCTTATTTGTGAATAGCGTGCTAAGTGCTTCATACAACCAGGCAGTTATTCTTGATTTTATATTTTATTCCTATCTTATTTTGAATATCGTGCTGTGTGCTTAATACAACCAGGCAGTTATTATTTTATATTATATTTTATTCCTATCTTATTTTGAATAACGTGCGGAGTGGTTAATAAAACCCGGCAGTTATATTTGATTTTACTTCAATTTTGTTTTGAATAAAGTGCTGAGTGTTTAATACAACCAGGCAGTTATTCTTGATTTTACTTCAATTTTGTTTTGAATAACGTGCTGAGTGTTTAATACAACCAGGCAGTTATTCTTGATTTTACTTCAATTTTGTTTTGAATAGCGTGCTAAGTGTTTAATACAACCAGGCAGTTATTCTTGATTTCATATTTTATTTCAATCTTATTTTGAATAACGTGATGAGTGTTTAATACAACCAGGCAGTTACTCTTGATTTTACTTCAATTTTGTTTTGTATAAAGTGCTGAGTGTTTAATACAACCACGCAGTTATTCTTGATTTTATATTTTATTCCTATCTTATTTTGAATAACGTGCTGAGTGTTTAATACAACCAGGCAGTTATTCTTGATTTTATATTTTATTCCTTACCTATTTTGAATAACGTGCTGAGTGTTTAATACAACCAGGCAGTTATTCTTGATTTTTTATTATATTCCTGTAATATTTTGAATAACGTGTTGGGGGCTTAATACAACCAGGAAGTTATTCTTGATTTCATATTTTATTCCTACCTCATTATGAATAACGTGCGGAGTGTTTAATACAACCCGGCAGTTGTTCGTTGATTTTATATTTTATTTCATTCTTATTTGTGAATAGCGTGCTAAGTGCTTAATACAACCTGGCAGTTATTCTTGATTTTATATTTTATTCCTTACCTATTTTGAATAACGTTATGTGTGTCTAATACAACCAGGCAGTTATAATTTTATATTATATTTTATTCCAATCCTATTTTGAAAAACGTGCTCAGTGTTTAATACAACCCGGCAGTTGTTCGTTGATTTTATATTTTATTTCATTCTTATTTGTGAATAGCGTGCTAAGTGCTTAATACAACCAGGCAGTTATTCTTGATTTTATATTTTATTCCTATCTTATTTTGAATAACGTGCGGAGTGGTTAATAAAACCCGGCAGTTATATTTGATTTTACTTCAATTTTGTTTTGAATAAAGTGCTGAGTGTTTAATACAACCAGGCAGTTATTCTTGATTTCATATTTTATTTCAATCTTATTTTGAATAACGTGCTGAGTGTTTAATACAACCAGGCAGTTATTCTTGATTTTATATTTTATTCCTATCTTATTTTGAATAACGTGCTGAGTGTTTAATACAACCAGGCAGTTGTTCGTTGATTTTATATTTTATTTCATTCTTATTTGTGAATAGCGTGCTAAGTGCTTAATACAACCAGGCAGTTATTCTTGATTTTATATTTTATTCCTATCTTATTTTGAATAACGTGCGGAGTGGTTTAAAAAACCCGGCAGTTATATTTGATTTTACTTCAATTTTGTTTTGAATAAAGTGCTGAGTGTTTAATACAACCAGGCAGTTATTCTTGATTTCATATTTTATTTCAATCTTATTTTGAATAACGTGATGAGTGTTTAATACAACCAGGCAGTTATTCTTGATTTTACTTCAATTTTGTTTTGTATAAAGTGCTGAGTGTTTAATACAACCAGGCAGTTATTCTTGATTTTATATTTTATTCCTATCTTATTTTGAATAACGTGCTGAGTGTTTAATACAACCAGGCAGTTATTATTTTATATTATATTTTATTCCTATCTTATTTTGAATAACGTGCGGAGTGGTTAATAAAACCCGGCAGTTATATTTGATTTTACTTCAATTTTGTTTTGAATAAAGTGCTGAGTGTTTAATACAACCAGGCAGTTATTCTTGATTTTACTTCAATTTTGTTTTGAATAACGTGCTGAGTGTTTAATACAACCAGGCAGTTATTCTTGATTTTACTTCAATTTTGTTTTGAATAGCGTGCTAAGTGTTTAATACAACCAGGCAGTTATTCTTGATTTCATATTTTATTTCAATCTTATTTTGAATAACGTGATGAGTGTTTAATACAACCAGGCATTTACTCTTGATTTTACTTCAATTTTGTTTTGTATAAAGTGCTGAGTGATTCATACAACCAGGCAGTTATTCTTCGATTTTATATTTTATTCCTTACCTATTTTGAATAACGTGCTGAGTGTTTAATACAACCAGGCAGTTATTCTTGATTTTTTATTATATTCCTGTAATATTTTGAATAACGTGTTGGGGGCTTAATACAACCAGGAAGTTATTCTTGATTTCATATTTTATTCCTACCTCATTATGAATAACGTGCGGAGTGTTTAATACAACCCGGCAGTTGTTCGTTGATTTTATATTTTATTTCATTCTTATTTGTGAATAGCGTGCTAAGTGCTTAATACAACCTGGCAGTTATTCTTGATTTTATATTTTATTCCTATCTTATTTTGAATATCGTGCTGTGTGCTTAATACAACCAGGCAGTTATAATTTTATATTATATTTTATTCCAATCCTATTTTGAAAAACGTGCTCAGTGTTTAATACAACCCGGCAGTTGTTCGTTGATTTTATATTTTATTTCATTCTTATTTGTGAATAGCGTGCTAAGTGCTTAATACAACCAGGCAGTTATTCTTGATTTTATATTTTATTCCTATCTTATTTTGAATAACGTGCGGAGTGGTTAATAAAACCCGGCAGTTATATTTGATTTTACTTCAATTTTGTTTTGAATAACGTGCTGAGTGTTTAATACAACCAGGCAGTTATTCTTGATTTCATATTTTATTTCAATCTTATTTTGAATAACGTGATGAGTGTTTAATACAACCAGGCAGTTATTCTTGATTTTTTATTATATTCCTGTAATATTTTGAATAACGTGTTGGGGGCTTAATACAACCAGGAAGTTATTCTTGATTTCATATTTTATTCCTACCTCATTATGAATAACGTGCGGAGTGTTTAATACAACCCGGCAGTTGTTCGTTGATTTTATATTTTATTTCATTCTTATTTGTGAATAGCGTGCTAAGTGCTTAATACAACCTGGCAGTTATTCTTGATTTTACATTTTATTCCTATCTTATTTTGAATATCGTGCTGTGTGCTTAATACAACCAGGCAGTTATAATTTTATATTATATTTTATTCCAATCCTATTTTGAAAAACGTGCTCAGTGTTTAATACAACCCGGCAGTTGTTCGTTGATTTTATATTTTATTTCATTCTTATTTGTGAATAGCGTGCTAAGTGCTTAATACAACCAGGCAGTTATTCTTGATTTTATATTTTATTCCTATCTTATTTTGAATATCGTGCTAAGTGATTAATAAAACCCGGCAGTTATATTTGATTTTAATCCTATTTTTTTTTGAATAAAGTGCTGAGTGTTTAATACAACCAGGCAGTTATTCTTGATTTCATATTTTATTTCAATCTTATTTTGAATAACGTGATGAGTGTTTAATACAACCAGGCAGTTATTCTTGATTTTACTTCAATTTTGTTTTGTATAAAGTGCTGAGTGTTTAATACAACTAGGCACTTATTCTTGATTTTATATTTTATTCCAATCTTATTTTGAATAACGTGCTGAGTGTTTAATACAACCAGGCAGTTATTATTTTATATTATATTTTATTCCTATCTTATTTTGAATAACGTGCGGAGTGGTTAATAAAACCCGGCAGTTATATTTGATTTTACTTCAATTTTGTTTTGAATAAAGTGCTGAGTGTTTAATACAACCAGGCAGTTATTCTTGATTTCATATTTTATTTCAATCTTATTTTGAATAACGTGATGAGTGTTTAATACAACCAGGCAGTTATTCTTGATTTTACTTCAATTTTGTTTTGTATAAAGTGCTGAGTGTTTAATACAACTAGGCAGTTATTCTTGATTTTATATTTTATTCCTATCTTATTTTGAATAACGTGCTGAGTGTTTAATACAACCAGGCAGTTATTCTTGATTTTATATTTTATTCCTTACCTATTTTGAATAACGTGCTGAGTGTTTAATACAACCATGCAGTTATTCTTGATTTTATATTTTATTCCTATCTTATTTTGAATAACGTGCGGAGTGGTTAATAAAACCCGGCAGTTATATTTGATTTTACTTCAATTTTGTTTTGAATAAAGTGCTGAGTGTTTAATACAACCAGGCAGTTATTCTTGATTTCATATTTTATTTCAATCTTATTTTGAATAACGTGATGAGTGTTTAATACAACCAGGCAGTTATTCTTGATTTTACTTCAATTTTGTTTTGTATAAAGTGCTGAGTGTTTAATACAACTAGGCAGTTATTCTTGATTTTATATTTTATTCCTATCTTATTTTGAATAACGTGCTGAGTGTTTAATACAACCAGGCAGTTATTATTTTATATTATATTTTATTCCTATCTTATTTTGAATAACGTGCGGAGTGGTTAATAAAACACGGCAGTTATATTTGATTTTACTTAAATTTTGTTTTGTATAAAGTGCTGAGTGTTTAATACAAAAACGCAGTTATTCTTGATTTTATATTTTATTCATATCGTATTTTGAATAACGTGCTGAGTGTTTAATACAACCAGGCAGTTATAATTGTTTTTATATTTTATTCCTTACCTATTTTGAATAACGTGCTGAGTGTTTAATACAACCATGCAGTTATTCTTGACTTTTTATTATATTCCTATTATATTTGGAATAACGTGTTGGGGGCTTAATACAACCAGGAAGTTATTCTTGATTTTATATTTTATTCCTACCTCATTATGAATAACGTACGGAGTGCTTAATACAACCCGGCAGTTGTTCGTTGATTTTATATTTTATTTCATTCTTATTTGTGAATAGCGTGCTAAGTGCTTAATACAACCAGGCAGTTATTCTTGATTTTATATTTTATTCCTATCTTATTTTGAATATCGTGCTGTGTGCTTAATACAACCAGGCAGTTATAATTTTATATTATATTTTATTCCAATCCTATTTTGAAAAACGTGCTCAGTGTTTAATACAACCCGGCAGTTGTTCTTTGATAATATATTTTATTTCATTCTTATTTGTGAATAGCGTGCTAAGTGCTTAATACAACCTGGCAGTTATTCTTGATTTTATATTTTATTCCTATCTTATTTTGAATATCGTGCTGTGTGCTTAATACAGCCAGGCAGTTATTATTTTATATTATATTTTATTCCTATCCAATTTTGAATAACGTGATGAGTGTTTAATACAACCAGGCAGTTATTCTTGAATGTACTTCGATTTTGTTTTGAATAGGGTGCTAAGTGTTTAATAGAACCAGGCAGTTATTCTTGGTTTCATATTTTATTTCAATCTTATTTTGAATAACGTGATGAGCGTTTAATACAACCAGGCAGTTACTCTTGATTTTACTTCAATTTTGTTTTGTATAAAGTGCTGAGTGTTTAATACAACCACGCAGTTATTCTTGATTTTATATTTTATTCCTATCTTATTTTGAATAACGTGCTGAGTGTTTAATACAACCAGGCAGTTATTCTTGATTTTATATTTTATTCCATACCTATTTTGAATAACGTGCTGAGTGTTTAATACAACCAGGCATTTATTCTTGATTTTTTATTATATTCCTGTAATATTTTGAATAACGTGTTGGGGGCTTAATACAACCAGGAAGTTATTCTTGATTTCATATTTTATTCCTACCTCATTATGAAAAACGTGCTCAGTGTTTAATACAACCCGGCAATTGTTCGTTGATTTTATATTTTATTTCATTCTTATTTGTGAATAGCGTGCTAAGTGCTTAATACAACCAGGCAGTTATTCTTGATTTTATATTTTATTCCTATCTTATTTTGAATATCGTGCTGTGTGCTTAATACAACCAGGCAGTTATTATTTTATATTATATTTTATTCCTATCTTATTTTGAATAACGTGCGGAGTGGTTAATAAAACCCGGCAGTTATATTTGATTTAACTTCAATTTTGTTTTGAATAAAGTGCTGAGTGTTTAATACAACCAGGCAGTTATTCTTGATTTTACTTCAATTTTGTTTTGAATAACGTGCTGAGTGTTTAATACAACCAGGCAGTTATTCTTGATTTTACTTCAATTTTGTTTTGAATAACGTGATGAGTCTTTAATACAACCAGGCAGTTATTCTTGATTTCATATTTTATTTCAATCTTATTTTGAATAACGTGATGAGTGTTTAATACAACCAGGCAGTTATTCTTGATTTTACTTCAATTTTGTTTTGTATAAAGTGCTGAGTGTTTAATACAACTAGGCAGTTATTCTTGATTTTATATTTTATTCCTATCTTATTTTGAATAACGTGCTGAGTGTTTAATACAACCAGGCAGTTATTCTTGATTTTATATTTTATTCCTTACCTATTTAGAATACTGTGCTGAGTGTTTAATACAACTAGAAAGTTATTCTTTATTTTATATTTTATTCCTATCTTATTTTGAATAACGTGCTGAGTGTTTAATACAACCAGGCAGTTATTCTTGATTTTATATTTTATTCCTTACCTATTTTGAATAACGTGCTGAGTGTTTAATACAACCATGCAGTTATTCTTGATTTTTTATTATATTCCTATTATAATTTGAATAACGTGTTGGGGGCTTAATACAACCAGGAAGTTATTCTTGATTTTATATTTTATTCCTACCTAATTATGAATAACGTGCGGAGTGCTTAATACAACCCGGCAGTTGTTCGTTGATTTTATATTTTATTTCATTCTTATTTGTGAATAGCGTGCTAAGTGCTTAATACAACCAGGCAGTTATTCTTGATTTTATATTTTATTCCTATCTTATTTTGAATATCGTGCTGTGTGCTTAATACAACCAGGCAGTTATTATTTTATATTATATTTTATTCCTATCTTATTTTGAATAACGTGCGGAGTGGTTAATAAAACACGGCAGTTATATTTGATTTTACTTCAATTTTGTTTTGAATAAAGTGCTGAGTGTTTAATACAACCAGGCAGTTATTCTTGATTTTACTTCAATTTTGTTTTGAATAACGTGCTGAGTGTTTAATACAACCAGGCAGTTATTCTTGATTTTTCTTCAATTTCGTTTTGAATAACGTGCTGAGTCTTTAATACAACCAGGCAGTTATTCTTGATTTCATATTTTATTTCAATCTTATTTTGAATAACGTGATGAGTGTTTAATACAACCAGGCAGTTATTCTTGATTTTACTTCAATTTTGTTTTGTATAAAGTGCTGAGTGTTTAATACAACTAGGCAGCTATTCTTGATTTTATATTTTATTCCTATCTTATTTTGAATAACGTGATGAGTGTTTAATACAACCAGGCAGTTATTCTTGATTTTATATTTTATTCCTTACCTATTTAGAATAATGTGCTGAGTGTTTAATACAACTAGAAAGTTATTCTTGATTTTATATTTTATTCCTATCTTATTTTGAATAACGTGCTGAGTGTTTAATACAACCAGGCAGTTATTCTTGATTTTATATTTTATTCCTTACCTATTTTGAATAACGTGCTGAGTGTTTAATACAACCATGCAGTTATTCTTGATTTTTTATTATATTCCTATTATAATTTGAATAACGTGTTGGGGGCTTAATACAACCAGGAAGTTATTCTTGATTTTATATTTTATTCCTACCTAATTATGAATAACGTGCGGAGTGCTTAATACAACCCGGCAGTTGTTCGTTGATTTTATATTTTATTTCATTCTTATTTGTGAATAGCGTGCTAAGTGCTTAATACAACCAGGCAGTTATTCTTGATTTTATATTTTATTCCTATCTTATTTTGAATATCGTGCTGTGTGCTTAATACAACCAGGCAGTTATTATTTTATATTATATTTTATTCCTATCTTATTTTGAATAACGTGCGGAGTGGTTAATAAAACACGGCAGTTATATTTGATTTTACTTCAATTTTGTTTTGAATAAAGTGCTGAGTGTTTAATACAACCAGGCAGTTATTCTTGATTTTACTTCAATTTTGTTTTGAATAACGTGCTGAGTGTTTAATACAACCAGGCAGTTATTCTTGATTTTTCTTCAATTTCGTTTTGAATAACGTGCTGAGTCTTTAATACAACCAGGCAGTTATTCTTGATTTCATATTTTATTTCAATCTTATTTTGAATAACGTGATGAGTGTTTAATACAACCAGGCAGTTATTCTTGATTTTACTTCAATTTTGTTTTGTATAAAGTGCTGAGTGTTTAATACAACTAGGCAGTTATTCTTGATTTTATATTTTATTCCTATCTTATTTTGAATAACGTGCTGAGTGTTTAATACAACCAGGCAGTTATTCTTGATTTTATATTTTATTCCTTACCTATTTTGAATAACGTGCTGAGTGTTTAATACAACCAGGCAGTTATTCTTGATTTCATATTTTATTTCAATCTTATTTTGAATAGCGTGCTAAGTGTTTAATACAACCAGGCAGTTATTCTTGATTTCATATTTTATTTCAATCTTATTTTGAATAACGTGATGAGTGTTTAATACAACCAGGCAGTTATTCTTGATTTTACTTCAATTTTGTTTTGTATAATGTGCTGAGTGTTTAATACAACTAGGCAGTTATTCTTGATTTTATATTTTATTCCTATCTTATTTTGAAAAAAGTGATGAGTGTATAAAAAAACAAGGAAGATATTATTGATTTTATATTTTATTCCTTACCTATTTTGAATAACGTGCTGAGTGTTTAATACAACCATGAAGTTATTCTTGATTTTTTATTATATTCCTATTATAATTTGAATAACGTGTTGGGGGCTTAATACAACCAGGAAGTTATTCTTGATTTTATATTTTATTCCTACCTCATTATGAATAACGTGCGGAGTGCTTAATACAACCCGGCAGTTGTTCGTTGATTTTATATTTTATTTCATTCTTATTTGTGAATAGCGTGCTAAGTGCTTAATACAACCAGGCAGTTATTCTTGATTTTATATTTTATTCCTATCTTATTTTGAATATCGTGCTGTGTGCTTAATACAACCAGGCAGTTATTATTTTATATTATATTTTATTCCTATCTTATTTTGAATAACGTGCGGAGTGGTTAATAAAACCCGGCAGTTATATTTGATTTAACTTCAATTTTGTTTTGAATAAAGTGCTGAGTGTTTAATACAACCAGGCAGTTATTCTTGATTTTACTTCAATTTTGTTTTGAATAACGTGCTGAGTGTTTAATACAACCAGGCAGTTATTCTTGATTTTATATTTTATTCCTACCTCATTATGAATAACGGGCGGAGTGTTTAATACAACCCGGCAGTTGTTCTTGATTTCATATTTTATTCCTACCTCATTATGAATAACGGGCGGAGTGTTTAATACAACCCGGCAGTTGTTCGTTGATTTTATATTTTATTCCTATCTTATTTTAAATATCGTGCTGTGTGCTTGATACAACCAGGCAGTTATTATTTTAAATTATATTTTATTCCTTACCTATTTTGAATAACGTGCGGAGTGGTTAATAAAACCCGGCAGTTATATTTGATTTTATATTTTATTCCTTACCTATTTTGAATAACGAGCTGAGTCTTTAATACAACCAGGCAGTTATTCTTGATTTCATATTTTATTTCAATCTTATTTTGAATAACGTGATGAGTGTTTAATACAACCAGGCAGTTATTCTTGATTTTATATTTTATTCCTTACCTATTTTGAATAACGTGCTGAGTGTTTAATACAACCAGGCAGTTATTCTTGATTTCATATTTTATTTCAATCTTATTTTGAATAGCATGCTAAGTGTTTAATACAACCAGGCAGTTATTCTTGATTTCATATTTTATTTCAATCTTATTTTGAATAACGTGATGAGTGTTTAATACAACCAGGCAGTTATTCTTGATTTTAATTCAATTTTGTTTCGAATAACGTGATGAGTGTTTAATACAACCAGTCAGTTATTCTTGATTTTATATTTTATTCCTATCCTATTTTGAATAGCGTGCTAAGTGTTTAATACAACCCGGCAGTTGTTCGTTGATTTTATATTTTATTTCATTCTTATTTGTGAATAGCGTGCTCAGTGCTTGATACAACAAGGCAGTTATGCTTGATTTTATATTTTATTCCTATCTTATTTTGAATAACGTGCTGATTGTTTAATACAACCAGGCAGTTATTCTTGATTTCATATTTTATTCCTACCTCATTATGAATAACGGGCGGAGTGTTTAATACAACCCGGCAGTTGTTCGTTGATTTTATATTTTATTCCTATCTTATTTTGAATATCGTGCTGTGTGCTTAATACAACCAGGAAGTTATTATTTTATATTATATTTTATTCCTATCTTATTTTGAATAACGTGCGGAGTGGTTAATAAAACCCGGCAGTTATATTTGATTTTATATTTTATTCCTTACCTATTTTGAATAACGAGCTGAGTCTTTAATACAACCAGGCAGTTATTCTTGATTTCATATTTTATTTCAATCTTATTTTGAATAACGTGATGAGTGTTTAATACAACCAGGCAGTTATTCTCGATTTTACTTCAATTTTGTTTTGTATAAAGTGCTGAGTGTTTAATACAACTACTCAGGTCTTCTTGATTTTATATTTTATTCCTATCTTATTTTGAATAACGTGCTGAGTGTTTAATACAACCCGGCAGTTATTATTTTATATTATATTTTATTCCTATCTTATTTTGAATAACGTGCGGAGTGGTTAATAAAACCCGGCAGTTATATTTGATTTTACTTCAATTTTGTTTTGAATAAAGTGCTGAGTGTTTAATACAACCAGGCAGTTATTCTTGATTTTACTTCAATTTAGTTTTGAATAACGTGCTGAGTGGTGAATACAACCAGGCAGTTATTCTTGATTTTACTTCAATTTCGTTTTGAATAACGTGCTGAGTGTTTAATACAACCAGGCAGTTATTCTTGATTTCATATTTTATTTCATTCTTATTTTGAATAACGTGATGAGTGTTTAATACAACCAGGCAGTTACTCTTGATTTTACTTCAATTTTGTTTTGTATAAAGTGCTGAGTGTTTAATACAACCAGGCAGTTATTCTTCGATTTTATATTTTATTCCTTACCTATTTTGAATAACGTGCTGAGTGTTTAATACAACCAGGCAGTTATTCTTGATTTTTTATTATATTCCTGTAATATTTTGAATAACGTGTTGGGGGCTTAATACAACCAGGAAGTTATTCTTGATTTCATATTTTATTCCTACCTCATTATGAATAACGTGCGGAGTGTTTAATACAACCCGGCAGTTGTTCGTTGATTTTATATTTTATTTCATTCTTATTTGTGAATAGCGTGCTAAGTGCTTAATACAACCTGGCAGTTATTCTTGATTTTATATTTTATTCCTATCTTATTTTGAATATCGTGCTGTGTGCTTAATACAACCAGGCAGTTATAATTTTATATTATATTTTATTCCAATCCTATTTTGAAAAACGTGCTCAGTGTTTAATACAACCCGGCAGTTGTTCGTTGATTTTATATTTTATTTCATTCTTATTTGTGAATAGCGTGCTAAGTGCTTAATACAACCAGGCAGTTATTCTTGATTTTATATTTTATTCCTATCTTATTTTGAATAACGTGCGGAGTGGTTAATAAAACCCGGCAGTTATATTTGATTTTACTTCAATTTTGTTTTGAATAAAGTGCTGAGTGTTTAATACAACCAGGCAGTTATTCTTGATTTCATATTTTATTTCAATCTTATTTTGAATAACGTGATGAGTGTTTAATACAACCAGGCAGTTATTCTTGATTTTACTTCAATTTTGTTTTGTATAAAGTGCTGAGTGTTTAATACAACTAGGCAGTTATTCTTGATTTTATATTTTATTCCTATCTTATTTTGAATAACGTGCTGAGTGTTTAATACAACCCGGCAGTTGTTCGTTGATTTTATATTTTATTTCATTCTTATTTGTGAATAGCGTGCTAAGTGCTTAATACAACCAGGCAGTTATTCTTGATTTTATATTTTATTCCTATCTTATTTTGAATATCGTGCGGAGTGGATCATATAACCCGGCATTGATTTTTGATTTTACTCCATTTTTGTTTTGAATAAAGTGCTGAGTGTTTAATACAACCAGGCAGTTATTCTTGATTTCATATTTTATTTCAATCTTATTTTGAATAACGTGATGAGTGTTTAATACAACCAGGCAGTTATTCTTGATTTTACTTCAATTTTGTTTTGTATAAAGTGCTAAGTGTTTAATACAACTAGGCACTTATTCTTGATTTTATACTTTATTCCTATCTTATTTTGAATAACGTGCTGAGTGTTTAATACAACCAGGCAGTTATTATTTTATATTATATTTTATTCCTATCTTATTTTGAATAACGTGCGGAGTGGTTAATAAAACCCGGCAGTTATATTTGATTTTACTTCAATTTTGTTTTGAATAAAGTGCTGAGTGTTTAATACAACCAGGCAGTTATTCTTGATTTCATAACTTATTTCAATCTTATTTTGAAAAAAGTGATGAGTGTTTAATACAACCAGGCAGTTATTCTTGATTTTACTTCAATTTTGTTTTGTATAAAGTGCTGAGTGTTTAATACAACTAGGCAGTTATTCTTGATTTTATATTTTATTCCTATCTTATTTTGAATAACGTGCTGAGTGTTTAATACAACCAGGCAGTTATTCTTGATTTTATATTTTATTCCTTACCTATTTTGAATAACGTGCTGAGTGTTTAATACAACCATGCAGTTATTATTTTATATTATATTTTATTCCTATCTTATTTTGAATAACGTGCGGAGTGGTTAATAAAACCCGGCAGTTATATTTGATTTTACTTCAATTTTGTTTTGAATAAAGTGCTGAGTGTTTAATACAACCAGGCAGTTATTCTTGATTTCATATTTTATTTCAATCTTATTTTGAATAACGTGATGAGTGTTTAATACAACCAGGCAGTTATTCTCGATTTTACTTCAATTTTGTTTTGTATAAAGTGCTGAGTGCTTAATACAACTAGGCAGTTATTCTTGATTTTATATTTTATTCCTATCTTATTTTGAATAACGTGCTGAGTGTTTAATACAACCAGGCAGTTATTATTTTATATTATATTTTATTCCTATCTTATTTTGAATAACGTGCGGAGTGGTTAATAAAACCCGGCAGTTATATTTGATTTTACTTCAATTTTGTTTTGTATAAAGTGCTGAGTTTTTAATACAACTAGGCAGTTATTCTTGATTTTATATTTTATACCTATCTTATTTTGAATAACGTGCTGAGTGTTTAATACAACCAGGCAGTTATTCTTGATTTTATATTTTATTCCTTACCTATTTTGAATAACGTGCTGAGTGTTTAATACAACCATGCAGTTATTCTTGACTTTTTATTATATTCCTATTATATTTGGAATAACGTGTTGGGGGCTTAATACAACCAGGAAGTTATTCTTGATTTTATATTTTATTCCTACCTCATTATGAATAACGTACGGAGTGCTTAATACAACCCGGCAGTTGTTCGTTGATTTTATATTTTATTTCATTCTTATTTGTGAATAGCGTGCTAAGTGCTTAATACAACCAGGCAGTTATTCTTGATTTTATATTTTATTCCTATCTTATTTTGAATATCGTGCTGTGTGCTTAATACAACCAGGCAGTTATAATTTTATATTATATTTTATTCCAATCCTATTTTGAAAAACGTGCTCAGTGTTTAATACAACCCGGCAGTTGTTCGTTGATATTATGTTTTATTTCATTCTTATTTGTGAATAGCGTGCTAAGTGCTTAATACAACCAGGAAGTTATTCTTGATTTTATATTTTATTCCTATCTTATTTTGAATATCGTGCTGTGTGCTTAATACAGCCAGGCAGTTATTATTTTATATTATATTTTATTCCTATCCAATTTTGAATAACGTGATGAGTGTTTAATACAACCAGGCAGTTATTCTTGATTGTACTTCGATGTTGTTGTGATTAGCGTGCTCAGTGTTTAATACAACCAGGCAGTTATTCTTGTTTTCATATTTTATTTCAATCTTATTTTGAATAACGTGATGAGCGTTTAATACAACCAGGCAGTTACTCTTGATTTTACTTCAATTTTGTTTTGTATAAAGTGCTGAGTGTTTAATACAACCACGCAGTTATTCTTGATTTTATATTTTATTCCTATCTTATTTTGAATAACGTGCTGAGTGTTTAATACAACCAGGCAGTTATTCTTGATTTTATATTTTATTCCATACCTATTTTGAATAACGTGCTGAGTGTTTAATACAACCAGGCATTTATTCTTGATTTTTTATTATATTCCTGTAATATTTTGAATAACGTGTTGGGGGCTTAATACAACCAGGAAGTTATTCTTGATTTCATATTTTATTCCTACCTCATTATGAATAACGTGCGGAGTGTTTAATACAACCCGGCAATTGTTCGTTGATTTTATATTTTATTTCATTCTTATTTGTGAATAGCGTGCTAAGTGCTTAATACAACCAGGCAGTTATTCTTGATTTTATATTTTATTCCTATCTTATTTTGAATATCGTGCTGTGTGCTTAATACAACCAGGCAGTTATTATTTTATATTATATTTTATTCCTATCTTATTTTGAATAACGTGCGGAGTGGTTAATAAAACCCGGCAGTTATATTTGATTTTAATTCAATTTTGTGTTGAATATAGTGCTGAGTGTTTAATACAACCAGGCAGTTATTCTTGATTTTACTTCAATTTTTTTTTGAATAACGTGCTGAGTGTTTAATACAACCAGGCAGTTATTCTTGATTTTACTTCAATTTTGTTTTGAATAACGTGCTGAGTGTTTAATACAACCAGGCAGTTATTCTTGATTTCATATTTTATTTCAATCTTATTTTGAATAACGTGATGAGTGTTTAATACAACCAGGCAGTTATTCTTGATTTTACTTCAATTTTGTTTTGTATAAAGTGCTGAGTGTTTAATACAACTAGGCAGTTATTCTTGATTTTATATTTTATTCCTATCTTATTTTGAATAACGTGATGAGTGTTTAATACAACCAGGCAGTTATTCTTGATTTTATATTTTATTCCTTACCTATTTAGAATAATGTGCTGAGTGTTTAATACAACTAGAAAGTTATTCTTGATTTTATATTTTATTCCTATCTTATTTTGAATAACGTGCTGAGTGTTTAATACAACCAGGCAGTTATTCTTGATTTTATATTTTATTCCTTACCTATTTTGAATAACGTG
Organism: Diplolepis rosae; assembly: GCA_030998225.1. NCBI lineage: Eukaryota > Metazoa > Arthropoda > Insecta > Hymenoptera > Diplolepididae > Diplolepis > Diplolepis rosae. The sequence continues at coordinate 1,258,145 of JAPYXD010000710.1, forward strand.
CTGAGTGTTTAATACAACCATGCAGTTATTCTTGATTTTTTATTATATTCCTATTATAATTTGAATAACGTGTTGGGGGCTTAATACAACCAGGATTTTATTCTTGATTTTATATTTTATTCCTACCTACTTATGAATAACGTGCGGAGTGCTTAATACAACCCGGCAGTTGTTCGTTGATTTTATATTTTATTTCATTCTTATTTGTGAATAGCGTGCTAAGTGCTTAATACAACCAGGCAGTTATTCTTGATTTTATATTTTATTCCTATCTTATTTTGAATATCGTGCTGTGTGCTTAATACAACCAGGCAGTTATTATTTTATATTATATTTTATTCCTATCTTATTTTGAATAACGTGCGGAGTGGTTAATAAAACACGGCAGTTATATTTGATTTTACTTCAATTTTGTTTTGAATAAAGTGCTGAGTGTTTAATACAACCACGCAGTTATTCTTGATTTTACTTCAATTTTGTTTTGAATAACGTGCTGAGTGTTTAATACAACCAGGCAGTTATTCTTGATTTTTCTTCAATTTCGTTTTGAATAACGTGCTGAGTCTTTAATACAACCAGGCAGTTATGCTTGATTTCATATTTTATTTCAATCTTATTTTGAATAACGTGATGAGTGTTTAATACAACCAGGCAGTTATTCTTGATTTTACTTCAATTTTGTTTTGTATAAAGTGCTGAGTGTTTAATACAACTAGGCAGCTATTCTTGATTTTATATTTTATTCCTATCTTATTTTGAATAACGTGATGAGTGTTTAATACAACCAGGCAGTTATTCTTGATTTTATATTTTATTCCTTACCTATTTAGAATAATGTGCTGAGTGTTTAATACAACTAGAAAGTTATTCTTGATTTCATATTTTATTCCTATCTTATTTTGAATAACGTGCTGAGTGTTTAATACAACCAGGCAGTTATTCTTGATTTTATATTTTATTCCTTACCTATTTTGAATAACGTGCTGAGTGTTTAATACAACCATGCAGTTATTCTTGATTTTTTATTATATTCCTATTATATATTGAATAACGTGTTGGGGGCTTAATACAACCAGGAAGTTATTCTTGATTTTATATTTTATTCCTACCTCATTATGAATAACGTGCGGAGTGCTTAATACAACCCGGCAGTTGTTCGTTGATTTTATATTTTATTTCATTCTTATTTGTGAATAGCGTGCTAAGTGCTTAATACAACCAGGCAGTTATTCTTGATTTTATATTTTATTCCTATCTTATTTTGAATATCGTGCTGTGTGCTTAATACAACCAGGCAGTTATTATTTTATATTATATTTTATTCCTATCTTATTTTGAATAACGTGCGGAGTGGTTAATAAAACACGGCAGTTATATTTGATTTTACTTCAATTTTGTTTTGAATAAAGTGCTGAGTGTTTAATACAACCAGGCAGTTATTCTTGACTTTACTTCAATTTTGTTTTGAATAACGTGCTGAGTGTTTAATAAAAACAGGCAGTTATTCTTGATTTTTCTTCAATTTCGTTTTGAATAACGTGCTGAGTCTTTAATACAACCAGGCAGTTATTCTTGATTTCATATTTTATTTCAATCTTATTTTGAATAACGTGATGAGTGTTTAATACAACCAGGCAGTTATTCTTGATTTTACTTCAATTTTGTTTTGTATAAAGTGCTGAGTGTTTAATACAACTAGGCAGTTATTCTTGATTTTATATTTTATTCCTATCTTATTTTGAATAACGTGATGAGTGTTTAATACAACCAGGCAGTTATTCTTGATTTTATATTTTATTCCTTACCTATTTTGAATAACGTGCTGAGTGTTTAATACAACCAGGCAGTTATTCTTGATTTCATATTTTATTTCAATCTTATTTTGAATAGCGTGCTAAGTGTTTAATACAACCAGGCAGTTATTCTTGATTTCATATTTTATTTCAATCTTATTTTGAATAACGTGATGAGTGTTTAATACAACCAGGCAGTTATTCTTGATTTTACTTCAATTTTGTTTTGTATAATGTGCTGAGTGTTTAATACAACTAGGCAGTTATTCTTGATTTTATATTTTATTCCTATCTTATTTTGAATAACGTGCTGAGTGTTTAATACAACCAGGCAGTTATTCTTGATTTTATATTTTATTCCTTACCTGTTTTGAATAATGTGCTGAGTGTTTAATACAACCATAAAGTTATTCTTGATTTTCTATTATATTCCTATTATATTTTGAATAACGTGTTGGGGGCTTAATACAACCAGGAAGTTATTCTTGATTTTATATTTTATTCCTACCTCATTATGAATAACGTGCGGAGTGCTTAATACAACCCGGCAGTTGTTCGTTGATTTTATATTTTATTTCATTCTTATTTGTGAATAGCGTGCTAAGTGCTTAATACAACCAGGCAGTTATTCTTGATTTTATATTTTATTCCTATCTTATTTTGAATATCATGCTGTGTGCTTAATACAACCAGGCAGTTATTATTTTATATTATATTTTATTCCTATCTTATTTTGAATAACGTGCGGAGTGGTTAATAAAACCCGGCAGTTATATTTGATTTAACTTCAATTTTGTTTTGAATAAAGTGCTGAGTGTTTAATACAACCAGGCAGTTATTATTTAATTTACTTCAATTTTGTTTTGAATAGCGTGCTAAGTGTTTAATACAACCCGGCAGTTGTTCGTTGATTTTATATTTTATTCCTACCTCATTATGAATAACGGGCGGAGTGTTTAATACAACCCGGCAGTTGTTCTTGATTTCATATTTTATTCCTACCTCATTATGAATAACGGGCGGAGTGTTTAATACAACCCGGCAGTTGTTCGTTGATTTTATATTTTATTCCTATCTTATTTTAAATATCGTGCTGTGTGCTTAATACAACCAGGCAGTTATTATTTTAAATTATATTTTATTCCTATCTTATTTTGAATAACGTGCGGAGTGGTTAATAAAACCCGGCAGTTATATTTGATTTTATATTTTATTCCTTACCTATTTTGAATAACGAGCTGAGTCTTTAATACAACCAGGCAGTTATTCTTGATTTCATATTTTATTTCAATCTTATTTTGAATAACGTGATGAGTGTTTAATACAACCAGGCAGTTATTCTTGATTTTATATTTTATTCCTTACCTATTTTGAATAACGTGCTGAGTGTTTAATACAACCAGGCAGTTATTCTTGATTTCATATTTTATTTCAATCTTATTTTGAATAGCGTGCTAAGTGTTTAATACAACCAGGCAGTTATTCTTGATTTCATATTTTATTTCAATCTTATTTTGAATAACGTGATGAGTGTTTAATACAACCAGGCAGTTATTCTTGATTTTACTTCAATTTTGTTTTGAATAACGTGATGAGTGTTTAATACAACTAGGCAGTTATTCTTGATTTTACATTTAATTCCTATCCTATTTTGAATAGCGTGCTAAGTGTTTAATACAACCCGGCAGTTGTTCGTTGATTTTATATTTTATTTCATTCTTATTTGTGAATAGCGTGCTCAGTGCTTGATACAACAAGGCAGTTATGCTTGATTTTATATTTTATTCCTATCTTATTTTGAATAACGTGCTGATTGTTTAATACAACCAGGCAGTTATTCTTGATTTCATATTTTATTCCTACCTCATTATGAATAACGGGCGGAGTGTTTAATACAACCCGGCATTTGTTCGTTGATTTTATATTTTATTCCTATCTTATTTTGAATATCGTGCTGTGTGCTTAATACAACCAGGCAGTTATTATTTTATATTATATTTTATTCCTATCTTATTTTGAATAACGTGCGGAGTGGTTAATAAAACCCGGCAGTTATATTTGATTTTATATTTTATTCCTTACCTATTTTGAATAACGAGCTGAGTCTTTAATACAACCAGGCAGTTATTCTTGATTTCATATTTTATTTCAATCTTATTTTGAATAACGTGATGAGTGTTTAATACAACCAGGCAGTTATTCTTGATTTTACTTCAATTTTGTTTTGTATAAAGTGCTGAGTGTTTAATACAACTAGGCAGTTATTCTTGATTTTATATTTTATTCCTATCTTATTTTGAATAACGTGCTGAGTGTTTAATACAACCAGGCAGTTATTCTTGATTTTATATTTTATTCCTTACCTATTTTGAATAACGTGCTGAGTGTTTAATACAACCAGGCAGTTATTCTTGATTTCATATTTTATTTCAATCTTATTTTGAATAACGTGATGAGTGTTTAATACAACCAGGCAGTTATTCTTGATTTTATATTTTATTCCTATCTTATTTTGAATAACGTGCTGAGTGTTTAATACAACCAGGCAGTTATTCTTGATTTTATATTTTATTCCTTACCTATTTTGAATAACGTGCTGAGTGTTTAATACAACCAGGCAGTTATTCTTGATTTTTTATTATATTCCTGTAATATTTTGAATAACGTGTTGGGGGCTTAATACAACCAGGAAGTTATTCTTGATTTCATATTTTATTCCTACCTCATTATGAATAACGTGCGGAGTGTTTAATACAACCCGGCAGTTGTTCGTTGATTTTATATTTTATTTCATTCTTATTTGTGAATAGAGTGCTAAGTGCTTAATACAACCTGGCAGTTATTCTTGATTTTATATTTTATTCCTATCTTATTTTGAATATCGTGCTGTGTGCTTAATACAACCAGGCAGTTATAATTTTATATTATATTTTATTCCAATCCTATTTTGAAAAACGTGCTCAGTGTTTAATACAACCCGGCAGTTGTTCGTTGATTTTATATTTTATTTCATTCTTATTTGTGAATAGCGTGCTAAGTGCTTAATACAACCAGGCAGTTATTCTTGATTTTATATTTTATTCCTATCTTATTTTGAATATCGTGCTGTGTGCTTAATACAACCAGGCAGTTATTATTTTATATTATATTTTATTCCTATCTTATTTTGAATAACGTGCGGAGTGGTTAATAAAACCGGGCAGTTATATTTGATTTTACTTCAATTTTGTTTTGAATAAAGTGCTGAGTGTTTAATACAACCAGGCAGTTATTCTTGATTTTACTTCAATTTTGTTTTGAATAACGTGCTGAGTGTTTAATACAACCAGGCAGTTATTCTTGATTTTACTTCAATTTCGTTTTGAATAACGTGCTGAGTGTTTAATACAACCAGGCAGTTATTCTTGATTTCATATTTTATTTCAATCTTATTTTGAATAACGTGATGAGTGTTTAATACAACCAGGCAGTTATTCTTGATTTTACTTCAATTTTGTTTTCTATAAAGTGCTGAGTGTTTAATACAACTAGGCAGTTATTCTTGATTTTATATTTTATTCCTTACCTATTTTGAATAACGTGCTTATTGTATAATACAACCATGCAGTTATTCTTGATTTCATATTTTATTACTTACCTATTTTGAATAACGTGCTGAGTGTTTAATACAACTAGAAAGTTATTCTTGATTTCATATTTTATTTCAATCTTATTTTGAATAGCGTGCTAAGTGTTTAATACAACCAGGCAGTTATTCTTGATTTTACGTCAATTTTGTTTTGTATAAAGTGCTGAGTGTTTAATACAACTAGGCAGTTATTCTTGATTTTATATTTTATTCCTATCTTATTTTGAATAACGTGATGAGTGTTTAATACAACCAGGCAGTTATTCTTGATTTTATATTTTATTCCTTACCTATTTTGAATAATGTGCTGAGTGTTTAATACAACCATGCAGTTATTCTTGATTTCATATTTTATTTCAATCTTATTTTGAATAACGTGATGAGTGTTGACTACAACCAGCCAGTTATTCTTGATATTACGTCAATTTAGTTTTGTATAAAGTGCTGAGTGTTTAATACAACTAGGCAGTTATTCTTGATTTTATATTTTATTCCTATCTTATTTTGAATAACGTGCTGAGTGTTTAATACAACCAGGCAGTTATTCTTGATTTTATATTTTATTCCTTACCTATTTTGAATAATGTGCTGAGTGTTTAATACAACTAGAAAGTTATTCTTGATTTTATATTTTATTCCTATCTTATTTTGAATAACGTGCTGAGTGTTTAATACAACCAGGCAGTTATTCTTGATTTTATATTTTATTCCTTACCTATTTTGAATAACGTGCTGAGTGTTTAATACAACCATGCAGTTATTCTTGATTTTTTATTATATTCCTATTATAATTTGAATAACGTGTTGGGGGCTTAATACAACCAGGAAGTTATTCTTGATTTTATATTTTATTCCTACCTAATTATGAATAACGTGCGGAGTGCTTAATACAACCCGGCAGTAGTTCGTTGATTTTATATTTTATTTCATTCTTATTTGTGAATAGCGTGCTAAGTGCTTAATACAACCAGGCAGTTATTCTTGATTTTATATTTTATTCCTATCTTATTTTGAATATCGTGCTGTGTGCTTAATACAACCAGGCAGTTATTATTTTATATTATATTTTATTCCTATCTTATTTTGAATAACGTGCGGAGTGGTTAATAAAACACGGCAGTTATATTTGATTTTACTTCAATTTTGTTTTGAATAAAGTGCTGAGTGTTTAATACAACCAGGCAGTTATTCTTGATTTTACTTCAATTTTGTTTTGAATAACGTGCTGAGTGTTTAATACAACCAGGCAGTTATTCTTGATTTTACTTCAATTTGGTTTTGAATAACGTGCTGAGTCTTTAATACAACCAGGCAGTTATTCTTTATTTCATATTTTATTTCATTCTTATTTTGAATAACGTGATGAGTGTTTAATACAACCAGGCAGTTATTCTTGATTTTACTTCAATTTTGTTTTGTATAAAGTGCTGAGTGTTTAATACAACTAGGCAGTTATTCTTGATTTTATATTTTATTCCTATCTTATTTTGAATAACGTGATGAGTGTTTAATACAACCAGGCAGTTATTCTTGATTTTATATTTTATTCCTTACCTATTTTGAATAACGTGCTGAGTGTTTAATACAACCAGGCAGTTATTCTTGATTTCATATTTTATTTCAATCTTATTTTGAATAGCGTGCTAAGTGTTTAATACAACCAGGCAGTTATTCTTGATTTCATATTTTATTTCAATCTTATTTTGAATAACGTGATGAGTGTTTAATACAACCAGGCAGTTATTCTTGATTTTATTTCAATTTTGTTTTGTATAATGTGCTGAGTGTTTAATACAACTAGGCAGTTATTCTTGATTTTATATTTTATTCCTATCTTATTTTGAATAACGTGCTGAGTGTTTAATACAACCAGGCAGTTATTCTTGATTTTATATTTTATTCCTTACCTATTTTGAATAACGTGCTGAGTGTTTAATACAACCATGCAGTTATTCTTGATTTTTTATTATATTCCTATTATAATTTGAATAACGTGTTGGGGGCTTAATACAACCAGGAAGTTATTCTTGATTTTATATTTTATTCCTACCTCATTATGAATAACGTGCGGAGTGCTTAATACAACCCGGCAGTTGTTCGTTGATTTTATATTTTATTTCATTCTTATTTGTGAATAGCGTGCTAAGTGCTTAATACAACCAGGCAGTTATTCTTGATTTTATATTTTATTCCTATCTTATTTTGAATATCATGCTGTGTGCTTAATACAACCAGGCAGTTATTATTTTATATTATATTTTATTCCTATCTTATTTTGAATAACGTGCGGAGTGGTTAATAAAACCCGGCAGTTATATTTGATTTTACTTCAATTTTGTTTTGAATAAAGTGCTGAGTGTTTAATACAACCAGGCAGTTATTCTTGATTTTACTTCAATTTTGTTTTGAATAACGTGCTGAGTGTTTAATACAACCAGGCAGTTATTCTTGATTTTACTTCAATTTTGTTTTGAATAACGTGCTGAGTGTTTAATACAACCAGTCAGTTATTCTTGATTTTATATTTTATTCCTATCCTATTTTGAATAACGTGCTAAGTGTTTAATACAACCCGGCAGTTGTTCGTTGATTTTATATTTTATTTCATTCTTATTTGTGAATAGCGTGCTCAGTGCTTGATACAACAAGGCAGTTATTCTTGATTTTATATTTTATTCCTATCTTATTTTGAATAACGTGCTGATTGTTTAATACAACCAGGCAGTTATTCTTGATTTCATATTTTATTCCTACCTCATTATGAATAACGGGCGGAGTGTTTAATACAACCCGGCAGTTGTTCGTTGATTTTATATTTTATTCCTATCTTATTTTGTATATCGTGCTGTGTGCTTAATACAACCAGGCAGTTATTATTTTATATTATATTTTATTCCTATCTTATTTTGAATAACGTGCGGAGTGGTTAATAAAACCCGGCAGTTATATTTGATTTTATATTTTATTCCTTACCTATTTTGAATAACGAGCTGAGTCTTTAATACAACCAGGCAGTTATTCTTGATTTCATATTTTATTTCAATCTTATTTTGAATAACGTGATGAGTGTTTAATACAACCAGGCAGTTATGCTTGATTTTACTTCAATTTTGTTTTTTATAAAGTGCTGAGTGTTTAATACAACTAGGCAGTTATTCTTGATTTTATATTTTATTCCTATCTTATTTTGAATAACGTGCTGAGTTTTTAATACAACCTGGCAGTTATTCTTGATTTTATATTTTATTCCTTACCTATTTTGAATAACGTGCTGAGTGTTTAATACAACCAGGCAGTTATTCTTGATTTCATATTTTATTTCAATCTTATTTTGAATAGCATGCTAAGTGTTTAATACAACCAGGCAGTTATTCTTGATTTCATATTTTATTTCAATCTTATTTTGAATAACGTGATGAGTGTTTAATACAACCAGGCAGTTATTCTTGATTTTACTTCAATTTTGTTTTGAATAACGTGATGAGTGTTTAATACAACCAGTCAGTTATTCTTGATTTTATATTTAATTCCTATCCTATTTTGAATAGCGTGCTAAGTGTTTAATACAACCCGGCAGTTGTTCGTTGATTTTATATTTTATTTCATTCTTATTTGTGAATAGCGTGCTCAGTGCTTGATACAACAAGGCAGTTATGCTTGATTTTATATTTTATTCCTATCTTATTTTGAATAACGTGCTGATTGTTTAATACAACCAGGCAGTTATTCTTGATTTCATATTTTATTCCTACCTCATTATGAATAACGGGCGGAGTGTTTAATACAACCCGGCATTTGTTCGTTGAGTTTATATTTTATTCCTATCTTATTTTGTATATCGTGCTGTGTGCTTGATACAACCAGGCAGTTATTATTTTATATTATATTTTATTCCTATCTTATTTTGAATAACGTGCGGAGTGGTTAATAAAACCCGGCAGTTATATTTGATTTTATATTTTATTTCATTCTTATTTGTGAATAGCGTGCTAAGTGCTTCATACAACCAGGCAGTTATTCTTGATTTTATATTTTATTCCTATCTTATTTTGAATATCGTGCTGTGTGCTTAATACAACCAGGCAGTTATAATTTTATATTATATTTTATTCCAATCCTATTTTGAAAAACGTGCTCAGTGTTTAATACAACCAGGCAGTTGTTCGTTGATTTTATATTTTATTTCATTCTTATTTGTGAATAGCGTGCTAAGTGCTTAATACAACCAGGCAGTTATTCTTGATTTTATATTTTATTCCTATCTTATTTTGAATATCGTGCTGTGTGCTTAATACAACCAGGCAGTTATTATTTTATATTATATTTTATTCCTATCTTATTTTGAATAACGTGCGGAGTGGTTAATAAAACACGGCAGTTATATTTGATTTTACTTCAATTTTGTTTTGAATAAAGTGCTGAGTGTTTAATACAACCAGGCAGTTATTCTTGATTTTACTTCAATTTTGTTTTGAATAACGTGCTGAGTGTTTAATACAACCAGGCAGTTATTCTTGATTTTACTTCAATTTTTTTTTGAATAACGTGCTGAGTGTTTAATACAACCAGGCAGTTATTCTTGATTTCATATTTTATTTCAATCTTATTTTGAATAACGTGATGAGTGTTTAATACAACCAGGCAGTTATTCTTGATTTTACTTCAATTTTGTTTTGTATAAAGTGCTGAGTGTTTAATACAACTAGGCAGTTATTCTTGATTTTATATTTTATTCCTATCTTATTTTGAATAACGTGATGAGTGTTTAATACAACCAGGCAGTTATTCTTGATTTTATATTTTATTCCTTACCTATTTTGAATAACGTGCTGAGTGTTTAATACAACCAGGCAGTTATTCTTGATTTCATATTTTATTTCAATCTTATTTTGAATAGCGTGCTAAGTGTTTAATACAACCAGGCAGTTATTCTTGATTTCATATTTTATTTCAATCTTATTTTGAATAACGTGATGAGTGTTTAATACAACCAGGCAGTTATTCTTGATTTTACTTCAATTTTGTTTTGTATATTGAGCTGAGTGTTTAATACAACTAGGCAGTTATTCTTGATTTTATATTTTATTCCTATCTTATTTTGAATAACGTGCTGAGTGTTTAATACAACCAGGCAGTTATTCTTGATTTTATATTTTATTCCTTACCTATTTTGAATAACGTGCTGAGTGTTTAATACAACCATGCAGTTATTCTTGATTTTTTATTATATTCCTATTATAATTTGAATAACGTGTTGGGGGCTTAATACAACCAGGAAGTTATTCTTGATTTTATATTTTATTCCTACCTCATTATGAATAACGTGCGGAGTGCTTAATACAACCCGGCAGTTGTTCGTTGATTTTATATTTTATTTCATTCTTATTTGTGAATAGCGTGCTAAGTGCTTAATACAACCAGGCAGTTATTCTTGATTTTATATTTTATTCCTATCTTATTTTGAATATCTTGCTGTGTGCTTAATACAACCAGGCAGTTATTATTTTATATTATATTTTATTCCTATCTTATTTTGAATAACGTGCGGAGTGGTTAATAAAACCCGGCAGTTATATTTGATTTTACTTCAATTTTGTTTTGAATAAAGTGCTGAGTGTTTAATACAACCAGGCAGTTATTCTTGATTTTACTTCAATTTTGTTTTGAATAACGTGCTGAGTGTTTAATACAACCAGGCAGTTATTCTTGATTTTACTTCAATTTTGTTTTGAATAACGTGCTGAGTGTTTAATACAACCAGTCAGTTATTCTTGATTTTATATTTTATTCCTATCCTATTTTGAATAGCGTGCTAAGTGTTTAATACAACCCGGCAGTTGTTCGTTGATTTTATATTTTATTTCATTCTTATTTGTGAATAGCGTGCTCAGTGCTTGATACAACAAGGCAGTTATTCTTGATTTTATATTTTATTCCTATCTTATTTTGAATAACGTGCTGATTGTTTAATACAACCAGGCAGTTATTCTTGATTTCATATTTTATTCCTACCTCATTATGAATAACGGGCGGAGTGTTTAATACAACCCGGCAGCTGTTCGTTGATTTTATATTTTATTACTATGTTATTTTGTATATCGTGATGTGTGCTTGATACAACCAGGCAGTTATTATTTTATATTATATTTTATTCCTATCTTATTTTGAATAACGTGCGGAGTGGTTAATAAAACCCGGCAGTTATATTTGATTTTATATTTTATTCCTTACCTATTTTGAATAACGAGCTGAGTCTTTAATACAACCAGGCAGTTATTCTTGATTTCATATTTTATTTCAATCTTATTTTGAATAACGTGATGAGTGTTTAATACAACCAGGCAGTTATTCTTGATTTTACTTCAATTTTGTTTTTTATAAAGTGCTGAGTGTTTAATACAACCAGGCAGTTATTCTTGATTTTATACTTTATTCCTATCTTATTTTGAATAACGTGCTGAGTTTTTAATACAACCTGGCAGTTATTCTTGATTTTATATTTTATTCCTATCCTATTTTGAATAACGTGCTGATTGTTTAATACAACCAGGCAGTTATTCTTGATTTCATATTTTATTTCAATCTTATTTTGAATAGCGTGCTAAGTGTTTAATACAACCAGGCAGTTATTCTTGATTTCATATTTTATTTCAATCTTATTTTGAATAACGTGCTGAGTGTTTAATACAACCAGGCAGTTATTCTTGATTTTACTTCAGTTTTGTTTTGAATAACGTGATGAGTGTTTAATACAACCAGTCAGTTATTCTTGATTTTATATTTTATTCCTATCCTATTTTGAATAGCGTGCTAAGTGTTTAATACAACCCGGCAGTTGTTCGTTGATTTTATATTTTATTTCATTCTTATTTGTGAATAGCGTGCTCAGTGCTTGATACAACAAGGCAGTTATTCTTGATTTTATATTTTATTCCTATCTTATTTTGAATAACGTGCTGATTGTTTAATACAACCAGGCAGTTATTCTTGATTTCATATTTTATTCCTACCTCATTATGAATAACGGGCGGAGTGTTTAATACAACCCGGCAGTTGTTCGTTGATTTTATATTTTATTCCTATCTTATTTTGTATATCGTGCTGTGTGCTTGATACAACCAGGCAGTTATTATTTTATATTATATTTTATTCCTATCTTATTTTGAATAACGTGCGGAGTGGTTAATAAAACCCGGCAGTTATATTTGATTTTATATTTTATTTCATTCTTATTTGTGAATAGCGTGCTAAGTGCTTCATACAACCAGGCAGTTATTCTTGATTTTATATTTTATTCCTATCTTATTTTGAATATCGTGCTGTGTGCTTGATACAACCAGGCAGTTATAATTTTATATTATATTTTATTCCAATCCTATTTTGAAAAACGTGCTCAGTGTTTAATACAACCCGGCAGTTGTTCGTTGATTTTATATTTTATTTCATTCTTATTTGTGAATAGCGTGCTAAGTGCTTAATACAACCAGGCAGTTATTCTTGATTTTATATTTTATTCCTATCTTATTTTGAATAACGTGCTGTGTGCTTAATACAACCAGGCAGTTATTATTTTATATTATATTTTATTCCTATCTTATTTTGAATAACGTGCGGAGTGGTTAATAAAACCCGGCAGTTATATTTGATTTTACTTCAATTTTGTTTTGAATAAAGTGCTCAGTGTTTAATACAACCAGGCAGTTATTCTTGATTTTACTTCAATTTTGTTTTGAATAACGTGCTGAGTGTTTAATACAACCAGTCAGTTATTCTTGATTTTACTTCAATTTCGTTTTGAATAACGTGCTGAGTCTTTAATACAACCAGACAGTTATTCTTGATTTCATATTTTATTTCAATCTTATTTTGAATAACGTGATGAGTGTTTAATACAACCAGGCAGTTATTCTTGATTTTACTTCAATTTTGTTTTGTATAATGTGCTGTGTGTTTATTACAACAAGGCAGTTATTCTTGATTTTATATTTTATTCCTTACCTATTTTGAATAACGTGCTGAGTGTTTAATACAACCAGGCAGTTATTCTTGATTTTATATTTTATTCCTTACCTATTTTGAATAACGTGCTGAGTGTTTAATACAACCAGGCAGTTATTCTTGATTTCATATTTTATTTCAATCTTATTTTGAATAGCGTGCTAAGTGTTTAATACAACCAGGCAGTTATTCTTGATTTTACTTCAATTTTGTTTTGCATAAAGTGCTGAGTGTTTAATACAACTAGGCAGTTATTCTTGATTTTATATTTTATTCCTATCTTATTTTGAATAACGTGCTGAGTGTTTAATACAACCAGGCAGTTATTCTTGATTTTATATTTTATTCCTTACCTATTTTGAATAACGTGCTGAGTGTTTAATACAACCAGGCAGTTATTCTTGATTTCATATTTTATTTCAATCTTATTTTGAATAACGTGATGAGTGTTTAATACAACCAGGCAGTTATTCTTGATTTTATATTTTATTCCTTACCTATTTTGAATAATGTGCTGAGTGTTTAATACAACCAGGCAGTTATTCTTGATTTCATATTTTATTTCAATCTTATTTTGAATAACGTGATGAGTGTTTAATACAACCAGGCAGTTATTCTTGATTTTACTTCAATTTTGTTTTGTATAAAGTGCTGAGTGTTTAATACAACTAGGCAGTTATTCTTGATTTTATATTTTATTCCTATCTTATTTTGAATAACGTGCTGAGTGTTTAATACAACCAGGCAGTTATTCTTGATTTTATATTTTATTCCTTACCTATTTTGAATAACGTGCTGAGTGTTTAATACAACTAGGCAGTTATTCTTGATTTTATATTTTATTCCTATCTTATTTTGAATAACGTGCTGAGTGTTTAATACAACCAGGCAGTTATTCTTGATTTTATATTTTATTCCTACCTCATTATGAATAACGTGCGGAGTGCTTAATACAACCCGGCAGTTGTTCGTTGATTTTATATTTTATTTCATTCTTATTTGTGAATAGCGTGCTAAGTGCTTAATACAACCAGGCAGTTATTCTTGATTTTATATTTTATTCCTATCTTATTTTGAATATCGTGCTGTGTGCTTAATACAACCAGGCAGTTATTATTTTATATTATATTTTATTCCTATCTTATTTTGAATAACGTGCGGAGTGGTTAATAAAACCCGGCAGTTATATTTGATTTTACTTCAATTTTGTTTTGAATAAAGTGCTGAGTGTTTAATACAACCAGGCAGTTATTCTTGATTTTACTTCAATTTTGTTTTGAATAACGTGCTGAGTGTTTAATACAACCAGGCAGTTATTCTTGATTTTACTTCAATTTTGTTTTGAATAACGTGCTGAGTGTTTAATACAACCAGTCAGTTATTCTTGATTTTATATTTAATTCCTATCCTATTTTGAATAGCGTGCTAAGTGTTTAATACAACCCGGCAGTTGTTCGTTGATTTTATATTTTATTTCATTCTTATTTGTGAATAGCGTGCTCAGTGCTTGATACAACAAGGCAGTTATTCTTGATTTTATATTTTATTCCTATCTTATTTTGAATAACGTGCTGATTGTTTAATACAACCAGGCAGTTATTCTTGATTTCATATTTTATTCCTACCTCATTATGAATAACGGGCGGAGTGTTTAATACAACCCGGCAGTTGTTCGTTGATTTTATATTTTATTCCTATCTTATTTTGTATATCGTGCTGTGTGCTTAATACAACCAGGCAGTTATTATTTTATATTATATTTTATTCCTATCTTATTTTGAATAACTTGATGAGTGTTTAATACAACCAGGCAGTTATTCTTGATTTTATATTTTATTGCTTACCTATTTTGAATAACGAGCTGAGTCTTTAATACAACCAGGCAGTTATTCTTGATTTCATATTTTTATTTCAATCTTATTTTGAATAACGTGATGAGTGTTTAATACAACCAGGCAGTTATTCTTGATTTTACTTCAATTCTGTTTTTTATAAAGTGCTGAGTGTTTAATACAACTAGGCAGTTATTCTTGATTTTATATTTTATTCCTATTATATTTTGAATAACGTGCTAAGTGTTTAATACAACCAGGCAGTTATTCTTGATTTTATATTTTATTCCTTACCTATTTTGAATAACGTGCTGAGTGTTTAATACAACCAGGCAGTTATTCTTGATTTTATATTTTATTCCTATCTTATTTTGAATAACGTGCTGTGTGCTTAATACAACCAGGCAGTTATTATTTTATATTATATTTTATTCCTATCTTATTTTGAATAACGTGCGGAGTGGTTAATAAAACCCGGCAGTTATATTTGATTTTACTTCAATTTTGTTTTGAATAAAGTGCTGAGTGTTTAATACAACCAGGCAGTTATTCTTGATTTCATAATTTATTTCAATCTTATTTTGAATAACGTGATGAGTGTTTAATACAACCAGGCAGTTATTCTTGATTTTACTTCAATTTTGTTTTGTATAAAGTGCTGAGTGTTTAATACAACTAGGCAGTTATTCTTGATTTTATATTTTATTCCTATCTTATTTTGAATAACGTGCTGAGTGTTTAATACAACCAGGCAGTTATTCTTGATTTTATATTTTATTCCTTACCTATTTTGAATAACGTGCTGAGTGTTTAATACAACCATGCAGTTATTCTTGACTTTTTATTATATTCCTATTATATTTTGAATAACGTGTTGGGGGCTTAATACAACCAGGAAGTTATTCTTGATTTTATATTTTATTCCTACCTCATTATGAATAACGTACGGAGTGCTTAATACAACCCGGCAGTTGTTCGTTGATTTTATATTTTATTTCATTCTTATTTGTGAATAGCGTGCTAAGTGCTTAATACAACCAGGCAGTTATTCTTGATTTTATATTTTATTCCTATCTTATTCTGAATATCGTGCTGTGTGCTTAATACAACCAGGCAGTTATAATTTTATATTATATTTTATTCCAATCCTATTTTGAAAAACGTGCTCAGTGTTTAACACAACCCGGCAGTTGTTCGTTGATTTTATATTTTATTTCATTCTTATTTGTGAATAGCGTGCTAAGTGCTTAATACAACCTGGCAGTTATTCTTGATTTTATATTTTATTCCTATCTTATTTTGAATATCGTGCTGTGTGCTTAATACAGCCAGGCAGTTATTATTTTATATTATATTTTATTCCTATCCAATTTTGAATAACGTGATGAATGTTTAATACAACCAGGCAGTTATTCTTGAATGTACTTCGATTTTGTTTTGAATAGGGTGCTAAGTGTTTAATAGAACCAGGCAGTTATTCTTGGTTTCATATTTTATTTCAATCTTATTTTGAATAACGTGATGAGTGTTTAATACAACCTGGCAGTTACTCTTGATTTTACTTCAATTTTGTTTTGTATAAAGTGCTTAGTGTTTAATACAACCACGCAGTTATTCTTGATTTTATATTTTATGTCAATCTTACTTTGAATAACGTGCTGAGTGTTTAATACAACCAGGCAGTTATTCTTGATTTTATATTTTATTCCTTACCTATTTTGAATAACGTGCTGAGTGTTTAATACAACCAGGCAGTTATTCTTGATTTTTTATTATATTCCTGTAATATTTTGAATAACGTGTTGGGGGCTTAATACAACCAGGAAG
The DNA here is from genome assembly GCA_030998225.1 of Diplolepis rosae. Lineage (NCBI taxonomy): Eukaryota > Metazoa > Arthropoda > Insecta > Hymenoptera > Diplolepididae > Diplolepis > Diplolepis rosae. Next base: position 1,275,223 of record JAPYXD010000710.1, read on the forward strand.
TTATTCTTGATTTCATATTTTATTCCTACCTCATTATGAATAACGTGCGGAGTGTTTAATACAACCCGGCAGTTGTTCGTTGATTTTATATTTTATTTCATTCTTATTTGTGAATAGCGTGCTAAGTGCTTAATACAACCTGGCAGTTATTCTTGATTTTATATTTTATTCCTATCTTATTTTGAATATCGTGCTGTGTGCTTTATACAAACAGGCATTTATTTTTTTATATTATATTTTATTCCAATCCTATTTTGAAAAACGTGCTCAGTGTTTAATACAACCCGGCAGTTGTTCGTTGATTTTATATTTTATTTCATTCTTATTTGTGAATAGCGTGCTAAGTGCTTCATACAACCAGGCAGTTATTCTTGATTTTATATTTTATTCCTATCTTATTTTGAATATCGTGCTGTGTGCTTAATACAACCAGGCAGTTATTATTTTATATTATATTTTATTCCTATCTTATTTTGAATAACGTGCGGAGTGGTTAATAAAACCAGGCAGTTATATTTGATTTTACTTCAATTTTGTTTTGAATAAAGTGCTGAGTGTTTAATACAACCAGGCAGTTATTCTTGATTTTACTTCAATTTTGTTTTGAATAACGTGCTGAGTGTTTAATACAACCAGGCAGTTATTCTTGATTTTACTTCAATTTCGTTTTGAATAACGTGCTGAGTCTTTAATACAACCAGGCAGTTATTCTTGATTTCATATTTTATTTCAATCTTATTTTGAATAACGTGATGAGTGTTTAATACAACCAGGCAGTTATTCTTGATTTTACTTCAATTTTGTTTTCTATAAAGTGCTGAGTGTTTAATACAACCAGGCAGTTATTCTTGATTTTATATTTTATTCCTTACCTATTTTGAATAACGTGATGAGTGTTTAATACAACCAGGCAGTTATTCTTGATTTTATATTTTATTCCTTACCTATTTTGAATAACGTGCTGAGTGTTTAATACAACCAGGCAGTTATTCTTGATTTCATATTTTATTTCAATCTTATTTTGAATAGCGTGCTAAGTGTTTAATACAACCAGGCAGTTATTCTTGATTTTACGTCAATTTTGTTTTGTATAAAGTGCTGAGTGGTTAATACAACTAGGCAGTTATTCTTGATTTTACATTTAATTCCTATCTTATTTTGAATAACGTGATGAGTGTTTAATACAACCAGGCAGTTATTCTTGATTTTATATTTTATTCCTTACCTATTTTGAATAATGTGCTGAGTGTTTAATACAACCAGGCAGTTATTCTTGATTTCATATTTTATTTCAATCTTATTTTGAATAACGTGATGAGTGTTTAATACAACCAGGCAGTTATTCTTGATTTTACTTCAATTTTGTTTTGTATAAAGTGCTGAGTGTTTAATACAACTAGGCAGTTATTCTTGATTTTATATTTTATTCCTATCTTATTTTGAATAACGTGTTGAGTGTTTAATACAACCAGGCAGTTATTCTTGATTTTATATTTTATTCCTTACCTATTTTGAATAATGTGCTGAGTGTTTAATACAACTAGAAAGTTATTCTTGATTTTATATTTTATTCCTATCTTATTTTGAATAACGTGCTGAGTGTTTAATACAACCAGGCAGTTATTCTTGATTTTATATTTTATTCCTTACCTATTTTGAATAACGTGCTGAGTGTTTAATACAACCATGCAGTTATTCTTGATTTTTTATTATATTCCTATTATAATTTGAATAACGTGTTGGGGGCTTAATACAACCAGGAAATTCTTCTTGATTTTATATTTTATTCCTACCTAATTATGAATAACGTGCGGAGTGCGTAATACACCCCGGCAGTTGTTCGTTGATTTTATATTTTATTTCATTCTTATTTGTGAATAGCGTGCTAAGTGCTTAATACAACCAGGCAGTTATTCTTGATTTTATATTTTATTCCTATCTTATTTTGAATATCGTGCTGTGTGCTTAATACAACCAGGCAGTTATTATTTTATATTATATTTTATTCCTATCTTATTTTGAATAACGTGCGGAGTGGTTAATAAAACACGGCAGTTATATTTGATTTTACTTCAATTTTGTTTTGAATAAAGTGCTGAGTGTTTAATACAACCAGGCAGTTATTCTTGATTTTACTTCAATTTTGTTTTGAATAAAGTGCTGAGTGTTTAATACAACCAGGCAGTTATTCTTGATTTTACTTCAATTTCGTTTTGAATAACGTGCTGAGTCTTTAATACACCCTGGCCGTTATACTTGATTTCATATTTTATTTCATTCTTATTTTGAATAACGTGATGAGTGTTTAATACAACCAGGCAGTTATTCTTGATTTTACTTCAATTTTGTTTTGTATAAAGTGCTGAGTGTTTAATACAACTAGGCAGTTATTCTTGATTTTATATTTTATTCCTATCTTATTTTGAATAACGTGATGAGTGTTTAATACAACCAGGCAGTTATTCTTGATTTTATATTTTATTCCTTACCTATTTTGAATAACGTGCTGAGTGTTTAATACAACCAGGCAGTTATTCTTGATTTCATATTTTATTTCAATCTTATTTTGAATAGCGTGCTAAGTGTTTAATACAACCAGGCAGTTATTCTTGATTTCATATTTTATTTCAATCTTATTTTGAATAACGTGATGAGTGTTTAATACAACCAGGCAGTTATTCTTGATTTTAGTTAAATTTTGTTTTGTATAAAGTGATGAGTGTTTAATACAACTAGGCAGTTATTCTTGATTTTATATTTTATTCCTATCTTATTTTGAATAACGTGCTGAGTGTTTAATACAACCAGGCAGTTATTCTTGATTTTATATTTTATTCCTTACCTATTTTGAATAACGTGCTGAGTGTTTAATACAACCATGCAGTTATTCTTGATTTTTTATTATATTCCTATTATAATTTGAATAACGTGTTGGGGGCTTAATACAACCAGGAAGTTATTCTTGATTTTATATTTTATTCCTACCTCATTATGAATAACGTGCGGAGTGCTTAATACAACCCGGCAGTTGTTCGTTGATTTTATATTTTATTTCATTCTTATTTGTGAATAGCGTGCTAAGTGCTTAATACAACCAGGCAGTTATTCTTGATTTTATATTTTATTCCTATCTTATTTTGAATATCATGCTGTGTGCTTAATACAACCAGGCAGTTATTATTTTATATTATATTTTATTCCTATCTTATTTTGAATAACGTGCGGAGTGGTTAATAAAACCCGGCAGTTATATTTGATTTTACTTCAATTTTGTTTTGAATAAAGTGCTGAGTGTTTAATACAACCAGGCAGTTATTCTTGATTTTACTTCAATTTTGTTTTGAATAACGTGCTGAGTGTTTAATACAACCAGGCAGTTATTCTTGATTTTACTTCAATTTTGTTTTGAATAACGTGCTGAGTGTTTAATACAACCAGTCAGTTATTCTTGATTTTATATTTTATTCCTATCCTATTTTGAATAACGTGCTAAGTGTTTAATACAACCCGGCAGTTGTTCGTTGATTTTATATTTTATTTCATTCTTATTTGTGAATAGCGTGCTCAGTGCTTGATACAACAAGGCAGTTATTCTTGATTTTATATTTTATTCCTATCTTATTTTGAATAACGTGCTGAGTGTTTAATACAACCAGGCAGTTATTCTTGATTTCATATTTTATTCCTACCTCATTATGAATAACGGGCGGAGTGTTTAATACAACCCGGCAGTTATTCTTGATTTTATATTTTATTCCTATCTTATTTTGAATATCGTGCTGTGTGCTTAATACAACCAGGCAGTTATTCTTGATTTTACTTCAATTTTGTTTTTTATAATGTGCTGAGTGTTTAATAAAACTAGGCAGTTATTCTTGAGTTTATATTTTATTCCTATGTTATTTTGAATAAAGTGCTGAGTTTTTAATACAACCTGGCAGTTATTCTTGATTTTATATTTTATTCCTTACCTATTTTGAATAACGTGCTGAGTGTTTAATACAACCAGGCAGTTATTCTTGATTTCATATTTTATTTCAATCTTATTTTGAATAGCATGCTAAGTGTTTAATACAACCAGGCAGTTATTCTTGATTTCATATTTTATTTCAATCTTATTTTGAATAACGTGATGAGTGTTTAATACAACCAGGCAGTTATTCTTGATTTTACTTCAATTTTGATTTGAATAACGTGATGAGTGTTTAATACAACCAGGCAGTTATTCTTGATTTTATATTTCATTCCTATCTTATTTTGTATATCGTGCTGTGTGCTTAATACAACCATGCAGTTATTATTTTATATTATATTTTATTCCTATCTTATTTTGAATAACGTGCGGAGTGGTTAATAAAACCCGGCAGTTATATTTGATTTTATATTTTATTCCTTACCTATTTTGAATAACGAGCTGAGTCTTTAATACAACCAGGCAGTTATTCTTGATTTCATATTTTATTTCAATCTTATTTTGAATAACGTGATGAGTGTTTAATACAACCAGGCAGTTATTCTTGATTTTACTTCAATTTTGTTTTTTATAAAGTTCTTAGTGTTTAATACAACTAGGAAGTTATTCTTGATTTTATATTTTATTCCTATCTTATTTTGAATAACGTGCTGAGTGTTTAATACAACCAGGCAGTTATTCTTGATTTTATATTTTATTCCTTACCTATTTTGAATAACGTGCTGAGTGTTTAATACAACCAGGCAGTTATTCTTGATTTCATATTTTATTTCAATCTTATTTTGAATAGCGTGCTAAGTGTTTAATACAACCAGGCAGTTATTCTTGATTTCATATTTTATTTCAATCTTATTTTGAATAACGTGATGAGTGTTTAATACAACCAGGCAGTTATTCTTGATTTTACTTCAATTTTGATTTGAATAACGTGCTGAGTGTTTAATACAACTAGGCAGTTATTCTTGATTTTACATTTAATTCCTATCCTATTTTGAATAGCGTGCTAAGTGTTTAATACAACCCGGCAGTTGTTCGTTGATTTTATATTTTATTTCATTCTTATTTGTGAATAGCGTGCTCAGTGCTTGATACAACAAGGCAGTTATGCTTGATTTTATATTTTATTCCTATCTTATTTTGAATAACGTGCTGATTGTTTAATACAACCAGGCAGTTATTCTTGATTTCATATTTTATTCCTACCTCATTATGAATAACGGGCGGAGTGTTTAATACAACCAGGCAGTTATTCTTGATTTTATATTTTATTTCATTCTTATTTGTGAATAGCGTGCTAAGTGCTTAATACAACCAGGCAGTTATTCTTGACTTTTTATTATATTCCTATTATATTTTGAATAGCGTGCTGTGTGCTTGATACAACCAGGCAGTTATAATTTTATATTATATTTTATTCCAAACCTATTTTGAAAAACGTGCTCAGTGTTTAATACAACCCGGCAGTTGTTCGTTGATTTTATATTTTATTTCATTCTTATTTGTGAATAGCGTGCTAAGTGCTTCATACAACCAGGCAGTTATTCTTGATTTTATATTTTATTCCTATCTTATTTTGAATATCGTGCTGTGTGCTTAATACAACCAGGCAGTTATTATTTTATATTATATTTTATTCCTATCTTATTTTGAATAACGTGCGGAGTGGTTAATAAAACCCGGCAGTTATATTTGATTTTATATTTTATTTCATTCTTATTTGTGAATAGCGTGCGAAGTGCTTCATACAACCAGGCAGTTATTCTTGATTTTATATTTTATTCCTATCTTATTTTGAATATCGTGCTGTGTGCTTAATACAACCAGGCAGTTATTATTTTATATTATATTTTATTCCAATCCTATTTTGAAAAACGTGCTCAGTGTTTAATACAACCCGGCAGTTGTTCGTTGATTTTATATTTTATTTCATTCTTATTTGTGAATAGCGTGCTAAGTGCTTCATACAACCAGGCAGTTATTCTTGATTTTATATTTTATTCCTATCTTATTTTGAATATCGTGCTGTGTGCTTAATACAACCAGGCAGTTATTATTTTATATTATATTTTATTCCTATCTTATTTTGAATAACGTGCGGAGTGGTTAATAAAACCCGGCAGTTATATTTGATTTTACTTCAATTTTGTTTTGAATAAAGTGCTGAGTGTTTAATACAACCAGGCATTTATTCTTGATTTTACTTCAATTTTGTTTTGAATAACGTGCTCAGTGTTTAATACAACCCGGCAGTTATTGTTGATTTTTCTTCAATTTCGTTTTGAATAACGTGCTGAGTCTTTAATACAACCAGACAGTTATTCTTGATTTCATATTTTATTTCAATCTTATTTTGAATAACGTGATGAGTGTTTAATACAACCAGGCAGTTATTCTTGATTTTACTTCAATTTTGTTTTGTATAAAGTGCTGAGTGTTTAATACAACTAGGCAGTTATTCTTGATTTTATATTTTATTCCTTACCTATTTTGAATAACGTGCTGAGTGTTTAATACAACCAGGCAGTTATTCTTGATTTTATATTTTATTCCTTACCTATTTTGAATAACGTGCTGAGTGTTTAATACAACCAGGCAGTTATTCTTGATTTTATATTTTATTTCAATCTTATTTTGAATAGCGTGCTAAGTGTTTAATACAACCAGGCAGTTATTCTTGATTTTACGTCAATTTTGTTTTGTATAAAGTGCTGAGTTTTTTATACATATATGCAGTTATTCTTGATTTTATATTTTATTCCTTTCTTATTTTGAATAACGTGATGAGTGTTTAATACAACCAGGCAGTTATTCTTGATTTTATATTTTATTCCCATCTTATTTTGAATAACGTGCTGAGTGTTTAATACAACCAGGCAGTTATTCTTGATTTCATTTTTTATTTCAATCTTATTTTGAATAACGTGATGAGTGTTTAATACAACCAGGCAGTTATTCTTGATTTTACTTCAATTTTGTTTTGTATAAAGTGCTGAGTGTTTAATACAACTAGGCAGTTATTCTTGATTTTATATTTTATTCCTATCTTATTTTGAATAACGTGATGAGTGTTTAATACAACCAGGCAGTTATTCTTGATTTTATATTTTATTCCTTACCTATTTTGAATAATGTGCTGAGTGTTTAATACAACTAGAAAGTTATTCTTGATTTTATATTTTATTCCTATCTTATTTTGAATAACGTGCTGAGTGTTTAATACAACCAGGCAGTTATTCTTGATTTTATATTTTATTCCTTACCTATTTTGAATAACGTGCTGAGTGTTTAATACAACCATGCAGTTATTCTTGATTTTTATTATATTCCTATTATAATTTGAATAACGTGTTGGGGGCTTAATACAACCAGGAAGTTATTCTTGATTTTATATTTTATTCCTACCTAATTATGAATAACGTGCGGAGTGCTTAATACAACCCAGCAGTTGTTCGTTGATTTTATATTTTATTTCATTCTTATTTGTGAATAGCGTGCTAAGTGCTTAATACAACCAGGCAGTTATTCTTGATTTTATATTTTATTCCTATCTTATTTTGAATATCGTGCTGTGTGCTTAATACAACCAGGCAGTTATTATTTTATATTATATTTTATTCCTATCTTATTTTGAATAACGTGCGGAGTGGTTAATAAAACACGGCAGTTATATTTGATTTTACTTCAATTTTGTTTTGAATAAAGTGCTGAGTGTTTAATACCTCCATGGAGTTATTCTTGACTTTACTTCTTTTTTGTTGTGAATAACGTGCTTAGTGATTAATACAACCAGGCAGTTATTCTTGATTTTACTTCAATTTTGTTTTGAATAACGTGCTGAGTCTTTAATACAACCAGGCAGTTATTCTTGATTTCATATTTTATTTCAATCTTATTTTGAATAACGTGATGAGTGTTTAATACAACCAGGCAGTTATTCTTGATTTTACTGCAATTTTGTTTTGTATAAAGTGCTGAGTGTTTAATACAACTAGGCAGTTATTATTGAATTTATATTTTATTCCTATCCAATTTTGAATAACGTGATGAGTGTTTAATACAACCAGGCAGTTATTCTTGATTTTATATTTTATTCCTTACCTATTTTGAATAACGTGCTGAGTGTTTAATACAACCAGGCAGTTATTCTTGATTTCATATTTTATTTCAATCTTATTTTGAATAGCGTGCTAAGTGTTTAATACAACCAGGCAGTTATTCTTGATTTCATATTTTATTTCAATCTTATTTTGAATAACGTGATGAGTGTTTAATACAACCAGGCAGTTATTCTCGATTTTACTACAATTTTTTTTTGTATAAAGTGCTGAGTGTTTAATACAACTAGGCAGTTATTCTTGATTTTATATTTTATTCCTATCTTATTTTGAATAACGTGCTGAGTGTTTAATACAACCAGGCAGTTATTCTTGATTTTATATTTTATTCCTTACCTATTTTGAATAACGTGCTGAGTGTTTAATACAACCATGCAGTTATTCTTGATTTTTTATTATATTCCTATTATAATTTGAATAACGTGTTGGGGGCTTAATACAACCAGGATTTTATTCTTGATTTTATATTTTATTCCTACCTCATTATGAATAACGTGCGGAGTGCTTAATACAACCCGGCAGTTGTTCGGTGATTTTATATTTTATTTCATTCTTATTTTTTAATAGATTGCTAAGTGCTTAATACAACCAGGCAGTTATTCTTGATTTTTTATTATATTCCTATCTTATTTTGAATATCATGCTGTGTGCTTAATACAACCAGGCAGTTATTATTTTATATTATATTTTATTCCTATCTTATTTTGAATAACGTGCGGAGTGGTTAATAAAACCCGGCAGTTATATTTGATTTTACTTCAATTTTGTTTTGAATAAAGTGCTCAGTGTTTAATACAACCAGGCAGTTATTCTTGATTTTACTTCAATTTTGTTTTGAATAACGTGCTGAGTGTTTAATACAACCAGTCAGTTATTCTTGATTTTATATTTTATTCCTATCCTATTTTGAATAACGTGCTAAGTGTTTAATACAACCCGGCAGTTGTTCGTTGATTTTATATTTTATTTCATTCTTATTTGTGAATAGCGTGCTCAGTGCTTGATACAACAAGGCAGTTATTCTTGATTTTATATTTTATTCCTTACCTATTTTGAATAACGTGCTGAGTGTTTAATACAACCAGGCAGTTATTCTTGATTTTATATTTTATTCCTACCTCATTATGAATAACGGGCGGAGTGTTTAATACAACCCGGCAGTTGTTCGTTGATTTTATATTTTATTCCTATCTTATTTTGTATATCGTGCTGTGTGCTTAATACAACCAGGCAGTTATTATTTTATATTATATTTTATTCCTATCTTATTTTGAATAACGTGCGGAGTGGTTAATAAAACCCGGCAGTTATATTTGATTTTATATTTTATTCCTTACCTATTTTGAATAACGAGCTGAGTCTTTAATACAACCAGGCAGTTATTCTTGATTTCATATTTTATTTCAATCTTATTTTGAATAACGTGATGAGTGTTTAATACAACCAGGCAGTTATTCTCGATTTTACTTCAATTTTGTTTTGTATAAAGTGCTGAGTGCTGAATACAACTAGGCAGTTATTCTTGATTTTATATTTTATTCCTATCTTATTTTGAATAACGTGCTGAGTTTTTAATACAACCAGGCAGTTATTCTTGATTTTATATTTTATTCCTTACCTATTTTGAATAACGTGCTGAGTGTTTAATACAACCAGGCAGTTATTCTTGATTTCATATTTTATTTCAATCTTATTTTGAATAGCGTGCTAAGTGTTTAATACAACCAGGCAGTTATTCTTGATTTCATATTTTATTTCAATCTTATTTTGAATAACGTGATGAGTGTTTAATACAACCAGGCAGTTATGCTTGATTTTACTTCAATTTTGATTTGAATAACGTGATGAGTGTTTAATACAACCAGTCAGTTATTCTTGATATTATCTTTTCTTCCTTTCCTATTTTGAATAGCGTGCTAAGTGTTTAATACAACCATGCAGTTGTTCGTTTATTTTATATTTTATTTCATTCTTATTTGTGAATAGCGTGCTCAGTGCTTGATACAACAAGGCAGTTATTCTTGATTTTATATTTTATTCCTATCTTATTTTGAATAACGTGCTGATTGTTTAATACAACCAGGCAGTTATTCTTGATTTCATATTTTATTCCTACCTCATTATTAATAACTGTCGGAGTGTTTAATACAACCCTTCAGTATTTCGTTGATTTTATATTTTATTCATATCTTATTTTGTAGATAGTGCTGTGTGCTTAATACAACCAGGAAGTTATTATTTTATATTATATTTTATTCCTATCTTATTTTGAATAACGTGCGGAGTGGTTAATAAAACCCGGCAGTTATATTTGATTTTATATTTTATTCCTTACCTATTTTGAATAACGAGCTGAGTCTTTAATACAACCAGGCAGTTATTCTTGATTTCATATTTTATTTCAATCTTATTTTGAATAATGTGATGAGTGTTTAATACAACCAGGCAGTTATTCTTGATTTTACTTCAATTTTGTTTTGTATAAAGTGCTGAGTGTTTAATACAACTAGGCAGTTATTCTTGATTTTATATTTTAGTCCTATCTTATTTTGAATAACGTGCTGAGTGTTTAATACAACCAGGCAGTTATTCTTGATTTTATATTTTATTCCTTACCTATTTTGAATAACGTGCTGAGTGTTTAATACAACCAGGCAGTTATTCTTGATTTTACTTCAATTTTGTTTTGAATAACGTGATGAGTGTTTAATACAACCAGTCAGTTATTCTTGATTTTATATTTTATTCCTATCCTATTTTGAATAGCGTGCTAAGTGTTTAATACAACCCGGCAGTTGTTCGTTTATTTTATATTTTGTTTCATTCTTATTTGTGAATAGCGTGCTCAGTGCTTGATACAACAAGGCAGTTGTTCTTGATTTTATATTTTATTCCTATCTTATTTTGAATAACGTGCTGATTGTTTAATACAACCAGGCAGTTATTCTTGATTTCATATTTTATTCCTACCTCATTATGAATAAAGGGCGGAGTGTTTAATACAACCCGGCTGTTGTTCGTTGATTTTATATTTTATTCCTATCTTATTTTGAATATCGTGCTGTGTGCTTAATAAAACCAGGCAGTTATTATTTTATATTATATTTTATTCCTATCTTATTTTGAATAACGTGCGGAGTGGTTAATAAAACCCGGCAGTTATATTTGATTTTATATTTTATTCCTTACCTATTTTGAATAACGTGATGAGTGTTTAATACAACCAGGCAGTTATTCTTGATTTCATATTTTATTTCAATCTTTTTTTGAATAACGTGCTGAGTGTTTAATACAACCAGGCAGTTATTCTTGATTTTATATTTTATTCCTATCTTATTTTGAATATCGTGCTGTGTGCTTAATACAACCAGGCAGTTATTATTTTATATTATATTTTATTCCAATCCTATTTTGAAAAACGTGCTCAGTGTTTAATACAACCCGGCAGTTGTTCGTTGATTTTATATTTTATTTCATTCTTATTTGTGAATAGCGTGCTAAGTGCTTAATACAACCAGGCAGTTATTCTTGATTTTATATTTTATTCCTATCTTATTTTGAATATCGTGCTGTGTGCTTAATACAACCAGGCAGTTATTATTTTATATTATATTTTATTCCTATCTTATTTTGAATAACGGGCGGAGTGGTTAATAAAACCCGGCAGTTATATTTGATTTTACTTCAATTTTGTTTTGAATAAAGTGCTGAGTGTTTAATACAACCAGGCAGTTATTCTTGATTTCATATTTTATTTCAATCTTATTTTGAATAACGTGATGAGTGTTTAATACAACCAGGCAGTTATTCTTGATTTTATATTTTATTCCTATCTTATTTTGAATAACGTGCTGTGTGCTTAATACAACCAGGCAGTTATTATTTTATATTATATTTTATTCCTATCTTATTTTGAATAACGTGCGGAGTGGTTAATAAAACCCGGCAGTTATATTTGATTTTACTTCAATTTTGTTTTGAATAAAGTGCTGAGTGTTTAATACAACCAGGCAGTTATTCTTGATTTTACTTCAATTTTGTTTTGAATAACGTGCTGAGTGTTTAATACAACCAGGCAGTTATTCTTGATTTTACTTCAATTTTGTTTTGAATAACGTGCTGAGTGTTTAATACAACCAGTCAGTTATTCTTGATTTTATATTTTATTCCTATCCTATTTTGAATAACGTGCTAAGTGTTTAATACAACCCGGCAGTTGTTCGTTGATTTTATATTTTATTTCATTCTTATTTGTGAATAGCGTGCTCAGTGCTTGATACAACAAGGCAGTTATTCTCGATTTTATATTTTAGTCCTATTTTATTTTGAATAACGTGCTGATTGTTTAATACAACCAGGCAGTTATTCTTGATTTCATATTTTATTCCTACCTCATTATGAATAACGGGCGGAGTGTTTAATACAACCCGGCATTTGTTCGTTGATTTTATATTTTATTCCTATCTTATTTTGAATATCGTGCTGTGTGCTTAATACAACCAGGAAGTTATTATTTTATATTATATTTTATTCCTATCTTATTTTGAATAACGTGCGGAGTGGTTAATAAAACCCGGCAGTTATATTTGATTTTATATTTTATTCCTTACCTATTTTGAATAACGAGCTGAGTCTTTAATACAACCAGGCAGTTATTCTTGATTTCATATTTTATTTCAATCTTATTTTGAATAACGTGATGAGTGTTTAATACAACCAGGCAGTTATTCTTGATTTAACATAAATTTTGATTTCTATAAAGATAAGAGTGTTTAATACAACTACGCAGGAATTATTGATTGTATATTTTATTCCTAAATTATTTTGAATAACGTGCTGAGTTTTTAATACAACCAGGCAGTTATTCTTGATTTTATATTTTATTCCTTACCTATTTTGAATAACGTGCTGAGTGTTTAATACAACCAGGCAGTTATTCTTGATTTCATATTTTATTTCAATCTTATTTTGAATAGCGTCCTAAGTGTTTAGTACAACCAGGCAGTTATTCTTGATTTCATATTTTATTTCAATCTTATTTTGAATAACGTGATGAGTGTTTAATACAACCAGGCAGTTATTCTTGATTTTACTTCAATTCTGTTTTTTATAAAGTGCTGAGTGTTTAATACAACTAGGCACTTATTCTTGATTTTATATTTTATTCCTATCTTATTTTGAATAACGTGCTGAGTTTTTAATACAACCTGGCAGTTATTCTTGATTTTATATTTTATTCCTTACCTATTTTGAATATCGTGCTGAGTGTTTAATACAACCAGGCAGTTATTATTTTATATTATATTTTACTCCACTCCTATTTTGAAAAACGTGCTCAGTGTTTAATACAACCCGGCAGTTATTATTTTATATTATATTTTATTCCTATCTTATTTTGAATAACGTGCGGAGTGGTTAATAAAACCCGGCAGTTATATTTGATTTTACTTCAATTTTGTTTTGAATAAAGTGCTGAGTGTTTAATACAACCAGGCAGTTATTCTTGATTTCATATTTTATTTCAATCTTATTTTGAATAACGTGATGAGTGTTTAATACAACCAGGCATTTATTCTTGATTTTTTATTATATTCCTGTAATATTTTGAATAACGTGTTGGGGGCTTAATACAACCAGGAAGTTATTCTTGATTTCATATTTTATTCCTACCTCATTATGAATAACGTGCGGAGTGTTTAATACAACCCGGCAATTGTTCGTTGATTTTATATTTTATTTCATTCTTATTTGTGAATAGCGTGCTAAGTGCTTAATACAACCTGGCAGTTATTCTTGATTTTATATTTTATTCCTATCTTATTTTGAATATCGTGCTGTGTGCTTAATACAACCAGGCAGTTATTATTTTATATTATATTTTATTCCTATCTTATTTTGAATAACGTGCGGAGTGGTTAATAAAACCCGGCAGTTATATTTGATTTTACTTCAATTTTGTTTTGAATAAAGTGCTGAGTGTTTAATACAACCAGGCAGTTATTCTTGATTTCATATTTTATTTCAATCTTATTTTGAATAACGTGATGAGTGTTTAATACAACCAGGCAGTTATTCTTGATTTTACTTCAATTTTGTTTTGTATAAAGTGCTGAGTGTTTAATACAACTAGGCAGTTATTCTTGATTTTATATTTTATTCCTATCTTATTTTGAATAACGTGCTGAGTGTTTAATACAACCAGGCAGTTATTCTTGATTTTATATTTTATTTCATTCTTATTTGTGAATAGCGTGCTAAGTGCTTAATACAACCAGGCAGTTATTCTTGATTTTATATTTTATTCCTATCTTATTTTGAATATCGTGCTGTGTGCTTAATACAACCAGGCAGTTATAATTTTATATTATATTTTATTCCAATCCTATTTTGAAAAACGTGCTCAGTGTTTAATACAACCCGGCAGTTGTTCGTTGATTTTATATTTTATTTCATTCTTATTTGTGAATAGCGTGCTAAGTGCTTAATACAACCAGGCAGTTATTCTTGATTTTATATTTTATTCCTATCTTATTTTGAATATCGTGCTGTGTGCTTAATACAACCAGGCAGTTATTATTTAATATTAAATTTTATACATATCAAATTTTTAAAAACGTGATGAGTGTTTAAAAAAAACTGGCAGTTGTTCTGGACTGTACTTCGATTTTGTTTTGAATAGGGTGCTAAGTGTTTAATAGAACCAGGCAGTTATTCTTGGTTTCATATTTTATTTCAATCTTATTTTGAATAACGTGATGAGTGTTTAATACAACCAGGCAGTTATTCTTGATTTTACTTCAATTTTGTTTTGAATAACGTGCTGAGTGTTTAATACAACCAGGCAGTTATTCTTGATTTTATATTTTATTCCTTACCTATTTTGAATAACGTGCTGAGTGTTTAATACAACCAGGCAGTTATTCTTGATTTTTTATTATATTCCTGTAATATTTTGAATAACGTGTTGGGGGCTTAATACAACCAGGAAGTTATTCTTGATTTCATATTTTATTCCTACCTCATTATGAATAACGTGCGGAGTGTTTAATACAACCCGGCAGTTGTTCGTTGATTTTATATTTTATTTCATTCTTATTTGTGAATAGCGTGCTAAGTGCTTAATACAACCTGGCAGTTATTCTTGATTTTATATTTTATTCCTATCTTATTTTGAATATCGTGCTGTGTGCTTAATACAACCAGGCAGTTATTATTTTATATTATATTTTATTCCAATCCTATTTTGAAAAACGTGCTCAGTGTTTAATACAACCCGGCAGTTGTTCGTTGATTTTATATTTTATTTCATTCTTATTTGTGAATAGCGTGCTAAGTGCTTAATACAACCAGGCAGTTATTCTTGATTTTATATTTTATTCCTATCTTATTTTGAATATCGTGCTGTGTGCTTAATACAACCAGGCAGTTATTATTTTATATTATATTTTATTCCTATCTTATTTTGAATAACGTGCGGAGTGGTTAATAAAACCAGGCAGTTATATTTGATTTTACTTCAATTTTGTTTTGAATAAAGTGCTGAGTGTTTAATACAACCAGGCAGTTATTCTTGATTTTACTTCGATTTTGTTTAGTATAACGTGCTGAGTGTTTAATACAACCAGGCAGTTATTCTTGATTTTACTTCAATTTCGTTTTGAATAACGTGCTGAGTCTTTAATACAACCAGGCAGTTATTCTTGATTTCATATTTTATTTCAATCTTATTTTGAATAACGTGATGAGTGTTTAATACAACCAGGCAGTTATTCTTGATTTTACTTCAATTTTGTTTTCTATAAAGTGCTGAGTGTTTAATACAACTAGGCAGTTATTCTTGATTTTATATTTTATTCCTTACCTATTTTGAATAACGTGCTGAGTGTTTAATACAACCATGCAGTTATTCTTGATTTTATATTTTATTCCTTACCTATTTTGAATAACGTGCTGAGTGTTTAATACAACCAGGCAGTTATTCTTGATTTCATATTTTATTTCAATCTTATTTTGAATATAATGATAAGTGTTTAATACAACCAGGCAGTTATTCTTGATTTTACGTCAATTTTGTTTTGTATAAAGTGCTGAGTGTTTAATACAACTAGGCAGTTATTCTTGATTTTATATTTTATTCCTATCTTATTTTGAATAACGTGATGAGTGTTTAATACAACCAGGCAGTTATTCTTGATTTTATATTTTATTCCTTACCTATTTTGAATAACGTGCTGAGTGTTTAATACAACCAGGCAGTTATTCTTGATTTCATATTTTATTTCAATCTTATTTTGAATAACGTGATGAGTGTTTAATACAACCAGGCAGTTATTCTTGATTTTACTTCAATTTTGTTTTGTATAAAGTGCTGAGTGTTTAATACAACTAGGCAGTTATTCTTGATTTTATATTTTATTCCTATCTTATTTTGAATAACGTGTTGAGTGTTTAATACAACCAGGCAGTTATTCTTGATTTTATATTTCATTCCTTACCTATTTTGAATAATGTGCTGAGTGTTTAATACAACTAGAAAGTTATTCTTGATTTTATATTTTATTCCTATCTTATTTTGAATAACGTGCTGAGTGTTTAATACAACCAGGCAGTTATTCTTGATTTTATATTTTATTCCTTACCTATTTTGAATAACGTGCTGAGTGTTTAATACAACCATGCAGTTATTCTTGATTTTTTATTATATTCCTATTATAATTTGAATAACGTGTTGGGGGCTTAATACAAGCAGGAAGTTATTCTTGATTTTATATTTTATTCCTACCTAATTATGAATAACGTGCGGAGTGCTTAATACAACCCGGCAGTTGTTCGTTGATTTTATATTTTATTTCATTCTTATTTGTGAATAGCGTGCTAAGTGCTTAATACAACCAGGCAGTTATTCTTGATTTTATATTTTATTCCTATCTTATTTTGAATATCGTGCTGTGTGCTTAATACAACCAGGCAGTTATTATTTTATATTATATTTTATTCCTATCTTATTTTGAATAACGTGCGGAGTGGTTAATAAAACACGGCAGTTATATTTGATTTTACTTCAATTTTGTTTTGAATAAAGTGCTGAGTGTTTAATACAACCAGGCAGTTATTCTTGATTTTACTTCAATTTTGTTTTGAATAACGTGCTGAGTGTTTAATACAACCAGGCAGTTATTCTTGATTTTACTTCAATTTTGTTTTGAATAACGTGCTGAGTCTTTAATACAACCAGGCAGTTATTCTTGATTTCATATTTTATTTCAATCTTATTTTGAATAACGTGATGAGTGTTTAATTCAACCCGGCAGTTATTCTTGATTTTACTTCAATTTTGTTTTGTATAAAGTGCTGAGTGTTTAATACAACTAGGCAGTTATTCTTGATTTTATATTTTATTCCTATCTTATTTTGAATAACGTGCTGAGTGTTTAATACAACCAGGCAGTTATTCTTGATTTTATATTTTATTCCTTACCTATTTTGAATAACGTGCTGAGTGTTTAATACAACCAGGCAGTTATTCTAGAATTCATATTTTATTTCAATCTTATTTTGAATAGCGTGCTAAGTGTTTAATACAACCAGGCAGTTATTCTTGATTTCATATTTTATTTCAATCTTATTTTGAATAACGTGATGAGTGTTTAATACAACCAGGCAGTTATTCTTGATTTTACTTCAATTTTGTTTTGTATAATGTGCTGAGTGTTTAATACAACTAGGCAGTTATTCATGATTTTATATTTTATTCCTATCTTATTTTGAATAACGTGCTGAGTGTTTAATACAACCAGGCAGTTATTCTTGATTTTATATTTTATTCCTTACCTATTTTGAATAACGTGCTGAGTGTTTAATACAACCATGCAGTTATTCTTGATTTTTTATTATATTCCTATTATAATTTGAATAACGTGTTGGGGGCTTAATACAACCAGGAAGTTATTCTTGATTTTATATTTTATTCCTACCTCATTATGAATAACGTGCGGAGTGCTTAATACAACCCGGCAGTTGTTCGTTGATTTTATATTTTATTTCATTCTTATTTGTGAATAGCGTGCTAAGTGCTTAATACAACCAGGCAGTTATTCTTGATTTTATATTTTATTCCTATCTTATTTTGAATATCATGCTGTGTGCTTAATACAACCAGGCAGTTATTATTTTATATTATATTTTATTCCTATCTTATTTTGAATAACGTGCGGATTGTTTAATAAAACCCGGCAGTTATAATTGATTTAACTTCAATTTAGTAATGAATAAAGTGATGAGTGTATAATAAAACCACGCAGTTATTCTTGATTTTACTTCAATTTTGTTTTGAATATAGTGATGAGTGTTTAATACTTCCAGTCTTTTTTTCTTGATTTTACTTCATTTTTTTTTTGAATAACGTGCTGAGTGTTTAATACAACCAGTCAGTTATTCTTGATTTTATATTTTATTCCTATCCTATTTTGAATAACGTGCTAAGTGTTTAATACAACCCGGCAGTTGTTCGTTGATTTTATATTTTATTTCATTCTTATTTGTGAATAGCGTG
The DNA here is from genome assembly GCA_030998225.1 of Diplolepis rosae. NCBI lineage: Eukaryota > Metazoa > Arthropoda > Insecta > Hymenoptera > Diplolepididae > Diplolepis > Diplolepis rosae. Next base: position 1,293,863 of record JAPYXD010000710.1, read on the forward strand.
CTCAGTGCTTGATACAACAAGGCAGTTATTCTTGATTTTATATTTTATTCCTATCTTATTTTGAATAACGTGCTGATTGTTTAATACAACCAGGCAGTTATTCTTGATTTCATATTTTATTCCTACCTCATTATGAATAACGGGCGGAGTGTTTAATACAACCCGGCAGTTGTTCGTTGATTTTATATTTTATTCCTATCTTAGTTTAAATATCGTGCTGTGTGCTTAATACAACCAGGCAGTTATTATTTTATATTATATTTTATTCCTATCTTATTTTGAATAACGTGCGGAGTGGTTAATAAAACCCGGCAGTTATATTTGATTTTATATTTTATTCCTTACCTATTTTGAATAACGAGCTGAGTCTTTAATACAACCAGGCAGTTATTCTTGATTTTACTTCAATTTTGTTTTTTATAAAGTGCTGAGTGTTTAATACAACTAGGCAGTTATTCTTGATTTTATATTTTATTCCTATCTTATTTTGAATAACGTGCTGAGTTTTTAATACAACCCGGCAGTTATTCTTGATTTTATATTTTATTCCTTACCTATTTTGAATAACGTGCTGAGTGTTTAATACAACCAGGCAGTTATTCTTGATTTCATATTTTATTTCAATCTTATTTTGAATAGCATGCTAAGTGTTTAATACAACCAGGCAGTTATTCTTGATTTCATATTTTATTTCAATCTTATTTTGAATAACGTGATGAGTGTTTAATACAACCAGGCAGTTATTCTTGATTTTACTTCAATTTTGTTTTGTATAAAGTGATGAGTGTTTAATACAACCAGTCAGTTATTCTTGATTTTATATTTTATTCCTATCCTATTTTGAATAACGTGCTAAGTGTTTAATACAACCCGGCAGTTGTTCGTTGATTTTATATTTTATTTCATTCTTATTTGTGAATAGCGTGCTCAGTGCTTGATACAACAAGGCAGTTATTCTTGATTTTATATTTTATTCCTATCTTATTTTGAATAACGTGCTGATTGTTTAATACAACCAGGCAGTTATTCTTGATTTCATATTTTATTCCTACCTCATTATGAATAACGGGCGGAGTGTTTAATACAACCCGGCAGTTGTTCGTTGATTTTATATTTTATTCCTATCTTATTTTGTATATCGTGCTGTGTGCTTCATACAACCAGGCAGTTATTCTTGATTTTATATTTTATTCCTATCTTATTTTGAATATCGTGCTGTGTGCTTGATACAACCAGGCAGTTATAATTTTATATTATATTTTATTCCAATCCTATTTTGAAAAACGTGCTCAGTGTTTAATACAACCCGGCAGTTGTTCGTTGATTTTATATTTTATTTCATTCTTATTTGTGAATAGCGTGCTAAGTGCTTAATACAACCAGGCAGTTATTCTTGATTTTATATTTTATTCCTATCTTATTTTGAATATCGTGCTGTGTGCTTAATACAACCAGGCAGTTATTATTTTATATTATATTTTATTCCTATCTTATTTTGAATAACGTGCGGAGTGGTTAATAAAACCCGGCAGTTATATTTGATTTTACTTCAATTTTGTTTTGAATAAAGTGCTCAGTGTTTAATACAACCAGGCAGTTATTCTTGATTTTACTTCAATTTTGTTTTGAATAACGTGCTGAGTGATTAATACAACCAGTCAGTTATTCTTGATTTTACTTCAATTTCGTTTTGAATAACGTGCTGAGTCTTTAATACAACCAGACAGTTATTCTTGATTTCATATTTTATTTCAATCTTATTTTGAATAACGTGATGAGTGTTTAATACAACCAGGCAGTTATTCTTGATTTTACTTCAATTTTGTTTTGTATAAAGTGCTGAGTGTTTAATACAACTAGGCAGTTATTCTTGATTTTATATTTTATTCCTTACCTATTTTGAATAACGTGCTGAGTGTTTAATACAACCAGGCAGTTATTCTTGATTTTATATTTTATTCCTTACCTATTTTGAATAACGTGCTGAGTGTTTAATACAACCAGGCAGTTATTCTTGATTTCATATTTTATTTCAATCTTATTTTGAATAGCGTGCTAAGTGTTTAATACAACCAGGCAGTTATTCTTGATTTTACGTCAATTTTGTTTTGTATAAAGTGCTCAGTGTTTAATACATCACGGCAGTTATTATTTATTTTATTTTTTATTCCTATCTTATTTTGAATAACGTGCTGTGTGCTTAATACAACCAGGCAGTTATTCTTGATTTTATATTTTATTCCTTACCTATTTTGAATAGCGTGCTGAGTGTTTAATACAACCTGGCAGTTATTCTTGATTTCTTATTTTATTTCAATCTTATTTTGAATAACGTGATGAGTGTTTAATACAACCAGGCAGTTATTCTTGATTTTACTTCAATTTTGTTTTGTATAAAGTGCTGAGTGTTTAATACAACTAGGCAGTTATTCTTGATTTTATATTTTATTCCTATCTTATTTTGAATAACGTGATGAGTGTTTAATAAAAACATGCAGTTATTCTTGATTTTATATTTTATTCCTTACCTATTTTGAATAATGTGCTGAGTGTTTAATACAACTAGAAAGTTATTCTTGATTTTATATTTTATTCCTATCTTATTTTGAATAACGTGCTGAGTGTTTAATACAACCAGGCAGTTATTCTTGATTTTATATTTTATTCCTTACCTATTTTGAATAACGTGCTGAGTGTTTAATACAACCATGCAGTTATTCTTGATTTTTTATTATATTCCTATTATAATTTGAATAACGTGTTGGGGGCTTAATACAACCAGGAAATTATTCTTGATTTTATATTTTATTCCTACCTAATTATGAATAACGTGCGGAGTGCTTAATACAACCCGGCAGTTGTTCGTTGATTTTATATTTTATTTCATTCTTATTTGTGAATAGCGTGCTAAGTGCTTAATACAACCAGGCAGTTATTCTTGATTTTATATTTTATTCCTATCTTATTTTGAATATCGTGCTGTGTGCTTAATACAACCAGGCAGTTATTATTTTATATTATATTTTATTCCTATCTTATTTTGAATAACGTGCGGAGTGGTTAATAAAACACGGCAGTTATATTTGATTTTACTTCAATTTTGTTTTGAATAAAGTGCTGAGTGTTTAATACAACCAGGCAGTTATTCTTTATTTTACTTCTATTTTGTTTTGAATAACGTGCTGTGTGTTTAATACAACCAGGCAGTTATTCTTGATTTTACTTCAATTTTGTTTTGAATAACGTGCTGAGTCTTTAATACAACCAGGCAGTTATTCTTGATTTCATATTTTATTTCAATCTTATTTTGAATAACGTGATGAGTGTTTAATACCACCAGGCAGTTATTCTTGATTTTACTGCAATTTTGTTTTGTATAAAGTGCTGAGTGTTTAATACAACTAGGCAGTTATTCTTGATTTTATATTTTATTCCTATCTTATTTTGAATAACGTGATGAGTGTTTAATACAACCAGGCAGTTATTCTTGATTTTATATTTTATTCCTTACCTATTTTGAATAACGTGCTGAGTGTTTAATACAACCAGGCAGTTATTCTTGATTTCATATTTTATTTCAATCTTATTTTGAATAGCGTGCTAAGTGTTTAATACAACCAGGCAGTTATTCTTGATTTCATATTTTATTTCAATCTTATTTTGAATAACGTGATGAGTGTTTAATACAACCAGGCAGTTATTCTTGATTTTATTTCAATTTTGTTTTGTATAAAGTGCTGAGTGTTTAATACAACTAGGCAGTTATTCTTGATTTTATATTTTATTCCTATCTTATTTTGAATAACGTGCTGAGTGTTTAATACAACCAGGCAGTTATTCTTGATTTTATATTTTATTCCTTACCTATTTTGAATAACGTGCTGAGTGTTTAATACAACCATGCAGTTATTCTTGATTTTTTATTATATTCCTATTATAATTTGAATAACGTGTTGGGGGCTTAATACAACCAGGAAGTTATTCTTGATTTTATATTTTATTCCTACCTCATTATGAATAACGTGCGGAGTGCTTAATACAACCCGGCAGTTGTTCGTTGATTTTATATTTTATTTCATTCTTATTTGTGAATAGCTTGCTAAGTGCTTAATACAACCAGGCAGTTATTCTTGATTTTATATTTTATTCCTATCTTATTTTGAATATCATGCTGTGTGCTTAATACAACCAGGCAGTTATTATTTTATATTATATTTTATTCCTATCTTATTTTGAATAACGTGGGGAGTGGTTAATAAAACCCGGCAGTTATATTTGATTTTACTTCAATTTTGTTTTGAATAAAGTGCTGAGTGTTTAATACAACCAGGCAGTTATTCTTGATTTTACTTCAATTTTGTTTTGAATAACGTGCTGAGTGTTTAATACAACCAGGCAGTTATTCTTGATTTTACTTCAATTTTGTTTTGAATAACGTGCTGAGTGTTTAATACAACCAGTCAGTTATTCTTGATTTTATATTTTATTCCTATCCTATTTTGAATAGCGTGCTAAGTGTTTAATACAACCCGGCAGTTGTTCGTTGATTTTATATTTTATTTCATTCTTATTTGTGAATAGCGTGCTCAGTGCTTGATACAACAAGGCAGTTATTCTTGATTTTATATTTTATTCCTATCTTATTTTGAATAACGTGCTGATTGTTTAATACAACCAGGCAGTTATTCTTGATTTCATATTTTATTCCTACCTCATTATGAATAACGGGCGGAGTGTTTAATACAACCCGGCAGTTGTTCGTTGATTTTATATTTTATTCCAATCTTATTTTGAATATCGTGCTGTGTGCTTAATACAACCAGGCAGTTATTATTTAATATTATATTTTATTCCTATCTTATTTTGAATATCGTGCTGAGTGTTTAATAACAAACGGCAGTTATATTTGATTTTATATTTTATTCCTTACCTATTTTGAATAACGAGCTGAGTCTTTAATACAACCAGGCAGTTATTCTTGATTTCATATTTTATTTCAATCTTATTTTGAATAACGTGATGAGTGTTTAATACAACCAGGCAGTTATTCTTGATTTTACTTCAATTTTGTTTTTTATAAAGTGCTGAGTGTTTAATACAACTAGGCAGTTATTCTTGATTTTATATTTTATTCCTATCTTATTTTGAATAACGTGCTGAGTTTCTAATACAACCAGGCAGTTATTCTTGATTTTATATTTTATTCCTTACCTATTTTGAATAACGTGCTGAGTGTTTAATACAACCAGGCAGTTATTCTTGATTTCATATTTTATTTCAATCTTATTTTGAATAGCGTGCTAAGTGTTTAGTACAACCAGGCAGTTATTCTTGATTTCATATTTTATTTCAATCTTATTTTGAATAACGTGATTAGTGTTTAATACAACCAGGCAGTTATTCTTGATTTTACTTCAATTTTGATTTGAATAACGTGATGAGTGTTTAATACAACCAGTCAGTTATTCTTGATTTTATATTTTATTCCTATCCTATTTTGAATAGCGTGCTAAGTGTTTAATACAACCCTGCAGTTGTTCGTTGATTTTATATTTTATTTAATTCTTATTTGTGAATAGCGTGCTCAGTGCTTGATACAACAAGGCAGTTATTCTTGATTTTATATTTTATTCCTATCTTATTTTGAATAACGTGCTGATTGTTTAATACAACCAGGCAGTTATTCTTGATTTCATATTTTATTCCTACCTCATTATGAATAACGGGCGGAGTGTTTAATACAAACAGGCGGTTGTTCGTTGATGTTATATTTTATTCCTATCTTATTTTGTATATCGTGCTGTGTGCTTAATACAACCAGGAAGTTATTATTTTATATTATATTTTATTCCTATCTTATTTTGAATAACGTGCGGAGTGGTTAATAAAACCCGGCAGTTATATTTGATTTTATATTTTATTCCTTACCTATTTTGAATAACGAGCTGAGTCTTTAATACAACCAGGCAGTTATTCTTGATTTCATATTTTATTTCAATCTTATTTTGAATAACGTGATGAGTGTTTAATACAACCAGGCAGTTATTCTCGATTTTACTTCAATTTTGTTTTGTATAAAGTGCTGAGTGCTTAATACAACTAGGCAGTTATTCTTGATTTTATATTTTAATCCTATCTTATTTTGAATAACGTGCTGAGTGTTTAATACAACCAGGCAGTTATTCTTGATTTTATATTTTATTCCTTACCTATTTTGAATAACGTGCTGAGTGTTTAATACAACCAGGCAGTTATTCTTGATTTTACTTCAATTTTGTTTTGAATAACGTGCTGAGTGTTTAATACAACCAGGCAGTTATTCTTGATTTTATATTTTATTCCTTACCTATTTTGAATAACGTGCTGAGTGTTTAATACAACCAGGCAGTTATTCTTGATTTCATATTTTATTTCAATCTTATTTTGAATAGCGTGCTATGTGTTTAATACAACCAGGCAGTTACTCTTGATTTTAATTCAATTTTGTTTTGTATAAAGTGCTGAGTGTTTAATACAACCATGCAGTTATTCTTGATTTTTTATTATATTCCTATTATAATTTGAATAACGTGTTGGGGGCTTAATACAACCAGGAAGTTATTCTTGATTTTATATTTTATTCCTACCTCATTATGAATAACGTGCGGAGTGCTTAATAATACCCGGCAGTTGTTCGTTGATTTTATATTTTATTTCATTCTTATTTGTGAATAGCGTGCTAAGTGCTTAATACAACCAGGCAGTTATTCTTGATTTTATATTTTATTCGTATCTTATTTTGAATATCGTGCTGTGTGCTTAATACAACCAGGCAGTTATTATTTTATATTATATTTTATTCCAATCCTATTTTGAAAAACGTGCTCAGTGTTTAATACAACCCGGCAGTTGTTCGTTGATTTTATATTTTATTTCATTCTTATTTGTGAATAGCGTGCTAAGTGCTTAATACAACCAGGCAGTTATTCTTGATTTTATATTTTATTCCTATCTTATTTTGAATATCGTGCTGTGTGCTTAATACAACCAGGCAGTTATTATTTTATATTATATTTTATTCCTATCTTATTTTGAATAACGGGCGGAGTGGTTAATAAAACCCGGCAGTTATATTTGATTTTACTTCAATTTTGTTTTGAATAAAGTGCTGAGTGTTTAATACAACCAGGCAGTTATTCTTGATTTCATATTTTATTTCAATCTTATTTTGAATAACGTGCTGAGTGTTTAATACAACCAGGCAGTTATTCTTGATTTTATATTTTATTCCTTACCTATTTTGAATAACGTGATGAGTGTTTAATACAACCAGGCAGTTATTATTTTATATTATATTTTATTCCTATCTTATTTTGAATAACGTGCGGAGTGGTTAATAAAACCCGGCAGTTATATTTGATTTTACTTCAATTTTGTTTTGAATAAAGTGCTGAGTGTTTAATACAACCAGGCAGTTATTCTTGATTTTACTTCAATTTTGTTTTGAATAACGTGCTGAGTGTTTAATACAACCAGGCAGTTATTCTTGATTTTACTTCAATTTTGTTTTGAATAACGTGCTGAGTGTTTAATACAACCAGTCAGTTATTCTTGATTTTATATTTTATTCCTATCCTATTTTGAATAGCGTGCTAAGTGTTTAATACAACCCGGCAGTTGTTCGTTGATTTTATATTTTATTTCATTCTTATTTGTGAATAGCGTGCTCAGTGCTTGATACAACAAGGCAGTTATTCTTGATTTTATATTTTATTCCTATCTTATTTTGAATAACGTGCTGATTGTTTAATACAACCAGGCAGTTATTCTTGATTTCATATTTTATTCCTACCTCATTATGAATAACGGGCGGAGTGTTTAATACAACCCGGCAGTTGTTCGTTGATTTTATATTTCATTCCTATCTTATTTTGTATATCGTGCTGTGTGCTTAATACAACCAGGAAGTTATTATTTTATATTATATTTTATTCCTATCTTATTTTGAATAACGTGCGGAGTGGTTAATAAAACCCGGCAGTTATATTTGATTTTATATTTTATTCCTTACCTATTTTGAATAACGAGCTGAGTCTTTAATACAACCAGGCAGTTATTCTTGATTTCATATTTTATTTCAATCTTATTTTGAATAACGTGATGAGTGTTTAATACAACCAGGCAGATATTCTCGATTTTACTTCAATTTTGTTTTGTATAAAGTGCTGAGTGCTTAATACAACTAGGCAGTTATTCTTGATTTTATATTTTATTCCTATCTTATTTTGAATAACGTGCTGAGTTTTTAATACAACCAGGCAGTTATTCTTGATTTTATATTTTATTCCTTACCTATTTTGAATAACGTGCTGAGTGTTTAATACAACCAGGCAGTTATTCTTGATTTCATATTTTATTTCAATCTTATTTTGAATAGCGTGCTAAGTGTTTAATACAACCAGGCAGTTATTCTTGATTTCTTATTTTATTTCAATCTTATTTTGAATAACGTGATTAGTGTTTAATACAACCAGGCAGTTATTCTTGATTTTACTTCAATTCTGTTTTTTATAAAGTGCTGAGTGTTTAATACAACTAGGCAGTTATTCTTGATTTTATCTTTTTTTCCTATCTTATTTTTAATAACGTGCTAAGTGCTTAATACAACCAGGCAGTTATTCTTGATTTTATATTTTATTCCTTACCTATTTTGAATAACGTGCTGAGTGTTTAATACAACCAGGCAGTTATTCTTGATTTTATATTTTATTCCTATCTTATTTTGAATAACGTGCTGAGTTTTTCATACAACCAGGCAGTTATTCTTGATTTCTTATTTTATTTCAATCTTATTTTGAATAGCGTGCTAAGTGTTTAATACAACCAGGCAGTTATTCTTGATTTCATATTTTATTTCAATCTTATTTTGAATAACGTGATTAGTGTTTAATACAACCAGGCAGTTATTCTTGATTTTACTTCAATTCTGTTTTTTATAAAGTGCTGAGTGTTTAATACAACTAGGCAGTTATTCTTGATTTTATATTTTATTCCTATCTTATTTTGAATAACGTGCTGAGTTTTTTATACAACGTGTCATTTATTCTTGATTTTTTATTTTATTCCTTACCTATTTTGAATAACGTGATGAGTGTTTAATACAACTAGGCAGTTATTCTTGATTTTATATTTTATTCCTATCTTATTTTGAATAACGTGCTGAGTGTTTAATACAACCAGGCAGTTATTCTTGATTTTATATTTTATTCCTTACCTATTTTGAATAACGTGCTGAGTGTTTAATACAACCAGGCAGTTATTCTTGATTTCATATTTTATTTCAATCTTATTTTGAATAGCGTGCTAAGTGTTTAATACAACCAGGCAGTTATTCTTGATTTCATATTTTATTTCAATCTTATTTTGAATAACGTGATGAGTGTTTAATACAACCAGGCAGTTATTCTTGATTTTACTTCAATTTTGTTTTGTATAAAGTGCTGAGTGTTTAATACAACTAGGCAGTTATTCTTGATTTTATATTTTATTCCTATCTTATTTTGAATAACGTGCTGAGTGTTTAATACAACCAGGCAGTTATTCTTGATTTTATATTTTATTCCTTACCTATTTTGAATAACGTGCTGAGTGTTTAATACAACCAGGCTGTTATTCTTGATTTTACTTCGATTTTGTTTTGAATAGCGTGCTAAGTGTTTAATACAACCAGGCAGTTATTCTTGATTTTATATTTTATTCCTTACCTATTTTGAATAACGTGCTGAGTGTTTAATACAACCAGGCAGTTATTCTTGATTTCATATTTTATTTCAATCTTATTTTGAATAGCGTGCTAAGTGTTTAATACAACCCGGCAGTTATTCTTGATTTCACTTCAATTTTGTTTTGTATAAAGTGCTGAGTGTTTAATACAACCATGCAGTTATTCTTGATTTTTTATTATATTCCTATTATAATTTGAATAACGTGTTGGGGGCTTAATACAACCAGGAAGTTATTCTTGATTTTATATTTTATTCCTACCTCATTATGAATAACGTGCGGAGTGCTTAATAATACCCGGCAGTTGTTCGTTGATTTTATATTTTATTTCATTCTTATTTGTGAATAGCGTGCTAAGTGCTTAATACAACCAGGCAGTTATTCTTGATTTTATATTTTATTCTTATCTTATTTTGAATATCGTGCTGTGTGCTTAATACAACCAGGCAGTTATTATTTTATATTATATTTTATTCCAATCCTATTTTGAAAAACGTGCTCAGTGTTTAATACAACCCGGCAGTTGTTCGTTGATTTTATATTTTATTTCATTCTTATTTGTGAATAGCGTGCTAAGTGCTTAATACAACCAGGCAGTTATTCTTGATTTTATATTTTATTCCTATCTTATTTTGAATATCGTGCTGTGTGCTTAATACAACCAGGCAGTTATTATTTTATATTATATTTTATTCCTATCTTATTTTGAATAACGGGCGGAGTGGTTAATAAAACCCGGCAGTTATATTTGATTTTACTTCAATTTTGTTTTGAATAAAGTGCTGAGTGTTTAATACAACCAGGCAGTTATTCTTGATTTCATATTTTATTTCAATCTTATTTTGAATAACGTGCTGAGTGTTTAATACAACCAGGCAGTTATTCTTGATTTTATATTTTATTCCTATCTTATTTTGAATAACGTGCTGTGTGCTTAATACAACCAGGCAGTTATTATTTTATATTATATTTTATTCCTATCTTATTTTGAATAACGTGCGGAGTGGTTAATAAAACCCGGCAGTTATATTTGATTTTACTTCAATTTTGTTTTGAATAAAGTGCTGAGTGTTTAATACAACCAGGCAGTTATTCTTGATTTTACTTCAATTTTGTTTTGAATAACGTGCTGAGTGTTTAATACAACCAGGCAGTTATTCTTGATTTTACTTCAATTTTGTTTTGAATAACGTGCTGAGTGTTTAATACAACCAGTCAGTTATTCTTGATTTTATATTTTATTCCTATCCTATTTTGAATAACGTGCTAAGTGTTTAATACAACCCGGCAGTTGTTCGTTGATTTTATATTTTATTTCATTCTTATTTGTGAATAGCGTGCTCAGTGCTTGATACAACAAGGCAGTTATTCTTGATTTTATATTTTATTCCTATCTTATTTTGAATAACGTGCTGATTGTTTAATACAACCAGGCAGTTATTCTTGATTTCATATTTTATTCCTACCTCATTATGAATAACGGGCGGAGTGTTTAATACAACCCGGCAGTTGTTCGTTGATTTTATATTTTATTCCTATCTTATTTTGTATATCGTGCTGTGTGCTTAATACAACCAGGAAGTTATTATTTTATATTATATTTTATTCCTATCTTATTTTGAATAACGTGCGGAGTGGTTAATAAAACCCGGCAGTTATATTTGATTTTATATTTTATTCCTTACCTATTTTGAATAACGAGCTGAGTCTTTAATACAACCAGGCAGTTATTCTTGATTTCATATTTTATTTCAATCTTATTTTGAATAACGTGATGAGTGTTTAATACAACCAGGCAGATATTCTTGATTTTACTTCAATTTTGTTTTTTATAAAGTGCTGAGTGTTTAATACAACTAGGCAGTTATTCTTGATTTTATATTTTATTCCTATCTTATTTTGAATAACGTGCTGAGTGTTTAATACAACCAGGCAGTTATTCTTGATTTTATATTTTATTCCTTACCTATTTTGAATAACGTGCTGAGTGTTTAATACAACCAGGCAGTTATTCTTGATTTCATATTTTATTTCAATCTTATTTTGAATAGCATGCTAAGTGTTTAATACAACCAGGCAGTTATTCTTGATTTCATATTTTATTTCAATCTTATTTTGAATAACGTGATGAGTGTTTAATACAACCAGGCAGTTATTCTTGATTTTACTTCAATTTTGTTTTGTATAAAGTGCTGAGTGTTTAATACAACTAGGCAGTTATTCTTGATTTTACATTTAATTCCTATCCTATTTTGAATAACGTGCTAAGTGTTTAATACAACCAGGCAGTTATTCTTGATTTTATATTTTATTCCTTACCTATTTTGAATAACGTGCTGAGTGTTTAATACAACCAGGCAGTTATTCTTGATTTTATATTTTATTCCTATCTTATTTTGAATAACGTGCTGTGTGCTTAATACAACCAGGCAGTTATTATTTTATATTATATTTTATTCCTATCTTATTTTGAATAACGTGCGGAGTGGTTAATAAAACCCGGCAGTTATATTTGATTTTACTTCAATTTTGTTTTGAATAAAGTGCTGAGTGTTTAATACAACCAGGCAGTTATTCTTGATTTCTTATTTTATTTCAATCTTATTTTGAATAATGTGATGAGTGTTTAATACAACCAGGCAGTTATTCTCGATTTTACTTCAATTTTGTTTTGTATAAAGTGCTGAGTGCTTAATACAACTAGGCAGTTATTCTTGATTTTATATTTTATTCCTATCTTATTTTGAATAACGTGCTGAGTGTTTAATACAACCAGGCAGTTATTCTTGATTTTATATTTTATTCCTTACCTATTTTGAATAACGTGCTGAGTGTTTAATACAACCATGCAGTTATTCTTGACTTTTTATTATATTCCTATTATATTTTGAATAACGTGTTGGGGGCTTAATACAACCAGGAAGTTATTCTTGATTTTATATTTTATTCCTACCTCATTATGAATAACGTACGGAGTGCTTAATACAACCCGGCAGTTGTTCGTTGATTTTATATTTTATTTCATTCTTATTTGTGAATAGCGTGCTAAGTGCTTAATACAACCAGGCAGTTATTCTTGATTTTATATTTTATTCCTATCTTATTTTGAATATCGTGCTGTGTGCTTAATACAACCAGGCAGTTATAATTTTATATTATATTTTATTCCAATCCTATTTTGAAAAACGTGCTCAGTGTTTAATACAACCCGGCAGTTGTTCGTTGATTTTATATTTTATTTCATTCTTATTTGTGAATAGCGTGCTAAGTGCTTAATACAACCTGGCAGTTATTCTTGATTTTATATTTTATTCCTATCTTATTTTGAATATCGTGCTGTGTGCTTAATACAGCCAGGCAGTTATTATTTTATATTATATTTTATTCCTATCCAATTTTGAATAACGTGATGAATGTTTAATACAACCAGGCAGTTATTCTTGAATGTACTTCGATTTTGTTTTGAATAGGGTGCTAAGTGTTTAATAGAACCAGGCAGTTATTCTTGGTTTCATATTTTATTTCAATCTTATTTTGAATAACGTGATGAGTGTTTAATACAACCTGGCAGTTACTCTTGATTTTACTTCAATTTTGTTTTGTATAAAGTGCTGAGTGTTTAATACAACCACGCAGTTATTCTTGATTTTATATTTTATTCCTATCTTATTTTGAATAACGTGCTGAGTGTTTAATACAACCAGGCAGTTATTCTTGATTTTATATTTTATTCCTTACCTATTTTGAATAACGTGCTGAGTGTTTAATACAACCAGGCAGTTATTCTTGATTTTTTATTATATTCCTGTAATATTTTGAATAACGTGTTGGGGGCTTAATACAACCAGGAAGTTATTCTTGATTTCATATTTTATTCCTACCTCATTATGAATAACGTGCGGAGTGTTTAATACAACCCGGCAGTTGTTCGTTGATTTTATATTTTATTTCATTCTTATTTGTGAATAGCGTGCTAAGTGCTTAATACAACCTGGCAGTTATTCTTGATTTTATATTTTATTCCTATCTTATTTTGAATATCGTGCTGTGTGCTTAATACAACCAGGCAGTTATAATTTTATATTATATTTTATTCCAATCCTATTTTGAAAAACGTGCTCAGTGTTTAATACAACCCGGCAGTTGTTCGTTGATTTTATATTTTATTTCATTCTTATTTGTGAATAGCGTGCTAAGTGCTTAATACAACCAGGCAGTTATTCTTGATTTTATATTTTATTCCTATCTTATTTTGAATATCGTGCTGTGTGCTTAATACAACCAGGCAGTTATTATTTTATATTATATTTTATTCCTATCTTATTTTGAATAACGTGCGGAGTGGTTAATAAAACCAGGCAGTTATATTTGATTTTACTTCAATTTTGTTTTGAATAAAGTGCTGAGTGTTTAATACAACCAGGCAGTTATTCTTGATTTTACTTCAATTTTGTTTAGTATAACGTGCTGAGTGTTTAATACAACCAGGCAGTTATTCTTGATTTTACTTCAATTTCGTTTTGAATAACGTGCTGAGTCTTTAATACAACCAGGCAGTTATTCTTGATTTCATATTTTATTTCAATCTTATTTTGAATAACGTGATGAGTGTTTAATACAACCAGGCAGTTATTCTTGATTTTACTTCAATTTTGTTTTCTATAAAGTGCTGAGTGTTTAATACAACCAGGCAGTTATTCTTGATTTTATATTTTATTCCTTACCTATTTTGAATAACGTGCTGAGTGTTTAATACAACCATGCAGTTATTCTTGATTTTATATTTTATTCCTTACATATTTTGAATAACGTGCTGAGTGTTTAATACAACCAGGCAGTTATTCTTGATTTCATATTTTATTTCAATCTTATTTTGAATAGCGTGCTAAGTGTTTAATACAACCAGGCAGTTATTCTTGATTTTACGTCAATTTTGTTTTGTATAAAGTGCTGAGTGTTTAATACAACTAGGCAGTTATTCTTGATTTTATATTTTATTCCTATCTTATTTTGAATAACGTGATGAGTGTTTAATACAACCAGGCAGTTATTCTTGATTTTATATTTTATTCCTTACCTATTTTGAATAAAGTGCTGAGTGTTTAATACAACCAGGCAGTTATTCTTGATTTCATATTTTATTTCAATCTTATTTTGAATAACGTGATGAGTGTTTAATACAACCAGGCAGTTATTCTTGATTTTACTTCAATTTTGTTTTGTATAAAGTGCTGAGTGTTTAATACAACTAGGCAGTTATTCTTGATTTTATATTTTATTCCTATCTTATTTTGAATAACGTGCTGAGTGTTTAATACAACCAGGCAGTTATTCTTGATTTTATATTTTATTCCTTACCTGTTTTGAATAATGTGCTGAGTGTTTAATACAACCATAAAGTTATTCTTGATTTTCTATTATATTCCTATCTTATTTTGAATAACGTGCTGAGTGTTTAATACAACCAGGCAGTTATTCTTGATTTTATATTTTATTCCTTACCTATTTTGAATAACGTGCTGAGTGTTTAATACAACCATGCAGTTATTCTTGATTTTTTATTATATTCCTATTATAATTTGAATAACGTGTTGGGGGCTTAATACAACCAGGAAGTTATTCTTGATTTTATATTTTATTCCTACCTAATTATGAATAACGTGCGGAGTGCTTAATACAACCCGGCAGTTGTTCGTTGATTTTATATTTTATTTCATTCTTATTTGTGAATAGCGTGCTAAGTGCTTAATACAACCAGGCAGTTATTCTTGATTTTATATTTTATTCCTATCTTATTTTGAATATCGTGCTGTGTGCTTAATACAACCAGGCAGTTATTATTTTATATTATATTTTATTCCTATCTTATTTTGAATAACGTGCGGAGTGGTTAATAAAACACGGCAGTTATATTTGATTTTACTTCAATTTTGTTTTGAATAAAGTGCTGAGTGTTTAATACAACCAGGCAGTTATTCTTGATTTTACTTCAATTTTGTTTTGAATAACGTGCTGAGTGTTTAATACAACCAGGCAGTTATTTTTGATTTTACTTCAATTTCGTTTTGAATAACGTGCTGAGTCTTTAATACAACCAGGCAGTTATTCTTGATTTCATATTTTATTTCAATCTTATTTTGAATAACGTGATGAGTGTTTAATTCAACCAGGCAGTTATTCTTGATTTTACTTCAATTTTGTTTTGTATAAAGTGCTGAGTGTTTAATACAACTAGGCAGTTATTCTTGATTTTATATTTTATTCCTATCTTATTTTGAATAACGTGCTGAGTGTTTAATACAACCAGGCAGTTATTCTTGATTTTATATTTTATTCCTTACCTATTTTGAATAACGTGCTGAGTGTTTAATACAACCAGGCAGTTATTCTTGATTTCATATTTTATTTCAATCTTATTTTGAATAGCGTGCTAAGTGTTTAATACAACCAGGCAGTTATTCTTGATTTCATATTTTATTTCAATCTTATTTTGAATAACGTGATGAGTGTTTAATACAACCAGGCAGTTATTCTTGATTTTATTTCAATTTTGTTTTGTATAATGTGCTGAGTTTTTAATACAACTAGGCAGTTATTCATGATTTTATATTTTATTACTATCTTATTTTGAATAACGTGCTGAGTGTTTAATACAACCAGGCAGTTATTCTTGATTTTATATTTTATTCCTTACCTATTTTGAATAACGTGCTGAGTGTTTAATACAACCATGCAGTTATTCTTGATTTTTTATTATATTCCTATTATAATTTGAATAACGTGTTGGGGGCTTAATACAACCAGGAAGTTATTCTTGATTTTATATTTTATTCCTACCTCATTATGAATAACGTGCGGAGTGCTTAATACAACCCGGCAGTTGTTCGTTGATTTTATATTTTATTTCATTCTTATTTGTGAATAGCGTGCTAAGTGCTTAATACAACCAGGCAGTTATTCTTGATTTTATATTTTATTCCTATCTTATTTTGAATATCATGCTGTGTGCTTAATACAACCAGGCAGTTATTATTTTATATTATATTTTATTCCTATCTTATTTTGAATAACGTGCGGAGTGGTTAATAAAACCCGGCAGTTATATTTGATTTTACTTCAATTTTGTTTTGAATAAAGTGCTGAGTGTTTAATACAACCAGGCAGTTATTCTTGATTTTACTTCAATTTTTTTTTGAATAACGTGCTGAGTATTTAATACAACCAGGCAGTTATTCTTGATTTTATATTTTATTCCTTACCTATTTTGAATAATGTGCTGAGTGTTTAATACAACTAGAAAGTTATTCTTGATTTTATATTTTATTCCTATCTTATTTTGAATAACGTGCTGAGTGTTTAATACAACCAGGCAGTTATTCTTGATTTTATATTTTATTCCTTACCTATTTTGAATAACGTGCTGAGTGTTTAATACAACCATGCAGTTATTCTTGATTTTTTATTATATTCCTATTATAATTTGAATAACGTGTTGGGGGCTTAATACAACCAGGAAGTTATTCTTGATTTTATTTTTTATTCCTACCTAATTATGAATAACGTGCGGAGTTCTTAATACAACCCGGCAGTTGTTCGTTGATTTTATATTTTATTTCATTCTTATTTGTGAATAGCGTGCTAAGTGCTTAATACAACCAGGCAGTTATTCTTGATTTTATATTTTATTCCTATCTTATTTTGAATATCGTGCTGTGTGCTTAATACAACCAGGCAGTTATTATTTTATATTATATTTTATTCCTATCTTATTTTGAATAACGTGCGGAGTGGTTAATAAAACACGGCAGTTATATTTGATTTTACTTCAATTTTGTTTTGAATAAAGTGCTGAGTGTTTAATACAACCAGGCAGTTATTCTTGATTTTACTTCAATTTTGTTTTGAATAACGTGCTGAGTGTTTAATACAACCAGGCAGTTATTCTTGATTTTACTTCAATTTTGTTTTGAATAACGTGCTGAGTCTTTAATACAACCAGGCAGTTATTCTTGATTTCATATTTTATTTCAATCTTATTTTGAATAACGTGATGAGTGTTTAATTCAACCAGGCAGTTATTCTTGATTTTACTTCAATTTTGTTTTGTATAAAGTGCTGAGTGTTTAATACAACTAGGCAGTTATTCTTGATTTTATATTTTATTCCTATCCAATTTTGAATAACGTGATGAGTGTTTAATACAACCAGGCAGTTATTCTTGATTTTATATTTTATTCCTTACCTATTTTGAATAACGTGCTGAGTGTTTAATACAACCAGGCAGTTATTCTTGATTTCATATTTTATTTCAATCTTATTTTGAATAGCGTGCTAAGTGTTTAATACAACCAGGCAGTTATTCTTGATTTCATATTTTATTTCAATCTTATTTTGAATAACGTGATGAGTGTTTAATACAACCAGGCAGTTATTCTTGATTTTTATTGAATTTTTTTTTGTATAATGTGATGAGTGTTTAATACAACTAGGCAGTTATTCATGATTTTATATTTTATTCCTATCTTATTTTGAATAACGTGCTGAGTGTTTAATACAACCAGGCAGTTATTCTTGATTTTATATTTTATTCCTTACCTATTTTGAATAACGTGCTGAGTGTTTAATACAACCATGCAGTTATTCTTGATTTTTTATTATATTCCTATTATAATTTGAATAACGTGTTGGGGGCTTAATACAACCAGGAAGTTATTCTTGATTTTATATTTTATTCCTACCTCATTATGAATAACGTGCGGAGTGCTTAATACAACCCGGCAGTTGTTCGTTGATTTTATATTTTATTTCATTCTTATTTGTGAATAGCGTGCTAAGTGCTTAATACAACCAGGCAGTTATTCTTGATTTTATATTTTATTCCTATCTTATTTTGAATATCATGCTGTGTGCTTAATACAACCAGGCAGTTATTATTTTATATTATATTTTATTCATAACTTATTTTGAATAACGTGCGGAGTGTTTAATAAAACCCGGCAGTTATATTAGATTATAATGAAATATAGTTATGAATCAAGTGCTGAGTGTTTATTACAACCAGGCAGTTATTCTTGATTTTACTTCAATTTTGTTTTGAATAACGTGCTGAGTATTTAATACAACCAGGCAGTTATTCTTGATTTTACTTCAATTTTGTTTTGAATAACGTGCTGAGTGTTTAATACAACCAGTCAGTTATTCTTGATTTTATATTTTATTCCTATCCTATTTTGAATAACGTGCTAAGTGTTTAATACAACCCGGCAGTTGTTCGTTGATTTTATATTTTATTTCATTCTTATTTGTGAATAGCGTGCTCAGTGCTTGATACAACAAGGCAGTTATTCTTGATTTTATATTTTATTCCTATCTTATTTTGAATAACGTGCTGATTGTTTAATACAACCAGGCAGTTATTCTTGATTTCATATTTTATTCCTACCTCATTATGAATAACGGGCGGAGTGTTTAATACAACCCGGCAGTTGTTCGTTGATTTTATATTTTATTCCTATCTTATTTTGAATATCGTGCTGTGTGCTTAATACAACCAGGCAGTTATTATTTTATATTATATTTTATTCCTATCTTATTTTGAATAACGTGCGGAGTGGTTAATAAAACCCGGCAGTTATATTTGATTTTATATTTTATTCCTTACCTATTTTGAATAACGAGCTGAGTCTTTAATACAACCAGGCAGTTATTCTTGATTTCATATTTTATTTCAATCTTATTTTGAATAACGTGATGAGTGTTTAATACAACCAGGCAGTTATTCTCGATTTTACTTCAATTTTGTTTTTTATAAAGTGCTGAGTGTTTAATACAACTAGGCAGTTATTCTTGATTTTATATTTTATTCCTATCTTATTTTGAATAACGTGCTGAGTTTTTAATACAACCTGGCAGTTATTCTTGATTTTATATTTTATTCCTTACCTATTTTGAATAACGTGCTGAGTGTTTAATACAACCAGGCAGTTATTCTTGATTTCATATTTTTATTTCAATCTTATTTTGAATAGCATGCTAAGTGTTTAATACAACCAGGCAGTTATTCTTGATTTCATATTTTATTTCAATCTTATTTTGAATAACGTGATGAGTGTTTAATACAACCAGGCAGTTATTCTTGATTTTACTTCAATTTTGTTTCGAATAACGTGATGAGTGTTTAATACAACCAGTCAGTTATTCTTGATTTTATATTTTATTCCTATCCTATTTTGAATAGCGTGCTAAGTGTTTAATACAACCCGGCAGTTGTTCGTTGATTTTATATTTTATTTCATTCTTATTTGTGAATAGCGTGCTCAGTGCTTGATACAACAAGGCAGTTATTCTTGATTTTATATTTTATTCCTATCTTATTTTGAATAACGTGCTGATTGTTTAATACAACCAGGCAGTTATTCTTGATTTCATATTTTATTCCTACCTCATTATGAATAACGGGCGGAGTGTTTAATACAACCCGGCAGTTGTTCGTTGATTTTATATTTTATTCCTATCTTAGTTTAAATATCGTGCTGTGTGCTTCATACAACCAGGCAGTTATTCTTGATTTTATATTTTATTCCTATCTTATTTTGAATATCGTGCTGTGTGCTTGATACAACCAGGCAGTTATAATTTTATATTATATTTTATTCCTATCCTATTTTGAATATCGTGCTCAGTGTTTAATACAACCCGGCAGTTGTTCGTTGATTTTATATTTTATTTCATTCTTATTTGTGAATAGCGTGCTAAGTGCATCATACAACAAGGCAGTTATTCTTGATTTTATATTTTATTCCTATCTTATTTTGAATAACGTGCTGTGTGCTTAATACAACCAGGCAGTTATTATTTTATATTATATTTTATTCCTATCTTATTTTGAATAACGTGCGGAGTGGTTAATAAAACCCGGCAGTTATATTTGATTTTACTTCAATTTTGTTTTGAATAAAGTGCTCAGTGTTTAATACAACCAGGCAGTTATTCTTGATTTTACTTCAATTTTGTTTTGAATAACGTGCTGAGTGTTTAATACAACCAGTCAGTTATTCTTGATTTTACTTCAATTTCGTTTTGAATAACGTGCTGAGTCTTTAATACAACCAGACAGTTATTCTTGATTTCATATTTTATTTCAATCTTATTTTGAATAACGTGATGAGTGTTTAGTACAACCAGGCAGTTATTCTTGATTTTACTTCAATTTTGTTTTGTATAAAGTGCTCAGTGTTTAATACAACAAGGCAGTTATTCTTGATTTTATATTTTATTCCTTACCTATTTTGAATAACGTGCTGAGTGTTTAATACAACCAGGCAGTTATTCTTGATTTTATATTTTATTCCTTACCTATTTTGAATAACGTGCTGAGTGTTTAATACAACCAGGCAGTTATTCTTGATTTCATATTTTATTTCAATCTTATTTTGAATAGCGTGCTAAGTGTTTAATACAACCAGGCAGTTATTCTTGATTTTACGTCAATTTTGTTTTGTATAAAGTGCTGAGTGTTTAATACAACTAGGCAGTTATTCTTGATTTTATATTTTATTCCTTACTTATTTTGAATAACGTGATGAGTGTTTAATACAACCAGGCAGTTATTCTTGATTTTATATTTTATTCCATACCTATTTTGAATAACGTGCTGAGTGTTTAATACAACCAGGCATTTATTCTTGATTTCGTATTTTATTTCAATCTTATTTTGAATAACGTGATGAGTGTTTAATACAACCAGGCAGTTATTCTTGATTTTACTTCAATTTTGTTTTGTATAAAGTGCTGAGTGTTTAATACAACTAGGCAGTTATTCTTGATTTTATATTTTATTCCTATCTTATTTTGAATAACGTGCTGAGTGTTTAATACAACCAGGCAGTTATTCTTGATTTTATATTTTATTCCTTACCTATTTTGAATAATGTGCTGAGTGTTTAATACAACTAGAAAGTTATTCTTGATTTTATATTTTATTCCTATCTTATTTTGAATAACGTGCTGAGTGTTTAATACAACCAGGCAGTTATTCTTGATTTTATATTTTATTCCTTACCTATTTTGAATAATGTGCTGAGTGTTTAATACAACCAGGCAGTTATTCTTGATTTCGTATTTAATGTCTCTGTTATTTGGAATTACGTGAGGAGTGCTTAACACAACCAGGCAGTTATTCTTGATTTTACTACAATTTTGTTTTGTATAAAGTGCTGAGTGTTTAATACAACTAGGCAGTTATTCTTGATTTTATATTTTATTCCTATCTTATTTTGAATAACGTGATGAGTGTTTAATACAACCAGGCAGTTATTCTTGATTTTATATTTTATTCCTATCTTATTTTGAATAACGAGCTGAGTGTTTAATACAACAAGGCAGTTATTCTTGATTTTATATTTTATTCCTATCTTATTTTGAATAACGTGCTGAGTGTTTAATACAACCAGGCAGTTATTCTTGATTTTACTTCAATTTTGTTTTGAATAACGTGATGAGTGTTTAATACAACCAGTCAGTTATTCTTGATTTTATATTTTATTCCTATCCTATTTTGAATAACGTGCTAAGTGTTTAATACAACCCGGCAGTTGTTCGTTGATTTTATATTTTAATTCATTCTTATTTGTGAATAGCGTGCTCAGTGCTTGATACAACAAGGCAGTTGTTCTTGATTTTATATTTTATTCCTATCTTATTTTGAATAACGTGCTGATTGTTTAATACAACCAGGCAGTTATTCTTGATTTCATATTTTATTCCTACCTCATTATGAATAACGGGCGGAGTGTTTAATACAACCCGGCAGTTGTTCGTTGATTTTATATTTTATTCCTATCTTATTTTGTATATCGTGCTGTGTGCTTAATACAACCAGGCAGTTATTATTTTATATTATATTTTATTCCTATCTTATTTTGAATAACGTGCGGAGTGGTTAATAAAACCCGGCAGTTATATTTGATTTTATATTTTATTCCTTACCTATTTTGAATAACGAGCTGAGTCTTTAATACAACCAGGCAGTTATTCTTGATTTCATATTTTATTTCAATCTTATTTTGAATAACGTGATGAGTGTTTAATACAACCAGGCAGTTATTCTTGATTTTACTTCAATTTTGTTTTGTATAAAGTGCTGAGTGTTTAATACAACTAGGCAGTTATTCTTGATTTTATATTTTATTCCTATCTTATTTTGAATAACGTGCTGAGTGTTTAATACAACCAGGCAGTTATTCTTGATTTTATATTTTATTCCTTACCTATTTTGAATAACGTGCTGAGTGTTTAATACAACCAGGCAGTTATTCTTGATTTCATATTTTATTTCAATCTTATTTTGAATAGCGTGCTAAGTGTTTAATACAACCAGGCAGTTATTCTTGATTTCATATTTTATTTCAATCTTATTTTGAATAACGTGATGAGTGTTTAATACAACCAGGCAGTTATTCTTGATTTTACTTCAATTTTGTTTTGTATAAAGTGCTGAGTGTTTAATACAACCATGCAGTTATTCTTGATTTTTTATTATATTCCTATTATAATTTGAATAACGTGTTGGGGGCTTAATACAACCAGGATTTTATTCTTGATTTTATATTTTATTCCTACCTCATTATGAATAACGTGCGGAGTGCTTAATACAACCCGGCAGTTGTTCGTTGATTTTATATTTTATTTCATTCTTATTTGTGAATAGCGTGCTAAGTGCTTAATACAACCAGGCAGTTGTTATTTCATTTTATATTTTATTCCTATCTTATTTTGAATATCGTGCTGTGTGCTTAATACAACCAGGCAGTTATTATTTTATATTATATTTTATTCCAATCCTATTTTGAAAAACGTGCTCAGTGTTTAATACAACCCGGCAGTTGTTCGTTGATTTTATATTTTATTTCATTCTTATTTGTGAATAGCGTGCTCAGTGCTTGATACAACAAGGCAGTTATTCTTGATTTTATATTTTATTCCTATCTTATTTTGAATAACGTGCTGATTGTTTAATACAACCAGGCAGTTATTCTTGATTTCATATTTTATTCCTACCTCATTATGAATAACGGGCGGAGTGTTTAATACAACCCGGCAGTTGTTCGTTGATTTTATATTTTATTCCTATCTTATTTTGTATATCGTGCTGTGTGCTTAATACAACCAGGCAGTTATTATTTTATATTATATTTTATTCCTATCTTATTTTGAATAACGTGCGGAGTGGTTAATAAAACCCGGCAGTTATATTTGATTTTATATTTTATTCCTTACCTATTTTGAATAACGAGCTGAGTCTTTAATACAACCAGGCAGTTATTCTTGATTTCATATTTTATTTCAATCTTATTTTGAATAACGTGATGAGTGTTTAATACAACCAGGCAGTTATTCTTGATTTTACTTCAATTTTGTTTTGTATAAAGTGCTGAGTGTTTAATACAACTAGGCAGTTATTCTTGATTTTATATTTTATTCCTATCTTATTTTGAATAACGTGCTGAGTGTTTAATACAACCAGGCAGTTATTCTTGATTTTATATTTTATTCCTTACCTATTTTGAATAACGTGCTGAGTGTTTAATACAACCAGGCAGTTATTCTTGATTTCATATTTTATTTCAATCTTATTTTGAATAGCGTGCTAAGTGTTTAATACAACCAGGCAGTTATTCTTGATTTCATATTTTATTTCAATCTTATTTTGAATAACGTGATGAGTGTTTAATACAACCAGGCAGTTATTCTTGATTTTACTTCAATTTTGTTTTGTATAAAGTGCTGAGTGTTTAATACAACCAGGCAGTTATTCTTGATTTTTTATTATATTCCTATTATAATTTGAATAACGTGTTGGGGGCTTAATACAACCAGGAAGTTATTCTTGATTTTATATTTTATTCCTACCTCATTATGAATAACGTGCGGAGTGCTTAATAATTCCCGTGAGTTGTTCGTTGATTTTATATTTTATTTCATTCTTAATTGTGAATTGAGTGCTATGTGCTTACTACAACCAGGCAGTTTTTCTTGATTTTATATTTTAGTCATCTCTTATTTTGAATATCGTGCTGTGTGCTTAATACAACCAGGCAGTTATTATTTTATATTATATTTTATTCCAATCCTATTTTGAAAAACGTGCTCAGTGTTTAATACAACCCGGCAGTTGTTCGTTGATTTTATATTTTATTTCATTCTTATTTGTGAATAGCGTGCTAAGTGCTTAATACAACCAGGCAGTTATTCTTGATTTTATATTTTATTCCTATCTTATTTTGAATATCGTGCTGTGTGCTTAATACAACCAGGCAGTTATTATTTTATATTATATTTTATTCCTATCTTATTTTGAATAACGGGCGGAGTGGTTAATAAAACCCGGCAGTTATATTTGATTTTACTTCAATTTTGTTTTGAATAAAGTGCTGAGTGTTTAATACAACCAGGCAGTTATTCTTGATTTCATATTTTATTTCAATCTTATTTTGAATAACGTGCTGAGTGTTTAATACAACCAGGCAGTTATTCTTGATTTTATATTTTATTCCTATCTTATTTTGAATAACGTGCTCAGTGTTTAATACAACCAGGCAGTTATTATTTTATATTATATTTTATTCCTATCTTATTTTGAATAACGTGCGGAGTGGTTAATAAAACCCGGCAGTTATATTTGATTTTACTTCAATTTTGTTTTGAATAAAGTGCTGAGTGTTTAATACAACCAGGCAGTTATTCTTGATTTTACTTCAATTTTGTTTTGAATAACGTGCTGAGTGTTTAATACAACCAGGCAGTTGTTCGTTGATTTTATATTTTATTCCTATCTTATTTTGAATATCGTGATGTGTGCTTAATACAACCAGACAGTTATTCTTGATTTTATATTTTATTCCTATCCTATTTTGAATAACGTGCTAAGTGTTTAATACAACCCGGCAGTTGTTCGTTGATTTTATATTTTATTTCATTCTTATTTGTGAATAGCGTGCTCAGTGCTTGATACAACAAGGCAGTTATTCTTGATTTTATATTTTATTCCTATCTTATTTTGAATAACGTGCTGATTGTTTAATACAACCAGGCAGTTATTCTTGATTTCATATTTTATTCCTACCTCATTATGAATAACGGGCGGAGTGTTTAATACAACCCGGCAGTTGTTCGTTGATTTTATATTTTATTCCAATCTTATTTTGAATATCGTGCTGTGTGCTTAATACAACCAGGCAGTTATTATTTTATATTATATTTTATTCCTATCTTATTTTGAATATCGTGCGGAGTGGTTAATAAAACCCGGCAGTTATTTTTGATTTTATATTTTATTCCTTACCTATTTTTAATAACGAGCTGAGTCTTTAATACAACCAGGCAGTTATTCTTGATTTCATATTTTATTTCAATCTTATTTTGAATAACGTGATGAGTGTTTAATACAACCAGGCAGTTATTCTTGATTTTACTTCAATTTTGTTTTTTATAAAGTGCTGAGTGTTTAATACAACTAGGCAGTTATTCTTGATTTTATATTTTATTAATATATTATTTTGAATAACGTGCTGAGTTTTTAATACAACCAGGCAGTTATTCTTGATTTTATATTTTATTCCTTACCTATTTTGAATAACGTGCTGAGTGTTTAATACAACCAGGCAGTTATTCTTGATTTCATATTTTATTTCAATCTTATTTTGAATAGCGTGCTAAGTGTTTAATACAACCAGGCAGTTATTCTTGATTTCATATTTTATTTCAATCTTATTTTGAATAACGTGATTAGTGTTTAATACAAAGAGGCAGTTATTCTTGATTTTATATTTTATTCCTTACCTATTTTGAATAACGTGCTGAGTGTTTAATACAACCAGGCAGTTATTCTTGATTTTACTTCAATTTTGTTTTGAATAACGTGATGAGTGTTTAATACAACCAGTCAGTTATTCTTGATTTTATATTTTATTCCTATCCTATTTTGAATAGCGTGCTAAGTGTTTAATACAACCCGGCAGTTGTTCGTTGATTTTATATTTTATTTCATTCTTATTTGTGAATAGCGTGCTCAGTGCTTGATACAACAAGGCAGTTATTCTTGATTTTATATTTTATTCCTATCTTATTTTGAATAACGTGCTGATTGTTTAATACAACCAGGCAGTTATTCTTGATTTCATATTTTATTCCTACCTCATTATGAATAACGGGCGGAGTGTTTAATACAACCCGGCAGTTGTTCGTTGATTTTATATTTTATTCCTATCTTATTTTGTATATCGTGCTGTGTGCTTGATACAACCAGGCAGTTATTCTTGATTTCATATTTTATTTCAATCTTATTTTGAATAACGTGATGAGTGTTTAATACAACCAGGCAGTTATTCTTGATTTTACTTCAATTTTGTTTTGTATAAAGTGCTGAGTGTTTAATACAACTAGGCAGTTATTCTTGATTTTATATTTTATTCCTATCTTATTTTGAATAACGTGCTGAGTGTTTAATACAACCAGGCAGTTATTCTTGATTTTATATTTTATTCCTTACCTATTTTGAATAACGTGCTGAGTGTTTAATACAACCAGGCAGTTATTCTTGATTTTACTTCAATTTTGTTTTGAATAACGTGATGAGTGTTTAATACAACCAGTCAGTTATTCTTGATTTTATATTTTATTCCTATCCTATTTTGAATAGCGTGCTAAGTGTTTAATACAACCCGGCAGTTGTTCGTTGATTTTATATTTTATTTCATTCTTATTTGTGAATAGCGTGCTCAGTGCTTGATACAACAAGGCAGTTATGCTTGATTTTATATTTTATTCCTATCTTATTTTGAATAACGTGCTGATTGTTTAATACAACCAGGCAGTTATTCTTGATTTCATATTTTATTCCTACCTCATTATGAATAACGGGCGGAGTGTTTAATACAACCCGGCAGTTGTTCGTTGATTTTATATTTTATTCCTATCTTATTTTGAATATCGTGCTGTGTGCTTAATACAACCAGGCAGTTATTATTTTATATTATATTTTATTCCTATCTTATTTTGAATAACGTGCGGAGTGGTTAATAAAACCCGGCAGTTATATTTGATTTTATATTTTATTCCTTACCTATTTTGAATAACGAGCTGAGTCTTTAATACAACCAGGCAGTTATTCTTGATTTCATATTTTATTTCAATCTTATTTTGAATAATGTGATGAGTGTTTAATACAACCAGGCAGTTATTCTCGATTTTACTTCAATTTTGTTTTGTATAAAGTGCTGAGTGTTTAATACAACTAGGCAGTTATTCTTGATTTTATATTTTATTCCTATCTTATTTTGAATAACGTGCTGAGTGTTTAATACAACCAGGCAGTTATTCTTGATTTTATATTTTATTCCTTACCTATTTTGAATAACGTGCTGAGTGTTTAATACAACCAGGCAGTTATTCTTGATTTCATATTTTATTTCAATCTTATTTTGAATAGCATGCTAAGTGTTTAATACAACCAGGCAGTTATTCTTGATTTCATATTTTATTTCATTCTTAATTTTCGAATAAAGTGCTGAGTGTTTCATACAACCAGGCAGTTATTCTTGATTTTACTTCAATTTCGTTTTGAATAACGTGCTGAGTGTTTAATACAACCAGGCAGTTATTCTTGATTTTTTATTATATTCCTATTATAATTTGAATAACGTGTTGGGGGCTTAATACAACCAGGAAGTTATTCTTGATTTTATATTTTATTCCTACCTCATTATGAATAACGTGCGGAGTGCTTAATAATACCCGGCAGTTGTTCGTTGATTTTATATTTTATTTCATTCTTATTTGTGAATAGCGTGCTAAGTGCTTAATACAACCAGGCAGTTATTCTTGATTTTATATTTTATTCCTATCTTATTTTGAATATCGTGCTGTGTGCTTAATACAACCAGGCAGTTATTATTTTATATTATATTTTAATCCAATCCTATTTTGAAAAACGTGCGGAGTGGTTAATAAAACACGGCAGTTATATTTGATTTTACTTCAATTTTTTTTTGAATAAAGTGCTGAGTGTTTAATACAACCAGGCAGTTATTCTTGATTTCATATTTTATTTCAATCTTATTTTGAATAACGTGATGAGCGTTTAATACAACCAGGCAGTTACTCTTGATTTTAATTCAATTTTGTTTTGTATAAAGTGCTGAGTGTTTAATACAACCACGCAGTTATTCTTGATTTTATATTTTATTCCTATCTTATTTTGAATAACGTGCTGAGTGTTTAATACAACCAGGCAGTTATTCTTGATTTTATATTTTATTCCTTACCTATTTTGAATAACGTGCTGAGTGTTTAATACAACCAGGCAGTTATTCTTGATTTTTTATTATATTCCTGTAATATTTTGAATAACGTGTTGGGGGCTTAATACAACCATGAAGTTATTCTTGATTTCATATTTTATTCCTACCTCATTATGAATAACGTGCGGAGTGTTTAATGCAACCCGGCAGTTGTTCGTTGATTTTATATTTTATTTCATTCTTATTTGTGAATAGCGTGCTAAGTGCTTAATACAACCTGGCAGTTATTCTTGATTTTATATTTTATTCCTATCTTATTTTGAATATCGTGCTGTGTGCTTAATACAACCAGGCAGTTATAATTTTATATTATATTTTATTCCAATCCTATTTTGAAAAACGTGCTCAGTGTTTAATACAACCCGGCAGTTGTTCGTTGATTTTATATTTTATTTCATTCTTATTTGTGAATAGCGTGCTAAGTGCTTAATACAACCAGGCAGTTATTCTTGATTTTATATTTCATTCCTATCTTATTTTGTATATCGTGCTGTGTGCTTAATACAACCAGGCAGTTATTATTTTATATTATATTTTATTCCAATCCTATTTTGAAAAACGTGCTCAGTGTTTAATACAACCCGGCAGTTGTTCGTTGATTTTATATTTTATTTCAATCTTATTTGTGAATAGCGTGCGAAGTGCTTAATACAACCAGGCCGTTATTCTTGATATTATTTTTGATTACTATCTCATTTTGAATATCGTGCTGTGTGCTTAATACAACCAGGCAGTTATTATTTTATATTATATTTTATTCCAATCCTATTTTGAAAAACGTGCTCAGTGTTTAATACAACCCGGCAGTTGTTCGTTGATTTTATATTTTATTTCATTCTTATTTGTGAATAGCGTGCTAAGTGCTTAATACAACCAGGCAGTTATTCTTGATTTTATATTTTATTCCTATCTTATTTTGAATATCGTGCTGTGTGCTTAATACAACCAGGCAGTTATTATTTTATATTATATTTTATTCCTATCTTATTTTGAATAACGGGCGGAGTGGTTAATAAAACCCGGCAGTTATATTTGATTTTACTTCAATTTTGTTTTGAATAAAGTGCTGAGTGTTTAATACAACCAGGCAGTTATTCTTGATTTCATATTTTATTTCAATCTTATTTTGAATAACGTGCTGAGTGTTTAATACAACCAGGCAGTTATTCTTGATTTTATATTTTATTCCTATCTTATTTTGAATAACGTGCTCAGTGTTTAATACAACCAGGCAGTTATTATTTTATATTATATTTTATTCCT
The DNA here is from genome assembly GCA_030998225.1 of Diplolepis rosae. Taxonomy (NCBI): domain Eukaryota; kingdom Metazoa; phylum Arthropoda; class Insecta; order Hymenoptera; family Diplolepididae; genus Diplolepis; species Diplolepis rosae. The sequence continues at coordinate 1,324,246 of JAPYXD010000710.1, forward strand.
ATCTTATTTTGAATAACGTGCGGAGTGGTTAATAAAACCCGGCAGTTATATTTGATTTTACTTCAATTTTGTTTTGAATAAAGTGCTGAGTGTTTAATACAACCAGGCAGTTATTCTTGATTTTACTTCAATTTTGTTTTGAATAACGTGCTGAGTGTTTAATACAACCAGGCAGTTATTCTTGATTTTATATTTTATTCCTATCTTATTTTGAATATCGTGCTGTGTGCTTAATACAACAAGGCAGTTATTCTTGATTTTATATTTTATTCCTATCCTATTTTGAATAACGTGCTAAGTGTTTAATACAACCCGGCAGTTGTTCGTTGATTTTATATTTTATTTCATTCTTATTTGTGAATAGCGTGCTCAGTGCTTGATACAACAAGGCAGTTATTCTTGATTTTATATTTTATTCCTATCTTATTTTGAATAACGTGCTGATTGTTTAATACAACCAGGCAGTTATTCTTGATTTCATATTTTATTCCTACCTCATTATGAATAACGGGCGGAGTGTTTAATACAACCCGGCATTTGTTCGTTGATTTTATATTTTATTCCTATCTTATTTTGAATATCGTGCTGTGTGCTTAATACAACCAGGCAGTTATTATTTTATATTATATTTTATTCCTATCTTATTTTGAATAACGTGCGGAGTGGTTAATAAAACCCGGCAGTTATATTTGATTTTATTTTTTATTCCTTACCTATTTTGAATAACGAGCTGAGTCTTTAATACAACCAGGCAGTTATTCTTGATTTTATATTTTATTTCATTCTTATTTTGAATAACGTGATGAGTGTTTAATAAAACCAGTCAGTTATAATTTATTTAAATTAAATTTTGATTATTATAAAGTGCTGAGTATTTAATACAACTAGTCAGTTATTCTTGATTTTATATTTTATTCCTATCTTATTTTGAATAACGTGCTGAGTGTTTAATACAACCAGGCAGTTATTCTTGATTTTATATTTTATTCCTTACCTATTTTGAATAACGTGCTGAGTGTTTAATACAACCAGGCAGTTATTCTTGATTTCATATTTTATTTCAATCTTATTTTGAATAGCGTGCTAAGTGTTTAATACAACCAGGCAGTTATTCTTGATTTCATATTTTATTTCAATCTTATTTTGAATAACGTGATTAGTGTTTAATACAAAGAGGCAGTTATTCTTGATTTTATATTTTATTCCTTACCTATTTTGAATAACGTGCTGAGTGTTTAATACAACCAGGCAGTTATTCTTGATTTTACTTCAATTTTGTTTTGAATAACGTGATGAGTGTTTAATACAACCAGTCAGTTATTCTTGATTTTATATTTTATTCCTATCCTATTTTGAATAGCGTGCTAAGTGTTTAATACAACCCGGCAGTTGTTCGTTGATTTTATATTTTATTTCATTCTTATTTGTGAATAGCGTGCTCAGTGCTTGATACAACAAGGCAGTTATTCTTGATTTTATATTTTATTCCTATCTTATTTTGAATAACGTGCTGATTGTTTAATACAACCAGGCAGTTATTCTTGATTTCATATTTTATTCCTACCTCATTATGAATAACGGGCGGAGTGTTTAATACAACCCGGCGGTTGTTCGTTGATTTTATATTTTATTTCATTCTTATTTTGAATATCGTGCTGTGTGCTTGATACAACCAGGCAGTTATTCTTGATTTCATATTTTATTTCATTCTTATTTTGAATAACGTGATGAGTGTTTAATACAACCAGGCAGTTATTCTTGATTTTACTTCAATTTTGTTTTGTATAAAGTGCTGAGTGTTTAATACAACTAGGCAGTTATTCTTGATTTTATATTTTATTCCTATCTTATTTTGAATAACGTGCTGAGTGTTTAATACAACCAGGCAGTTATTATTTTATATTATATTTTATTCCTATCTTATTTTGAATAACGTGCGGAGTGGTTAATAAAACCCGGCAGTTATATTTGATTTTACTTCAATTTTGTTTTGAATAAAGTGCTGAGTGTTTAATACAACCAGGCAGTTATGCTTGATTCTATATTTTATTCCAATCTTATTTTGAATAACGTGATGAGTGTTTAATACAACCAGGCAGTTATTCTTGATTTTTACTTCAATTTTGTTTTGAATAAAGTGCTGAGTGTTTAATACAACCAGGCAGTTATTCTTGATTTTATATTTCATTCCTATCTTATTTTGTATATCGTGCTGTGTGCTTAATACAACCAGGCAGTTATTATTTTATATTATATTTTATTCCTATCTTATTTTGAATAACGTGCGGAGTGGTTAATAAAACCCGGCAGTTATATTTGATTTTACTTCAATTTTGTTTTGAATAAAGTGCTGAGTGTTTAATACAACCAGGCAGTTATGCTTGATTCTATATTTTATTCCAATCTTATTTTGAATAACGTGATGAGTGTTTAATACAACCAGGCAGTTATTCTTGATTTTACTTATATATTGTTTTGTATACCGTGGTGAGTGTTAAATACAACTAGGCATTTATTCTTTATTTTATATTTTATTCCTATCTTATTTTGAATATCGTGCTGTGTGCTTAATACAACCAGGCAGTTATTCTTGATTTTATATTTTATTCCTTACCTATTTTGAATAACGTGCTGAGTGTTTAATACAACCAGGCAGTTATTATTTTATATTATATTTTATTCCATTCCTATTTTGAAAAACGTGCTCAGTGTTTAATACAACCCGGCAGTTGTTCGTTGATTTTATATTTTATTTCATTCTTATTTGTGAATAGCGTGCTAAGTGCTTAATACAACCAGGCAGTTATTCTTGATTTTATATTTCATTCCTATCTTATTTTGTATATCGTGCTGTGTGCTTAATACAACCAGGCAGTTATTATTTTATATTATATTTTATTCCTATCTTATTTTGAATAACGTGCGGAGTGGTTAATAAAACCCGGCAGTTATATTTGATTTTACTTCAATTTTGTTTTGAATAAAGTGCTGAGTGTTTAATACAACCAGGCAGTTATGCTTGATTCTATATTTTATTCCAATCTTATTTTGAATAAAGTGATGAGTGTTTAATGCAACCAGGCAGTTATTCTTGATTTCACATCTTATTTCAATCTTATTTTGAATAACGTGATGAGTCTTTAATACAACCAGGCAGTTATTATTTTATATTATATTTTATTCCAATCCCATTTTGAATAACGTGATGAGTGTTTAATACAACCAGGCAGTTATTCTTGATTTTACTTCAATTTTGTTTTGAATAACGTGATGAGTGTTTAATACAACCAGGCAGTTATTCTTGATTTTTATTTCAATTTTGTTTTGAATAACGTGATGAGTGTTTAATACAACCAGGCAGTTATTCTTGATTTTTTATTATATTCCTATTATATTTTGAATAACGTGTTGGGGGCTTAATACAACCAGGAAGTTATTCTTGATTTCACATCTTATTTCAATCTTATTTTGAATAACGTGATGAGTCTTTAATACAACCAGGCAGTTATTATTTTATATTATATTTTATTCCAATCCCATTTTGAATAACGTGATGAGTGTTTAATACAACCAGGCAGTTATTCTTGATTTTACTTCAGTTTTGTTTTGTATAAAGTGCTGAGTGTTTAATACAACTAGGCAGTTATTCTTGATTTTATATTTTATTCCTATCTTATTTTGAATAACGTGCTGAGTGTTTAATACAGCCAGGCAGTTATTCTTGATTTTATATTTTATTCCTTACCTATTTTGAATAACGTGCTGAGTGTTTAATACAACCATGCAGTTATTCTTGATTTTTTATTATATTCCAATTATATTTTGAATAACGTGTTGGGGGCTTAATACAACCAGGAAGTTATTCTTGATTTTATATTTTATTCCTACCTCATTATGAATAACGTGCGGAGTGCTTAATAATACCCGGCAGTTGTTCGTTGATTTTATATTTTATTTCATTCTTATTTGTGAATAGCGTGCTAAGTGCTTAATACAACCAGGCAGTTTTTCTTGATTTTATATTTTATTCTTATCTTATTTTGAATATCGTGCTGTGTGCTTAATACAACCAGGCAGTTATTATTTTATATTATATTTTATTCCAATCCTATTTTGAAAAACGTGCTCAGTGTTTAATACAACCCGGCAGTTGTTCGTTGATTTTATATTTTATTTCATTCTTATTTGTGAATAGCGTGCTAAGTGCTTAATACAACCAGGCAGTTATTCTTGATTTTATATTTTATTCCTATCTTATTTTGAATATCGTGCTGTGTGCTTAATACAACCAGGCAGTTATTATTTTATATTATATTTTATTCCTATCTTATTTTGAATAACGGGCGGAGTGGTTAATAAAACCCGGCAGTTATATTTGATTTTACTTCAATTTTGTTTTGAATAAAGTGCTGAGTGTTTAATACAACCAGGCAGTTATTCTTCGATTTTATGTTGTATTTCAATCTTATTTTGAATAACGTGATGAGTGTTTAATACAACCAGGCAGTTATTCTAGATTTTATATTTTAATCCAATCCTATTTTGAAAAACGTGCTCAGTGTTTAATACAACCCGGCAGTTATTATTTTATATTATATTTTATTCCTATCTTATTTTGAATAACGTGCGGAGTGGTTAATAAAACCCGGCAGTTTTATTTGATTTTACTTCAATTTTGTTTTGAATAAAGTGCTGAGTGTTTAATACAACCAGGCAGTTATTCTTGATTTTTACTTCAATTTTGTTTTGAATAACGTGCTGAGTATTTAATACAACCAGGCAGTTGTTCGTTGATTTTATATTTTATTCCTATCTTATTTTGTATATCGTGATGTGTGCTTAATACAACCAGGCAGTTATTCTTGATTTTATATTTTATTCCTATCCTATTTTGAATAGCGTGCTAAGTGTTTAATACAACCCGGCAGTTGTTCGTTGATTTTATATTTTATTTCATTCTTATTTGTGAATAGCGTGCTCAGTGCTTGATACAACAAGGCAGTTATTCTTGATTTTATATTTTATTCCTATCTTATTTTGAATAACGTGCTGATTGTTTAATACAACCAGGCAGTTATTCTTGATTTCATATTTTATTCCTACCTCATTATGAATAACGGGCGGAGTGTTTAATACAACCCGGCAGTTGTTCGTTGATTTTATATTTTATTCCTATCTTATTTTGAATATCGTGCTGTGTGCTTGATACAACCAGGCAGTTATTATTTTATATTATATTTTATTCCTATCTTATTTTGAATAACGTGCGGAGTGGTTAATAAAACCCGGCAGTTATATTTGATTTTATATTTTATTCCTTACCTATTTTAAATAACGAGCTGAGTCTTTAATACAACCAGGCAGTTATTCTTTATTTCATATTTTATTACAATCTTATTTTGAATAACGTGATGAGTGTTTAATACAACCAGGCAGTTATTCATGATTTTACTTCAATTTTGTTTTTTATAAAGTGATGAGTGATTAATACAACTAGGAAGTTATTCTTGATTTCATATTTTATTCCTACCTCATTATGAATAGCGTGCTAAGTGCTTAATACAACCAGGCAGTTATTCTTGATTTTATATTTTATTCCTTACCTATTTTGAATAACGTGCTGAGTGTTTAATACAACCAGTCAGTTATTCTTGATTTCATATTTTATTTCTATCTTATTTTGAATAGCGTGCTAAGTGTTTAATACAACCAGGCAGTTATTCTTGATTTCATATTTTATTTCAATCTTATTTTGAATAACGTGATTAGTGTTTAATACAAAGAGGCAGTTCTTCTTGATTTTATATTTTATTCCTTACCTATTTTGAATAACGTGCTGAGTGTTTAATACAACCAGGCAGTTATTCTTGATTTTACTTCAATTTTGTTTTGAATAACGTGCTGAGTGTTTAATACAACCAGTCAGTTATTCTTGATTTTATATTTTATTCCTATCCTATTTTGAATAACGTGCTAAGTGTTTAATACAACCCGGCAGTTGTTCGTTGATTTTATATTTTATTTCATTCTTATTTGTGAATAGCGTGCTCAGTGCTTGATACAACAAGGCAGTTATTCTTGATTTTATATTTTATTCCTATCTTATTTTGAATAACGTGCTGATTGTTTAATACAACCAGTCAGTTATTCTTGATTTTATATTTTATTCCTATCCTATTTTGAATAGCGTGCTAAGTGTTTAATACAACCAGGCAGTTATTCTTTATTTCATATTTTATTTCAATATTATTTTGAATAGCGTGCTAAGTGTTTAATACAACCAGGCAGTTATTCTTGATTTCATATTTTATTTCAATCTTATTTTGAATAACGTGATTAGTGTTTAATACAAAGAGGCAGTTATTCTTGATTTTATATTTTATTCCTTACCTATTTTGAATAACGTGCTGAGTGTTTAATACAACCAGGCAGTTATTCTTGATTTTACTTCAATTTTGTTTTGAATAACGTGATGAGTGTTTAATACAACCAGTCAGTTATTCTTGATTTTATATTTTATTCCTATCCTATTTTGAATAGCGTGCTAAGTGTTTAATACAACCCGGCAGTTGTTCGTTGATTTTATATTTTATTTCATTCTTATTTGTGAATAGCGTGCTAAGTGCTTAATACAACCAGGCAGTTATTCTTGATTTTATATTTCATTCCTATCTTATTTTGTATATCGTGCTGTGTGCTTAATACAACCAGGCAGTTATTATTTTATATTATATTTTATTCCTATCTTATTTTGAATAACGTGCGGAGTGGTTAATAAAACCCGGCAGTTATATTTGATTTTACTTCAATTTTGTTTTGAATAAAGTGCTGAGTGTTTAATACAACCAGGCAGTTATGCTTGATTCTATATTTTATTCCAATCTTATTTTGAATAACGTGATGAGTGTTTAATACAACCAGGCAGTTATTCTTGATTTTACTTCAATTTTGTTTTGTATAAAATGCTGAGTGTTTAATACAACCAGGCAGTTATTCTTGATTTTATATTTTATTCCTTACCTATTTTGAATAACGTGATGAGTGTTTAATACAACCAGGCAGTTATTCTTGATTTTATATTTTATTCCTTACCTATTTTGAATAACGTGATGAGTGTTTAATACAACCAGGCAGTTATTATTTTATATTATATTTTATTCCAATCCTATTGTGAAAAACGTGCTCAGTGTTTAATACAACCCGGCAGTTGTTCGTTGATTTTATATTTTATTTCATTCTTATTTGTGAATAGCGTGCTAAGTGCTTAATACAACCAGGCAGTTATTCTTGATTTTATATTTCATTCCTATCTTATTTTGTATATCGTGCTGTGTGCTTAATACAACCAGGCAGTTATTATTTTATATTATATTTTATTCCTATCTTATTTTGAATAACGTGCGGAGTGGTTAATAAAACCCGGCAGTTATATTTGATTTTACTTCAATTTTGTTTTGAATAAAGTGCTGAGTGTTTAATACAACCAGGCAGTTATGCTTGATTCTATATTTTATTCCAATCTTATTTTGAATAAAGTGATGAGTGTTTAATGCAACCAGGCAGTTATTCTTGATTTCACATCTTATTTCAATCTTATTTTGAATAACGTGATGAGTCTTTAATACAACCAGGCAGTTATTATTTTATATTATATTTTATTCCAATCCCATTTTGAATAACGTGATGAGTGTTTAATACAACCAGGCAGTTATTCTTGATTTTACTTCAATTTTGTTTTGAATAACGTGATGAGTGTTTAATACAACCAGGCAGTTATTCTTGATTTCACATCTTATTTCAATCTTATTTTGAATAACGTGATGAGTGTTTAATACAACCAGGCAGTTATTCTTGTTTTTTTATTATATTACAATTATATTTTGAATAACGTGTTGGGGGCTTAATACAACCAGGACGTTATTCTTGATTTCACATCTTATTTCAATCTTATTTTGAATAACGTGATGAGTCTTTAATACAACCAGGCAGTTATTATTTTATATTATATTTTATTCCTATCCAATTTTGAATAACGTGATGAGTGTTTAATACAACCAGGCAGTTATTCTTGATTTTACTTCAATTTTGTTTTGTATAAAGTGCTGAGTGTTTAATACAACTAGGCAGTTATTCTTGATTTTATATTTTATTCCTATCTTATTTTGAATAACGTGCTGAGTGTTTAATACAACCAGGCAGTTATTCTTGATTTTATATTTTATTCCTTACCTATTTTGAATAATGTGCTGAGTGTTTAATACAACCAGGCAGTTATTCTTGATTTTTTATTATATTCCTGTTATATTTTGAATAACGTGTTGGGGGCTTAATACAACCAGGATGTTATTCTTGATTTTATATTTTATTCCTACCTCATTATGAATAACGTGCGGAGTGCTTAATAATACCCGGCAGTTGTTCGTTGATTTTATATTTTATTTCATTCTTATTTGTGAATAGCGTGCTAAGTGCTTAATACAACCAGGCAGTTTTTCTTGATTTTATATTTTATTCTTAGCTTATTTTGAATATCGTGCTGTGTGCTTAATACAACCAGGCAGTTATTATTTTATATTATATTTTATTCCAATCCTATTTTGAAAAACGTGCTCAGTGTTTAATACAACCCGGCAGTTGTTCGTTGATTTTATATTTTATTTCATTCTTATTTGTGAATAGCGTGCTAAGTGCTTAATACAACCAGGCAGTTATTCTTGATTTTATATTTTATTCCTATCTTATTTTGAATATCGTGCTGTGTGCTTAATACAACCAGGCAGTTATTATTTTATATTATATTTTATTCCTATCTTATTTTGAATAACGGGCGGAGTGGTTAATAAAACCCGGCAGTTATATTTGATTTTACTTCAATTTTGTTCTGAATAAAGTGCTGAGTGTTTAATACAACCAGGCAGTTATTCTTGATTTCATATTTTATTTCAATCTTATTTTGAATAACGTGCTGAGTGTTTAATACAACCAGGCAGTTATTCTTGATTTTATATTTTATTCCTATCTTATTTTGAATAACGTGCCGAGTGTTTAATACAACCAGGCAGTTATTATTTTATATTATATTTTATTCCTATCTTATTTTGAATAACGTGCTGAGTGTTTAATAAAACCCGGCAGTTTTATTTGATTTTACTTCAATTTTGTTTTGAATAAAGTGCTCAGTGTTTAATACAACCAGTCAGAAATTCGTGATTTTAGTTAGATTTTGTTTTGAATAACGTGCTGAGTATTTAATACAACCAGGCAGTTGTTCGTTGATTTTATATTTTATTCCTATCTTATTTTGTATATCGTGCTGTGTGCTTGATACAACCAGGCAGTTATTCTTGATTTTATATTTTATTCCTATCCTATTTTGAATAACGTGCTAAGTGTTTAATACAACCCGGCAGTTGTTCGTTGATTTTATATTTTATTTCATTCTTATTTGTGAATAGCGTGCTCAGTGCTTGATACAACAAGGCAGTTATTCTTGATTTTATATTTTATTCCTATCTTATTTTGAATAACGTGCTGATTGTTTAATACAACCAGGCAGTTATTCTTGATTTCATATTTTATTCCTACCTCATTATGAATAACGGGCGGAGTGTTTAATACAACCCGGCAGTTGTTCGTTGATTTTATATTTTATTCCTATCTTATTTTGAATATCGTGCTGTGTGCATAATACAACCAGGCAGTTATTACTTTATATTATATTTTATTCCTATCTTATTTTGAATAACGTGCGGAGTGGTTAATAAAACCCGGCAGTTATATTTGATTTTATATTTTATTCCTTACCTATTTTAAATAACGAGCTGAGTCTTTAATACAACCAGGCAGTTATTCTTGATTTCATATTTTTATTTCAATCTTATTTTGAATAACGTGATGAGTGTTTAATACAACCAGGCAGTTATTCTTGATTTTACTTCAATTTTGTTTTTTATAAAGTGCTGAGTGTTTAATACAACTAGGCAGTTATTCTTGAGTTCATATTTTATTCCTATCTTATTTTGAATAACGTGCTGAGTTTTTAATAGATCCAGGCTGTTATTCTTGATTTTATATTTTATTCCTTACCTATTTTGAATAACGTGCTGAGTGTTTAATACAACCAGGCAGTTATTCTTGATTTCATATTTTATTTCAATCTTATTTTGAATAGCATGCTAAGTGTTTAATACAACCAGGCAGTGATTCTTGATTTAATATTATATTACAATCTTATTTTGAATAACGTGATTAGTGTTTAATACAAAGAGGCAGTTATTCTTGATTTTATATTTTATTCCTTACCTATTTTGAATAAAGTGCTGAGTGTTTAATACAACCAGGCAGTTATTCTTGATTTTACTTCAATTTTGTTTTGAATAACGTGCTGAGTGTTTAATACAACCAGTCAGTTATTCTTGATTTTATATTTTATTCCTATCCTATTTTGAATAGCGTGCTAAGTGTTTAATACAACCCGGCAGTTGTTCGTTGATTTTATATTTTATTTCATTCTTATTTGTGAATAGCGTGCTCAGTGCTTGATACAACAAGGCAGTTATTCTTGATTTTATATTTTATTCCTATCTTATTTTGAATAACGTGCTGATTGTTTAATACAACCAGGCAGTTATTCTTGATTTCATATTTTATTCCTACCTCATTATGAATAACGGGCGGAGTGTTTAATACAACCCGGCAGTTGTTCGTTGATTTTATATTTTATTCCTATCTTATTTTGTATATCGTGCTGTGTGCTTGATACAACCAGGCAGTTATTCTTGATTTCATATTTTATTTCAATCTTATTTTGAATAACGTGATGAGTGTTTAATACAACCAGGCAGTTATTCTTGATTTTACTTCAATTTTGTTTTGTATAAAGTGCTGAGTGTTTAATACAACTAGGCAGTTATTCTTGATTTTATATTTTATTCCTATCTTATTTTGAATAACGTGCTGAGTGTTTAATACAACCAGGCAGTTATTCTTGATTTTATATTTTATTCCTTACCTATTTTGAATAACGTGCTGAGTGTTTAATACAACCAGGCAGTTATTCTTGATTTTACTTCAATTTTGTTTTGAATAACGTGATGAGTGTTTAATACAACCAGGCAGTTATTCTTGATTTTATATTTTATTCCTATCCTATTTTGAATAGCGTGCTAAGTGTTTAATACAACCCGGCAGTTGTTCGTTGATTTTATATTTTATTTCATTCTTATTTGTGAATAGCGTGCTCAGTGCTTGATACAACAAGGCAGTTATGCTTGATTTTATATTTTATTCCTATCTTATTTTGAATAACGTGCTGATTGTTTAATACAACCAGGCAGTTATTCTTGATTTCATATTTTATTCCTACCTCATTATGAATAACGGGCGGAGTGTTTAATACAACCCGGCAGTTGTTCGTTGATTTTATATTTTATTCCTATCTTATTTTGAATATCGTGCTGTGTGCTTAATACAACCAGGCAGTTATTATTTTATATTATATTTTATTCCTATCTTATTTTGAATAACGTGCGGAGTGGTTAATAAAACCCGGCAGTTATATTTGATTTTATATTTTATTCCTTACCTATTTTGAATAACGAGCTGAGTCTTTAATACAACCAGGCAGTTATTCTTGATTTCATATTTTATTTCAATCTTATTTTTAATAACGTGATGAGTGTTTAATACAACCAGGCAGTTATTCTTGATTTTACTTCAATTTTGTTTTGTATAAAGTGCTGAGTGTTTAATACAACTAGGCAGTTATTCTTGATTTTATATTTTATTCCTATCTTATTTTGAATAACGTGCTGAGTGTTTAATACAACCAGGCAGTTATTCTTGATTTTATATTTTATTCCTTACCTATTTTGAATAACGTGCTGAGTGTTTAATACAACCAGGCAGTTATTCTTGATTTCATATTTTATTTCAATCTTATTTTGAATAGCGTGCTAAGTGTTTAATACAACCAGGCAGTTATTCTTGATTTCATATTTTATTTCAATCTTATTTTGAATAAAGTGCTGAGTGTTTAATACAACCAGGCAGTTATTCTTGATTTTACTTCAATTTTGTTTTGAATAACGTGCTGAGTGTTTAATACAACCAGGCAGTTATTCTTGATTTTTTATTATATTCCTATTATAATTTGAATAACGTGTTGGGGGCTTAATACAACCAGGAAGTTATTCTTGATTTTATATTTTATTCCTACCTCATTATGAATAACGTGCGGAGTGCTTAATACAACCCGGCAGTTGTTCGTTGATTTTATATTTTATTTCATTCTTATTTGTGAATAGCGTGCTAAGTGCTTAATACAACCAGGCAGTTATTCTTGATTTTATATTTTATTCCTATCTTATTTTGAATATCGTGCTGTGTGCTTAATACAACCAGGCAGTTATTATTTTATATAATATTTTATTCCAATCATATTTTGAAAAACGTGCTCAGTGGTTAATAAAACACGGCAGTTATATTTGATTTTACTTCAATTTTGTTTTGAATAAAGTGCTGAGTGTTTAATACAACCAGGCAGTTATTCTTGATTTCATATTTTATTTCAATCTTATTTTGAATAACGTGATGAGTGTTTAATACAACCAGGCAGTTACTCTTGATTTTACTTCAATTTTGTTTTGTATAAAGTGCTGAGTGTTTAATACAACCACGCAGTTATTCTTGATTTTATATTTTATTCCTATCTTATTTTGAATAACGTGCTGAGTGTTTAATACAACCAGGCAGTTATTCTTGATTTTATATTTTATTCCTTACCTATTTTGAATAACGTGCTGAGTGTTTAATACAACCAGGCAGTTATTCTTGATTTTTTATTATATTCCTGTAATATTTTGAATAACGTGTTGGGGGCTTAATACAACCACGAAGTTATTCTTGATTTCATATTTTATTCCTACCTCATTATGAATAACGTGCGGAGTGTTTAATACAACCCGGCAGTTGTTCGTTGATTTTATATTTTATTTCATTCTTATTTGTGAATAGCGTGCTAAGTGCTTAATACAACCTGGCAGTTATTCTTGATTTTATATTTTATTCCTATCTTATTTTGAATATCGTGCTGTGTGCTTAATACAACCAGGCAGTTATAATTTTATATTATATTTTATTCCAATCCTATTTTGAAAAACGTGCTCAGTGTTTAATACAACCCGGCAGTTGTTCGTTGATTTTATATTTTATTTCATTCTTATTTGTGAATAGCGTGCTAAGTGCTTAATACAACCAGGCAGTTATTCTTGATTTTATATTTCATTCCTATCTTATTTTGTATATCGTGCTGTGTGCTTAATACAACCAGGCAGTTATTATTTTATATTATATTTTATTTCAATCTTATTTTGAAAAACGTGCTCAGTGTTTAATACAACCCGGCAGTTTTTCTTTTATTTTATATTTTATTTCTTTCTTATTTGTGATTTGCGTGCTAAGTGCTTAATACAACCAGGCAGTTATTCTTGATTTTATATTTCATTCGTATCTTTTTTTGTATATCGTGCTGTGTGCTTAATACAACCAGGCAGTTATAATTTTATATTATATTTTATTCCAATCCTATTTTGAAAAACGTGCTCAGTGTTTAATACAACCCGGCAGTTGTTCGTTGATTTTATATTTTATTTCACTCTTATTTGTGAATAGCGTGCTAAGTGCTTAATACAACCAGGCAGTTATTCTTGATTTTATATTTCATTCCTATCTTATTTTGTATATCGTGCTGTGTGCTTAATACAACCAGGCAGTTATTATTTTATATTATATTTTATTCCTATCTTATTTTGAATAACGTGCGGAGTGGTTAATAAAACCCGGCAGTTATATTTGATTTTACTTCAATTTTGTTTTGAATAAAGTGCTGAGTGTTTAATACAACCAGGCAGTTATGCTTGATTCTATATTTTATTCCAATCTTTTTTTGAATAACGTGATGAGTGTTTAATACAACCAGGCAGTTATTCTTGATTTTACTTCAATTTTGTTTTGTATAAAGTGCTGAGTGTTTAATACAACTAGGCAGTTATTCTTTATTTTATATTTTATTCCTATCTTATTTTGAATAACGTGATGAGTGTTTAATACAACCAGGCAGTTATTCTTGATTTTATATTTTATTCCTTACCTATTTTGAATAACGTGCTGAGTGTTTAATACAACCAGGCAGTTATTATTTTATATTATATTTTATTCCAATCCTATTGTGAAAAACGTGCTCAGTGTTTAATACAACCCGGCAGTTGTTCGTTGATTTTATATTTTATTTCATTCTTATTTGTGAATAGCGTGCTAAGTGCTTAATACAACCAGGCAGTTATTCTTGATTTTATATTTCATTCCTATCTTATTTTGTATATCGTGCTGTGTGCTTAATACAACCAGGCAGTTATTATTTTATATTATATTTTATTCCTATCTTATTTTGAATAACGTGCGGAGTGGTTAATAAAACCCGGCAGTTATATTTGATTTTACTTCAATTTTGTTTTGAATAAAGTGCTGAGTGTTTAATACAACCAGGCAGTTATGCTTGATTCTATATTTTATTCCAATCTTATTTTGAATAAATTGATGAGTGTTTAATGCAACCAGGCAGTTATTCTTGATTTCACATCTTATTTCAATCTTATTTTGAATAACGTGATGAGTCTTTAATACAACCAGGCAGTTATTATTTTATATTATATTTTATTCCAATCCCATTTTGAATAACGTGATGAGTGTTTAATACAACCAGGCAGTTATTCTTGATTTTACTTCAATTTTGTTTTGAATAACGTGATGAGTGTTTAATACAACCAGGCAGTTATTCTTGATTTCACATCTTATTTCAATCTTATTTTGAATAACGTGATGAGTGTTTAATACAACCAGGCAGTTATTCTTGATTTTTTATTATATTCCTATTATATTTTGAATAACGTGTTGGGGGCTTAATACAACCAGGAAGTTATTCTTGATTTCACATCTTATTTCAATCTTATTTTGAATAACGTGATGAGTCTTTAATACAACCAGGCAGTTATTATTTTATATTATATTTTATTCCAATCCCATTTTGAATAACGTGATGAGTGTTTAATACAACCAGGCAGTTATTCTTGATTTTACTTCAATTTTGTTTTGTATAAAGTGCTGAGTGTTTAATACAACTAGGCAGTTATTCTTGATTTTATATTTTATTCCTATCTTATTTTGAATAACGTGCTGAGTGTTTAATACAACCAGGCAGTTATTCTTGATTTTATATTTTATTCCTTACCTATTTTGAATAACGTGCTGAGTGTTTAATACAACCATGCAGTTATTCTTGATTTTTTATTATATTCCAATTATATTTTGAATAACGTGTTGGGGGCTTAATACAACCAGGAAGTTATTCTTGATTTTATATTTTATTCCTACCTCATTATGAATAACGTGCGGAGTGCTTAATACAACCCGGCAGTTGTTCGTTGATTTTATATTTTATTTCATTCTTATTTGTGAATAGCGTGCTAAGTGCTTAATACAACCAGGCAGTTATTCTTGATTTTATATTTTATTCCTATCTTATTTTGAATATCGTGCTGTGTGCTTAATACAACCAGGCAGTTATAATTTTATATTATATTTTATTCCAATCCTATTTTGAAAAACGTGCTCAGTGTTTAATACAACCCGGCAGTTGTTCGTTGATTTTATATTTTATTTCATTCTTATTTGTGAATAGCGTGCTAATTGGTTAATACAACCAGGCAGTTATTCTTGATTTTATATTTTATTCCTATCTTATTTTGAATATCGTGCTGTGTGCTTAATACAGCCAGGCAGTTATTATTTTATATTATATTTTATTCCTATCTTATTTTGAATAACGGGCGGAGTGGTTAATAAAACCCGGCAGTTATATTTGATTTTACTTCAATTTTGTTTTGAATAAAGTGCTGAGTGTTTAATACAACCACGCAGTTATTCTTGATTTTATATTTTATTCCTATCTTATTTTGAATAACGTGCTGAGTGTTTAATACAACCAGGCAGTTATTCTTGATTTTATATTTTATTACATACCTATTTTGAAAAACGTGCTGAGTGTTTAATACAACCAGGCAGTTATTCTTGATTTCATATTTTATTTCAATCTTATTTTGAATAGCGTGCTAAGTGCTTCATACAACCAGGCAGTTATTCTTGATTTTATAATTTATTCCTATCTTATTTTGAATATCGTGCTGTGTGCTTAATACAACCAGGCAGTTATTATTTTATATTATATTTTATTCCTATCTTATTTTGAATAACGTGCGGAGTGGTTAATAAAACCCGGCAGTTATATTTGATTTTACTTCAATTTTGTTTTGAATAAAGTGCTGAGTGTTTAATACAACCAGGCAGTTATTCTTGATTTCATATTTTATTTCAATCTTATTTTGAATAACGTGATGAGTGTTTAATACAACCAGGCAGTTATTCTTGATTTTACTTCAATTTTGTTTTGTATAAAGTGCTGAGTGTTTAATACAACCAGGCAGTTATTCTTGATTTTATATTTTATTCCTTACCTATTTTGAATAACGTGCTGAGTGTTTAATACAACCATGCAGTTATTCTTGATTTTTTATTATATTCCTATTATATTTTGAATAACGTGTTGGGGGCTTAATACAACCAGGAAGTTATTCTTGATTTCATATTTTATTCCTACCTCATTATGAATAACGGGCGGAGTGCTTAATACAACCAGGCAGTTATAATTTTATATTATATTTTATTCCAATCCTATTTTGAAAAACGTGCTCAGTGTTTAATACAACCCGGCAGTTGTTCGTTGATTTTATATTTTATTTCATTCTTATTTGTGAATAGCGTGCTAATTGCTTAATACAACCAGGCAGTTATTCTTGATTTTATATTTTATTCCTATCTTATTTTGAATATCGTGCTGTGTGCTTAATACAACCAGGCAGTTATTATTTTATATTATATTTTATTCCTATCTTATTTTGAATAACGGGCGGAGTGGTTAATAAAACCCGGCAGTTATATTTGATTTTACTTCAATTTTGTTTTGAATAAAGTGCTGAGTGTTTAATACAACCAGGCAGTTATTCTTGATTTTATATTTTATTCCTATCTTATTTTGAATATCGTGCTGAGTGTTTAATACAAAAAGGCAGTTATTCTTGATTTTATATTTTATTCCTTACCTATTTTGTAAAACGTGCTGAGTGTTTAATACAACCAGGCAGTTATTCTTGATTTCATATTTTATTTCAATCTTATTTTGAATAGCGTGCTAAGTGCTTCATACAACCAGGCAGTTATTCTTGATTTTATATTTTATTCCTATCTTATTTTGAATATCGTGCTGTGTGCTTAATACAAGCAGGCAGTTATTATTTTATATTATATTTTATTCCTATCTTATTTTGAATAACGTGCGGAGTGGTTAATAAAACCCGGCAGTTATATTTGATTTTACTTCAATTTTGTTTTGAATAAAGTGCTGAGTGTTTAATACAACCAGGCAGTTATTCTTGATTTCATATTTTATTTCAATCTTATTTTGAATAACGTGATGAGTGTTTAATACAACCAGGCAGTTATTCTTGATTTTACTTCAATTTTGTTTTGAATAAAGTGCTGAGTGTTTAATACAACCAGGCAGTTATTCTTGATTTTATATTTTATTCCTTACCTATTTTGAATAACGTGCTGAGTGTTTAATACAACCAGGCAGTTATTCTTGTTTTTTTATTATATTCCTATTATATTTTGAATCACGTGTTGGGGGCTTAATACAACCAGGCTGTTATTCTTGATTTTTTATTATATTCCTACCTCATTATGAATAACGTGCGGAGTGCTTAATACAACCCGGCAGTTGTTCTTTGATTTTATATTTTATTTCATTCTTATTTGTGAATAGCGTGCTAAGTGCTTAATACAACCAGGCAGTTATTCTTGATTTTATATTTTATTCCTATCTTATTTTGAATATCGTGCTGTGTGCTTAATACAACCAGGCAGTTATAATTTTATATTATATTTTATTCCAATCCTATTTTGAAAAACGTGCTCAGTGTTTAATACAACCCGGCAGTTGTTCGTTGATTTTATATTTTATTTCATTCTTATTTGTGAATAGCGTGCTAAGTGCTTAATACAACCAGGCAGTTATTCTTGATTTTATATTTTATTCCTATCTTATTTTGAATATCGTGCTGTGTGCTTAATACAGCCAGGCAGTTATTATTTTATATTATATTTTATTCCTATCCAATTTTGAATAACGTGATGAGTGTTTAATACAACCAGGCAGTTATTCTTGAATGTACTTCGATTTTGTTTTGAATAGCGTGCTAAGTGTTTAATACAACCAGGCAGTTATTCTTGATTTCATATTTTATTTCAATCTTATTTTGAATAACGTGATGAGTGTTTAATACAACCAGGTAGTTACTCTTGATTTTGCTTCAATTTTGTTTTGTATAAAGTGCTGAGTGTTTAATACAACCACGCAGTTATTCTTGATTTTATATTTTATTCCTATCTTACTTTGAATAACGTGCTGAGTGTTTAAAACAACCAGGCAGTTATTCTTGATTTTATATTTTATTCCTTACCTATTTTGAATAACGTGCTGAGTGTTTAATACAACCAGGCAGTTATTCTTGATTTTTTATTATATTCCTGTAATATTTTGAGTAACGTGTTGGGGGCTTAATACAACCAGAAGTTATTCTTGATTTCATATTTTATTCCTACCTCTTTATGTATAACGTGCGGTGTGTTTACTACAACCCGTCAGTTGTTCGTTGTTTTTATTTTTTATTTCATTCTTCTTTGTGAATAGCGTGCTAAGTGCTTTATACAACCTTGCAGTTATTCTTGATTTTATATTTTATTCCTATCTTATTTTGAATATCGTGCTGTGTGCTTAATACAACCAGGCAGTTATTATTTTATATTATATTTTATTCCAATCCTATTTTGAACAACGTGCTCAGTGTTTAATACAACCCGGCTGTTGTTCGTTGATTTTATATTTTATTTCATTCTTATTTGTGAATAGCGTGCTAAGTGCTTAATACAACCAGGCAGTTATTCTAGATTTTATATTTTATTTCATTCTTATTTGTGAATAGCGTGCTAAGTGCTTAATACAACCAGGCAGTTATTATTTTATATTATATTTTATTCCTATCTTATTTTGAATAACGTGCGGAGTGGTTAATAAAACCCTGCAGTTATATTTGATTTTACTTCAATTTTGTTTTGAATAAAGTGCTGAGTGTTTAATACAACCAGGCACTTATTCTTGATTTTACTTCAATTTTGTTTTGAATAACGTGATGAGTGTTTAATACAACAAGGCAGTTATTCTTGATTTTATATTTTATTCCTATCTTATTTTGAATAACGTGCTGAGTGTTTAATACAACCAGGCTGTTATTCTTGATTTTATATTTTATTCCTATCCTATTTTGAATAGCGTGCTAAGTGTTTAATACAACCAGGCAGTTATTCTTGATTTTTTATTATATTCCAATTATATTTTGAATAACGTGTTGGGGGCTTAATACAACCAGGAAGTTATTCTTGATTTTATATTTTATTCCTACCTCATTATGAATAACGTGCGGAGTGCTTAATACAACCCGGCAGTTGTTCGTTGATTTTATATTTTATTTCATTCTTATTTGTGAATAGCGTGCTAAGTGCTTAATACAACCAGGCAGTTATTCTTGATTTTATATTTTATTCCTATCTTATTTTGAATATCGTGCTGTGTGCTTAATACAACCAGGCAGTTATAATTTTATATTATATTTTATTCCAATCCTATTTTGAAAAACGTGCTCAGTGTTTAATACAACCCGGCAGTTGTTCGTTGATTTTATATTTTATTTCATTCTTATTTGTGAATAGCGTGCTATGTGCTTAATACAACCAGGCAGTTATTCTTGATTTTATATTTTATTCCTATCTTATTTTGAATATCGTGCTGTGTGCTTAATACAACCAGGCAGTTATAATTTTATATTATATTTTATTCCAATCCTATTTTGAAAAACGTGCTCAGTGTTTAATACAACCCGGCAGTTGTTCGTTGATTTTATATTTTATTTCAGTCTTATTTGTGAATAGCGTGCTAAGTGCTTAATACAACCAGGCAGATATTATTGATTTTATATTTTATTTCATTCTTATTTGTGAATAGCGTTCTAAGTGCTTAATACAACCAGGCAGTTATTATTTTATATTATATTTTATTCCTATCTTATTTTGAATAACGTGCGGAGTGGTTAATAAAACCCGGCAGTTATATTTGATTTTACTTCAATTTTGTTTTGAATAAAGTGCTGAGTGTTTAATACAACCAGGCAGTTATTCTTGATTTTACTTCAATTTTGTTTTGTATAAAGTGCTGAGTGTTTAATACAACTAGGCAGTTATTCTTGATTTTATATTTTATTCCTATCTTATTTTGAATAACGTGCTGAGTGTTTAATACAACCAGGCAGTTATTCTTGATTTTATATTTTATTCCTTACCTATTTTGAATAACGTGCTGAGTGTTTAATACAACCATGCAGTTATTCTTGATTTTTTATTATATTACAATTATATTTTGAATAACGTGTTGGGGGCTTAATACAACCAGGAAGTTATTCTTGATTTTATATTTTATTCCTACCTCATTATGAATAACGTGCGGAGTGCTTAATACAACCCGGCAGTTGTTCGTTGATTTTATATTTTATTTCATTCTTATTTGTGAATAGCGTGCTAAGTGCTTAATACAACCAGGCAGTTATTCTTGATTTTATATTTTATTCCTATCTTATTTTGAATATCGTGCTGTGTGCTTAATACAACCAGGCAGTTATAATTTTATATTATATTTTATTCCAATCCTATTTTGAAAAACGTGCTCAGTGTTTAATACAACCCGGCAGTTGTTCGTTGATTTTATCTTATATTTCATTCTTATTTTGAATAGCGTGCTAAGTGCTTAATACAACCAGGCAGTTATTCTTGATTTTATATTTTATTCCTATCTTATTTTGAATATCGTGCTGTGTGCTTAATACAACCAGGCAGTTATTATTTTATATTATATTTTATTCCTATCTTATTTTGAATAACGTGCGGAGTGGTTAATAAAACCCGGCAGTTATATTTGATTTTACTTCAATTTTGTTTTGAATAAAGTGCTGAGTGTTTAATACAACCAGGCAGTTATTCTTGATTTCATATTTTATTTCAATCTTATTTTGAATAACGTGCTGAGTGTTTAATACAACCAGGCAGTTATTCTTGATTTTACTTCAATTTTTGTTTTGTATAAAGTGCTGAGTGTTTAATACAACCAGGCAGTTATTCTTGATTTTATATTTTATTCCTTACCTATTTTGAATAACGTGCTGAGTGTTTAATACAACCATGCAGTTATTCTTGATTTTTTATTATATTCCTATTATATTTTGAATAACGTGTTGGGGGCTTAATACAACCAGGAAGTTATTCTTGATTTTATATTTTATTCCTACCTCATTATGAATAACGTGCGGAGTGCTTAATACAACCCGGCAGTTGTTCTTTGATTTTATATTTTATTTCATTCTTATTTGTGAATAGCGTGCTAAGTGCTTAATACAACCAGGCAGTTATTCTTGATTTTATATTTTATTCCTATCTTATTTTGAATATCGTGCTGTGTGCTTAATACAACCAGGCAGTTATAATTTTATATTATATTTTATTCCAATCCTATTTTGAAAAACGTGCTCAGTGTTTAATACAACCCGGCAGTTGTTCGTTGATTTTATATTTTATTTCATTCTTATTTGTGAATAGCGTGCTAAGTGCTTAATACAACCAGGCAGTTATTCTTGATTTTATATTTTATTCCTATCTTATTTTGAATATCGTGCTGTGTGCTTAATACAGCCAGGCAGTTATTATTTTATATTATATTTTATTCCTATCCAATTTTGAATAACGTGATGAGTGTTTAATACAACCAGGCAGTTATTCTTGATTTTATATTTTATTCCTATCTTATTTTGAATAACGTGCTGAGTGTTTAATACAACCAGGCAGTTATTCTTGATTTTATATTTTATTCCTTACCTATTTTGAATAACGTGCTGAGTGTTTAATACAACCAGGCATTTATTCTTGATTTTTTATTATATTCCTGTAATATTTTGAATAACGTGTTGGGGGCTTAATACAACCAGGAAATTATTCTTGATTTCATATTTTATTCCTACCTCATTATGAATAACGTGCGGAGTGTTTAATACAACCCGGCAGTTGTTCGTTGATTTTATATTTTATTTCATTCTTATTTGTGAATAGCGTGCTAAGTGCTTAATACAACCTGGCAGTTATTCTTGATTTTATATTTTATTCCTATCTTATTTTGAATATCGTGCTGTGTGCTTAATACAACCAGGCAGTTATTATTTTATATTATATTTTATTCCAATCCTATTTTGAAAAACGTGCTCAGTGTTTAATAAAACCCGGCAGTTGTTCGTTGATTTTATATTTTATTTCACTCTTATTTGTGAATAGCTTGCTAAGTGCTTAATACAACCAGGCAGTTGTTAGTTGATTTTATATTTTATTTCATTCTTATTTGTGAATAGCGTTCTAAGTGCTTAATACAACCAGGCAGTTATTATTTTATATTATATTTTATTCCTATCTTATTTTGAATAACGTGCGGAGTGGTTAATAAAACCCGGCAGTTATATTTGATTTAACTTCAATTTTGTTTTGAATAAAGTGCTGAGTGTTTAATACAACCAGGCAGTTATTCTTGATTTTACTTCAATTTTGTTTTGTATAAAGTGCTGAGTGTTTAATACAACTAGGCAGTTATTCTTGATTTTATATTTTATTCCTATCTTATTTTGAATAAAGTGCTGAGTGTTTAATACAACCAGGCAGTTATTCTTGATTTTATATTTTATTCCTTACCTATTTTGAATAACGTGCTGAGTGTTTAATACAACCAGGCAGTTATTCTTGATTTTTTATTATATTCCAATTATGTTTTGAATAACGTGTTGGGGGCTTAATACAACCAGGAAGTTATTCTTGATTTTATATTTTATTCCTACCTCATTATGAATAACGTGCGGAGTGCTTAATACAACCCGGCAGTTGTTCGTTGATTTTATATTTTATTTCATTCTTATTTGTGAATAGCGTGCTAAGTGCTTAATACAACCAGGCAGTTATTCTTGATTTTATATTTTATTCCTATCTTATTTTGAATATCGTGCTGTGTGCTTAATACAACCAGGCAGTTATAATTTTATATTATATTTTATTCCAATCCTATTTTGAAAAACGTGCTCAGTGTTTAATACAACCCGGCAGTTGTTCGTTGATTTTATATTTTCTTTCATTCTTATTTGTGAATAGCGTGCTAAGTGCTTAATACAACCAGGCAGTTATTCTTGATTTTATATTTTATTTCATTCTTATTTGTGAATAGCGTGCTAAGTGCTTAATACAACCAGGCAGTTATTCTTGATTTTATATTTTATTCCTATCTTATTTTGAATATCGTGCTGTGTGCTTAATACAACCAGGCAGTTATAATTTTATATTATATTTTATTCCAATCCTATTTTGAAAAACGTGCTCAGTGTTTAATACAACCCGGCAGTTGTTCGTTGATTTTATATTTTATTTCATTCTTATTTGTGAATAGCGTGCTAAGTGCTTAATACAACCAGGCAGTTATTCTTGATTTTATATTTTATTCCTATCTTATTTTGAATATCGTGCTGTGTGCTTAATACAGCCAGGCAGTTATTATTTTATATTATATTTTATTCCTATCTTATTTTGAATAACGGGCGGAGTGGTTAATAAAACCCGGCAGTTATATTTGATTTTACTTCAATTTTGTTTTGAATAAAGTGCTGAGTGTTTAATACAACCAGGCAGTTATTCTTGATTTTATATTTTATTCCTATCTTATTTTGAATAACGTGCTGAGTGTTTAATACAACCAGGCAGTTATTCTTGATTTTATATTTTATTCCTTACCTATTTTGAATAACGTGCTGAGTGTTTAATACAACCAGGCAGTTATTCTTGATTTCATATTTTATTTCAATCTTATTTTGAATATCGTGCTGTGTGCTTAATACAACCAGGCAGTTATTCTTGATTTTATATTTTATTCCTATCTTATTTTGAATATCGTGCTGTGTGCTTAATACAACCAGGCAGTTATTATTTTATATTATATTTTATTCCTATCTTATTTTGAATAACGTGCGGAGTGGTTAATAAAACCCGGCAGTTATATTTGATTTTACTTCAATTTTGTTTTGAATAAAGTGCTGAGTGTTTAATACAACCAGGCAGTTATTCTTGATTTTACTTCAATTTTGTTTTGAATAACGTGCTGAGTGTTTAATACAACCAGGCAGTTATTATTTTATATTATATTTTATTCCTATCTTATTTTGAATAACGTGCGGAGTGGTTAATAAAACCCGGCAGTTATATTTGATTTTACTTCAATTTTGTTTTGAATAAAGTGCTGAGTGTTTAATACAACCAGGCAGTTATTCTTGATTTCATATTTTATTTCAATCTTATTTTGAATAACGTGATGAGTGTTTAATACAACCAGGCAGTTATTTTTGATTTTACTTCAATTTTGTTTTGTATAAAGTGCTGAGTGTTTAATACAACCAGGCAGTTATTCTTGATTTTATATTTTATTCCTTACCTATTTTGAATAACGTGCTGAGTGTTTAATACAACCAGGCAGTTATTCTTGATTTTTTATTATATTCCTATTATATTTTAAATAACGTGTTGGGGGCTTAATACAACCAGGAAGTTATTCTTTATTTCATATTTTATTCCTACCTCATTATGAATAACGTGCTCAGTGTTTAATACAACCCGGCAGTTGTTCGTTGATTTTATATTTTATTTCATTCTTATTTGTGAATAGCGTGCTAAGTGTTTAATACAACCAGGCAGTTATTCTTGATTTCATATTTTATTTCATTCTTATTTGTGAATAGCGTGCTAAGTGCTTAATACAACCAGGCAGTTATTCTTGATTTTATATTTTATTCCTATCTTATTTTGAATATCGTGCTGTGTGCTTAATACAACCAGGCAGTTATTATTTTATATTATATTTTATTCCTATCTTATTTTGAATAACGTGCGGAGTGGTTAATAAAACCCGGCAGTTATATTTGATTTTACTTCAATTTTGTTTTGAATAAAGTGCTGAGTGTTTAATACAACCAGGCAGTTATTCTTGATTTCATATTTTATTTCAATCTTATTTTGAATAACGTGATGAGTGTTTAATACAACCAGGCAGTTATTCTTGATTTTACTTCAATTTTGTTTTGTATAAAGTGCTGAGTGTTTAATACAACCAGGCAGTTATTCTTGATTTTATATTTTATTCCTTACCTATTTTGAATAACGTGCTGAGTGTTTAATACAACCAGGCAGTTATTCTTGATTTTTTATAATATTCCTATTATATTTTGAATAACGTGTTGGGGGCTTAATACAACCAGGAAGTTATTCTTGATTTAATATTTTATTCCTACCTCATTATGAATAACGTGCGGAGTGCTTAATACAACCAGGCAGTTATAATTTTATATTATATTTTATTCCAATCCTATTTTGAAAAACGTGCTCAGTGTTTAATACAACCCGGCAGTTGTTCGTTGATTTTATATTTTATTTCATTCTTATTTGTGAATAGCGTGCTAATTGCTTTATACAACCAGGGAGTTATTCTTGATTTTATATTTTATTCCTATCTTATTTTGAATATCGTGATGTGTGCTTAATACAACCAGGCAGTTATTATTTTATATTATATTTTATTCCTATCTTATTTTGAATAACGGGCGGAGTGGTTAATAAAACCCGGCAGTTATATTTGATTTTACTTCAATTTTGTTTTGAATAAAGTGCTGAGTGTTTAATACAACCAGGCAGTTATTCTTGATTTTATATTTTATTCCTATCCTATTTTGAATAACGTGCTAAGTGTTTAATACAACCCGGCAGTTGTTCTTGATTTTATATTTTATTCCTTACCTATTTTGAATAACGTGCTGAGTGTTTAATACAACCAGGCAGTTATTCTTGATTTCATATTTTATTTCAATCTTATTTTGAATAGCGTGCTAAGTGCTTCATACAACCAGGCAGTTATTCTTGATTTTATATTTTATTCCTATCTTATTTTGAATATCGTGCTGTGTGCTTAATACAACCAGGCAGTTATTATTTTATATTATATTTTATTCCTATCTTATTTTGAATAACGTGCGGAGTGGTTAATAAAACCCGGCAGTTATAGTTGATTTTACTTCAAATTTGTTTTGAAAAAACTGCAGAGAGTTTAATACAACCAGGCAGTTATTCTTGATTTCATATTTTATTTCAATCTTATTTTGAATAACGTGATGAGTGTTTAATACAACCAGGCAGTTATTCTTGATTTTACTTCAATTTTGTTTTGTATAAAGTGCTGAGTGTTTAATACAACCAGGCAGTTATTCTTGATTTTATATTTTATTCCTTACCTATTTTGAATAACGTGCTGAGTGTTTAATACAACCAGGCAGTTATTCTTGATTTTTTATTATATTCCTATTATATTTTGAATAACGTGTTGGGGGCTTAATACAACCAGGAAGTTATTCTTGATTTTATATTTTATTCCTACCTCATTATGAATAACGTGCGGAGTGCTTAATACAACCCGGCAGTGGTTCTTTGATTTTATATTTTATTTCATTCTTATTTGTGAATAGCGTGCTAAGTGCTTAATACAACCAGGCAGTTATTCTTGATTTTATATTTTATTCCTATCTTATTTTGAATATCGTGCTGTGTGCTTAATACAACCAGGCAGTTATAATTTTATATTATATTTTATTCCAATCCTATTTTGAAAAACGTGCTCAGTGTTTAATACAACCCGGCAGTTGTTCGTTGATTTTATATTTTATTTCATTCTTATTTGTGAATAGCGTGCTAAGTGCTTAATACAACCAGGCAGTTATTCTTGATTTTATATTTTATTCCTATCTTATTTTGAATATCGTGCTGTGTGCTTAATACAGCCAGGCAGTTATTATTTTATATTATATTTTATTCCTATACAATTTTGAATAACGTGATGAGTGTTTAATACAACCAGGCAGTTATTCTTGAATGTACTTCGATTTTGTTTTGAATAGCGTGCTAAGTGTTTAATACAACCAGGCAGTTATTCTTGATTTCATATTTTATTTCAATCTTATTTTGAATAACGTGATGAGTGTTTAATACAACAAGGTAGTTACTCTTGATTTTGCTTCAATTTTGTTTTGTATAAAGTGCTGAGTGTTTAATACAACCACGCAGTTATTCTTGATTTTATATTTTATTCCTATCTTACTTTGAATAACGGGCGGAGTGCTTAAAACAACCCGGCAGTTATTCTTTGTTTTATATTTTATTGGTTTGCTTTTTTGTATAACGTGCTGAGTGTTTAATACAACCACGCAGATATTATTGATTTTTTATTATATTCCTGTAATATTTTGAGTAACGTGTTGGGGGCTTAATACAACCAGAAGTTATTCTTGATTTCATATTTTATTCCTACCTCATTATGAATAACGTGCGGAGTGTTTAATACAACCCGGCAGTTGTTGGTTGATTTTATTTTTTTTTTGTTTCTTATTTGTGAATAGCGTTCTAAGAGAAGAATACAACCTGGCAGGGATTCTTGCTTGTATATTTTAGTCGTATCTTATTTTGAATATCGTGCTGTGTGCTTAATACAACCAGGCAGTTATAATTTCATATTATATTTTATTCCAATCCTATTTTGAAAAACGTGCTCAGTGTTTAATACAACCCGGCAGTTGTTCGTTGATTTTATATTTTCTTTCATTCTTATTTGTGAATAGCGTGCTAAGTGCTTAATACAACCAGGCAGTTATTCTTGATTTTATATTTTATTTCATTCTGATTTGTGAATAGCGTGCTAAGTGCTTAATACAACCAGGCAGTTATTATTTTATATTATATTTTATTCCTATCTTATTTTGAATAACGTGCGGAGTGGTTAATAAAACCCGGCAGTTATATTTGATTTTACTTCAATTTTGTTTTGAATAAAGTGCTGAGTGTTTAATACAACCAGGCAGTTATTCTTGATTTTACTTCAATTTTGTTTTGTATAAAGTGCTGAGTGTTTAATACAACTAGGCAGTTATTCTTGATTTTATATTTTATTCCTATCTTATTTTGAATAACATGCTGAGTGTTTAATACAACCAGGCAGTTATTCTTGATTTTATATTTTATTCCTTACCTATTTTGAATAACGTGCTGAGTGTTTAATACAACCATGCAGTTATTCTTGATTTTTTATTATATTCCAATTATATTTTGAATAACGTGTTGGGGGCTTAATACAACCAGGAAGTTATTCTTGATTTTATATTTTATTCCTACCTCATTATGAATAACGTGCGGAGTGCTTAATACAACCCGGCAGTTGTTCGTTGATTTTATATTTTTATTTCATTCTTATTTGTGAATAGCGTGCTAAGTGCTTAATACAACCAGGCAGTTATTCTTGATTTTATATTTTATTCCTATCTTATTTTGAATATCGTGCTGTGTGCTTAATACAACCAGGCAGTTATAATTTTATATTATATTTTATTCCAATCCTATTTTGAAAAACGTGCTCAGTGTTTAATACAACCCGGCAGTTGTTCGTTGATTTTATATTTTATTTCATTCTTATTTGTGAATAGCGTGCTATGTGCTTAATACAACCAGGCAGTTATTCTTGATTTTATATTTTATTCCTATCTTATTTTGAATATCGTGCTGTGTGCTTAATACAACCAGGCAGTTATAATTTTATATTATATTTTATTCCAATCCTATTTTGAAAAACGTGCTCAGTGTTTAATACAACCCGGCAGTTGTTCGTTGATTTTATATTTTATTTCATTCTTATTTGTGAATAGCGTGCTAAGTGCTTAATACAACCAGGCAGTTATTATTGATTTTATATTTTATTTCATACTTATTTGTGAATAGCGTGCTAAGTGCTTAATACAACCAGGCAGTTATTACTTTATATTATATTTTATTCCTATCTTATTTTGAATAACGTGCGGAGTGGTTAATAAAACCCGGCAGTTATATTTGATTTTACTTCAATTTTGTTTTGAATAAAGTGCTGAGTGTTTAATACAACCAGGCAGTTATTCTTGATTTTACTTCAATTTTGTTTTGTATAAAGTGCTGAGTGTTTAATACAACTAGGCAGTTATTCTTGATTTTATATTTTATTCCTATCTTATTTTGAATAACGTGCTGAGTGTTTAATACAACCAGGCAGTTATTCTTGATTTTATATTTTATTCCTTACCTATTTTGAATAACGTGCTGAGTGTTTAATACAACCATGCAGTTATTCTTGATTTTTTATTATATTCCAATTATATTTTGAATAACGTGTTGGGGGCTTAATACAACCAGGAAGTTATTCTTGATTTTATATTTTATTCCTACCTCATTATGAATAACGTGCGGAGTGCTTAATACAACCCGGCAGTTGTTCGTTGATTTTATATTTTATTTCATTCTTATTTGTGAATAGCGTGCTAAGTGCTTAATACAACCAGGCAGTTATTCTTGATTTTATATTTTATTCCTATCTTATTTTGAATATCGTGCTGTGTGCTTAATACAACCAGGCAGTTATAATTTTATATTATATTTTATTCCAATCCTATTTTGAAAAACGTGCTCAGTGTTTAATACAACCCGGCAGTTGTTCGTTGATTTTATATTTTATTTCATTCTTATTTTGAATATCGTGCTGTGTGCTTAATACAACCAGGCAGTTATTCTTGATTTTATATTTTATTCCTATCTTATTTTGAATATCGTGCTGTGTGCTTAATACAACCAGGCAGTTATTATTTTATATTATATTTTATTCCTATCTTATTTTGAATAACGTGCGGAGTGGTTAATAAAACCCGGCAGTTATATTTGATTTTACTTCAATTTTGTTTTGAATAAAGTGCTGAGTGTTTAATACAACCAGGCAGTTATTCTTGATTTCATATTTTATTTCAATCTTATTTTGAATAACGTGATGAGTGTTTAATACAACCAGGCAGTTATTCTTGATTTTACTTCAATTTTGTTTTGTATAAAGTGCTGAGTGTTTAATACAACCAGGCAGTTATTCTTGATTTTATATTTTATTCCTTACCTATTTTGAATAACGTGCTGAGTGTTTAATACAACCATGCAGTTATTCTTGATTTTTTATTATATTCCTATTATATTTTGAATAACGTGTTGGGGGCTTAATACAACCAGGAAGTTATTCTTGATTTTATATTTTATTCCTACCTCATTATGAATAACGTGCGGAGTGCTTAATACAACCCGGCAGTTGTTCTTTGATTTTATATTTTATTTCATTCTTATTTGTGAATAGCGTGCTAAGTGCTTAATACAACCAGGCAGTTATTCTTGATTTTATATTTTATTCCTATCTTATTTTGAATATCGTGCTGTGTGCTTAATACAACCAGGCAGTTATAATTTTATATTATATTTTATTCCAATCCTATTTTGAAAAACGTGCTCAGTGTTTAATACAACCCGGCAGTTGTTCGTTGATTTTATATTTTATTTCATTCTTATTTGTGAATAGCGTGCTAAGTGCTTAATACAACCAGGCAGTTATTCTTGATTTTATATTTTATTCCTATCTTATTTTGAATATCGTGCTGTGTGCTTAATACAGCCAGGCAGTTATTATTTTATATTATATTTTATTCCTATCCAATTTTGAATAACGTGATGAGTGTTTAATACAACCACGCAGTTATTCTTGATTTTATATTTTATTCCTATCTTATTTTGAATAACGTGCTGAGTGTTTAAAACAACCACGCAGTTATTCTTGATTTTATATTTTATTCCTATCTTATTTTGAATAACGTGCTGAGTGTTTAATACAACCATGTAGTTATTCTTGATTTTTTATTATATTCCTGTAATATTTTGAATAACGTGTTGGGGGCTTAATACAACCAGAAGTTATTCTTGATTTCATATTTTATTCCTACCTCATTATGAATAACGTGCGGAGTGTTTAATACAACCCGGCAGTTGTTCGTTGATTTTATATTTTATTTCATTCTTATTTGTGAATAGCGTGCTAAGTGCTTAATACAACCTTGCAGTTATTCTTGATTTTATATTTTATTCCTATCTTATTTTGAATATCGTGCTGTGTGCTTAATACAACCAGGCAGTTATAATTTCATATTATATTTTATTCCAATCCTATTTTGAAAAACGTGCTCAGTGTTTAATACAACCCGGCAGTTGTTCGTTGATTTTATATTTTATTTCACTCTTATTTGTGAATAGCTTGCTAAGTGCTTAATACAACCAGGCAGTTATTCTTGATTTTATATTTTATTTCATTCTTATTTGTGAATAGCGTGCTAAGTGCTTAATACAACCAGGCAGTTATTATTTTATATTATATTTTATTCCTATCTTATTTTGAATAACGTGCGGAGTGGTTAATAAAACCCGGCAGTTATATTTGATTTTACTTCAATTTTGTTTTGAATAAAGTGCTGAGTGTTTAATACAACCAGGCAGTTATTATTGATTTTACTTCAATTTTGTTTTGTATAAAGTGCTGAGTGTTTAATACAACTAGGCAGTTATTCTTGATTTTATATTTTATTCCTATCTTATTTTGAATAACGTGCTGAGTGTTTAATACAACCAGGCAGTTATTCTTGATTTTATATTTTATTCCTTACCTATTTTGAATAACGTGCTGAGTGTTTAATACAACCAGGCAGTTATTCTTGGTTTTCTATTATATTCCAATTATGTTTTGAATAACGTGTTGGGGGCTTAATACAACCAGGAAGTTATTCTTGATTTTATATTTTATTCCTACCTCATTATGAATAACGTGCGGAGTGCTTAATACAACCCGGCAGTTGTTCGTTGATTTTATATTTTATTTCATTCTTATTTGTGAATAGCGTGCTAAGTGCTTAATACAACCAGGCAGTTATTCTTGATTTTATATTTTATTCCTATCTTATTTTGAATATCGTGCTGTGTGCTTAATACAACCAGGCAGTTATAATTTTATATTATATTTTATTCCAATCCTATTTTGAAAAACGTGCTCAGTGTTTAATACAACCCGGCAGTTGTTCGTTGATTTTATATTTTATTTCATTCTTATTTGTGAATAGCGTGCTAAGTGCTTAATACAACCAGGCAGTTATTCTTGATTTTATATTTTATTTCATTCTTATTTGTGAATAGCGTGCTCAGTGCTTGATAGAACAAGGCAGTTATTCTTGATTTTATATTTTATTCCTATCTTATTTGTGAATAGCGTGCTAAGTGCTTAATACAACCAGGCAGTTATTATTTTATATTATATTTTATTCCAATCCTATTTTGAAAAACGTGCTCAGTGTTTAATACAACCCGGCAGTTGTTCGTTGATTTTATATTTTATTTCATTCTTATTTGTGAATAGCGTGCTAAGTGCTTAATACAACCAGGCAGTTATTCTTGATTTTATATTTTATTCCTATCTTATTTTGAATATCGTGCTGTGTGCTTAATACAACCAGTCAGTTATTATTTTATATTATATTTTATTCCTATCTTATTTTGAATAACGGGCGGAGTGGTTAATAAAACCCGGCAGTTATATTTGATTTTACTTCAATTTTGTTTTGAATAAAGTGCTGAGTGTTTAATACAACCAGGCAGTTATTCTTGATTTTATATTTTATTCCTATCTTATTTTGAATAACGTGCTGAGTGTTTAATACAACCAGGCAGTTATTCTTGATTTTATATTTTATTCCTTACCTATTTTGAATAACGTGCTGAGTGTTTAATACAACCAGGCAGTTATTCTTGATTTCATATTTTATTTCAATCTTATTTTGAATATCGTGCTAAGTGCTTAATACAACCAGGCAGTTATTCTTGATTTTATATTTTATTCCTATCTTATTTTGAATATCGTGCTGTGTGCTTAATACAACCAGGCAGTTATTATTTTATATTATATTTTATTCCTATCTTATTTTGAATAACGTGCGGAGTGGTTAATAAAACCCGGCAGTTATATTTGATTTTACTTCAATTTTGTTTTGAATAAAGTGCTGAGTGTTTAATACAACCAGGCAGTTATTCTTGATTTTACTTCAATTTTGTTTTGAATAACGTGCTGAGTGTTTAATACAACCAGGCAGTTATTATTTTATATTATATTTTATTCCTATCTTATTTTGAATAACGTGCGGAGTGGTTAATAAAACCCGGCAGTTATATTTGATTTTACTTCAATTTTGTTTTGAATAAAGTGCTGAGTGTTTAATACAACCAGGCAGTTATTCTTGATTTCATATTTTATTTCAATCTTATTTTGAATAACGTGATGAGTGTTTAATACAACCAGGCAGTTATTCTTGATTTTACTTCAATTTTGTTTTGTATAAAGTGCTGAGTGTTTAATACAACCAGGCAGTTATTCTTGATTTTATATTTTATTCCTTACCTATTTTGAATAACGTGCTGAGTGTTTAATACAACCATGCAGTTATTCTTGATTTTTTATTATATTCCAATTATATTTTGAATAACGTGTTGGGGGCTTAATACAACCAGTAATTTTTTCTTTATTTTATATTTTATTCCTACCTCATTATGAATAACGTGCGGAATGTTTAATACAACCCGGCAGTTGTTCGTTGATTTTATATTTTATTTCATTCTTATTTGTGAATAGCGTGCTAAGTGCTTAATACAACCAGGCAGTTATTCTTGATTTTATATTTTATTCCTATCTTATTTTGAATATCGTGCTGTGTGCTTAATACAGCCAGGCAGTTATTATTTTATATTATATTTTATTCCTATCTTATTTTGAATAACGGGCGGAGTGGTTAATAAAACCCGGCAGTTATATTTGATTTTACTTCAATTTTGTTTTGTATAAAGTGCTAAGTGTTTAATACAACCACGCAGTTATTCTTGATTTTATATTTTATTCCTATCTTATTTTGAATAACGTGCTGAGTGTTTAATACAACCAGGCAGTTATTCTTGATTTTATATTTTATTCCTTACCTATTTTGAATAACGTGCTGAGTGTTTAATACAACCAGGCAGTTATTCTTGATTTCATATTTTATTCCAATCTTATTTTGAATATCGTGCTGTGTGCTTAATACAACCAGGCAGTTATTATTTAATATTATATTTTATTCCTATCTTATTTTGAATATCGTGCTGTGTGCTTAATACAACCAGGCAGTTATTATTTTATATTATATTTTATTCCTATCTTATTTTGAATAACGTGCGGAGTGGTTAATAAAACCCGGCAGTTATATTTGATTTTACTTCAATTTTGTATTGAATAAAGTGCTGAGTGTTTAATACAACCAGGCAGTTATTCTTGATTTTACTTCAATTTTGTTTTGAATAACGTGCTGAGTGTTTAATACAACCAGGCAGTTATTATTTTATATTATATTTTATTCCTATCTTATTTTGAATAACGTGCGGAGTGGTTAATAAAACCCGGCAGTTATATTTGATTTTACTTCAATTTTGTTTTGAATAACGTGCTGAGTGTTTAATACAACCAGGCAATTATTCTTGATTTTATATTTTATTTCAATCTTATTTTGAATAACGTGATGAGTGTTTAATACAACCAGGCAGTTACTCTTGATTTTACTTCAATTTTGTTTTGTATAAAGTGCTGAGTGTTTAATACAACCAGGCAGTTATTCTTGATTTTATATTTTATTCCTTACCTATTTTGAATAACGTGCTGAGTGTTTAATACAACCAGGCAGTTATTCTTGATTTTTTATTATATTCCTATTATATTTTGAATAACGTGTTGGGGGCTTAATACAACCAGGAAGTTATTCTTGATTTTATATTTTATTCCTACCTCATTATGAATAACGTGCGGAGTGCTTAATACAACCCGGCAGTTGTTCGTTGATTTTATATTTTATTTCATTCTTATTTGTGAATAGCGTGCTAAGTGCTTAATACAACCAGGCAGTTATTCTTGATTTTATATTTTATTCCTATCTTATTTTGAATATCGTGCTGTGTGCTTAATACAACCAGGCAGTTATAATTTTATATTATATTTTATTCCAATCCTATTTTGAAAAACGTGCTCAGTGTTTAATACAACCCGGCAGTTGTTCGTTGATTTTATATTTTCTTTCATTCTTATTTGTGAATAGCGTGCTAAGTGCTTAATACAACCAGGCAGTTATTCTTGATTTTATATTTTATTTCATTCTTATTTGTGAATAGCGTGCTCAGTGCTTGATAGAACAAGGCAGTTATTCTTGATTTTATATTTTATTCCTATCTTATTTTGAATATCGTGCTGTGTGCTTAATACAACCAGGCAGTTATTATTTTATATTATATTTTATTCCTATCCAATTTTGAATAACGTGATGAGTGTTTAATACAACCAGGCAGGTATTCTTGAATGTACTTCGATTTTGTTTTGAATAGCGTGCTAAGTGTTTAATACAACCAGGCAGTTATTCTTGATTTCATGTTTTATTTCAATCTTATTTTGAATAACGTGATGAGTGTTTAATACAACCAGGCAGTTACTCTTGATTTTACTTCAATTTTGTTTTGTATAAAGTGCTGGGTGTTTAATACAACCAGGCAGTTATTCTTGATTTTATATTTTATTCCTATCTTATTTTGAATAACGTGCTGAGTGTTTAATACAACCAGGCAGTTATTCTTGATTTTATATTTTATTCCTTACCTATTTTGAATAACGTGCTGAGTGTTTAATACAACCAGGCAGTTATTCTTGATTTTTTATTATATTCCTGTTATATTTTGAATAACGTGTTGGGGGCTTAATACAACCAGAAGTTATTCTTGATTTCATATTTTATTCCTACCTCATTATGAATAACGTGCGGAGTGTTTAATACAACCCGGCAGTTGTTCGTTGATTTTATATTTTATTTCATTCTTATTTGTGAATAGCGTGCTAAGTGCTTAATACAACCTGGCAGTTATTCTTGATTTTATATTTTATTCCTATCTTATTTTGAATATCATGCTGTGTGCTTAATACAACCAGGCAGTTATTATTTTATATTATATTTTATTCCAATCCTATTTTGAAAAACGTGCTCAGTGTTTAATACAACCCGGCAGTTGTTCGTTGATTTTATATTTTCTTTCATTCTTATTTGTCAATAGCGTGCTAAGTGCTTAATACAACCAGGCAGTTATTCTTGATTTTATATTTTATTTCATTCTTATTTGTGAATAGCGTGCTAAGTGCTTAATACAACCAGGCAGTTATTATTTTATATTATATTTTATTCCTATCTTATTTTGAATAACGTGCGGAGTGGTTAATAAAACCCGGCAGTTATATTTGATTTTACTTCAATTTTGTTTTGAATAAAGTGCTGAGTGTTTAATACAACCAGGCAGTTATTCTTGATTTTACTTCAATTTTGTTTTGTATAAAGTGCTGAGTGTTTAATACAACTAGGCAGTTATTCTTGATTTTATATTTTATTCCTATCTTATTTTGAATAACGTGCTGAGTGTTTAATACAACCATGAAGTTATTCTTTATATAATATTTTATTCCTTACCTATTTTGAATA
The DNA here is from genome assembly GCA_030998225.1 of Diplolepis rosae. Lineage (NCBI taxonomy): Eukaryota > Metazoa > Arthropoda > Insecta > Hymenoptera > Diplolepididae > Diplolepis > Diplolepis rosae. The sequence continues at coordinate 1,361,085 of JAPYXD010000710.1, forward strand.
ACGTGCTGAGTGTTTAATACAACCATGCAGTTATTCTTGATTTTTTATTATATTCCAATTATATTTTGAATAACGTGTTGGGGGCTTAATACAACCAGGAAGTTATTCTTGATTTTATATTTTATTCCTACCTCATTATGAATAACGTGCGGAGTGCTTAATACAACCCGGCAGTTGTTCGTTGATTTTATATTTTATTTCATTCTTATTTGTGAATAGCGTGCTAAGTGCTTAATACAACCAGGCAGTTATTCTTGATTTTATATTTTATTCCTATCTTATTTTGAATATCGTGCTGTGTGCTTAATACAACCAGGCAGTTATAATTTTATATTATATTTTATTCCAATCCTATTTTGAAAAACGTGCTCAGTGTTTAATACAACCCGGCAGTTGTTCGTTGATTTTATATTTTATTTCATTCTTATTTGTGAATAGCGTGCTAAGTGCTTAATACAACCAGGCAGTTATTCTTGATTTTATATTTTATTCCTATCTTATTTTGAATATCGTGCTGTGTGCTTAATACAGCCAGGCAGTTATTATTTTATATTATATTTTATTCCTATCTTATTTTGAATAACGGGCGGAGTGGTTAATAAAACCCGGCAGTTATATTTGATTTTACTTCAATTTTGTTTTGAATAAAGTGCTGAGTGTTTAATACAACCAGGCAGTTATTCTTGATTTTATATTTTATTCCTATCTTATTTTGAATAACGTGCTGAGTGTTTAATACAACCAGGCAGTTATTCTTGATTTTATATTTTATTCCTTACCTATTTTGAATAACGTGCTGAGTGTTTAATACAACCAGGCAGTTATTCTTGATTTTATATTTTATTCCTATCTTATTTTGAATAGCGTGCTAAGTGCTTAATACAACCAGGCAGTTATTCTTCATTTTATATTTTATTCCTATCTTATTTTGAATATCGTGCTGTGTGCTTAATACAACCAGGCAGTTATTATTTTATATTATATTTTATTCCTATCTTATTTTGAATAACGTGCGGAGTGGTTAATAAAACCCGGCAGTTATATTTGATTTTACTTCAATTTTGTTTTGAATAAAGTGCTGAGTGTTTAATACAACCAGGCAGTTATTCTTGATTTTACTTCAATTTTGTTTTGAATAACGTGCTGAGTGTTTAATACAACCAGGCAGTTATTCTTGATTTTACTTCAATTTTGTTTTGAATAACGTGCTGAGTGTTTAATACAACCAGGCAGTTATTCTTGATTTCATATTTTATTTCAATCTTATTTTGAATAACGTGATGAGTGTTTAATACAACCAGGCAGTTATTCTTGATTTTACTTCAATTTTGTTTTGTATAAAGTGCTGAGTGTTTAATACGACTAGGCAGTTATTCTTTATTTTATATTTTATTCCTATCTTATTTTGAATAACGTGCTGAGTGTTTAATACAACCAGGCAGTTATTCTTGATTTCATATTTTATTTCAATCTTATTTTGAATAGCGTGCTAAGTGTTTAGTACAACCAGGCAGTTATTCTTGATTTCATATTTTATTTCAATCTTATTTTGAATAACGTGATGAGTGTTTAATACAACCAGGCAGTTATTCTTGATTTTACTTCAATTTTGTTTTGTATAATGTTCTGAGTGTTTAATACAACTAGGCAGTTATTCTTGATTTTATATTTTATTCCTATCTTATTTTGAATAACGTGCTGAGTGTTTAATACAACCAGGCAGTTATTCTTGATTTTATATTTTATTCCTTACCTATTTTGAATAACGTGCTGAGTGTTTAATACAACCATGCAGTTATTCTTGATTTTTTATTATATTCCTATTATAATTTGAATAACGTGTTGGGGGCTTAATACAACCAGGAAGTTATTCTTGATTTTATATTTTATTCCTACCTCATTATGAATAACGTGCGGAGTGCTTAATACAACCCGGCAGTTGTTCGTTGATTTTATATTTTATTTCATTCTTATTTGTGAATAGCGTGCTAAGCGCTTAATACAACCAGGCAGTTATTCTTGATTTTATATTTTATTCCTATCTTATTTTGAATATCGTGCTGTGTGCTTAATACAACCAGGCAGTTATTATTTTATATTATATTTTATTCCTATCTTATTTTGAATAACGTGCGGAGTGGTTAATAAAACCCGGCAGTTATATTTGATTTTACTTCAATTTTGTTTTGAATAAAGTGCTGAGTGTTTAATACAACCAGGCAGTTATTCTTGATTTTACTTCAATTTTGTTTTGAATAACGTGCTGAGTGTTTAATACAACCAGGCAGTTATTATTTTATATTATATTTTATTCCTATCTTATTTTGAATAACGTGCGGAGTGGTTAATAAAACCCGGCAGTTATATTTGATTTTACTTCAATTTTGTTTTGAATAACGTGCTGAGTGTTTAATACAACCAGGCAGTTATTCTTGATTTCATATTTTATTTCAATCTTATTTTGAATAACGTGATGAGTGTTTAATACAACCAGGCAGTTATTCTTGATTTTACTTCAATTTTGTTTTGTATAAAGTGCTGAGTGTTTAATACAACCAGGCAGTTATTCTTGATTTTATATTTTATTCCTTACCTATTTTGAATAACGTGCTGAGTGTTTAATACAACCAGGCAGTTATTCTTGATTTTTTATTATATTCCTATTATATTTTGAATAACGTGTTGGGGGCTTAATACAACCAGGAAGTTATTCTTGATTTTATATTTTATTCCTACCTCATTATGAATAACGTGCGGAGTGCTTAATACAACCCGGCAGTTGTTCGTTGATTTTATATTTTATTTCATTCTTATTTGTGAATAGCGTGCTAAGTGCTTAATACAACCAGGCAGTTATTCTTGATTTTATATTTTATTCCTATCTTATTTTGAATATCGTGCTGTGTGCTTAATACAACCAGGCAGTTATAATTTTATATTATATTTTATTCCAATCCTATTTTGAAAAACGTGCTCAGTGTTTAAAACAACCCGGCAGTTGTTCGTTGATTTTATATTTTCTTTCATTCTTATTTGTGAATAGCGTGCTAAGTGCTTAATACAACCAGGCAGTTATTCTTGATTTTATATTTTATTTCATTCTTATTTGTGAATAGCGTGCTCAGTGCTTGATAGAACAAGGCAGTTATTCTTGATTTTATATTTTATTCCTATCTTATTTTGAATATCGTGCTGTGTGCTTAATACAGCCAGGCAGTTATTATTTTATATTATATTTTATTCCTATACAATTTTGAATAACGTGATGAGTGTTTAATACAACCAGGCAGTTATTCTTGAATGTACTTCGATTTTGTTTTGAATAGCGTGCTAAGTGTTTAATACAACCAGGCAGTTATTCTTGATTTCATATTTTATTTCAATCTTATTTTGAATAACGTGATGAGTGTTTAATACAACCAGGCATTTACTCTTGATTTTACTTCAATTTTGTTTTGTATAAAGTGCTGAGTGTTTAATACAACCACGCAGTTATTCTTGATTTTATATTTTATTCCTATCTTATTTTGAATAACGTGCTGAGTGTTTAATACAACCAGGCAGTTATTCTTGATTTTATATTTTATTCCTTACCTATTTTGAATAACGTGCTGAGTGTTTAATACAACCAGGCAGTTATTCTTGATTTTTTATTATATTCCTGTAATATTTTGAATAACGTGTTGGGGGCTTAATACAACCAGGAAGTTATTCTTGATTTCATATTTTATTCCTACCTCATTATGAATAACGTGCGGAGTGTTTAATACAACCCGGCAGTTGTTCGTTGATTTTATATTTTATTTCATTCTTATTTGTGAATAGAGTGCTAAGTGCTTAATACAACCTGGCAGTTATTCTTGATTTTATATTTTATTCCTATCTTATTTTGAATATCCTGCTGTGTGCTTAATACAACCAGGCAGTTATAATTTTATTTTATATTTTATTCCTATCCTATTTTGAATAACGTGCTAAGTGTTTAATACAACCCGGCAGTTGTTCGTTGATTTTATATTTTATTTCATTCTTATTTGTGAATAGCGTGCTAAGTGCTTAATACAACCAGGCAGTTATTCTTGATTTTATATTTTATTTCATTCTTATTTGTGAATAGCGTGCTAAGTGCTTAATACAACCAGGCAGTTATTATTTTATATTATATTTTATTCCTATCTTATTTTGAATAACGTGCGGAGTGGTTAATAAAACCCGGCAGTTATATTTGATTTTACTTCAATTTTGTTTTGAATAAAGTGCTGAGTGTTTAATACAACCGGGCAGTTATTCTTGATTTTACTTCACTTTTGTTTTGTATAAAGTGCTGAGTGTTTAATACAACTAGGCAGTTATTCTTGATTTTATATTTTATTCCTATCTTATTTTGAATAACGTGCTGAGTGTTTAATACAACCATGCAGTTATTCTTGATTTTATATTTTACTCCATTCCTTTTTTGAATAAAGTGCTGAGTGTCTAATACAACCATGCAGTTATTCTTGATTTTTTATTATATTCCTATTATATTATGAATAACGTGTTGGGGGCTTAATACAACCAGGAAGTTATTCTTGATTTTATATTTTATTCCTACCTCATTATGAATAACGTGCGGAGTGCTTAATACAACCCGGCAGTTGTTCGTTGATTTTATATTTTATTTCATTCTTATTTGTGAATAGCGTGCTAAGTGCTTAATACAACCAGGCAGTTATTCTTGATTTTATATTTTATTCCTATCTTATTTTGAATATCGTGCTGTGTGCTTAATACAACCAGGCAGTTATAATTTTATATTATATTTTATTCCAATCCTATTTTGAAAAACGTGCTCAGTGTTTAATACAACCCGGCAGTTGTTCGTTGATTTTATATTTTATTTCATTCTTATTTGTGAATAGCGTGCTAAGTGCTTAATACAACCAGGCAGTTATTCTTGATTTTATATTTTATTCCTATCTTATTTTGAATATCGTGCTGTGTGCTTAATACAGCCAGGCAGTTATTATTTTATATTATATTTTATTCCTATCTTATTTTGAATAACGGGCGGAGTGGTTAATAAAACCCGGCAGTTATATTTGATTTTACTTCAATTTTGTTTTGAATAAAGTGCTGAGTGTTTAATACAACCAGGCAGTTATTCTTGATTTTATATTTTATTCCTATCTTATTTTGAATAACGTGCTGAGTGTTTAATACAACCAGGCAGTTATTCTTGATTTTATATTTTATTCCTTACCTATTTTGAATAACGTGCTGAGTGTTTAATACAACCAGGCAGTTATTCTTGATTTCATATTTTATTTCAATCTTATTTTGAATATCGTGCTGTGTGCTTAATACAACCAGGCAGTTATTCTTGATTTTATATTTTATTCCTATCTTATTTTGAATATCGTGCTGTGTGCTTAATACAACCAGGCAGTTATTATTTTATATTATATTTTATTCCTATCTTATTTTGAATAACGTGCGGAGTGGTTAATAAAACCCGGCAGTTATATTTGATTTTACTTCAATTTTGTTTTGAATAAAGTGCTGAGTGTTTAATACAACCAGGCAGTTATTCTTGATTTTACTTCAATTTTGTTTTGAATAACGTGCTGAGTGTTTAATACAACCAGGCAGTTATTCTTGATTTTACTTCAATTTTGTTTTGAATAACGTGCTGATTGTTTAATACAACCAGGCAGTTATTCTTGATTTCATATTTTATTTCAATCTTATTTTGAATAACGTGATGAGTGTTTAATACAACCAGGCAGTTATTCTTGATTTTACTACAATATGGTTTTGTATAAAGTGCTGAGTTTTTTATACAACCACGCAGTTATTCTTTATTTTATATTTTATTCCTATCTTATTTTGAATAACGTGCTGAGTGTTTAATACAACCAGGCAGTTATTCTTGATTTCATATTTTATTTCAATCTTATTTTGAATAGCGTGCTAAGTGTTTAATACAACCAGGCAGTTATTCTTGATTTCATATTTTATTTCAATCTTATTTTGAATAACGTGATGAGTGTTTAATACAACCAGGCAGTTATTCTTGATTTTACTTCAATTTTGTTTTGTATAATGTGGTGAGTGTTTAATACCACTAGGCAGTTATTCTTGATTTTATATTTTATTCCTATCTTATTTTGAATAACGTGCTGAGTGTTTAATACAACCAGGCAGTTATTCTTGATTTTATATTTTATTCCTTACCTATTTTGAATAACGTGCTGAGTGTTTAATACAACCATGCAGTTATTCTTGATTTTTTATTATATTCCTATTATAATTTGAATAACGTGTTGGGGGCTTAATACAACCAGGAAGTTATTCTTGATTTTATATTTTATTCCTACCTCATTATGAATAACGTGCGGAGTGCTTAATACAACCCGGCAGTTGTTCGTTGATTTTATATTTTATTTCATTCTTATTTGTGAATAGCGTGCTAAGCGCTTAATACAACCAGACAGTTATTCTTGATTTTATATTTTATTCCTATCCTATTTTGAATAGCGTGCTGTGTGCTTAATACAACCAGGCAGTTATTATTTTATATTATATTTTATTCCTATCTTATTTTGAATAACGTGCGGAGTGGTTAATAAAACCCGGCAGTTATATTTGATTTTACTTCAATTTTGTTTTGAATAAAGTGCTGAGTGTTTAATACAACCAGGCAGTTATTCTTGATTTTACTTCAATTTTGTTTTGAATAACGTGCTAAGTGTTTAATACAACCAGGCAGTTATTATTTTATATTATATTTTATTCCTATCTTATTTTGAATAACGTGCGGAGTGGTTAATAAAACCCGGCAGTTATATTTGATTTTACTTCAATTTTGTTTTGAATAACGTGCTGAGTGTTTAATACAACCAGGCAGTTATTCTTGATTTCATATTTTATTTCAATCTTATTTTGAATAACGTGATGAGTGTTTAATACAACCAGGCAGTTATTCTTGATTTTACTTCAATTTTGTTTTGTATAAAGTGCTGAGTGTTTAATACAACCAGGCAGTTATTCTTGATTTTATATTTTATTCCTTACCTATTTTGAATAACGTGCTGAGTGTTTAATACAACCAGGCAGTTATTCTTGATTTTTTATTATATTCCTATTATATTTTGAATAACGTGTTGGGGGCTTAATACAACCAGGAAGTTATTCTTGATTTTATATTTTATTCCTACCTCATTATGAATAACGTGCGGAGTGCTTAATACAACCCGGCAGTTGTTCGTTGATTTTATATTTTATTTCATTCTTATTTGTGAATAGCGTGCTAAGTGCTTAATACAACCAGGCAGTTATTCTTGATTTTATATTTTATTCCTATCTTATTTTGAATATCGTGCTGTGTGCTTAATACAACCAGGCAGTTATAATTTTATATTATATTTTATTCCAATCCTATTTTGAAAAACGTGCTCAGTGTTTAAAACAACCCGGCAGTTGTTCGTTGATTTTATATTTTCTTTCATTCTTATTTGTGAATAGCGTGCTAAGTGCTTAATACAACCAGGCAGTTATTCTTGATTTTATATTTTATTTCATTCTTATTTGTGAATAGCGTGCTCAGTGCTTGATAGAACAAGGCAGTTATTCTTGATTTTATATTTTATTCCTATCTTATTTTGAATATCGTGCTGTGTGCTTAATACAGCCAGGCAGTTATTATTTTATATTATATTTTATTCCTATCCAATTTTGAATAACGTGATGAGTGTTTAATACAACCAGGCAGTTATTCTTGAATGTACTTCGATTTTGTTTTGAATAGCGTGCTAAGTGTTTAATACAACCAGGCAGTTATTCTTGATTTCATATTTTATTTCATTCTTATTTTGAATAACGTGATGAGTGTTTAATACAACCAGGCAGTTACTCTTGATTTTACTTCAATTTTGTTTTGTATAAAGTGCTGAGTGTTTAATACAACCACGCAGTTATTCTTGATTTTATATTTTATTCCTATCTTATTTTGAATAACGTGCTGAGTGTTTAATACAACCAGGCAGTTATTCTTGATTTTATATTTTATTCCTTACCTATTTTGAATAACGTGCTGAGTGTTTAATACAACCAGGCAGTTATTCTTGATTTTTTATTATATTCCTATTATATTTTGAATAACGTGTTGGGGGCTTAATACAACCAGGAAGTTATTCTTGATTTCATATTTTATTCCTACCTCATTATGAATAACGTGCGGAGTGTTTAATACAACCCGGCAGTTGTTCGTTGATTTTATATTTTATTTCATTCTTATTTGTGAATAGCGTGCTAAGTGCTTAATACAACCTGGCAGTTATTCTTGATTTTATATTTTATTCCTATCTTATTTTGAATATCCTGCTGTGTGCTTAATACAACCAGGCAGTTATAATTTTATATTATATTTTATTCCAATCCTATTTTGAAAAACGTGCTAAGTGTTTAAAACAACCCGGCAGTTGTTCGTTGATTTTATATTTTCTTTCATTCTTATTTGTGAATAGCGTGCTAAGTGCTTAATACAACCAGGCAGTTATTCTTGATTTTATATTTTATTTCATTCTGATTTGTGAATAGCGTGCTCAGTGCTTAATACAACCAGGCAGTTATTATTTTATATTATATTTTATTCCTATCTTATTTTGAATAACGTGCGGAGTGGTTAATAAAACCCGGCAGTTATATTTGATTTTACTTCAATTTTGTTTTGAATAAAGTGCTGAGTGTTTAATACAACCAGGCAGTTATTCTTGATTTTACTTCAATTTTGTTTTGTATAAAGTGCTGAGTGTTTAATACAACTAGGCAGTTATTCTTGATTTTATATTTTATTCCTTACCTATTTTGAATAACGTGCTGAGTGTTTAATACAACCAGGCAGTTATTCTTGATTTTTTATTATATTCCTATTATATTTTGAATAACGTGTTGGGGGCTTAATACAACCAGGAAGTTATTCTTGATTTTATATTTTATTCCTACCTCATTATGAATAACGTGCGGAGTGCTTAATACAACCCGGCAGTTGTTCGTTGATTTTATATTTTATTTCATTCTTATTTGTGAATAGCGTGCTAAGTGCTTAATACAACCAGGCAGTTATTCTTGATTTTATATTTTATTCCTATCTTATTTTGAATATCGTGCTGTGTGCTTAATACAACCAGGCAGTTATAATTTTATATTATATTTTATTCCAATCCTATTTTGAAAAACGTGCTCAGTGTTTAATACAACCCGGCAGTTGTTCGTTGATTTTATATTTTATTTCATTCTTATTTGTGAATAGCGTGCTAAGTGCTTAATACAACCAGGCAGTTATTCTTGATTTTATATTTTATTCCTATCTTATTTTGAATATCGTGCTGTGTGCTTAATACAGCCAGGCAGTTATTATTTTATATTATATTTTATTCCTATCTTATTTTGAATAACGGGCGGAGTGGTTAATAAAACCCGGCAGTTATATTTGATTTTACTTCAATTTTGTTTTGAATAAAGTGCTGAGTGTTTAATACAACCAGGCAGTTATTCTTGATTTTATATTTTATTCCTATCTTATTTTGAATAACGTGCTGAGTGTTTAATACAACCAGGCAGTTATTCTTGATTTTATATTTTATTCCATACCTATTTTGAATAACGTGCTGAGTGTTTAATACAACCAGGCAGTTATGCTTGATTTTACTTCAATTTTGTTTTGAATAGCGTGCTAAGTGCTTAATACAACCAGGCAGTTATTCTTGATTTTATATTTTATTCCTATCTTATTTTGAATATCGTGCTGTGTGCTTAATACAACCAGGCAGTTATTATTTTATATTATATTTTATTCCTATCTTATTTTGAATAACGTGCGGAGTGGTTAATAAAACCCGGCAGTTATATTTGATTTTACTTCAATTTTGTTTTGAATAAAGTGCTGAGTGTTTAATACAACCAGGCAGTTATTCTTGATTTTACTTCAATTTTGTTTTGAATAACGTGCTGAGTGTTTAATACAACCAGGCAGTTATTCTTGATTTTACTTCAATTTTGTTTTGAATAACGTGCTGAGTCTTTAATACAACCAGGCAGTTATTCTTGATTTCATATTTTATTTCAATCTTATTTTGAATAACGTGATGAGTGTTTAATACAACCAGGCAGTTATTCTTGATTTTACTTCAATTTTGTTTTGTATAAAGTGCTGAGTGTTTAATACAACTAGGCAGTTATTCTTTATTTTATATTTTATTCCTATCTTATTTTGAATAACGTGCTGAGTGTTTAATACAACCAGGCAGTTATTCTTGATTTCATATTTTATTTCAATCTTATTTTGAATAGCGTGCTAAGTGTTTAATACAACCAGGCAGTTATTCTTGATTTCATATTTTATTTCAATCTTATTTTGAATAACGTGATGAGTGTTTAATACAACCAGGCAGTTATTCTTGATTTTACTTCAATTTTGTTTTGTATAATTTGCTGAGTGTTTAATACAACTAGGCAGTTATTCTTGATTTTATATTTTATTCCTATCTTATTTTGAATAACGTGCTGAGTGTTTAATACAACCAGGCAGTTATTCTTGATTTTATATTTTATTCCTTACCTATTTTGAATAACGTGCTGAGTGTTTAATACAACCATGCAGTTATTCTTGATTTTTTATTATATTCCTATTATAATTTGAATAACGTGTTGGGGGCTTAATACAACCAGGAAGTTATTCTTGATTTTATATTTTATTCCTACCTCATTATGAATAACGTGCGGAGTGCTTAATACAACCCGGCAGTTGTTCGTTGATTTTATATTTTATTTCATTCTTATTTGTGAATAGCGTGCTAAGCGCTTAATACAACCAGACAGTTATTCTTGATTTTATATTTTATTCCTATCTTATTTTGAATATCGTGCTGTGTGCTTAATACAACCAGGCAGTTATTATTTTATATTATATTTTATTCCAATCCTATTTTGAAAAACGTGCTCAGTGTTCAATACAACCCGGCAGTTGTTCGTTGATTTTATATTTTATTTCATTCTTATTTGTGAATAGCGTGCTAAGTGCTTAATACAACCAGGCAGTTATTCTTGATTCTATATTTTATTCCAATCTTATTTTGAATAACGTGATGAGTGTTTAATACAACCAGGCAGTTATTCTTGATTTTACTTCAATTTTGTTTTGAATAACGTGATGAGTGTTTAATACAACCAGGCAGTTATTCTTGATTTTACTTCAATTTTGTTTTGAATAAAGTGCTGAGTGTTTAATACAACCAGGCAGTTATGCTTGATTCTATATTTTATTCCAATCTTATTTTGAATAACGTGATGAGTGTTTAATGCAACCAGGCAGTTATTCTTGATTTCATATCTTATTTCAATCTTATTTTGAATAACGTGATGAGTCTTTAATACAACCAGGCAGTTATTATTTTATATTATATTTTATTCCTATCTTATTTTGAATAACGGGCGGAGTGGTTAATAAAACCCGACAGTTATATTTGATTTTACTTCAATTTTGTTTTGAATAAAGTGCTGAGTGTTTAATACAACCAGGCAGTTATTCTTGATTTTATATTTTATTCCTATCCTATTTTGAATAGCGTGCTAAGTGTTTAATACAACCAGGCAGTTATTATTTTATATTATATTTTATTCCAATCCTATTGTGAAAAACGTGCTCAGTGTTTAATACAACCCGGCAGTTGTTCGTTGATTTTATATTTTATTTCATTCTTATTTGTGAATAGCGTGCTAAGTGCTTAATACAACCAGGCAGTTATTCTTGATTTTATATTTCATTCCTATCTTATTTTGTATATCGTGCTGTGTGCTTAATACAACCAGGCAGTTATTATTTTATATTATATTTTATTCCTATCTTATTTTGAATAACGTGCGGAGTGGTTAATAAAACCCGGCAGTTATATTTGATTTTACTTCAATTTTGTTTTGAATAAAGTGCTGAGTGTTTAATACAACCAGGCAGTTATGCTTGATTCTATATTTTATTCCAATCTTATTTTGAATAACGTGATGAGTGTTTAATGCAACCAGGCAGTTATTCTTGATTTCACATCTTATTTCAATCTTATTTTGAATAACGTGATGAGTCTTTAATACAACCAGGCAGTTATTATTTTATATTATATTTTATTCCAATCCCATTTTGAATAACGTGATGAGTGTTTAATACAACCAGGCAGTTATTCTTGATTTTACTTCAATTTTGTTTTGAATAACGTGATGAGTGTTTAATACAACCAGGCAGTTATTCTTGATTTCACATCTTATTTCAATCTTATTTTGAATAACGTGATGAGTCTTTAATACAACCAGGCAGTTATTATTTTATATTATATTTTATTCCAATCCCATTTTGAATAACGTGATGAGTGTTTAATACAACCAGGCAGTTATTCTTGAATGTACTTCGAATTTGTTTTGAATAGCGTGCTAAGTGTTTAATACAACCAGGCAGTTATTCTTGATTCATTTTTTATTTCAATCTTATTTTGAATAACGTGATGAGTGTTTAATACAACCAGGCAGTTATTCTTGATTTTACTTCAATTTTGTTTTGTATAAAGTGCTGAGTGTTTAATACAACTAGGCAGTTATTCTTGATTTTATATTTTATTCCTATCTTATTTTGAATAACGTGCTGAGTGTTTAATACAACCAGGCAGTTATTCTTGATTTTATATTTTATTCCTTACCTATTTTGATTAACGTGCTGAGTGTTTAATACAACCAGGAAGTTATTCTTGATTTTAGTTCCATTTTGTTTTGAATATCGTGATTATTGTTTAATACAACCAGGCAGTTATTCTTGATTTTACTTCAATTTTGTTTTGTATAAAGTGCTGAGTGTTTAATACAACTAGGCAGTTATTCTTGATTTTATATTTTATTCCTATCTTATTTTGAATAACGTGCTGAGTGTTTAATACAACCAGGCAGTTATTCTTGATTTTATATTTTATTCCTTACCTATTTTGAATAACGTGCTGAGTGTTTAATACAACCAGGCAGTTATTCTTGATTCATTTTTTATTTCAATCTTATTTTGAATAACGTGATGAGTGTTTAATACAACCAGGCAGTTATTCTTGATTTTACTTCAATTTTGTTTTGTATAAAGTGCTGAGTGTTTAATACAACTAGGCAGTTATTCTTGATTTTATATTTTATTCCTATCTTATTTTGAATATCGTGCTGTGTGCTTAATACAACCAGGCAGTTATTATTTTATATTATATTTTATTCCTATCCAATTTTGAATAACGTGATGAGTGTTTAATACAACCAGGCAGTTATTCTTGAATGTAGTTCGATTTTGTTTTGAATAGCGTGATAAGTGTTTATTACAACCAGGCAGTTATTCTTGATTTTACTTCAATTTTGTTTTGTATAAAGTGCTGAGTGTTTAATACAACTAGGCAGTTATTCTTGATTTTATATTTTATTCCTATCTTATTTTGAATAACGTGCTGAGTGTTTAATACAACCAGGCAGTTATTCTTGATTTTATATTTTATTCCTTACCTATTTTGAATAATGTGCTGAGTGTTTAATACAACCAGGCAGTTATTCTTGATTTTATATTTTATTCCTATCTTATTTTGAATATCGTGCTGTGTGCTTAATACAGCCAGGCAGTTATTATTTTATATTATATTTTATTCCTATACAATTTTGAATAACGTGATGAGTGTTTAATACAACCAGGCAGTTATTCTTGATTTCACATCTTATTTCAATCTTATTTTGAATAACGTGATGAGTCTTTAATACAACCAGGCAGTTATTATTTTATATTATATTTTATTCCAATCCCATTTTGAATAACGTGATGAGTGTTTAATACAACCAGGCAGTTATTCTTGATTTTACTTCAATTTTGTTTTGAATAACGTGATGAGTGTTTAATACAACCAGGCAGTTATTCTTGATTTCACATCTTATTTCAATCTTATTTTGAATAACGTGATGAGTCTTTAATACAACCAGGCAGTTATTATTTTATATTATATTTTATTCCAATCCAATTTTGAATAAGGTGTTGAGATATTAATACAACCAGGCAGTTATTCTTGAATGTACTTCGAATTTGTTTTGAATAGCGTGCTAAGTGTTTAATACAACCAGGCAGTTATTCTTGATTCATTTTTTATTTCAATCTTATTTTGAATAACGGGATGAGTGTTTAATACAACCAGGCAGTTATTCTTGATTTTACTTCAATTTTGTTTTGTATAAAGTGCTGAGTGTTTAATACAACTAGGCAGTTATTCTTGATTTTATATTTTATTCCTATCTTATTTTGAATAACGTGCTGAGTGTTTAATACAACCAGGCAGTTATTCTTGATTTTATATTTTATTCCTATCTTATTTTGAATAACGTGCTGAGTGTTTAATACAACCAGGCAGTTATTCTTGATTTTATATTTTATTCCTACCTCATTATGAATAACGTGCGGAGTGCTTAATACAACCCGGCAGTTGTTCGTTGATTTTATATTTTATTTCATTCTTATTTGTGAATAGCGTGCTAAGTGCTTAATACAACCAGGCAGTTATTCTTGATTTTATATTTTATTCCTATCTTATTTTGAATATCGTGCTGTGTGCTTAATACAACCAGGCAGTTATAATTTTATATTATATTTTATTCCAATCCTATTTTGAAAAACGTGCTCAGTGTTTAATACAACCCGGCAGTTGTTCGTTGATTTTATATTTTATTTCATTCTTATTTGTGAATAGCGTGCTAAGTGCTTAATACAACCAGGCAGTTATTCTTGATTTTATATTTTATTCCTATCTTATTTTGAATATCGTGCTGTGTGCTTAATACAGCCAGGCAGTTATTATTTTATATTATATTTTATTCCTATCCAATTTTGAATAACGTGATGAGTGTTTAATACAACCAGGCAGTTATTCTTGATTGTAGTTGGTATTAGTTTTGAATAGCGTGATAAGTGTTTATTACAACCAGGCAGTTATTCTTGATTTCATATTTTATTTCAATCTTATTTTGAATAACGTGATGAGTGTTTAATACAACCAGGCATTTACTCTTGATTTTACTTCAATTTTGTTTTGTATAAAGTGCTGAGTGTTTAATACAACCACGCAGTTATTCTTGATTTTATATTTTATTCCTATCTTATTTTGAATAACGTGCTGAGTGTTTAATACAACCAGGCAGTTATTCTTGATTTTATATTTTATTCCTTACCTATTTTGAATAACGTGCTGAGTGTTTAATACAACCAGGCAGTTATTCTTGATTTTTTATTATATTCCTGTAATATTTTGAATAACGTGTTGGGGGCTTAATACAACCAGGAAGTTATTCTTGATTTCATATTTTATTCCTACCTCATTATGAATAACGTGCGGAGTGTTTAATACAACCCGGCAGTTGTTCGTTGATTTTATATTTTATTTCATTCTTATTTGTGAATAGCGTGCTAAGTGCTTAATACAACCAGGCAGTTATTCTTGATTTTATATTTTATTCCTATCTTATTTTGAATATCGTGCTGTGTGCTTAATACAGCCAGGCAGTTATTATTTTATATTATATTTTATTCCTATCCAATTTTGAATAACGTGATGAGTGTTTAATACAACCAGGAAGTTATTCTTGAATGTAGTTCGATTTTGTTTTGAATAGCGTGATAAGTGTTTATTACAACCAGGCAGTTATTCTTGGTTTTATATTTTATTCCTATCTTATTTTGAATATCGTGCTGTGTGCTTAATACAGCCAGGCAGTTATTATTTTATATTATATTTTATTCCTATCCAATTTTGAATAACGTGATGAGTGTTTAATACAACCAGGCAGTTATTCTTGATTTTATATTTTATTCCTTACCTATTTTGAATAACGTGCTGAGTGTTTAATACAACCAGGCATTTATTCTTGATTTTTTATTATATTCCTGTAATATTTTGAATAACGTGTTGGGGGCTTAATACAACCAGGAAGTTATTCTTGATTTCATATTTTATTCCTACCTCATTATGAATAACGTGCGGAGTGTTTAATACAACCCGGCAATTGTTCGTTGATTTTATATTTTATTTCATTCTTATTTGTGAATAGCGTGCTAAGTGCTTAATACAACCAGGCAGTTATTCTTGATTTTATATTTTATTCCTATCTTATTTTGAATATCGTGCTGTGTGCTTAATACAGCCAGGCAGTTATTATTTTATATTATATTTTATTCCTATCCAATTTTGAATAACGTGATGAGTGTTTAATACAACCAGGCAGTTATTCTTGATTTTATATTTTATTCCTTACCTATTTTGAATAACGTGCTGAGTGTTTAATACAACCAGGCAGTTATTCTTGATTTTTTATTATATTCCTGTAATATTTTGAATAACGTGTTGGGGGCTTAATACAACCAGGAAGTTATTCTTGATTTCATATTTTATTCCTACCTCATTATGAATAACGTGCGGAGTGCTTAATACAACCCGGCAGTTGTTCGTTGATTTTATATTTTATTTCATTCTTATTTGTGAATAGCGTGCTAAGTGCTTAATACAACCAGGCAGTTATTCTTGATTTTATATTTTATTCCTATCTTATTTTGAATATCGTGCTGTGTGCTTAATACAACCAGGCAGTTATTATTTTATATTATATTTTATTCCAATCCTATTTTGAAAAACGTGCTCAGTGTTCAATACAACCCGGCAGTTGTTCGTTGATTTTATATTTTATTTCATTCTTATTTGTGAATAGCGTGCTAAGTGCTTAATACAACCAGGCAGTTATGCTTGATTCTATATTTTATTCCAATCTTATTTTGAATAACGTGATGAGTGTTTAATACAACCAGGCAGTTATTCTTGATTTTACTTCAATTTTGTTTTGAATAACGTGATGAGTGTTTAATACAACCAGGCAGTTATTCTTGATTTTACTTCAATTTTGTTTTGAATAAAGTGCTGAGTGTTTAATACAACCAGGCAGTTATGCTTGATTCTATATTTTATTCCAATCTTATTTTGAATAACGTGATGAGTGTTTAATGCAACCAGGCAGTTATTCTTGATTTCACATCTTATTTCAATCTTATTTTGAATAACGTGATGAGTCTTTAATACAACCAGGCAGTTATTATTTTATATTATATTTTATTCCTATCTTATTTTGAATGACGTGCGGAGTGGTTAATAAAACCAGACAGTTATATTTGATTTTACTTCAATTTTGTTTTGAATAAAGTGCTGAGTGTTTAATACAACCAGGCAGTTATTCTTGATTTTATATTTTATTCCTATCCTATTTTGAATAGCGTGCTAAGTGTTTAATACAACCAGGCAGTTATTATTTTATATTATATTTTATTCCAATCCTATTGTGAAAAACGTGCTCAGTGTTTAATACAACCCGGCAGTTGTTCGTTGATTTTATATTTTATTTCATTCTTATTTGTGAATAGCGTGCTAAGTGCTTAATACAAACAGGCAGTTATTCTTGATTTTATATTTCATTCCTATCTTATTTTGTATATCGTGCTGTGTGCTTAATACAACCAGGCAGTTATTATTTTATATTATATTTTATTCCTATCTTATTTTGAATAACGTGCGGAGTGGTTAATAAAACCCGGCAGTTATATTTGATTTTACTTCAATTTTGTTTTGAATAAAGTGCTGAGTGTTTAATACAACCAGGCAGTTATGCTTGATTCTATATTTTATTCCAATCTTATTTTGAATAACGTGATGAGTGTTTAATGCAACCAGGCAGTTATTCTTGATTTCACATCTTATTTCAATCTTATTTTGAATAACGTGATGAGTCTTTAATACAACCAGGCAGTTATTATTTTATATTATATTTTATTCCAATCCCATTTTGAATAACGTGATGAGTGTTTAATACAACCAGGCAGTTATTCTTGATTTTACTTCAATTTTGTTTTGAATAACGTGATGAGTGTTTAATACAACCAGGCAGTTATTCTTGATTTCACATCTTATTTCAATCTTATTTTGAATAACGTGATGAGTCTTTAATACAACCAGGCAGTTATTATTTTATATTATATTTTATTCCAATCCCATTTTGAATAACGTGATGAGTGTTTAATACAACCAGGCAGTTATTCTTGAATGTACTTCGAATTTGTTTTGAATAGCGTGCTAAGTGTTTAATACAACCAGGCAGTTATTCTTGATTCATTTTTATTTCAATCTTATTTTGAATAACGTGATGAGTGTTTAATACAACCAGGCAGTTATTCTTGATTTTACTTCAATTTTGTTTTGTATAAAGTGCTGAGTGTTTAATACAACTAGGCAGTTATTCTTGATTTTATATTTTATTCCTATCTTATTTTGAATAACGTGCTGAGTGTTTAATACAACCAGGCAGTTATTCTTGATTTTATATTTTATTCCTTACCTATTTTGAATAACGTGATGAGTGTTTAATACAACCAGGCAGTTATTCTTGAATGTACTTCGAATTTGTTTTGAATAGCGTGCTAAGTGTTTAATACAACCAGGCAGTTATTCTTGATTTTACTTCAATTTTGTTTTGTATAAAGTGCTGAGTGTTTAATACAACTAGGCAGTTATTCTTGATTTTATATTTTATTCCTATCTTATTTTGAATAACGTGCTGAGTGTTTAATACAACCAGGCAGTTATTCTTGATTTTATATTTTATTCCTTACCTATTTTGAATAACGTGCTGAGTGTTTAATACAACCAGGCAGTTATTCTTGATTTCATATTTTATTTCAATCTTATTTTGAATAACGTGATGAGTGTTTAATACAACCAGGCAGTTATTCTTGATTTTACTTCAATTTTGTTTTGTATAAAGTGCTGAGTGTTTAATACAACTAGGCAGTTATTCTTGATTTTATATTTTATTCCTATCTTATTTTGAATATCGTGCTGTGTGCTTAATACAACCAGGCAGTTATTATTTTATATTATATTTTATTCCTATCCAATTTTGAATAACGTGATGAGTGTTTAATACAACCAGGCAGTTATTCTTGAATGTACTGCGATTTTGTTTTGAATAGCGTGATAAGTGTTTATTACAACCAGGCAGTTATTCTTGATTTTACTTCAATTTTGTTTTGTATAAAGTGCTGAGTGTTTAATACAACTAGGCAGTTATTCTTGATTTTATATTTTATTCCTATCTTATTTTGAATAACGTGCTGAGTGTTTAATACAACCAGGCAGTTATTCTTGATTTTATATTTTATTCCTTACCTATTTTGAATAACGTGCTGAGTGTTTAATACAACCAGGCAGTTATTCTTGATTTTATATTTTATTCCTATCTTATTTTGAATATCGTGCTGTGTGCTTAATACAGCCAGGCAGTTATTATTTTATATTATATTTTATTCCTATACAATTTTGAATAACGTGATGAGTGTTTAATACAACCAGGCAGTTATTCTTGATTTCACATCTTATTTCAATCTTATTTTGAATAACGTGATGAGTCTTTAATACAACCAGGCAGTTATTATTTTATATTATATTTTATTCCAATCCCATTTTGAATAACGTGATGAGTGTTTAATACAACCAGGCAGTTATTCTTGATTTTACTTCAATTTTGTTTTGAATAACGTGATGAGTGTTTAATACAACCAGGCAGTTATTCTTGATTTCACATCTTATTTCAATCTTATTTTGAATAACGTGATGAGTCTTTAATACAACCAGGCAGTTATTATTTTATATTATATTTTATTCCTATCTTATTTTGAATAACGTGATGAGTGTTTAATACAACCAGGCAGTTATTCTTGAATGTACTTCGAATTTGTTTTGAATAGCGTGCTAAGTGTTTAATACAACCAGGCAGTTATTCGTGATTCATTTTTATTTCAATCTTATTTTGAATAACGTGATGAGTGTTTAATACAACCAGGCAGTTATTCTTGATTTTACTTCAATTTTGTTTTGTATAAAGTGCTGAGTGTTTAATACAACTAGGCAGTTATTCTTGATTTTATATTTTATTCCTATCTTATTTTGAATAACGTGCTGAGTGTTTAATACAACCAGGCAGTTATTCTTGATTTTATATTTTATTCCTATCTTATTTTGAATAACGTGCTGAGTGTTTAATACAACCAGGCAGTTATTCTTGATTTTATATTTTATTCCTACCTCATTATGAATAACGTGCGGAGTGCTTAATACAACCCGGCAGTTGTTCGTTGATTTTATATTTTATTTCATTCTTATTTGTGAATAGCGTGCTAAGTGCTTAATACAACCAGGCAGTTATTCTTGATTTTATATTTTATTCCTATCTTATTTTGAATATCGTGCTGTGTGCTTAATACAACCAGGCAGTTATTATTTTATATTATATTTTATTCCAATCCTATTTTGAAAAACGTGCTCAGTGTTTAATACAACCCGGCAGTTGTTCGTTGATTTTATATTTTATTTCATTCTTATTTGTGAATAGCGTGCTAAGTGCTTAATACAACCAGGCAGTTATTCTTGATTTTATATTTTATTCCTATCTTATTTTGAATATCGTGCTGTGTGCTTAATACAGCCAGGCAGTTATTATTTTATATTATATTTTATTCCTATCCAATTTTGAATAACGTGATGAGTGTTTAATACAACCAGGCAGTTATTCTTGAATGTACTTCGAATTTGTTTTGAATGGCGTGCTAAGTGTTTATTACAACCAGGCAGTTATTCTTGATTTCATATTTTATTTCAATCTTATTTTGAATAACGTGATGAGTGTTTAATACAACCAGGCATTTACTCTTGATTTTACTTCAATTTTGTTTTGTATAAAGTGCTGAGTGTTTAATACAACCACGCAGTTATTCTTGATTTTATATTTTATTCCTATCTTATTTTGAATAACGTGCTGAGTGTTTAATACAACCAGGCAGTTATTCTTGATTTTATATTTTATTCCTTACCTATTTTGAATAACGTGCTGAGTGTTTAATACAACCAGGCAGTTATTCTTGATTTTTTATTATATTCCTGTAATATTTTGAATAACGTGTTGGGGGCTTAATACAACCAGGAAGTTATTCTTGATTTCATATTTTATTCCTACCTCATTATGAATAACGTGCGGAGTGTTTAATACAACCCGGCAGTTGTTCGTTGATTTTATATTTTATTTCATTCTTATTTGTGAATAGCGTGCTAAGTGCTTAATACAACCAGGCAGTTATTCTTGATTTTATATTTTATTCCTATCTTATTTTGAATATCGTGCTGTGTGCTTAATACAGCCAGGCAGTTATTATTTTATATTATATTTTATTCCTATCCAATTTTGAATAACGTGATGAGTGTTTAATACAACCAGGCAGTTATTCTTGAATGTACTTCGAATTTGTTTTGAATGGCGTGCTAAGTGTTTAATACAACCAGGCAGTTATTCTTGATTTTATATTTTATTCCTATCTTATTTTGAATATCGTGCTGTGTGCTTAATACAGCCAGGCAGTTATTATTTTATATTATATTTTATTCCTATCCAATTTTGAATAACGTGATGAGTGTTTAATACAACCAGGCAGTTATTCTTGATTTTATATTTTATTCCTTACCTATTTTGAATAACGTGCTGAGTGTTTAATACAACCAGGCATTTATTCTTGATTTTTTATTATATTCCTGTAATATTTTGAATAACGTGTTGGGGGCTTAATACAACCAGGAAGTTATTCTTGATTTCATATTTTATTCCTACCTCATTATGAATAACGTGCGGAGTGTTTAATACAACCCGGCAGTTGTTCGTTGATTTTATATTTTATTTCATTCTTATTTGTGAATAGCGTGCTAAGTGCTTAATACAACCAGGCAGTTATTCTTGATTTTATATTTTATTCCTATCTTATTTTGAATATCGTGCTGTGTGCTTAATACAGCCAGGCAGTTATTATTTTATATTATATTTTATTCCTATCCAATTTTGAATAACGTGCTGAGTGTTTAATACAACCAGGCAGTTATTCTTGATTTTATATTTTATTCCTTACCTATTTTGAATAACGTGCTGAGTGTTTAATACAACCAGGCAGTTATTCTTGATTTTTTATTATATTCCTGTAATATTTTGAATAACGTGTTGGGGGCTTAATACAACCAGGAAGTTATTCTTGATTTCATATTTTATTCCTACCTCATTATGAATAACGTGCGGAGTGTTTAATACAACCCGGCAGTTGTTCGTTGATTTTATATTTTATTTCATTCTTATTTGTGAATAGCGTGCTAAGTGCTTAATACAACCTGGCAGTTATTCTTGATTTTATATTTTATTCCTATCTTATTTTGAATATCGTGCTGTGTGCTTAATACAACCAGGCAGTTATAATTTTATATTATATTTTATTCCAATCCTATTTTGAAAAACGTGCTCAGTGTTTAATACAAACCCGCAGTTGTTCGTTGATTTTATATTTTATTTCATTCTTATTTGTGAATAGCGTGCTAAGTGCTTAATACAACCAGGCAGTTATTCTTGATTTTATATTTTATTCCTATCTTATTTTGAATATCGTGCTGTGTGCTTAATACAACCAGGCAGTTATTATTTTATATTATATTTTATTCCAATCCTATTTTGAAAAACGTGCTCAGTGTTTAATACAACCCGGCAGTTGTTCGTTGATTTTATATTTTATTTCATTCTTATTTGTGAATAGCGTGCTAAGTGCTTAATACAACCAGGCAGTTATTCTTGATTTTATATTTTATTCCTATCTTATTTTGAATATCGTGCTGTGTGCTTAATACAACCAGGCAGTTATATTTGATTTTACTTCAATTTTGTTTTGAATAAAGTGCTGAGTGTTTAATACAACCAGGCAGTTATTCTTGATTTTACTTCAATTTTGTTTTGAATAACGTGCTGAGTGTTTAATACAACCAGGCAGTTATTCTTGATTTTACTTCAATTTCGTTTTGAATAACGTGCTGAGTGTTTAATACAACCAGGCAGTTATTCTTGATTTTACTTCAATTTTGTTTTGAATAACGTGATGAGTGTTTAATACAACCAGTCAGTTATTCTTGATTTTATATTTAATTCCTATCCTATTTTGAATAGCGTGCTAAGTGTTTAATACAACCCGGCAGTTGTTCGTTGATTTTATATTTTATTTCATTCTTATTTGTGAATAGCGTGCTCAGTGCTTGATACAACAAGGCAGTTATTCTTGATTTTATATTTTATTCCTATCTTATTTTGAATAACGTGCTGATTGTTTAATACAACCAGGCAGTTATTCTTGATTTCATATTTTATTCCTACCTCATTATGAATAACGGGCGGAGTGTTTAATACAACCCGGCAGTTGTTCGTTGATTTTATATTTTATTCCTATCTTATTTTGAATATCGTGCTGTGTGCTTAATACAACCAGGCAGTTATTATTTTATATTATATTTTATTCCATTCCTATTTTGAAAAACGTGCTCAGTGTTTAATACAACCCGGCAGTTGTTCGTTGATTTTATATTTTATTTCATTCTTATTTGTGAATAGCGTGCTAAGTGCTTAATACAACCAGGCAGTTATTCTTGATTTTATATTTCATTCCTATCTTATTTTGTATATCGTGCTGTGTGCTTAATACAACCAGGCAGTTATTATTTTATATTATATTTTATTCCTATCTTATTTTGAATAACGTGCGGAGTGGTTAATAAAACCCGGCAGTTATATTTGATTTTATATTTTATTCCTTACCTATTTTGAATAACGAGCTGAGTCTTTAATACAACCAGGCAGTTATTCTTGATTTCATATTTTATTTCAATCTTATTTTGAATAACGTGATGAGTGTTTAATACAACCAGGCAGTTATTCTCGATTTTACTTCAATTTTGTTTTGTATAAAGTGCTGAGTGTTTAATACAACTAGGCAGTTATTCTTGATTTTATATTTTATTCCTATCTTATTTTGAATAACGTGCTGAGTGTTTAATACAACCAGGCAGTTATTCTTGATTTTATATTTTATTCCTTACCTATTTTGAATAACGTGCTGAGTGTTTAATACAACCAGGCAGTTATTCTTGATTTCATATTTTATTTCAATCTTATTTTGAATAGCGTGCTAAGTGTTTAATACAACCAGGCAGTTATTCTTGATTTCATATTTTATTTCAATCTTATTTTGAATAACGTGATGAGTGTTTAATACAACCAGGCAGTTATTCTTGATTTTACTTCAATTTTGTTTTGTATAAAGTGCTGAGTGTTTAATACAACTAGGCAGTTATTCTTGATTTTATATTTTATTCCTATCTTATTTTGAATAACGTGCTGAGTGTTTAATACAACCAGGCAGTTACTCTTGATTTTATATTTTATTCCTTACCTATTTTGAATAACGTGCTGAGTGTTTAATACAACCATGCAGTTATTCTTGATTTTTTATTATATTCCTATTATAATTTGAATAACGTGTTGGGGGCTTAATACAACCAGGAAGTTATTCTTGATTTTATATTTTATTCCTACCTCATTATGAATAACGTGCGGAGTGCTTAATACAACCCGGCAGTTGTTCGTTGATTTTATATTTTATTTCATTCTTATTTGTGAATAGCGTGCTAAGTGCTTAATACAACCAGGCAGTTATTATTTTATATTATATTTTATTCCAATCCTATTTTGAAAAACGTGCTCAGTGTTTAATACAACCCGGCAGTTGTTCGTTGATTTTATATTTTATTTCATTCTTATTTGTGAATAGCGTGCTAAGTGCTTAATACAACCAGGCAGTTATTCTTGATTTTATATTTCATTCCTATCTTATTTTGTATATCGTGCTGTGTGCTTAATACAACCAGGCAGTTATTATTTTATATTATATTTTATTCCTATCTTATTTTGAATAACGTGCGGAGTGGTTAATAAAACCCGGCAGTTATATTTGATTTTACTTCAATTTTGTTTTGAATAAAGTGCTGAGTGTTTAATACAACCAGGCAGTTATGCTTGATTCTATATTTTATTCCAATCTTAATGTGAATATCGTGATGAGTGTTTAATACAACCTCTCAGTTATTCTTGATTTCACATCTTATTTCAATCTTATTTTGAATAACGTGATGAGTCTTTAATACAACCAGGCAGTTATTATTTTATATTATATTTTATTCCAATCCCATTTTGAATAACGTGATGAGTGTTTAA
The DNA here is from genome assembly GCA_030998225.1 of Diplolepis rosae. Classification (NCBI taxonomy): domain Eukaryota; kingdom Metazoa; phylum Arthropoda; class Insecta; order Hymenoptera; family Diplolepididae; genus Diplolepis; species Diplolepis rosae. Next base: position 1,386,318 of record JAPYXD010000710.1, read on the forward strand.
TACAACCAGGCAGTTATTATTTTATATTATATTTTATTCCAATCCCATTTTGAATAACGTGATGAGTGTTTAATGCAACCAGGCAGTTATTCTTGATTTCACATCTTATTTCAATCTTATTTTGAATAACGTGATGAGTCTTTAATACAACCAGGCAGTTATTATTTTATATTATATTTTATTCCAATCCCATTTTGAATAACGTGATGAGTGTTTAATACAACCAGGCAGTTATTCTTGATTTTACTTCAATTTTGTTTTGAATAACGTGATGAGTGTTTAATACAACCAGGCAGTTATTCTTGATTTCACATCTTATTTCAATCTTATTTTGAATAACGTGATGAGTCTTTAATACAACCAGGCAGTTATTATTTTATATTATATTTTATTCCAATCCCATTTTGAATAACGTGATGAGTGTTTAATAGAACCAGGCGGTTATTCTTGAATGTACTTCGAATTTGTTTTGAATAGCGTCCTAAGTGTTTAATTCAACCCGGCAGTTATTCTTGATTTCACATTTTATTTCAATCTTATTTTGAATAACGTGATGAGTGTTTAATACAACCAGGCAGTTATTCTTGATTTTACTTCAATTTTGTTTTGTATAAAGTGCTGAGTGTTTAATACAACTAGGCAGTTATTCTTGATTTTATATTTTATTCCTATCCAATATGAATAACGAGCTGAGTGTTTAACACAACCGGGCAGTTATTCTTGATTTTATATTTTATTCCTTACCTATTTAGAATAACGTGCGGAGTGTTTAATACAACCATGCAGTTATTCTTGATTTTTTATTATATTCCAATTATATTTTGAATAACGTGTTGGGGGCTTAATACAACCAGGAAGTTATTTTTGATTTTATATTTTAGTCCTACCTCATTATGAATAACGTGCGGAGTGCTTAATACAACCCGGCAGTTGTTCGTTGATTTTATATTTTATTTCATTCTTATTTGTGAATAGCGTGCTAAGTGCTTAATACAACCAGGCAGTTATTCTTGATTTTATATTTTATTCCTATCTTATTTTGAATATCTAGCTGTGTGCTTAATACAACCAGGCAGTTATAATTTTATATTATATTTTATTCCAATCCTATTTTGAAAAACGTGCTCAGTGTTTAATACAACCCGGCAGTTGTTCGTTGATTTTATATTTTATTTCATTCTTATTTGTGAATAGCGTGCTAAGTGCTTAATACAACCAGGCAGTTATTCTTGATTTTATATTTTATTCCTATCTTATTTTGAATATCGTGCTGTGTGCTTAATACAACCAGGCAGTTATTATTTTATATTATATTTTATTCCTATCTTATTTTGAATAACGTGCTGAGTGTTTAATACAACCAGGCAGTTATTCTTGATTTTATTCCTATCTTATTTTGAATAACGTGCTGAGTGTTTAATACAACCAGGCAGTTATTCTTGATTTTATATTTTATTCCTTACCTATTTTGAATAACGTGCTGAGTGTTTAATACAACCAGGCAGTTATTCTTGATTTCATATTTTATTTCAATCTTATTTTGAATAGCGTGCTAAGTGTTTAATACAACCAGGCAGTTATTCTTGATTTCATATTTTATTTCAATCTTATTTTGAATAACGTGATGAGTGTTTAATACAACCAGGCAGTTATTCTTGATTTTACTTCAATTTTGTTTTGTATAAAGTGCTGAGTGTTTAATACAACTAGGCAGTTATTCTTGATTTTATATTTTATTCCTATCTTATTTTGAATAACGTGCTGAGTGTTTAATACAACCAGGCAGTTATTCTTGATTTTATATTTTATTCCTTACCTATTTTGAATAACGTGCTGAGTGTTTAATACAACCATGCAGTTATTCTTGATTTTTTATTATATTCCTATTATAATTTGAATAACGTGTTGGGGGCTTAATACAACCAGGAAGTTATTCTTGATTTTATATTTTATTCCTACCTCATTATGAATAACGTGCGGAGTGCTTAATACAACCCGGCAGTTGTTCGTTGATTTTATATTTTTATTTCATTCTTATTTGTGAATAGCGTGCTAAGTGCTTAATACAACCAGGCAGTTATTCTTGATTTTATATTTTATTCCTATCTTATTTTGAATATCGTGCTGTGTGCTTAATACAACCAGGCAGTTATTATTTTATATTATATTTTATTCCAATCCTATTTTGAAAAACGTGCTCAGTGTTTAATACAACCCGGCAGTTGTTCGTTGATTTTATATTTTATTTCATTCTTATTTGTGAATAGCGTGCTAAGTGCTTAATACAACCAGGCAGTTATTCTTGATTTTATATTTTATTCCTATCTTATTTTGAATATCGTGCTGTGTGCTTAATACAACCAGGCAGTTATTATTTTATATTATATTTTATTCCTATCTTATTTTGAATAACGGGCGGAGTGGTTAATAAAACCCGGCAGTTATATTTGATTTTACTTCAATTTTGTTTTGAATAAAGTGCTGAGTGTTTAATACAACCAGGCAGTTATTCTTGATTTCATATTTTATTTCAATCTTATTTTGAATAGCGTGCTAAGTGTTTAATACAACCAGGCAGTTATTCTTGATTTCATATTTTATTTCAATCTTATTTTGAATAACGTGATGAGTGTTTAATACAACCAGGCAGTTATTCTTGATTTTATTCCTATCTTATTTTGAATAACGTGCTGAGTGTTTAATACAACCAGGCAGTTATTCTTGATTTTATATTTTATTCCTTACCTATTTTGAATAACGTGCTGAGTGTTTAATACAACCAGGCAGTTATTCTTGATTTCATATTTTATTTCAATCTTATTTTGAATAGCGTGCTAAGTGTTTAATACAACCAGGCAGTTATTCTTGATTTCATATTTTATTTCAATCTTATTTTGAATAACGTGATGAGTGTTTAATACAACCAGGCAGTTATTCTTGATTTTACTTCAATTTTGTTTTGTATAAAGTGCTGAGTGTTTAATACAACTAGGCAGTTATTCTTGATTTTATATTTTATTCCTATCTTATTTTGAATAACGTGCTGAGTGTTTAATACAACCAGGCAGTTATTCTTGATTTTATATTTTATTCCTTACCTATTTTGAATAACGTGCTGAGTGTTTAATACAACCATGCAGTTATTCTTGATTTTTTATTATATTCCTATTATAATTTGAATAACGTGTTGGGGGCTTAATACAACCAGGAAGTTATTCTTGATTTTATATTTTATTCCTACCTCATTATGAATAACGTGCGGAGTGCTTAATACAACCCGGCAGTTGTTCGTTGATTTTATATTTTATTTCATTCTTATTTGTGAATAGCGTGCTAAGTGCTTAATACAACCAGGCAGTTATTCTTGATTTTATATTTTATTCCTATCTTATTTTGAATATCGTGCTGTGTGCTTAATACAACCAGGCAGTTATTATTTTATATTATATTTTATTCCAATCCTATTTTGAAAAACGTGCTCAGTGTTTAATACAACCCGGCAGTTGTTCGTTGATTTTATATTTTATTTCATTCTTATTTGTGAATAGCGTGCTAAGTGCTTAATACAACCAGGCAGTTATTCTTGATTTTATATTTCATTCCTATCTTATTTTGTATATCGTGCTGTGTGCTTAATACAACCAGGCAGTTATTATTTTATATTATATTTTATTCCTATCTTATTTTGAATAACGTGCGGAGTGGTTAATAAAACCCGGCAGTTATATTCGATTTTACTTCAATTTTGTTTTGAATAAAGTGCTGAGTGTTTAATACAACCAGGCAGTTATGCTTGATTCTATATTTTATTCCAATCTTATTTTGAATAACGTGATGAGTGTTTAATGCAACCAGGCAGTTATTCTTGATTTCACATCTTATTTCAATCTTATTTTGAATAACGTGATGAGTCTTTAATACAACCAGGCAGTTATTATTTTATATTATATTTTATTCCAATCCCATTTTGAATAACGTGATGAGTGTTTAATACAACCAGGCAGTTATTCTTGATTTTACTTCAATTTTGTTTTGAATAACGTGATGAGTGTTTAATACAACCAGGCAGTTATTCTTGATTTCACATCTTATTTCAATCTTATTTTGAATAACGTGATGAGTCTTTAATACAACCAGGCAGTTATTATTTTATATTATATTTTATTCCAATCCCATTTTGAATAACGTGATGAGTGTTTAATATAACCAGGCGGTTATTCTTGAATGTACTTCGAATTTGTTTTGAATAGCGTGCTAAGTGTTTGATACAACCAGGCAGTTATTCTTGATTTCATATTTTATTTCAATCTTATTTTGAATAACGTGATGAGTGTTTAATACAACCAGGCAGTTATTCTTGATTTTACTTCAATTTTGTTTTGTATAAAGTGCTGAGTGTTTAATACAACTAGGCAGTTATTCTTGATTTTATATTTTATTCCTATCTTATTTTGAATAACGTGCTGAGTGTTTAATACAACCAGGCAGTTATTCTTGATGTGAGATTTTATGACATGACACGTTAGAATAACGTGCTGAGTGTTTAATACAACCAGGCAGTTATTCTTGATTTTTTATTATATTCCAATTATATTTTGAATAACGTGTTGGGGGCTTAATACAACCAGGAAGTTATTTTTGATTTTATATTTTATTCCTACCTCATTATGAATAACGTGCGGAGTGCTTAATACAACCCGGCAGTTGTTCGTTGATTTTATATTTTATTTCATTCTTATTTGTGAATAGCGTGCTAAGTGCTTAATACAACCAGGCAGTTATTCTTGATTTTATATTTTATTCCTATCTTATTTTGAATATCGAGCTGTGAGCTTAATACAACCAGGCAGTTATAATTTTATATTATATTTTATTCCAATCCTATTTTGAAAAACGTGCTCAGTGTTTAATACAACCCGGCAGTTGTTCGTTGATTTTATATTTTATTTCATTCTTATTTGTGAATAGCGTGCTAAGTGCTTAATACAACCAGGCAGTTATTCTTGATTTTATATTTTATTCCTATCTTATTTTGAATATCGTGCTGTGTGCTTAATACAACCAGGCAGTTATTATTTTATATTATATTTTATTCCTATCTTATTTTGAATATCGTGCTGTGTGCTTAATACAACCAGGCAGTTATTCTTGATTTCATATTTTATTTCAATCTTATTTTGAATAACGTGATGAGTGTTTAATACAACCAGGCAGTTATTCTTGATTTTACTTCAATTTTGTTTTGTATAAAGTGCTGAGTGTTTAATACAACTAGGCAGTTATTCTTGATTTTATATTTTATTCCTATCTTATTTTGAATAACGTGCTGAGTGTTTAATACAACCATGCAGTTATTCTTGATTTTTTATTATATTCCTATTATATTTTGAATAACGTGTTGGGGGCTTAATACAACCAGGAAGTTATTCTTGATTTCATATTTTATTCCTACCTCATTATGAATAACGTGCGGAGTGCTTAATACAACCCGGCAGTTGTTCGTTGATTTTATATTTTATTTCATTCTTATTTGTGAATAGCGTGCTAAGTGCTTAATACAACCAGGCAGTTATTCTTGATTTTATATTTTATTCCTATCTTATTTTGAATATCGAGCTGTGAGCTTAATACAACCAGGCAGTTATAATTTTATATTATATTTTATTCCAATCCTATTTTGAAAAACGTGCTCAGTGTTTAATACAACCCGGCAGTTGTTCGTTGATTTTATATTTTATTTCATTCTTATTTGTGAATAGCGTGCTAAGTGCTTAATACAACCAGGCAGTTATTCTTGATTTTATATTTTATTCCTTACCTATTTTGAATATCGTGCAGAGTGCAAAATACAACAATGCAGTTATTATTTTATATTATATTTTATTCCTATCTTATTTTGAATAACGTGATGAGTGTTTAATACAACCAGGCAGTTATTCTTGATTTTATTCCTATCTTATTTTGAATAACGTGCTGAGTGTTTAATACAACCAGGCAGTTATTCTTGATTTTATATTTTATTCCTTACCTATTTTGAATAACGTGCTGAGTGTTTAATACAACCAGGCAGTTATTCTTGATTTCATATTTTATTTCAATCTTATTTTGAATAGCGTGCTAAGTGTTTAATACAACCAGGCAGTTATTCTTGATTTCATATTTTATTTCAATCTTATTTTGAATAACGTGATGAGTGTTTAATACAACCAGGCAGTTATTCTTGATTTTACTTCAATTTTGTTTTGTATAAAGTGCTGAGTGTTTAATACAACTAGGCAGTTATTCTTGATTTTATATTTTATTCCTATCTTATTTTGAATAACGTGCTGAGTGTTTAATACAACCAGGCAGTTATTCTTGATTTTATATTTTATTCCTTACCTATTTTGAATAACGTGCTGAGTGTTTAATACAACCATGCAGTTATTCTTGATTTTTTATTATATTCCTATTATAATTTGAATAACGTGTTGGGGGCTTAATACAACCAGGAAGTTATTCTTGATTTTATATTTTATTCCTACCTCATTATGAATAACGTGCGGAGTGCTTAATACAACCCGGCAGTTGTTCGTTGATTTTATATTTTATTTCATTCTTATTTGTGAATAGCGTGCTAAGTGCTTAATACAACCAGGCAGTTATTCTTGATTTTATATTTTATTCCTATCTTATTTTGAATATCGTGCTGTGTGCTTAATACAACCAGGCAGTTATTATTTTATATTATATTTTATTCCAATCCTATTTTGAAAAACGTGCTCAGTGTTTAATACAACCCGGCAGTTGTTCGTTGATTTTATATTTTATTTCATTCTTATTTGTGAATAGCGTGCTAAGTGCTTAATACAACCAGGCAGTTATTCTTGATTTTATATTTTATTCCTATCTTATTTTGAATATCGTGCTGTGTGCTTAATACAACCAGGCAGTTATTATTTTATATTATATTTTATTCCTATCCAATTTTGAATAACGGGCGGAGTGGTTAATAAAACCCGACAGTTATATTTGATTTTACTTCAATTTTGTTTTGTATAAAGTGCTGAGTGTTTAATACAACCAGGCAGTTATTCTTGATTTCATATTTTATTTCAATCTTATTTTGAATAGCGTGCTAAGTGTTTAATACAACCAGGCAGTTATTCTTGATTTCATATTTTATTTCAATCTTATTTTGAATAACGTGATGAGTGTTTAATAGAACCAGGCAGTTATTCTTGATTTTATTCATATCTTATTGTGAATAAAGTTCTGAGTGTTTAATACAACCAGGCAGTTATTCTTGATTTTATATTTTATTCCTTACCTATTTTGAATAACGTGCTGAGTGTTTAATACAACCAGGCAGTTATTCTTGATTTCATATTTTATTTCAATCTTATTTTGAATAGCGTGCTAAGTGTTTAATACAACCAGGCAGTTATTCTTGATTTCATATTTTATTTCAATCTTATTTTGAATAACGTGATGAGTGTTTAATAAAACCAGGCAGTTATTCTTGATTTTACTTCAATTTTGTTTTGTATAAAGTGCTGAGTGTTTAATACAACTAGGCAGTTATTCTTGATTTTATATTTTATTCCTATCTTATTTTGAATAACGTGCTGAGTGTTTAATACAACCAGGCAGTTATTCTTGATTTTATATTTTATTCCTTACCTATTTTGAATAACGTGCTGAGTGTTTAATACAACCATGCAGTTATTCTTGATTTTTTATTATATTCCTATTATAATTTGAATAACGTGTTGGGGGCTTAATACAACCAGGAAGTTATTCTTGATTTTATATTTTATTCCTACCTCATTATGAATAACGTGCGGAGTGCTTAATACAACCCGGCAGTTGTTCGTTGATTTTATATTTTATTTCATTCTTATTTGTGAATAGCGTGCTAAGTGCTTAATACAACCAGGCAGTTATTCTTGATTTTATATTTTATTCCTATCTTATTTTGAATATCGTGCTGTGTGCTTAATACAACCAGGCAGTTATTATTTTATATTATATTTTATTCCAATCCTATTTTGAAAAACGTGCTCAGTGTTTAATACAACCCGGCAGTTGTTCGTTGATTTTATATTTTATTTCATTCTTATTTGTGAATAGCGTGCTAAGTGCTTAATACAACCAGGCAGTTATTCTTGATTTTATATTTTATTCCTATCTTATTTTGAATATCGTGCTGTGTGCTTAATACAACCAGGCAGTTATTATTTTATATTATATTTTATTCCTATCTTATTTTGAATAACGGGCGGAGTGGTTAATAAAACCCGGCAGTTATATTTGATTTTACTTCAATTTTGTTTTGAATAAAGTGCTGAGTGTTTAATACAACCAGGCAGTTATTCTTGATTTTATATTTTATTCCTATCCTATTTTGAATAGCGTGCTAAGTGTTTAATACAACCATGCATTTATTCTTGATTTCACATCTTATTTCAATCTTATTTTGTATAACGTGATGAGTCTTTAAAACACCCAGGCAGTTATTCTTGATTTTATATTTTATTCCTATCTTATTTTGAATATCGTGCTGTGTGCTTAATACAACCAGGCAGTTATTATTTTATATTATATTTTATTCCTATCTTATTTTGAATAACGTGCGGAGTGGTTAATAAAACCCGGCAGTTATATTTGATTTTACTTCAATTTTGTTTTGAATAAAGTGCTGAGTGTTTAATACAACCAGGCAGTTATGCTTGATTCTATATTTAATTCCAATCTTACTTTGAATAACGTTATGAGTGTTTAATGCAACCAGGCAGTTATTCTTGATTTCACATCTTATTTCAATCTTATTTTGAATAACGTGATGAGTCTTTAATACAACCAGGCAGTTATTATTTTATATTATATTTTATTCCAATCCCATTTTGAATAACGTGATGAGTGTTTAATACAACCAGGCAGTTATTCTTGAATGTACTTCGAATTTGTTTTGAATAGCGTGCTAAGTGTTTAATACAACCAGGCAGTTATTCTTGATTTCATATTTTATTTCAATCTTATTTTGAATAACGTGATGAGTGTTTAATACAACCAGGCAGTTATTCTTGATTTCATATTTTATTTCAATCTTATTTTGAATAACGTGATGAGTGTTTAATACAACCAGGCAGTTATTCTTGATTTTACTTCAATTTTGTTTTGTATAAAGTGCTGAGTGTTTAATACAACTAGGCAGTTATTCTTGATTTTATATTTTATTCCTATCTTATTTTGAATAACGTGCTGAGTGTTTAATACAACCAGGCAGTTATTCTTGATTTTTTATTATATTCCTGTAATATTTTGAATAACGTGTTGGGGGCTTAATACAACCAGGAAGTTATTCTTGATTTCATATTTTATTCCTACCTCATTATGAATAACGTGCGGAGTGTTTAATACAACCCAGCAGTTGTTCGTTGATTTTATATTTTATTTCATTCTTATTTGTGAATAGCGTGCTAAGTGCTTAATACAACCAGGCAGTTATTCTTGATTTTATATTTTATTCCTATCTTATTTTGAATATCGTGCTGTGTGCTTAATACAACCAGGCAGTTATAATTTTATATTATATTTTATTCCAATCCTATTTTGAAAAACGTGCTCAGTGTTTAATACAACCCGGCAGTTGTTCGTTGATTTTATATTTTATTTCATTCTTATTTGTGAATAGCGTGCTAAGTGCTTAATACAACCAGGCAGTTATTCTTGATTTTATATTTTATTCCTATCTTATTTTGAATATCGTGCTGTGTGCTTAATACAACCAGGCAGTTATTATTTTATATTATATTTTATTCCTATCTTATTTTGAATAACGTGCGGAGTGGTTAATAAAACCCGGCAGTTATATTTGATTTTACTTCAATTTTGTTTTGAATAAAGTGCTGAGTGTTTAATACAACCAGGCAGTTATGCTTGATTCTATATTTTATTCCAATCTTATTTTGAATAACGTGATGAGTGTTTAATACAACCAGGCAGTTATTCTTGATTTCACATCTTATTTCAATCTTATTTTGAATAACGTGATGAGTCTTTAATACAACCAGGCAGTTATTATTTTATATTATATTTTATTCCAATCCCATTTTGAATAACGTGATGAGTGTTTAATACAACCAGGCAGTTATTCTTGAATGTACTTCGAATTTGTTTTGAATAGCGTGCTAAGTGTTTAATACAACCAGGCAGTTATTCTTGATTTCATATTTTATTTCAATCTTATTTTGAATAACGTGATGAGTGTTTAATACAACCAGGCAGTTATTCTTGATTTTACTACAATTTTGTTTTGTATAAAGTGCTGAGTGTTTAATACAACTAGGCAGTTATTCTTGATTTTATATTTTATTCCTATCTTATTTTGAATAACGTGCTGAGTGTTTAATACAACCAGGCAGTTATTCTTGATTTTATATTTTATTCCTTACCTATTTTGAATAACGTGCTGAGTGTTTAATACAACCAGGCAGTTATTCTTGATTTTCTATTATATTCCAATTATATTTTGAATAACGTATTGGGGGCTTAATACAACCAGGAAGTTATTCTTGATTTCATATTTTATTCCTACCTCATTATGAATAACGTGCGGAGTGCTTAATACAACCCAGCAGTTGTTCGTTGATTTTATATTTTATTTCATTCTTACTTGTGAATAGCGTGCTAAGTGCTTAATACAACCAGGCAGTTATTCTTGATTTTATATTTTATTCCTATCTTATTTTGAATATCGTGCTGTGTGCTTAATACAACCAGGCAGTTATAATTTTATATTATATTTTATTCCAATCCTATTTTGAAAAACGTGCTCAGTGTTTAATACAACCCGGCAGTTGTTCGTTGATTTTATATTTTATTTCATTCTTATTTGTGAATAGCGTGCTAAGTGCTTAATACAACCAGGCAGTTATTCTTGATTTTATATTTTATTCCTATCTTATTTTGAATATCGTGCTGTGTGCTTAATACAACCAGGCAGTTATTATTTTATATTATATTTTATTCCTATCTTATTTTGAATAACGTGCGGAGTGGTTAATAAAACCCGGCAGTTATATTTGATTTTACTTCAATTTTGTTTTGAATAACGTGCTGAGTGTTTAATACAACCAGGCAGTTATTCTTGATTTTACTTCAATTTCGTTTTGAATAACGTGCTGAGTGTTTAATACAACCAGGCAGTTATTCTTGATTTTACTTCAGTTTTGTTTTGAATAACGTGATGAGTGTTTAATACAACCAGTCAGTTATTCTTGATTTTATATTTTATTCCTATCCTATTTTGAATAGCGTGCTAAGTGTTTAATACAACCCGGCAGTTGTTCGTTGATTTTATATTTTATTTCATTCTTATTTGTGAATAGCGTGCTCAGTGCTTGATACAACAAGGCAGTTATTCTTGATTTTATATTTTATTCCTTACCTATTTTGAATAACGTGCTGAGTGTTTAATACAACCAGGCAGTTATTCTTGATTTCATATTTTATTCCTACCTCATTATGAATAACGGGCAGAGTGTTTAATACAACACGGCAGTTGTTCGTTGATTTTATATTTTATTCCTATCTTATTTTGAATATCGTGCTTTGTGTTTAATACAACCAGGCAGTTATTCTTGATTTCATATTTTATTTCAATCTTATTTTGAATAACGTGATGAGTGTTTAATACAACCAGGCAGTTATTCTTGATTTTACTTCAATTTTGTTTTGTATAAAGTGCTGAGTGTTTAATACAACCAGGCAGTTATTCTTGACTTTTTATTTTATTCCTATCTTATTTTGAATAACGTGCTGAGTGTTTAATACAACCAGGCAGTTATTCTTGATTTTATATTTTATTCCTTACCTATTTTGAATAACGTGCTGAGTGTTTAATACAACCATGCAGTTATTCTTGATTTTTTATTATATTCCTATTATAATTTGAATAACGTGTTGGGGGCTTAATACAACCAGGAAGTTATTCTTGATTTTATATTTTATTCCTACCTCATTATGAATAACGTGCGGAGTGCTTAATACAACCCGGCAGTTGTTCGTTGATTTTATATTTTATTTCATTCTTATTTGTGAATAGCGTGCTAAGTGCTTAATACAACCAGGCAGTTATTCTTGATTTTATATTTTATTCCTATCTTATTTTGAATATCGTGCTGTGTGCTTAATACAACCAGGCAGTTATTATTTTATATTATATTTTATTCCAATCCTATTTTGAAAAACGTGCTCAGTGTTTAATACAACCCGGCAGTTGTTCGTTGATTTTATATTTTATTTCATTCTAATTTGTGAATAGCGTGCTAAGTGCTTAATACAACCAGGCAGTTATACTTGATTCTATATTTTATTCCAATCTTATTTTGAATAACGTGATGAGTGTTTAATGCAACCAGGCAGTTATTCTTGATTTTACTTCAATTTTGTTTTGTATAAAGTGCTGAGTGTTTAATACAACTAGGCAGTTATTCTTGATTTTATATTTTATTCCTATCTTATTTTGAATAACGTGCTGAGTGTTTAATACAACCAGGCAGTTATTCTTGATTTTATATTTTATTCCTTACCTATTTTGAATAACGTGCTGAGTGTTTAATACAACCATGCAGTTATTCTTGATTTTTTATTATATTCCTATTATAATTTGAATAACGTGTTGGGGGCTTAATACAACCAGGAAGTTATTCTTGATTTTATATTTTATTCCTACCTCATTATGAATAACGTGCGGAGTGCTTAATACAACCCGGCAGTTGTTCGTTGATTTTATATTTTATTTCATTCTTATTTGTGAATAGCGTGCTAAGTGCTTAATACAACCAGGCAGTTATTCTTGATTTTATATTTTATTCCTATCTTATTTTGAATATCGTGCTGTGTGCTTAATACAACCAGGCAGTTATTATTTTATATTATATTTTATTCCAATCCTATTTTGAAAAAAACGTGCTCAGTGTTTAATACAACCCGGCAGTTGTTCGTTGATTTTATATTTTATTTCATTCTAATTTGTGAATAGCGTGGTAAGTGCTTAATACAATCAGGCAGTTATTCTTGATTTTATATTTTATTCCTATCTTATTTTGAATAACGTGATGAGTGTTTAATGCAACCAGGCAGTTATTCTTGATTTTACTTCAATTTTGTTTTGTATAAAGTGCTGAGTGTTTAATACAACTAGGCAGTTATTCTTGATTTTATATTTTATTCCTATCTTATTTTGAATAACGTGCTGAGTGTTTAATACAACCAGGCAGTTATTCTTGATTTTATATTTTATTCCTTACCTATTTTGAATAACGTGCTGAGTGTTTAATACAACCATGCAGTTATTCTTGATTTTTTATTATATTCCTATTATAATTTGAATAACGTGTTGGGGGCTTAATACAACCAGGAAGTTATTCTTGATTTTATATTTTATTCCTACCTCATTATGAATAACGTGCGGAGTGCTTAATACAACCCGGCAGTTGTTCGTTGATTTTATATTTTATTTCATTCTTATTTGTGAATAGCGTGCTAAGTGCTTAATACAACCAGGCAGTTATTCTTGATTTTATATTTTATTCCTTACCTATTTTGAATAACGTGATGAGTGTTTAATACAACCAGGCAGTTATTCTTGAATGTACTTCGAATTTGTTTTGTATAAAGTGCTGAGTGTTTAATACAGCTAGGCAGTTATTCTTGATTTTATATTTTATTCCTATCTTATTTTGAATAACGTGCTGAGTGTTTAATACAACCAGGCAGTTATTCTTGATTTTATATTTTATTCCTTACCTATTTTGAATAACGTGCTGAGTGTTTAATACAACCAGGCAGTTATTCTTGATTTTTTATTATATTCCTATTATAATTTGAATAACGTGTTGGGGGCTTAATACAACCAGGAAGTTATTCTTGATTTCATATTTTATTCCTACCTCATTATGAATAACGTGCGGAGTGTTTAATACAACCCGGCAGTTGTTCGTTGATTTTATATTTTATTTCATTCTTATTTGTGAATAGCGTGCTAAGTGCTTAATACAACCAGGCAGTTATTCTTGATTTCATATCTTATTTCAATCTTATTTTGAATAACGTGATGAGTGTTTAATACAACCAGGCAGTTATTCTTGATTTTACTTCAATTTTGTTTTGTATAAAGTGCTGAGTGTTTAATACAACTAGGCAGTTATTCTTGATTTTATATTTTATTCCTATCTTATTTTGAATAACGTGCTGAGTGTTTAATACAACCAGGCAGTTATTCTTGATTTTATATTTTATTCCTTACCTATTTTGAATAACGTGCTGAGTGTTTAATACAACCATGCAGTTATTCTTGATTTTTTATTATATTCCTATTATAATTTGAATAACGTGTTGGGGGCTTAATACAACCAGGAAGTTATTCTTGATTTTATATTTTATTCCTACCTCATTATGAATAACGTGCGGAGTGCTTAATACAACCCGGCAGTTGTTCGTTGATTTTATATTTTATTTCATTCTTATTTGTGAATAGCGTGCTAAGTGCTTAATACAACCAGGCAGTTATTCTTGATTTTATATTTTATTCCTATCTTATTTTGAATATCGTGCTGTGTGCTTAATACAACCAGGCAGTTATTATTTTATATTATATTTTTATTCCAATCCTATTTTGAAAAACGTGCTCAGTGTTTAATACAACCCGGCAGTTGTTCGTTGATTTTATATTTTATTTCATTCTTATTTGTGAATAGCGTGCTAAGTGCTTAATACAACCAGGCAGTTATTCTTGATTTTATATTTTATTCCTATCTTATTTTGAATAACGTGATGAGTGTTTAATGCAACCAGGCAGTTATTCTTGATTTTACTTCAATTTTGTTTTGTATAAAGTGCTGAGTGTTTAATACAACTAGGCAGTTATTCTTGATTTTATATTTTATTCCTATCTTATTTTGAATAACGTGCTGAGTGTTTAATACAACCAGGCAGTTATTCTTGATTTTATATTTTATTCCTTACCTATTTTGAATAACGTGCTGAGTGTTTAATACAACCATGCAGTTATTCTTGATTTTTTATTATATTCCTATTATAATTTGAATAACGTGTTGGGGGCTTAATACAACCAGGAAGTTATTCTTGATTTTATATTTTATTCCTACCTCATTATGAATAACGTGCGGAGTGCTTAATACAACCCGGCAGTTGTTCGTTGATTTTATATTTTATTTCATTCTTATTTGTGAATAGCGTGCTAAGTGCTTAATACAACCAGGCAGTTATTCTTGATTTTATATTTTATTCCTATCCTATTTTGAATAACGTGCTAAGTGTTTAATACAACCAGGCAGTTATTCTTGATTTTACTTCAATTTTGTTTTGTATAAAGTGCTGAGTGTTTAATACAACCAGGCAGTTATTCTTGATTTTATATTTTATTTCTATCTTGTTTTGAATAACGTGCTGTGTGTTTAATACAACCAGGCAGTTATTCTTGATTTTATATTTTATTCCTTACCTATTTTGAATAACGTGCTGAGTGTTTAATACAACCATGCAGTTATTCTTGATTTTTTATTATATTCCTATTATAATTTGAATAACGTGTTGGGGGCTTAATACAACCCGGCAGTTGTTCGTTGATTTTATATTTTATTTCATTCTTATTTGTGAATAGCGTGCTAAGTGCTTAATACAACCAGGCAGTTATTCTTGATTTTATATTTTATTCCTATCTTATTTTGAATATCGTGCTGTGTGCTTAATACAACCAGGCAGTTATTATTTTATATTATATTTTATTCCTATCTTATTTTGAATAACGGGCGGAGTGGTTAATAAAACCCGGCAGTTATATTTGATTTTACTTCAATTTTGTTTTGAATAAAGTGCTGAGTGTTTAATACAACCAGGCAGTTATTCTTGATTTTATATTTTATTCCTATCCTATTTTGAATAGCGTGCTAAGTGTTTAATACAACCAGGCAGTTATTATTTTATATTATATTTTATTCCAATCCTATTTTGAAAAACGTGCTCAGTGTTTAATACAACCCGGCAGTTGTTCGTTGATTTTATATTTTATTTCATTCTTATTTGTGAATAGCGTGCTAAGTGCTTAATACAACCAGGCAGTTATTATTTTATATTATATTTTATTCCTATCTTATTTTGAATAACGTGCGGAGTGGTTAATAAAACCCGGCAGTTATATTTGATTTTACTTCAATTTTGTTTTGAATAAAGTGCTGAGTGTTTAATACAACCAGGCAGTTATGCTTGATTCTATATTTAATTCCAATCTTATTTTGAATAACGTGATGAGTGTTTAATGCAACCAGGCAGTTATTCTTGATTTCACATCTTATTTCAATCTTATTTTGAATAACGTGATGAGTCTTTAATACAACCAGGCAGTTATTATTTTATATTATATTTTATTCCAATCCCATTTTGAATAACGTGATGAGTGTTTAATACAACCAGGCAGTTATTCTTGAATGTACTTCGAATTTGTTTTGAATAGCGTGCTAAGTGTTTAATACAACCAGGCAGTTATTCTTGATTTCATATTTTATTTCAATCTTATTTTGAATAACGTGATGAGTGTTTAATACAACCAGGCAGTTATTCTTGATTTTACTTCAATTTTGTTTTGTATAAAGTGCTGAGTGTTTAATACAACTAGGCAGTTATTCTTGATTTTATATTTTATTCCTATCTTATTTTGAATAACGTGCTGAGTGTTTAATACAACCAGGCAGTTATTCTTGATTTTATATTTTATTCCTTACCTATTTTGAATAACGTGCTGAGTGTTTAATACAACCATGCAGTTATTCTTGATTTTTTATTATATTCCTATTATATTTTGAATAACGTATTGGGGGCTTAATACAACCAGGAAGTTATTCTTGATTTCATATTTTATTCCTACCTCATTATGAATAACGTGCGGAGTGCTTAATACAACCCAGCAGTTGTTCGTTGATTTTATATTTTATTTCATTCTTACTTGTGAATAGCGTGCTAAGTGCTTAATACAACCAGGCAGTTATTCTTGATTTTATATTTTATTCCTATCTTATTTTGAATATCGTGCTGTGTGCTTAATACAACCAGGCAGTTATAATTTTATATTATATTTTATTCCAATCCTATTTTGAAAAACGTGCTCAGTGTTTAATACAACCCGGCAGTTGTTCGTTGATTTTATATTTTATTTCATTCTTATTTGTGAATAGCGTGCTAAGTGCTTAATACAACCAGGCAGTTATTCTTGATTTTATATTTTATTCCTATCTTATTTTGAATATCGTGCTGTGTGCTTAATACAACCAGGCAGTTATTATTTAATATTATATTTTATTCCTATCTTATTTTGAATAACGTGCGGAGTGGTTAATAAAACCCGGCAGTTATATTTGATTTTACTTCAATTTTGTTTTGAATAACGTGCTGAGTGTTTAATACAACCAGGCACTTATTCTTGATTTTACTTCAATTTCGTTTTGAATAACGTGCTGAGTGTTTAATACAACCAGGCACTTATTCTTGATTTTACTTCAATTTTGTTTTGAATAACGTGATGAGTGTTTAATACAACCATGCAGTTATTCTTGATTTTATATTTTATTCCTATCCTATTTTGAATAGCGTGCTAAGTGTTTAATACAACCAGGCAGTTATTATTTTATATTATATTTTATTCCAATCCTATTTTGAAAAACGTGCTCAGTGTTTAATACAACCCGGCAGTTGTTCGTTGATTTTATATTTTATTTCATTCTTATTTGTGAATAGCGTGCTAAGTGCTTAATACAACCAGGCAGTTATTATTTTATATTATATTTTATTC
Source organism: Diplolepis rosae (assembly GCA_030998225.1). Lineage (NCBI taxonomy): Eukaryota > Metazoa > Arthropoda > Insecta > Hymenoptera > Diplolepididae > Diplolepis > Diplolepis rosae. The sequence goes on from JAPYXD010000710.1 coordinate 1,404,169, forward strand.
CTATCTTATTTTGAATAACGTGCGGAGTGGTTAATAAAACCCGGCAGTTATATTTGATTTTACTTCAATTTTGTTTTGAATAAAGTGCTGAGTGTTTAATACAACCAGGCAGTTATTCTTGATTTTATATTTTATTCCTTACCTATTTTGAATAACGTGCTGAGTGTTTAATACAACCAGGCAGTTATTCTTGAATGTACTTCGAATTTGTTTTGAATAGCGTGCTAAGTGTTTAATACAACCAGGCAGTTATTCTTGATTTCATATTTTATTTCAATCTTATTTTGAATAACGTGATGAGTGTTTAATACAACCAGGCAGTTATTCTTGATTTTACTTCAATTTTGTTTTGTATAAAGTGCTGAGTGTTTAATACAACTAGGCAGTTATTCTTGATTTTATATTTTATTCCTATCTTATTTTGAATAACGTGCTGAGTGTTTAATACAACCAGGCAGTTATTCTTGATTTTATATTTTATTCCTTACCTATTTTGAATAACGTGCTGAGTGTTTAATACAACCATGCAGTTATTCTTGATTTTTTATTATATTCCTATTATAATTTGAATAACGTGTTGGGGGCTTAATACAACCCGGCAGTTGTTCGTTGATTTTATATTTTATTTCATTCTTATTTGTGAATAGCGTGCTAAGTGCTTAATACAACCAGGCAGTTATTCTTGATTTTATATTTTATTCCTATCTTATTTTGAATATCGTGCTGTGTGCTTAATACAACCAGGCAGTTATTATTTTATATTATATTTTATTCCTATCTTATTTTGAATAACGGGCGGAGTGGTTAATAAAACCCGGCAGTTATATTTGATTTTACTTCAATTTTGTTTTGAATAAAGTGCTGAGTGTTTAATACAACCAGGCAGTTATTCTTGATTTTATATTTTATTCCTATCCTATTTTGAATAGCGTGCTAAGTGTTTAATACAACCAGGCAGTTATTATTTTATATTATATTTTATTCCAATCCTATTTTGAAAAACGTGCTCAGTGTTTAATACAACCCGGCAGTTGTTCGTTGATTTTATATTTTATTTCATTCTTATTTGTGAATAGCGTGCTAAGTGCTTAATACAACCAGGCAGTTATTATTTTATATTATATTTTATTCCTATCTTATTTTGAATAACGTGCGGAGTGGTTAATAAAACCCGGCAGTTATATTTGATTTTACTTCAATTTTGTTTTGAATAAAGTGCTGAGTGTTTAATACAACCAGGCAGTTATGCTTGATTCTATATTTTATTACAATCTTATTTTGAATAACGTGATGAGTGTTTAATGCAACCAGGCAGTTATTCTTGATTTCACATCTTATTTCAATCTTATTTTGAATAACGTGATGAGTCTTTAATACAACCAGGCAGTTATTATTTTATATTATATTTTATTCCAATCCCATTTTGAATAACGTGATGAGTGTTTAATACAACCAGGCAGTTATTCTTGAATGTACTTCGAATTTGTTTTGAATAGCGTGCTAAGTGTTTAATACAACCAGGCAGTTATTCTTGATTTCATATTTTATTTCAATCTTATTTTGAATAACGTGATGAGTGTTTAATACAACCAGGCAGTTATTCTTGATTTTACTTCAATTTTGTTTTGTATAAAGTGCTGAGTGTTTAATACAACTAGGCAGTTATTCTTGATTTTATATTTTATTCCTATCTTATTTTGAATAACGTGCTGAGTGTTTAATACAACCAGGCAGTTATTCTTGATTTTATATTTTATTCCTTACCTATTTTGAATAACGTGCTGAGTGTTTAATACAACCATGCAGTTATTCTTGATTTTTTATTATATTCCTATTATATTTTGAATAACGTATTGGGGGCTTAATACAACCAGGAAGTTATTCTTGATTTCATATTTTATTCCTAACACTTTATGAATAACGTGCGTAGTGTGTAATACAACCCGGGACTTTTTCGTTGATTTTATATTTTATTTACTACTTTATTGTGAATAGCGTGCTTAGTGCTTAATACAACCAGGCAGTTATTCTTGATTTTATATTTTATTCCTATCTTATTTTGAATATCGTGCTGTGTGCTTAATACAACCAGGCAGTTATAATTTTATATTATATTTTATTCCAATCCTATTTTGAAAAACGTGCTCAGTGTTTAATACAACCCGGCAGTTGTTCGTTGATTTTATATTTTATTTCATTCTTATTTGTGAATAGCGTGCTAAGTGCTTAATACAACCAGGCAGTTATTCTTGATTTTATATTTTATTCCTATCTTATTTTGAATATCGTGCTGTGTGCTTAATACAACCAGGCAGTTATTATTTTATATTATATTTTATTCCTATCTTATTTTGAATAACGTGCGGAGTGGTTAATAAAACCCGGCAGTTATATTTGATTTTACTTCAATTTTGTTTTGAATAACGTGCTGAGTGTTTAATACAACCAGGCAGTTATTCTTGATTTTACTTCAATTTCGTTTTGAATAACGTGCTGAGTGTTTAATACAACCAGGCAGTTATTCTTGATTTTACTTCAATTTTGTTTTGAATAACGTGATGAGTGTTTAATACAACCAGTCAGTTATTCTTGATTTTATATTTTATTCCTATCCTATTTTGAATAGCGTGCTAAGTGTTTAATACAACCCGGCAGTTGTTCGTTGATTTTATATTTTATTTCATTCTTATTTGTGAATAGCGTGCTCAGTGCTTGATACAACAAGGCAGTTATTCTTGATTTTATATTTTATTCCTATCTTATTTTGAATAACGTGCTGATTGTTTAATACAACCAGGCAGTTATTCTTGATTTCATATTTTATTCCTACCTCATTATGAATAACGTGCGGAGTGTTTAATACAACCCGGCAGTTGTTCGTTGATTTTATATTTTATTCCTATCTTATTTTGAATATCGTGCTGTGTGTTTAATACAACCAGGCAGTTATTCTTGATTTTATATTTTATTCCTTACCTATTTTGATTAGCGTGCTAATTGTTTAATACAACCCTTCATTTGTTCGTTGATTTTATATTTTATTTCATTCTTATTTGTGAATAGCGTGCTCAGTTATTGATACAACAAGGCAGTTATTCCTGATTTTATATTTTATTCCTTACCTATTTTGAATAACGAGCTGAGTCTTTAATACAACCAGGCAGTTATTCTTGATTTCATATTTTATTTCAATCTTATTTTGAATAACGTGATAAGTGTTTAATACAACCAGGCAGTTATTCTTGATTTTACTTCAATTTTGTTTTGTATAAAGTGCTGAGTGTTTAATACAACTAGGCAGTTATTCTTGATTTTATATTTTATTCCTATCTTATTTTGAATAACGTGCTGAGTGTTTAATACAACCAGGCAGTTATTCTTGATTTTATATTTTATTCCTTACCTATTTTGAATAACGTGCTGAGTGTTTAATACAACCATGCAGTTATTCTTGATTTTTTATTATATTCCTATTATAATTTGAATAACGTGTTGGGGGCTTAATACAACCAGGAAGTTATTCTTGATTTTATATTTTATTCCTACCTCATTATGAATAACGTGCGGAGTGCTTAATACAACCCGGCAGTTGTTCGTTGATTTTATATTTTATTTCATTCTTATTTGTGAATAGCGTGCTAAGTGCTTAATACAACCAGGCAGTTATTCTTGATTTTATATTTTATTCCTATCTTATTTTGAATATCGTGCTGTGTGCTTAATACAACCAGGCAGTTATTATTTTATATTATATTTTATTCCAATCCTATTTTGAAAAACGTGCTCAGTGTTTAATACAACCCGGCAGTTGTTCGTTGATTTTATATTTTATTTCATTCTTATTTGTGAATAGCGTGCTAAGTGCTTAATACAACCAGGCAGTTATTCTTGATTTTATATTTTATTCCTATCTTATTTTGTATATCGTGATGTGTGTTTAATGCAACCAGGCAGTTATTCTTGATTTTACTTCAATTTTGTTTTGTATAAAGTGCTGAGTGTTTAATACAACTAGGCAGTTATTCTTGATTTTATATTTTATTCCTATCTTATTTTGAATAACGTGCTGAGTGTTTAATACAACCAGGCAGTTATTCTTGATTTTATATTTTATTCCTTACCTATTTTGAATAACGTGCTGAGTGTTTAATACAACCATGCAGTTATTCTTGATTTTTTATTATATTCCTATTATAATTTGAATAACGTGTTGGGGGCTTAATACAACCAGGAAGTTATTCTTGATTTTATATTTTATTCCTACCTCATTATGAATAACGTGCGGAGTGCTTAATACAACCCGGCAGTTGTTCGTTGATTTTATATTTTATTTCATTCTTATTTGTGAATAGCGTGCTAAGTGCTTAATACAACCAGGCAGTTATTCTTGATTTTATATTTTATTCCTATCCTATTTTGAATAACGTGATGAGTGTTTAATACAACCAGGCAGTTATTCTTGATTTTACTTCAATTTTGTTTTGTATAAAGTGCTGAGTGTTTAATACAACTAGGCAGTTATTCTTGATTTTATATTTTATTCCTATCTTATTTTGAATAACGTGCTGAGTGTTTAATACAACCAGGCAGTTATTCTTGATTTTATATTTTATTCCTTACCTATTTTGAATAACGTGCTGAGTGTTTAATACAACCATGCAGTTATTCTTGATTTTTTATTATATTCCTATCTAATTTTGAATATCGTGCTGAGTGCTTAATACAACCCGGCAGTTGTTCGTTGATTTTATATTTTATTTCATTCTTATTTGTGAATAGCGTGCTAAGTGCTTAATACAACCAGGCAGTTATTCTTGATTTTATATTTTATTCCTATCTTATTTTGAATATCGTGCTGTGTGCTTAATACAACCAGGCAGTTATTATTTTATATTATATTTTATTCCTATCTTATTTTGAATAACGGGCGGAGTGGTTAATAAAACCCGGCAGTTATATTTGATTTTACTTCAATTTTGTTTTGAATAAAGTGCTGAGTGTTTAATACAACCAGGCAGTTATTCTTGATTTTATATTTTATTCCTATCCTATTTTGAATAGCGTGCTAAGTGTTTAATACAACCAGGCAGTTATTATTTTATATTATATTTTATTCCAATCCTATTTTGAAAAACGTGCTCAGTGTTTAATACAACCCGGCAGTTGTTCGTTGATTTTATATTTTATTTCATTCTTATTTGTGAATAGCGTGCTAAGTGCTTAATACAACCAGGCAGTTATTCTTGATTTTATATTTCATTCCTATCTTATTTTGTATATCGTGCTGTGTGCTTAATACAACCAGGCAGTTATTATTTTATATTATATTTTATTCCTATCTTATTTTGAATAACGTGCGGAGTTGTTAATAAAACCCGCCAGTTATATTTGATTTTACTTCAATTTTGTTTTGAATAAAGTGCTGAGTGTTTAATACAACCAGGCAGTTATGCTTGATTCTATATTTAATTCCAATCTTACTTTGAATAACGTGATGAGTGTTTAATGCAACCAGGCAGTTATTCTTGATTTCACATCTTATTTCAATCTTATTTTGAATAACGTGATGAGTCTTTAATACAACCAGGCAGTTATTATTTTATATTATATTTTATTCCAATCCCATTTTGAATAACGTGATGAGTGTTTAATACAACCAGGCAGTTATTCTTGAATGTACTTCGAATTTGTTTTGAATAGCGTGCTAAGTGTTTAATACAACCAGGCAGTTATTCTTGATTTCATATTTTATTTCAATCTTATTTTGAATAACGTGATGAGTGTTTAATACAACCAGGCAGTTATTCTTGATTTTACTTCAATTTTGTTTTGTATAAAGTGCTGAGTGTTTAATACAACTAGGCAGTTATTCTTGATTTTATATTTTATTCCTATCTTATTTTGAATAACGTGCTGAGTGTTTAATACAACCAGGCAGTTATTCTTGATTTTATATTTTATTCCTTACCTATTTTGAATAACGTGCTGAGTGTTTAATACAACCATGCAGTTATTCTTGGTTTTCTATTATATTCCAATTATATTTTGAATAACGTATTGGGGGCTTAATACAACCAGGAAGTTATTCTTGATTTCATATTTTATTCCTACCTCATTATGAATAACGTGCGGAGTGCTTAATACAACCCAGCAGTTGTTCGTTGATTTTATATTTTATTTCATTCTTGTTTTTAATAGCGTGCTAAGTGTTTAATACAACCAGGAAGTTATTCTTGATTTCATATTTTATTCCTACCTCATTATGAATAACGTGCGGAGTGTTTAATACAACCCGGCAGTTGTTCGTTGATTTTATATTTTATTTCATTCTTATTTGTGAATATCGTGCTGTGTGCTTAATACAACCAGGCAGTTATAATTTTATATTATATTTTATACCAATCCTATTTTGAATAGCGTGCTGAGTGTTTAATACAACCCGGCAGTTGTTCGTTGATTTTATATTTTATTTCATTCTTATTTGTGAATAGAGTGCTAAGTGCTTAATACAACCAGGCAGTTATTATTGATTTTATATTTTATTCCTATCTTATTTTGAATATCGTGCTGTGTGCTTAATACAACCAGGCAGTTATAATTTTATATTATATTTTATTCCAATCCTATTTTGAAAAACGTGCGGAGTGGTTAATAAAACCCGGCAGTTATATTTGATTTTACTTCAATTTTGTTTTGAATAAAGTGCTGAGTGTTTAATACAACCAGGCAGTTATTCTTGATTTTACTTCAATTTCGTTTTGAATAACGTGCTGAGTGTTTAATACAACCAGGCAGTTATTCTTGATTTTTTATTATATTCCTATTATAATTTGAATAACGTGTTGGGGGCTTAATACAACCAGGAAGTTATTCTTGATTTTATATTTTATTCCTACCTCATTATGAATAACGTGCGGAGTGCTTAATACAACCCAGCAGTTGTTCGTTGATTTTATATTTTATATCATTCTTATTTGTGAATAGCGTTCTAAGTGCTTAATACAACCAGGAAGTTATTCTTGATTTCATATTTTATTCCTACCTCATTATGAATAACGTGCGGAGTGTTTAATACAACCCGGCAGTTGTTCGTTGATTTTATATTTTATTTCATTCTTATTTGTGAATAGCGTGCTAAGTGCTTAATACAACCAGGCAGTTATTATTTTATATTATATTTTATTCCAATCCTATTTTGAAAAACGTGCTCAGTGTTTAATACAACCCGGCAGTTGTTCGTTGATTTTATATTTTATTTCATTCTTATTTGTGAATAGCGTGCTAAGTGCTTAATACAACCAGGCAGTTATTCTTGATTTTATATTTTATTCCTATCTTATTTTGAATATCGTGCTGTGTGCTTAATACAACCAGGCAGTTATTATTTTATATTATATTTTATTCCTATCTTATTTTGAATAACGTGCGGAGTGGTTAATAAAACCCGGCAGTTATATTTGATTTTACTTCAATTTTGTTTTGAATAACGTGCTGAGTGTTTAATACAACCAGGCAGTTATTCTTGATTTTACTTCAATTTCGTTTTGAATAACGTGCTGAGTGTTTAATACAACCAGGCAGTTATTCTTGATTTTACTTCAATTTTGTTTTGAATAACGTGATGAGTGTTTAATACAACCAGTCAGTTATTCTTGATTTTATATTTTATTCCTATCCTATTTTGAATAGCGTGCTAAGTGTTTAATACAACCCGGCAGTTGTTCGTTGATTTTATATTTTATTTCATTCTTATTTGTGAATAGCGTGCTCAGTGCTTGATACAACAAGGCAGTTATTCTTGATTTTATATTTTATTCCTATCTTATTTTGAATAACGTGCTGATTGTTTAATACAACCAGGCAGTTATTCTTGATTTCATATTTTATTCCTACCTCATTATGAATAACGGGCGGAGTGTTTAAAACAACCCGGCAGTTGTTCGTTGATTTTATATTTTATTCCTATCTTATTTTGAATATCGTGCTGTGTGTTTAATACAACCAGGCAGTTATTCTTGATTTTATATTTTATTCCTTACCTATTTTGAATAGCGTGCTGAGTGTTTAATACAACCCGGCAGTTGTTCGTTGATTTTATATTTTATTTCATTCTTATTTGTGAATAGCGTGCTCAGTGCTTGATACAACAAGGCAGTTATTCTTGATTTTATATTTTATTCCTTACCTATTTTGAATAACGTGCTGAGTGTTTAATACAACCAGGCAGTTATTCTTGATTTTATATTTTATTTCATTCTTATTTGTGAATAGCGTGCTCAGTGCTTAATACAACCAGGCAGTTATTCTTGATTTTACTTCAATTTTGTTTTGTATAAAGTGCTGAGTGTTTAATACAACTAGGCAGTTATTCTTGATTTTATATTTTATTCCTATCTTATTTTGAATAACGTGCTGAGTGTTTAATACAACCAGGCAGTTATTCTTGATTTTATATTTTATTCCTTACCTATTTTGAATAACGTGCTGAGTGTTTAATACAACCATGCAGTTATTCTTGATTTTTTATTATATTCCTATTATAATTTGAATAACGTGTTGGGGGCTTAATACAACCAGGAAGTTATTCTTGATTTTATATTTTATTCCTACCTCATTATGAATAACGTGCGGAGTGCTTAATACAACCCGGCAGTTGTTCGTTGATTTTATATTTTATTTCATTCTTATTTGTGAATAGCGTGCTAAGTGCTTAATACAACCAGGCAGTTATTCTTGATTTTATATTTTATTCCTATCTTATTTTGAATATCGTGCTGTGTGCTTAATACAACCAGGCAGTTATTATTTTATATTATATTTTATTCCAATCCTATTTTGAAAAACGTGCTCAGTGTTTAATACAACCCGGCAGTTGTTCGTTGATTTTATATTTTATTTCATTCTAATTTGTGAATAGCGTGCTAAGTGCTTAATACAACAAGGCAGTTATTCTTGATTTTATATTTTATTCCTATCTTATTTTGAATAACGTGCTGAGTGTTTAATACAACCAGGCAGTTATTCTTGATTTTACTTCAATTTTGTTTTGAATAACGTGATGAGTGTTTAATACAACAAGGCAGTTATTCTTGATTTTATATTTTATTCCTATCTTATTTTGAATAACGAGCTGAGTGTTTAATACAACAAGGCAGTTATTCTTGATTTTATATTTTATTCCTATCTTATTTTGAATAACGTGCTGAGTGTTTAATACAACCATGCAGTTATTCTTGATTTTTTATTATTTTCCTATTATAATTTGAATAACGTGTTGGGGGCTTAATACAACCAGGAAGTTATTCTTGATTTCATATTTTATTCCTACCTCATTATGAATAACGTGCGGAGTGTTTAATACAACCCGGCAGTTGTTCGTTGATTTTATATTTTATTTCATTCTTATTTGTGAATAGCGTGCTAAGTGCTTAATACAACCAGGCAGTTATTCTTGATTTTATATTTTATTCCTATCTTATTTTGAATATCGTGCTGTGTGCTTAATACAACCAGGCAGTTATTATTTTATATTATATTTTATTCCTATCTTATTTTGAATAACGTGCGGAGTGGTTAATAAAACCCGGCAGTTATATTTGATTTTACTTCAATTTTGTTTTGAATAACGTGCTGAGTGTTTAATACAACCAGGCAGTTATTCTTGATTTTACTTCAATTTCGTTTTGAATAACGTGCTGAGTGTTTAATACAACCAGGCAGTTATTCTTGATTTTACTTCAATTTTGTTTTGAATAACGTGATGAGTGTTTAATACAACCAGTCAGTTATTCTTGATTTTATATTTTATTCCTATCCTATTTTGAATAGCGTGCTAAGTGTTTAATACAACCCGGCAGTTGTTCGTTGATTTTATATTTTATTTCATTCTTATTTGTGAATAGCGTGCTCAGTGCTTGATACAACAAGGCAGTTATTCTTGATTTTATATTTTATTCCTATCTTATTTTGAATAACGTGCTGATTGTTTAATACAACCAGGCAGTTATTCTTGATTTCATATTTTATTCCTACCTCATTATGAATAACGGGCGGAGTGTTTAAAACAACCCGGCAGTTGTTCGTTGATTTTATATTTTATTCCTATCTTATTTTGAATATCGTGCTGTGTGTTTAATACAACCAGGCAGTTATTCTTGATTTTATATTTTATTCCTTACCTATTTTGAATAGCGTGCTAAGTGTTTAATACAACCCGGCAGTTGTTCGTTGATTTTATATTTTATTTCATTCTTATTTGTGAATAGCGTGCTCAGTGCTTGATACAACAAGGCAGTTATTCTTGATTTTATATTTTATTCCTTACCTATTTTGAATAACGTGCTGAGTGTTTAATACAACCAGGCAGTTATTCTTGATTTTATATTTTATTCCTATCCTATTTTGAATAACGTGCAAAGTGTTTAATACAACCAGGCAGTTATTCTTGATTTTACTTCAATTTTGTTTTGTATAAAGTGCTGAGTGTTTAATACAACTAGGCAGTTATTCTTGATTTTATATTTTATTCCTATCTTATTTTGAATAACGTGCTGAGTGTTTAATACAACCAGGCAGTTATTCTTGATTTTATATTTTATTCCTTACCTATTTTGAATAACGTGCTGAGTGTTTAATACAACCATGCAGTTATTCTTGATTTTTTATTATATTCCTATTATAATTTGAATAACGTGTTGGGGGCTTAATACAACCAGGAAGTTATTCTTGATTTTATATTTTATTCCTACCTCATTATGAATAACGTGCGGAGTGCTTAATACAACCCGGCAGTTGTTCGTTGATTTTATATTTTATTTCATTCTTATTTGTGAATAGCGTGCTAAGTGCTTAATACAACCAGGCAGTTATTCTTGATTTTATATTTTATTCCTATCTTATTTTGAATATCGTGCTGTGAGCTAAATACAACCAGGCAGTTATTATTTTATATTATATTTTATTCCAATCCTATTTTGAAAAACGTGCTCAGTGTTTAATACAACCCGGCAGTTGTTCGTTGATTTTATATTTTATTTCATTCTAATTTGTGAATAGCGTGCTAAGTGCTTAATACAACCAGGCAGTTATTCTTGATTTTATATTTTATTCCTATCTTATTTTGAATAACGTGCTGAGCGTTTAATGCAACCAGGCAGTTATTCTTGATTTTACTTCAATTTTGTTTTGTATAAAGTGCTGAGTGTTTAATACAACTAGGCAGTTATTCTTGATTTTATATTTTATTCCTATCTTATTTTGAATAACGTGCTGAGTGTTTAATACAACCAGGCAGTTATTCTTGATTTTATATTTTATTCCTTACCTATTTTGAATAACGTGCTGAGTGTTTAATACAACCAGGCAGTTATTCTTGATTTTTTATTATTTTCCTATTATAATTTGAATAACGTGTTGGGGGCTTAATACAACCAGGAAGTTATTCTTGATTTTATATTTTATTCCTACCTCATTATGAATAACGTGCGGAGTGTTTAATACAACCCGGCGGTTGTTCGTTGATTTTATATTTTATTTCATTCTTATTTGTGAATAGCGTGCTAAGTGCTTAATACAACCAGGCAGTTATTCTTGATTTTATATTTTATTCCTTACCTATTTTGAATAACGTGATGAGTGTTTAATACAACCAGGCAGTTATTCTTGATTTTACTTCAATTTTGTTTTGTATAAAGTGCTGAGTGTTTAATACAACTAGGCAGTTATTCTTGATTTTATATTTTATTCCTATCTTATTTTGAATAACGTGCTGAGTGTTTAATACAACCAGGCAGTTATTCTTGATTTTATATTTTATTCCTTACCTATTTTGAATAACGTGCTGAGTGTTTAATACAACCATGCAGTTATTCTTGATTTTTTATTATATTCCTATTATAATTTGAATAACGTGTTGGGGGCTTAATACAACCAGGAAGTTATTCTTGATTTTATATTTTATTCCTACCTCATTATGAATAACGTGCGGAGTGCTTAATACAACCCGGCAGTTGTTCGTTGATTTTATATTTTATTTCATTCTTATTTGTGAATAGCGTGCTAAGTGCTTAATACAACCAGACAGTTATTCTTGATTTTATATTTTATTCCTATCCTATTTTGAATAGCGTGCTGTGTGCTTAATACAACCAGGCAGTTATTATTTTATATGATGTTTCATTCCTATCTTATTTTGAATAACGGGCGGAGTGGTTAATAAAACCCGGCAGTTATATTTGATTTTACTTCAATTTTGTTTTGAATAAAGTGCTGAGTGTTTAATACAACCAGGCAGTTATTCTTGATTTTATATTTTATTCCTATCCTATTTTGAATAGCGTGCTAAGTGTTTAATACAACCAGGCAGTTATTATTTTATATTATATTTTATTCCAATCCTATTTTGAAAAACGTGCTCAGTGTTTAATACAACCCGGCAGTTGTTCGTTGATTTTATATTTTATTTCATTCTTATTTGTGAATAGCGTGCTAAGTGCTTAATACAACCAGGCAGTTATTCTTGATTTTATATTTCATTCCTATCTTATTTTGTATATCGTGCTGTGTGCTTAATACAACCAGGCAGTTATTATTTTATATTATATTTTATTCCTATCTTATTTTGAATAACGTGCGGAGTGGTTAATAAAACCCGGCAGTTATATTTGATTTTACTTCAATTTTGTTTTGAATAAAGTGCTGAGTGTTTAATACAACCAGGCAGTTATGCTTGATTCTATATTTTATTCCAATCTTATTTTGAATAACGTGATGAGTGTTTAATGCAACCAGGCAGTTATTCTTGATTTCACATCTTATTTCAATCTTATTTTGAATAACGTGATGAGTCTTTAATACAACCAGGCAGTTATTATTTTATATTATATTTTATTTCAATCTTATTTTGAATAACGTGATGAGTGTTTAATACAACCAGGCAGTTATTCTTGATTTTACTTCAATTTTGTTTTGTATAAAGTGCTGAGTGTTTAATACAACTAGGCAGTTATTCTTGATTTTATATTTTATTCCTATCTTATTTTGAATAACGTGCTGAGTGTTTAATACAACCAGGCAGTTATTCTTGATTTTATATTTTATTCCTTACCTATTTTGAATAACGTGCTGAGTGTTTAATACAACCAGGCAGTTATTCTTGATTTCATATTTTATTTCAATCTTATTTTGAATAACGTGATGAGTGTTTAATACAACCAGGCAGTTATTCTTGATTTTACTTCAATTTTGTTTTGTATAAAGTGCTGAGTGTTTAATACAACTAGGCAGTTATTCTTGATTTTATATTTTATTCCTATCTTATTTAGAATAACGTGATGAGTGTTTAATACAACCAGGCAGTTATTCTTGATTTTATATTTTATTCCTTACCTATTTTGAATAACGTGCTGAGTGTTTAATACAACCAGGCAGTTATTCTTGATTTCATATTTTATTTCAATCTTATTTTGAATAGCGTGCTAAGTGTTTAATACAACCAGGCAGTTATTCTTGATTTTAATTCAATTTTGTTTTGTATAAAGTTCTGAGTGTTTAATACAACTAGGCAGTTATTCTTGATTTTATATTTTATTCCTATCTTATTTTGAATAACGTGATGAGTGTTTAATACAACCAGGCAGTTATTCTTGATTTTATATTTTATTCCTTACCTATTTTGAATAACGTGCTGAGTGTTTAATACAACCAGGCAGTTATTCTTGATTTCATATTTTATTTCAATCTTATTTTGAATAACGTGATGAGTGTTTAATACAACCAGGCAGTTATTCTTGATTTTACTTCAATTTTGTTTTGTATAAAGTGCTAAGTGTTTAATACAACAAGGAAGTTATTCTTGATTTTATATTTTATTCCTATCTTATTTTAAATAACGTGATGAGTGTTTAATACAACCAGGCAGTTATTCTTGATATTATATTTTATTCCTTACCTATTTTGAATAATGTGCTGAGTGTTTAATACAACTAGAAAGTTATTCTTGATTTTATATTTTATTCCTATCTTATTTTTGAATAACGTGCTGAGTGTTTAATACAACCAGGAAGTTATTCTTGATTTCATATTTTATTCCTACCTCATTATGAATAACGTGCGGAGTGTTTAACACAACCCGGCAATTGTTCGTTGATTTTATATTTTATTTCATTCTTATTTGTGAATAGCGTGCTAAGTGCTTAATACAACCAGGCAGTTATTCTTGATTTTATATTTTATTCCTATCTTATTTTGAATATCGTGCTGTGTGCTTAATACAACCAGGCAGTTATTATTTAATATTATATTTTATTCCTATCTTATTTTGAATAACGTGCGGAGTGGTTAATAAAACCCGGCAGTTATATTTGATTTAACTTCAATTTTGTTTTGAATAACGTGCTGAGTGTTTAATACAACCAGGCAGTTATTCTTGATTTTATATTTTATTCCTATCTTATTTTGAATAACGTGCTGAGCGTTTAATACAAACAGGCAGTTATTCTTGATTTTATATTTTATTCCTGTAATATTTTGAATAACGTGCTGAGTGTTTAATACAACCAGGCAGTTATTCTTGATTTCATATTTTATTTCAATCTTATTTTGAATAGCGTGCTAAGTGTTTAATACAACCAGGCAGTTATTCTTGATTTCATATTTTATTTCAATCTTATTTTTAATAACGTGATGAGTGTTTAATACAACCAGGCAGTTATTCTTGATTTTACTTCAATTTTGTTTTGTATAAAGTGCTGAGTGTTTAATACAACTAGGCAGTTATTCTTGATTTTATATTTTATTCCTATCTTATTTTGAATAACGTGCTGAGTGTTTAATACAACCAGGCAGTTATTCTTGATTTTATATTTTATTCCTTACCCATTTTGAATAACGTGCTGAGTGTTTAATACAACCATGCAGTTATTCTTGATTTTTTATTATATTCCTATTATAATTTGAATAACGTGTTGGGGGCTTAATACAACCAGGAAGTTATTCTTGATTTTATATTTTATTCCTACCTCATTATGAATAACGTGCGGAGTGCTTAATACAACCCGGCAGTTGTTCGTTGATTTTATATTTTATTTCATTCTTATTTGTGAATAGCGTGCTAAGTGCTTAATACAACCAGGCAGTTATTCTTGATTTTATATTTTATTCCTATCTTATTTTGAATATCGTGCTGTGTGCTTAATACAACCAGGCAGTTATTATTTTATATTATATTTTATTCCAATCCTATTTTGAAAAACGTGCTCAGTGTTTAATACAACTCGGCAGTTGTTCGTTGATTTTATATTTTATATCATTCTTATTTGTGAATAGCGTTCTAAGTGCTTAATACAACCAGGCAGTTATTCTTGATTTTATATTTTATTCCTATCTTATTTTGAATATCGTGCTGTGTGCTTAATACAACCAGGCAGTTATTATTTTATATTATATTTTATTCCTATCTTATTTTGAATAACGGGCGGAGTGGTTAATAAAACCCGGCAGTTATATTTGATTTTACTTCAATTTTGTTTTGAATAAAGTGCTGAGTGTTTAATACAACCAGGCAGTTATTCTTGATTTTATATTTTATTCCTATCCTATTTTGAATAGCGTGCTAAGTGTTTAATACAACCAGGCAGTTATTCTTGATTTCATATCTTATTTCAATCTTATTTTGAATAACGTGATGAGTCTTTAATACAACCAGGCAGTTATTATTTTATATTATATTTTATTCCTATCTTATTTTGAATAACGTGATGAGTGTTTAATACAACCAGGCAGTTATTCTTGAATGTACTTCGAATTTGTTTTGAATAGCGTGCTAAGTGTTTAATACAACCAGGCAGTTATTCTTGATTTCATATTTTATTTCAATCTTATTTTGAATAACGTGATGAGTGTTTAATACAACCAGGCAGTTATTCTTGATTTTACTTCAATTTTGTTTTGTATAAAGTGCTGAGTGTTTAATACAACTAGGCAGTTATTCTTGATTTTATATTTTATTCCTATCTTATTTTGAATAACGTGCTGAGTGTTTAATACAACCAGGCAGTTATTCTTGATTTTATATTTTATTCCTTACCTATTTTGAATAACGTGCTGAGTGTTTAATACAACCAGGCAGTTATTCATTATTTTTTATTATATTACTATTATATTTTGAATAACATGTTGGGGGCTTAATACAACCAGGCAGTTATTCTTGATTTTATATTTTATTCCTATCTTATTTTGAATATCGTGCTGTGTGCTTAATACAACCAGGCAGTTATAATTTTATATTATATTTTATTCCAATCCTATTTTGAAAAACGTGCTCAGTGTTTAATACAACCCGGCAGTTGTTCGTTGATTTTATATTTTATTTCATTCTTATTTGTGAATAGCGTGCTAAGTGCTTAATACAACCAGGCAGTTATTCTTGATTTTATATTTTATTCCTATCTTATTTTGAATATCGTGCTGTGTGCTTAATACAACCAGGCAGTTATTATTTTATATTATATTTTATTCCTATCTTATTTTGAATAACGTGCGGAGTGGTTAATAAAACCCGGCAGTTATATTTGATTTTACTTCAATTTTGTTTTGAATAAAGTGCTGAGTGTTTAATACAACCAGGCAGTTATTCTTGATTTTACTTCAATTTTGTTTTGAATAACGTGCTGAGTGTTTAATACAACCAGGCAGTTATTCTTGATTTTACTTCAATTTCGTTTTGAATAACGTGCTGAGTGTTTAATACAACCAGGCAGTTATTCTTGATTTTACTTCAATTTTGTTTTGAATAACGTGATGAGTGTTTAATACAACCAGTCAGTTATTCTTGATTTTATATTTAATTCCTATCCTATTTTGAATAGCGTGCTAAGTGTTTAATACAACCCGGCAGTTGTTCGTTGATTTTATATTTTATTTCATTCTTATTTGTGAATAGCGTGCTCAGTGCTTGATACAACAAGGCAGTTATTCTTGATTTTATATTTTATTCCTATCTTATTTTGAATAACGTGCTGATTGTTTAATACAACCAGGCAGTTATTCTTGATTTCATATTTTATTCCTACCTCATTATGAATAACGGGCGGAGTGTTTAATACAACCCGGCAGTTGTTCGTTGATTTTATATTTTATTCCTATCTTATTTTGAATATCGTGCTGTGTGCTTAATACAACCAGGCAGTTATTCTTGATTTTATATTTTATTCCTATCTTATTTTGAATATCGTGCTGTGTGTTTAATACAACCAGGCAGTTATTATTTTATATTATATTTTATTCCTATCTTATGTTGAATAACGTGCGGAGTGGTTAATAAAACCCGGCAGTTATATTTGATTTTATATTTTATTCCTTACCTATTTTGAATAACGAGCTGAGTCTTTAATACAACCAGGCAGTTATTCTTGATTTCATATTTTATTTCAATCTTATTTTGAATAACGTGATGAGTGTTTAATACAACCAGGCAGTTATTCTTGATTTTACTTCAATTTTGTTTTGTATAAAGTGCTGAGTGTTTAATACAACTAGGCAGTTATTCTTGATTTTATATTTTATTCCTATCTTATTTTGAATAACGTGCTGAGTGTTTAATACAACCAGGCAGTTATTCTTGATTTTATATTTTATTCCTTACCTATTTTGAATAACGTGCTGAGTGTTTAATACAACCAGGCAGTTATTCTTGATTTCATATTTTATTTCAATCTTATTTTGAATAGCATGCTAAGTGTTTAATACAACCAGGCAGTTATTCTTGATTTCATATTTTATTTCAATCTTATTTTGAATAACGTGATGAGTGTTTAATACAACCAGGCAGTTATTCTTGATTTTACTTCAATTTTGTTTTGTATAAAGTGCTGAGTGTTTAATACAACTAGGCAGTTATTCTTGATTTTATATTTTATTCCTATCTTATTTTGAATAACGTGCTGAGTGTTTAATACAACCAGGCAGTTATTCTTGATTTTATATTTTATTCCTTACCTATTTTGAATAACGTGCTGAGTGTTTAATACAACCATGCAGTTATTCTTGATTTTTTATTATATTCCTACCTCATTATGAATAACGTGCGGAGTGCTTAATACAACCCGGCAGTTGTTCGTTGATTTTATATTTTATTTCATTCTTATTTGTGAATAGCGTGCTAAGTGCTTAATACAACCAGGCAGTTATTCTTGATTTTATATTTTAATACTATCTAAATTTTAATTTCGTACTGAGTGCTTAATACAACCAGGCAGTTATTATTTTATATTATATTTTATTCCAATCCTATTTTGAAAAACGTGCTCAGTGTTTAATACAACTCGGCAGTTGTTCGTTGATTTTATATTTTATATCATTCTTATTTGTGAATAGCGTTCTAAGTGCTTAATACAACCAGGCAGTTATTCTTTTATTTATATTTCATTCCTATCTTATTTTGAATATCGTGCTGTGTGCTTAATACAACCAGGCAGTTATTATTTTATATTATATTTTATTCCTATCTTATTTTGAATAACGGGCGGAGTGGTTAATAAAACCCGGCAGTTATATTTGATTTTACTTCAATTTTGTTTTGAATAAAGTGCTGAGTGTTTAATACAACCAGGCAGTTATTCTTGATTTTATATTTTATTCCTATCCTATTTTGAATAGCGTGCTAAGTGTTTAATACAACCAGGCAGTTATTATTTTATATTATATTTTATTCCAATCCTATTTTGAAAAACGTGCTCAGTGTTTAATACAACCCGGCAGTTGTTCGTTGATTTTATATTTTATTTCATTCTTATTTGTGAATAGCGTGCTAAGTGCTTAATACAACCAGGCAGTTATTCTTGATTTTATATTTCATTCCTATCTTATTTTGTATATCGTGCTGTGTGCTTAATACAACCAGGCAGTTATTATTTTATATTATATTTTATTCCTATCTTATTTTGAATAACGTGCGGAGTGGTTAATAAAACCCGGCAGTTATATTTGATTTTACTTCAATTTTGTTTTGAATAAAGTGCTGAGTGTTTAATACAACCAGGCAGTTATGCTTGATTCTATATTTTATTCCAATCTTATTTTGAATAACGTGATGAGTGTTTAATGCAACCAGGCAGTTATTCTTGATTTCACATCTTATTTCAATCTTATTTTGAATAACGTGATGAGTCTTTAATACAACCAGGCAGTTATTATTTTATATTATATTTTATTCCAATCCCATTTTGAATAACGTGATGAGTGTTTAATACAACCAGGCAGTTATTCTTGAATGTACTTCGATTTTGTTTTGAATAGCGTGCTAAGTGCTTAATACAACCAGGCAGTTATTCTTGATTTTATATTTTATTCCTATCTTATTTTGAATATCGTGCTGTGTGCTTAATACAACCAGGCAGTTATTATTTTATATTATATTTTATTCCAATCCTATTTTGAAAAACGTGCTCAGTGTTTAATACAACCCGGCAGTTGTTCGTTGATTTTATATTTTATTTCATTCTTATTTGTGAATAGCGTGCTAAGTGCTTAATACAACCAGGCAGTTATTCTTGATTTTATATTTTAT
This sequence comes from Diplolepis rosae, assembly GCA_030998225.1. Taxonomy (NCBI): domain Eukaryota; kingdom Metazoa; phylum Arthropoda; class Insecta; order Hymenoptera; family Diplolepididae; genus Diplolepis; species Diplolepis rosae. Next base: position 1,423,733 of record JAPYXD010000710.1, read on the forward strand.
TCCTATCTTATTTTGAATATCGTGCTGTGTGCTTAATACAACCAGGCAGTTATTATTTTATATTATATTTTATTCCTATCTTATTTTGAATAACGGGCGGAGTGGTTAATAAAACCCGGCAGTTATATTTGATTTTACTTAAATTTTGTTTTGAATAAAGTGCTGAGTGTTTAATACAACCAGGCAGTTATTCTTGATTTTATATTTTATTCCTATCCTATTTTGAATAGCGTGCTAAGTGTTTAATACAACCAGGCAGTTATTATTTTATATTATATTTTATTCCAATCCTATTTTGAAAAACGTGCTCAGTGTTTAATACAACCCGGCAGTTGTTCGTTGATTTTATATTTTATTTCATTCTTATTTGTGAATAGCGTGCTAAGTGCTTAATACAACCAGGCAGTTATTCTTGATTTTATATTTCATTCCTATCTTATTTTGTATATCGTGCTGTGTGCTTAATACAACCAGGCAGTTATTATTTTATATTATATTTTATTCCTATCTTATTTTGAATAACGTGCGGAGTGGTTAATAAAACCCGGCAGTTATATTTGATTTTACTTCAATTTTGTTTTGAATAAAGTGCTGAGTGTTTAATACAACCAGGCAGTTATGCTTGATTCTATATTTTATTCCAATCTTATTTTGAATAACGTGATGAGTGTTTAATGCAACCAGGCAGTTATTCTTGATTTCACATCTTATTTCAATCTTATTTTGAATAACGTGATGAGTCTTTAATACAACCAGGCAGTTATTATTTTATATTATATTTTATTCCAATCCCATTTTGAATAACGTGATGAGTGTTTAATACAACCAGGCAGTTATTCTTGATTTTACTTCAATTTTGTTTTGAATAACGTGATGAGTGTTTAATACAACCAGGCAGTTATTCTTGATTTCACATCTTATTTCAATCTTATTTTGAATAACGTGATGAGTCTTTAATACAACCAGGCAGTTATTATTTTATATTATATTTTATTCCAATCCCATTTTGAATAACGTGATGAGTGTTTAATACAACCAGGCAGTTATTCTTGAATGTACTTCGAATTTGTTTTGAATAGCGTGCTAAGTGTTTGATACAACCAGGCAGTTATTCTTGATTTCATATTTTATTTCAATCTTATTTTGAATAACGTGATGAGTGTTTAATACAACCAGGCAGTTATTCTTGATTTTACTTCAATTTTGTTTTGTATAAAGTGCTGAGTGTTTAATACAACTAGGCAGTTATTCTTGATTTTATATTTTATTCCTATCTTATTTTGAATAACGTGCTGAGTGTTTAATACAACCAGGCAGTTATTCTTGATTTTATATTTTATTCCTTACCTATTTTGAATAACGTGCTGAGTGTTTAATACAACCATGCAGTTATTCTTGATTTTTTATTATATTCCTATTATATTATGAATAACGTGTTGGGGGCTTAATACAACCAGGAAGTTATTCTTGATTTTATATTTTATTCCTACCTCATTATGAATAACGTGCGGAGTGCTTAATACAACCCGGCAGTTGTTCGTTGATTTTATATTTTATTTCATTCTTATTTGTGAATAGCGTGCTAAGTGCTTAATACAACCAGGCAGTTATTCTTGATTTTATATTTTATTCCTATCTTATTTTGAATATCGTGCTGTGTGCTTAATACAACCAGGCAGTTATAATTTTATATTATATTTTATTCCAATCCTATTTTGAAAAACGTGCTCAGTGTTTAATACAACCCGGCAGTTGTTCGTTGATTTTATATTTTATTTCATTCTTATTTGTGAATAGCGTGCTAAGTGCTTAATACAACCAGGCAGTTATTCTTGATTTTATATTTTATTCCTATCTTATTTTGAATATCGTGCTGTGTGCTTAATACAACCAGGCAGTTATTATTTTATATTATATTTTATTCCTATCTTATTTTGAATAACGTGCGGAGTGGTTAATAAAACACGGCAGTTATATTTGATTTTACTTCAATTTTGTTTTGAATAAAGTGCTGAGTGTTTAATACAACCAGGCAGTTATTCTTGATTTTATATTTTATTCCTATCCTATTTTGAATAGCGTGCTAAGTGTTTAATACAACCAGGCAGTTATTATTTTATATTATATTTTATTCCAATCCTATTTTGAAAAACGTGCTCAGTGTTTAATACAACCCGGCAGTTGTTCGTTGATTTTATATTTTATTTCATTCTTATTTGTGAATAGCGTGCTAAGTGCTTAATACAACCAGGCAGTTATTCTTGATTTTATATTTCATTCCTATCTTATTTTGTATATCGTGCTGTGTGCTTAATACAACCAGGCAGTTATTATTTTATATTATATTTTATTCCTATCTTATTTTGAATAACGTGCGGAGTGGTTAATAAAACCCGGCAGTTATATTTGATTTTACTTCAATTTTGTTTTGAATAAAGTGCTGAGTGTTTAATACAACCAGGCAGTTATTCTTGATTTCATATTTTATTTCAATCTTATTTTGAATAACGTGATGAGTGTTTAATACAACCAGGCAGTTATTCTTGATTTCACATCTTATTTCAATCTTATTTTGAATAACGTGATGAGTCTTTAATACAACCAGGCAGTTATTATTTTATATTATATTTTATTCCAATCCCATTTTGAATAACGTGATGAGTGTTTAATACAACCAGGCAGTTATTCTTGAATGTACTTCGAATTTGTTTTGAATAGCGTGCTAAGTGTTTAATACAACCAGGCAGTTATTCTTGATTTCATATTTTATTTCAATCTTATTTTGAATAACGTGATGAGTGTTTAATACAACCAGGCAGTTATTCTTGATTTTACTTCAATTTTGTTTTGTATAAAGTGCTGAGTGTTTAATACAACTAGGCAGTTATTCTTGATTTTATATTTTATTCCTATCTTATTTTGAATAACGTGCTGAGTGTTTAATACAACCAGGCAGTTATTCTTGATTTTATATTTTATTCCTTACCTATTTTGAATAACGTGCTGAGTGTTTAATACAACCAGGCAGTTATTCTTGATTTCATATTTTATTTCAATCTTATTTTGAATAACGTGATGAGTGTTTAATACAACCAGGCAGTTATTCTTGATTTTACTTCAATTTTGTTTTGTATAAAGTGCTGAGTGTTTAATACAACTAGGCAGTTATTCTTGATTTTATATTTTATTCCTATCTTATTTTGAATAACGTGCTGAGTGTTTAATACAACCAGGCAGTTATTCTTGATTTTATATTTTATTCCTTACCTATTTTGAATAACGTGATGAGTGTCTAATGCAACCAGGCAGTTATTCTTGATTTCACATCTTATTTCAATCTTATTTTGAATAACGTGATGAGTCTTTAATACAACCAGGCAGTTATTATTTTATATTATATTTTATTCCAATCCCATTTTGAATAACGTGATGAGTGTTTAATACAACCAGGCAGTTATTCTTGAATGTACTTCGAATTTGTTTTGAATAGCGTGCTAAGTGTTTAATACAACCAGGCAGTTATTCTTGATTTCATATTTTATTTCAATCTTATTTTGAATAACGTGATGAGTGTTTAATACAACCAGGCAGTTGTTCATTCCTTTTACTTCAATTTTGTTTTGTATAAAGTGCTGAGTGTTTAATACAACCAGGCAGTTATTCTTGATTTTATATTTTATTCCTACCTCATTATGAATAACGTGCGGAGTGCTTAATACAACCCGGCAGTTGTTCGTTGATTTTATATTTTATTTCATTCTTATTTGTGAATAGCGTGCTAAGTGCTTAATACAACCAGGCAGTTATTATTTTATATTATATTTTATTCCTATCTTATTTTGAATAACGTGCGGAGTGGTTAATAAAACCCGGCAGTTATATTTGATTTTACTTCAATTTTGTTTTGAATAAAGTGCTGAGTGTTTAATACAACCAGGCAGTTATTCTTGATTTTATATTTTATTCCTACCTCATTATGAATAACGTGCGGAGTGCTTAATACAACCCGGCAGTTGTTCGTTGATTTTATATTTTATTTCATTCTTATTTGTGAATAGCGTGCTAAGTGTTTAATACAACCAGGCAGTTATTATTTTATATTATATTTTATTCCTATCTTATTTTGAATAACGTGCTGAGTGTTTAATACAACCAGGCAGTTATTCTTGATTTTATATTTTATTCCTATCCTATTTTGAATAGCGTGCTCAGTGTTTAATACAACCCGGCAGTTGTTTGTTGATTTTATATTTTATTTCATTCTTATTTGTGAATAGCGTGCTAAGTGCTTAATACAACAAGGCAGTTATTCTTGATTTTATATTTTATTCCTATCTTATTTTGAATAACGAGCTCAGTGTTTAATACAACCCGGCAGTTGTTCGTTGATTTTATATTTTATTTCATTCTTATTTGTGAATAGCGTGCTATGTGCTTAATACAACAAGGCAGTTATTCTTGATTTTATATTTTATTCCTATCTTATTTTGAATAACGTGCTGTGTGCTTAATACAACCAGGCAGTTATTATTTTATATTATATTTTATTCCTATCTTATTTTGAATAACGTGCGGAGTGGTTAATAAAACCCGGCAGTTATATTTGATTTTACTTCAATTTTGTTTTGAATAACGTGCTGAGTGTTTAATACGACCAGGCAGTTATTCTTGATTTTATATTTTATTCCTATCCTATTTTGAATAGCGTGCTAAGTGTTTAATACAACCAGGCAGTTATTAGTTTATATTATATTTTATTCCAATCCTATTTTGAAAAACGTGCTCATTGTTTAATACAACCCGGCAGTTGTTCGTTGATTTTATATTTTATTTCATTCTTATTTGTGAATAGCGTGCTAAGTGCTTAATACAACAAGGCAGTTATTCTTTATTTTATATTTTATTCCTATCTTATTTTGAATAACGTGCTGAGTGTTTAATACAACCAGGCAGCTATTCTTTTATTTTATATTTTATTTCAGACTTACTTGAATAACGTGCTGAGTGTTTAAAACATCCAGGCAGTTATTCTTTTGTTTCGTATTTTATTTCAATCTTATTTTGAATAACGTGCTGAGTGTTTAAGACAACCAGGCAGTTATTTAACCGTTTCTAGAATTTAATCCGACTCTATACAACCAGGCAGTTAGTAGTTCATTCTTGACTTTATCCCTACCGTTTTGAACAACTTGTTGGGTGCTTCATACACCCTAGCAACCATTTATGGTTTTCGGCTTGAAATCCTCGACAACTTTATTTCGAATATGGTTTATGGCTGAAAAATAGGCTAATTTAGATCGTGTTAAAATTATCGTATCCTCATACCTATTATTATCCCAGGAAGTTTCAATTTTTATTTCTCCCATTTTCTACCACATTTATAATTTATTAATAAACTTGATTTTTTTGGAATTCAAATTCACTAAGTTTTCTACCCTTACTTCTTCTTTCTACTTACATGAATTCTATGCGTTTTATGACGCAACTTAGAAAATTTTTGGAGGCCCCGGAGGGATAGCTGTGAATGCGTGTGAGACATCGTGAATATTAGCCGTTAGATTTCGCGTCTTCAAATTTAAATTTATGATTATTTTTTCACAATAATGCTCAATGACTTAGAGGCATCGGTCTCTGAAGTTATAATCTTCGAAAATTTAAAAAGAACAGCGGAGAGAATCGCAGATTTGGAATCTTTAGACGAAGACCGTTGGTCTACTGTTTCCTACTTATGTAATGAAATTGAAAAATTGGAACAGGATTATAGGATAATCGAAAAGGAAAATAAGCATTATATTCAAGAAAATTAAATATGAACTGAACGAATATCAGAGTTAGAGGAAGAAAATATTAAATTACTTGAAACTCAAAAGGAAATTTTAAACTTGGTGAAAAATTTGAAGATTTAACCCAATTATTTATGTTACCTTTTTCGAATAATTTTAATGGATAAGCATTTCTCGTATTTTTTAATAAATAAGGTACATCGAATAATATTGCAACAGGTTCACCATTAACATTGAAGTAAAATTGATCTGTCGTTTCGTTCGTTTCAGCGCACAATTGAGTAACAGCAGCTTGATTAGTGGGACCTTGGTCACATTCTGTGGTAACTACTTTCAAGCCAATATTTTGTAATTGATTGATTAACGTGAAAATAAGATTTTTCAAATATTCTGTACAGATGGTATTAACTGTAAAATAATAGGCTGAAACTTGTTTCCATGGTCTTCTCAGACCCCTAATCATGAATACAAGCGCATGATTTGCTTTTCGAATGGTACGACCTAAGTGGCCCAAATCTTCGTATCCAATAAATTTTTGCTTAGTTGTGTCATGATGCAAACTCGAAGAGAGAGAAATTTCAACAAATAACAGAGAACAACATCGATCTGCTGAATTCATTTTCGCAATCTTTCGTTTCAAATTTTTTACAATAGGTTCATTAATACCCGTGTCAAAAGGTATTTCCGATAAGACGCCTTTTAATAAACGCGGAGTCGGTAGTATAAAATGTGATCCCATATAAATGTATTGTTTGGGACTTCGCTTATACATTGAGAGAAAAACGCTTTATCTTCGACTGTCCATTTTCGATTTTTTCGTGCTCTATCGGCATTTCTAATTTAAGAATCTATAAACCTTTTCATAACATCATTCAAGTCTCTTTCAATGACGTGAAACATTTCTTTTTCGTACAAATACTGCAGGGTTTTTACTTATTGATCTTTACATTGCAATTTATTTTTGAGCTCAGACAATTTGGTCATAACATTTCAGTGAATTCCGTGGATCTTTTTTTAGCAGGAGAAAGAGCTCGTTTATTTAAACCTATGTTTCCAAGAATTCCACCGATAAACTTTCGTTTAGCAGGAGGAACCTGATTAGAATTGGAGTCCAGATTTTCAGCGTGATCGTGATGCCACTGAGTTTCTTCACCTGCCGTATTTTGAGAAGTCACTTTTGTTCCCAAATCAATAAACAGTTTATCAGAAATTGGAATAGATTCTGTTTCGTCATTAAAGACATTATTTGACGATGTTTTTTCACTATATCTGTCCGGACAATTAACTTGTTCTGGATTACATTTTAAATTATTACTTAAATTTGGCGACTGATTACTGGGATCAATATTTTCAAATAAAGGAATATCTTTTGTAAAAGTTTCGCTGCTAGCGTCATTTGCTTCAGAATAACTCAACCGCGTTTGTTGATGATTTTTCAACTTAAAATTTGAATTTTCATTACTGTTCGTTTCCTGAAGCAGAACATAAGAGTGATTATCAATAGTGTTTGAAGATTCTATGTCAGCTACAATTCGAGAAGGACCTGGACTTTTCCAAATCAGAACTTTATTTGACAGAGACGGTACGGCATTATATTTAACTCTTTGTCTTAGATGATTTATCTAATCATCTTGTTTAAAGTGGTCATCGCAGGCATAAAAATTGTCACAATTAACTAAATTCCCTATTTGACATCCCTAGTGAAAATAAACGGCCGTTTTTATGACCGTTGTAATGGCAGTTTTGATGGCCGTTAAAACGGCCCTCAAATTGAAACCGTCTTGATGACCATTAAAACGGCCGTTTTTGTTCGGCAGCAGATTTTTTTCATTTATTATATTTATGATAGTTCCTGTGCCCCTGGCCTGGCGCAGATCGGGGAGTATTAAACTCGTCATAAAATACCTAGCCAGACCAGAGCCAAGCGACCCATTTAGATTACTACCCTGCTCTTCATTTCCCCGGTCAGGGAAATCGGGATGTGTTATGTGTTAAACTGTTATTACAACCATTTATGAATTACTTATGAGAGAAAAATAGAAACTTTGCATTATAATATTACCTGAATTTTAATTGCAATATATTTCGCTCGAACAGGAAATTAATAATTTAGTTTCCTATGTAACTTATAAGCAATGCGTAAATAGTTAAAAGTAAAAATTCAAGACTTGGTTTTCAATGAAAAAAAACAAGTTTATTGACTCAGACTATTTTATGAAACAAATTAAGATTTGTATACATGAAAAATGATTGAAAAACCAATTGTTTCTAAACGCATATTAGAAAGCAGTTTATGGTTCAAGAAAAATGTTAGAAATAAAGAAGTCTGTATAAACTGAATGTTTGGTTTGATTTTCCTCAAGGCTATGAGAAAATACAGTGCTGATTTTTTTCCACACATAAGGTTTTCGTTAAAAAAAAAAAAATGTTTAACTTTTCTGGAGTGATTAGAAGTAAATTAACTTCGTGGAAAAGTTACTGAATAAAAAAATGATTATATTTACTAGACTGCTAGGTGACTTGGTACTTATATTGATAACTAGCTGTTACAATTATCTGGAATAAAAGCGAACGAATACATTATTTCAAAGTTTCTCTTAAAATGAATAGTACGTCGGAAAACATCCCCCTAGAACTCACTTTCGGCAGTTTTCTTCTTTTCTAAAAGTAAAGATATGATAAATATGATATTAATGAATAAAATATATACACTTCTGTAATAAGATTGAATTAATTAATTTAAGTCCATATACATACAAGAACTATGATATCACTGATAACGACTTACTTTGCACACTGTTAGGATACATACGCCTTCGGATATTACCAATATGTTGCCCAAGGTATGCTTCTACTTTTCGCAGTTCTGCTAGACGAGTAGATGCTGTTTCTTTTCTGTCTTCAAACTTATCATTTAGGCATTCTGATAGATGAAAAAAAATTAAATGAATGTAAAAAGTGTGAAGAACATAGTACTTTTCTGTTCAAAATTAAGGGACATACAATCATAGTATTTTTAGAGTAATGAAATATATCTACTCAAACTTATGTATTAAAACTGCCTTCATGTTAGGATCAAGTTTTTTCCTGGGTGATCTCTCAGGTATCTGAACCATATTTTCAGATTCCTCTACATAGGAATTAGCAAGAGTATATTCACCCCACAATGATTGGGCTAAGTACTTAATACATTTCGAATAAGCCTTTTCCAGATGTATCAACTCCCACGCATTATAAGGTATGAAGTATCCTCCGGATAAGTGGACGCATTTTATCTATAACACAAGGGAAATTGGTTTAATTACATACTTTCGGACAGATTGACTTTTTTCGAGTTGGGTCAAGATCGGATTTTTTCGAACTTTTGGATACTTAGAACTTTTAAAAATGTTCAGTGTATTTTTGAGATTAAAAACATTGCTCATTACTTTTGCAGCTGAATATTACATTATAACTCAAAATCAAAAGCACAGGAATTTTTTTTTATTTTGAAAAAAAAATTAAGTGAAATTGAAAACATGATTTGTTCGAAAATACGAAAGTTTCGAGAACCTGCGATGTATTTCAGATTTTAGTAAAGGTTGGATCTGACTGAATCTGGAAGCCAGATTTTGTACAAACTTTCGTCATAAAACAACTGATCTTCTGACCTTGCACTCGTGAAATAGATTCCACGTGTTCTCACTGTTATAGAAGAATAAATTTCTTACCTGTTCTCCATGCTGATCAATGTACTGGAATGATTCATATTGAGGAAGTGCCGCTGCACGTTCTGAGTATCTTTCTTTTACAACATCTGCAATAGAACGTGTATAGATATAAAAACAATTTAGTATAAATTCATATAATTTTGGGCTTGCTGCACTGATTATAATAAATGTTTGAAAATATAATACCATTATTTAACATTTTTGGATCAATGATAAAATCTTTACAAGTAGATCCTCCGCCCGATCTTTTTCTTTGGTCAGTTTTCGTAGAAACTATCTCATAGTCTGGAGTATTTTTTTCAGGTCGGTTATCAAACACTGCAGTATTTTCAAAGTTTTCGTCTGTTTCTGAAAATATTAAAAACTTAAATTTTTGTTTCAACAATAATCAATTCATTTAGTGGCGTGAGGTAGCGACAATATGTTCTTCTTATTGACCCAACTCATTTCTAGACTAACTATCACCCAAAAACCTTTCATATCATTTGTGAACAACGACCTTACCTTTATTAAATGGCAATCTTCTATTCGTTTTTGACCCTTTCATCTTCTGAGAATTATCTTTGTGTAAGATTCCGTTCAATTCTTCAAGTTCACGCTTCTTTTCTGCAATTCTCCGTTGCACTTCTCGCGCTGATGGTGATGAGTCGTTGGATGATATTTCTAGGTCTTCTTCAGCTGACTTGTGCGATTTCTGTATTGGCGACGTATTTCTTTTTTGTGGAGAAACCTCTTTCTCTACGTCAGATTGTGGAGGCGAATCATGAAGAATTGATTTTTTGTTCATCGCTTCGATTTTCATTCGAAGATTCGTTCTATCAGTCTCCTTCTTAGCTTTACTGATAGATTCATTTTTGCCTATAATATACAACAACGTCAGAAATATTTTTATACATTTGGACACTCCCTAAAAAGGTTCGATTTGATAGAGAAATAAAAGTGAATTTATATAATACCTGCATGATACAGCCATTTCTCGTACCCATGAAGCGGGCTTAAAGTTTCTCTTTCTAATTACAGATATACTAATGACATATTACATACTTATGAGCTGAAAAGGGAAACTTCAAGCTCGCTCCACGGGCATGACAAATGGTCATATCCATCCCTTTGTTATATAAAATATCGTATGTATCATGGGGGAAAGGGACTTTATCAACTCTTGTTTGTTTTTAATAGCGGAAACCAACACTTGTCGGAAATTCCCTTTTCTCCCCCTTGATGCATAATATACTATTAATGCTGTTCTGAAAAAAGAAAAGTAGACTCCCACTTTCACGGCTGTTGATTCATCGGCCCCCAAACATAAGAATCAGAATTTTATTTTGGGTACAAGTATAATGCTTACATAAGTTATTAGTCTTGTTTAAAAATCATAAAAAGGTCATGAAGAAAGGTAACAAAAATGATAAATTACAGAAAACTTGAGAAATACCCTTAGTAACGAAAAAACACACCCTTTTATGAAAAACAAATGGATTTTCAAATTACCTAAATCTATCGCAAATGTTTCGTTCACTTCAAGTAAAATTATTATCATGTATATTATCCATAAAATTTCAGATAACAAAAATATAATCATAATGCACCTTTTGGGCAGCCTGTTGTTTCTTCTCCTCATCATCGTCAAGAACACTGTCATCGTCACTGTCACTTTCAGTGTGTCGGCATTTTTTGAATCGGAAGCGAGTTTTCGATTGCTCCTGTAACTGTTGCTCGATATCCTCGTAGTTTGCTGAAATCATGAGCAATATATGATCGTAAAACAATACTTGCAGAGAATTGTGGAATAATTATTATTCATCTCATAATCTCTAAAATCTTGAATTAATTATTTTGATTAAATCCTCTTTGTCTGAAGAATAGTTTACTTTTTTTCGCGTTCAATACTAATTTTTAATTAATTTCTAGAAATAATCGAACTCTAAAAAAATGGTTAATTTTGAAAATGACCATTTTCGGGAAATTCTTCAATTATGTATTGTAGTTCAGAGAAAGTTTTGATAAATCGCAAAAATTGTAGCACACATCTTGATTTATTGAAAGGCACGAAATGGAAAAAGTGATGAAAAATGGGTATGGGCCCCAAGCGATGCATCTCTCATTTCCCAAAATTCAAGTCCGAAATTTGATTTACAAAAAAAATTCTCTGTTCAAAAAAATATTCATATAAACCAAAAACGGAGGTCGGTTATGTAACTATTGTATGCTATTACCTGCCCTAAAACAGTTCGTTTTTATATATATTTTTTTGAATATTTTTGTTACCAAAAAACTTTTTTTGTGAATATAATATCGGACTAAAATTCTGGGAAATGTATGAGAAGACAATAAATTGCGTTTGCATTCATCATTTGACTGTAAATTATGTAAAAAAAATTGTTTTCAAATAAATGATTCTCTACCAACATGAGTCCATTTTTGAGATTATAACATACTAATTTCTCTAAATTTTCTTTCGAAAATTATTCTTTGCAAAATTCCTCAAACGTTATACATTATGACTTACTTCCCAAGAAACAAATTTGCGCTGGATATACATGGCCATCATTCTTCCACAATAATTTGTAGCACTTTCCAACTTGAAAATCCTTTTCGTGTGTTGGTGGCAAAAGATCCAAACATGAATCAGTTGCACTTATGATAAACTGTTTATCTTCGCAGAAACGCGCATAGATATGTGAAAAATGTGAACTTGTGTTCCCTTCGCTTACCGTCATTTTTGGAATAGATGCACTCCGACTCTTTTCATAAGTATGAAAAATCAGAAAAACTCGCGACACGTGTCTAAAACGAGGAAGAACGGCCGGCCGGCTTTTAGTTCATTTGTTTTCCTTGATCACGCTTCGAACGAGATCGACAACGCGAGAGTTCAATTGAAAGAGAAAGGAAGGTTACCCATACATAAGATAAACACGACGCAACAAACCGTTACGATGGTAACGAACGTTACACCAAGTTCCTCTCGTTCTTGTTGTGAGTTACTAGCTGGTTACTAGCGCAAGCGCAGCACCAGATGACTGATCGCCGATTGGCTAAAACTGAAACAATTGATACTTTTTAAAATATTTTGGAGGTTATTAATAATCCAGAGATACATTGTCACAATGCTTTTCAGGGTTCGAGGTGTCGTTATTGTTATCGTTCGGATTTGGTTATAAAGAAATCATTATATACATCAGTATGAGTGGGACGAGTGGCAAGAAAAGATATAGAAATGTTTTAAATGATGAGTACGATAATATACCTCGTACAACCAAATATCGAATGAAACTTAAGAAACACAGCAATATCATTGTAAGTAATTTTCTTATTATCTTCATTATATTATATAAAAACTTGAAAGTTTTTAACTAATTTTTTGGAATATCGACTATTTGATATTTTTCAGCATAAAAGAGTATAATATATATATATTATGCATCAAGGGGGAGAAGAGGGACTTTTCGACGAGTGTTCGTTTTCGGTACTGAAAACAAACACGAGTCGAAAAAGTCCCTCTACCCTTGGTACATACGATATTTTATATAGCAAAGGCATGGATATGACCATTTGTCATGCCCGTGGAGCGAGCTTGAAGTTTCCCTTTTTAGCTCAAAGATATGTAATGTGTCATTATACATCTGAAGCTGCAAAGAGAAACTTCAAGCCCGCTCCACAGACACGAGAAACGGCTATATTCATGCATGTGTTTAAAAAAATTGTTTGTTTGAGGTTTGTAGAAATTAAGAAGATTAATTTTTCATCGTAATCTTTGTAGATTACTAAATATTGACAAATTTTACTAAAGTGGTACATGATGTGTCAATCTAGGAGAAAATCTTACTTTTAGAGACCTCTTTCAAAAAAAAAGTTCTGGAAGTTTTAAAAATTCTCTGGGAATGTTTGAGATTCTGAAAACTTTCTCACGCTCAAATGAACCAATAAAAAAGCTTAATTTTTTGAATTTGAATTTTATCAATTAACTCTGAAGACCTGCATTTTTCTTAAGTTTATTTTGAGGGTGAGAAAGTTTTTATAAGCTCGAAAATTATTAAGATAATTTTTAGAGAGCTTCTACATTTTACTTTTGTTCTAAGGAACCCTGAAAAGTGAGATTTCCTCTTAGATAGATTCATTACATGAAAATTTAGTAAGATTTTCAAATATTCGGCATACTACATAGATTAGGAAAAAAATACACTGAAACATCGATTTTTGCGACGACTTGGTCATTATGCCTACGAAATCGAAACGGATGGTCTTGTCCTCTAAACGCAAACATTCACGGCCGTATAAACAATTTGCACTCGGATTTCTAACAGGCAATGATTCACATCCTCAAGACCACTTCCGACGCGATTGATGTAGCGTAGCCGCGTTCACCGTGCCTCTTTCTTAACCCTGCGCGTCTCTCATCTAGGAAGGAAATAAGCTCGGAACAACATTATCGTCAAAATCGAGGTCCCCTATTTCGATGTTCCAGTGTAATCTTAAAGATGTTTCCAAAACAGCTAATAACTAATTTTTAAAACTTTTTTTCGATTCTACCTACCCTATTATTTTTCATTCAATGCTTGTTGAAAAACAATTAGGATTTGAACTGAAGAATTGATGATTTTCACAAGGATTCGTTTTCGGTACAAAAAATTAAAACTAAAGTCAATTTTCCACAATTTTTGGAAAAATTGGTCTGCAGAATCTGGCGTGTCAACCTCAGTTCGAAATGAACTTAGCTAAACTTATCACGCATAAATTTTCCTTGTCCGCAATATCCGCATGAGGCTTCCTTACTCCAATACTTTCGTTTTAGAGTTAAAAATAAAAATTCTTTTAGATTTCGTCATGTGAGGGTGACGATGATGCACATAGAGACGAAGTTCCTTCTGCTACCGATGATGTTCATGAGACTGATGATGACGTTAATGATGATGATATGGAGGATAGTGATCACGAAAACGATTCCATATTCGATTTTCCGATAGGGATAGATAAAGAGTATGCTTCCTTAAGAAAAAACGCCGATGAAGACATTGAAAACTGGATAGCAGACAACGAATTGCTAAAAATGTTACAGTCGGATGATACCCTACACGTATTGAATGTACCTGTAGTTGCTTCTCGTGGTGAGCTTCTCTTAATGTATTTGAAGTATTCAATTGTACATTAATTAATACACAATGCAATGACAAATTTATTTAAAGCGGTAAATTGTATGTTTGCGAGATCAATACGCCCAGACACGCGTTACATGGTTGACAAATTATTCTTTTCCTCACATTTCGTGAATTATCATGCTATTTGTCCGTATTGCGGTGCGTATGCTAGTACTTTTGTACGATCCAATCGGCAAAGAGAGTGTCCGATTTGCACAAAAGTAGTTTTACTGAGGAGCATTAATTTTAAGAGTTTTTACGTTACATTCAATATCAAAAACAGTATAAAAGAATTGTTAGAGCAACACGATGAATACTACGATAACATTTTACGCAGAGTTCATGAACCTGGTGTTTATAAAGATATCTACGACGGAAAAGCAAATAGGGACTTTGTATTAAGCTTAGATCATGATGTGAGAACGCGGTATTTAACATTTATTTTTAATTCTGTCGGAGCAGTCAAATTTGAAAGCTCTCCTGTATCAGCTTATCCAGTTTATGTAATACTAAACGAATTACCAATAGACGTTAGAAATTCTAACCCGATTGTTTGTGCGTTATGGTTCGGTAGAGGAAAACCTGATATGAACGTTTTCTTAGAAGCGTTCGTTAAAGAAATGAATGAACTCACTAAAACAAAAATTATTTGCAATATACGGGGAGAAAGACGATCAATCACGCCATTTGCAATCTGTTGCTGTGTTGATTCTGTCGCTCGCCCACCCATGCAGGGCATTACACAGTTTAATGGTAAATATGGCTGCAGTTGGTGCCTCCATAAAGGCGAATGGATATCAAATGCGCAAAATACCGGGGGATGTATAAAGTTTCCCATTTTGGATGCGATGCCTGCAGAAAGAAACGAGGGACATATGCTACAATGTATGCAGTTACTTTTTCATCCAGTAAATCATTTGAATCCTGTAATTCTTGAGAACTCTGCGAGTCCTTCTAATACTGCAACTCTTTCAAATACTACGACTGTTTCTGATTCTGCAGCTCCTTCAAACCCTTCGATGCATCCTGATCCTGCGAATCCTTCGAATTCTGATGATGACACGTGTGGAGTACAGCATGCGTCACCATTGATCAACTTACAAAAATTTAACATCGTTTCTGGCTTTGTACCAGACGATATGCATTTCGCAAGATTGGGCATAGCGAAACAATTTGCCGGTTACTGGTTTGATAGCAAAATATCACCTTTGTTAAGAACTCTGACAGCTAAAGATTTAAAGGAAATCGATGCATTCCTTGATAATATCAAGGTTCCACATAAAGCAATGCGTTTGACTCGCTCTATAAGTGACAAGGCATATTGGAAAGCAAAGGAACACAGTGTTCCTGAAGCATGCAAAAGTGGTCCAAAAATGGATCCAAAATCCGCTAACGTAGAAAGTTTCTACATCATTTGTAGATGAAAAAAATAAAAAATTTAAAATCCTAAGTGATCGGTTTCGAAAGTTACGGACGTTTTTGTATTTACGCTATGCACGCTCATGAAGTGCTATAAGTAGAGCTTTCGAGGCCACATGTGCAATCCGTTTTTTAACTATAAATCAAGTAAATTGAGCCTTTATTCAGTATTTATTGTTAATTATAGTATTTTTTCAACAATTTATTGTTATGTTAATAAATTATTAACTTGGCTTAGTGAACAATCCAAGACTTAAGTGTCGTTCTTACGATGCATAAACAATTTTTTTTAGATCAATTAATGTTTTACTATAAAAAAAATTGTTTTCGTTTTTAACAAACTTCGCAACAACAAATTGAGTAATTAAAAAATTGGCTGAAATAAATTTTGAAATAATAATTTCAGAATTAACGTACTGAACCCACTTTTAGCGCGACCCAGGATCAACGACGAGGACGTAGTGGTTACCTGATCCCTTTTTTGTTTTTTTTTCTTTTTTTTTTTTTTTTAATTTTTTTTTTTTTTATATTTTGTATAAACGTAAGTTGACAATAGAGCTTTTGATAATTTTTTCTTTAACAACAATGGAACGAGTAATAGAGTTTTCTTTAAATATTTGTAATTAATAGTTAAAGATGCAGTGATGAAAATTCAACTACAGCTTTTAGTAGATTTGGTAAATAAGTTTCACGGTGATATCGATTTACTTTGTATCGTTCCCAAAACTTTAAGAAGTCACGATGAATTGACTCACCACTCTGCTCTGACCAAAAACCTAAGCCATTATTGTTTTCAATAAACTTAAAACCTTCTTTTACGTGTGAAAGAATAACATGAATTTTTAATGTCTCTGAAAGCTGTTCAATACTTTCCAAAGCTTGTTTTAATTCTTCAATATAATCATCAAGTGAAGATCCTACTTTTCCAGAGGTGAAACAACAGTTTACCACCTTGTCCATAGCTTTAAAAGCTGCAATAAAAGGTAAAATTTTAAAAATAACTACCTCTCCACATATTTCAATATCTTTGAGTCTATCAGACTCTTTCACAAGCTTCCTACACGCATTGCCCTCAAAAGCATCGCCATGATAATTTTTTGAAATAAGATTGAGTTTGTGTGGCCATAATAGAGCTTTTTATAAGCCTAAAAGGGAAACCAAACCTTGCCAAAATAAGTGGTTTACGAAGCCTTGCAGGACATGTAATTCAGGTATAACACATTTCTCCAAAACACAAACATCATCTTTTTCATCAAAAATGGGAGGATTAATTGTGCTGTGACACATCCTACTACATTCCTTTTCTTCTCCTTGATTTCTTAAAAGTTGATATCTATCGAAATCTCTTCTTAAATCGCCAAATGTTTTTAACTTCGTAGCATTTGCGACTTCCAGTTCATCAGATTCATTTGAAGTAGTGTTGCCATTCAAACTTGTATCTGGAGTCGATTTGCGTCTCAATTCATTTAGAGAGACGAAGCAGTACGGACAAGGATATGACGAAGTTGCAGTTTGTTGACCATTTACAATCAGCAAAAGCTTAAAGTCGGCAACAAATTTAAAGGGGATATCATTAAGTTTAGTCAAATCAAATAAAAGCTGAATATTTGCGTGAGTTTCTTTGATTCCAGGAACCACACACAACAATATCAACCTATTGACACTTGATAGCTTACCTTTTTTGCTTAAGCGACCTCCCTCAGAGTACAGCTTTCTTTTTTTGGGGCAATTGAAATCAATTGAATCTTCTGGATCACTTTCGTCATAACAATCTTCTTGCATGGAACTTTCTTCATTTTTAGGTGAATAACTAGCAGGCATAATACATAAACTAATTTTGAAAAAATTTTGTCCACCATCAGCCATAGCTTTGATACAAAAATTGCCCACTAATCCTCTACTTTCGATAACTTTGTCTAAAAGTTCTTCTGCGTTGGCATAGACAACAGGGCGTGATTGCTTTTCTGCGTCTGTTCCGCTTTCACAATCAAATTCATGTACACCTGATTTGTAAACATCTTTTAATTCTTTAGACTTTTTTGACATATGCTCTCTGTAGTTTTTTGGAATAGACATTCTACCCACATTACACCTTATGAAATTTGTAATTTTTTTCATTTCTCTTTGTGAAGCTGCTAGTTGGACTCGAAAATTATCTAATTTATCTTCATCGAAGAACACTGTCTTATCAATCTTATTTACTGTGATCCTTGTACTTCGCCCAGCAGTACTTAAGTTCAAGTCGACATTGACTCGTCTGCCATTTAGATCAGGTTGAGATTCTAGATTGTTTTTATTAACATGCGTTGCAATTTGCTGTTGTACTTTTTCTGGGAGTTTCTCAACCAAGCTTATTATATTATCCCTAAGATTTTTGCAAGTATGAGTTTTACCTCTTTTTATTTCTTGATAACACTTGCTGCAATATTTATTAAGATCAACAGAATCACTACTTTTATTCAATGAAAGCTTCTCTAGTTTGTGTGATTCATAAAAGCCAGTAGAAATATCAATTTCTTTATTTATATCTCTAAATTTCCCTCTGCCTTTCTCAACTTTAATGTGCCCTTTGGACTTGGCAGTCAAGCACACATAACAATCACAATCGTTATTCAAGCGAGTTTGTTTCAATAATACTAATTCCTCATAATGAGGCATAGTTGGTACTTGCCGATTGAAAATTTCTTTTTCAAGATCAAGCAGTGTCAAATAACAAGACCTGCATATGCACAAAGGATATTTTTCATCATTTAAATCAAATTTTTTAGATATAAACTTTTTTATAAGTTTTTCAGTAGATTGACTTATTAAAAATTTGTCTGGCTTAATTTTGCCAAAGATAATTTTTCGACCACAGGGGCCACATACTTTTTTTCTATTATCCTGATGAGAACACGGCGGAGTCATTTTTAAAACATAAGTTTCAAAAATGCAACTCAAAGAGGTTTTGTGGATTTTTCTTCGGTATATATGTTACTTCAACATGAATTTTCCTCTCACAGATTAGCATGCGCCACCCAGCGGTATAAATAGAAGCTGAAAATTGGCATATATTTAGAAAAAAAAAACAAGAACTCTATAAAAATTAGCTGACGCATTTTGAGATAAATGGAAGATTAAACCTTTCAAGTTTTGGATTGTTCATTAAGCCAAGTAAATAATTTATCAACATAACAATAAATTGTTGAAAAAATACTATAATTAACAATAAATACTGAATAAAAGCTCAATTTACTTGATTTATAGTTAAAAAACGGATTGCACATGTGGCCTCGAAAGCTCTACTTATAGCACTTCATGAGCGCGCATAGCGTAAATACAAAAACGTCCGTAACTTTCGAAACCGATCACTTAGGATTTTCAATTTTTCATTTTTTTCATCTACAAATGATGTAGAAACTTTCTACGTTAGCGGATTTTGGATCCATTTTTGGACCACTTTTGCATGCTTCAGGAATACTGTGGGAATGGGAGAATTGGACATTGTATTTCAGCCTACCGATTCTTGAATTGTATTTGGACAAAAAATTGCTGCTGCATTGGGCTCTGTTCGTTGAAGCGTCTCATATTTCTTTGCAAACCAGTATTACCAGAGTTGAACTGAAACGCCTTGAAAAGTTGGTTAAAGAATTCATGATATATACTGAAGAGTATTACACTAAAAGTGCTATGACTTACAATGTTCATCAACTTCTTCATTGGGTAAATAGAAATGTATTGGATATGATAAAATCTGCAAAAGGAGAAGTCCACCAAGTATATCGTCAACTATCTATGCGCAACTGTGACAGTATCCTAAAAAATTGTATTTTCCCTCAGGCTTCAGCCCATGTAAAACAATTCTACCTAAATCTTACTGAAAAAACCACGCAAAAATCTTGTAAAATAAAGGCAGTTCGATATTTCGGAGTTGGTAGAAAAGCTGAAGAACAATGGATTGAACATCTGCAGTTATCGCGTGAAACTGTTTCTTATCATAGAATGATTAAAGATAAATGTATCTACTCTTCAGTAAATAATATGGAGCAACATTCTAATAACAGTTATGCTAAGCTGATTGACGGTTCCTTCGTAAAAATTGAAAAATATTTAGTCGACCCATTGCTTGTAAAAGAATACACAATTTGCAGAGATCTTATCACTCAAAACGCGTATGGTAATCTCGGTGAACCCATCAAGAAAGTTAATTGTAGCAGTAATAATCTTCGTGCGGTCGACACAGGAGAGATAGAAAAAATTTGTATTTTTATGAAAATAAAGAACACCGAATACGTATTATCCGTGCCGAATATGTATGATTACTAAGTAGAATTCACTAAATTTCATAATATTTTTCGATTCAATAAACTTTTCATTTTATTAAAAATCGAATCTTGAATTTTTTCTCCTAGTTATCCACAGATTGCTTATAAGTAACATAGGATTTACATTCGAGTTAAGTAAGTTAAGTATAAGTTACATTCGAGCGAAATATAATACAATTAAAATTCAGGTGATATTATAATGCAAAGTTTCTATTTTTCTCCCATAAGTAATTCATAAATGGTTGTAATAACAGTTTAATCGAACACGATTGCTAATGTTCAAAGATCAATATCCGAATGCTGTGCACAAATTCGCTAAATTGTCCGAGACTCGTCATGCAACATCAGCCTGGTCAGGGCCATACCACACATCCCGATTTCCCTGACCAGGGAAATGAAAAGCAGAGTAGTAATCTAAATGGGTCGCTTGGCTCTGGTCCGGCTAGGTGTTTTATGACGAGTTTAATACTCCCCGATCTGCGCCAGGCCAAGGGCACAGGAATTACCATAAATATAATAAATGAAAAAAATCTGTTGCCAAACAAAAACGGCCGTTTTAATGGCCATCAAAACGGTTTCAATTTGTGGGCCGTTTTAACGGCCATCAAAACTGCCATTACAACGGTCATAAAAACGGCCGTTTATTTTCACTAGGGATACGGCTTGCCATTTTTTTCGGCCTTGATTATCTCGCTGAAATCTGTGAAAGCGTATGGTTTTTATATTCGAATGAGATGGGCTATAATATTTATTTTCACATTGAGGAAATTTGCATGACCAGTTTAGCTTTAGTTTTGGAAATGTCATCTTAACTTACGCCAGCGAGAGGTATAAATTCTTAATAAAGCATTAACCTAGTTATCACAGTCAATTCAGTGAGAATCATTATATCTAAGATTTAAACTTTCATATCACAACGGACTCATCTAGAATTTTAAATCATGATGACTAAGAGTTAAACTAAGTTATCACAGTCGATTCAGTGCAGAGATTCAATCATTATAACTAAGACTTAAATTTAATTAGTTATCATGCCCAATGCATGTTTCGACTACATTTTTAAAAAATTCTTTTTTATTTTCTTACGTGTCACAACTGAGGAAAACGATGCAACATGATCTTTCGACCAGTACTTCAATTGAGAATTCCTGCATTTCCAAATTAATATTGCCAAATGCAATATTGCGGTCTATGTAAAGAAACAAAGAAACGACGTATTTCGTTAGGTCATCCTTATTTTGGAAAAGCCCAAGGTAAGTTACACATTTCTAAAGGTCCACATCTAATGGGTCATGTACCCGGTTCTCGTTAAGATCGCTTCAGAAGAGTTTAAGTTGGTCTTCTTGGTGGTTAGGAATGGTGTCCCTAAATATCTGTTGAATAATATGAATATTTTATAACACATGTCTTATATTACAAGACAAAATTTAATAAGTAAAGCGTTTTAAGGGCATGTAATACTTGAAAAAAGTAGCAAGCTCATATGAACGATTTGCTACAGTTTCTACACGTTTCTGTCTAAATAACATAAAATTTTCTTTTTAAAGTTTGGGAAATGATAAAGAAGATAAAAATGGACGTAGATAGGCTACTTTTGGTTTTGACTGTGAAAAAAAAAACATCGAACTTTTTTCGAATTTCGTAAGCAAAAGTAGTCTATCTACGTCAGTTTTTATCTTATCTATCATTTCTCAAATTTTGGAATGAAAATTTCATATACATTGGACACAAACATGTAGAAGCCTAAACTCAATGAAATTTGATAATTTTCTAAGTATCACATGCCCTTAATCTTCAAGAAAATAAACAAGTCAAGAAACGTTGTAGGTGAGAAAACAAGCAAATTGAATATATTCTTTATAGGAATCTATCTAATTTTCAAAAAATAATAACTTCAAATAGTCCAGAATATGAATCTTAATAAATATATTAAACATAATAAATATATTCAGAAAATATATTACCTCGAATATCTCGCCTTGCTGTCTACGTGTGCTGCTGTACGATAAAATGATGCAGTCAATTTTACTATGCTTTTACTTCAATATCAACATTGAAGTTAGAAAACTTCATGATACTACTTTCATAGATTTTTGTTCTTTGATAGCATCATAATACAAATAAATGAATAAAATATAGTAGAGAAACCCGTATTATATCAGATTTTTATACTTTTTTCCACTATTATATCGTACAATTCGGAAAAAAATCTTTTCGTTTGTGCGTTGTTTAAGTATACAAACATAACCTAGATCTATTATAAAACAGAAGCTAATAATCTCAATCATGTTTAATTGTACATACTTTCAATTCCACGAACAAACGGAAGGTTTATTTCCAATATTCTCTTAACATTGCACAACTTTAAGATCAATTAAATTAATAATTAATTTTTAGCACAGCAGCACACGCGGTAGCGTCAATTTGTTATGGACGAAATCACTAAAAATATTCAAACACTCGCGCTTGGCTCTGATTGGTCCACCGAAATCCCCACTTTTGCATGGTTATGTTGCTCCCCCTCCAAGCTCGGTTTCACTCCCGTGGATCACACTACTGATGTCTCTAAGATGTTGTTCAATTTTACTGACGAGTTAATGTTAATTTGTGACGGTACATATGACCGCCATCAAAAAAGCAGTAACAATGAGTACCAGCGAAAATCTTATTCGGGACTAAAAAAGGTCTCCTTATGCAATCCTTCTACTATCTGTACAACAACCGGACGAGTACTAGACATGGCAGGACCATTTTATGCGAATGAGTGATGCTGAAATTATAAAAAATCTTATTAAAGATCCGCGTGGTTTGTGTCAGTTATTGATCGAAGGCGAAAAACTTTTCCTTGATCGTGGTTTTCGAGATGCGAAAGACGTATGGGAGTCAAAAGGCTTTACGGTACTGATGCCAGCGTTAAAGGGCAAGCGAAATCAGCTGACAACTAAAGAAGTAAACCAGTCTCGTTTCGTGACAAAAATTCGCTGGTCAGTGGAATCTGTATCTGGAATAATTAAACAAAAATATTGATTGCTGGATCATATAATTGATAACAAACTGCTTCCAAATGTTGGATTGTATTTCAAAATTGCAGCATTTCTGCACAATCAATTTGAGAAGGCGTTGGAAGCAGATGCCTATCTTTCAGAAGAAATTGTAAGGAGAATGAAACATCAGCTACATGTAGAAAACACATTGGCTAATGAAGCTGAGGAGAATGGCTGGTTTCGTAAAAAGCTTATGTGGGAAATTATATAGACGTTTTATTGGTTACAGACCAAACAGTATAGGTGTTGCAGCCATTGAAAGATATACTTGTGAATGTGCCAATGGTCGAAGAACAGTTGGCTATTGTTCTCATATAGAAGACATTATTTATTATTTATCACATGCAAGATATTTTTCGAAAATCGTAAGACCTGCTGAAATTCTCAGAAAATTGCTTATACAAAACAATATGAATCCCGTGATAGAGGAAGACAGTAACGAAGATTATGTATACCAGGGGTTTTAGTTGAAATTCGTCGGTTTTACTCATAGATGTCGCTAGAGATATGTATACATTTCTATGATTTGGCATGTATGTCATATTTTTCTATGGATAATAACCTTTAAAAATACACAATTACATTCTGCCAAAATAATAGCATCATAGTTGTTTACCTCAGTGAATATGTCGAGTTTCGTTCCAAGTAAATCGCATTTACGGCATTCGTTGCTTTTCTTATTTCATCAAAAGAAAAAAGCAGTTGAAGCTCATCGATTGCTGGTAGAAACTTATGGTGAACATGCTCCAGTGATTAGAACATGTGAGACATGGTTTCGTCAATTTAAAAGTGGAGATTTCGATTTAACAGACAATGAACATCCTGGTGCAGCGAAAAAGTTCGAAGACGAGGAATTGCAGGCGTTAATGGATGAAGACCTAACCCAATCGCAACAACAATTGGCACAAACACTAAATGTGACCCGCGGAGCAATTTGTTAATGTTTAAAAGCCATGGGAAAAATCCAAAAGTATGGAAAATGGGTACCACACCAACTGAACGATAGAGAAACGGAAAATCGAAAAACCATTTGTGAAATGCTGCTTCAACGGTTCGAAAGGAAATCTTTTCTGCATCGAATCGTCACGGGGGACGAATAATGGATTTATTCCGAGAACACGAAGCGGAAAACTCATGGCTTTCAACTGGTGAGGTCGGCCCATCGACTTCAAGGGCAAATCGCTTTGACCGTAAAACACTACTCTGTGTTTGGTGGGACCAGTGTGGTGTGGTGTACTTCGAGTTATTAAAACCTGGTGAGACGGTGAATACGAATCGCTACCGACAACAAATTATCAATTTGAATCATGTGTTGATCGAGAAACGGCCGAAATGGGCCCGAAGACATGGCAAAGTTATCCTACAACATGACAACGCACCGTCTCATACCGCTAAAGTGGAGAAGAACACATTAAAAGCATTGAATTAGGAAATATTATCGCACCCGCCGTATTCTCCAGACCTCGCCCCGTCCGACTATCACCCTTTTGCATCGATGGGACACTCACTCGCAGAGCAGCGCTTCGCCAATTTTGAAGAAGTCGAAAAATGGCTCGTCGAATGGCTTCCCTTGAAAGAGAAAAAGTTTCTTTGGAATGGTATCCATGATTTGCCTGAAAGATGGGCAAAATGTGTAAAATCCAATGGTCAATACTTTGAATAAAAATTTTTTTAGATTCCCTTGAGAATTAAGTGTTTTCTTTATTGAGTTATAAGCATTTTTCCTAGCAATTAAACGCGATATAACAAATATGTTAGTTGTAGGTAATAAATGAGAAAATGTGCAGTTAGTGTTGGACATGTACTCACAAATATCACTGGCGCACATTTTTCCTATCTTTTTCGGCAAGGAGTACACAACACATCATCGGGCTCCAAGCAATCAATTTTTTCAACAATCGAATCAGAAACTCTTCATTCACTTGTTTTTCCAATTTTGATTGGGCAGAAGTTCGAGACGTCACCACAAACGAAATTGGAAAATAAATTTTAAAAATTCAAATAAGCACAGGAAGGTAAAATGACCATTATTATTATTTTTGAATTAGTGATCTTACCCTCCATGGTTAATTCTTAGAAAGATTCGTATCGATCAGTCAGGGTATAAAAAGAAGAAACGGGACAGATTATCGCGTTGTCAAGTGCGACGTTTCGTTGGCATGGGTACGCCAACCCCATCAGGCTTAAACTTTATTAAAAACACTTGAAAAAAACACATCTTATGAAACCAATAACAAATATATAATAAGAAAACAAACAATAATTACCATAATGAAATTAGTTAAAATAATTTATAAATGTCACATATCGTTAATTATTAAAAGCTGCGTCCGTCATTATTAACAGTGCACAACGAGCAAACAGAGTTTATATACTGAAGGACTACACTACCGTCGGAAATTGTGCGCACGGTGCTCGTGATCGATATTGAAAATCACTGCTGACTTTGAACCACGATATCTCGGTAAAAAAAAGAGATAGGGCATTTTCAAAAATACAGTTGAAAAGCTTTTATGAAATTTCACGTCTAGTGATGCTCAATAAATATTTTTTTGACTTTCTGAAAATAATACAGCACGTGAGGAGTTAACAAAATAAATTCAAGATTTTCTCAAATTCTCTACCTTAACTTCAACATTTTGCATGACCTAGGAAAAATTTTTCCAAAATCTGAACATTTTAAGACATAAAGTCTAAAATCTTATCTTTAATTCAAGCTAAGAAAACTTAAAAAATATTCATGGGTACCCGAGATACGATTAAAAATGTTCAATCGTATCTGAGTTGAATTTTAATCGACGATCACGATTCTCGGCCGGTTTGTTGCTTGCCTCCTTCCTTGAGGCAGGACCGAATAGGCCATGCACAAAGGTGGCGCTTAAGTGGAGCTCTCTTATATGTTCTTTGATCCAAGAACGTGTTTCCTTTATTTCCTTTCCTTTCATTCTTAGTTGATATTTACAATGACTATTAAAATTTTTATTAATGTTCTAGTTTATAAGAATTTTATGAAATAAAAAATGTTTACATATCATTGTTCTATTCGTTAATATGGGGATAATATTGGATTTAAATAATTTTTAATAATCACAAATAACAATAAATATGTTTTGAAATTTAGAATAATTAGAAATTGTGACGCCAATACCATCTACCACCGGCGTCACGAACATCTAGCGCGGTGCGCGCACCACCCACGCGCCAGTCTCCCCCAGACCGCTGCTCGACGGCGCACGCACAGCACGTCGAGACTATAAATGCAACGTCTCGACGTGAGAAAGACAGTCGGTCCGGTGCGTTCGACTCGAGTAACAACGAGGAGCTCTCACTGGACCTAGACTCGGCAGGTTACTCTGCAGACGGGCGTTCCCGTGGCAGAGCTACCTGGACCAAGACGTACTTACCTGACGATGACGTACTTACCTGTAGACGACATACTTACCTGCAGTGTCTCCAGAACGTGGGATTTTTCGGCCCCCACCACGTTCCCATCTGGGAGAAACACATGCAAACGTGGCGTGTCAGTGTGTCGGCTCTGCTACACGCTGCGGTCACCAGCTTCGTGTAAAGCCGAAGGTGCACGAAGACGGACTTCGTTACAATGCTTGAGTTTTCAAGTTATTTTTAGATTTCACGCTTTTGTTTATCGAGTCGAAATTAAGAATTGTATTTTTCTCGAGTACGTGCAAAAGAGGCGCGAAGCAGACGACGAATTTGAATTTACGAAGTATATAGTTCAAGAAATAACACTTTTCTCCAATTTCTTGAAGAAAGTCTGCATGAAATAAACATCAGTATGATCTTGGAAAATTTCATGAGGATTTCAACACTTCAAAAATAAACTTTCAGTGGAATTTAGTGACAATAAATGTATAAAATTTGAATCAATATATAATTTTCCATTCAAATTTATATACTTCTTACTAATTTTGTACATTTAACAATTTTTCAATTAGAACAATATTTTCTATCAAGATAAAATGAACATAAAATTCAAGTTCATAATTTATATTTTCAGTTATATGTTAGAAATATTTTCATCTCACATTTTTGTAGCCTAAGCACAAACTTTTCATTCCAAAACTTAAAATCTCTACGGAAATGGAAAATTGTCTAATAGCAGTAGATAAATTAAAAAGCTAAAATATGTGTTTATTGGTATTTCCATATTAACATATAAATATCAATCATCTTTAAATTTTACATAAAAATGTTCGTTCGAAGTGTTCAAATCTTGTTACAATTTGACAAGATTTTATGGAGGAGTGCAATCTTTTGGATGAAATATTTTGTAGTTCTTAATTTGTCTGTCCGTCTGAAATCGTAGTAAGATTTGAACAGTAAACAACAAATTTTCCAATAGAATTCATGATCAATAATAATTGATTCAGGAAATACTTCAACTCTGTAGAGCATTTTTGTATTTCGAATTCAAAATGTGTGCTTAAGCCACAAAAAAGTAAGCTGAAAATGTAGATATAAAACTAATTATGTCATGTTTATGTCTTCTTAATGGAAAATACTTTGCATATAATTCTCTAATTCGATATTTTTTTAATGTATGAACATTCAAGAAATTGATAAATATTCCATCTTTTTATAGGAACTAAAAATTTCCGGATAATGCTTTGATTGAGAAAGCTAAAAATTTGTCAAATATTGATATAAATTGCAATTTTACAATTGCATTATTTTTCAAATATTTTAACATCTCTTCAATCTTGATAATTCTTACAGAAGTTTATTTCATGTGAGTGACTTTTTCTTTTTCTAATGAAAGATTTCGTAATTCTAAATTCGGCCCAATTCGTAACATTGTAAAAAGATTTTAAAACTTCATTAAAAATTTTTTTCTGTTTTATTCAAAGTCAATAAATATTCAATGTTTGGAATCGAAATATTAAGTAAATGATTTTTAATTTCTGGGAATAAACTGCTTTAATAAGACAATCTTTCTTCTTTGTGAGAAATCTCAATTTTAAAATTAAAATTCTACGCATAGGATACAAAAACATAATATGAAAATACTTTTATTACAGAATTTTGAAATATACAAGTTGACCAATTTTTAATCGAGTAAATCGGCTACTTTAAGCAAAAAATTATGTTAAAAATATTTTATCAAAAAAAAAATAAGACACATTAAATTACGGTTT
Organism: Diplolepis rosae; assembly: GCA_030998225.1. Lineage (NCBI taxonomy): Eukaryota > Metazoa > Arthropoda > Insecta > Hymenoptera > Diplolepididae > Diplolepis > Diplolepis rosae. Next base: position 1,452,284 of record JAPYXD010000710.1, read on the forward strand.
AAAATCCACATTCATAGATTGATGGTAAAAGCAGTTTAAAGTTTTTTAATCTTACGTTTTAGTGACGTATGCACAGACTTTTAATCAGATAAATGAAATGCTTTATAGAAAGTCAAAATTTTCTTATTACTGCACTTAATCAAATTTATAAAGAAAAGTATTTTTTAATTGATGCTTTCACTCAATTCTTTAAACATTCATTTATTGAAAATTGTACTCAAAATTTAATCTTGCAGCGTTTCAATATTCCCACAATGTTACAAAATCTTATTAATCATTATTTTAGTCGAATTATTTTCAAAATATTTAAAAAATAAATGTAAATATTTTGATTAAATACTCTGTCAAATTTTGCATTTGACTGATCTTGCAAAATTGTTGAAAGTTTTGAATACCGATAGAAGAAACTTTAAATGAAATTTTATGTCCATAAATGCTTAAAGTTCTATATAGAAATATCAACTACAACATTCTCAAATTTTATAAATAAACTACTAAATTCAAAAAGTTTCGGATTTTTTTAAAAACTGTACAAATTTCAAATATGAATCAGTCAACTCTACTGATTATCAGTGAAATTTGACTGATTTAAATAACAGAACAACGAGCATCACTTCGAAGCATTTGCAATTAATGACCGAAAATCTATATGAGATGGCAGAAAGTGATAGGGAAAGTGGTTTGTTGCTCTTCGCTCACGAAGGAGAGGATTAATACTAATGGCCAAGGCATGGCGTTAATCATTTTCAAACCCCTTTCTTACTCACAAAATAATGACATTTTATTTCTTATATGAGAGATACGTTCTTTATTCCTTTCTTCGCGTGCCTCGGGTATGGAAATTGTTTAGTTTTAATTATTATTTTGTGAGTAAGAAAACATACTGAAATTGAGTAATATCACGCTTTGGGCATAAGTGAGAGGCAAGGGGACTCACAATAATCAAGCACCCCAAATCATCCCGAATTAATCAAACTTCTTCATTATTTGATTTAAAACAAAACATTTTTGTTAGACGTATACTGGCATTTGATAGAGGCAAGCCTGAAGTACGGGCTACATTTGTAGCGTTTTTTACCACTTTGCTTCATTTTTTTCCTTTTTTCTTTTTGCTTGAAAGCAAAAACCCTTTTCGTCTCGTAGGACGTGGACTAGGCCTACAGGGGATACCACGTAAAAAAAACGAGCCTTAAACTCTACCTCCGTGGTGATGTGGAAAGGAGTTTTATTTCAGAATATTTGGGATTCTCTAAGAATGAAGCAGCTTTTTTATTTTAATATTTCAAATGTGTTTTCTTTCTTTTATGTTTAAGGCAAAAAGTAGATCTAAAAAAAGCAAAAAAACCTATTTCTCTAATTGCGTCCAAGATTAGAGCCGAATCTATGCAACCGATTGTTAAAGGTTTTAAAAGTTTTCGCTTTAATTTAAAAAGCAAGTCTTCATAGTATTTTACTAAGTAATGAAAGTATGTCTACAATTGTTTCCTTGAGTCCTACTCAAAGGTCAAACATGGTGCAAAAATGTCGTAAAATAAGAAAAATGTCTGAGTACTTTGAAGAAGTTTTTCTAAATCGATATGTATCATATTCCAATAATATTTAGGAATATTTATTAAAATATTCATCTAAATTTGTTTGATTAATGCACAGAGTACACTTTATATTTGAAATTTGTATACACTCTAAATCTGAATCAGTCAAATTTTCACTGATTGAATCAGTGATTTGCCTTTTCACTGAATCATCAGTGGAAACAATATTTTTCACTGTTAAATCAGTTACTTTTCACTGAAGTAATCAGTGAAATTTGACTGATTCACAGTAACCTGTTTTTAGTTATTTAAATCAGTCAAATTTCACTGATAATCAGTAGAGTTGACTGATTCATATTTGAAATTTGTACAGTTTTTAAAAAAATCCGAAACTTTTTGAATTTAGTAGTTTATTTATAAAATTTGAGAATGTTGTAGTTGATATTTCTATATAGAACTTTAAGCATTTATGGACATAAAATTTCATTTAAAGTTTCTTCTATCGGTATTCAAAACTTTCAACAATTTTGCAAGATCAGTCAAATGCAAAATTTGACAGAGTATTTAATCAAAATATTTACATTTATTTTTTAAATATTTTGAAAATAATTCGACTAAAATAATGATTAATAAGATTTTGTAACATTGTGGGAATATTGAAACGCTGCAAGATTAAATTTTGAGTACAATTTTCAATAAATGAATGTTTAAAGAATTGAGTGAAAGCATCAATTAAAAAATACTTTTCTTTATAAATTTGATTAAGTGCAGTAATAAGAAAATTTTGACTTTCTATAAAGCATTTCATTTATCTGATTAAAAGTCTGTGCATACGTCACTAAAACGTAAGATTAAAAAACTTTAAACTGCTTTTACCATCAATCTATGAATGTGGATTTTAAACCGTAATTTAATGTGTCTTATTTTTTTTTTGATAAAATATTTTTAACATAATTTTTTGCTTAAAGTAGCCGATTTACTCGATTAAAAATTGGTCAACTTGTATATTTCAAAATTCTGTAATAAAAGTATTTTCATATTATGTTTTTGTATCCTATGCGTAGAATTTTAATTTTAAAATTGAGATTTCTCACAAAGAAGAAAGATTGTCTTATTAAAGCAGTTTATTCCCAGAAATTAAAAATCATTTACTTAATATTTCGATTCCAAACATTGAATATTTATTGACTTTGAATAAAACAGAAAAAAATTTTTAATGAAGTTTTAAAATCTTTTTACAATGTTACGAATTGGGCCGAATTTAGAATTACGAAATTTTTCATTAGAAAAAGAAAAAGTCACTCACATGAAATAAACTTCTGTAAGAATTATCAAGATTGGAGAGATGTTAAAATATTTGAAAAATAATGCAATTGTAAAATTGCAATTTATATCAATATTTGACAAATTTTTAGCTTTCTCAATCAAAGCATTATCCGGAAATTTTTAGTTCCTATAAAAAGATGGAATATTTATCAATTTCTTGAATGTTCATACATTAAAACATTATCGAATTAGAGAATTATATGCAAAGTATTTTCCATTAAGAAGACATAAACATGACATAATTAGTTTTATATCTACATTTTCAGCTTACTTTTTTGTGGCTTAAGCACACATTTTGAATTCGAAATACAAAAATGCTCTACAGAGTTGAAGTATTTCCTGAATCAATTATTATTGATCATGAATTCTATTGGAAAATTTGTTGTTTACTGTTCAAATCTTACTACGATTTCAGACGGACAGACAAATTAAGAACTACAAAATATTTCATCCAAAAGATTGCACTCCTCCATAAAATCTTGTCAAATTGTAACAAGATTTGAACACTTCGAACGAACATTTTTATGTAAAATTTAAAGTTGATTGATATTTATATGTTAATATGGAAATACCAATAAACACATATTTTAGCTTTTTAATTTATCTACTGCTATTAGACAATTTTCCATTTCCGTAGAGATTTTAAGTTTTGGAATGAAAAGTTTGTGCTTAGGCTACAAAAATGTGAGATGAAAATATTTCTAACATATAACTGAAAATATAAATTATGAACTTGAATTTTATGTTCATTTTATCTTGATAGAAAATATTGTTCTAATTGAAAAATTGTTAAATGTACAAAATTAGTAAGAAGTATATAAATTTGAATGGAAAATTATATATTGATTCAAATTTTATACATTTATTGTCACTAAATTCCACTGAAAGTTTATTTTTGAAGTGTTGAAATCCTCATGAAATTTTCCAAGATCATACTGATGTTTATTTCATGCAGACTTTCTTCAAGAAATTGGAGAAAAGTGTTATTTCTTGAACTATATACTTCGTAAATTCAAATTCGTCGTCTGCTTCGCGCCTCTTTTGCACGTACTCGAGAAAAATACAATTCTTAATTTCGACTCGATAAACAAAAGCGTGAAATCTAAAAATAACTTGAAAACTCAAGCATTGTAACGAAGTCCGTCTTCGTGCACCTTCGGCTTTACACGAAGCTGGTGACCGCAGCGTGTAGCAGAGCCGACACACTGACACGCCACGTTTGCATGTGTTTCTCCCAGATGGGAACGTGGTGGGGGCCGAAAAATCCCACGTTCTGGAGACACTGCTTACCTGGACGACTTACTTACCCGGACGACATACTTACCTGGATGACGTACTTACCTGTAGACGACCTACCCGACGTACCATCCTCTACGAGGAGACGCCAGCCGACTTGCGTGCCGATGGATGGGTGTTTCCATGATCGGCCCACGGGTTTCGGGTATGGTGACTTCAGGCGTTCCTGATCACCCTACCCTCGGCGACGCGTCAACTACGAGAGACCCAAACGACGCTAACCGACCTGTGTGCCGATGGATGGGCGTTTCCATGATCGGCCCACGGGCTTCGGGTGTGGTGACTTCAGGCGTTCCTGATCACCCCACCCTTGGCGACGCGTCAACTACGAGAGACCCGAGCCGATCTGTGTGCTGATGGATGGGCGTTTCCATGATCGGCCCACGGGCTTCGGGTGTGGTGACTTCTGGCGTTCCTGATCACCCCACCCTCGGCCGCGGATGACACGAAGACGCGACGTCCCGGGGAGAACACAAGCCGACCTGTGTGCCGATGGATGGGCGTTCCCATGATCGGCCCACGGGCTTCAGGTGCTGTGGCTTCAGGCGTTCCTGACCACCTCACCTCCGGCAGTACGTTCACCCGGCCAGCCCACCCGACTAAACCGACCCCCCTCACCGTACCGACCTGACCGACCGTGGGAAAGGGAAGGTTTCCGGGACTCGGCGATAGCCGAGGTGCAGCACCGCCGGCCCAACTCGCTCCGGGGCCACGCTGCCAGCTTGTGACGCGTCGGAATTATCAGACCGCCATCTTGTGTAATAACGACGACCGCCGACCACGACACCGGTACCGCCGGCATGGGTAGTTGTACCCTAGACATGTACATGCTTTGAGTAGAACAATAAATTATCCTATTATATTATATCGCCACCTTTGTGCGTGGCCATTTCGGTCCTGCTTCAACGAAGAAGGCGAGCAACAAACCGTCCGAGAATCGTGATCTTCGATTAAAATTCAACTTAGATATGATTGAACATTTTTAATCGTATCTCGGGTACCCATGAATATTTTTCAAGTTTTTTTGGCTTAAATTAAATATAAGATTTTAGAATTTATGTCGTATAATTTTCAGATTCATCAATATGAATTTTTTCAGATTTTTCAAAGATGGCGTATTTTCAAAAAATCAATTTGTTTGAAAAAGACATTTTTTTTATCATTAAATTTGGAGTAAAAATTTTCCCAAACAATACTGCTACATCGGCCATCTAATGATACGTTTGTGTAATTTTTTTCAGAATTTCTCCTAGTTTTAGTTTTTAAATAATTGAAAAAGAACAAACATATTTTTTTTGTTCGTTTATCCCATAACTTTTCAGAAAATGCATGAAATAATCTCAAATTTTGGATTTCTTCATTATTTATGTTAGTTTATCAATCCTTAAAATTTCAAGGAAATCGGAAACATCGAGTCCTGAACCCGTCCGATTTGCCATGGAACACGCCATATACACTTTTACCGTAACCCCAAGGCAAATTATCGCTTTTAAAATGTAAGCGATCGCTTGTTTTTCAAGCGATATCCCTTTCTATCAAAGCGAAAACTCTTATCTATAGCGTCCTCGCTTTTTACTTCAAGCGATTTTGTTTAGTCACAAGCGTCATCGTTTTTCACCTTAAACCATGTCGCTCCAGGCACAAGCCTCGACGCTTTTCACCCTAAGCGATATCTTATTAGCGAGCGACATCTATTTTAAAGCGATATTCCTAGTCATAAAAGCGCAGTCGCGTATGAGGAAGATTAGCTTGCAGGTAATTAGCTGCAAGCCTCTTACGCTTGCCCTTAACATTCAAGTGTGCGGTCACTCCCAGCTAGAGCGCGATTGTCTTCATTAACACTATAAATCCTTCAAACACTTTTTGATCTTTAGAAATTTGCATCTCAAATTAAAATTGCTCTAAAAAATGAATCGGACATCGTTACTGAATGATTTATATACTTAATTCGATACTGATAGCAATGTTTTGTTTATTATACACAACGATATGGATTTACACTTAATTTCTTCCATAGACATCGCTTTTCGAGAGATCTTATACCCAAGCAATCGCTTCAGCTAGATCTCTTACATATCGATCGCTTGATTGAGAGATCTTTTACAATTAAGCGATCGCTTGGGTAAGGGATCTCTTAAAAGGAGCGAATTCGTCCACATGCGATTGCTTTTCAAGAGATCTCTTACCCAAGCGATCGCCTAAGAGATCTACAAAGTGATCGCTTGTGGACGAATTCGCTCCTTTTACATTTTTAGGACGTGATATAGAAATCGTTCCTGAAACATTTTTACAATGTTTTGAAAACGTCTTAAATATCTTGTGTCCAATGGGTTCATAATTTTTGCAAAAATAGGTTAAATTCCGAAGACAAGCAATAAAAAACAACACGAAACAGCTTTTAAAAAAATCATGAACTTACGTTCATATAACTGGACGAGATCGCCAAGTTGCTAGTCGTCCAACCACGTTTTCACTTATTTCATTTTTCATACTACCGTCAAACAATCGACACTGATCGAAACGTACGTGGCACGAAACATTAAAAGAAATGATTGAACAGAGCAAGGCGCATTTTCCTTTGCGCATTTCTTCTTTCCCCACTCCTACTATGGTCGGTCACAAATATTTGTATGTTAAGAAGAATATTCTAATTTTAAGAATATTTTCTCCTTTTGGTTAGAAGATACTCTTAAAGTAAGATTTCTACTTACTTTATTAAGAATATTATTGAGAATATGCCTGTAAGAATATGATATTCTTAATATTAGAATATCGTTTTTGCGGCGCAGTTTAAACGAAGTCGTACGAGCTGCCCAGGCGGACATCGCAGTGGTTGGCCAAATAAGGTGACCACAACAGAAATGGTGTAGGAAATCCACAAAATGGTATTGGATGACCGTCGACTAAAAGTTCGCGAGCTAGAAGACTTGGTAGGCTTTTCAAAAAGTGCTGTTCATTGTATATTGACTGAAAATTTGGACCTGAGAAAGCTGTGCGCAAGATGGGTGAAAAAGTGGTGAAGAAAATCCACAAAATGGTATTGGATGACCGTCGACTAAAAGTGCGCGAGCTAGCAGACATGGTAGGTATTTCAAAAAGGCCTGTACATCGCATACTCACCTAAAATTTGGACATGAAAAAGCTGTGCGCAAGATGAGTGTCGCGTTTGCTCACAATGGAACAAATAACACCGTCGTGAAGATGTTTCAATCGAGTGTTTGGCGGTATTTCACAGCAATAAAGCCGATTTTTTGCATCGATTCACAACCACGGATGAAACATGGGTCCAGCACTTCACATATGAGACGAAAGAACAGTCAAAACAATGGGCTGAAAGGCGAGATTCGGCTTCAAAGAAGGCGAAGACAGTTTTATCTGCTGGAAGGGTCACGGCCAGTGCTAGCTGCCAGATTTTTTTTTCGGAAATTCGTAGGAATAGTGGGAGAACGCCCAAGAAAATCCGTATTTTTCCGTAGACCTATGGCGACGAGATGGCGGCATAAGCGGACGTGGCCGAGATGTACATGTGCGAGAGAGACAGACAGCATGATGAAGTGGTGGAGGGAACGCTTGAGAAAATCGAGCCTGGGAGAGAGAAAGAGGGAGAGAAGCAGGCTTTTGACTTCTCGCTTCTGCCAAAAGTGTCAGCTAAATATTTTTTCGGATTTATTTCCATAAAACATGGTACGAATTTTAGAAAAATTCGATGCATAGTGCGTTAAAAAAAAATGCACAAGAACCATGACATTTCAGCCTACACGGAGAAAATTCATTTGTGAAAATTTAATCAAAAATTGAGTAAAGCTGGGAAATAGTGGCTTTTGATGAAAATAAAAAATTTTGTTTGCTTATTTATTCAATAACGAATTATAAAGTTCAATTGAACAGTTGAGTTGACTCTAAAACAGTTGATTAAACTCTATAATTCATTCTTGAATGAATACGCAAAAAATTGTTAAACTTTCACCAAAAGCCACTATGTCCCAGCTTTACTCAATTTTTGATTAAATTTTATAACGGGTGACCTCCGCTGAAACGACAAAGAAGAAATAACATTTTTTATCAATGCGGACCAGAAGATTCGGGATTACCCTCGGCGTCACCTGCTTTACTATGGCGACCTCATGAAGAGCGCCTGGCATCTCCCCTGGCCATATTTATAAATTCGTTGACCCTGAAAATAAAATTTTGCATGCTAGCAAAAAAAAGCGAAGCAAAGCAATAGGGTTCCGGCTAGAGCTGGATGGATTCGGGAGTTTGGATCCGGTAGTTTGGAGGTCAGGAAGGAAACTTAACCTCGAATATAGAAGCTCTCGCATTACAAAAATAAATTAAATTACATTAATGGAGAACAGAGTAACAATTTATTTAATTAACGGACAAGGCCCTGGCTCGACACAAATTCAACAATAGAAATTGTTGCCAAAAATGGCGTACAGCGCCGAAGCAAGGCGATTGGGATCTAAGAGAGCCTGAGAGCCACACAGGGTAGTTTAAGTGCTTCAACTAATAGTGAATCTGATAATTTAATGGCCCGGAATATGGTCCTCGAGACTTATCGGGTTCCTGGCGTCTATCTCATGCCTCACCGCGTCTAAATCGAAATGGATGGCGTCCATTTAAGAAAAAAATAACTTTAATAACTTTAGGGCTGCTTGCCCACCTCGCTAACAACAACAGGAGAAAGCTGGGCGCCACAGGATATTCGCAGTTTTATTACATCAGCTGGAATGAATGGCGCACGCGCATGAAGCTGAAGCTGAAGCGTCTATAGGTCAGCTGGCCCCATTAGCTTAAAATTTCGAGGGGTGTGCTCAAACTACGAAGAGTTCGTACTGCACAACACAGACCTTGACATTTTGAAGTTTCATAAAAAAGGTGGTTTTGGGCTCGATCCTGCCGTTGCCGGTCGAAGTAAAAGAATTCAACGTAATTTGCCACGTTACAACACCCCCCGGCCAGACCGGAAACGACCCTCGAGTATCAACACATTTAACTCACATGGACGGACAAGGGCAAACAATTTCTTCCGAACTTTGTGACGACCACCTAAAATAAAACAAATGTAAGTTATTGGAGGGCACTACTCAAGGGTAGCGGCCTCTGAATACGATTTGAGGTCTTTGGTGTCTGCGCGGCCGACCGATTCGCCTTTTTTTTTTGCTAGTTCATAAATTGTGGACGAGATTACTCTCGATGACGTAAATACACCATCGAATTGGTTAGTTAGTGAGGTGGTGATCCCTGTATTCGCCGAAGAAAGCGTACGGTCTCGCCGAAGAACACGGTCACCGATTTGGTAAGTATGCGGACGTACTCGAAGGTTGTACGCGTGTGTCTGCTTATTATCGGCAGCATCCGAATGCCTCTTCATGAGATCTATCAAGGCTTCGAGCCTTTTGATTTGATGAAACGAGGACGTGTTCTTTAAAGATGAGTGATACGCCGTGTTGAACGTGAAGCAGAAGTCGTTAAGATGGGCGTCCCATTTACGCTGTGTGTGATTTTCCAGGAATCTAGATCCGGAAGAATGGGATCTAGTCATTTCTTCGCGCGGTGGTGATACAAGAGTCCGTTTTCTATTTTCCACATCGAGAACGCGCGCGGATTCTTCTGGACGTCCGAAAGACGCTTAAGATACCAAGCTGGCAAGTCCAAAATATATAAATATAAAATTATGTAAATTTAAAAAGTCCAAGACATTCCAATTCCGGGCCAATGACCTTATCAATTAAACGCTGGAATGTCGCAGGGGGGTTGGTAATTCCAGAAGGCATTCGAGTAAATTGGATAAGATCACGTCCCGGTACCGTGAACGCGGTGAGTTCCTTACTCTTTTCATCTAATAGTACCTGATGGAAAGCTTGGTCCAGGTCAATTGTGCTGATGTAATTAGCTTTCTGGAGTTTGTCCAGAATGTTCGTCATTGGTGGAAGAGGATAAGCGTCCTTCTTAGTGACTCAGTTTATTTCCATGAAGCCGATGCACAGACGATAAGTGCCATTCGACTTCTTGTCATAACAACCGGTGAGGACCAAGCTGAAACATTTCAAACATTTGAAATTAAATATTTTATTTATTTCCTCCGAATATGAGTTCCAAATATTTCAAATTTCTTAAACGTTAAATATTTAATTTATTTTCCGAGACCGCGGTTGATTTACGATTTGGCCCCATTATTCTCCACTTGTCTGAATTTTTGCAAAAGCGGGGCTAATATGATTATTTCAAATTCGTTGTAATCGAAAGATTACACGTTAAAAAGAGCTTTTCCTTATATTTTTTCCCCTATTAGTTCCTGAGAAAAATGCCCTTTTGAATTTCTATGCATTTAGGTATAAAAGGAAAAGAGAAAACATGAATATTGATAATGAAAAACAGATCTACAGTACAGTCGGAAAGTATTAGAACAAGATAAAAAAAGTTGTTTTTGTCAGTTTATCGTATCATTTATTAAAAAATTATTCACATATTTGCAGTAGTTTTGTACGTTCAACGTAGCTTTATGATTTGAAGACATTTTTAATGCATTTTACTAAAATTTCCATCAAAATTTACAGGAAAACAGCCCATGGCCGAAAATCGTGAAAAGTGTCCAAAACTGCTGCATTGGGATTTCAGTTGTTTTTCGCACAAAAATTGATTCGGCTGCGGTTTAAAAAGTTACACGTCAATCATTAAAACAAAAAAAGATGGTATTATCGTGTCTGGTGCAGTGAAGTGTCATAAAAAACTGTAAGTCTGTTAATTTGACAGTCGTTGCGTTTATGCATAAATGTGCCCGCTTTTTCGTTGAAATAGCCTCAGAATTGTATTTTTCCAGATTAAAAATGGTCAAGCGAAAGAAAATATCTGTCGAGAAACGGGCCCAAATCATTATTTTGCAAAAAACAGGCAAAAACTATCGAGAAATAGACAAAATATTGAAAATATCTTTGTGTTCAGTTCATACGGCCATAAGAAGATATCGGGAAACTGGACAAAATACTAACAGAAAACGATCTGGTCGACCAAGAAAGACAAATCAAGGAATCGACAACAGAATATATGCAATAAGTAAGGGCAATCGACAGAAATCTGCATCAGAAATTCGTGCCGAAATCAATGAAGACTTGGATTCACCAATATCGCTCACGACAGTCAAAGACCGGCTGAAAGAAAATGGTATGATTGGACGCATTGCTGTCAGAAAGCCACTTCTACGGCCAGTAAATAAACATAAAAGACTGAAGTTCGCTCAAAGAACATCAGTTTTATGGACAGACGAACCAAAATTCGAACTTTTCGGTAGCCATCGGCGTCAATATGTTCACAGAAAAGTCAATGAAAGATTCAAACCAGATTGTATTGTGCCAACTGTAAAACATGACGGTGGCTCAGTAATGGTTTAGGGCTGTTTCAGCCACGCTGGCATTGGTCAACTTAAAAAAATTGAAGGAATTATGAAAAAAGAGCAGTATCACAGTATACTCCAACGCCAAGCATTATGATGCTGATGATTTATTTTTCGGATTAAACAACATATAAACTACTTTTTGAGAAAAAATACAGTCATGAAAGTGATCGACCCGAACTTTTACGGTGGGCCCCTAGACTATAAGGAAGTCCATTCATGTGTACAGGGACGGATCCAGGGGGGTTGTCCTGGGGGTCCGGACCCCCCCCCCCCCGAAATATCAGACTCCCTCAAATCTCACTAGCGAAAAAATTCGAGTTTGTCTAACACAATTCTAACGTCACGTTTTGTGAAAGCCGAAATATCTTTAATTTTTTAATTTTTCGATCGGACCCCCCCCCCCCAAAAAATTTTTTTTCTTTATCCGTCCCTGCATGTGTACATTGAGAGTTACATAATCTGCCACATTGGTCTGCAGCAATGCTGTGTTTACATCGATCCAAATTCGCCGGACGGACGGCTGGCGACTGACGGTTTCTAACACGCACTCAAATGGGTCAAAACCGCTAAATTCGAATACCAACTCATAGTATACAGCGAAATCTGCCAATGCGAGATACTTGTCGAAAATCGTAAGACCTGCTGAAATTCTCAGAAAATTGTTTACACAAAACAATATGAATCCTGTGTTGAGGAAGACAGTGACTAAGATTAGGTGTAAATCATACTAGAGTGAGGTGCATTGTTCAAATGATGTTTATTTTATAGAGTTATAAGCTAAAAGTGAAGTTTGCCCCCTATTCTAATGGCATTGCATACATATGCGGGGCCAACATTGATATTTTCTTTTTTTAATCCATGAAGTAATCCTCTGATCGCATCCTAAAAAATAGATGTTGTTACTTCGGATATGAGTATATTATAGAAAAAAATAGCGGTGTTGCAACAAAAGCTTTAATTAAAAAAAATTGTTTCAAAACTACAATAATTTTTTTCACCCTTTCCTGTTACAAGAATTAAGTTTCAATTGTTCTTTTGAATTGCCTTAATACCCTCTACAATATATATTTGAAGCATGAAAATCGGTTCAGTCAATTTTGAGAAAATCGAATTTTTTTATTTTTTAAAATTTGTTTATAACTTTTAAAAAAAAAACTGTTTTGAAGTTATTATTTGGGGTAAATTTGTTTTATAATAGAATATTCACCAAATATAAATCAAATCCAAATGGGGGCAGTTTAACCATGCTTATTTTTTACCATGGCTTATATGCCCTTTGATGTGAATTTATTCCACAAAGTCGAAAAAACTTTGTGTAACCAGCAAATTTACGTGCACAATATTAGGAAAATTATTCTAGTTATAGTATCATGAAATGTAGAATAAATTTGATTATGCGCATGCAACAAACTAAATCGAGCTTCGAAATTGGAAGTAGTTGTCGGCATCGCACCGGAGTAACGACATCACTTGACACTAAAATCGAACGAAGGACGACCCTTGATAGTGGTTTCGAGTGGTTTCGGACTACATTTTACACACTTGAAAGGTTTGGTTTAATCAAACAATTTTAGTTGGTTAAGCAGTAGAATTTTGGTATTATGCGGAAAACAGTGTTTTATAGAAAACGGATAGGATCCGGGTAGAAACATATTTTTGTATTTTAATTTCTGGTTCCAAATTCCAGGCAGGAACCGGGTAGGGCCGGGTAGCAGATGCAATTTGACCTTAAAAATTCACAAGATTCCAAATTCCTTATAGAAATCGGATTAAATCCTGGTATAAACATATTTTTTTATTTTAATTTCTGGTTCCAAATGCCAGGTAGGAACCAGGTAGGGCCGGATAGCAGGTGCACTTTTACTTTCAAAAATTTACAAGTCGACAACTGCTTTACAGAAAACGGTTAGGATCCGGGTAGAAACATATTTTTTTATTTTAATTTCTGGTTCCAAATGCCAGGTAGGAACCGGGTAGGGCCGGATAGCAGGTGTACTTTCACCTTCAAAAATTTACAAGTCGACAACTGCTTTATGGAAACCGGATAGGATCCAGGTAGAAACATATTTTTCTATTTTAATTTCTTGTTTCAAATGCCAGATAGGAACCGGGTAGGACCGAGTAGCAGATGCACTTTCATCTTAACAATTTTCAAGTCGACAACTGCTTTATAGAAACCGGATAGGATCCGGGTAGAAGTCGAACTTTTTATGATATAATATGTGAAGTGGTAAAATTTACCCGTCACATTAAAAAGGTTTAATTTCGTTAGACTCACCAGTTTGACAGTTGGGGTTATGTCCCTGGGGAAATAGTCGTGTGACGAGAGACCGCACTTCGTCGCCACCCGAGAGCACTCGAAAAACACTATCACGCACTGCACGCACTTACGCTTCCTGTCCCGTCTGTTACATAAACGATACGAGGACGGCACAGCCGGCTACCGAGGTGATGTCAACACTAGCCGCCATGTCGACTTTCGAGCCACGAGATATCGATGCTTCGATTATCGCCGCCATCGATCGTCGGAGAGCGACGCGCGAGACGACCAGATACCACTACGTGACCCGGAAGACGTATCCTGTGGCACATAGACCCCGGGACTTGATAGTTAGTATTTTAGACATTTTGTGATACGTACGTGAGAATGGTTGCGCGCGCAGCGTAGTGTGTCTGCTGTTCGCAGTGGTTCTCTGATTTTTCTCTCATTTTCTCTCTTTTACAAGAAGCCTTCAACCAGAGAAAACTCAGAGAACCACTGCGAACAGCAGACACACTACGCTGCGCGCGCAACCATTCTCACGTACGTACTGCTGTTTGCGTTGTGTGCGTAACGTTTGCGTGTTAAATATGGACACACTGGCGTCGCGTCGGCCATCATCACTCTCGTCCTGCGACTGATAGGGATACGTCCCGTTGCCCATTCTTTCGAGCTTAAAATCTCCAGGAAACGTTTTGGAAATAAGAGACCATTGCTATGGAAGGAGAGTTCATCCTGCGGTACATTCCGGAACTCCATGATGTCGTACAGGTAGCGTAAGTTTGATTTTAATCAGATTCTTTTGGCAAGTGGTCCGGAAATACCGGATAATCTGCGATAAATATTGACGCCGCATGGCGTTCACCAGGATTATTGAGACCACTTTGCCTCATTCTTTCTCTCATATACTCGCGAGTGCTCTCTCTTGTATTTGTGTCCGTTCTTTTTTTTGTAAATAGCTTCAGTTTCTTTCGCGATGTTAAAAGTTGAACTTTCAATTTGCAATCAATAAATTCTAGTTCTCTCCGGTGGTGACGCTAGCCAATAAGTTGAATTCGCCATATTGTCGCGTGACTCGGAAATATTCCGTGATTTATGTTATTTATTGATGCTTATCGTTATTAATACAGATGTTTGACTTTTATATCTGATTATAGTTTATATCGAGTCATGATGCATTATTTTTAATAAATCTCGTTAAGCCGATCCATTTTAATTAATTTAATTCTGGTGTTTCATTTATTTACCCGGTAAACTGCTGTGAACTTACTTTGACCACGCCTTGTGTTAATTTCATGAATTTCGAGTCTCATTATTATTGAAATAAATTTTGTCACTAACCGGAGTGACTGGCGCTCAACAAGTCCTCAAGCAAAAATTTTATTTCAGGTCGTTCCGAACTGAAATAAAATTAGTTGGTCCAGCCAGTTTAAAGAGTTGCCAGGTCACGGGTAAAACCTGCATCTTAAATATTTAATTTCTGGCTCCACTTGCCGGATAGGAACCGGGTATGACCGGGTAGAATATTTTTACAATTTAGTTTCTGTTATCACTTCCCGGGTAAGGACCGAATAGACCCAGATAGATCCCGCAAAACCCATTCGGGTTTGTATTCTTTCCGGTTTTACTCGATTTCTACCTGATATTTCGAGCAGGGAGGTATTGTTTGCACACAAATAATTTGATGTGTGCCTTTGTTAAAAGTTCGGGTTCAGCTAAAAAATGACCACTGCAGATGTATTAAATAATAATTGTATTTAATAATGGAAAACATCTGAAATTCTTGTTACATTAATAGATAATAGTGCGAAAGCAGGTATCTTGGAGGGTTTATGAGGGCAATTAAAAACTCTCGATAGAGAGTGCTCTTTTCGGCGACAGACTACTTATAATATGCCGACGAAATTTCATATTTAACAACAAAGTTTTTTTAGGTTTTAATGCTAAAAAATAAAATGATAGTATATCTCCATTACCTTTCAACGTTAATTTTAACGCAAAATAAGGATAAAAAATAAGTTAAATATTCATTTTGTCGCTTTTATAAGTTATATTTCTGCAGCGTAAACCTAGCGTTTAGCCGGCTCGCGAGGGTTGAAATGAAATGTTCTAAATGATGTCTGAGCGCTAAATATTTAACAAAAATTATTAAAAAACCTCCATCAGAATTATTAATAGTGTGAAATACAAGATTCTGTTACTTACATTAAAAGAAATGGATAGTCAGTGCACCCATATTTCCGTATAGAATTTGGAAACGAAGCAAATACGATAGGGTAAAAATCTGCCATACAGCGGTATTGTCATGAAATAAATTTTGAAGATGGCTCAATGTTACAAATATTAAACAGGATTACACATTTCATATAGGTATAATACACAGTAATTATAGATTAGGAAACATTGGACACACTCCAGTGAAACAAAAATTGCAGGGTACAGAAATAATTTTGGTTAGATCAGTCATCACAGCAACTGACATACAAGTTCGCTATTTCAGCCATACCATTGTTAGTAGAAATATGTTTTCTCAGATTAAGAATAACTGGTTGGGGTAAATTGGGAATACTTATCGTTTTCTTGGCCTTAGACGTGCGTATGTGTATATTTTAATCGTAAAATCGTCTTATTCTGAAAGAAAACAGGCTAAATTTAAATACATAACCAATAAAACAATTATTTCATATATCATATTCAATTCATGCTGATGGACGTTATTTAATGGTTATAAAAGCTCCAGAAATCAGATATACACGAAACAATTGATGCAAACGCACAAGAATATATATTCTTGAACAAACCGCAGTGCTCAAAGATCATGGATGAAATTTACTCCCATTATACCTACCGCTTGGGAGCCGAAAAACATAAGTTGAATAATTACCACTCAGAGTTCGTATGCAGAGCCGAAAATGCACGATTTGAGCTTAGGTTTCCTGCTGGCCACCTCAAGCTCTTGACTGTTGAGTCAAGATTCGAAATTATGTTTATTTTTACACCGCGCAGAAGAGGCGCGAAAGAGCACACAAAATCGCACAATAACATTCTTTGGTATAAAGCAAAATTTAAAAATTTCCGATGGTAGTTTATATATTTAAATTGTCATGTAAAAGATGTTACGTATTTCAGAAACTGTTATCAAAGTATTTTACTCTCCATACATTACAATTTTTTTGAATGCAATGAAAATTTAGATCTGATTTTTGTTTTTTGAAATACTCAGACCTTTTATTCACGTTTATGTGAAACTTTTCAAAATATTTTATTGAAATACCGCACTAAATATTTCTCGTCCAGAAAACTTCTAGCGAAGAAGTTGGGTCAACATGTCTTCTGAGTACGCATGGAAGTTTTTCATCATCTTTGTGCGGTGAGATCGAAAATTGTGCACGGAGAAAAATAGTTGAAGTAATTTTACCCAACTCTGTCGATTAAACTTGGGACATAAGGACATATGAACATTTATTAAATCCTAGTTGGGTAAAATAAATTTGATAAATACCTCATTCACCCAAAGTGAATAATAATAAGCGTTAAATAGGGAATAGTAAGGAGTTAGGTAAAACGTTGTCGACAACAGAGCATTAACATGCGTCAGTGGGTTAACATGAAATGTATAAGGGTCATTTCATGGGAGATTTCTGTGAATGTTCCTCAAGTGTTCACCTATTTCAAATTAATACAGTAATGCCAAGCTCTCGATTTAAACATGTCTGCTGCAATCCGTTTAATAAAAAAAATCATAGTAGAAAAAAGCTGACGAGTTTGAGCGCGCCTAGGGCGCGCGATTTGATCGTTGCGCTTCGCGCTCCGTTCTTTCTGGACCTCGTGCTTCACGCCCAGTCTTGTGTTCTTCGCATACATTTAAATTTATTTCTTATAATTTGATACTGAAGCTCAAACCAATTTTATAATAATAGTACAGATGATGTGAATTACACATTTTCTCAAAGTCACTCAATTTCTTTTTGAATTTAAGTGAAACAGGAAATTCAATTTACTTAAGGCTCTATCAGCCTTAAGGAACACATTCTCATCATGACACTCATGCTTCGCGCTCGATTTTCTGTATGCATTTTTGTAGCTTTTTAATTATTTACATGATTAATAATAAATTTATTTTCTTTCAAATATCTCAAAAAGGGAACACAATTGTAGACTTTATTTAACGAAACGATTTTGCATAGTATTTCGTATCTCACATATTTTGGTGAAAAAAATCGAATTTTTTTAATATTAAAAATCAAAACATAAAATATACATCCTGTCCCGAAATTTCTCAATGAAAACTTGTAGACTTCATTTAGGCAAACAATTTTCCATCTAAGCGTTTTTTTGTATCTCACATGTTTTGTCTAAAAAATGGAATTTTTAAATTTTAATCGTATTTTTTGGAATTGAAACGAAAAATATATGTTTTATCAGAAAGTGTGTGAGACAAAAGTTATAGATCTTTTTGAAACGAACAACTTTGTATTCTTACGTTTTTTTCGAATTTCACATATTATTGATAAAAAATTGAATTTTGGATTTTCAATAGTTTTTTTTTAAATTAAAAAGAAAAATATGCATCCTATGCAAAAATGTTACAATTCAAATTTGTAGGTCTTTATGTAGAAAATAATATTGTATCATAACGTTTTTTCGTATCTCGTATAATTTAACTGGAAAATGGAATTTTGATATTGACTTTTTTCAAGTTTTAATATGCTGTAACATTTCTAATTTTGATTTAATCAAAAAATGTTATCAGGATAATTTGTAGAGATTTATGAGCACTATCAAAAACCAGTATTGAAATTTTTGGTTTTTTCAAAAAGTTATTTTCAAAAACACAAAAGTAGTGCTCAATCCCTCAATTTTGATTGGATGCGGCTGGTTAACGAACTTGTCCTTACTTACTTACAGACAGACAGACAGACACTTTCGTAAAAACCGTTTTTTCTGACTTAGGGGGTCTTAAAACGTAAAGATTTGATGAAAATTTCGAAAGTCATTTTTCACATAAAACCAATACCCTCTCATCCATGATGAGAATGTTAAAAATTAAATTATTTTCTGCGTTTCTCTTGAATATTTCAGTAAAACAAAATCAAAAAAAAATTTCAAGTATATGGACTTTTCGATGAAAAATCATATTCAGATTCATATTAACAAATTTCAATGGCCATAAAATTACTTGTCAGATAGTAATTTAATAGTTAAGTTAAACCAGGTGAAGCTTTTGTTTTATAATTCGATGTATTATCTTCACCACCTATTCAATCTCTCACTTAATACCACTGACAGTAAAATGGTGGAAAAACTAAAAAAAAAGTGCTGGAACCGTATGGTCTGGAGGGCTTGTCACGCTATCTGATATCACTAATTATTCTGTAAATTACGCCATGACGGTTAGCGGACAGCATGGTGGGTTTTGGTCGGTGCCTCGGAGCTCGTTTTCAGCGAATACGTCGTTGACGAGCCGTCTACGTCAAAAGCCACGAGTGCACAGAATGAGGGAGCGAAATAATACCGTTGATGTGGTAAAGCCGATGGGCCAGATATTATTGCTCTCAATGCAATAATACTGATTCATAGGCAACTTAGAAAAATTGAAACTTTTCAAAAAGATGTTGATATTCCCAAAAATTTAAAGAAGTTATTTCAAACCAAAGTTCTATTGTTTCTTGCTTTCAGGAATTTCTTCTAAATTGCTACTCTACTTCTACTTTTTTACTGTTTTGCATTTAGAGTCGATTTTATCAACTACGATTACCTCTTAAGGTCACGTGGTACTTGAGAAAAGTAGCACGTTCATGTGAACAATTCGGTCCAGTTTCTACATGATTGTGTCTAAAAAAAAATTTCCAAAATATTTTATGAAATTGAACTTTTTTTTTATTTTCGAAACAATATATAGTCTACCTAAGTCCGTTTCTAACTTCTCTACGATTTTCCAAATTTTGAAAACAAAATTTAATGTACTTCGGACACAAACATGTAGAAATCCAAAATCAATAAAATTTGCTTATTTTGGTAATATAACGTGCCTTTGATCGGACATTAAACCCTCAGTTTAATTAATTAGATTTGAAATGATGGATTTCATTACAGAATAAAATTTAATCGACCCTTGTTCCATATGGAAATCTCAAATTTCAAAACTCTTAGAAGATACAATAAAAAAAGACTGGCGTTTTTAATTTTTTTTCAAATAAATGATAGGATTAGGGCCGTCCATAAAAAGTTATAAAATTTTCTGTTCTGTACGAATTTGGAGTCTATTGATTGAGCTTCACAAATTTTCTCGAAAAGACAGTAATGCCGAAAGGCGTAACGCATTACTATCTTCGCCGGAATATTTTTTACAATTATTATTTTAATTATAAAACGGTCGTATGTAATTGGTGAAGTCAGAGCTTACTGTACGTCATACAAACATGTGATGATCGTATTTACGATGAGTTCTTTATATATTCGCTTCTCGCCATCGAAATAGTATATTATGTGCCTAGGCGCATAATGAGGGTTATTACGCGATGAGCGACAATGCTCGCAGGAAATCGAAGACAAGGCGTAATCGAGGCGTAGTCGAGACGTAGCTGAGACGAAGCCGAGATAAAGCCGAGACGAAGCCGATGCGCGATCAGTCCTGCGAGCATTTTAAGCGAGTCTCGTAATTACCCGAATTGTGTGCATTGGCACATATTCTATTTTATGTGACTTCGGTGCGTATACGAGTTTTTATGCGTACAATCGAATCTAATCTAGTATTCATTATGATTCTCGTCCATTACACTTGATATTTCGCAACTAGTTCCGGACATTTTGATTTTCTCGATCGTGTGTAGTAGTAGCGTATTGTAATAGAGCATGCGCAGTTCAAATGTACAAGGCTTTGTCAGTAGGGTGCTAACGCTGTACGAAGAAGAAGAAGAATAAGAAGATTAAAATCAATAAAATTTTCAAATTCCGTAAGTATTACATGCCCTCAAGTAAATTACAACTAGTAATTTCTTTATTTAATGGCAAAATTCAAATATAATGAAATTATAATTGTGGTATTATGAATAATAAATAAAATTATATAATAGTGAAATACAACTGAAAAAGTCAGTTAGTATAACTGACCTGGCGATTTCTGTTAATTAACTGAAATCACAAATCATAAAATGTATATCAATGAAACCACAAATTCTGAGCCTCTTATGTTGATTAGATTTATTTGAAAAAATCTCCAGAGATTACTTTCTTTTTCAACCGTCATACTAGTAAGAATCCTTAAGAGTTGATAATAGAGATGCAAATTCTCCTCAAATGTCTTTATTAATCATAAATAAAAATATGGAACAAGTTTGATTACAAAATTTAGCGATGTAGAGGATTCGTTGCTCATATATTCTGATGTACGAGAATAATTTACATGACCATTTTAAAGGTTTACTCGTGTGCACTCATTGTGTACACTGGTGTTGTAAGAGCAGAACAGAGTTGGAGATAAATTCAGCCACAAATCAGCGACTGGGCTCGACCAGCAATCAGCAATACTGTCGATCAATCATTGGCGTAGTCATTAATTAAAAGCGGAATTCGCGCGAATCAGCCGACAATGAACACTTGACCGCTTCAGTCGTGGTTAGCTCTTGCAGTGGTACCATAATCTACCGTCAAGTACGCTCCTGGGTTTGAAACTCGCAAGCACACCACCCTTCGCGAATCCTACTATTTCTACGTCCCGAAAATTTGTCCTAACCACCCTGCAATTTCGATGCCGCTCGTGCCCGATACTTCTCTGTAATTTGATCAATTAACGCCGGCCCTGTCGAAGTCTGGGCTAATACGTCCCTAAAGCTTTCCGCTCGTTGAACAGAAACCTCCGTTGAATTAGATCTTGGCTCATCGATCCTACCAGTAGATCGACACGCACGTTGATTTATGGAGAAATTTTAACACAAATTAGTAATACACTGGGGAGTCTGCCTACAGTTAATCACAAAGATTATTAAACAGAAGAGTTAATACGAAACAAGTGAGGATTGGTATTTTTACAGTTACATATGTTTTTTTGGATATGCTTTTATCATCTTTTAGGTCTGCCTGCGATATTTGCTTCCAAAAATAATCGATTAGACAAGATTTAAAAGGATTGTCCCAACAATAAGATACCATTGAAATAGCGATTCATTTAATCGAACATCAATATACCATACATCGTGTGTGTGCCAAATTTCAAACGATTTGAACAACATTTGGCCAACTCACGACGATTATTTTTTAAACTCATCAAGTAGGGTAAGTGTGGGTATTACTGTGGATGCCCCAGTTACTGCGGTTTCAAATAAAACTAATGATATACAATGTTTTAAAGATACAAAACGCTACAGAACAATTAAAAACAATTAATTTCTAATCCAAGCATAATAAGTATCAACGAATTATCAATAGTTACGATATTTGTAGCTAATTGATTGTAATTTGAAACTCTCATGTTCCCGATTCCCATAGTTTTAATGCTTAGATTTGTTGACAGGTCATGAACACGATATGAAAAACTTGTTATAATTCCTTTTCTGAAAATAAAATATTTATTGTGATATTATTTTTTGCAAAGTAAATATCTTATTTTTCTAAATATTTATGCAAAATAACAAAAAATACGTTTTTTAATCATTTTTATACCAAAACAGTATTTGGTACATGATTTTCATAGGTGTATGAATTACTGCGATCTGTCAGGCGGCACTGCATAACCTTTCAATCTATTACAAATGCTTCGTTATGCTTACTTTTTGTAATTGAGATTAAACAAAATGTTGAAAACTCCAAAATCGTTGCTAATGAGGCAAGAGGAAGTCAAGTAATATAATTTTAAGGTAAATTAAATAAGAGTTATAATATTATTTAATCTTAATTTATTAAAAATGCTTCATGTTCACTTTTTATAATTTAGTTTAAATAAAATGTTCAACACTCCTTAATCGTTGCTAAAGATGCAAGAGGAACTCAAGTGATATAATTTTAAGTTAAATTAAATAAAATTAATAAAATTATTAATCTTAATTTGTTAAGAATGGTTCGTCGTGTTTACTTTTTATAATTGAGATTAAATAAAATGTTCAACACTCCTAAATTAATTGTAAGTTCACTCAAAATAATATCGCAGTATTACGCGCGCAGAAATTTGGGTTACCGCAGTAGTTGCAGCGCAGTAATTAGTGCGCAGTAATTCATGCAAACCCGCAGTAATACCTACATGGAACATTTTTTTTAGATTCGCATTTTTTAAGTAAATCTGGTTTCTTTTCAGGGTTTAAGGACTGCATGCTACTTACTTAATACCAAATACTGCTTTGAAAATTAATTCGCGACGACTTTTTCATCTCAAAATCTTTTTTTTTAACTTTAAAAGCCGTCTTGATTTTCGATCCGCAGTAATTGGCACATTTACCCTATCAGGTTCAAGACTCTTCATTTTTTAATTTTTAATATTAAAAATAATCATGCTTTTTCAAATTCAAAGAAGTTCCGTCTTGTCATTCTTCACATCCCTATATTTTTAAATAATTGATTTTACGTCTTTTAAAATTTCAAGTTAATATGAGATGGAAGGTCAACAGTTCTGGTGTGTTCGAGCGTCGGACGAGGTATTTGATTCAGACCCTCAATCTATCCATACACTGAGAAAAATATATCTGAATTTTTCCTGTTTTTTATGGGAATTCTACCTCAGGGGATAGACAATAGGAAAATTTGCTATTTGAAATGAAGTATATACTATTGCGAAAGTGAAATAAGAGGATAAAAAATGAAAGTATTTACTTTTTTTTATAGGAAAGTTGTTATTCAAATTTTGACGGAAATAGTACCTTACTTAAAGAAAATATGTACAGTAACTGAATCTAAAAAAGTCCGATAAATTATGGGACTTTCTATGGTCTGTCAGATTTCCGATAAATCATCAGAATAAAAAATTCAAGTTCAAGGCAGATTTTACTGGTTTTTTTCGGACTGATGGCATCAACTATACACGACTCTGTGCATTAGTGTGCGGCATGTTCACGTGAGCAGTGTACTTGTGTGCATGTGTATACAGACGTGCGTCAAGCTCGAATGTAGTAATGTATTTTTGGCACACACAGTGACTTTAGCGTACATGTGTACGCGTAACTATTTGAGGAAGTGAACTTGAAAAAATATTTATAAATTTTTGCTTTTTTTTATAAAACGCTACTTTATATGAAAACAAAAATCCATAAAATTAATGACTTTTTATGAAGTCAACTTTACATTTTTTTTATAGAGTCCGGTCTTTTTATGAAATGCGATTTTTTATGAAAAAACAAATCCTCATAAAAATACTGACTTTTCATAAATTCAACTATACAAAAATTTTATAAAGTTTAGTCTTTTAATAACAAAAAGTTCTTTATAAAAATAGAAAACTATAAAACTTTCATAAGGTTTACTTTATACAAAATTGGTACATTTATTCAGCTTTCATAAAATTACATTATTAATACAAATAATGTATACATTTTTTTATAATGTTCACTTTATAAAAAAATTATATGAAAATTTTACAAAGTTGAGAATTTTTATAAAGAATCGTACCTTTATAAAAAGACAAAACTTTATAAAAGTCAGTGATTTTATAAAGTTTTGTATTTTTATAAAAAAACGCATTTCATAAAGACAATTTTTATAAAAATTTTCATAAAGCTGACTTCATAAAAAGTCACTAATTTTATAAAATTTTTATTTTAAAAAAGTGGTTTTATAAAGTTTTTAATTACTAAGGATCATCTGTACATCGCTATGTAGAATCTACATTTAGAAAAAAAAATGTATTCTTTTACGGTTGGGAAACGATTTCACCTACAACAGTAGGGGTTTTCAAAGTAAAACTCGTAAGAAAATGGGTCATCTCAGGCTGTGGGTCATGTAACTAATAATCGAAGTGTCGTTGGAATGGTTTAACAGGTCAGTGGTCTACGTTCTAGCCTACGGACCACGAGTACGCGAGTTCGAACCCAGCTTGGAGCAGAATTATTTTCAGATTTCTTCAGCTTTACTACATAAATGTTCAAATTTCCTAATATAATTACTAAAATTGTTTCATAATTGTGCATGATAATAAAAGTCTGAATAATTTCTCCTTTCACACAGGTTGTCAATGATAAGTAGAAAAATGAAGGTAGAAACCTTGTAAAGAGAAAAGAGGGAAGAAGGAGAAAAGGAGAAAAGGATCGATAATAGGGAAAATAAATTTTTGCTTTTTTTTGCGTCGAAAAAGTCCGATAAAAAAAGGAAAAAGTCCGATAAAAAAGAGGAAAAATTCTGACAAATTTATGTGAACTTTTTAGTGTTCCAATCACGGGAAAAAATCCGATAAAAAACAGTAAAATTTCAGGAATCAAAACAGTGATATTTTACTGTTTTGAAAAAGTATTAATTAGAGATTTGAGTAGGAAATTATATGATGTTTTTTCGGAAAAAAGCCCCCTATTTTATAGCATAATTTCCGATGGTAAGTAAAGTCCGATAAAAAATAGGAAAATGTTCTATAAGGATTTTCTGGGGTTAAAATGCCATAAATTATAGGAGAATCTCGCCTAAAAAAAGAAGAAACTAAGATATATTTTTCTCAGTGTACACGGAGAAAAATAGTTGATGTAATTTTACTCAACTTCCGATTAAATTTGTGTTATAAGGACAAAAGTCAGAAGTTATTTAGTATCACTGTATTTATTTTTGATATATTAAATGTTCAGAAATGAATCGCAGTTGAGTAAAGTTCAGAAGTGTAGGGTGAAGTTTAAAAGCGTGCATTAAAAGTTTCTAAATATATATATTATTACTCGTAGTATAATTATAAAAAACCAGTCTTTTATTAAATCACTAGAATAGTAGAGCTTTCCCTTCATTCCACTCTACGTTTTAATCGAGAGTTGAGTAAACCGTGAATCGCAAGATTTATTCAAATAGCTATATCTATTCACGGACGAACGAATGAAAGTAATCTGCGCCTTTGGCACACATAAAAAATTTTTAATTTAAAAAACGTCTTGAATTTTCAGCATACTCATGTTCCAAGTTATTATATTTGATGATCAAAATCAATTAAAAACATAGAAAATACAATCACACTTTATTTTAGTACTCTCTAAGTCCAAAATAGTGGATTCCACTTATAAACTAGTGATTTTAAAAATTCATCATACTGCAGTCGTGTTTGATCGTGTTTTGTCTGTTCGTCACGAAGCTCTCACGTAATCTATTTATATAGATTCTGTAAGTTTAATAAATTCTTGAATCATAATTTTTTTCTTAATTCATTTATAATTACTTCTTTCTTTTTCACTTAAGTTTTTTGAATTAAATCGATTTCATGAAAATTTAAAGAACAAAAGTCTTGATAAGTGTATTACATAAAATTTGAAAAATTACACAGAATTTAGATTTCACATAAATTTCTTAGGCACAATAATAATTTGGAATTCGCAAATGTAAAATCGATATTTTGAAAATATACAACACAGAAAATAAAAAAACCTTCTTTTAAATGTTTATACACAAAATACTTTTTGATAATAATGCAATTTTTTAATGTATATTTCAAACTTTAATTTCATTAAACTTCATACGTAGTTATAATAAAAATGTATACTAAATATTAATTAATAATTATATTATGCATATCAACAATCATAATTATAATAATTAATTAATTAATTATATGAATTCAAAAAAATATTTTATGAACAATTTATGAAAAAAGTTGATTTAATTTTACTTTTGTAAGGCTTAAAAACTTTAGTCACGACACTTAATCTCCCAAGCTCAGAATAACTCTTGCAGTCACCATATAAGAAAGTTCCAAGTTTTATGTCTGAGAATTGTAAGCGAGCGTGTGCGTGATTCGACGAAAGCGTATCGTACTATATATGGCGTGTTCCATGGCAAATCGGACGGGTCCAGGACTCCATGTTTCCGATTAACTTGAAATTTTAAGGATTGATAGACTAACATAAATAATGAAGAAACCCAAAATTTGAGATTATTTCATGCATTATTTAAAAAGTTATGGGATAAAAAAAGCAAAAAAATGTTTTTGTTCTTTTTCAATTATTTAAAAACTGAAATTAGGAAAAATTCTAAAAAAAATTACACAAACGTATCATTAGATGGCCGATGTAGTAGTATTTTTTGGGAAAATTTGTAATCCAAATTTAATGATAAAAAATGTTTTTTTGAAACAAATTGATTTTTTGAAAAAACGCTATCTTTAAAAAATCTGAAAAAATTCATGACGATAGCCCCGAGTATTATGTAAATTTTAGGTATTTAATTAAGGTGCGCACTCGAAAATTGCGCGAAATATGAATTTTTTTATGAAGTTGTGACATCCTCTGTACATCATTGACATTAAAATATGTTCTGAAATTGTTTTTTATTTTGAAATTTCTTTAATCTAAAAATCAAAAACCTTTCATAATTATCAGCGTTCATTAACCTTAAACAACCGTCTCTAAAACCATACTTTTATCAAGTAATTTATAATTTCCTGTAAGTAGTCAAATTCTACAAAACCTATTTTCGAAATATATTTTTCATAGCTTTATGTACTTTTCACAGCGTTATATATTTTTACTATCTGTACTCTGTCCGGACTCTGCATGATCCAGTTAAATATAATTAACTTTCTAGATGTACAGCAAATAGAACTCTTAACTGAAATACTACCCACAATCGTAACCCCTTTTGAAAATTTTACATATCTACCGCTAGCAAGAGATAAAAAAATAGACGCGGATAAAATTATGAGAAGTCTCCGACATAATCTTATGTAACTATCATAAAAGACTTTCTCGGTTCCAACATGGGCCAGTGCTCTTATAGTTAAGTTTTAGTAAATACAAATAGACCTAGATGCATTTCCTGTTCTGAAATAACGTCATATAGGAATAAATCTTAATAAACTTAAAATTCAAAAAGCCACAAACAAACAAAGAACAAAATTAACATTATTTTTTTTCACGTAATAATTATATAACAAAAAATCTGCCCGCTTCGCGGGCACAATCTCATCGCGCGCTTCGCGCGCAAGCTTGAGCGCGCGCTCGGTCTTGTGTGCTCTTCGCATACATTTAAGTTTATTTCTTATAATTTAATACTGAAGCTCAAACCAATTGTATAATATGACAGATGATGTGAATTACTCATTTTCTCAAATTCACTAACTTTCTTTTTCAGTTTAAGTGAAACAGGAAATTCAATTTACTTAAGGCTCTATCGGCTTTAAGGAACACATTCTCATCATGACACTCGCGCTTCGCGCTCAATTTTCTGTATACATTTCAGTAACTTTTTAATAAATTACATGATTAAAATAATTTATTTTCTTCCAAATCTCTTAAAAAGAAAAAATAATCATAGACTTTATTTAAGGTAGTACGATCACGAAAATTAGACCTCAGGCTAAAATAGATAATTTTGCTTTCAAGAATAGCAATATTATTATTGAAGGGCTAATTAGAAAGAGAAAAGATTATTTTTCATGAAAAAAATTTGAAACACATAAAATAATGTTATTAATGAATTTCATTTTTGCCCAAACTTATTTTCTTATCGCTTCGAGCCAAATTTTTAAAAATGATGCGATTATAATAAATCACGGTTCATTTTTTTAGGAAAAAGATTCTCTACAACTTGACCGTTTCCGATTTTTGAAAATGAATTCTTTAATGGCTGAAATTATATTTTGGTGAAAAAAATCGAATTTTTTTAATATTAAAAATCAAAACATAAAATATACATCCTGTTGAGAAATTTCTTAATAAGAATGTGTAGACCTCATTTAGGCAAATAATTTTTCATCTAAACTTTCTTTATGTATCTCATATATTTTGTCTAAAAAATGGAATTATTGAATTTTAATCGTATTTTTTGGAATTGAAACGAAAAATATATGTTTTTTTATAAACTGTGTAACACAAAACTTTTAGATCTTTTTGGAACGAACAACTTTGTATTTTTACGTTTTTTTCGTATTTCACATATTATTGTTAAAAAATTGAATTTTGGATTTTCAATAGATTATTTTTGAATGAAAAAAAAAATATGCATCTTATGAAAAAATGTTATATTTCAAATTTTTAGGTCTTTATGTAGAAAATAATATTGTATCATAACGTTTTTTCGTATCTCGTATAATTTAGCTGGAAAATGGAATTTTGATATTGACTTTTTTCGAATTTGAATATGTATTGGTTCGAGAGAGGGGGTTTTCTGGTTTTAACAGGTATGCCTAGCCCCGTCCTAGGAGAGTCCTGTACAACGTCTATAAAAGATTTCGCCATTTTTCCTCCTCACCAAAAAAAAAAAAAAAAAAAAAAAACATATATTGCTTATATTTCCAACAGACTAAATGATATTTTAGGTCTATTTGAAATCAAAATAAGAATAATTAAAAGTAAACATTTAATAATGTTTTTAATGTTAGTTAGAAAAATAGACGCATGACAAGTTAATACATTTATGGGTCACTATAATTTTAAGTTTATGTTATTTTAAAACTAGCATTGAGAATCTAAATATTGCCAAATATGAATTTTCGATTAAAATAATGAATGTTCTATTTTTAGGAATCGAATCAAGTCATAAGTAATCTTATAAATATTTATGTATGAAGGAGTGAAGCCGATTTGTAATTTACAGTATTATATTAAATCATTATACATTTCTTAAATTTCAAGTACATTTTATGAAATCTCAAAATCATTCTAAACTTACTTTTAATTATAATCAATAAACTAGACCATCTCGCTTTCACACATATATATTAAGTTATTTAGAAATACCATATAATTATTCAATTTATAATCAAATGACTCCACTTAAACTTAAGAATATATATATAAAAATTAATACTAATAGCGATTTCTAAAAATAAAACTAAGACATTTTATTTTCCGACCGAATCATGTAGATAAATACTTATATTTGAATTTCTTTGTCAAGATCTTAAGCTATTTCATCTTATTTCATATATTTTCAAATGATTTGAATTAATTGTTAATAATTATTCATACTTATGTAAAAATTTACATTTACTGTAAAATCAATACAAATGTTGACATCTCTGAGAAAAAATATGAACTCGAGGAAACTTTGGTACCACCCATTAGACCCAGATATCAGGCCCGCTACAAAATCTACCTATGAGAATCAAGAGAGTAACTGCTCTCGCTTATCTACACCAATTAGAAAAGCAAAAGATAAAAAATCAAGTAGCGTTAGAACATTTTTTATGGGAAGGGAATATAGAGCATTCTTTAAAAAGCTGGAAAAATATCTAAAAAAGTCAGTCTTTCTTCAAATTCAAAATCCAACAAAATAAACTTGCTTTAAAAATTTTTTTTAAAACGTAAAATCAGTTAGTCTTTCTAAAAAAAATCTCAAATCACAGTTTTCTTAAATATTAAAAAAAAAGGTAAAAAAATATCAGTGGTATCAAAGTTTACATCCTGTTTCACGGATTTTTCTCAAGGATTTCATCTACTTCTCCAGAACTTTTATAAATAAATAAAAAGTAAGTTGTATATCAAAATTGACTATTATCTATTAACTCTTTCTTTCTCTGTCTTATAATTATTATTTTTAATCCTCCATACAATTTCTTAGGTGCCAGTAACCATTCTGGTACTAGAAATTGTACAAATTCCTCACCCAACCTATCCTCGAGTATTAAACAATTTGACGTGCTCATTATGAGATGTACGATTTTGTTTAATACTCAATCTCCATCTCTCCAAGTGTAATTTTTCCCCTAGGAGTGACTTTAGGAAAGAATTCTAATATTAGTATTCCCGAGTTATTGGAGCGTAAGCTCCAGACTCAAAAATAATTATAAATTATTTCTTCCTCAAAGAAATAATTTAATACATCATAAAAGTTTGCGTGATTTCAGACGTCACAAAGTGATGCGCGTGGATTCACGATCTTCGATCGATGGCGTCGAGCGCGACTTCCACTAATACTGTATTACTGTCTACTTTTTCGAGAACTTTATTATCAAAAAGTGATGGGAAGTGATTATTTATTGCTTATATTATGTACATGTTAATATTAATATATTATATTCACATGAATTTACATCTTGCTGCTTCTTTTATGTAATATGTGCCACAAATGTCATTTACTTTGAGAATTTCATTCGAAATATTACAATTAAATTTTTTTCGGCGTAGAACTATTCGAGAACGTTCTGATTTCAAGAGTGTTATCATCAACGGGCGATGCAGAGTGAATGGAAAGTGTACCTTTAATTGTTTTACATTTCGCAAACCTAATTTTCAAGAACTCATCTGCACTTTCGTAATCGCTCCTTAAAGATAAAAAGACGTTCAAGTTTTTCAAATTTTCTACTGCCCACTCATCAGGGACGGATCTAGAAAAAAATTTTGGGGCGGGGGGGGGGGGGGGTACGATTGAAAAATTAAAAAATAAAAAATATTCCGGCTTTCACAAACAGTGACGTTAGAATTGTGTTAGACAAACTCGAATTTTTGCGCTAGTGAGATTTGAGGGAGTCTGATATTTCGGGGGGGGGGGGGTCCGTACCCCCAGGACCACTCCCCTGGATCCGTCCCTGCCACTCATAAAGTTTTTGAGCGGTCAAAATTTCCTTTTTGATGCCAGATTGTAAACAGGATCGTCAAGCTAACCGTTTTAAAGTGCCTCCGACACCGTCACAGGCTCCTTTTTCATGACCTGTTGCATAAAAATGCCATTCACCCGCAACTCCAAAATCTATGAAGTGATGCGATAAATATATGTTCTATTTTATTAGTTTTATTATTTTTGTAATAAATAACAAACGGTGAATCGATGCCTGATTATTATTCCAGTGGAAGTCTTGAACGGCTTCCTGAAAAACAAACGCGAAATTTTCTGAAAAATCCAGATTAACGACGAAATTGCCAGTTTTCAAATTATCTTTGGCACTTCTGAAATACTGTGACTGCTGAGTGGCGATGAAATCGTGAAGAAGTAGTTTTATCAATTTATCAATTAACGATTGAATAAATTCTTCCGTAATTTCAGTCAGATTTTTCAGAGAGCACCTAATTAAAAAAGAAAGTACATTCAAACCAATTTCAAACATGAGGTTTTTTTTTAAATGTACACTATCATAAGAGTATCAAAAGAATTACCTATCTGTTGATACCCATTGTTTGTAATCAATACTCTCGACTGAGTTGTCGTTAAGCAGTAAAAAATCACGTAATATTCAGATTTTTCAGATTTTTTAAAGATGGCGTTTTTTCAAAAAATCAATTTGTTTCAAAAAAATATTTTTTTATCATTAAATTTGGATTAAAAATTTTCCCAAAAAATACTACTACATCGGCCATCTAATGATACGTTTGTGTAATTTTTTTTAGAATTTTTCCTAATTTCAGTTTTTAAATAATTGAAAAAGAACAAAAACATTTTGTTGCTTTGTTTATCCCATAACTTTTTAAATAATGCATGAAATAATCTCAAATTTTGGGTTTCTTCATTATTTATATTAGCCTATCAATCCTTAAAATTTCAAGTAAATCGAAAACATGGAGTCCTAAACCCGTCCGATTTGCCATGGAACACGCCATAAAAGTGTAGTTATATTAGGTTTATATATGTAAGGTTATATGTTTAAGTGTATTTGTGATTAAAAATATGATTGGCTGCATTGGATGCATTTGAATGCTGTTTATGTATGTATGTATGTATCGGATGACTAATGGCAGACTCTAGGTAAACATTTTGTTTATTTAATGCTATATAATATATATAATAAAATATATAATAATACGCCCAATGCCCATTTTACTCAACTACAGTTTGAAACTCCTTAAGCGTCGGTGATATACTAATATATTTCATGTTAATCCACTGACGAATGTTGATGCCCTGTTGTCCCAAGTTTAATCGAAAGAGTCGAGTAAAATTACCTCTACTATTTTTCTCCATGTAACAATATAAATTTTGCTGTTCAATAATATTACGAGGGGAGGTTAATAAGTCCTTACAAAACGTACCAAATGGGACTCAAAATATTGAAAGAAGTATATTTCTAAAGAATGACATCTCTTAATAGGCTACTGTCAAAGTTTCAGCCAAATCCATCGCGTAACTAAATGTTCACAATCAATCAAAGAAAGCAAGTTTTGTGAATCCAATAAAATGGAGAAAAACGAATTTCGTGCAGTAATTAAACACTCCTTTATAAAAGGCAATATACCAAAAGAAATAAAGGGTGAGTTAGATGAAGTTCATAGCACATCTGCACTATCGTTTAAAACTATGTAAAATTGGGTAAACGAGTTTTAACGTGGTCGTATATCCACTTGTGATGAACCCCATTAAGGACGTCAAGTTGAGGTGGCGACGCATGAAATCATTGAAAAAGTTCACAATATGATTTTAAACGATCGACGAGTGAAAGTGCAAGAAATTTTAATTTAAATTTTACACGGTAATTACAATTTTGCATGAGAAATTGTTTATGAAAAATCTGTCGGCAAGATGGGTAACCGTGTAATCGATTAGATAGCTGGTTCAGTGCTTTTTCGTTGCAATCCTAGTGAAATTCTGCGTCGGTGCATCACTGTTGATGAAACTTGGATCTATTTTCACACACTCGAGACAAAGGAACGGTCGAAACAATGGACAACACCGGGTGAACCAGCCCCGAAGAAGGCGAAGACAGTGAAATCGACCGGCAAGGTATGGGGAACGGTTTTTTGGGATGCGAACGGAATCATCTTCATTGATTACTTAAAAAAAGGACGAACAGTGCACGCGTGCATACCTGTGCTGTTGAAATGGCGAAATGGCAGGAATTGAAGTTCGAGTTGTTGCTGCACCTACCGTATTCGGTGGATTTAGCTCCCAGTGACTTTTTTCTGTTTCCAAACATGAAAAAATGGCTTGACGGAAAGAGATTTGAGTGATACGAGGATTTCATCACTGAAACGAAGGCCTTTTTTGAAGAACTTCCAAAATCTTACTTTTTAGACGGATTGAAGAAATTAGAAAAATCGCTGGGGAAAGTGCATTGAGCTACAAGGAGACTATTTTGAAAAAAAATAAGCCAACCCAAAATAATTTGATTTTTTGTGTTTGTGTAAAAACTTATTGACCTGCATTCGTATTTATAGGGTAAGAGCACCAGTCTTTGGCACTGGCAACAGTTGTTGGCACCCCCCTCTAATTTGTTTTATACAATAAAAAAGAGAAAATATTTATTATATATTGCATATATGAGAATAATTTGAATAGATTATGTTGATTTTTTGGATTTTTTTATTATTTAAAGCAAATAATAATTTGTTTCATTCAACCAAAGTTGGTTTGTTTCGATGCAATTTAATTACATAAAAAACAAATATTTCAGTTGATTTCACCAAATTCTGTTTGACTCAACCAAGGATTTTGGTTCATTGATCAAAAATAATTGAAAACGCTATTTTATATTATTATTGTATAAAAAAATTATGATTCGACCGAAATCTAGGCAATATGAATACTATAGTTATAATAAATTTGTAAAGGTAGATCACTCATATCAACATAGATCGGTTAATCTGCAATGTCACTTAAACTTTTAAGCAAAACAAAATCGTTCCTAACTGAAAAACGCCTCTCCTTACAGTTTTTGTCGACAGTCACCTTTAAATATTGGACGAACTTCAACAATCATGTTTCACTCACGGAAAAGCCACCTCCAGAACTGTAAATATTTCACTGGTACTTTCACTCGTCGGTTCTGTATTCGTCGCACGAGTTCCAGAAGAACGATAGTTTCAAGCGTAAAAAACCGGATTTAACAGTCAAAGAGAAGAGGAGAGAACGTCTTGAGAATTTTCTTCAAGAAACATTTCTTTTCCTTCGGCACATCTTACCTTTTTATGCCCTTTTATTACTAATGGAGAGTTGCTTTATATGTTTTAATGATTTAACTTGTTTCGAAAAATGTATGAATAAAATTAAAAACACATAACTCTTTTGGTTATAATTATATTAGTGGTCGAAGTTGAGTATAAGTATTTTGTTATATGTAATATGTTATATTATATGTAATAAAAGCGACATTTCCTTACAGAGTCTTGAAAATTCTGTCAACGGAGATCAAGTTTGATAAAATTTCATAATAAATTGGAAAAAAAGCCATCGCTAATTGAAATAGCATGAATCAAAAAATCACATTTTGAAATAATCCTTTAATATGATCGATATTTTTAAGAATAGAAAAAATTTTGTTTTTCCAAAATCTGATATTTCTTTTCAATAATATTTTTAGTACTTGTCTGTCTGATGGAAAAACAGGTGGCTTTTCTTTTTGTTTGTAAAATAAAGCCTTTCAAACTGCAGTCGAGTAATCATATATATGAACTTGTATTTTGATTGAAGGTTGTTACATCTCGTAAAATTCTTTACTTTATTCTGACTGCTATACTTTGTTTACTTTACAGCATATAATAAATTTCCTTGAGATGTTGATGAAGCGAAGCAACGAAGATAATGCTCTCGACCCCACTAAGAGTTAAGCTATTAATTTTTGTTTAAATATGCCTTGGGATGTGACTTGATCTAACTTACATTGCCTTCTAAACCAAATGCCCTGTGGCAAAAACATAGGAGAAAAAATAAATTCTCAATTCATCGAAAACATTACTTTAAGAATGTTTCATTGCTAAACACTAGACTGCGATTCTGTGTATCAAGTAGGCAATCTGGTCAAATTCGTCCAACAAAATATTTCTCTAAAAATGTAACGCAGGATAATAAGTAATGTCTGTTTACATTCTTTTCAGAAAATGTTTTGCAAATTTTTTTTTAGAAACGAAGTTTATAAACATTCCTTATAATATTGTGACAAGTTTGGTAACGTGTAATCAAAACTTTGCCTTTTATAACAATCTCGTTCTGCTAAATCGGTTAAAAATAAATCCTACGCAATCTGATACCTTAACCTGAATCAATCCAGTCTCGGATTCATTCAGACTGATTCAGATCGACTTGAAATTTTTCCGGGTTTATTCGGATTAAAATCTTAGTTTGGACTTATTCAGATTGAAGTCTTCGATTGAAGTAGATAGTCAAACTGATTTTGAAATGATATGAAATGGTTTGAAAAGAGATTTTGGAATGACTTTGATTCTCTCTGATTGAACTCTTTTCCGAAGCTTTCGCCAAGAAAGTAAGAAATATTGATTTTATAAGATTAAGTTGTTAGAATTCAAGAATCTAAAGAAAAACTATGAAATGTATTTCAGGAATATTCAATTATTACATTATTACACAAGGTGTATAAATGTGAATAAAAATATCAAAAAGTGTAAGCTTCATATTATAGTACATACTTATAGATATTCTGAAGCATGAAGGTAGGGTAAATCTTGGAGAAATCGAAATTGCAGGTTTTCGGTGAAACGTTTCGCTGGTTAGACGTGACCAGGATCCAAAAAATACGTGGGTGGCTTTCTTTCTTGCCAAGGTAAATAGGATATTTCGGGATAAATGCTTAACTACGTGCTTTCGAAAGGGTATATCAAACTGCTCAAGACTCTGCTCACAGTTGCATGATGCGCTATCGATTGACGCAAAAAAGTGAGTGCTGAGTGCTCGGTAACATTACAAAAAAATTCTTACAAAAGCTTATTACTTTAATTCGTGACTTTTTAAAAGCATTTTGTGATTTATATATATCACTCCGCATAAAAATCCTGATTGGCTTCTTTAAGGGTTCCTAATAGTTTTACCTTACAATGTTCGAGAAAATTTATCTGTATTATAGAAATATTTCCTCCAAAAGCGACTATTATTCTTACACTGTAAAAAAAAAGTTTTAATTTAAGTCTAAAAATCGGCTAACTTCAAGATGTAACAAAAACTAGACCATTAGAGAAGGACAGACTTATGTGCTTATACACAAGGTGGCTAAATTTAAGCCAAAATCTTCTGTTAGACGTAACAAATTTAAGACTTTTTTTTTCTGTGTAAATGATGAAAAATTGTTGTAAATATTCTAGATATTTTTTACTATGAAGTAAACAGGGATTGAATCCTAGTTATTTCAACTTTTTTCAGACTAGTTTTTGTCATCAACAAAGTTCACTAAGATTTTTAACATGACTTTTATGATATTGTTGGTTAATATCAATTTTTATTAATAGCATACAATATCTCAATCAAAATTATTTAAATTTTGCAAGGAACTACAGAAGGCTTATGACTATTCAATAATCATTTTTAACCTTATTTGTAAAAGTTTTTCATCAAAAAATATAAAATTGTTATAAGCAAGAAATTTGACCCCTTTCTTCTTATTTAAAGAACTCTCGTTTTCACAGTAATTCTTGTAATAGTTTTCAGATGCAATAAAAAAAACTAATACCTTCTCATTTATGATGAGAATGTAAAAATTGTTGGCATGCATTATTTATACGGGCTGCAGTAGTTTTTAGAGCATACACTCCGACGCGCCTCTCTATAGACGGTGCGTCCTGAGTAGCTCGCGTGCTCCAATTTCAAGAATGAGGGCGCATATAATACGTTTTTGACTTTGCAAAAATTAAGAAGCATTAACATTATTGATATAAATAACTTTCATTCTTGTAATTGGAGCGCACGAGCATCTCGAGACCCACTATTTGGAGCGGCACGTCGGATCGCATGTTCTGAAAATTGTTGCAGCCCGAATGAATAACGCGTGCCTGCAATTTGTTCTTAAAGAAGCATCTACCAACTATTACAAAAATGACTGTGCAAACGAAAATTATGCAAATGAGGGAAAAGAGGTCAAATTTATAATTTGTTTTATAACAATTTAACATTTTTCAACTAAGAACCTTCTCGAATAAGATCGAAAATACTTATTGAATAATCATAAGCCTACTGTGCTTCCATTCTAAACAGTTATGAAAAATTTGATTGTTAACCCCCTACGGTTTGATCCGAGTATACTTGGGGTAACCTGGCTGTTCCCAAAAGATTAACCCCGAGTATATGCGGGGTAGCGTTTTTCTCCCTAACTCAATAACGAGATACCGCATCGATATAAACCAGATTACGATGATGTGGAATTGCAATTTTTGAAAAAAAAATTCGCAGAGTAACAATCATCTATCCCTTCTAGAAGCTGTAAACGGCGAGGACGAGAAAGAAGTTAGAATTTTTTAGGTTAGTTTGCATTCACGTGGATATTTTTCCACAATATTTTTACTAGGCACTTCAACAGGAATAATTGATTTCAGAATATTCTTCCTCGCGCATCACATGAACATCGAAATTAAAAAAGTAACATAATTTTATGTCGGCTTTGAAAAATTGCCTAGTACCAAATTCGCTGAGTCAAGATAATATAGTGTTGGTGCATTACCATGTTTACGAGCGCGGGAATTTAAAAACATAATGTACGTTGTGTGTGTGAGAGGCATATGCAGCACACGCATTTACGGAGTCGTCTTTTGCCCTTTTCACGTACATTTGACCCGAAAAATAGCTTCAAACGAATCGCAACTCAAGGTAGTACAAGCGTAAATCGAGTTAGAGAAATATTTTTTTGGTAATTGGTGAAAACATTCGTTTAATAGTAAAGATACCGAGGGAATTATTTCAGAATGCTTTACAGTTCCATTTTTGAGTAATTGATTTTCAAAGTTGCGAACTGATATAGGCAATTACTAAAGAGAGAAAGAGATACATTCTGGAGAGATTCATCTTGACTCTCTTTCTCTCTTTAGTAATTGCCTATATCAGTTCGCAACTTTGAGAATCAATTACTCAAAAATGGAACTGTGAAAAATTCTGAAGGTAATTCTCTCGATATATTTACCATTAAACGAATCTTGACCACTTTTTGTTTGAAAAAGTTTTTTTCTTTTGGACCTAAAGGTCTGTTTTTTGTTTGTTTTGGAAATCAAATGTTTTGTTTGATTGTGCGCAATTTACATAAGAAAATATGAATTAGTCGAATTTCAAGATAACAAATTCATGTCCTACAATACTTCCAAAAGCAATTTTATGCTTAAATAAAAAATTGTACTAATTTCGATCTAAGCAATGTTCTTAATGTTAATAAATTTGCAATAATAAAAACCGTAACAAAATGAAAATTTATTACCCGTCACCAATTTCCAAGTATTTTAATTTAAACATATTATTATGATGAAACAATTATTGAGACAACTTATTTATTTTATTTCGTCATGTGAATGTGCAAAGAAGCATTCGTGATACGTAACTCAGTTTGCTACGATTGTTGTATCAATGATGCTGCTTTAATACTGAGAGAAAGAGTTAGCAAACTATCTCAATTTGGTTCATACATAACGCAGTCGTAAGAGACACAACGTAGGCACAGTTATGATGCTGCCTAATCGTAGGCTTATGCGGTCGCATCTTAGTTCATTCATGTATCAATTTCTGTACATCCAATGCTAACATTATGACTCTGTGATGCTTACGACACTGCTTTCTGGGAAGGTTTCAAATGGTGATGCAACGGGATTATGCAAGCATCAGATGCCCCCTCGGGTCCAAGCCATAGAAAAAATAATAATAAGAATAACAAGAAGCACTCATATGAAAATTATTTAAAAATTGTGATTATCCGACAGTTACAAGAATATGCTAAAAACATAGATAAAACTCACTACAAATGTACATACAATTATACCGTGCGCATCTCAAAAAACTGACGCCATGACTTTGCCAGCTGACTGTTGCGTTTTCGGACGCTTCGGACGGCTCTCACCGTTTGCACGCTACTTAGCTGACTGCCACTTCGACTCCGGAGTGAAATGATGGATCCATGTTTCGTCCATTGTCACATACCGACACAAGAAATCCTGTTTATTGCGAGTAAACAGTGACAAACAGCTCTCTGAATCGTCGACTCATTGTTGCTTTTGTTCCATTGCGAGCAAACGCGGCACCCATTTGGAAAAGACCTTTTTCATGCCCAATTTTTTGTTTAAAATCGTAGACGCACTTCCAGTTGATATGTTCACCACCTTAGCAATCTCACGGACTTTCAGTTTGCGGTCGTCCATCACGATTTTCAAAACTTGTTTAATATATTCCGGAGTTACTGCTTCATTTGGCGCACCCGAGCGTTCCGCATCATTTGTATCAGTGCGACCGCGTTTGAAATCAGCATACCACCGGCAAATCGTTTTTTTCGACGGAGCAGAGTCCGGATAACATTTATCAAGCCATTGTTGAGCTTGCACGGTATTTTCCCCCATTAAATAGCAATGTTTTATCAACACACGAAATTCGTTTTTGTTCATTTTGTACACGAATGCAAAATTAGCGTCAGTTTCACCACAGTAGCTTTGCTGTTTATGGTCTGATTTACGTTAAAGTCAGACACGTGTCATTTAAAGGTTAGTTCTTTCGACAAACGAAGTGGATTTGATATTACTAACGCCATCTGTGGGTTAGGCCTGGGACTTATTGAACGATGTGTTATAAGGGTTCTTTACACAAGAGAGCTTTTGACGCCCCCGTTGTCATGGTTCTTGTAGCCCTAGTAAAGCCCTTAAAAATCAGGCCTTGTATGTGTTCCATATCCCTTCTAATCGTTTTTAGTTGGGTTCTGGGCTACCATACAATGGCTGCGTCAAGGTATCCAGTCTTGAGTATCGCTCTGTATGGCCCTCGCACCATCATTGAACGATCCCTGAGCCCCAACATTGCCTGAGTTAGGTGAGCCAGAACTTCCAGTGAGATCCCGATCACAATAATAAGGAAATCATTCGCATAACTTTGCTCGTAAAATCCCTGTACATTAGGCCTGGCACACTTTGCTTCAGGGCCCTCTCACAAACCACTTGATGATACGTACTTGGAAATCCTCCTTCTATATCAAGAAAGATCTGTATCACATAGATGTTATTCTCTTTAAAAATTTGCCCTCCGATTTTTGCGATGGCCGCATGAAGGGCTGATTCCACAGGAGTGTCGGCCGTAAAACGTACTATCTACTGTATAAAGGATGATTTGCTAAAATCTCACCCGTGAAATACCTGTTGTGACGTTGCTATTTCTTGCCGGCCAGCAACGCCCACTTCGGTACTGTATTTCTGAGATCCGAGAAAAGAAAATTATATTCTAAATCCAAAACAAAACCCTCAGGGCGCCAGACCTTTCTTGGGTCAATGTCATACTCACGAAAGGAGGTCACTTGTTGCCTCAGGGCACACCGCAAACAAGAGCACAACAAGTACCAACTTAGAATCCTATGTCCCGGGCACAACGCATCGCGAGACCATAAGCATCAACAAAACCTAACCTCAAAAGAAATCAAAAACTCAGAAACACAGTATACCGGGCATAATCAGACTAGCACAGCCCCGAATTTTGGATAATGGTGGAGCGCAGGGTTCGTGCACAGTAGGGAAAGTAAAGGCTTCAATCCCAAAAACAAATAAAGAACCTGAAATAAAATGTATTGAAATCCGATTTATTTTTAATTAAATTCGCTTTCCGGCGACATTCCTAAATTACAATTATACAGAGGTAAACTAATCCTAGTTCGAACGGAGATACAATCTCAGTAATTCAGGATCGAGCCTGCTGCGTCATCTTGTTTCGAGAGCTCGCAAAATCTGCCTTTGACACCGGGGTAGGTTCAATAATTCGACCTTAAGGACGTTTTCTTGCCCGTAGATGTGCTCATCCTACTCTATCATAGGTAGTGGGATTACTGTTAAGCTTTCTAACCGAATGAGTTGAGCACCGTTTATGCGCAAAAGTAACAAAATGTGTCTTCTGCGTCGATTTGTGCGATTTGGCAACACCGCTTTCCTCTCTTTCTCAAATCGAGTCGAAAGAATATGGTGTGAGAGAGGTTATATTATGAGTTTATTGACAGTTTGTAAATACTAATAAGATGTCTAATAAATTTCGCAACAAAAATGGATTTTTTATTTCACAAAAATCAGCTGTTCGTAAAAACAAAGCTCTGGAAGCAATGCCAAATGTAAGCGTACGCGCGCGCTGTTGATGCGGTGTTGACAAGTCACCATATTTGCTTCAGCAAGCCGGCTAAGAATTTGTGCAACTGTGAGTTTCAACAACGTATATCTTTAAAAGTAGTGCCGGTGCACGTATTTTTTATGATGGTATACGATTCCTTATAGTTTCTAGTATAATATACTAGTTTTCCAAAAAAATATGAAGAAAACTGTGCTTTTCATGTAAAGAAAGGTATTGCGAAACTGGACTACGCCTATCTAACACGTGCTAAGAGATTCAATTTTAGAGCTTAATTTCTCAATTTTAAGTACCGGCCTTGATGCTAATCTTTTTACCGCTT
The DNA here is from genome assembly GCA_030998225.1 of Diplolepis rosae. Classification (NCBI taxonomy): domain Eukaryota; kingdom Metazoa; phylum Arthropoda; class Insecta; order Hymenoptera; family Diplolepididae; genus Diplolepis; species Diplolepis rosae. The sequence goes on from JAPYXD010000710.1 coordinate 1,494,451, forward strand.
TGTAGATCATGCTAAAAAGTACTTATTTACGAAGTTTGAAAGAAATCTAAAGAAAAGTAATTTTCAAGAGAACGTCCATAAAGTTTGATAAAGGGTCGATCTACCACTTTTATTCTAGTAAATACACAATTTTTCTTAATCCTAACCTCATTCGCACCATTAAAGCCCACTCAATAAAAATAATAAAAAAAACTAAAGTCAAACGCGCATGCTCGATTTCCTACTCTAAGGACGCCATTTTGTTTCGACAGCTTACGGTACATGAAAGAGAAAATTCCCGGTCGTACATAGAAAACTGAAAGAGTTCGTCTGAACCTCAAAATTGACGCGAAATCGTGACCTCAATGTATCGCTAAGAAAAACGCCATTAGTCTGTTAATCCGCCACAAGGAGAATTAGTCTGTCGAAATTGCCTTTTAATATACTTACGTTAAAATATTTTTAAAAAAGTTACTTCCTATAGACATTAAGGATATCAACCTAACCTATAAATGGTTCCGATATTCTTAACTCGCCCGACTTCTAGGTTAGGACCTCCCTTTCTCTCATTCCACAGCCAAAACTCAATCTTAAGCTATTACTACGACAATAATAATAGCACTCCAAGATAAACGACAATAACATGCCATAAATACTAACAATTATAATCCTACTATTGAAGTTCGTAAATCACACTCTACACTTGATCAAAAATTCTATATATATAAAAATATATTATTATATCCTCACACGTACACTATCCGCCAAAATTTCGAAATTACTCTACAATAGTTCCGTAAACCCGATTGCTAAAATTTCGGAGCACGTGTGAGAATTCAACCACTCAAATCGCGATAACATAGTAACCTTTCTCGCGTGGTCTCGCTATTAATTTGATAAGGATTCCATTCCGCGTCGCCACGTGCAAGCCCCAACCTGAAAGGCAAGTTTCTTGTTACCACTCGGAATCGCTAATTTTACGCAACACTCAATCAATAAAAAGAAAATCTTTAATCCTACTAACCCGACAAAATACGTGACTTAGTGAAATTTCTCACACTATATTTTCTTAACACAATTTATTTGACGCCTGCACGTGAAATCTAACCTCAAATCAGATCCTCTCGCCAAGGACAAAAGAGACCTACCTCACTACCACTTAATCTGTTCCAAGGCCGAACGCCACTCCTCGCTATTACGTCTCGCAACAACCAGCTCGAAATCGCCTCCTTTTTCCTTGTAAACTAATGGGCACCTTTCCCTCTGGCCAACTCTCGACGTATTCCTGCTGAAGTCCCACTGGAAGTGTCTCTTATTTCTCTCGACCTCTTCCACTTCCTCGTTTCAGCCCGCCAAAATTCTCTATAGGTGTCGCTTCAGCCGCCATTTCTGCTGTCAGCAAACACGCAGGTGGAATGAGGAGCTAAACATACTCCGAATTAAAACTGTAATATCCCTACTTTCACCCTGGTTGACAAACGCTTTAGTCAGCCAGAGTTCGTTAAGTGGGGGGCAGGGGAGGTGATGGAAGAAATCGGAGACGGATCTATATTAAATTTGTGAGATTTATTTTGTTTTGTTTGTTTATTTTGATTGTATGCGCATGGGCACAGGTCTAGCTGGTCGGGCATTGGACCGGTTATCGGTATCGTTATTTAATTACCTCTGCCCCGTCCTGGTCAGGACCTCGGCCACGGCGGTAGCCAGGGGGCCGAGGGTACTGATGTGTCGGTCGGTCGGACGGTAAATCGGTCCGGCGAGATGGTTGAGTCACGACGCCTTGGGGAGAACCAGGCGAGGTGTCATCAGGACCGACTGATATCGCACGTTGCCTTCATGATGGTAATCTAGTAACTCGATGCGGTTCGGTAAAGTCTGGTATCGTTCGGCCACGATCAGTAATTTTTGACCTGACTTTTTTTCTTATCGCTTCTTACCAAATTTTAGAAAATTATGCGATTCTAATAAATCATGAACCATTTTTTCAGAGAAAAGATTTCCCACAACTTCACCGTTTCTGATTTTTGAAAATAAATTCCTAAAAGGCTGAAACCATTAAAAAGCATTTGCCAAAACGAAATTTTTATAAACAAATTTTTGCATTTGATAATAATTTATTCATTTTCGAAAATTGGGAATGGTTAAGTTGTAGGGAATCGTTTTCTTGAAAAAGTGATTTATAATTTATTAAAATCGCAGAATTTTTTCAAATTTGATAAGAAGCGATAAGGAAAAAAGTTGGGGCAAAAATGAAATTGATTAATAAAATTATTTTTCCGTATTTCAATTTTTTTTCATAGAAATAATTCTTTTCTTTTCCAAAATAGCCCTTCAATAATAATATTGCTATTTTTGAAAGCAAAATTATCTATTTTTGCCTGAGGTCTAATTTTTGTGGATCAACTACCTTAATGCCCAAAATAATTTATCAGTGATAACATTTAATAATGTAAGCAAAATAAATTAAAATTTGACGAACAATGAGGATTCTCTGAAATAAAATTCAGCGTGTCCAACTTAACCTAAAAGGTGACGTCTGAAGAACCGAAAATATAGAAATTTATTCTTTAGAAGAAAAATTGACATAAAAATTAATTGTGATTTTTCAACAATGAGAGATCTTGCTATATCGTGTCAGGTGCGCATACAGAGTTCTATCGGGACGATCGGTGTTCGCACAACTATGTTTATTTATTGAGATTATTTGTTTACATTTATAAATAATTAGGACTAGATAAACCTTTTTTGCTGTCTTTTATTCAATTTCCCCAAGTTTCAGAACGATATCTCATTTCGTGTGGAAATGTAACAGGCGACAAAAATTATCAATATTTAATTTCTTCCGAAAACTTTCTTTTGCGGAAATTTTACCCAAATGAAGCAGATAAACGCAGTTTATTATTCTCTCTACCATTTCTTAAAGTTTTAGAATTATATTTTTATTACAAAAAAAGTTATATGGACGAGAAAAAAAATTGATTACTAGGTCACGTGGCCCAACTAAGAAATGGCCTTAAAAAGAAAATTAGAAGAAATATTTATAAAAAGTTAGGTGGAGACAGAAGGAAATTTAGAAAAAAATTATTAATTAAATTGTATCTTGTTTTATGACCGAGAAGTGGAACAGGAAAGTAGAGGCTGAATTTCCGTGCTTCTTTACCCCTAACTTGCTCCTGCATGCAGAAGATTTAGAAATTTTTACCATTTAGAGTAGCAAAGTAGACAGTTTAAATTATATGGAATTTGCCTCTCCTTTTAAACATAGGTACATCCCTACCAAAATTTGAATTGTGAGCAGCGAAACAGGGGCTGAATTTAGACTCGGGTAACTACAATAACGATAATGCTGCGATATTCCATGAAATATATGACTTTGGAAATGTGAAAATGTCAATTGCAATGCTTAATAAGTCCAGTATATTTAGGATTTATTATTTCAATTCATTGGGTAAGAAAATTTTTTTTGCCATCTTTAAGGTACCATACAGGAAGCTTAAATGCAAGTTTTCGACCATCAACCCTTTGCAGGTTGTTCGCCATCTTGATTTAAGGGGTGATTTCTTGTATCGTGAATAACAGTCGTATTTTTAATTTTATCAAGAAAACAGTTGATACCATTTTTCACGAGAAAAATGAGTTCTACAAATCAGTTCATTTTATGTTTTCTCGTCTTTTGCTTATTTGTTGCTTAAAAATCGATTATAAAAATTAAAAGAGGGTTGAACATTTTTTTAGATTGAATATCTTTTTTTATTTCGGTGCTATCACAAAAATTTTAGGGCAAAAGTTGTAAGCAATTGTTTACTTACCGTAGCGTCTGAAAGTTGCGCGATCCGTCACTCGGTTTTATTGTTAAAATATAAAAATGAATTTATTCACACAAATCTGACTTGTATTTCGTATAATAATCTATACATAATTTACATGAATGCAGCATAATATTATCTATGTTTTTCTATTTTAATACTCAGTAATGACACTTCTGTTTTATTATTTCCAGTAATAACGACGACACTTAATTAAATTAAATAATTGTTTAATGTAATTATGTGTTTTCGTTATGCCAAAAATTTGTAAGTTTAGGATTGAGAAAGATATCGATGCTACGAAATTCATGTTCAATATAATGTGAAGAGAATAAAACTCTTATATGAATAATATAAACGTTCTTACTGGAAATAATAAAACAAATTTATACTTTAATAATAAAATTTAAAACAATCTCCGAAAAAGTAGGTGAAAACACACGGAGAAACTCTTCATTGCAAAATTTAGTATTATTATATTTCTTTTTACTAAAAGTCAATAGAAAACGAGGATATAACGTCACTTCGTCAGAAATGACTATTTTGAATATTAAACTATGAAGTTACTAATAATATTGGAGAAAATGGTGATATAATTGTACTTATGCCTACAAACAAAAGCAAGTTTTATTACTTGAAATAGTAAAATCGTAATCGACACATCGAACGAATTATATTGAAGTAAACCCAATAAATATTTCATTAATTGCTAAAAAAGAATGTTAATTTTACAAAAGACAATAGTAAAGTCACATCTTCTGTCTAACCAAATTACTATAGTCTTTTGGAGATAGTGGAACCATATTTATAACTTTTCCTATCGAAAATAGGAAATAATTGCACCTCCATGATATAAAAAATCAGTCATTCGTAAATTTTACCATAGTTCTTATTAGATTTTGTGAGTTACATAGAGAGAGTATTTATAATCATAGTTATATATTTACATACACATACACGTATATATATATATATATCATTATAAATAATAAACATACCAATGCACGCTCACATACTAATTCAACGTAACTTAACCCAACTGCACAACGCACACATTCATAAACGCATCGCAATGATATGACAATTACAATGTAGCAACTTCATTATATACTGAACTGTGGAAACTTTTACGATTTGTGAGGAAAAGCTCGGTAGTCCCTCTGCTAGAAAAAATCATATGTTAGAAAGGCGCCATATTCAAATGGAAAAAAATCTGCCCGCTTCGCGTGCACATTCTCATCGCGCGCTTCGCTCGCAAGTTTGAGCTCAAACTAATTTTATAATTATATTACAGATAATGTGAATTACACATTTTCTCAAAGTCACTCTATTTCTTTTTGAATTTAAGTTAAACAGAAAATTCAGTTTACTTAAGGCTCTATCAGCCTTAAGGAACACATTCTCATCATGACGCTCGCGCTTCGCGCTCGATTTTCTGTATACATTTCAGTCACTTTTTAATAAATTACATGATTAAAATAATTTATTTTCTTCCAAATCTCTCAAAAAGAAAAAACAATCGTAGAACTTATTTAAGGAAACGATTTTACAGAACAACGCTTATTTCGTATCTCACATATTTTGGTGAAAAGAATCGAATTTTTTTAATATTAAGAATCAAAACATAAAATATACATCCTGTCCCGAAATGTCTTAATGAGAATTTGTAAACCTCATTTAGTCAAACAATTTTCCAGATAAACGTTTTTTTTGTATCTCACATATTTTGTCTAAAAAATGGAATTTTTGAATTTTAAACGTATTTTCTGGAATTAAAACGAAAAATATATGTTTTACCAGAAACTGCGTCAGACAAAATTTGTAGATCTTTTTGAAACGAACAACTTTGTATTTTTACGTTTTTTTCGTATTTCACATATTATTGTTAAAATATTGAATTTTGGATTTTCAATAGATTATTTTTGAATTAAAAAAAAAAAATATGCATCTTATGAAAAAATGTTACATTTCAAATTTGTAGGTCTTTATGTAGAAAATAATATTTTATCATAACGTTTTTTCGTATCTCGTATAATTTAACTGGAAAATGGAATTTTGATATTGACTTTTTTCGAATTTGAATATGCTGTAACATTTCTAATTTTGATTTAATCAAAAAATGTTATGAAGATAATTTGTAGAGATTTATGAGCACTATCAAAAACCAGTGTTGAAATTTTTTATTTTTTCAAAAAGTTATTTTCAAAAAGACAAAAGTAGTGCTCAATCCCTCAATTCTGATTGGATGTGGCTGGTTAACGAACTTGTCCTTACTTTTTCGGCTCCGATAAAGTGTACCAAAGCTCAATTCAATCTGATGATTCTATCCAGAGTTATGCCGCACACGACCTACAGACAGACAGACAGACAGACAGACAGACGGACAGACAGACAGAAAATTTCGCAAAAACCGTTTTTTCTGACTCAGGGGGTCCGAAAAGTAAAGATTTGATAAAAATTTCAAAAGTCATTTTTCACATTAAACCAATACCTTCTCATCCATGATGAGAATGTAAAAATATATTACTATATCGGCTACCGACAAATAATCATAACGAGCACATGGAGCGATTCCCGAGTAATATCAGAAACGTTCGGCGTATCTGACGTCACTCGGCAGTACATTTAATATTTCCAATGGGAATTTGGACAATGCACTATTCCAATATATGATGTATTCGATTGCAAAATATTCAAGTCTTTCTCTCTTCATTGTTCATTACTATTGACAATGGTAATTTCTCTAAACTATTTTGCAATTCATATTATTCAAATGACCAATTTTTGCATAGATAGTTTTACTTTTAATTTATATAGGTATCACTTATTTCTAGTTTCAATTTGCCATCAAAGATATTGATCTTTGCAACTCTCAATGGTAATTTATAAAGTCGCACCATATTTACAATTGGTTCAGAAAATGTATTTCTTCCTACCGCTGTGGTAAATAAAACTAGTTTTGTTACAATATCCTCGCTTCCTATTGACTTTTAGTAAAAATAAATATAATAATACTAGATTTTACAATTAAGAGTTTCTCCGTGCAGAAAAAAACCTTCGAGAATACTCAGCAGTTTGAAACTTGCTAGCGCTCGTGCTCAAAGCGCTCCACGTGATCGCGCGACAGTTTTTTTAACTCGGCACTGTTTCCTTGTTTATGAATATAATTGCGTGAAATTTTACAAAAAACTTCCTTGAACCCTAAGGAACAATCGCCTCGCTGGAAGTTTTCTGAGCCCTCAAATTTCCTCAACTCTTTCTTCATGAGAACGTCGCAGCGTACAAGTTTCAGAGTCCCTGAGTTTGTTATTAAATATTTTATAAAAAATAGTGATTTTTATTGTTTTTTGAAACTCAACGGCTGCGCTAGAGTCAGCGAAATAAAATCGTGAATGTTTCGAAGCATTTCATTGTGAACTGAGCGAGTAATCGCGAGTTATATTTTAAAAAACATTGATTTTTGATCTATGAAAAAACGACGTTTTTTAATTTTTATCTCGAAAACTATTTGCCGGAAGAAAAAATTTTAAATAAAAAAAAGACGCACCTTGACGCGAGGAACAAACATATATTTTTTATTTCGAATTTTTATGCATTTCGACTTTTTATTGATTATCGGGAAATTAATGTCCAGTTCAAGAGTCGCGTCCCCTTATTTGATCCGGGCATTGAATTATTTTAAGTTTCGTTGATGTAATGGAGCTCAACATTTCTTCTCTTTCTTTTTTATTTTTTTTCAATTAATAGTAATTTTGACTATTTTTTATTTTATATGATTTATATTGCAATTACCTTTTATTTGCTATTTTTATTTTGAATTTTTCCTGTTTTTAAATTTAACTTTGGTTATTTTTTATTGGCATTTCAATTACTTACTTATTGCTCTATATAATTTAATATGATTATTTATATGATTTCTTCTGTTTGTTGAATGAATAAATAAGAAATTCTCAAAAATGAAGAATGAAATTTTTTTACAGGAATTCGATAACAAAACTTATTTCCTAACATTGTAAAATTTATGTTACGAACCTTACAATCATTAATTTATGAATATACAAAAATATGATGAAATATCAAGATTCTCGATCAGTTTTGATTTATGTTGTTTATTTTTTAAAGTACCTTGTGACGTCAAATAATATGAAAAAAATCAAATTCTTTAATTTATGAGTATGCAATCTGTAATGAAATTTCAAGGTTCTTGATCAGTTTGAGTTTCTTTTGCTTCAAAAATTTACAAACATTCATCTTTTTTCCTCCTTTTTTTGCCTTGTGATTTCGCAAATTTGCCGATTTGATTAGTGTTTGAATGCCTTTTTTTTTTAACTGTGATATTATCGGAAAGACTTAAAGCCTTTATACAAACAAAACAATCACTTATGGTTGGTCGGCTGCACGAGATGCATATCAGCGAACGTTCCAAAATAGACTGATTTTTCGAGAAAATCAGACTTTTTTGTCTCATCGCGCTAGATAAGATATGAAAAACGATCATTAGGCGTGAGTTACGTCACACACCTTCCACAGTAGGCTGGTGAAAAAAGCGAGCCATTTTTCGCCAGGCGCCAAGGCGCCAGGTACAGCGCGCGCCACTGAGTGCTACGAGCTACCAACGATGCGCGCAACTTTCAGACGGTACGGTAAGTAAAAAAAAGTGTTAGACAAAAACTGTAGAGGATCTTGTGAATCACAACTTTTGCCCGAAAAGTTTCGCGATAGCACCGAAATATGTCATTCTGGCAAAGGAACGCACATGGGAACTACTGAAACCATCGAGAGAAAAATATAGAACGAAACACAGGTTTACAGGAATTACTGACAAATGAATAATAGACCATGGAGGGAAAACCCAAGAACGTAACATGAATTCGTTCGTAACATGAATTCTATTGAGGAAAGTCCATCGGAAAGGCCATCTACTTTCCTCAATATTATAATACCGGTAACACCAAAATGTACAAAGTAACATGAATTCGTTCGTAACATGAATTTTACAGTGTTAGGGAATAAATTTTGTTGTCGAATTCCTGTAAAAAATTTTTCATTCTTCATTTTTGAGAATTTCTCATTTATTCATTCAACAAACAAGAGAAAGCATATAAATAATCATATTAAATTATATTGAGCAATAAGTAAGTAATTAAAATGCCAATAAACAATAAAAAAAATTAAATTTAAAAACAGGAAAAATTCAAAATAACAAATAAAAGGTAATTGCAATATAAATCATACAAAATAAAAAATAGTCAAAATTATTTTTAATTGAAAAAAAAATAAAAAAGAAAGAGAAGAAACGTTGAGCACCATTCCATCAACGAAACATAGAATAATTTAGTACGGCACAGCGCTCGCAATCCAGCACTACCAACTACCAAGTGACAGGGCGCGCAACTTTCAGACGCTACGTTAAGTAAATAATTGCTCTTACAAAACAAAGTTTTCGACTAAAATTGTAGAGGATCGTGTGAATTACAACTTTTGCCCTCAAAGTTTTGTGATAGCACCGAAATAAGAAAAGATATTCAATCTAAAAAACTTTTCAACCCTCTTTTAATTTTTATAATCTATTTTTAAGCAACAAATAAGCAAAATACGAGAAAACATAAGATGAGCTAATTTGTTGAACTCATTTTTCTCGTGAAAAATGGTATTAACTGTTTTCTTGATAAAATTAAAAATACGACTGTTATTCGCGATACAAGAAATCACCCCTTAAATCAAGATGGCGGACAACCTGCAAAGGGTTGATGGTCGAAAACTTGGATTTAAGCTTCCTATATGGTACCTTAAAGATGGCAAAAAAAATTTTCTTACCCAATGAATTGAAATAATACCTTGTAACCCTTGGGTTATGCGAGGCCCCTATAGAACGGCAACCAAGCTTGTCACCATGCATGTCGCAAGAGCAAAGCAGCCTAAGCACAGGCGCGAACGTAGGGCGCAAGCGCGCGTCCCCCACGCGCGGCGCGGGATCCACGGTGGGGAAAAGCCGTGAAATGCTATAAAACCGGGATGCGGCCGTGGAAAGAGCATTCTGGCGGCTCGCAAGCGAGCCGTAAGCATCCTAAGTGGCATTTTAGAACAGGCTGGAAGTTTTCTGCTTTCAGACGAGTTGTAACTTGTCGCCTGAGACCTTTTAGGGCAGGTTGGGAGTTTTCTGCTTCCTGCTGAGTTCTAACTGATTTCACTTTTCACTCTTGAGGTCCGCGGAACAGATTGAAAGGTTTCTCCTCGTATTTCGAGTTCTGCGCTCAAGATTTCCACGATCGTTACGAAAGGGTTTCATCAATACATTTTTACATTCATTGATAAACATCTCGAACGATCTATGCTTACGGTCACTCTTGGGTGACTAAAGGAAGATAAAAACTCGTGAAGAAAACGAATAGACTTTATGTAGCTTATAGGAATTACTTTGCATTATATCGAGCTAATGGAGATAAAATTAAAATCAATGTTTACTTTATATTAAGATTAGTAGATAGGAGATTTAGGGGACAATTCGTAGATTAGGTCGATTTCCCTATTTTGGAGTAACTCATGTTCACAATGATAAATAAAAATCTTGTAAAGGGAAAATCGACATGGTATAGATATCATTAAAATACATTCAACTGCATCCCGAATCGTTTTTATTTCTCCTCCCGCATTTGGACTCCAAGTTTAAAGATAGTTTAAATTTAAGTAAAGAAAATGTAAAAAGTTACAACCTATAGGAATCGGACTAAATATACTGGACTATAATAGTTTGAAAACTATTGTTGGCACAACATTTCGTCAATATGATTTCTTGTTTTGTTTATAACAAAGAATTTGACATTCACATCTTCATAACTATTGGCGGATCACCCTATGTATGACCGAGTGAAATGCGCTCTTAACATTCTGATGCTTTAGTTTTTGCACGCAACTTTTTGGACAATGTTACATGGATATTTTTGCATAGTGCAGGACGCTTTCCAGTTTTATGCAGTATTGGGCTTTATTGGAATCTACAGGAACGGAAGTTACCGATCACTGATTTGTTTACATCAGAGGCACATATTATATCGCATCAACAGTGATGAGATATACGAAATTTTATTTTACAACGTCTCAGAATTAATTCTGTTTATTCGTACAAAAATAACGAAGAGGCGGTTGCAATCGGTTGTCTATTTTCGAATCAATATATATACCTGTATAATAGAGATAAGAATTCAATTTTTTGTAATTTGTCAGAAAATGGGAGGATTTTGGTTAATTTTCTCAATCTCATTTTAAAGCGCAAATTTGAATTTTATTTTACCATTAATATCGAATACAGTTAATAGCAAGTACATATTTTTTATAATGTTACTAACCACTAGGCATCGGAATATCATTTTAAACACTAAAGATAAATTTCAAAAATCCATAAAAAAAATGTAATACGCTTTATTAGGGAATAAGAAGAAAACTATTAATTTTATGTTTTTGCAGCATTTTGTCCATCAATTTGATCGTGCAGATTGATACGCAGGTAACAAAAATCGTCTTAATCCTTCTATCCATTAATATTGTATGCGAAAACTTTATTCATTAATATATGAGGCATTAATTAAGTGACTAAAGCACCTGACTAGAATTCAAATGTTCTGCTTGGGCACGGTGGGTTCAATAACGGCCACCATAAAATCGTTGCTCAGAAATCTTACAATAAAGTTGAGAAACAGTCATTTGGGATGATAGGCGCACAAGATCCAAATACACTGTTTCGTAGCATTTCATATATGTTTTACGATTTTCTTCTAAAAGTAATTTTTATTGCATTTTTATTACACTTCAAGATCGCCTTAGACTTACTAAAGACGAGAAAAGACGTGAGTAAAGGAAAACATATAAGGTCTGTATTTACGCTCAGAGGTAGCCAACAATCTTGTTTCGCAAAGGCAAAGATCATCAGAAAGATTTGAAAAAAAGTTTTACAGGTAGTGAGACATATACACTGAGCTTGCTACCACACATAAAACACATGAAATAATCCGTTTTCTCGTTAGACAGCGGACAAGTTGTTTCTGCAAACGATAAAAAAATATAGAAAACGACCCTTTCAACATGTCAGCCATTGTACTCAACTCAGCAACCTGATCATCAAAGCTTTTATTCTTCATAAGACTGCAGTCGTATGTAAACATATACCGTTTCAAAGTTGGTTACAAATGAATGAAGGAAATTAACGAATAAACGAAAAGTAAATGATAAAATCTTTACTGTTTAACCGCAGTTCGCTTCTTAGTTTTATTTAAAATAAAAATAAAATAATACATGGATGAAATATAAGTAAATAAATAGTTACTTAAAAATAGAGGATGTTTTTTTATTTGAAATGTAAAAATTAAGTATTCTACCATCTAAAATTATGAGACAAAATAATTATTAGCAGTTGCTTAATTCAATATCCATATTCTTGGTTTATCAAATTTTCCCTTTGAATAGCTTTGGTCTGCAAGCATTAAGATAAGTTTCAAAAACTATAATTTTAATACGTTTTTCTAAAAAAATATCCAGTTTTTAATTCTTGAGAAGTAGCTATATTGATATTAATTTCATACGATGTTGTTGTTAATAATTGGCTTTACGGTCCAGAAGTGATAACTCAGGAAGTTACATACTTTCAAACGTTACGATTCTAACCGGAGTCCTCATCAGTGATCTTTATTTCTAAAATATCAAAACATTGGAAAAATATTGCACATATGAGCTCTATTTTGGAATAAACTTTGGTAATGTAAAAATGTAAAATCTCGTGAAAAAATTTACATCAACTAACAAACCAGTATATATTTTCGTCTAAATGTTACTGAAGATATAGATGCAAATACATATATAGTGTAAAATTACAAAGAATTATTTATGAAAATAAGCTTAGAATTGCTAATACGAATTTTGCACTCTTGGAAATTTCTATAGCAAATTCTCAGAACATATGACTGGAGTTTTATTCAGCTACAGACTCCTGAAATTAATACAGAATTTCAGAAAATTCTGTTACTTTTTAGTAAATTTATGAAAATTTTTTTTTTCATAGCCCTCTTTTGAAAATCCGATTTTCGGTAGCTGTAACGCGGGACGAAACTGCGATTTTCAACCGTAGGGGCGAAACTTTAAAGGTAGGGTTGCAAACCGCGCTTTCGTCCCGCTTCACAGGTACCGATAATCAAATTCTCAAAACAGTTCCTATGAAAAAAAGTATGCATTACTCGAAACAAAACACAGCGAATGCAACACGTCTGACTGCAGCCCTCACTTCGCTCGGGCAGCAAACTTTACACTCGTTTGCAATCCCTGTGTTTCGTCCCTTGTAATGCAATATACTATTTCATAGCGCCTCTTTTGAAAATCCGATTTTCGGTACCTTGCGAAGCGAGACGAATCTGCAATTTTCAACCCTACGGGCGAAAACTTTAAAGGTAACACGTGGATCAATAAGTCCCGGGACTAACACATAGATGCCGTTGCCAACAAAAGTTCTGTATGATTTTTCATGAGTACAAACCTTCAAAAGATACCTGTCAAATTTTCATGACATTCTGATGTTTGGTCCACGAGTTACAGTGATTTAAGTGACGCTAGTCTTGATATTCTCAAAACAATGGATTCGAAACAATTTCGTGTGTTGATTTACCATTGCTTTTGGATGAAAAAGACACACTGCAAGCGCAGCAATGGCTTGAAAAGTGCTACGGGCATTCTGCTCCATAAAAAACAACCATTTGTCGGTGGTATGCTAAGTTTAAACGTGGTCGTACAGACACTGATGATGCTGAACATTTCGGCCGGCCAAATGAGGTAGTTACACCGGAAACCGTCAAAAAAGTCCACCAAATCGTTTTTGAAAACCGTAAATTAAAATTGCGTGAGATAGCTGAGACCTTAAAGATATCATACGAAAGTGTTTACGCTATTTTGCATGAACATTTCTCTATGAGGGAGCTGTTGTCAAAGTAGGTGCCGCGTTTGCTCACGGTGGATCAAAAAAGACAACGTGTCGTTGATTCCCAGCGCTGTTTGGGAATGTTTCGCTGAAATAAACCGAATTTTTTGCGTCGGTATGTGACAATGGACGAAACCTGGATCCATCACTACACTCCGGAGTCGAAGCGGTCGTCAGCCGAGTGGACTGCAGTCGATGAGAAGCGTCCCAAGCGGCCAAAAACGCAAATCTGGGCCGGTATGGTTATGGTCTCAGTATTTTGGGATGCTCATGGAGTTTTCTTCATCGACTACCTTGAAAAAGATAAGACGAATTTGTAAATTAGCAAACTTCCAAATTCAAAATTGTGAAACTTGGATCTTGGGATTTGAGTATTTACAAATTTAAAATAATGACATTTTAAATTTCAGACGCGTGCAAGAAACATTACTTACCGTGAAAATATCTATAAAAGCAAAAAATTAAACGGCACTCACCTCACAGAACAATTTTTTATGCACAGATGACGCACGTATAACGCGATTTCGATATTATCGATCTATAACTCCACTATACCATAATCTTCAACACAACACAAATAAATGGCGACTCAATGCAATATTTTCGCTCAAAACGTCGAAAAAAGAATGAACGATTTCGAATTTCAATAAGTCTCAATGAGGGGTTACCCCCTTTTGGCCACGAGCTAGCACTTGGATCGCCTTCATGGTCAACTTTTATCATTTATAAAAAAAAGTAAAATGAGTTTTTTATTTTTTCAAACGGCTCTAGACGTAGATTTGTTTGGACAATTCACAAATGCTTAAAAATCACTTTCGGAAAAAATAAGGGTTACCCCCTTTTGGACGCCAGCCATTCAACTATTGACGGTAAATTAAATAAAAACATTATTTCTTATAATTTGATACTGAATCTCAAACCAATTTTATAATAATATTAGAGATGATACGAATTACACATTTTCTCAGTCACTAAATTTCTCTTTGAATTAAAGTGAAACAGGAAATTCAGTTTACATAAGGCTCTATCAGAAAAATTGAAATGAAAATTGAATGTACGAAAGAAAAATTGTAATAGGGAGAGAGATAATAGTGAACTTATAAATAGAAAACATCATAAACCCTAAACTACCTGTTAGCCAGGGAACCCCATCAGATTGTCCTAAGTACACAAGAATATCGACCGGCGCAGCAAAGTATAGAATTGATTTGTGGACTTTGGTGCCTATCTGTCAGAAATACCCTACTTGGATTTTGGTGCCTACCTGTCGGAAATTCTACATATTGTGAAGTGAATTGGAAGGTGTGTACACACCTTCCGGATTATCAGTAGTTCCAGCCTGGATCTGAGTAAGTCGAATTTAATATATGACCCCAGGAGGAAATTTTAATAATTGATTATCACTCTATCTCTCTATCTCTCTCTCTCTCTCCTACTTGTACCCATTAAAAATAGAGGTTAATTATTGTAAATTCAGTAAATTTCGAGTTTTATTGCAGTTAGCTACCCTCATCCCAGTTTCGGTTTAAAAATTCTCTGGATTTCTCCACCGATCTAAAACGAGGGAAAAATAAAATATAATATTGAAGGAAGGTAAGTGACAGGACGTCACATATATATAATATACAGGGTTTTCCAATTAGAGGTTTCATTTTGAATAGCCCGTTATTTTGGCAGCTGTCAGAATAAGAGGTGTCAATTTTGACAGATGAAAATTAAAACTATGCCATTAGTAAAAATGGAACGATGCACCTATCAACAACGCATTGAAATTGTTAAAATTCTCTACAAAAAATGGTGAAAATTTTTCTGAAACAGTTCGTGAAGTTAAAAATTTTCTCGGATGTCTTGAAGCACCTTCTCGGTTAAATATTGTGAAATTTTGCGTAAAAAGTTCCCAGGCCGAAAGATTTATCGAAACTGCGATTACAATTGGCCGTCGAGATCATGCTATTTAACACGTCTAGACTTTCTTCTTTGGGGTTAGGTGAAAGATAAGGTTTATGCTGATGTTCGTCAGTCAATTCAAGAACTCAAAGAGAAGATTCGTGCCGTTATCGACGAAATAGAGCCTCAAATGTGCAAAAATGTAATGGAAAATTTCGTGAAAAGAGCATGGTCCTGTGAGCATAACCGTAAAGGCCATATGAATGACATTGTTTTCCATTATTAATGGCAAACCTTCCGCTATTGAATGAAAGAAAAATCAAATGATTTTTCACATAAAACACGCGTTTTTCTTATAAACCAAAATGAAGCCTCTAATTGGAAAACCCTTTATATACCTATGAAGAAATCGACCATTAGTTCCATGTTGGACCGACACATGTTGCCTTGTTACGATTGATGGTAGACGACCGTCGGTCCAGAGTTGGAATGACAATGCAGACATACTCTGTCCCGATACTGGTAACTGACTCTTGGTTATCAGCATTGGCCTAAACCCGGTAGACAATTAAAAACAACCCTTTTTGTCAAAAGTTTTTTGATTATCTTTTATCTATACATGCTCTTAAAACTTTCATCGGATTTATGATCATAAAAATTGAAAAATCTATGTCATAAAATTTTTTTTTAAATAAACATATAATCTAATAAATTATTGCATTATTTGATATTTCCCAAAAAAATCTTGTTAATGATAAAGTGAAATCTAGATGAATGAAGGAAATATTTTCGATTACGTGACCTTTGCTAGTAACAGTTGGCATATTGTACAGGCCAAATAATTTTTTCTGTAAACTGCACTCAACAGGGCAGAATTGGGAAATCGGGTATCTTTCTTTAAGGCCTAGGAAACAAACAACGAGAGACAAATGCGAGAGAACACCTACGTTTTTTTCCCAGGCATTGAATAAAGATACACAATTTACTTGATTTTTCCATAAAATATTTGACGAAAAATATAATTTTACCAATAGATCTGAATTATCAACGAAATGAATTTGGAACCGTAACTTGTAAATAAGCTGCAAAAAATATTCAACACTACTCCAGTTGAAAATAAAAATGTCTAACTATCGTAGAGTATAGAAATTTCAATTTTTAGATAAAAATAACGATAATTCGGGAATAAGTCAATCTGAAGATAAGTCAAATTTTCGAATAATTGTTTATTTTAACGCGCATATCCCTATCGGAGGGTTCTGCAAATCAAGAAATAGAATTCCTCTCCTATTTCCGAAATAGTGAATTCGGACAGACACCTACATAGGATCTTACATAAGTTCCCATGTAGGGATTTTTAAACGGGACCTAATTTTAGTAGAATCAACCATATATTAGTTCTGTACGTTGCTCGGGGCCCATGAGCATTCTCGACATTGGTCGGACAATGTCGACAATTCTCTACGTCTGTGGACATTTTGAACAATAGTCAGACGTTGTCGACATTGGCCAATTCCGTTCTCAAAACGTAACATATAAATATAAAAAATATATATTCCTAGACTAATTTCTTGCTCTTGATATACGCAATTTTGCTTCTCATGCAATGACTTTCTTAAATTAAAAATAAATTACGTTTAGAGTAGTAAATAAAAATGTTGGAAAACCGAGGATTTTTGAGTATCACGTTTGGCAATACTCAGCTTCCATTCGATATGGCCAACGTAATTAATATAGTTGAAAGTAATTTACTGTATCTCAGATTTTACTACAGGGAATATCAAAACTTGTTACTTCGAAATAGGAATAGTAGACTTTACTTCTACTGTAACAAAATAAATTACAGTTGCCAAATTATCCCTACTCCGCAACTCATTTCCTAATTTCTTTATAATAAGGTTTCGCCGTGCACCAACAAATAACATTTCTGTATTTATAACTGAAAATTTTTTGATAATTTACGTCATCAAGTATGGTAGAAGCTTCGGGCTGCATGCGAGAAATAATATTCTTTATCGTCATTCATAAAATTATATGAGGTAATCACTAATGGGCTTACAATAGCACGTTGCATGAAATGACGTTCGAATTTCATTGTCTGCGAAACACAATTGTAGGGCGAATATTAATTATTGTGTCGACGACATATACACATGATTAGCATTATTAATGTTCCATAGTTGTATAGAGCGTGCAATAAACGATTGTTTCCTCATGATGTGTGATTCTCGTGTTGCACAGATTTTATTGCATTCCATTGTTTCAGCGGCAATATAAATTCAAAACAAGTTTAACAATAAACTCACCCAAAAGAAGCTGCTCCTGGCAAAAGATAGAAAAACTTTAAGTTTTGAATGTAGAATTATGAAATATTCATAATATTGTACGTACAGTAATTTACTCATTAAGGGGGTGTTCTCATCGAACGGTTTCAGAAAATCGATTTTTTTTTATTTTTTCAAAGATTAGGGATTTAAGAACGATTCAAAGATTAAGATGGGCATCTCATCCCCCTCTTACGCCCAAGTGACCGGAAGCCAGGCTCCAAATAAAAAAGGGGAGTGTCAACTAGTCACAAAACAGGATGAAAAAAGGAGAAGGAAGAAAAGAAAGAAAATTAAAAAAGGTCGGAAAGAAGGTGATAGAACCGGTGCAAAAGGCACAGGGATACCAAGAACTACCTAGAGATTGGTGACTAGAAGAACGATCTCGGGCCTGAATAATCCCGATCGAGTCAAATACATTGTGCAAATACGGCACACGATTTTTTAATCCGGCACTAGATCGCGGTATTCCCGGAGATTTTTCTAAAAGCTTTTAACTACTGTCTTGGGGGGGGGGGGAGTTCTTCAATGCTTGGAAAAAGCAGAGGTTGGTCCTGCTGAGGAAAGGAAAAAAACCTATAGACCAATATGTCTATTAGATACGATGAGGAAGCTTCTGAAGAAGTTGATTCTACCACGATTACAGACTCTCTTGGTCGGGGAGAACGGTATTTCGGAGAACTAGTTCGAATTCAGGAAAGGCAGGTCAACTGTGGACGACATATAAGCTGTAGTAGACATCGACACAAAAGCAAGAAGAGGAACTTGTAAGCGTAAGGGATTATTCGCGTTGATAAGCATTGATATACACAATGCGTTCAATACCGTAAGATGGAAGATCTGCATCGAGGCAATGGTCTAGAAGAAGGTTTCAGTCTACATGTTGCGAGTAATGAACGACTATGTAAGTGAAAGGTTGGTGATATACTAGGACGACAAATGGACTCTCAAAGAATAAATGACATGCGGCGCTTCTCAGCGATCGTAGGTAGGGCCACTTGTTTGGAATGTCATGTATGACGATTTCCTGCGCTTGGACCTTTTTGATGAGACCTGGTACAAATTACTTGCAAATACTGTTGAATCCATACCACCAACTATAGTTAATCCTCTTACAAAGGCAACCTGGAAATACACAAGTCCTTTATCCTTAGCGACAAGTGGCACTTATTCTCAATCTGACCTTGATAAGCTACGAGATTATATAATGCTTCCAGCAGAAAAACTAATGATTTAAAATTCTTCAGCTAGAGAAATAACAGGACATTCAACTATTAATCAAGGAACATCATTAACTTAGGCATAGCCAGGTAAGCATACAAAATCTGCCCCCGCGCGTATTAACTTGAAATTTCTGTCATAGGTGTTTTCTCCCAATGATAACCCTAGAAATTAATTTTTTTGAGAGTTATAGAGAGGAGAAGAAAAATTTTAAAAGTGGCTTTTCTTAAAAACGGCTCAACCGATCTTAATAACCAAAATATATGTAATATATATATTGCGAGACATGGCAATGGAATTAACCATGTAAAAAGATTCAATTCATCACATTTTGACCGAAAATTCGCTGTGTGAGGCCGCAATACCGTGAAAATGGCAGTTGGAGCCTTTTGCACGATAATGCGCCAGCCCACCGTTCAACGCTTATCACTGATTTTTTGACCAAAAATCACATTTTATCCATCAACCACTCATCGTATTCGCCTGATATGGCTCCTTGTGACTTCTACCTATTCGGAAAATTGCATTTGGCCATGAAAGGAAAACGTTTTGCGTCTGTAGAGGCCATCCAAAAGGCTTGTACCGACATCCTGAAGGACATTCCGGTCAATGACCTGAAATACTCTTTCGAAAAGCTTTTGGATCGCGCAAAACAGTGTATCGAGGCCGGAGGGGACTATTTTGAATAAATAAACTCGAATTTATCAGAACAAAGCTCCTGTCGTTTCTATTTTAGCTCAGTCTCGTTTATTTTGGAACGCACCTTGTAACTGATGTAATTAAATACGTCTTAAGTAATATTTCCTTCATAAAAGTCTGCAGTTAGCCTATCCAAATAATAGTTTTCATAGTTCACCACGAGGAGGTTGCAGTACGATTTTAAAGTCCTTTCTCCAGGGTGCTTTATTATAGTGAGTCCCCTTACCTCTCGAAAATCGGGGTGCTTTATTATCACGAGTCCCCTCGCGTCTCACCACTTCATAATTTTCTTAATCCTCATCGCTATCATCATTAATCACTGCAGTGCAATGGTTTTTCTTAAAGATTTCGCTGAGTACTTGTACTGGTTGAATAATTTTCGAGAAATACCTAGCATGAGAGAGGTAATACATGATGGCAGAAATGTGTGAGCAGTAAACAACTGTTCGTCTGCCATTAGCACACTCTCATGCATAATGTGTTACCCCGAAAACGCCGAAGCTGTTAGGCTTGTATCTTACAAAACATCTTTATGATGCTCGAGAAGTGTGTCGGGATTGTACTTTGAACTTAAATACATTCGGTTCTTCTTTTACGTACTCAAAGGCCAGTTTGCCATCCTTATCTAACATTTCTTCTAAATCAGATACAGCTTGAGAAAGCTAATAGGATCTAGTGCAAAATTTCGTTAGATCTCTTTGACTCATTTGTGGAAAATCCATAATTGTATCTGCTGTGAGTGTTTTGAAGGGAGTCTTTCTACGTATACATCCTCTTTCCTCTGCCTCAGTATCTAGTGTATTGTCGACATATTTTTGAGCATGGATCCTCTGTAAAATTTCATATAAAAATTCTTTGCCAGACTGCAGCCTTTGACCGAAAGAATTATTAAGAAATGATGTCAATCTAAATTAATTCCAATATTTGGTACCAAGTGGTTATCTATTTTATGGTCCAGAAGACGAGACTGTTGTTTGAGCACATCATGAACAGCTTCAACCACCCATCGAATTTTAGTAACAAATCGTGACTGGTTGGATTCTTCTGTTGACAATTGCTTTATTTTGCCTTTTAAAGCAGGTACTTTTAAATGTTTTTCTTCCAAATATTTAAATACATCACGGAAACCTCGATCAAAAACAAAGACATCATTCGTCCTCAAAAACTTGCATAAACTATTTGGATCGCCAATGATGGTTTGTATGGTATGCGCATCATTTTGGTTTGCAGGATACCCAGTAAAAATTTTAATTTGTATTTCTAAAAGGCTAAATTCCTCGATTTGACCTTAACTTCGAATGTTGGGTCATCAGAAGTTGCGTCAGAGGTAGAAAGATCTGTTTCAGTTTCACTATCAGAATCTTTGTCAGAATTATTTCTATAAATAGAGAATCAGCATTTATTACACAGAATGCCATTTACAGCTATTCTTCTTTTAAGGCAGCGAAAAAAGGCATTTGCTTCAACTTTATCGCTTACTAATTTTTTTCTACTTATAATACGCTTTTTTTAAGTTTAGTGTCACTACCAACGCACATAAGTTTTTGTTGTAATGTAGACATGTTTGGATAATAGGATCGTAATAAATATTCGAATCGCAAAAGTTATGTTTTCAACTCAGTAGAGTAACACATGAACGACTTTTGTTATCTTAGCAAACAATAGTATATTATGTGCCTAGGCACACAATGAGGGTGATTGCGTGACAAGCGACAATGTTCGCAGGAGATCGAAGCCAAGGCGTAGTCGAGGCGTAGGTGAGAAGAAAAAGAATAAGAAATAGATTGCGTTCCGCTGTAAGACTAAAATGCGCATGCGTAGTTCAATTTCTACATTGTATTCCTCTGTAACGGAATATAGAACATTGCTTTACTCTCAGCTGTAACGGAAAAACGAGTTTCCGCGGCTGAGGCACATAAATAAAATAACGTATAGACCAGAATAATGACCAGGATCAAATGAAGCTCGGAGTGTGGATGGGCGCACATATGACAATCAAAAATAGTAAATAATTGAAAGCCAGGCAATGAGATGGCACATAAATGAAAATTACGAACAAGAGGAAATGGAGATCGCAGAATGTAACGCATGAACGAGTAACGCTGACAAGAAACAAACGAAGAGCGCAAGATTACAAATAAATTTATATTATAAAAATACTCATGTGTATAGACTATGATATATTTTTAAAAACACCCTAATTATAATAAAGCACGCCGATTTGTGAGAGGCAGGGGGACTCACTATAATAAAGCACCTTGGAGAAAGGACTTTAAAATCGCACTGCAACCTCCTCGTGATGAAGTCTGAAAACTATTAATTGGATAGGCTAACGGCAGACGTTTGTGAAGGAAGTATTACTTAAGACGTATTTATTAATTACATCAGTTACATCAATTAAAATGCTATCTTCATTTTCAACAACGTTTATAACTCTAGAATATAACCTTAACAAAAAATATCGAAATTAAAAACAAGATTTTATGTACTTTAGACACAAACATGTATATGCACTAACCCGTGCACATGTAATGATGATTCATAATCACAGTTGTACGCGGCGCTAGTTGCTATTCGGCCACTATCTATAGATTAGGTTTGCATGACCTGATTAAATATTGTTAATCGAGGGGGGCTAAAGATGTTATGAATAATTACGATCCTGAACGTCTCGCACTAATACCTCGCCTTTCGCATGACTAATGTGCCCACGTGATATTACTCCCTGAGTGGGGATACGCTTGGTCGGCAGAGGCTTAATTGTGGTTTCGCTGGTGCGCTACCACAGTCAAAGTAGCAGTTTGCCCAAAATATTTTCAGTGCACAAGTATTGTGATTTTACTTTACAATACTTTAACTATAAATTTACATTGCGTTTACGTGATAACATTCTATAGAAGTATTGTAAAATCACAAATATTTTTAACAGTGTACACTCGAGATTCCCTCTAACGAGAAGCTCGAGCTTCGGATTGTTCTCTGCAACGAGCACAGGAGGAAATCTCTCCATACCCTACTTGTTTTTATGCGCATTACTGTCTCAAATTCGAACGCGCTTTATCCTATAGGAGCGAGGAAAGAGGAATCGATCAGCTGCTCGATGTAGGGAACGGCTCGTCAACATTTCTATATTTGCCTTTTTTATTGCTTAACTACAGAAATTTCCTAAGATTATTCTTAAAATTTCATAAACATTTTACAACACTGTGAAGTCAAATCTTATTTTCTTTTTGCATTAATCCAATTGTGTTTTTATTACCGTTAGCTTTTATTTCAGAGAATTTTTCAAAATTATACGATTAAATTCACGAAGTAATAATAAGAAAACCGAACCCAAATGCATTTGGGGCTCCAAAAGTGTCGCTACTTCTTAAGGCATAGTTTGTGGGAGGTGAACCTCGACCTTGACTGCGGCGAGTGGAATATCTGCAAGAGAGTATATTATCATTCAAATTTAGCGCCAAAAACACAACAAATTGCTTGCAGATATTCCATTCGTGACAGTCAAAGTCGAAGTACGTCATCAACTAACTATGCCAAAAAAAAGTGGCTTCATAATTAGTAATTCTACAATTAATATGATTTTTTTAAATTTAACTGATGAATTTAAATGGAGAAAAATAAATATTCAAAAAGAATATGCATTTGAAGGTTACTCGAGAATTTTAAGTGAGGGAACTGTGTCTAAAACGGTAAATCCTAATTAATTAATTAGGTAAAGTAAATAAACGGCAGATTTTCATACGTAGTTATTTTTAAACTCGATTAACACTAGTAACAAGTCTTTTCAAGCATTGAAGATGTAAATTCACACAATAAAAGGTGATTATAATTTTCAGCTACTTGATTATAAAATGATTCTTCACAATTGAAGTACATTACAAAATGCTCTACATCTAACATACATTCTGTCAAAAAAGTACCGGGAATTGGTCAATAAAACACAATCTATTTATTACTCATCCAAATTTATTTTTGCGCCTTCAAACTAGGCGCCTCCCGAAACAATACACTTATGCCAATGAATAATCCAATCATCAAGACATATTTTAAACGCATTTTCCAGAATCGACTTCAGTTCTCGCCACGAATTCTCTTTTATGTCTTCTATTGACTGAAATCAGGTGCCTTGAAGTGGTAATTTGAGTTTTGGAAAGAGAAAAATGTCGACTCATATGCGCGTGTTTTTGATAAAGAAGATTCATTGTAAGTCTGCTGTGACATTTTCACCCATTCCGCACACGAAATTCCATTTGCAATGCAAAATTTGAGAAAAATTCTTTGTTCGATATTCTTATCCATTGGAAAAATTGCGAAACACACTTGAGATAAACTGACAACATCGAGCACTGTGAACAAACTAAATGACAGATCGCTCTCGAACTTTTAATCCTTAGATCAATCGCATGCGCACATCTTTAAATCTATTTTTTTCTCTTGGTAGAGAATCTTAAAGTGAGAAAAGTCTGACGTCACATGTCAACGAATATAAATACGTAAATAGTGTTTTGCAAAATCTTCAATTGAAAAATGAATAGATTGTGAACATCGAAGCCAGAAGTAAGTACCAGGGGTGTTAGTTGAAGTTTGCCGGTTTTTTCAATAAAGAAAACACTTAATTCTCAAGGGAATCTCAAAAAAAATTTATTTAAAGTATTGACCATTGGATTCTACACATTTTTCCCATCTTTCAAGCAAATCAAGGATACCATTCCAAAATTCCCAATTCAATGCTTTTAATGGGTTCTTCACCACTTCAGCGGTATAAGACGGTGCGTTGTCATGTTGTAGAATAACTTTGCCATGTCTTCGGGCCGATTCCGGCCGTTTTTCGATCAACGCATGATTCAAATTGATAATTTGTTGTCGGTAGCGATCCGCATTCACCGTCTCACCAGGTTTTAATAACTCGAAGTACACCACACCACACTGGTCCCACCAAACACAGAGTAGTGTCTTACGGCCAAAGCGATTTGCCCTTGGAGTCGATAAGGCGACCTCACCAGGTGAAAGCCATGATTTTTTCCGCTTCGGGTTCTCGAAATAAATCTATTTTCCGTCCCCCGTGACAATGGATTTCGAAATCCATTTGTCTAGCGTTCAGTTGGCGTGGTACCCATTTTCCATACTTTTAGATTTTTCTCATGGCTTTTAAACGTTGGCAAATTGCTCCTCGGATCATATTTAGTGTTTGTGCCAATTGTTGTTGCGATTGGGTTGGGTCTTCATCCAATAACACCTGCAATTCCTCGTCTTCGAACTTTTTCGCTGCACCAGGATGTTCATTGTCTGTTAAATCGAAAGCTCCACTTTTGAATTGACGAAACCATGTCTCACATGTTGTAATCACTGGAGCATGTTCACCATAAGTTTCTACCAGTAATCGATGAGCTTCAACTGCTTTTTTCTTATGATGAAATAAGAAAAGCAACGAATGCCGCAAATGCGATTTACTTGGAACGAAACTCTACATATTCACTGAGGTAAACAACTATGATGCTATTATTTTGGCAGAATGTAATTGTGTATTTTTGAAGGTTATTGTCCATAGAAAAATATGACATAGATGCCAAATCATAGAAATGTATACATATCTCTAGCGACATCTATGAGTAAAACCGGCAAATTTCAACTAACACCCCTGGTATACTGTAAATTGAGGAAGTAATTTTTAAATGTACCTTGGTGTAAATCACGAAGTAGTGAAAATAGAAATAAAAAATAAAAGCTGAGCTTATGACTGGGAGCAGTTAAAAGATTTGGATGAAATATTAAATTGTTTGCATGCTGTATCTATCATCTTCTTTTGAAGCGAAGCACTCAGGATGAAAGTTACACACAAAAAACAATGAATAAATGAGAAATTGCACGCCGGTATTTAACCTCACTAACTGATTTAGTTGTTTAAATGTGTCGTCAGACTTTCCTTACTTTAAGATTCTCTGCCAAGAGCAAAAGATAGAGTTAAAGATGTGCGCATGCGATTCAGACTTGAAATCGCTTGCATTACTTCGAGCTTATCGCATATTGTGCAGACACTGCGACAAACTCCAGTGTATGAAGTTCGGCCCCCTTGTACTAGCTTTGTAACACAGGTAATTCACGTAGAATTTTTGTAATTCAGATCCTTTCGCGAGTAATGTGATATTTTTTTCCAAAAAACATATCTTAGTCATTAAAGAGAAAATTCAGTAATTTTTGATAATACAAGAAATTGCTTAAAATTTATGCGAATATTCAGTTTCAATATAGAAACTGTCGTGCAAAATTTCAAATATTTATTATTCATAAATTAAAAAATTGTGCCTTTTCATTATGTCAGATAAAATATGACAAGTTTGAAATCTATAATTGAGGAAACATTCTATTAATGAAAAACTTCTAGACTGCAACATTAAATGCTTTATGAAAACTGGAACTTACAATTGACTCTGACTGTTCGTGGAATTCCTGTTTAAAGTTGAAATTTTTTTCTCAGAAGAAAAATAAAAATTGAATAACAATATCACTGGCCTCCAAATGTAACGACCTATGAATTGGTGCAGGATTATCAGTATGTTTTCTAGGATAAATGAGTGGGTGAAAGCAAAAGCTGGATAATTATTTGTAGTTTAAAAAAATGAGAGAACGTACTCTTCCATACAAAAACGGGATGACGCTGTTTCTTACAAAAATTGGATGGCCAGGAAGTCAGTGTGAAAAGGGACTAAAACGCACCAGTAGAAAATTGGGATGTGATTCCGTAGCGCAAAAACGGGATACGAGTTATGACTGATTTAAAACAATTAAGTAACCGACAAAGCGAAAAGCGACTAAGTCCTAAATGCATTCACATTTCGAAAAAAAGAAGTATATCCTATCATGGCGTAAAATTCCCGATTTTTCCAGAAACAATGTCAAAAAATAATCGCAATTTAATGAATAATTAATTATTTGACAATAAATAAATTGGTTATTTTCAAAATGAGTGATTCAAAATCGATAAAGTAGATGCGTATATTATTATCGGAAATTTAAATACTTGCAAGACAGTCGAATGTAGTGGTATCAAGGTACCTATAACTAATTTGAAACGATTAATTAGTCTACAAAGTAACCAAGTACAAATTTCGAAGACTCAAAATTTTGAAAAAAATGATAGCCTATCATGGCTATAAGAAAGTTTTTTTTTTCGAAATTACTTATTTATAGCCATGATAGGCCATACATATTTTTCGAAATTTTGAGTATTGGAAATTTCAGATTTAGCTGATTCGTAGACTAATTAATCGTTTCAAATTATTTATAGGTACCCTGATGTCATTGCATTCGTCTGTCTTGTATGTATTTAAATGTCCGATAATTATTTACGTGCCTACTTTATAGATTTTAATTCTATAAATTTTTGAGCTAATCTTTCTAGGGGTGCAATTAGAAATGTTGTATCTACATTATTTTACATGATATAAATTATTGAAAAAGAGTCTGCAAACTCGTGCGGATCGGCAGCTCGACGCCTCCACTCTTTTTCTTCTCCCATCACTTCCCCCACTACTCGCCGTCTCCTCTGCGCGGAACTCTATGCACTGCAGAATCAACGTGCTTGTTGCAACGTGCTTCTTTGTGACAAGGTTATGACAAAAGACAGTTGTTGCAAAAATAAATCCTGACGAGGAGTATGAAAAAATCGTTGGAACTTCAGTCTATGACTGGGTTTCAGACGAGGAAACGGATGAGGTACAGTGATTCCCATTATTATGAAAAAGCTCAGCTGAGTTTTAGTTTGCGCAATATGTGGCATTGATTCGTGCCCTAGTGACGAATGTATCACAATGTTGCAATAAACAATGAAAGACGACGACATGCAATATAACATAGAATCGAATGCCTCAAAATCTTGTCCAAAAATTTGTAAAAGAAATTCTGAAATGTCAATTTTCAAAATAAAAAATGAAGTAGCGAAATTTTTTACGGCGGCGTTAAAGATTGTTATTTGAAATATAAACTTAGCGAAAAAAAATAGGTAGTAAATCACAAAATCATTTCATACTAATGCGTAATCGATAAGTTCTTAAAATAACTGAAAGAAATGGACGTTTCTTCTAATATTTCGAAACGAAATTCGTAACGTAACGAAAATTCTGCAGCACAGTATAATAGGCGGGAGAACTTGGGACTCGATTGCTGGCGCGCGAAGGAGAGGAGAAGAGAGTGGGGAAACACAGGGGAACTATAAGAAGTGGGGATCAGAATCCCCCACTTATACTTCTCCTCCACTCGGTCGCATCGAGCTCAAGATTTCTTCAATCGCTCGTCCTGTAAAATTTCACTTTTACCAGGGCAGGTCGACCTCTAATGTATTGGGTGTCCCCGTAGGATAGTTCATGTGCGGTGGTGTACGCGGCGCTAGTTGTCGGAAGCGGGCGGAGTGCAGCAAAGGGAACGGCTTCGTATGAGTTCCGCTATTGTTGTATACATGTATCAACAATTCGTACGCGATCGCGCTTTATAATCATTTAAATGAATTCGAAGTACGAAATTCAGTGTGCTGTGAGTGGGTGTACCTCCAAAAGGGGTCGGAAGAACAATGTGTCAATTCATCGGTTTCCAAAGAAAGAAAATGCCGGACAATGATGGATAGAAGCATGCTCAAATCCCTACTTGTCGAGGTTAGGATACCTCGAAGTACTAGAAAGACAATTTTTTATTTGTCATCGACATTTTTCCGACGTTAAATTTACCGTCGTGTAGTGATGTGTCGAGTGGAAGTGATGTGAACATTAAACCGGCGAGTGTTTCTTCCCCATCAGACTTCGAAATTTTTATTCCCGAAGTAGAAAAACCTGCAGAAGGCACACGAGACTTTGAAGAAAGTAGCGTGCAGTTTGCACACGTAAGTAACAATATTTTTAATTTCATACGATATTGTATATAATTTCAAACTTTTCGACTCTGATCAGAGTCCTCATTAGTGATCTTTATTTCTAAAATTTTAAGTGCAATAAATAAAATATTACATATATGAGCCCTATTTCGAAGTAAACTTTGAAAATGTGAAAAAATGTAAAAATCGTAAGAAAATTTACATAAAATAGTACAAGAAACTTCGATGAAGTATCTAAAACTTCCTTAGGAATGACAATAAAATTCTAGCGCGTAATTTTGAGATAGCAAACTAAAAAAGTAGTATATACACTACCGGTCAAAATTATTTATTCACCTGCTGTGTTAGCTATTCTCAAAGTGTCTTAATTTTTATAATTATTTAAATTTTGCATCTACTGAGCCCAAGTTGAAGGCAAAATGATAATTTTATAAGAATATATTGCAAAAAACGTCAAATTTCGATCTTTTTGAATAAATATTAATAACACTGAAATTAATTAAGACCTTTAAACGTTTCTGGTCTCATTTTGAAGGTTACTCTTCATAGTATTTTGTTAACTTATCAAGATATTTTTAGAATTTTTCTTTTGGATTCTACCCTGGGTTCAAACATGGTACAAACATGTCAAAAATTTTCAAATGAAGAAAGTAATCTATAAATTTTATTAAAATATGATACACATTGGTTTTTAAAAATTTCTTGTAAGTAGCTACACATTTTTAAAATTTTATGACCTTTTTGTATCATTTTTGACGCCGGGTAGAATCCAGGAAAAAAAAATCTGAAAATATCTTGATTAGTTAGCAAAATACTATGAAAACCTACCATTTAAATGAGACAAAAAACTTTTAAAAATCTTAATTAATTTCAGAGTTGTTAATATTTTTCAGAATGATTGAAATTTCAAGTTTTTTGAAATATTTTTCTATAAAATTAACATTTTGTTATTTTTTCTGATTTTTCTAAATCATTTCAGTCGATTATGTCGATCATTAGAACAGTGTATCACTGTACGTGACAACGGAACTCTACTATATCGACCTTATTAACATTTGATTTAGAATTAATCCAACGTTATTTAAAACTAGATGGTATTTTCCAATATAAATTGAAGAAATTTTTCTGTGAAAAAAAAAATTTCTTCAATTTTGTTATTTAGTTTATTTTATTATTTTTTATTTTGTTTTATTTGTTATTTGCAAAATTTTATTAACTTTTATTTTATGATAGGGAAAAAAATTTCAACTTGTTATTATAAAAATTAAGACATTTTAGGAATAGCTGAAACAACAAGTGAACAAATAATTTCGACCGGCAGTGTACTTCTGTCTAAATGTTACTGAAGATATAGATGCAAGTACGTATATAGTATAAAATTACAAAGGATTATTTATGAAAAAATAGCTGAGAATTGCCAATACAAATTCCACAATGTCAGAAATTCCCACCACAATTTCGCGAAACATGTGACTGGAGTTTTATTTTATAAAATTTATTTTTATTTATTTTATAAAATACCTACGAAATAAATTTCAAATATTCATATAAATTAAATGCTTTTAATCTATATTCCAGAAAAAATAATCAGAAGATATCCCAGAAGCAGGAAGCAGCAAGGATGTATTTGGAGAAGACTTTCACACAACACCGAAAAGAGCTATCTCGACCCCACAAAGTGTTCGATTATCTTGTAGTACAAAAATCAACGCAAAATGTGCTAAGCAACTATATTTTCTGAAAATAAAAATACAAATTACAGATATTTTTGATTTTTATTTATGACGAGAAAACCATGATTTAAGGCAAAATTGTGTAAATGTAATTAAAGAGTGAGTTGATATCAACATAACTTCTCACTCTTGAATTAAATTTTCACAATTTTGCGCTAAATCTTCAATTTCCTTTTAATTTTATTTGAATATATTCTTTGTAACACATTTAAAGAACCTACGTATGCATGTATATGCACTAACACGTGCACACATAATGGTAGTTCATGCGCAGTGCTGTACGCGGCGCTAGTTGCTAACGGTCCACCAACTTTCCATTAGGTTTGCACGGCCTGACTTTTACCTTGAAGGTCCCTTTTCTCGGATCGCGTCACATGTAGATTTTATTCAAATAAACATATATTTTCTTGTAATAAAGCTGTTTTATTTCACTTATTTTATTTATGAATACTCTAATATTAAAAAATTCGTTTAAATAATAACATTAGTATATTATTATAAATTTTTTGGACATTTTCTACTTTTGGTCACGTTTTCGGAATTCCGTCTCACTGTGGGATGGCCCCCTAAAAGTACGGCCAGACGACTGCAATTGAATAGGTGAAAAGTTTCCTTCCTTTCACTTTATTACGTGTCGATTCCATATGTTCATCTCATTTTAGATTTGTCTCGTATTTTCCATATAAAAATCTAGAATTAGATGAATATATGGCATTGTCAAATGGTAGAGTGAAAGAAAGGAACTTTTTCCTCTGCTGATTCGCGATCGTCTGGACGTACCTTAATTGGTACATTGTTTGGAATAAATATGGGTTTTGGGAAAAATAACAATAGTTTATAATGATATTCCAAAACGGAATTCTTTGATACAAAAATTAAATTATATATTAAGAGCAAAATATCGATATTGCAAAAATGTTTTTCGTGGTAGAAAAGACGCAAGGGGTATTTTATTCCATATTTATTTTTTCGTGCAGGAAGGAGGGCACTATCTACATTAAAAATACATGAGACGGTAACGGCTAGTCCGACTGTTCTTTCTTTTATTCTTTCTTGCTTTCTTGAAAGCGTCTTAATTACAGACAAGTTGCGGGACTCCATGAGAAAAAGGGAGAAAGAATTACAAGGTGGCTAAATCGCTGAGGGAAGAGGGAAAAGTTGAACAACTCATAAATGCCGTGAATTTGGATACAAAAGATAGAGAAAGAAGTCATGAAGATAAGTTGTAAAAGATGTGGAGTAAGGGTTGTGGGAGGTGTTAATGAACTACTCATTTTACTTCCGTCAGAGACATTCAAGTAAGAGAGTTTCGACTACTTGGCAGCGCAATTCACTTACTTCTGTTCTTTCAAAAAAAGTTGAGGCACCGGCGCTTAACTTTTAAAAAAAGTGTTATGTTTCAAAAACAGCCTGTTAACATGAATATTATACAGGGTCGACCATCTGTTACGCGGGTTTTTAAATTGAAAAAAGCACACTTTTTATAAGAAAAAATCGAAATAGCTTATTCAAAATGAAAGTTGTTTATATGCCATTTATAAATGAAAAATGATATCATTCATGTGACCACCTTGGCTCTATTTATAGGCCTGCATCCGAATCTCGAAATTTCCGATGACTTTCTCCAATAAAACGGGGTCAACGACCCCAATTTCAGCCCGAATGTTGTTCTTAAGGTCTTAAATGGTTTGAAGGGCATTGGCTTACACTTTACTTTTCAAAAAAATTATTGCAAATCAACTATTTTACAGAAAGACCGTTTTCATAATAAGTTTGCACTACCAAAATGCGTTGTTGCGCCATAAACACACCTATATTTACTAATGGCATAATTTTTGCATTTCACACACGGAAAAACTAAGTACTGGGAAATTTATATGACACAGTGCTTGACTTTTAAATATGTTCAAAAGTTACTTAAAACTAGAAGTACCGTTCTTGCAAAAATAGATCAAGAATTCTGGAAAAAGTATGGAACTTTCCAAAAGTAGTCAGTAGAAAGTCCGTGAAAATTCTGAATACGCAAAATGTATAATTTCTATGAATCATTTGAGAAAATAAAGTTCAAAAATTGGATATTTCCAAGATTTAATATTTTTAGCAGCTCATAATACAGCACACCCTTCTGATCCCACCAAATACAGAGCATTACCTTCGCGCCATGGATATTCGGCTTTGCCGTTTATTTGGCTCGTTGGCCGGGTTTCACATATGATTTTTTGAGCTTGGGGTTGTCGTAATGGATCCATTTTTCATCACCAGTAACAATCCGATGCATTTCGGGCATGCAAAAACGCCTTTCAACGTCTCTCGGCTTGAGTTCATGTGAAACCCAATTTCCTTGCTTTTGAATGTATCCGGCTGCTTTTAAACGTTTTGAAATGGCTGCTTGAGTGACTCCTAAAGATTCTGTGAGCTCTTCTTGTGTTTGGCAACAATCTTCATCGAGTAATGCTTCCAGTTCTTCATCTTCAAACTTTTTTGGCTGCCCAGGACGTTCTTCGTTTTCCAAGCCAAAATCATCACTTTTAAATCGTGCAAACCACTTTTGGCACGTTCGCTCAGCTAGAGCATGTTCACCATAAACTTCCACCGAAATACGATGACTTTCGGCAGCAGTTTTCTTCATATTAAAGTAATGAAGAAGAAGTCCCGGCAAAAACACTTTTTCAGGCACAAAGTTCGACACATTTGAGTGAAAAAAATTATTGTTGCTTACGCTTCAAATGAATGACATATACTGAAAAAGACGCACAATGACAGTAGCTTTCCAACGCATGTTCGAATATTGGAACGATGGAATAATAATCAAGTTACGCCATCTGTTAGAAAACTGCAGGAATTAAGTTATAGATCCAATAAATTCTAAATTATTAAATATAAGAATTTTATAATTTCTGAAGTTTATGTCAATTTAGAAAGTAACAAAAATTTGTCGTATCTAAAAAACTGACACTGACAACTGCGCATCGTGCCAGTAAAAATCCCACAAGTCTTTCAAGCGCAGTCCAAGAATTTTGCTTTGACTTGTATAGCAGGTATTCATCTCTTTCTGATCAAATTATTCTATCCAAACTCTTTTAAAACCTGAAGCACTTTTTAGAAAAAGTACTTGCATTTCTATAATTTTTTCAAAAACTATATATGCAATAAAATTTTAAAGAATTTCGTTCTTTGACTGTGCTTGATATAATTTAGGACATTCTTTCTTTTTTTCGATGAAGTTCTAAGCTTCTTCATGAAAAGTATATAGAATCTTCGGAAAAATTTGTCCTATCCAAAAGTCGAGGAGCGTTAAGTAAATTCCCCAGTACTTATTTTTTCCGTGTATGTGCAGAGAGAATGACATAACACAGACATTATGTGTCATTTATTCATAGTTAAAAGAACTCAGTAACAGATGGCTCACCCCGTAGTTAGAGCTTTTATAATTTCTAACTTTGAGGTTCAACAAACTTTAGTTATTATTAAATTTGGCAGCCATATTTTAAAATTGGTATGAGCTACTGCTAATAGATACTATGTTTTATGGACAGCTTTCTATATAGGTATCATTTAATTTAAGTTTCAAATTAATTCTTTTCTGAATCATTTCTTTTAATGTTTGGTAATACAAATCCACAAAAAATTCCATTACAAGATGGTCATTGACGGAACAGGTTGTTGACTATTTAAGTTTAAATAGTGCAAAAGATTGAAATAATCAGCGGTAAAAGAGAGCGACATTTTGAGATCTAGAAGCAATTACTTTAGACGTCGATAAACGAGGTTATACTGATGATGGAGAAGAAGCCGCTTAAGAATCAATGTATGCTGTAGAATCTTCTCATAATTATTGAAAATGAAATAGTTAAAAATAACATATATCAAATACTATAGAGTAAGTTTTAAAAATATTCTACGTAAAAGTAAGGAAAAAAATTACTGTTCACATCTGTGAATTTATCAAGCGGGTCGTAGATATAGTTTCTAAGTCACTCTAAATAAAAGAGATCAGAAAAAGTGTTAATATTTAATTTTAATGTTTAAATTACCGAAATTAATAAAATTGTATTTTTATGTAATATAATAATTTGTATAACATTTTTTACTGCATTCCAATTTTATACTAATATTAAAATTTAATCTGACAGGGAACTAATAAAATATTGGAAAGGACCTGCATTATTATTAAAGTACAAAAAATATCCTGGTCAGGGCCTAATCGTTTCAAACCTTAAAAAACTTGTACGATGTTTACAAGTTTGTGTGAAGGAAACCTGATATACAATAATGAAAATTGCCAAAGCCTCATAGTTGCCCTTTTAAATTTTCCACTTAGAGGGTATCATTTATTAAGGTCTCCTTTTTGCGTCAGCGGCAGCTTCTGATAGTAATTTTTGTTCATTGATAAACTGTAGGTGATCATTAAGACTTGTGAAAATCATATAATCCTGCCTATATATATAGCCTCCAGAAGCAATTCCTAATAGTACATCAGTTTCATTAAATATTGGACTTCCGGCATCAACCTAAAATTGGAAAATTCAGTTTTAAAATTATATTCAAAACGTGAAAGTAATAATTTTCATAATATTTGAATACCCAAGTAATAACAATGTACAAAATTCTACACTTTTTTTCTAGATATACAAGAATCTAAAGCTGTTTACGATAGATTTTTCCCTCATATTACGAATTGCTAAAAATGCTTGAACAGGTCAGTTATTTGAGAAGAACTGACTTAAAAACATGGAAAAATGCATTTTGGAGCAGTTGTGAAAAATAACTGTATATGGTATAATTTATGCTTATAAATGAAAATTTATATATAATATTACTATACTCTATTGAAAGATAGATTTTCTACACGAGTAATTAGGAATAGGGGTGCTTTTTGAATAAGAATTTTCACGTGAAAAACGTACATTCCAATTCACAATAGTACAGTCAATCAAAAATTGTATAACTTTAGATATACACGGTGACCCATTTTAATCTATAATCCCAAATATCGTCTAAAATACTTTATACCAGGGGTGTTAGTTGAAATTTGCCGGTTTTACTCATAGATGTCGCTAGAGATATGTATACTATGGGGTTTTGGCGCGATAATACTTAGAGGCTCCCACTGCCTCGAATAACTCAGAAGGTTGGGTCACTTTATATTCAGATGAATCCTCCTTAAATATTCAAATAAACTTTATTTAATAATACAACGACCGATTTACATCACGGCGTGGTCGACGACATATTGCCGGAGAGAAAGAGACGGTCGTACAATAAGAGCGGTGCGACGGAGAGTTGCTGGGAGACTATATCAGACAGACTCTGTGGCGGAAGTATGCGAGCGCGCGCAGGAGGCTTCCCCCACTGCGCTAACAATGGAGGACACTAAAGGCTAGTCCCCACATACTCCCCTCCTAGTAACAGCGATAATCTTCTTGTTTAGGTTACATACCTAGTGATACTGACTTAACTCATCTTGCGAGTAGGGCCTAGGGTAAACTATACTAGGATACAGTCATAAATTAATATACTATACGACTGGGTTCAGCGGAACTCATTACGGTTATTACAGACGCCGGAATCCGCAAACTGCGAGGTCTCAGCGATTTTATCTGCCAGTTCGGCTAAATTTTTTAAATCTGTTACGGCGGACACGGCTAATATTGATCTCATACCAGGCGGGAGTTGATCCATAAAGACAGTTCTAAGAATGTCTTCCCCACAGTTACTATCCAAAGCCCTGAGACGCGCTAGAATCAGGGATGGTTTTCCGGAAGAGGATACTTGCCCTTTAAGAAGTTGTCGCAAACGTGCTTCAGCGGAAACCGAGAAGTTGCTGATAATTCTCTCCTTTATTTGAGTGTAGATATTATCAGGTCTTTCGGCTGCGGTTAGGAGATCACGAACGCAGTTAATCACGTCCCCGTCCAAATTCGCGATAACGAAATCCGCTTCCGTTTGTTCCGCGGTGATGCGACAGCTGGCGAATGTTGACTCGACCTGTAAAAACCAAAGGGTTGGGTCGTTCGTGAAGAACGTCGGAATTTTTGGGTTGCGATAAGAGTCAACGCGATTTTCTCGCACCGCTGCCAAAGACGCGCGGGTTTCCATTAACTCGCGCTGTAGTTGTGCTATCCGGTCCCCAAGAACACTTTGCTCGTCGTTATTGGCCATCCTAACTGCAGGTCAGAAAATACAAGGAATAATATTACACTCGAAAAATCCCTGTTGAGTTGAGCAAGGGCACACGGAAAGCGATGTGAAAACGCGCTAATTATTCCGTCGAGCGTCCGCACCTGGATGAAAAATTCAAAATCTTATGTAAGAAAGACTGTGCACCATGTAAAATTATTTTACTAGACTGAACCATAAGTTCTCATTAGAGTTTTTCGATAATACACGATCGCTACAAAGGGCATAATAATAACAAACCAGTTAAATTATTTATTTATGATCGGGTACGCCCTACACATTGCTTGAAGAGTTGAGATCGTTGCACCAGATGCTTAGTATATTACGAATGTTTAACGCCGGACTTATGTTTACAAGTACACAAGACTATACATATATAGGTTACCTGGAGAATAAAACAAAATATTTTTGGTAGCAATGGTTGCAGACCTGTTACGTCACTGAAGTCGAAGTTCGTCGTTGCTTGAACACCGCTGGTAACCGCGGCGCAAATACGCTGAGTTTCTTGATGTCTGTTGTATAATCTCAGATCACTTGACTACGTTGACCGGAATGATGGCTGTTTGCCGCTGGCACAGCTGAGGCTGGAGTAATGGCTGCGTACGTCCGATGGTGGAAAGTGTTGCGAGGGCGATCGACTCTGCGAACTGCCGCTCGCCCGTGACCTATAGTCCCGTCACTTGAAGTCTGCACTGGCGGCGGCTGACCACTATGAATAAGATGACGTGAAGTCGTATGCGTAGCTTTACACATGGTGTGAAGACGCTTGCCTGCTCGTGCTAAAATATGATGATTAGTTCTCTTTTCCTGAGAGAAAAAGAAAAATATTATTGGCAGCGGGGCTCCCGTGAGATGTCTCCTTTCAGATCCACGACCACGCGCGAGAAGGATAATGTGGTTGATGGCACGTGGCGTCGTTAAAATTTTCCAAGCTGATTGATTTCGATAGAACGAAATATTGCTCCTCTGCGTGCGATTCCGGCACCGTGTGTTCCTCACTAGTCACTCTTTGTTCGAGAATTGCACCGATATCAAGAGATAAAGTTTTACCGGCGACGCGTGAAAGTCGGGGTCACCACTATGGGGTTTTGGCGCGATAATACTTAGAGGCTCCCACTGCCTCGAATAACTCAGAAGGTTGGGTCACTTTATATTCAGATGAATCCTCCTTAAATATTCAAATAAACTTTATTTAATAATACAACGACCGATTTACATCACGGCGTGGTCGACGACATATTGCCGGAGAGAAAGAGACGGTCGTACAATAAGAGCGGTGCGACGGAGAGTTGCTGGGAGACTATATCAGACAAACTCTGTGGCGGAAGTATGCGAGCGCGCGCAGGAGGCTTCCCCCACTGCGCTAACAATGGAGGACACTAAAGGCTAGTCCCCACAATACATTTCTGTTGCTTTTCTTATTTCATCAAAAGAAAAAAGTAGTTGAAGCTCATCGATTGCTGGTAGAAACTTATGGTGAACATGCTCCAGTGATTAGAACATGTGAGATATGGTTTCGTCAATTTAAAAGTGGAGATTTCGATTTGACAGACAATGAACATCCTGGTGCAGCGAAAAAGTTCGAAGACGAGGAATTGCAGGTGTTATTGTATGAAGACCCAACCCTATCGCAACAACAATTGGCACAAACACTAAATGTCACCCGAGGAGCAATTTGCCAACGTTTAAAAGCCATGGGAAAAATCCAAAAGTATGGAAAATGGGAACCACGCCAACTGAACGCTAGACAAATGGATTTCGAAAAACCATTTGTGAAATGCTGCTTCAACGGTTCGAAAGGAAATCTTTTCTGCATCGAATTGTCACGGGGGACGGAAAATAGATTTATTTCGAGAACCCGAAGCGGAAAAAATCATGGCTTTCACCTGGTGAGGTCGCCTTAACGACTCCAAGGCCAAATCGCTTTGGCCGTAACACAATGCTCTGTGTTTGGTGGGACCAGTGTGGTGTGGTGTACTTCGAGTTATTAAGACCTGGTGAGACGGTAAATACGGATCGCTACCGACAACAAATTATCAATTTGAATCATGCGTTGATCGAAAAGCGGCCGGAATGGGCCTGAAGACATGGAAATATTATCGCACCCGCCCTACTCTCCAGACCTCGCCCCGTCCGACTATCAGCTTTTCGCATCGATGGGACACTCACTCGCAGAGCAGCGCTTCGCCAATTTTGTAGAAGTCGAAAAATGGCTCGTCTAATGGTTTGCCTTGAAAGAGAAAAAGTTTTTTTGGAATGGTATCCATGATTTGCCAGAAAGATGGACAAAATGTGTAGAATCCAATGGTCAATACTTTGAATAAATTTTTTTTAATATTCCCTTGAGAATTAAGTGTTTTCTTTATTGAAAAAACCGACAAACTTCAACTAACACCCTTGGTATATGAAAAAATGGTTCGAACAAAGGTTGACCAGGGCCGAGGGGGACATTTGACTGTACCATAATTTTGACCTTGAGGTCAATTTTCAAGGTCAAATGCAAGTAAGACCCTTTTCTTAAATGAGAACCCCTATTTTTGACTGCGGATTTGAAAAGAGCGGGAAATTTCACGATAAAAATGACCTGTGGAAAAATGGTTTTTGTGACCTTGGAAAGGTAAAAAATTAAGGTCAAATGTCTGAGAAACGACCATGTTTCGGATTTATGAATTTTCTCCTCAGCATTTTTATTTGGAGCGCTTTTCTCCCCCCTCCTCGACTAGGCCCAGAACTTGCCGGGGCGGTTCGAGAAGTCGCAGGTGGAGGGAGAAAAAGGCTTTAGCGGAACGGGAGCGCAGGAAGACACTCACGTGACCCTCGTCTTTCATCCTGTACGGGCTTCTGTTTATAAACTGCGACTACTAGTGTGCGTTTAGTGAGTAGAAGAGTGTGGCGAATGGATCTGCGGCCGTATGATCGGTAAGCTTAATTCTGATTTATACTCGTGAGATAGTCCGGTCTTACCGATTACCTAGCTCGATTCCTATCGGAGTCCACCGCCTACGTGGCCCGTTCTTACTGTTAAATTGCGCTCGTCTCTTACTGTTAAAAAATTATATTTTGCTATCAATAATTATTTATTTACGCCAACAGACCGGATGCGCTTTTTCTGAACTGTCTTGGTTTTTTGGGGTAAACAAACGTTCAAGATGCTTCACAAAAGTCGATGAAATGTTAAGGTGTATATCACTTTGACCATTATGACCTTCTGGTTAATTTCTATGACCTTATAGCAATGCACAAATTTGTTTGATTCATATAATTGTTTTTTGAAACAAGTGAAAAACAAAACAACTATCTAAAAGTTTTTGCTCAGCGACCCACAACAAGAGAAGATCTAATGGAAAGGATTCGGACAGCTTGCGCAGCCATCTCTCGAGAAACTTTGCTGAAAACGGTGGACGGTTTTGAAAGACGTCTACGTTTCTGTCTTCAAGCCAATGGGGAGCACTTCGAACAGTTACTCCGTGGCTGTTTGTAACTGGTAGCAGTGGTGAGAGGCAAGGGAACTCACGTTAATCAATCACCTGAAACGTGAGAGGCGAGAGGAACTCATGACAAGAAAGCACACCAAAGGAAACAGAAGTTACTACGTCCACGCCGTTATTTCTGGGTAAGGCTAAAAGTGAAGTGACAGAGAAGTGACATTGATGAGATTGTCACTTCTATAACTACATAGTCACAGTCTTTACATCTTATCCGAAATGATTGATACTGTCTGGGTGTGCTTTTGGGGGAGGGGGGGGGGGGTTGTGATAACAATCCACAGCTTGAAGTCTACAGAAAAAATTTATCCGGGCACAGAGAAGAGAAATCGTCTTGACCTTCAAGTCACCTTCAAAATTGATCTTTGTCGGAACCATTTTTTCGTAGATAAAGTATTTTAGAAGATATTTGGAATTATAGATTAAAATGGGTCACCGTGTAGAATAAAAAATGAAAAAGTGAACATTATATTTCATTAAAAACTTTTTTCGATTCAAAAGAAATAATATTTTGATTTAAAAATAATGAGTGTTTTAGAAAGCTCATTCTATGCTCTTTAATACTGCATTATTTGAAATTTTTAGAAACAAAATTTAGCATAAATAAAGCTTTTTGAAACACCCATACTTTTTTCAAGTCTAAGTATTCTTACATTAGTTAATCTTACTTGAATTCCAGCACGCATAGCCAAAAGCTCAAAATTTGCACTCCCGCAATTAGGCAACCTGTTGGCCTAAGAGCATAACATTTATATCATAATCTCAAGACCAATAGTCCTGCAAGATGTGCAAATTTGAACATGATCTGCATAATTTTGATTTTCAGATGGTATCTTCAAAAATAATCCCCCATATCTAACGTTACGAAATTTTTTTAATTCATGGTAATAATTTATTTAATTTATGAAATATGTTAATAATTTTTTGTTTTGAATTACTTTCCTGCTAAAGACAGTGAGCTGGTTCCACGTCATTGATCAATCAAAGATTCTCACCCTACCGGCATCTCTGTTCCTATAACCCCATTCACATGCAGAATAATATACCGAGTTAAAAATTTGAGAAATTGTATAAAAATGCACTAAGTCTGCTAGGTCCTAAATGTTTATAATCACACAAAAATTGAGTTTAGCATCCGTGAACGGAGTCACCCAGTGAATACGGGAAGGGGCAGCAAAAGGAGGAGCCCCTCCTGGAACACAAGACGACTCAGCAAAGACAAGCTACAGAAATATCTTGAGGATCGGTGAGGTCGAGAAGGACCCATGGGGTCTCGCCTTCAAAATAGTGACCAAGAGATTGGTGACTAGAAGAAAGACTCCGAGCTTGGATAATCCCGATCGAGTCAAGTACATCGTGCGAAGCTTGTTTCCGCATGTAGAGCCGTTCCAAAGACAGGAACGAAGTTCCTGCGTGGTCCGGCGCGAAGAACTCTTCACTCTCGAAGAACTTAAGAGAGCGGGTGGAAGGCTCAAGACAAACACTGCGCCGGGGATCGACGGGTTGCCGAACGAGATCCTCAAAGAGGTGATCGGGGTGTTACATCCTGCATAAGTTTAGAATATTAATTTTATGGAAAATAAGAAAACAAATAGAGTAATTTATAAGAATTTCGGCCACCCTATAGATACAGGAAATGGACACTCGAATGCAGCTGACTCCAAGTGCAGGGATGCAATAAACATGTCAAGTGCGTAAGATAAGAGCGCTTCCCTAGCCTCTAGGAACTGCACTTAAAGAAGCTTCAGGAAAATTTTAGATTTTCGTCCAAATAATATTTTCTAAATTTTCTTTCAATTAAACTCTCTTGATGATAAAACCACAGAAATCAAGGGTATTTTCACTTCAAAGGTGAAATAGAATTTTTTTTTATTATTCAAGTTTATATTAAAAAATAACACAATCCAAACTCAGTTTCCATTAAGGATTAGAATTTAAATATTTTAGTGTGTACAAATAGGGAAATGTAATGAAATATTTGTGTTCAATATTTAAAACTAAGACAGTTTAATATTTAGGCTGAATGTTTTAAGACTGCATATAATTCTAAATTAAATTCAATATATATATATATAAAAAATACTATAACTTAACTCATAGTAGGTATACTTTCTTTATGCATGAAATAAATATCTGCAACAGTTAAATAATAAATAAATTGAGTTTAATTGATTAAAACTCTATGAGATAAGTAATAGTAGAGGTATAACTTAGAATGATAATCTTGTAAAGACTAAGAAAATAAGAGGACACCCAGTATAACATCTATCATCTCTCTTACTTTTCTTCGTCTTACACATTGGCCTTATGGGGGTCAAAGTGTATATAAACTGAGTCAAATTTGAAGATGACACACTCCGAAAAAGGACTAGTACTGGGCTGGAAACTCGGCTAGCTCCTAAAAAGTTTGTTTCTAAATTGTGACCTGTGTACGACTTTTCAACGTTCTTTTAATAAAAATTTCAAGTAAGTGTAATTACCCTAGCATTCAATTTCTTTTAATTTTCCAATCTTGTTCAATTTGTTGAATTTCTACTTATTTCGAATAACACTAAATTGATTATTATACCTTTATTGTGCTAGGCGTTTGAAATCGCTAGGCGCGTATTTAGAATTGTTCGTTTAAGATAATTGATTATTATACGTTTATCGTGCTAGGCGTTTGAAATCGCTAGGTGCGTATTTTGAATTTTCGTTTAAAATAATTGATTATTATACGTTTATTGTGCTCGGCGTTTGAAATCGCTAGGCGCTTATTTTAAATTTTTCTTTAAAATAATAGATTATTATACCTTTATTGTGCTAGGCGTTTGAAATCGCTAGGCGCGTATTTTGAATTTTTCTTTAAAATAATTGATTATTATACCTTTATTGTGCTAGGCGTTTGAAATCGCTAGGCGCGTATTTTGAATTTTCGTTTAAAATAATTGACTATTTATATGTTTATTGTGCTAGGCGTTTGAAATCGCTAGGCGCGTATTTTGAATTTTTCGTTTAAAATAATTGATTGTTACATGTTTATTGTGCTAGGCGTTTGAAATCGCTAGGCGCGTATTTTGAATTTTTCGTTTAAAATAATTGATTATTATA
This sequence comes from Diplolepis rosae, assembly GCA_030998225.1. NCBI lineage: Eukaryota > Metazoa > Arthropoda > Insecta > Hymenoptera > Diplolepididae > Diplolepis > Diplolepis rosae. Next base: position 1,537,676 of record JAPYXD010000710.1, read on the forward strand.
TGTTTATTGTGCTAGGCGTTTGAAAACGCTAGGCGCGTATTTTGAATTTTCGTTTAAAATAATTGACTATTTATATGTTTATTGTGCTAGGCGTTTGAAATCGCTAGGCGCGTATTTTGAATTTTTCGTTTAAAATAATTGATTATTATATGTTTACTGTGCTAGGCGTTTGAAATCGCTAGGCGCGTATTTTGAATTTTTCGTTTAAAATAATTGATTATTATACGTTTATTGTGCTAGGCGTTTGAAATCGCTAGGCGCGTATTTTGAATTATTCATTTAAGATAATTGATTATTATACGTTTATTGTGCTAGGCGTTTGCAATCGCTAGGCGCGTATTTTGAATTATTCGTTTAAAATAATTGATTATTATACGTTTATTGTGCTAGGCGTTTGAAATCGCTAGGTGCGTATTTTGAATTTTCGTTTAAAATAATTGATTATTATACGTTTATTGTGCTCGGCGTTTGAAATCGCTGGGCGCTTATTTTGAATTTTTCTTTAAAATAATAGATTATTATACCTTTATTGTGCTAGGCGTTTGAAATGGCTAGGCGCGTATTTTGAATTTTTCGTTTAAGATAATTGATTATTATACGTTTATTGTGCTAGGCGTTTGCAATCGCTAGGCGCGTATTTTAAATTTATATTCATTCTTCGATAAGCATTTAATTCATGCAACGCTAGGCGTTTAATATCGCTAGGCGTAAATTTGAATTTTTCGTTTAAAGTAATTTATAAATCAAAATTTTATTGTGCTAGGCGTTTTAAATCGCTAGGCGCGTATTTTAAATTTATATTTATTCTTCGATCAGCATTTAATTCATGCAACGCTAGGCGTTTAATATCGCTAGGCGTAAATTTGAATTTTTCGTTTAAATTAATTTATAAATCAAACTTTTATTGTGCTAGGCGTTCAAAATCGCTAGGCGCGTATTTTAAATTTAAATTTATTTTTCGATCAGCATTTAATTCATGCAACGCTAGGCGTTTAATATCGCTAGGCGTAAATTTGAATCTTTTGTTCAAATAATTTATAAATCAAACTTTTATTGTCCTAGGCGTTTGAAATCGCTAGGCGCGTATTAAAATTTATATTTATCTTCGGTTTACATTTAATTCACGCAACGCTAGGCGTTTAATATCGCTAGGCGTAAATTTAATTCTATTATTCAGTTAATTGATAATTATACTTTCATTGTGCTAGGCGTTTGAAATCGCTAGGCGCACTTGAGTTATTCTTACAATTACCGATTCCCTTGCTTTGGTTAAGGCGTTTTAGATATCTAATAGATATTTGAACCTCGGCCCTTTTTGATTGTCAATTGAGATTCTGTAGATATGAGTGTTTCGAGCGCTTCGCGGCAGAGGTTGCACAAATCGATCTAATATCACACGCGGTCGTTTCCCAGGTTATAGCACGATTGTGTTGACCTAAAAACGGAATAATCAACATTGTTTATAATTAAATTTGTTCGTTTTCGGACGTAACGAAGAAAATTTTTGGAGGCCCCGGGGGGATAGCCGTAAACGTGTGATAGAGCGTAGTGACTGAAGCCGATATTCGTGAATCCAGCATATTGCCTTTCTTCAAACAATTCGTAAATGCGAGATTTTATGCGATCGAATTATTTCTTTACAGCGAGTTTCGTTTTTCTCGAAGTAAACTCCGAATATTTTTATCTTAGGATGCGAAAAGGAGAGATTAGTTTTAAGCTTTCATTATGCTAAGCGATTTAGAAGTCTCTTTATCGGAAATAATTATCTTAGAAAATTTAAAAAGAGCTGCTGATAGGATTACAGATTTGGAAGATTTAGACGAAGATCGTTGGTCCACAGTAGCGTATTTGTGTAAAAAATTAGATGGTTTAGAGCGAAGTATTAGGGATTTAGAGGAAAAAAATAAAGATCTCGCAAAAGCAAATAAAGATTTAACCGAACAAGTGTTAAAAATAAACAACACTTTAGGACAAAGAGTAGAATTTCAAAAGGAAAATTGAACCTGATGGACAGCACAGATTTGACGTAATTTGAATAGTGTGTAACTTTCTTTTTCTTTTTAGTGGAAGGCAAAGGATCCAACTCGAACAAGCGTTTCAAAAAACGAAAATATAATAAAAAGACTCGGGAAAGGATAAGGAGAAGGAAGGAACTCTTACAAGCAGAGTTCAACAAAGAAGGCCTGAACCTTATTGCGACCTACAGGGACGTGACTAGTTGTCCTCCGGTCAGGGAGCAATTTCGCAAAAAAATTGGCAAGCCAAAAGTCATCGATTCCGTCGTTTTACGAGAACCATATATAATTAAGGATTTGGGGGATAAGATATTGGTTAAACCACGGGTTTGTTATCAACCAAAGCGACCAGTTGAACCACCACTGATTTGTCTCATTACTCCTCCGCGGTCTGATGAAAATCCAGACCTTGATAATCTTCCGCAGCCAGTTCAGCCATCGTTGAATAAAACTCGTGATCCAAAATTATGTTCCAAAGTTGTTTTTAAACCAGGGAGGAGAATCCACTCCCCTTACATTGAAAAGTCACGCTCGATTTTATTCTGCGCTGATTGTAAAATTAGACCTCGAGCAGACTTTTGTGAAAAATGTTTCGAATGCAATTATCATTATAATCACACCCAAAATATGTTAAGAGATAGGCTCAGGGATTTATTTGGTGAATCAGATATATCTGATTGAAAATAAATAAATTGATTACATAAAAAAATTAATGTTCTTTTTACGTGTGTAAATTATATAATGAATTAAGTCTTCAATTGAACCCAACTAATTGTCATTTTATTTTTATTTTGAGTAACCTAAGAATCCAACTTATCTTATAATATAGTATATATTTTTTTTTTCTCCCATAACATTATTTCAGTAACCCGTTGTACATGAATTCTCAAAGAACAACGCGCAGTTCAGCAAAGAGCGACGAAGATCCTAGAAGGGATGTAGAAGCATTCGACCCTTTTACCCCTAATAGATCAATTCCGCGTAGCGACTCACGTGAAGAAACCGAGATTTGAACGAGATAATTTTTTTCGGTTCTTTATCAATAATAAATAGACACGTATTTTTTTGTTTGGCCAAAAAAAATTTTTTTACAAGTATTTGGTACGATTTTTCGAATTTTTTAAGAAATGATATTTTCGACATAGCAAGCGCACTTTCAAGCCTCTTTATCTTGAATACAATTGTTCGCACGAAAAATTTTCCAAATTACGAAAATTAGGGTTTTGACTCTTCTTTACAGGGATTGTTGCAAAAAAATTGTTTAAATATTTTTTAACATACAAAAATAAAGAAATAAACAAAAAATCGTTTTTTTTTTTCAAATTTGGCCCCTTTCGAAATTTTTTTTTCGTGGATTTAGATTCTTTGAAGTCTGTTATAAAATATGACGATTGAAGCAAAGTGGCTAGATCATTGGTTCGGAAGTTACGGAATTTTGAAGAGCCTCGCGCGCAATCCGGGCGTGAGTTATTAGCGCTAGAAGTAAAGGTGGATTGGTAAATAAGTGGATGCTGTTACAAATGCTTAAGAGGTTTATATTAAAATAATAAGTAACAACAAATTCATCAATATACGTTTAAAAATTTTATTAATTATCGAGAAATGTCATTTTTTACTTTAGCTTGGACTTTTTCCTACTTTTTTCTTTTGAAAAACAAACAGAATCAATTTCTTCGGAAGAAGAAAGAGTCTTGATATTCAAGAATGATTCTTTCGATGGCTGAATATAATGCAACTTGTGAGTACCAGGCACGGATTTACAATCTGCGAATCGAGATTCCAAAAATTTCTGGGCTGTTTCGTAATCTTCAGTATTTCTATGCATAACCGCAATATTGGGCAGATTAGATTCTTGGTTTGCCCACTCAAAAAGTTGTTTCGATGTTGAAATTTGGTGAGTCATTTGTAAACTAGCATTCCGTGCCAATCTTTTCATCGTTCCCTCCAGCTCCATCGCACGGGCCTTTTCCATGGGTACTTTCGTGGAAGTGCCATTCAGCAGATCGTCCAAAATCTTGCTCATGATAACAAATGTTAGCAATATGCTTAAAATTTTTAAATTGCTGTGGAGCACCATCCGAAAAATAAATGCATTTGCGTAAATTAGGATTGAAATTCGTCAGATACTCATTCAATGCCCTTACAAAAACGTGAACAGCCACTGCATCGTGCTTCATGAAGTTGCAGTTTTCGTTGTTCATTTCCTTTCTTTATTTTAATGTTGCTTCTCATAAAAAAATGTCGTCGAACGAAATAAAAGATCGTTGTTTTAATCCATTCAATTCACATGGAAAAAAAAGAAAAGGTTTGCGACGAGTGAGTGATCTAGTTTTAAAGAAATTTCCATCTCTAGATGAAAACAATTTAATATGTTCGCCGTGTAGAAATCGAATCGAAAAAGAAGCAGGTAATTGCCGTTTTTACAGTATTGGTAATTTCATAAGCCACATTAAAAGCAAATATTCTATTCTATCAGCGGATCTGAAAGTGATCAGTGATTCAAGCGACAGTAATATTTATACAGATAGCTGTTCAGATTTTGATGAAGAGTCGGATGTAAGTGTAAGAAACAGTATCTTCTACCATTAATTGGAATAATTTCTTTTGGAACAAACTAATCGAACAATTTGTATCACGCAGAGTGAATCGAGTATATCCTACGAAATGATTAAGCAATTGAGAGAAAATTTCCACGGCGTAAACGTGTCACATGAAGAACAGCTCCGAATTTTACGTCTTTTGCCATCGAAATGTAATATCTATAGAGTTGCTCGTGTTATGAAACCGACACGTTACACAGTATGAAAGGCAAGAAAGGTGGGGACAAATAAAGCTATTCCATCGAAGCCTAAAAAAAGCCCAAGTTTGTTAATCATTTTCAAAATGTCTAAATATTGGAAAATTTATTCTGTTCAAGAATGTTATTTTTAAGAATGATATTAATAATTTTCAGAAAAAGCATTACCTATCTCAACGATAGAAAAAGTTAAAGATTTTTATGAATTTGAGGATATAAGTTCAATGTGTGCTGGACAAAAAGAAACTGCATCAATAAAAACAGATGGAGAATCAAAAAAAGTCCAGAAGCGAATAGTGAGAGGAAATTTAAAAGAAATTTACATGAAGATTAAGCTGGAAAACCCTGATATCAAAATAGGTTTCGCGAAGTTCGCTGAGTCAAGACCTAAATTCTGTGTTCTCGCGAATTCAGGTGGCACGCATACAGTTTGCGTTTGTCCCATATATCAAAATATGAAACTAATGAATGAAGGTAACACAACTGCACAATATTAATTCATTACTTCATCATATTAATTCATTCATTTTTTTTTCAAAATGTACACTTATTTTTACAGGAAGTCATGTGATTAAGATGTTTATAAAACGAGGATATCCTATTATTCATGAGAAAGATGTTTTGATGATGTTAATGTGCTAAAATCCGCAAAATAAGTGCTATTTGGGTCAATGCAAGGCTTGCCCTAGCGATGAAAAATTGAAATCGACAATGCTAACTGTTTTTGAGAAAGAAAATACTAAACAAGTAATTTATAAGCAGTGGATATGAAAGCCACGCGCTACTTTGGAAACAACTACTCAGACTGTTCAAGAATTCGTTGATCACTTTTGCACGTTCGGAAAAACATTTTTGCGACATTACTTTATTGCTAATAAACAGGCCAGCGAATATAAAAAAATCAAAGAAAATCTTGAGTCCAATGAGTGCTTGATTACATGTGATTTTGCCGAAAATTATGCATTTGTTATTCAAAATGCAATTCCTGGATACCATTGGAACAATAGTCAGGCCACATTATTTACAATAGTTTTTTATTACAAAAATAGCGGTAAAATCCAACACAAAACCCTAATTATCATTTCTGACTGTATGAAGCACGTTGCAGTGGCTGTTCACGTTTTTGTAAGGGCATTGAATGAGTATCTGACGAATTTCAATCCTAATTTACGCAAATGCATTTATTTTTCGGATGGTGCTCCACAGCAATTTAAAAATGTTAAGCATTTTGCTAATATCTGTTATCATGAGCAAGATTTTGGATGATCTGCAGAATTGCACTGCCAAGAAAGTGCCCATGGAAAAGGCCCGTGCGATGGAGCTGGAGGGAACGATGAAAAGATTGGCACGGAATGCTAGTTTACAAATGACTCACCAAATTTCAACATCGAAACAACTTTTTGAGTGGGCAAACCAAGAATCTAATCTGCCCAATATTGCGGTTATGCATAGAAATACTGAAGATTACGAAACAGCCCAGAAATTTTTGGAATCTCGATTCGCAGATTGTAAATCCGTGCCTGGTACTCACAAGTTGCATTATATTCAGCCATCGAAAGAATCATTCTTGAATATCAAGACTCTTTCTTCTTCCGAAGAAATTGATTCTGTTTGTTTTTCAAAAGAAAAAAGTAGGAAAAAGTCCAAGCTAAAGTAAAAAATGACATTTCTCGATAATTAATAAAATTTTTAAACGTATATTGATGAATTTGTTGTTACTTATTATTTTAATATAAACCTCTTAAGCATTTGTAACAGCATCCACTTATTTACCAATCCACCTTTACTTTTAGCGCTAATAACTCACGCCCGGATTGCGCGCGAGGCTCTTCAAAATTCCATAACTTCCGAACCAATGATCTAGCCACTTTGCTTCAATCGTCATATTTTATAACAGACTTTAAAGAATCTAAATCCACGAAAAAAAAAATTTCGAAAGGGGCCAAATTTGAAAAAAAAACGATTTTTTGTTTATTTCTTTATTTTTGTACGTTAAAAAATATTTAAACAATTTTTTTGCAACAATCCCTGTAAAGAAGAGTCAAAACCCTAATTTTCGTAATTTGGAAAATTTTTGGTGCGAACAATTGTTTTCAAGATAATGAGGCTTGAAAGTGCGCTTGCTATGTCGAAAATATCATTTCTTAAAAAATTCGAAAAATCGTATACTTGTAAAAAAAATTTTTTTGGCCAAACAAAAAAATACGTGTCTATTTATTATTGATAAAGAACCGAAAAAAATTATCTCGTTCAAATCTGAGACATCGACTGTCAATCTAATATGGAATGACCCGTATATATCTCAAGTTATTAATTCGGAAGAAACTAAGGTAAGGGAACGAACCATTAGCCCCCAGTCGTTAGTTATTTGTCAAAATTGTAATAGAACTGGACATTCTGCAGATAAATGTCGAAATCGAATTACCGGAATAAATTACGCCCGGGTGGTTTGTCAATTATGCAGTAGGGACGGTCATTCAACTAACCAATGCACAACTTCAATGAAATGCCAAATATGTGAGAAGCCCGGACATTCTGCAAGACAGTGCCGATCTCAAGCTAGTGGCATGAATACGTGCCAGATTTGTAGCAAGGTCGGGCACGTAGCGAATCAATGTTATCAACTTGAATCCGCTACAGATAGATTAAATTCACAAATAGAATCCAGATTGCATTTGAATTGTCAGATCTGCGACAACGTTGGGCATACTGCTGCCACTTGTCGCGTGAAAATCGACAAAAATTGCACTTATTGTCAAAACAAGGGGCATACAATTGAAGAATGCCATAAACGCCAATATAATGAAAGGATGAGATCGGGAAATGGGCAAGGTCTCCCGAATGCGAGCGCAAGTTCGGAGACTCCTCGACACCAAATGCGCTCAACAAACTTTCTACAAACAGAGGATCAAATTTGCGAACTCTTTCCATTAGACTAAATAAATTTCACGATTTAATTCCGTTTGTTTCTTTTAAATATCCAGGTAGCAAACAGGGGATAGACCTTATGATAGATTCTGGTTCGCAGGGAAATGTAATTAAAATTGACGTACTACCACGTAATATTGAAATAAATTATTCAAAAAGAATTCTGATTAAGGGAATTTCCGACAAACCTTTTTGCACACTAGGAAGTGTAACCTTAAAAATCTTTAACCAGGCGATTAATTTGCATGTAATTCAGGATATATTACATATTCCGTATGACGGTATATTGGGAATAGATTTTCTTTATGAGTACGGAGTGCTTATGGATTTTAACCATAAGAATTTACATTTCGATAACTATACGATACCTTTTAAACAAAATAAGGGTCAACATAAAAACAGTACGATTGATGAAATATTTAATGTCAATCAACTCTATCAGACGCAAACTCTACCGCTCATCGACGTTTTAAACCGAGAACTTACATACATAGGGCAATTTTTATTAGATACCGGATCTGAAGGAAACCTAATTAAAATAAGTTCTTTGATTTGATTGCGAAATAGATAATAGTAAAATTGTATATTTAAAAGGAATTAGTGGAGAGACTGTTTCTACCTTGGGAACAGCCCAAATTACAATTTTTGGCCACCTAACTAATTTTCAAGTAGTGCCGGAACATTTCCCAATTCCTTGTGAAGGATTATTAGGTGCTGAATATTTCGAGATTTCTCACGCCTTACTGAATTTTAAGCATAAATTCATACAAATTGGAAAAAAATGTTCCGCATTTAAAGAGAGAAAACTAGCGGACCACACAAGTGAAGAGGTAGCACAGAACAATACGGAAGCATCAAGGACAGAAGAAGACGATACCTCGGTGCAAGAAATTGAATCAAACGATCATCAATCCAGTAAATTGGAATACAGCGTTTATGACGCGTGGGATAATAGGACCAGCCTAGGAGAACGTCATCACTTTCAGAATGTTAACCTAGATACTGTGGAAGATTTAGGCATCTCAGAGATGAAGAAGGATGTGAATTTGAGTTGTTTAGATACGTTTTTAATATTCGATTCAGAGCATGTGACGAAACACCTCGTAAATTCAACTAAGCACAATTTAGATCATGCAAATCGCTTTGACAAACTAAAAGAAATCTTGGAATTAGATAAGTTAAACATTAAAGAGCGAGAACAGATGTATATGTTATTAGAAAAACATGTGGATAGATTTCAATTAGAAGAAGATGAATTATCGGCCGTTTGAACTTCGAAATGCAGCCCCCGAGTATCAAAGGGCTATGAACATGACATTTGAAGGAATGATAGGAAAGGGAGTATTCGTATATATCGACGATATTGTAATTTACGCAAAAACCTTGGAAGAACATGAAAGATTATTCAACGAGGTAATGAATTGATTAAGGAAGGCAAGTTGGAAACTAGAGCCAAAAAAATGCGAATTATTACAACGGGAGGTCACATACTTAGGTCATATCATTAATGCCGAAGGGCTCAACCCTGATCCAAAAAAGGTCGAGGCGGTCAAGGAATTTCCCAAGCTTAAGAACGTCAAAACTGTTAGACAATTTTTAGGGCTAGCGGGATATTATAGGCGTTTTATTAAGGATTTTGCTAGAATCGCGAAACCATTAACAAAACTATTACAAAAGAATGAGACCTTTCATTGTCAGACGAAGCAGAAAAGGCGTTCGTGAAGTTAAAGGAAGTATTATGCACAGCGCCACTATTACAACCTCCTAATATGAGTAAACCTTTTATCATAAGAACAGACGCATCTGGTTACGCCGTTGGTGGAATTTTATCATAAGGCAAAATCGGCAGCGACTTGCCTGTTGCTTATACTTCTCGGGTACTTAGAGTACCAGAATTGAATTATGATACATATGAAAAAGAAGCTTTAGCAGTAATACATGCGGTAAGAACATTTCGACCTTACGTTTTTGGTAGAAAATTCACGATAGTTTCAGATCACCAACCTCTGGTATGGTTTAACACAGCTGATCTGAACACCAGAGTTCAAAAATGGAGGTTTAAGTTATCTGAATATGACTATGAGATCATATATAAACCTGGGCGACAGAATGCTAACGCAGACGCACTGTCAAGAAATCCAGTAGAATATAAACGAATTGGTGTTTTAACCCGAAGACAAACTTTGATAAGAAACAAGGGAGAAGATAAAACGAAGGGGTCTAACAATGAAACTAAGGAATTAAACTCAAGCAAGATAACAACCAAGGATAACCCAAAAATAAGGGAAAAACGAAGTCGAGAATAAAAAATAAATTACGCCGAGAGCGATACCGATAGAGACATTGAAGCAAGAACTAGGTTGCCTAGAAAAAAATCCTATGTCAAGAAACACCAAACTAATTCCACGAATGATAAATCAGCTCAAAAACAACCAAACGCAGTAGATTGAAATATAGACGATAAGGGAGAAGAAACTGACCTATCACCCTCTGATGTTGACTCAAATGTATCTACACATTTAGAACAAGGTACAATACTTGGAGGAAATGAAGAAGAAATAAGAACCAAATCATCAAGTGAAGATAATCACCAGTCTGAAACCAAGGAAACAACACACACTGAGTTTAGACGTAACATAATCGAAAGTAAAGAGTTACTACAATTTCGTAAAGATAATATCATATACTTTATAGCTAGTGATGGAAGTCTTTGCGATAATGGTAGTCGAGTGTTGATTGAAGCAAATAAAATCCCAGCCAATCAAACAGTATGCGTAGGTAAGATCGGCGAAACTAGAAGAAGTAATAACAAATATTTGTTCGGTTTGTGTATTCGGGTGGAAAACCCAGAGTCCCAGCAAATAGTAAAAAACAATCTATGCAAGACGCTCACACTCTTACGCGAATCTTTGACAACAAAAAAGGTGAAAGAATTTAGCATAGCCAAGACTCCTTATATCGAGAATATACCATGGGTAGACGTAATTGAAATCCTTAAAACCACATTTAAGAATGATCCAATAAAAATTATTATTTGTAAAGGAACATTACAATACGTAACTGAAGACAAACGTGACCAAATTTTTAAGGAACTCCACAGCTCATACCAATAGGAGGTCATAGGGGGGTATCGAAAACCTTTCATAGAATACGTCAGGATTTTTTTGGGAAAATTTGAAACAAGATATACAAAGACGTATACAACAATGCATACCTTGTCAATTAAAAAAATTAGTCAGACTTAAAACCAAACAACCGATGGTATTTGAAAAAATTGCTCTGGACATAGTGGGCCCTCTGCCTAAAACTAAAGACAATAATGAATACATACTGACGATACAAGACTAACTATCAAAATTTAGCCTTGCAGTACCTTTACCAAATGCCTTGGCTACTTCTATAGCCGACGCATTTATAAAAAGGTATTTTTGGAACACCTAAGGTTATTTTGACCGATCAAGGACGAAATTTCCTTAGTAATTTAATTCAGAAAATAGCAAAACGATTCAAAATTAAAAGGATAAAAACCACTGCTTTTCACCCACAATCCAACGGTTCATTAGAACGTTCAAATCACGCATTAGGCGAATTTTTAAAGCAATATTCCGAGAAGGTTGTGAGTGGGATCAGTGGGTTGATATTGCAATTTTTAATTATAACACATGCGTGCATGAAGGCACCAAACATACGCCTTTCGAAGTGGTTTTCGGACGATTAGCTAGGTCTCCATCATGTGAACAACTCCGAGAGGATGATTTGCAACCAACCTATCAAGGATACGTAAAAGACTTAGTCACGCGCTTGATAGGAATAAGAAAAACAGTTTATAACAATCTTGTTAGCGCTAAACAACGCTCTAAAAATTATTACGATAGAAAGTTGAATGATAAAAATTTCAAGGTAGCTGACTACGTCTTTTTGTTAAAGGGACCAAAGCCAGGCAAATTTGGGGACCATTATACGGGCCCTCATAAAGTATTGGAAGTCATAAGTAAAAGCAATATAAAAATTCAATTTAAAGGGAACAGTAAGGTGGTACACGCTAATAGACTAAAAGTGTCGCACATTAACCAGGAAATCAAAGTTAGAGCAAAAAGAAAATACTCAGAAGATGAATAAAATTATATTCATATTCTGATTACAGATGTTCGTGCCATTAGCGATTGCCTTGCTGGTCCATGCTGCTACAGCATTGGTAGGGTACGACTGCGGATCACGTTCATTGAACATTACGACGATATCGCTATTAGATGTAGGACAGTGTGAAATACCACCAAGCTCTCTCAACATCTCCAGAAAGTATGTCCAATTGTTACAGGTCAACGAATTTTCGGAACCTCAAGCCATACAATGTAAGCTTGAAATTCATAGGACAATTTATTATTGCGGAATGTATTCTCATATTTCAATTGTAAAACACGGCGAACATGAATATATTTATGATATAAGTAGGGAAACTTGTAAAAAACTATATACTACTGGAATACTTAAGTTAAAAAACCATTTTATTAGTGGAATCAAAATAAATAGTACTACATCACATCCTATGCACTATGCAGGTTACGTAGATAATGAGGGGAAGTGTAACAGAGCGGCATATTCAGATATTCAGATCCTTATGGGGACTGGGATTCGGTTGTCGTACAAGGTACATTAAAGATAACCTTACAGGAACAAAAGGCAAGAGTAAATTAAAATAACAATTTAATATATTTGCGCTCCGGTACACACTGTACTTTGTCAGAAGCAACATGCATAGATGTTGAAGGCGGTTATACGTTTTGGAACTCTATTCCTACCGGTAATTGTAAGTTTCACCAATACAGTATTTTGTTCGAAGGTTATGCGAATAAGATCGACGACTTAGTTAGTAATCGTGTTCAGTCAGTATACTCTTTAGTGACAGAGGAAACAACATTTGCTCTAATGGTAAAATCATCGACTAATGTTTGTGGATACACGATATTACAAACTGAACATCCCAAATTAGTAATTTTTGAGACAGTCAAAGACGAATCTTTCGCAGAAAATTATGGACATAGTACAGATAACCTTGACATATTCACGTACATGAACTCCAAGTTTGTATATGTAGAAAAACACATCAAGACTCAAATAAGAAGTTTGTATAGAGACGTCTTATTACAACGGTGCAATCTCGAGCGGGAAACTTTTAAGAACGGACTCGCTATAGCTACGCAAGCACCAGATGAATTTGCTTATAACCTTATGAAAGGTCTAGGGTACATGGCAGTTACTGCAGGAGAGGTAGTGCATATTATTAAATGCATACCAGTGGAAATTGTAGTTCAACAGGGAGAAGAGTGTTATGCGGAACACAAGGTGATGCTAAGGAATACTACTTATTACCTTACACCTAGGACGCACATAATCAAGAAAAAAGGAACCCGAGTCACTTGTAACTCTATCTTACCTTCCTACTATCTCATTGAAGGGAATTGGTACAAGTTATTACCAAGACCAACAGAAGGACTGAAACCAATTACAATCCAACCATCAATTAAACCAACTTGGGAATATGTTAACCCAGCATCTTTGGCAACAAGCGGGATCTACACTGAAAAGGAGTTAGAAGATCTAAGAGAACGTATCATGTTCCCAGTTGAGAAGTCATCCTTATTGAATGATGTAGCACGAGAAATGCATGGTCACATTGCAAGCGACAAGGATGGAGCGTTGCTAAAATTATTGAACGAAGAAACAATGGAGAAGATTGTAGAGTCAACAGGAGCAAGACTTTGGGAAAAATTCATAACATTTGGCACAGCTAGCGCCGGTGTTATATCAATCCTTTTGATAATTCAAGGAATTAAAATAATCATAGATATAATAATTAATGGATTCCTACTACATCGCATTTATGGATGGTTGATACATATGATGGATGCGATTTGGAGCACACTCATGCAGTGTCTCATCCTGATTAATAGACGGTCATCTAAACCAGTACCAAACGAACGGTACAAGATGCAAGAAGATGTGCAACTAGGAGAACTGGAGGTCCAGCCACAAATCCTGCCCAAAAAGGGTCAACAATGCGTAGCCTATAGCGTATCAAGATGTCGGAGATAGGAGAAACATGTAGTGGAAGTGAGGTTACGCAGCGTACGCTTCCTAAACATTTTATTTACTAGTAAGCGTTTTAGGGGGGGGGGGGGGGAGTGTTACATCCTGCATAAGTTTAGAATATTAATTTTATGGAAAATAAGAAATCAAATAAAGTAATTTGTAAGAAGTTCGGCCACCCTATAGATATAGGAAATGGATACTCGAATGCATCTGACTCCGAGTGCAGGGATTCAGTAAACATGTCAGTGGCGTAAGATAAGAGCGCTTCCCTTGTCTCTAGGAACTGCACTTAAAGAAGCTTCAGGAAAATTTTAGATTTTCGTCCAAATAATATTTTCTAAATTTTCTTTTAATTAAACTCTCTTAATGATAAAACCACAGAAATCAAGGGTATTTTCACTTCAAAGGTGAAATAGAATTTTTTTTTGATTATTCAAGTTTATATTCAAAATAACACAATCCAAACTCAGTTTCCATTAAGGATTAGAATTTAAATATTTTAGTGTGTACAAATAGGGAAATGTAATGAAATGTTTGCGTTCAATATTTAAAACTAAGACAGTTGAATATTTTAAGACTGCATATAATTCTAAATTAAATTCAATATATATATAAAAAATACTATAACTTAACTCATAGTAGGTACACTTTCTCTATGCATGAAATAAATATCTGCAACAGTTAAATAATAAATAAATTGAGTTCAATTGATTAAAACTCTATGAGATAAGTAATAGTAGAGGTATAACTTAGAATGATAATCTTGTAAAGACTAAGAAAATAAGAGGACACCCAGTATAACATCTGTCATCTCTCTTACTTTTCTTCGTCTTACACATTGGCCTTATGGGGGTCAAAGTGTATATAAACTGAGTCAAATTTGAAGATGACACACTCCGAAAAAGGACTAGTTCTGGGCTTGAACCTCGGCTAGCTCCTAAAAAGTTTGTTTCTAAATTGTGACCTTTGTACGACTTTTCAACGTTGTTTTGATAAAAATTTCAAGTAAGTCTAATTACCCCAGCATTCAACTTCTTTTAATTTTCCAATCTTGTTCAATTTGTTGAATTTCTACTTATTTCGAATAACATTAAATTGATTATTATACCTTTATTGTGCTAGGCGTTTGAAATCACCAGGCGCGTATTTTGAATTTTTCGTTTGAAATAATCGATTATTGTACGTTTATTGTGCTAGGCGTTTGAAATCGCTAGGCGCGTATTTTGAATTGTTCGTTTAAGATAATTGATTATTATACGTTTATCGTGCTAGGCGTTTGAAATCGCTAGGCGCGTATTTTAAATTTATATTTATTCTTCGATCAGCATTTAATTCATGCAACGCTAGGCGTTTAATATCGCTAGGCGTAAATTTGAATTTTTCGTTTAAATTAATTTATAAATCAAACTTTTATTGTGCTAGGCGTTCAAAATCGCTAGGCGCACTTGAGTTATTCTTACAATTACCGATTCCCTTGCTTTGGTTAAGGCGTTTTAGATATCTAATAGATATTTGAACCTCGATCCTTTTTGATTGTCAATTGAGATTCTCTAGATACGAGTGTTTCGAGCGCTTTGCGGCAGAGGTTACACAAATCGATCAAATATCACACGCGGTCGTTTCCTAGGTTATAGCACGATTGTGTTGACCTAAAAACGGAATAATCAACATTGTTGATAATTAAATTTGTTCGTTTTCGGACGTAACAGCGGCATACCCAGAGATCCTGCTAGAAGTCTTTAATTCCTGTCTTCGGGAAGGAAGATTCTTCGCAGACTGGAAGAAGCAGAGGTTGGACCTGCTAAGGAAGGGCAACAAACCTCTAGGGGATGCCTCATCCTATTAACCAATATGTCTATTGGATACGATGAGGAAACTTCTGGAGGAAATGATCCTACAAAGACTACAGGGTCACATGGTCCGCGAGAATGGTCTCTCGGAAAACCAGTTCGGCTGTCGGAAAGGCAAGTCCACAGTTGACGCCATCCAGGCAGTGGTGGACATCGCCACTAAAGCAAAAAGAGGAACTGGTAAGCGTAAGGGATTCTGCGCGTAGATCAGCATTGACATACGCAATGCGTTCAACTCCGCGAGATGGAACATCTGCATCGAGGCGATGGCGCGGAAAAAGGTTCCAGAATACCTGTTGCGAATGATAGATGACTATCTGAGCGACAGGTGGGTGATATACGAGGGCGGCAAATGGTCTCGGATCGCGGGTGGGTCCACTCGTTTGGAACGTCGTGTACGACGATTTCCTGCGCATGGACCTGCCTTCTGGAACGAGCATCATCGGCTTCGCGGATGACGCACTTGTCGTGTGCGCTGCTGACCATGTCGGAATTCTGGAGTTGAGGATCAATGATAGTCTGTGGCGGGCAAAGCGTTGGTTAGATAGCAGAGGCCTAAAAATGGCTCCTGAAAAGACCGAGGCTTTGCTGGTCACAGACAGGAGATCCTTCCAATATCCGAAGATCGTTCTCGGGGAACATGAAATAGAGTGGAAAAAGAGCATTAAGTACCTGGGAGTGCAGTTGGATCGAAGGCTTAGCTTCGGCGAACACCTGCAGATCGCGACTGCCAAAGCCATCCAATGTGGGGCCGCCCTGACTCGGCTCATGTTCAACATTGGTGGACCCAGGGAAGCTAAGAGAAGGCTGGTGGCGGACGTGGTAAATTCGAAGCTGCTTTATGCAGCTCCGATCTGGACAAGTGCTCTTAACAACCATGCTATCCTGAAGAAGCTGTTCTTGGCACAGAGAGGTGTGGTGATGAGAATTGTCTCAGCATACCGAACTGTGTCGACAAGTGCTGTGCTGGTCCTGGCGAGCGTACCTCCAATTGACATATTGGCAGAGGAAAGGAAAGAGAAAATGGCAGACGAGATGGCATGGTGACCAATCCGGGAGATGGACACACCGTCTAATTCCGGAGCTCACCACCTGGCTGGATAAAAAGCACGTTCAAGTCGGCTTTTACCTGGCGCAAGCGCTTTCAGGCCATGGCTGCTTTAATGCGTACCTGAAGCGCTTCAAGAAAAGTGACGATGAGTCGTGTCGCTACTGCGGATCCCTTGTGGAAAATGCAGAGCACACACTCTCCGCCTGTGTCAGGTGGGGCGCGGAAAGGGAGGCGGAAAGGGGCAGTGGGCGCACAACTTACTGCTGACACGATGGTCTCTCTCATGCTCCAGTCTGAACAAAAATGGATACTTATCGAGTCATTCGTCACCCTGGTGATGAAGACGAGGGAGCTCGATGGGCGTGCAGAGCGCGGCAGCAACGGGGGCCGGTAGAAATCGCATCGGGGCCTGCACCCGCGGTCCTGCGTCTTGGGCGGACTTGACCGTCCGCGTTTTTTGGGGGAGGAATCGCTTCATTCCTCCCCTGGCTGGCACGGCTAGTCGGTCTGCCTAACGGGTGTGTGGCCGCGGATGGGAGTTCCGTGAAGTTTAAAGCCGATAGGCGGTTCCGCGGGCGGTGTATTGGTTCGAAAGAGGGGTTTTTTTTGGTTTTAACAGGTATGCCTAGACCCGTCCTAGGAGAGTCCTGTACAACGTCTATAAAATATTTCGCCATTTTTCCTCCTTGCAAAAAAAAAAAAAAAAGTCTGCTACGTTCTAAATGTTTATAATCACAAAAAAATAATTTTTAACTAGCTTAGTGCATATTTGATATTTGATTGAGGTTGCTGTTTAGGACAGGATCTTATTTTATCTTATTTACAAAGTTTCAAGACGTCCCGTATTTCTTAACAGGTACTCAACAATGGCAAAAAATGTACTTTTGAATATTTTTCCCTGTCACGTCCCGCGACGTATTTGAATGTACTATAGGCACAGGCTAGGCCTAGAGAAAAATCTGGGGAAATTACTAAAAGAGAGAGAAAACCACCTATTGTAAAGAGAGGTATAACTACGTCACACACAGCGGGAGACTGCGCAATGCGTGACGTCACCAAAAAATTTAATGTAAAAAGGACACGCTGCCAAGGGTAAAACTAGTCTTGTGAGCAGAATTTAAGTGCGGCAAATTTCTAAAAAGTAAAAAGGATTCTCAGCGTTAGATAATTGTACCGTGCAGTTTACCAGTGTGAAGACCCGAGAGTCATAAATTTACCGTGGTCCGTTTTCAAATCCTTGAAAGGATTTTAGAGTCAGTGCCTAAGTGAGATAATATTGTTGTCTTCCTCACACCAAGAGGATAATATTGCTGTCTTCCTCACACCAATTGGATTATATTGCTGTCTTCCTCACACTTGTGCGGATTAATTAAAAAGGAACCATTCAACTAAGTCAACAACAGGTACCGTACTTCTCTCTCTATCTTCTGTCTTTTTCCAACCAACCAGCCTGTACCTCCAATTA
The DNA here is from genome assembly GCA_030998225.1 of Diplolepis rosae. NCBI lineage: Eukaryota > Metazoa > Arthropoda > Insecta > Hymenoptera > Diplolepididae > Diplolepis > Diplolepis rosae. Next base: position 1,555,872 of record JAPYXD010000710.1, read on the forward strand.
TAAACCAATTGTATCAACATTTTTATAATTTCCAATTAATAATTATTTTAATAAATTTAATTTGTATAATTCAATAATCATTGTGTCTTTTGATTGACTTATCCTCATCCCTAAGCGAGGATCATTTGATCCTAACTTAAAACGAGGAACCTTTGATCAAAGTAAGTATTTACGTACTTGTGACGTAACAGCCCGAATACCTGATGTGCTCGAGCATTTTTTATTACGAATTCGTAATGCACAGAACAAACCTATTGAAAATAGCCAGAATTTATTGATAACCTAAAATCTGGTCCTTAAAGTTATTTTATTTTTGAATCATAAAAAATGTACATACAGTTGTCATATGCTGGAAATCGATTACACATCCCTTTGCGCAGATCAATTGATCTATTATCGTAAAATCTTTATGTAAAGCTTTAGTACATCCTGCTACATCTAGCACCTTGAGAGTATGGATCTGTGAATAAAAAATTGATTTAATTCAATTATCAATGTCAACATTTATTTTTAATGCAATATATATGTAAGCGATGCTTATGCACGGCACTAATGTAACTTGAAACCAAAAAGAAATTTTAACTCTGAATTCTTTGTCAGATCTGATTGTAAGTTCTTAAACCTCAACGAAAATTTTTAATTAAAGTTAGTGAAATGTTAATTATTCCTTTTTTAAGAATTGCTATTAAAGTATGACAAGTAGAGAACAAGTTTTTATTTAACAAATTGTTAAAAATAAAATATCTCTATAATTTATTTATTACCGAAATTTACTTCATAAGCAGCTTATAATTGATCAAAAATATAAATTAAGAATGAGTTAACGAAATATCGTAACATTTTTTTTCGGTCATTCAGAAAAACAAAAATACCGTTTTGTAGGATTCCTTATGACGAATTTTTTATCTTAATAAAATTTTTATGCAGCCTTGATAGTTTATTTAGATAAAAATTGAAAACACTCAAATTTTCGTCATCAAAAATGATCGAAAATCAGTGTTTTTCAAAACATAAATTGCTATTACTCAGTCAATTTTCAACGAAATCGTTTGTTTTTTTTATCATTAGACTTGGAATACTTTAGCGGAGTCAATGTATTAAATGAAGTATGTGGAAACATTTTTCTTTAAATAATATTTTAATGTAAATAAAAAACCATGTTTTTGTGGTTGTCCCGGTAGAAAGTCTGTAATAAATTTTTGATTCTGAAAAACTTATATATATAATAAATACAATATATATATTGTATAATAATAATATAATAATAGATACAATATAATGATGTTGGATGTTATTAGAATCTAACCTACAAATCGTTCTCTCCGAACCACTCAAGTATTGACTACGTCTCGTGTCAATTGAGTAATTTTCTATTACCGAAAATTCAATTGGGAGATTCTGATGCGTATACTAGATTGGATTTAAGCGTACGTAGAAAAACTCGTAAATGCGCCAAACTCACATAAAGTAGTATATGCGCCAATGCACACAATTCGGGTCATTGCGGGACTCGCTTAAAATGCTCACAGGACTGATCTCGCCTCAGCTTCGTCTCGACTACGCCTTGGCTTCGATCTCCAGCGAGCATTGTCGCTCGTCGCGTAATAACCCTCATTATGCGCCTCAGCGCATAATATACTATTATCACACCTGTATGATATGTGCCAATCAAATCAACAATCGTCCTCTACTTTAATGTCCTAGGACCCTAAGTAAAGCATTTTAAACCTAGGCCAATAAATGCTGCTTTGGGAAACGCCCATCGGCGCTAAAATCGCACTTATGATGGAGATGTGATAAAAAATTTCTTATACAAATCCGATAACCCGAAAATCGATTTTTGCAGCTTTGAGTTTCTTTTCGCATGAGAGGTCACATATACACAGGTATTAAAGAGTCATCTAAAAGTGTAATACTTTTCTTTAGGAACTCTCGAGTTAAATCATTCCTATTTCGATATCCTGGCTTACTTACTTGGTAAACAGACTTCTCGAAGAAATTACACAATGCGTCAAATCCAACTAGTTTAACAGAATTTAATTCATCAACTTCAAACGGTATTCTTGGTAATGTGGCTTCATTGACTTCAATTCGCATGTACACCTATGAACATTAAAAAGTATAATAAATTACGAAATAATAATTACTTCCATAGTGTCAGACTACTAAAGAGCCTAAATTCCTGAATAAAAATTATTCAGAAGGACAATGAACCTTTCTAGATTTAATTATTTTGAATGAATGATTTTGCATTAAGATAGTTGTGAAATCATGCTTTTCTTTGGAATTTCCTGAAATTTTTACAATGTGTAAAGCAGATTGCTTTCTTTGATGTCCTGATGAAATCCTTCGCCCATCTCTTCATTAACAGCACCCAGATTTTTAGGAAAATAGTCCAGATGTGAATGTAAGAAGTGAACCTTTAAGCTCATTAAGTAGCCCAATTTTTGTAACTTTTGCAGCATATTCTCAACGATTGATTTAAAGTTCGGATCCTTCTTATTACCAAGAAACTTAGTTACTACATCTTTAAAGGCTTCCCATGCTTTCTTTTCCTTCAGGTTCATTTCTTTCACAAAATTCTCATCTTAGAGGAGTTTTCTAACGTCAGGACCAGTGAAAATGCCCTCTCTTACTTTTGTGTCCGATAAAGCCGGAAATTTATTATAGATATATTTGAAACTTTTGCCTTCTGTCAGTAACGCTTTGACAAATTGTTTCATCATGCCTAATTTAATGTGCAAAGGTGGAAGGAGAACTTTTTCCGAATCTACAAGAGCTTCTCAGAGCACATTTTTAGCTCCAGGTTCTAATGAAGCTCTGCGTGGCCAATCTTTCTGTTTCCAGTGATTTCCATTGTGAAGCAGTACAACTTTGAGGCTTCTTTTAGAAGAATCTATGAATAGTCTCCAATCGGTGCTTACGTAAAGAATGTTAAATTCATTCATAAGTCCAGGGACATTATTACAGAAGACTAAGTCTCCGTCTTGGGAAAAAAGGGGACAAATTTTTTTTCTCTATTTCTGAACCACGAAAATGAAGTGCCAGATGCAAGAAATTTTTTCTCTTTAAGTCTCGAACCAAATAACTCAGCAGCCTCTTTGGTCAGCTGTAAGTCCCCAACTAAATCGTTTAGCTCAGACTGAGAAAAAAGTTCTGGTGCGCAGTTTATTGCAGGTTTGTAATTCTGGCTGTTATCTTGAAAATCCTCGTTCCAATCATTTGTAAAATCGTTTATTTCAGGTAAAGTGCCAGCTCGAGTTGGCACTGGTATTTCTGGACCATGTGGGACTGGGCGTATAGCGGATTGCAGATTTGGATAGACGATGTTTTTCTTATTCTTCAAATTAAACCTATGAACACCAGTTGAACAAAAGTAGCAATCGTCTCTGTGATTTTTTGGCTCCTGCCATACCATTGGAACCTCAAATCTGAAAGCTTCTTGTTCACCTTTTAACCACCGTCTAAGACCTTCAACACATGTTTGGCAAACATAATGCGGTGCCCAAGTTTTTTCTTGATCTCCTATTTTCACTCCAAAATACGCACAGTACACTTGTCGAACAATGGTTGTTATATTTAGTTTTTGTCTTTCTACCGCTAACTCACCACATATGTAACAGAAACAATCTGCAGACTTTTTACAGTCTCTTGAAGCCATTCAGAAAAGTGAATGATTTGTTTTATAACTTGAAAAAAAATGGTATCTACCAGAAAAATGATTTTGGGACCGAAGAAGAAAATGAAACACAATTTAAAAACGATCGAGCCGATGGTTCAAACAACACTGAGGAGTTTCACAGTCCATGAATTATGCATAAAACTTCTGATTAACATGTTAAATCTTGTCACAACCTGTCAAGTCTTGGTAAGGATATTATACTTAAGGCACTGGCTACGTGCATGATCTCAGCAACGAAGCTAACTCACCGACCATCACGTAGTCTTTCACCAAAAATTTTTGTAAATGTCTTGATGGTGGTGGGTTCTCCGACGCTATTAATCAATTGCAGATAAATGGAAAAAAACATAATGAAGTAGTTAATTAGTTATATATAAACAATGAAATGAAATAGAAAATAAGACTAATTTTTCATAGAAATTTTGATCATAATAGAGAACTCAAAAGTCTAATGAGTCAACCCCCCCTCCCTCCTCTCATCAGGCCACTCAAATGTTTTTCAGTGTATTAATATCAGTCATAATTTATAATACAAGTTAAAAACAGTGAATGAATCGTAAAATAAACACTATCCAAAGTTTTTTATTCATATGCAATTTTCGCGATTTTTGGGTTTTTGGTCATTTCAAAATTTGTGATTTGAATGAAATTCTGACGTGATGGTGGAAAATGAAGGTTATTTTCAGATTCAGCACCGAAAAATACATAGGAATCAATAATCCAAAGTTAAAACACACAACCATTGCAGGCTTGTGTTATTGATATGATGAAAAATTATATGCATGACTCGGGTCGAGGCAACGATTTCACCCGTTTGATATCTGCTATCACATCGCTCAGGCAGATAACTTTACACTCGTATAATCGTTGCCTTTCGACCCATAACAAGCAATATATTATACTATTTCATAGCGCCTTCTTCGAAAATTCGATTTTGTGTACCTGTAGAACGGATTGAAACTGCGACTTTTAACCCTACTTTTGAAGTTTCAACCCGCTCTGCAGGTACTGAAAATTGCATTTTCAAAGGAGGGTCTATGAAAAATAATATTCTCGTTCCAATCATTTGGGAAATCGTCTATTTCAGGTAAAGTGTCAGGACGAGTTGGCACCCGCTCTACAGGTACTGAAAATTGCATTTTGAAAGGAGGGTCTATGAAAAATAATATGCATTACTCGAAATAAAACACAACAGATTCAACGTGTGTGAATGCAGCCTTCGCTTCGCTCGGGCAGAAAAATTCATACTCGTTGCAATCGCTGTGTTTCATCCTTTGCAATGCAACTTTCATAGCAACTCTATTGAGAATTTATTTTGATGTAACTGTATAGCGGGTCGAAACTGCGACTTTTAACCCTACTTTTGGAGTTTCAACCCTAGGGTTGGAAATCGCAGTTTTAACCCGCTATACATTAGTTACATTAAATTCAATTCTAAAAAGAGTTGCTGTGAAAAATAAAATGCATTACTCAAAACAAACCACAGCGGATGCAACTCGTGTTCAATTCTCACGTGTCTCACTCGTTGCAATCGCTGTGTTTTGTTTCGAGTAATGCATATTATTTTTCATAGCGCCTCCTTTGAAAATACGATTTTCGGTACCTGTAGAGCGGGTTGAAACTACGATTTTCAACCCTTGGGTTAAAAGTCGCTGTTTCAACCCGCTCCAGAGTTACAGCCAATCAGATTCTCAAAAGAGTTGCTATGAAAAAGTAAGCAAGTACGGAAAATCGGATTTTCAATAGAGGCGCTATGAAAAATAATATTTGAAACTTTATTAAATTATTATTTTCAAAACTAAACATTTATGTTAAGTTAGTACAAAAGATATAAATCTTAAAGTAAAACCTCATTTATCGGGACGCCCTTGAAATGTAAACACCTCGTTTATCGGGATTTGGAGGGGCTCCCCACTACCACCTACAGTCTCATGGTGGGTTGCCATGACACTTGTTGTATGTTGACATTTAGTAATGGTTATGTACAATGCAAAAAGTGCACGTGTACATAAGTTGTAATGTATTTGCAAATTGTGTAAATTTATTAGGTTTTTCATGATGGAAAATGAAGATAGAAATACAAACGAAGGTATGTAAAAAAATTGACATAATAAAACTCCTGCAAATGAAGCATCTGGAGAAACAAAATGTCCCGATAAATGAGGTTGCGAGATCCCGATAAATGAGGTTTTACTGTATATGGTTAACTCGTACTAACTTTGATTTTTTTATAATACAGCCCTATAACCCGACATAAGGTCATGTCAAGACTTACTGAAACGGCCTAGAGAGCCGACCATGAGTCCGCAGGGACCTTCAATAAAGAAGCGGAAGGTGAAGAGGTCATGAACCGCCACGAAAGAGAAGTGGATGCAGGTTCTGACCAGAAGGAACCTCCGGAAACTGGTGTCTGAACCGAAGGCTGAAAAAACGGGGTGGCCAAGGTAAGCATGTTCAGAAGCAGTGCTAATGAAGGCCGTAGAGAGGGTGAGCTACGCGGCCATATTGAAGTATCTGAAGAAGCGGGTTAAACCTGAGTAACTGGGCGTTACTTTTATTTGATCCCAAACTTGAAGAGATAGCTCCAGGGACAGAGATTTTCATCAAATGAAGGGGCGAAATGGACAACCGATGGCTATTTTGTAGGCCTTGACAAATTGTAGGCCTTGACAAATTGTATTACAAAAGAGACGTTGTAATTTTGAAAGTTCGTTGGACTAAGTGTATCGAACTAAAAGGAGATTATGTAGTAGACTAAATAAGATTTTTGGCAAAAAAGTTATTTTTTCTTTGTCATCCTACGGACTTATTAAACTCCCTAGTATTGTAAAAGTTTGTTGTTTACAGAATTTAAATTGAAGGTTTTCAAAATTTAAATAGGATTTTTGGAAAATCTTCAAGAAATTTGAGTCTGAAACGATTATATCAGTTTTTAATGTTTACTGTGTTTTTGTCGAAATCACTCTTTCCATAATTAAGTTATAAGAATATTATTTTCTTCTTCGGTAAATCTCCTGAGAAAAGAATCATAATAATTGATATTGACCATTCTAGTTACTCATATTATTATTTTGTAAAAAACCGGTATAGCGATATCAGATTTAGATATTACTACACGATTAACTGAACCTTTCACCCTAATTTTCGCACTTCCAAACGTAAAATACTACACTTTAGTATAGTTTTGCCATTTCTGAAAACAAAAAGTCTTACTGTACAGTATCGTAATTAATTGTATTTGTCTGTAGAAACAGAAAGTAATGTTTGAAATGATACACATCATTAGATAATAATCTTTTATACAAACTCCCGTAAATCTCGAAAAGGATCTGTTAGAAATAGTTGAATCGGACGACACTACCCTAAATTAGTAAACTACTCTAAATCTGAATCAGTAAAATTTTGACAGAATTAAAATTTTTTTTATTGTTCTATGACTTTTATTCAAAAATGAATGAATGACCCATAGCCGGATGATGCGTAAATAGATTCTATGAGAAAAGTTATGTGGAACCTCCGTAGCTCAGATGATAGAGCATTCGACCAGCAATCGAATGGTCCTGAGTTCGGTATCCAGCAGAGTGGTAGCGTTGCTTTTTTCACAGAATCTTTTTGAAAATGGAAAATGTTAAAATAAATCAAAAGTACATGATGACAAACGATAACGTGATTTGCATCTTTTGTTCAAAATGAGCCAACAAATGAAGCGAGTTTCAATTTTTATTACTAATTACATGGTCAAGTTTGAAATTTTCGCCACTGTCTACCTTATCAGAAGATTGCCAGTCATATATCACATAGGATACGTGCGTACATGTAATGTGCGATTTTCAATCACACATTACACAATATACATACATTGAATAATTGCATTTTAATTTTATATCGTCATATTTGAGGAATAAAAATATATTAATTAAATTAATTATTTTAATTTGACACATTAATGCTATATAATTTTAACTACTCGGAGAAAAATAGTTGAAGTAATTTTACTCAACTCTGTCGATTAAACTTGGGACATAAGGACATTTAAACATCTATTAAATCCTAGTCGGGTAAAATGAATTTGATAAATACCTAATTCACTCAAAGTGTATAACAATAAGCGTTACATAGGGAATAGTAAGGAGTTGAGTAAAACATTATCGACGACAGGGCATCAACATGCGCCAGTGGGTTAATATGAAATGATAAGTATATCACCGACGCTTGAGGTGCTTCAAACCGTAGTTCAGTAAAATGAGCATCAGGCGTATTATTTCAATTGGCAATGGTATAGTTCTCTTAAATAAAAAAAAATTCTTACCTCGAGCCTGCCATTAGTCATCCGATACATGCATACATACATAAACAGCATACAAATACATTCACACCATTTACTCGTAGGCAATCATATTTTTAATCACAAATGCACTTAAACATTTAACCTTACATATATAAACTTAATAACTACATTTATATATAGTACAATACACTTTCGTCAAATCACGCACACGCTCGCTTATAATCCTGAGACATAAAACTTCAAACTTTCTTATAAAGTGACTGCAAGAGTTATTCAGAGCTTGTGAGAGTAAATGTCGTGACTAGAGTTTTTGAGCCTCACTCAAGTAAAAATAAATCAACTTTTTTATAAATTGTTCATAAAATATTTTTTTGAATTCATATAATTAATTAATTAATTATTATAATTATGATTGTTGATATATATAATATAATTATTAATTAATATTTAGTATACATTTTTATTATAACTATATTTTCAAAATATGGATTTTACAAATTTTAGTTCCAAATTATTATTGTGTCTAAGAAATTTATGTGAAATCTAAATCCTGTGTAGATTTTTCAAATTTTATATAATACACTTATCAAGATTCTTTTTTTAAATTTGCATGAAATAAATTTAATTTAAAAAAATTAAGTGAAAAAGAAAGAAGTAGTTATAAATGAATAAAGAAAAAATTATTAATCAAAAATTTATTAAACTTACAAAATCTATGTGAATCTTTTAAATAAATTATATAAACTAGTCAGTAATCATAAAAACAAATAGTGGTTAACACTGCGGAGCATGTACGAAAGCTTCGTGACGAACAGACAAAACACAATCAATCACGACTGCAGTACGATGAATTTTTAAAATCACTAGTTTTTCAGTGGAATTCACTATTTTGGATTTAAAGAGTACTAAAATAAACTGTAATTGTATTTTATATGATTTTAATTGATTTTGATTATTAAATATAACTTGGAACATGAGTATGCTGAAAATTCAATACGTTTTTCGAATTAAAATTTGTTTATGACTGCCCAAGATGCAGATTACTTTCATCCGTTCCTGCGTGAATAGATATAGCTGGTGGAATAAGTCTTGCGATTCACGGTTTACTCAACTCTCGATTGAAGCGTAGAGTAGAATGAACGGAAAGCTCTACTATTTTTGTGATTTAATAAAAGATTAGTTTTTTATAACTATACTACGAGTAATAATATATATATATATATTTAGAAATTTTTAATGCACGTTTTTATACTTTACCCTACACTTCTGAATTTTACTCAACTTTAATTCATTTTTGAACATTTAATATATCACAAATAATCACAATGATACTAAATAACTTCTAACTTGTCCATATGTCCCAAATTTGATCGAAAGTTGAGTAAAATTACTTCAACTATTTTTCTCCGTGAATTTTTAAAAAATATATAATTATTAATTTTATTAAATATAATATCAAATTTAAAATAATTGGTGAATAATTTTTTCAAGTTATTAATGTGTATTAAAATTGTTTGAAGAATCAGGAAACGTATTTTTTGACATTAATGGAATAACTACAAAATTAAATTCTATAGGCCTGAAAACTCGAGACAAATAATTATACGCACAGGGACTATACACAGTTATATATATTTAACAGTTTTTATACTTTCAACTGATTCACCAAAGTTAATCCTATACCATAAAACTCTACAACTGAAACAAGACATAATAATTTAAATTTCGGAAATTTAAATAAGTTTTACACAATAAAACTGTACGATAAAAGAGAAAACCCTACTGAACATAATAATTTCATTAATATTTTTTTAAGCACAATGAAATTGTACACCTCACAACTGTACACTAAATTTTAGAAATTGAATTTTGTACATTTAAATGAACGCTATTAAAATGCACGAGAAAATATTCTACACCCGATTTAATACTTTTTTATTAGCTTAATTTCGAAGCCATGACAGATTTTTAAATTCTTTAAAATTATTCCCGATTCTTAAATGTTTGTGTAATTAACAAAAAATGCGATAAAAGTTCTTTTATATCATTTTTCTACTAGACTACTGCAAAGTAATATTGAAAATGAATAAAATCAAAATAACGATTTTCCAAAAAAAAAAGAACAGGATGTGTTATGGTTACAACTTCCAAATTGAAAGACTTACTTTAACGATAGCAATATCGTTTCTAGAACCTGTTGAATCCTTTTTATATTGATCGTGGCATTTCAGACTTTGAATATAAAGTGCTCCTTGTGCAGCAAACACAAAAATTTGACTATAATCACCAGACAACTCATATGGCTTTAATTTATCAGCTGCAGTTAAAATAGTGTGCGGAGCTATGACCACTCCAGTGTTTAGTGGATCTATGTATTCAACTAATTTGCATATTTTTACTACGTAAGCATATTTTTCATCATCAGATGAAGAACCAGACAAAACTTTGCTGTTCAATGATGAAATCGGACTCAACTCTGTGTAAAAGAAAAATATGTTACATTAACATTTTTAAGAAAATTTCGTGTTCCGCTTTAACAGATATTTCCATAATATTTATCGAAAAGGCTGTCATATTTTCAGAAATTAGGTCAATTTTTTAAAAATATTTCTAAGATTTGCATAATCAAGTATGATACCTATCACTATTTTGGCACATGGACTCTGTAAATCAAACAGATTCTTCTCTTCTACGTTTATTAATAACAAGAATAAGAGTTAGGAGTAATAAGCTTTGAAAAATCGAAGTTTTCGAAACTTCAAATTTTGAATCTTCGAATTATGAAAATTTAGAAGTTTATGAAATCTAAGTTTTAAAGCTTTTAATTTAAATGTTCCACAATAAATCATTCAAATATTCAAAGCCACAAAGTTTTGAAGAGTCGAAGTTTTTTTGTATATTTATGTAAGCACTTACTCAGTTTTACCATATTTATTTTCTATTTAAACTGATATAAGAAAAAAGACATTCAAGTGCAAATATGAAATCATTTTTTCTCAAAGTTACTTCAACCTTGAGGAATACATTCTCATTACGATATTTGCGCTCCACACTCGAATTTCTTGTTTAAAGTGAGAGAATAGTATAAGACAATACTGCTACCAATTGAACTAGAAGTTCTATCTTCGTTGCTTACTGGCAGAGATATTTTATTCTACTTCGTTTTAATCTTAGAAAATAACATTTTAAAATTACAAAAAGATATAAAACTGAAAAAAATCTCAATCTATCATTTAATATTATTTATGTTGACTTTCTTATCGGATTAATATGCTAAATAAGTTCTCGCTGTTTTTTCGTATTAATTGATGCTTTATTTAAAAAATTAGTGAAAAACATGTCACTGGAAGCATTGTCCATCGCGAGCCACTACTTTTTCCAACCTTTCTGGCAGTATATGAATTTAACTTCAGAAAAAGGACATGTCCTTTGAAGCTATCCAAGATTTGACCCATTTCTTGGCATCTTTAGAAAAATGTAAGTGCTGTTTAGCCAGGCCATGTGTCATCGATCGGAACAAGTGATAATCGGAAGGAACAATGTCTAAGTTTTGTCATTTTTGCAACATGCGGCCGAGCATTGTCATGCTGCAAAATTACTTTGTCGTGTCTCTGCTCATATAGCGGCCGTTTTTTCTTCAATTCTCGGCTTGAACCACCGAAAGAGGTGCAGAAGCTTGGAACCATGGACATTCGGCTTTGCCGACAATGTTGATGCATGGCCAGGTTTACCCTACGATTTTCTACGCTTAGAGTTATCGCACGCGGAGATAAGTTTAGTAGAACCGTCGCACTAGCGATGGGAGAGCCGCTCTTTTTTGGCTTAGTGTAAGGTCTACTCCAATATCGGGGAATTGGTTACACCAAACTGGCGACAAAGCTTGCGACAAAACGGCTGGCCCAAGCGTTTCGCATAATGGTTCATTTAGTTTGGGGTAATGGTTCTACCAAATTGTCAGAGCCGTTCGACTAGTCAGAGGTCCCCCAACTGTCCGTGTCTTCAGCGTAACAATTCTACGTATTGGACAAGCGGTCCCACCAAACTTTTCTCCGTGTAGTGTATTCATTTTTCATCGCCACTTACAATATGACCTAAAAACCCTTCCTTTTTTTCCGTTGAAGCAGTTGTTCACACGTCAAAATACACCTTCCGACGCCTCTCGGCTCCAAATCATACAACACCCAATTTTATTGCCTTTTAATCATCCCTAATGCTCTCGAACGTTTCGAAACTGTTGTGTGATCAACTTCTAATGATTCTGTCAAGTCACAGATCCGAGGCGTCCAATTGACATAAGAATTTCAGCTGATTATTCGATTTTCGAATTCGTTGAGCATGGCACGGTAACGTTTGCCATTGACCGTACCGGCAGCTCCTTTCTTATTTTCGAAGACAAATGGCCCAATGATGCCACCGTACCAAAATCTGCACCAAACAGTCACTCGTTGTGGGTGCATCGGCTTCCCAATGATGACATTTGGATTTTCTGAGCCCCAAATGCGACAATTTTGCTTATTGACTTTATTGACCTTCTGTCCAAACAATCGAAAATGTACTGAAAAATTGGGTTGATCGAATGGAGTACAGTAGGGCCAGCCATGTCAGTGATTTAAATAATGTGTTTCATTCTTAAATAGCAAGGTTCAATCTTTCTAATAAAACCATAATTTTGAAAAAATATCCATCATTTTTTTTATAGCCGATTAAAATTCCAAATGCTAGATGAATCACCCTGTAGATGCGTTACCATCTTGAACTACACACACGCAGTTCTGGTAACGTCATCTGCTGGAAAATAGCGAAAAATTATTTAAGATCTCAATAATATTTCTTTCTTCCTTGTTAGAAACACCAAATTTGATGGTGTTACGAATAAATATTGTCAAGCGATGCTAGTTGCTAAGGTTTCAAACGGGCCAATATAAATTTGAGCGCAAAACAGCTTGGAGTTCGAATACGTTCTCCGACCTCAATTGTTAGTGTTCAGACGAATTTGGTCTTTTCGCCCTGTCTCTCTCTCTCTCTCTAGTCTTGTGCTAGAGATGTGAAGAGTATGTATTTTCTATTCATCGGATGTGTGAATGTGTTATACGATGTGTAGCCTATGATGTGTGATTAGGCGTAACGATTGACTTCGGATATACTCGATTTGTTCCGTAGCGGCTCGAGCCGCCGAGATTTGAAAAGAGAAGAGAGAGAGCCAGTGCGTTTTGTGTGTGCTTTTTTATGCATGATTAGTCAGTCGTAATTAAGAAGCTCTTGAGTAAAGCTCATGTGAAAAAGTGTATCACCACCTACTTGTATCTTGTTTCTACAAGTCAGGTGCATACGTTCTCTTTTATACAGCGTTTTAGTGACGCAATAATTGATATAACATTCAATTTATTTGAATGTAGCAAGCGCCGAAAGCTTGTACGCTTAAAATTATTTAACAACTGATCAGTGTTAAACGCAGTGGATAATAACAAAGGACAAGGGGTTTTTATGCCGCAAGGCTTTTCCTCTTGGAGCAATTGAAGGCTCAAAATTGTGATTAATTTTTAAATCCTGTCACACCACAAAAAAATATTATAGACATGAAGTTCGTGAATTATACCATGTTGGTAAAGTTTCCGACTATACAATTTGGTGCCTCCTGTGAGGTGTGATCTGTGATAAAGTGACATTAAGTGAAAAAACAAAGGTTGTCCTCATAGTGAAGGAACACGAGCGTGCTGATTTTCAATAAATTTTCACCGATAAACTACACCAAGGGCTCCAGGAACTCCGGTCGCCTTGCTGTGCCACCTGCTGCGGAGGATTTCCAACTTAAGCAAAATATAAGTACCATTTGTTTGAACATTTTAATGTACATAAGTATGGATGAGTGTTTTTATATGAGATAGACAAAATTTGTTTTGTTCTCAGTGTGAACTTAAATAGTTCTTAAAAACAGTTTATAAAACTAGATTATATCAGGAATTTTACCTTTACAGAAGTTATTTTCTGTTAGTTTGATTTTTGGTAATAACAACTTAGTTGATGCGTTTTATTCATACTCAATACGAGTCATTTAACGTACTTTCTTATTATATTTCTTATCCATACCATATAGGTCTATATTCATAGTTAAACATTTTATAATAAAAATAATTACCATTTGTTTAAATACCGAAATTTATAAAGTCGTCGTGTGAATAAAACAGTGGACATTCGAAGAAAAAGTCGGAGAAAGATCTTTGAGAATGTATTATAAACAACTCTTGCCGTATTTATACTTAATATCTGATTACGGAAGAGGTTCGCGCTCGATCTCTGTTTATTCTGAGTGAAGCATAATTATCTTGATAGCTTATTCAAGGGTTTAGCCACTATGGAGCGTATAAAGGTTATAACTCAAAAGCGTACGACGCTTAAAACTCAAATCACAAACTTATCAAATATAGTCGCACAGAATCAAGTAGATTCATTGAACGTAGTTTTACGTTTCAAAAGAGTAACCGAACTCTTTCATGCTTACGAAGAATTGCATGACGAGCTTGCAATCTTAGACCCGGAGAATGACAAATTAAACGAACTCGATGAAATTCAAAATCGCTATTATGAATTAGCCTCGAAAATTGAAACTTTACAGCGACCAGCATCTTCACAGAGTCGTGATGATTTAATCACGATGCCAGTTACAAACTCAGTAGAGAAAATGCGTCCGATTAAGTTACCCGTTGCCGAGTTGCCTAAATTCAACGGAGCATTTGAAAAATGGTTATCATATAAAAATTCGTTTATAACTATTATAGATTTTCGAACCGATATTGACGATTTGCAAAAATTTATTTATCTGAAAAATTCCTTAGAAGACGATGCTGCAGACAAAATTTCAATTTACAATATAAGCGCTGAAAATTACAAAAATGCGTGGAATTTGTTATTAGAATCTTATGAGAAGAAGCGTATCCTCATCGGTAAACACCTGGACACGATATTAGATTATCCTGCTATAACAAAGGCGACGCCAGCAAATTTGACAAAACTCGTCACTGATATGCGACAATACGTAAACATGCTTGCGTCTTTAGATGTTCATCCGGATCAACATTTATTGACACGTATAATCGAACGTGTTTTGCCAGATAATGCGCGCTCGAAATGGGAGGAAAATCTTAAAATAGATGAATCACCGAATATTAAAAAACTATACGAATTTATTTCAGAAACATCATTTCGAATTTTGACGATTAAACAAAATTCTTCGCGTTCAAAAACTGATGTTACTACTACAAGACGACGCTTTGATACAGATTTTTCTCAACATAAATTCCGCAAGGGCGAATGCGGAGCTCGAGTATTGGTTTCTCTAGCTTCATCTAATTGTCTCGCTTGTAAAACTGGAAAACATCCATTATATAGATGCGCTGAATTTAAAAAATGGCCAGTGAATCATAGATGGACTCTAATAAAAACAAATAACATTTGCAAAAATTGCCTTGATATACATGAAGATAGATGTAAATATCCGCTTTGTAAGGAATGTAAAAAATTCCATAATATATTATTGCATTATTTTAAATCGGATTCATCTCAATCAAACAATGAAAGGCCGAAGTCAGGCGCAAGTGCGTGTGATAAAAAATCCGTTCCGAAATCCGATGCATGACAAAACATTATTGCGCTCAATTCTGTGTCGCGCGCACCTCAATCTCAACTCATGATGAGCGTGACTGTACGTGTAAAAAAGGCGAACGCTGACTTTATACATGGACGAGCTTTATTAGATACATGTGCAACGGCACATTTTATTACACAAGACTTTGCTCAAAAACTAAACTAACCCATCCAACGGTGTTCTATACCAATAGGTGCGATTGATAATATGACTACTACTTCTAAGGGCTCAAACGAAGTTTTATTTTATTCGATACATAATGAGTTTAATAAAAAATTACTTTTCCTGATTGTACCGAAAATAGCAGAAGCAGTGCCTTGTGAAATACCTGTTTCCAGATTGGAAAAATTGTTTCTCCGCTCGAATGTTCATTTGAGATACAGTTTGGTAACCCTTGAGTGTTTCGATTATCAGTTGTTTTAATTTTCAGTTGTGCCATTTTTCATTTGTTCCGGATCTCACATGTTTTTAGTCACCGATAGTCAATCTCCGAATTGATGCGCGTTCATTTCTGGCAGGACCAGAGAGAAATGAGTATACTCATTCCATTGATTCGCGTGGACGTTTTTGGTTTTTTTCCAATCGTTGCAGTTTCAGTTGTTTCGGTTCTCACGTGTTTTTTTTCCCTGAAGGTTCATCACAAAATAGATAGACTTGCATTTTCCGTAAGCACAAAAATTGGATAAACTTATTCATATTCGTTCTATGTGCTTGGGTTGTTTGATTTAATTTGTTTCGTTTTCCACTTGTTCCGGTTCCCACATGTTTTTCGTCACTCAACGTACAATTGATACGCTCGTTTCTTTAGAGGGTCACGTACCCATTTGATTCTTGTGTTTTCCCAACTTTTTTTCTCCACAGTTCTCGTTTCCAATAAGTAAGGATTATTCCGCATAAAGTGCAGATTCGTGAATAAATTGTTTCCGTGTTATTCCTGTCTTCTTATTCTATTATCCTTCTTCAGATTTAAGTTATACATATTATAGAGTCCTATTAGTTGTAAGTTTCAACTTATCCTTTCATAAGTTGCTATCGACATCCTTATCTTCGATAAAATTCATTGTTCTAACAATGAATGAATTAAAAGTTCCGAAGCAAGTTCTTTGTGATTTTCTGATCACAAACGGTGCTAAAAATAGAGGAGCACTCGTAAGCCATATCAAAACCAATTATGGCATCGGAGACGAATATCTAAAAGCAGTCGAAGACAAGTTAACTTATTTCATGTCCACATTTGAACAAAAGTGGAAAAATGCTTTCAATAATGCAACAACATTCAGGGCCTGGAATGCGGAATGGCTACTTTAAGATTTCTCTGTACACTTCTTTGGAGTTGGTCCCGGGAGGAGACTTTCAGATGATTTCGAGAATAGCTCAAAATCAACCAAAAGACGTAAACTGCTTTAAATTCGGGAATGTTATTCCGAGTCGGAAATACAGTGTGCATTCCTGAATATTTTGCGATGTTCTGGTAAAACTAAAATTCCTAATGACATCATGAAACTTTTGCCAAAAGACGATGATGAACACAATGAATTACCTGACAAGTTATCAGGTTCAGAAATGGGAGGAATTACACGCTACATTGATGATGAGGCGTTAGCACTGATTGAAGACGCAAAATTAAGTGTATACCAGTATGAAATTATCCGCATCCAAGCGAAAGCTAAAAATGCTGACATTTACCGACACTACAGGAGTCTATCAGATGCCTAAAAAAAGGTGCTACCCTCCAGAATCTGATTTCATTATAACGGAAGAGAGTGTGAGTATCAACACTTAAGCCTTGCTGGATCATACAGTATCTCGCTTGACGGAAATACCTGGAATCAAACCATTAAATTTAGTTGGCGGACCTAATTTTTCAATGACTCTAACTTCGAAGTATGGATGTGATGGGACATCTGGTCAGAATCCATACAATCAGTCTTTCATCGATTCAAGTAAGTCAAATGCAAGCGTCTTGATTTTTTCGATGGTTCCTCTAGCATTGGAAATGTTTGACTCGAAAAAAGCTGAATAAAATAAAAAATAATAAAATAAAAAAACTCAGACCTACAACAATTAAGTTCGGACAAAGTCGGACTCATTGCAAAGTTACGCATAAAATGATTATGTCCATGGTTGATGGAAAAGTTTGCCTAACGCTCACTGAAACTCCATCACCACAAGCGCATTATATATGCGGCGCAAAGCCCTCCATGATGAACAAATTGGAAGAAGTGAAACTCTTGCCTGTGAAGATCGAAAATTACTCTTTCGGTCTCTCCAGCCCACATGCTTGGATACGCTTCATGGAGTGCATCCTTCACTTTGCGTATCGTTCAGATTTCTGCAAATGGGCAGCGATGTTACCCGATCAGAAGCAGAAAATGAGCGAAGCGAAAAAAGAATCCAAAAAGAATTTTGGGAGGAAGTGGGCCTGATTGTGGATGTTCCACAACATGGGAGTGGGGCATCCAATAATGGGAATACTGCTCGAAGATTCTTCCAAGATCCTGAATTAACTTCGAGTATTAGCGGGGTTGACAAAGTATTGATCGAAAAATTTGGCATTATTCTACAAGCTATGACATCTGGAAAGAGAATAGACTTCATCAAATTTGAAGAATATTGTGAGGAAACTGCGAAACTTTACGTTAGTTTATATGAATGGTTCAAAATGCCTGTAACAGTACACAAGGTCCTAATCCATGGGGCTAAGGTAATTGAAAATGCCTCATTGCCTATTGGTCAATTGACGGAAGAGGCCCAAGAAGCAAATAATAAGATATTCAAGAGGATCAAGGAATTCAATGCCCGTAAAATCAGTCGGATGGCAACCAATGAAGATTTGGGTCACAAGTTGTTGAGCATGACCGATCCTTATATAAACTATTTCAGAACTATTCATGAGAATCTCACTCTTCCTATGAAAGCGGGAGCTCAAGATTTACTGATTGAAGATGGTTGAAATGGAATAAACAATTCTGCTGAATACCCAAATCCTTCCTCTGAAAGAATACACGCTTGATGAGTTTGTTTAAATTAATCGTTCATAGCGATGGAGAAAAATGTTGAGTGTGAATGTTTAACCATCAGATTTTTTCCATACGAAATCACCTATGTCGAGAATTATTCGAACGGAATTGTTAATATCAATAGAAAATGTTGTTCAATGCAAGTATATTTCGTTGGAGTTTCATTTCTGAGGATCAAATGATTATCCGAGCGGAGAATGAATTTTTCCAATCTGGAAACAGGTATTTGATGCATTTTTTTACTACAATTGTTAATAACAATGTAAGATATTGTTTAATGTCAGTCCTTTCATTATACTTCTATTTTCGGCATATAATAGACGATTTCACGAAGAAAAATGAATTTTTTCTACCAAAGAGTGACCGTTTAATACACTTGTTAATCAGTATTGTTAATAACAAATGTGAATATCCTTGATTGTGCTTTCCATTAATCGAAGCATCATTTGCTCATAGGAAATTGATGATCAGGCAGACAAAAAGGAATTTCATATAACCAGCGGCGCCTATTCATTGAATTTGTTCATGAAATTTGTTTACAAGAATATGAAAAATTATATTCCGGGTATGGATTGTAATAGAACATTGATTCCAATTGACTCCGTGGAAAAAACGTGATTAAAAGAACTTTCAGGCTCGAATATATAGAAAAAAAGATTTTTTCCATTAATTTGTTTATAACAATTGAACAGATTGCACGAACTTCACTTAAAATATCGGAATTATACTTTCCGCATCGTTCTCGGGATTACTATTGTAGTTTCGCTACTTTACGCCAGATTGCCACAAATTTAAGAGCCAAAATTTTCTATCACCGCTCCCTCCCTGCATTCATTTGACGAGACTTCATTCGTTTTTTTGTGTCCGATACGTTCACATGTAAGAGCCAAAGGTTAAGTGAAATTATATCATGGGACATAAACGTAAGCGTTCTTCCTTTAACGAAGAAGATGTAAATGATTTATTCCGTCAATTGAAGAAACTAAAGAAAAAAGTTTAAAAAGATCGGAAACATAAACGTTCAAGATACGTGTCATCTAGCTCGTCTCGTTCATCCAGTACACCTCGATCTTACACTCCTTCACGATCAAGGAATTCTTCTAAAAGTCGGGAATCCCGTTCTCGAGATACATCGCGGGATTCAAATTATATTAAGTTTTTGGTTGAGTTTCTCCCTCATGGACTAACTTGGACGGCCAGGCTCATACTAGAGATGAGATACGTGTCGATCATTAACCTGGTAGAGCCTATACAAAGGTATAGGACTAATCCAGTGATATCTTTACAGGAGCCTTATCAAAGGAAGGGACAAGTAAAGATGGCGGTCAACATGACAGAAATGTTGAATCAAACAAGACCCAAGGCATCGAAGAAAACATGGCGGACAAAAATGCCATGACAACAGTCGATAAAGAGAAGTTAGGTGCATTAGGGAAAAATCCCACCACTCTCAGCACCGGAGACATCGACTTGAATCCAGAATTGGTTTCTAGATGGGACTTCTGGCTCAGGTCAGGCCTTCCAAAAGAAGAGAAAGAGGATTTATTGAAGAAATATTCTCGAAAAGGGAATATCTTCTTGGATGCTCCAGAAGTTAACCCGGTTATGCTGCTGTCAATGGGAGAGTCGGCTGTTAAAAGGGACAACCATTTTCGAAATTCTCAGCGCCTGGCAGGCTCGGCGTTGTCAGCCTTGAGCCAAGGCATAAACATATTATTGGACAATGCAGACAATGGACTCGACGTTGTGAAACTTCTCGAATATCTTTCTGATAGTGGAAAGCTGATCACACAACTCCATTATGCGGAGACGATTGCTCGAAGAGCATTCATCGCTCCCACTTATAACAAATATATATATATATATATATATATATATATATATATAATGCTTCGTAGAAATTACAGATTAATGAAATCTCAAGTTAGTACTTCATCTTATTAACACAATATCAGTGTTGCAAAAACTTGCTTAAAATTATTAAAAATTGCCAAGAGATAAAATAAATAATCCAGTTATAAGTATGTTGTGCTTTTTGTTTTAAAATTCATCATTATATGTAAAATCGTAAACTTAACCTCCAAGAGGTCAAGTCTATATCCCAGTTGTTTAGGATTCTATAAATAAAACAAAAATATTCAGCAAAGCAATACTTAATTAAGAAAGATATTAAAATCATATTTGAAATGTAAAACAATGTTAAAAATGAAGTTTTATAAACTTACTCATTGTAAAAGATTAATCTATGTATGCAAACAGTCACAACCACTTTCATGGAGAGTCCATGACGACTAATTTGAAAAGTACCAGAAATGTAAGGTTAAGATAGATGTAATAGCTACAAGGCGAGAAAAATTTTTAAATTCAAAAATTTTGTTAGGTCAACAGTTATAAAGCAGGTTGAAAAATATTAAAATAAACAGTTATTTGGCAAGTTGCATAATATTAAAGTAAATATCACTTAGATTTTCGATATCAGTTGTAAAATTAATTGAGTTATTACTTTTTTGGATATGAATCATTTCAAGGCAAAGTCTTTTTTTTAAATTTTGTTCATGTTCTAAAATTTTTACTTCTTTAAAGTCAAAATTATGTTTAAATTTATAAGCATGTTGTGCAAGTGCAGTACTATTACTGTTGTAATTTTTAATTGATCTGTCATGTTCTAACATTCTAGTGTGTAAAAATCTACAAGTTTGACCAATATATAAACTATTGCATTGTATACATTTAATTTTATAAACTACGTTGTATTTAAATATAGTAGCTGTCGGTGTTTTAACAGATTTAAGTATTTTTTGCTAAATAGTGTTGTCATAAGTAAAGATGATTTGTAAATTTGAATTTTTAAATATTCTGTGAAAATGTTCCTGAAAATTCTTAATGTTAGGTAAAGTAATTATTTTTTTATTTTCTTTAGACTCAATAGTTTCATCTAATTTTTTGTTATGATATTTATTAGTTAGAAGATATTTGTATCTATTGGCAATTTTTTCATTCAATAAAGTTAATGGATATCCATTTTTAACTAAGGTTTTTTTGACTAAATTTAAATTTTCATTGTGGTATTTTTCGTGTGATAAAAGTATAGCCCTATCTGTCAAAGAGTATATAATACCAATTTTGTTTGCTAGGCTATGATTAGAATAAAAGTTCCAGTAACGTCCAGACCAAATAGGTTTTCTGTACTAATTTATAACAATTTTATTATTTTCTACTTTAATATTCAGATCAAGAAAATTAATGCTATCATTAATAAAATTTTCCTTTGTAAAAACTAAATTCGGGTGTATATTATTAAATTTATCAAAAATATCATTAATTTTATTTTTTGGTAGACAGATCAATGTATCATCAATGTAACGATAGTAAAATTTAATGTAATAAGTTAGTTCATTTATGATTTTAGTTTCAGCTTCTTCCATAACAATATTAGCAAGAGTGGCTGGAAGAGGTGAACCCATTGGTAGACCATTAATCTGTTTATAAATATTAGTATCAAAATTACAATAAGCAGAGTTTAAACATAGTAATAATGCTATATTAAAATCTTTGTAATTCAAAAATGTATGTGGTTTGATACTTTTTCATCTATTTTTGATAGATTTTACAATCAAATCCCATGTGATACTAGTATACATGGAAACAATGTCTAAAGAAATAGTAGTAAAGTTTTTAGGTATAGTTAAATTGTTAACTTTGTTTTTGAAATTCCAACTATCTTTAATATAGAATTCATTCAATCCAACTTTTTTTTGTAATGATTTAGAAATGCATTTTGATAAATTGTAAGTGGGTGAGCCAATAAAAGAAGTGATGGGTCTTAGTGGACAATCAGGTTTATGTAATTTTGGTAGACCATAGAATTTAGGGGCAATGCAAGTGTTTGAGTGCAAATATTTGAAGGTGTTATCATTTATAATTTTTTTATTACTTTTCCATAATAATAAAGTAGATTTTAATTCTAAATTAATATCATTAGTAGGGTCTTTATCTAATTTAATATATGTAGAATTGTCTGATAAAAGATTGAATATTTTACTATTATAATCAGTTTTATTCATAATAACTGTTTTATTACTTTTGTCTGCATTTAAAATTATAAGATCATTATTATTTTTGATAAAGTTTTTTGTCTGAAAAATTTTTGTTGTTAGATTGAAACTCCCAATATTATAAATATTAATATTGAAAGCTAAATTTTGTAACCAATATGAAACATCACTTCTTATTTTATTTCTTTCAGTAGTTGGGATATTATGCAAATTATATTTAATGTTTGTGACAATCTTATTAATAGGTAAGGTATTTTTAGTATGAACGTAATTAAATTTACCACCAAGACTAAGAATTTCTAAGACATTGTTTGGGATCTGCTTACTTGAAATATTCACAACCCAATTTTCTTTATCGGTAATGAATTTAGGTAATTGTGTAACTTTAAGGATTTCTAATTTATTGTTGAGCATACTGAAAGAATTGTGAGAAATTTTGTTGAAAGTTGGTAATTGCTTATTATATAATTTTGTAAAAAAATCAATTGTTGAAATATTAATAATTAATAATTATATTATATTATAATTATATTATTATATTAATATTATAATATTAATATAATATTATTATATTATAATATAATATATTATAATATTAATAATATTAATATTATTAATAATATTAGTTAAATATTATATTAATAATTAAAATAAAAAAATAATTACTCTACCTTACATTAATAATTTTCAGGAACATTTTCACAGAATATTTAAAAATTCAAATTTACAAATCATCTTTACTTATGACAACACTATTCAGCAAAAAATACTTAAATCTGTTAAAACACCGACAGCTACTAAATTTAAATACAACGTAGTTTATAAAATTAAATGTATACAATGCAATAGTTTATATATTGGTCAAACTTGTAGATTTTTACATACTAGAATGTTAGAACATGCCAGATCAATTAAAAATTACAACAGTAATAGTACTGCACTTGCACAACATGCTTATAAATTTAAACATAATTTTGACTTTAAAGAAGTAAAAATTTTAGAACATGAACAAAATTTAAAAAAAAGACTTTGCCTTGAAATGATTCATATCCAAAAAAGTAATAACTCAATTAATTTTACAACTGATATCGAAAATCTAAGTGATATTTACTTTAATATTATGCAACTTGCCAAATAACTGTTTATTTTAATATTTTTCAACCTGCTTTATAACTGTTGACCTAACAAAATTTTTGAATTTAAAAATTTTTCTCGCCTTGTAGCTATTACATCTATCTTAACCTTACATTTCTGGTACTTTTCAAATTAGTCGTCATGGACTCTCCATGAAAGTGGTTGTGACTGTTTGCATACATAGATTAATCTTTTACAATGAGTAAGTTTATAAAACTTCATTTTTAACATTGTTTTACATTTCAAATATGATTTTAATATCTTTCTTAATTAAGTATTGCTTTGCTGAATATTTTTGTTTTATTTATAGAATCCTAAACAACTGGGATATAGACTTGACCTCTTGGAGGTTAAGTTTACGATTTTACATATAATGATGAATTTTAAAACAAAAAGCACAACATACTTATAACTGGATTATTTATTTTATCTCTTGGCAATTTTTAATAATTTTAAGCAAGTTTTTGCAACACTGATATTGTGTTAATAAGATGAAGTACTAACTTGAGATTTCATTAATCTGTAATTATATATTACTGTAATATATATATATATATATATATATATATTATATATATATAACACAGTTCGTTGCGAGGATTTGGAATCCTCGCAACGAACTGTTTAAGGTAACATCTTATGATATTTTCTACGCAAGTCTTGGGCTATTTGTGTTACATGTTTCATCTTCAAATAACCTATGTGTATTATTATTTATTTTAGTCTTGATAAGGAATGAAGCTTCATTCGAAACGTCGACTTGCTGAGGAAATTAATAAATATTCTTTTTCAAAGGAATTTTGAAACTGAACTTTTGATTTCCTTCTTATAACATCTTAACAAATACCAGAAAGGCCATCATCTACTTAATCAACAACAACCACAATGTTCGGCCGAGATACAAGAAATCTCAAACGACGTATCGAGGGCAGCAAACGAGACGACCATCTCGACCTTCAGCGCAACAGGAGAGGAAATAGTATGGCAGGCCGCTTACGAAATTTCCTTCCAATTTGGAAGGAAATTACTACAAACGCTTTCGTCCTTCAGTCAGTAAAAGGTTACCAAATTCCGTTCAAGCGGAAAACATGTCAAAAAATTGCCCCATCTGGTCGAACTTCGGCCCAGAACGAACTCACAGTTCTAACATCTGAGATTAATGAGTTATTAAAATTGGGAGCAATTAGTCCTTGTAGATCATTAAAAGGAGAATTTTTATCCTCTTATTTCCTAGCTGATCGTGAAAATAAATCGTTTCGATTTATTTTCAATCTAAAGGCCTTGAATAAATTTATCGAAATACCTCACTTTAAAGTAGAAGACGCTCGAACAGCTTGTAAATTGATGACGAAAAATTGCTATATGGCAAACCTAGATTTAAAGAATGCGTATTTCTCAGTGCCAGTAGAAAAAAGATAACGCAAATACTTGAGGTTATCCTTCGAGGACACTCAATATGAGTTTAATTGTCTACCTTTCGGGTTAAATATTAGTCCCTTTGTATTCACAAAAATTATAAAGCCAGTTGTGAGTCATCTGAGGGATAAGGGACTCTTATCTGTAATATATCTAGATGATTTTCTCTTTTTCGGCACCACATTCGAAGATTGTTTATACAATGTCCAAACTTCCATTAAACTTCTTCAATCACTAGGATTCGTAATCAATTACGAAAAAAGTTGCTTAATTCCTAGCAAAAGTTGTAATTTTTTAGGGTTCACCTTTATTTCTGAAACCTTAACGTTAGAGTTGCCTTCAAACAAAAGAGAAAAAATAGGTTCCTTGATAGAAATCTTTCTGAAGAAAAAATCATCCACTATTCGAGAGTTTTCTCAACTAATTGGAAGCCTGATTTCTTATTGCCCTGCGATACCGTGTGGAATGGGCTACACCAAAGCTCTAGAACGAGCTAAGTTTCAAGCCTTGCTGTTGTCTGACGGTGATTATGACAAATACATGTTGATTCCAAAATCCCTACGACCTAACTTGATTTGGTTTCGAAAGAACATACATCTATCACGAAGTCCAATATGTCAATTTGTTTTTGAGAAGGAAATCTTCTCTGACGCATCAAAATCTGGTTAGGGGCGTATTGCGAAGGCGAATCAGCTCATGGGTTTTGGAACGAAGAGGAGAAATCCTGGAGCATAAATCGCTTAGAACTTTTAGCGGCCTTTTGGGCCCTTAAAACTTTTGCTTCTGAACTGGTGATTTCTGAGATTCTGTTACGAATCGACAACACAACGGCAATTGCCTACATAAATAAAATGGGCGGAATCCAACATCCCCATTTACACTTTCTTAGTAGAGAAACTTGGAAGTGGTGCGAGACTAGAAAACTCTGGATATATGCGTCATACATTGCATCGAAAGCTAACGTACATGCTAATGGAAAATCTCGGATTCGGAACGTAGATACATAATGAGAGTTAGCTGATTATGCGTACAAAGAGATTTTACAAACTTTTACGAACCCTACCATCGATTTGTTCGCAACCAGTTCCAACACAAAATGTATCACCTTTTGTTGCTGGATTCGTCAGCCCGACGCAGAAGCTTCCGACGCCTTTACGATCTCTTGGAAAAATAGAAAGTTTAACGCTTTTCCGCCTTTTTCCATGATCTTAAGAACATTACGGAAAATTTTGACAGATGAGGCATGCGGCATAGTTGTCGTTCCCTGGTGGACTTCACAACCATAATTTCCGCTTTTTCAGTCAATGCTGATAGAAAAACCATTAATGTTTTCTCCAAGTCCATTTCTTCTTCTGTCCCCTTGTAGGTCACGTCAACACCCGTTAGCAGCCTCACTTACCCTGACTGCAGGATGGCTGTCAGGGAAAGCTACCGCCTAAGGCATTTATCCCAGTCAACATTAAAGGTTATATTGGCCTCGTTGGCAGACTCTACAGTTAAGCAATATAACGGCCCACTAAGAAAGTGATGGAATTTCTGCATTAACAAGAAGCCAGATCCATTTAACCAACACTCTAACAAAGTTTTAGAATTCCTAGGTGAGTCCTTCAACGACGGTGGATCATATGGAACCTTAAATACAGCGCGATCAGCAATAGCACTCATATCATCAGAAAAATTATCGGACAGTGATATGAACTGTTTCTTCAAAGGGGTTTACAGGTTAAGGCCTTCACGCCCCAAGTATTCAAAAACTTGGGACGTCAGTCCTGTCCACGATAAAGTTTCTTCTTGGTATCCACTGGAGTCACTTAATTTACAGACACTGTCAGAAAAACTTATAATATTCCTAGCTTTCGGTACAGGCCACAGAATGCAAACATTCTCACTTATAAATACTGATTTAATCAGATTTTCAGTAAAATAGTGCAGAAATAAAAGTAAAAGCTTTGATTAAAATCTCGAGAGTTACCATATTTTAACGATAAGCCACAACTTTGTGTAGCGAAAACCTTAAAAACATTATCTTCGCGTTACTAAGGCTCTAAGAAAGGAAACTAATTGTAAAAAAATGTTTCTGGCTACCAGAAAGCCCTATAAAGCAGTAGGTTCACAAACTCTTAGCCGCTGGACCAAGTTAGTTTTGTACCAATGCGGCATTGACAAAGAATTCACCGCACACAGCGTTAGACACGCGGCAACCTCTACAGCTTTTAAAAAGGGAATAGACCTAAATATTAATAGAAGCACAGTGGGTTGGTCCCAAACTTCGTTGACTTTCGCTCGATTCTATAATCGACCAATCACACCTGCTAATGAAACATTTTGTAATGCAGTTCTAAGAAATAATTAAAAAAAAAAGAATCTAAAACTGCTTTGTGTTTTTTCTCCAATAAAAACAAAAATTTGGTAAATTGTCTACTCTAAATATATACAATAGTTATCCCGTGAACGAGGCGGAAAGTATACTTAAACGAACAACATAACTTACCTAAGTGACTTTCGATCGTAATTATATCTACGACCGCCTCGTTCGAAGGGATTACTCCCGCCCAAAATATTTTATTTCCCCCCCACAAGTTCTTTCGGGTACCGTGTAGAACTGTCAGAAAATTTACAGGACAGCTCTAAACTGAATGAAGTCTCGTCAAATGAATGCAGGGAGGGAGCGGTGATAGAAAATTTTTGCTCTTAAATTTGTGGCAATCTGGCGTAAAGTAGCGAAACTACAATAGTAATCCCTTCGAACGAGGCGGTCGTATAATTACGATCGAACTTCACTTAGGTAAGTTAGTTTGATCGTTTAATTTTCTCTGTGATTGTAAATCTATCAATTTCATACATTCTTGAGGTAATATCGACGAATATCGTGGAGCAGGTAACACAAATATGGAAAATTATGATTTTTTTGCAATTTGAAACTTAAGTAACAAAATAACGGCGTCTTTTCTGCAAAATCGGCCTCCACAGACTTCTTTAAAATTTAATTAGCTTTAATTTAAAAACAAAAAAAGTTATATCGTAGAAAAATTGTAGGCTCTGAATCATTTTGAACCCCAATTTTCTCATTCTACACACTGTGGCGCTGTCAAGTGCACTAGGTTCTTCGGAAGATATGTTGTCGATGTCAGATGCCTCTATCATAGATTCGCTTAAGGTCGCAATCGGATGTTCGTGGCGAGAATCGTGATCAACGAGGGCCTCGGAATGGGATCCGCTTTGAGTTGCACTAGAATCCTGGTGCGAAGTTGATGGAAGCTCAATGCTTTGAGAATCCGAAAGGGTATTTTCCTGGTAGAATTGGGAATAAAATGACATTTGTGAATTTATTTAAATGTTTTGTGCTATTATCTTATGTATATCTGTGGATTCCAATTAAAAATATTAATGTAAAAACGAAAGAATGCGTGCA
Organism: Diplolepis rosae; assembly: GCA_030998225.1. NCBI lineage: Eukaryota > Metazoa > Arthropoda > Insecta > Hymenoptera > Diplolepididae > Diplolepis > Diplolepis rosae. The sequence goes on from JAPYXD010000710.1 coordinate 1,584,521, forward strand.
AAATATTTTTAGACTCTGATAGAAATAGCTATAATTTAATGTATTCAAAAAAAAAATTTTGTGGACGAGTCTATTCAAAAACCGACGAGAATTTCTCATTAATTACTCATGTACGATTCTAGAATTATTTTTATATGAGGTTTCTTTTCATAAGGTTGTTTTCTATTAGGTTTTATATTTGAAAAGTTATGTATATATATATATATATATATATATATAAAGTTATATAGATTATATACCATATTTATATTTTTATTTTATATGCACTGAAAGAAATGAGATTTTAAAAAGTATCATTTGTCCTACAGAATTGGATCTTTATGTAACACTTGAACAAAGTAACATCTTTTTTGTGAAAATTAGCATCAAAGATATCAAAAATTATTATCCGAATGCAGATTTTTAATATCAGCATTTTTAATATTAACATAAGGATAATAATTTTTGATGACTATGATGCTAATTTTTACAAAAAAATGTTACTTTTTCTAAGTGTTACCTAAAGATCCAATTCTCTAGGGAAAATGTTATTTTTTAGAATCTCTTTTTCTGAATGTGGCTTTATTTTATAATGATTTTAATGTAAGGTTTTTTATTTTGTATAAGGTTTTTATGTGAAATGTGACATAAAAATTGCGCAAGATGAATATACAAAATAACATGAAAATCTCGTATAAGGGAACTCGTATAATAAAAATGCATAGTAATACTTATATTCTGATCGTCGAGAAACATTAGTGAATATTCTTCTTTAATTTTTTTCTTCAAAACAGCCACTTTTTGGTAACACTAACATGATAAATGCTGTCCTTTTGTAATTCAATATTACCATATTTATATTCCTTTTCTTTCTGGAATTGAATTATATGAGAAATTTTTTTGAACTTCGTGGGAGTGAACGTAGTTAATTTTCCGCCACTTTCTTCACGCAAAAAACATTGCATTTTGAAACGCTGCGAACGTAGAAATACGACTGCTGCCGCCGAATAGATTCTTGAAAAACTTGTTTTCACGGTCGAAATAGCAGTACAGTCAATCCAGGAAGGGCCGCTGCCATGGGAATAGTCTACGCAATAAATGGCCAAGCCCCGAGTTCGTCCCGCGCTCGCCCCGATTCAAACCGCGGTGCCGAGGACTTCCGGCAACCTTAGAGTCGGCACCGTTGGTTCTTCGAATTCGTCTACTTCTCGTCGACAATTTTCATATAGGACTTTCTCATCCGGGAGAAAAAGGTCGATTACTGAATTTTACCTCTCCTTTCGTCGACGCGGTTCCGAGGGATGCGGTAAAATGCCAAGCGGCACCGTGACTTTTTCTACATATATTCATACAAATGCACGCTTTTACGCCTTGTTTGAACGTCCGGGACGAAAAGGTAGATTTCGCGTATGAAAAAGAGGAATTTCATCAATTTTTAAATGCTTTCGGCAGGATTTGCGGTGGCACCGTTTTCTTTTCAGAGTCATAAATTGATAAGATTTCGATCGAATGAACTTACAATCGTCCGGACGTTCAAGGTAGGTTTGCTGACTGGGCTCTTAGACTATTATCACCATTACAAGTTTTCGACGTTAAAAAAGTATTATATTTTCCAATACTTATTCCAATACTTACCCTAAAATTTGATTCAATACTTGATCTAATATTTGTTTTTATAAGGAAAGCCATTTACCGGAGAATGATTTAAACAATCTGACCTAGAAATTTCATACCGCTTATGCCGCTACTTCATCTACAACGCTGTTATACCGTAAGATAGCAGAGTTTTCAAGTTCAAAAGTTCTCAATTATATAGAATTGGTGAAGGTAACATAGAAAATTCCTGTATATTACCGATAGACCGAGAATTTATCGAGAAAATATGAGAAGATTCTTTTTAACATGTATTCTTTCTTATTCTTAATTACAACAACATTTACTTGTAATGTTATGCATGAAAATAAAGTATATTTAGTATACAACAGAGTAAATAATTTTATTTCGTTTATTTATTTTAAAAATGTAGAATTTTTCATCGAAACAGGATGTAAATGAAAATTGGATTTTTATATTAATGAAGATATGAAACTATACAATTTGATTCTCTTATAAATAGAGCTATTTATTTCAAATAATATACTACATATTCCTCAGAATATAAATTTATTTGTTGAATGAATTTTTTGAACAGTGGGGAACTTTTATTAAAAAATAATTTAACCCAATTCGGTTTAAAGGCATATCACAGTCTTCTTACTTGATGTTTGCGATCTTTCGAATAGACAAAATTAAGTAGCCAAGCTACTTAGATAAATCTAACTTTATTAAGTTAGTACCGCAGTATTTATTTTTTTACGATTGTGATGGTAGATTTGAAATGATACTGTCTACTTTGTCAGGACACGAGTCTCGGTATCATATATGATACTGTCCTGGCGGGTGTCCTCGCAAACCATTGTAAACTCTTTAATCATGGAAATCAATTAATATTTTTCAAGGAATTTAAAAATTTTTCTGTGAAAAAGGAGACGCTTTCGAGTGTGCCGAGATTCGAGCCCGAGTTTTCTGATTGGCGGTCGACTGCTTTAACCAACTGAGCTACACAGGCTTCCGATATCTCCTTCTCCACAGGAAGACCTCGTTATATTGTGTAACGGCATTTAATAATAATTTTACAATTTTGATAATAGAGTTGAAATGTCATTTCGAACAATTTTTTTTAAAATTACTTATTTGGCGCATGGCATTGGTCTTATAAGTTTCACGGTAATGATTCCACTTTCTCGTCTTTGTCTACAACTTTTTGGTTAAACTTCGAAATACCAAAGAATATTATTTCATTATTATTATACTAGACAACTCAAAAACATCTGTTTAACATACATTCTTCTACAGTTCTTGCAATCATTATTATATATTATCATATATACAGGGTGAGGCACATAAAGTGTTACAGAGCGATAGTACTCAAACTACTTGTATTCATCATATCCAAAAATTTTTCAGATAAATGTTTCAGTGTTCAAGAAGGCCGTTATACTGGACCTTCCTATTTTTTTATCGGTGGAGGCACTGAAGCTACGTCAAGGTCAACTCCACTTTTTTAAATGGAACCATGTATTTTTTTTCGATGACATTATTACCGATATAATAAATGAAATGTATTTAAAATTTGAATGAATCACCTGCAGAGCTGCCAATAACTGGGAAGGCACACAGTATAATACTAAAGATGATCTTCATTTTTCGTAGCTTGAAAAAGTAATTTCCTTTTCAATTTGAAATTAAAACTGGTATCTATAAGAGATATATCGCCGATATATATAGAGGAAGTCTTTTTAACTTTTTATTGCTTTTATACTTCAAGAGTTGAACCTTCAACGCTTCAACCTTGAAGAGCTTGAAAAGTAAGTAAAAGATTCAGACATATAAGCTGACGGATGAAATAACAACACGTGCGCTCGAGAACGCTAGAAAGCATTATCTAGCCGCGTATTGTCGCGTCACACCAAAAATTAAAATTCGAAATTTTGGAAATCAAAAAATATATTGTGATACATCTTGGTAAATGAGATCGAGCTTACATTTACCACTTTTTCATAGGGTTTGTACTTTACGAAATTATATGATTATTAATTGTAAATAGAGGCCGTACGAGGATTGTGTTTCATAGCATTAATTTTTTAATTAAGACGAAAATTCTAAATAATTTTAGGAAGTGAAAAAATTCTTGGACGGAAGCTTTCTATTTCGATTGTGGCCCTTTTACTCGTATTTGAATTTTTAATTTTTTTGTAAATACCAAATTATTTAATTTGTCTCTTCGATTTGATTTCATGTTTTTTTAAGGTTATTGATTTATTTCAGCAATTTATTTTGACTCAGCCTTAATTCAATATCCTCTTTAATTTTGAATTTAAACTGTAATTATTGTTTATTTTTTTTCTTAAAAATTGTTGTGACTTTTTCCCTGACCTGATTCAATGAAAGATTAGATTTATTATTGAATTCTATCTCAATTTTTGGGATACCAAAGGCACAAATGCCTGAATATTTTATTAGTTTATTTAAAGTCCTTTAATATATATACGGGGATATGAGAATACACTGGAGGTCGATAAAGCAAGTCACCTTTTTCGGACAGTCTCACGGCAGGACAGATTTTACGTCCAATTTTCGAGCCGTAAGCTACCAAGAGGTGCTCTCGAGGCAGGCTAAGAGGTTCCACGTCTTAGACCGAGTCTCAATTCGCTTCTTGAGACGCTTTTTGGGCAGGACGAGGGGTCTTACGTCTCGTCTGGGTTTGAATTCGTCTCACCAATTGTGGAGCACTACGCAGGATAAGAGATTTTACGCCTTATCTGAGTTTGGTGCACGCGATTCATACAGAGTCCTCTAATTCACTCGCATTTGAGTTTATAATTCGTCACTCAAACTCATTTACAAACTTAGGAATCTCATGCTTACTGCACACCACGAGTTCCGTTGAGACATCTCCATCTTATTAATCGATTCTTTTATCATAACAAATAAAGAGGGATAAGGATATCTACGGCTGAACTTGATTTAATCTTACTTTACTGATTATATTGAGTAGTGATATTCTATGTGAATGATTTTGTATTAGACAAATGTATTTTACCATATTGACTTTTATCGATTAATTATATTTTTTCTACTAGCGGGCCATAAAGTGGACTTTATTGCCCCGTGCGGGGCAAACAAATCCACTTTCTGGCCCGCTAGTAGAAAAAAAATCGTGTGCAACACGGGAAAAACATTTATTTTACTCGTGTGGTTGTTACCCTCGCTTTACTCGGGCATCAAACTTCACACTCGCAAAATAAATTTTTTTTCCCTAGTTGCACAATGTACTATTGTAGCTAACCTTATTCACTAAATTGTAAGAAAATAAATCTCCAATTAGGAATAATGAATTTGTAGGTATATCGGGTCTTCACTTCTTCTCACGTGCATGAACTCTACAATTTATTATAATTATATAAGAGAAGCTCTATAACTCATTCCTATGGTCCATTTATTATCTGCTAGACAAATTATTGAAGTAACAATATATTTAGAACATTCACGACAAAAATAACCACATAATAAATTGAGAGTTTTACCAGAAAAACTCTGTCTTGTTAAACCAATGCTTTATATTTTTCTATTTTTTAGGCAAAAGGTACATATATGCGAGCGTAGAACAATAATAGAATTTTGTGAAAGTTGTTTTCATTTATAAACGGAGATGGACCGACATTTGTCGAGATCATCCGTCTCGTGTCAAAAAGGAAATATTTCGTACGATGCGCATTTCTTGAGATATTTCGATTTATAAAGATAAAAAACTCACCCCGTATAACAGGCAGAAGTTTGATGTTTTTGGAAAAGCATGGATTTTTCCCTTCCCTATTAATAAGAGGGTCAAGTAAAGTTTCTGTTTAAGAATGTTCACATACTTAAAATAATCTACAAAAACATTATAGCATAAAAATAAAATAAGAATACAACAATTCTTCTTTTCAAACTAAAGTACACGCTTTGCGAATAAATATTAACACATAAATGTATCGTCTTGAGAAAATTCTTCGAATTTTCTTTGGAGAAAATTTTGATAAAAAGGATAGTATTAACTTCAATTAATTTTTAAACACAATATCCTTTGAAATATTGGTTAGTTGAAAAATTTCATGGCGTTTTTTGAGTAAAGTAAAGGCGCTTGAACCAGAGTGTTAAAATAAATTTATTCAAACCAAATATTCTCCATTATTATCGACAATGTTTCGAAATTTTGCAGGCAGAGACATGCTGCCATCAGTATAGAACTTCTGTGGTTCCTGGTTCAAAACTGAATCAAGTGGTTTTCACAGGCCTTTATTGAAGCCTTTATCAAAACTTCTCAGCCAAGCTCTTTTAATTTTTGGCGAGTCATCAAAGATGTGTGTGTGTTTTGGTCCATCTTCTCATTCATACTTATTTTATGAGTGTTACCTTTCAAACGCGCGTCAGGTTTTGTTAATACGACCAGTGGTTATTGAGTTATATTTGCTTTTAACTCCATCTTTCAGAAAACGCCACGAACTTTTTCGACTAACCGATCTATACACTACCGTCGGAAATTGTACGCACTGTGCTTGTGAGCGCTATTAAAAATCACTCAACAAATATTTTGTTGAGCTTCTGAAAATAATACAACACGTGAGGAGTTAAAAAAAAAAAATTCAAGATTTTCTCAAATTCTCTACCTCATTTTCATCTTTTAGCATGACCTAGGGAAAATTTTTCCAAAATCTGAAAATTATAGGACAGAGTCTAAAATCTTATCTTTAATTTAAGCCAAGAAAACCTCAAAAATATTCATGGGTACCCGAGATACGATTAAAAATGTTCAATCGTATCTAAGTTGAATTTTAATCGACGATCACGGTTACATTATACTTATTTTGCCTAATATTTTTTCAAAGTGCGAGTTCAAATTTTTGTTCGAACCCATTTTTCTGCAAATTGAAACGTAGTTTAGTAAAAATTGGAATTATGGGTCATTTTGTTTATACTTTTTGTAAATATATTTGATGTTAGCATAGAAAATTAAAAACATAATTGGTTTAAAGTTAAATTAAAAAGCACCTGCGAGTTTAACCAGTATTTTTCTGAAAATTCTTTTATCAAATTATGCAGAAAATATTTCGAACTCACACTGACCAAAAAAAAGAAACAAAAAAAGACATGACAAAAGACATGATAATATATATCTATTTTAAAATTTTAAATGCTTTTACAAAAAATGTGTTGAAATATTTGAGACTGCATTAGCCATTGAAGTTGTCCTTAATTTTCAAGTACTTTTTTCGCAACTATAATTCATTTCAAAACCAGCTTTCAAACTGTAATTGGGCCTGAAACGAACTATAAAATAGTTTTGGGTGAAAGGCAGTTTTGCCGACTATAAATATAGTTGATCCAATTGCGATTTTAGTCTGCGCAACTAAAAAAGATCTATCTCTATGCGTATAGTTGTTCGGACTTTAAAAAATTTCTCTCAGTATAGTTTGGAAACCAAGTGGGAAATTTTGACTACCATATAAGATTGAAGTCGACGTTTGTCTCAATTCAGGACTGATTCGTTTTCACGTAATTGGATCTCGTCCGATTTTTATACAAGTCGTAAAAAACCTGTTTCCTTTATGTCTATTCTTCTTCTTGAGTACGTCACGCAGTGGTGAAGCATTCTGATGAGTCAACAACTAAATCTTTGCAAGCATAGTTATCGGAAGGGGCGATTCGTCGAAATGAAGTTTTGTTGGTGATTACTGACTCTACAACAATACTACATATGAAATATAGTATGTACACGTAATGCCATTATCTTAAATTCTCAACACTTGGCAGTAAATTGTAAATATAGTTATAATAATGAAGCGTCATTTTTTATGAGAATGTAAAAAAGTTAAATGTTGAAGTATAACAAGTAGTAAGTAAGAAATAATAACTATAAGAATGTTTATGTCAATGTACTAGGTTATTGAAAATTGAGTGACTAACACTATGTAAGTACAAGGAATAACATCTGCTTTATAACTAATTTGACCTAAGACCATGGGCGATGCAGTTCACGTGACCAGTTCAGTCTCTGGCTATCTATTTTTCTCCATGTATAAAATTTTAAATCAAAATAAATTGGTCAAAATTTAGTAAATGATAAATGATAGCATATGCAACGATTACGGAAAAAGCATAATGCATTAATTTGTAACTCATTTCCCAAAATTTCAAGATGACATGAAGGGCCACCAGCAATAACTCGCCGAGCGCTCGAAATCGCGGAAAACTATTGTTCGAGCACGAAAATCGCGATAAAATTCTTTTTCGGTCATTCATAGAAACAAAAATACCGTTTTGTACAATCTGTCATGACGCATTTTTTATCTCAATACAATTTTTATGTAACCTTAATAGTTTTTTAGATAAAAATTAAAAATACTCAATTTTTCGTCATAAAAAATGATCAAAAATCAGTGTTTTTCAAAACATAAAGTGCTATTACTCGGTCAATTTTTGACGAAATTGTTTAGTCAGCAGCTACAAATACGTAAGACGGCGGAGCAACTTTCGAAAAACATCGCTGCCAAATCCGCAATAATACACTGAGAAAAATGGATTGTAAACGGTAATGAAAAATATGTTACCGGGTATAATCTTGGACTATTAACTATAGGACAGCGATCTAGATTATTAAAACCATAATCTGTAGATGTTAAAAAAAAAGATAGTATCGGATAATATTTTGGATTATAAACTGAAACATACCAGATTTAACGCGTGCAAAACAAGAAAAAAGATAGAGGGGAGAGATTTGGCACTCAGAAGAGGGGAGGTTTCAGTGGGAACACATACACAAATATTATTATCATACCTTATTTATGTTCACATATTGAAGTATACAATGCTACACTATTTATAATCGCATACGCTTGAAATTAAATTTCAGAATTCGCTTTTGGGTTCGAACCCTCTAACTCTACCTATATCTACATTAACTAAACGCATTCCTAACGGCTAAAGCCCCTCGGCTATTCTCGCTTGCCATATTCCGAAATAAATGTCGCTTATAAGCCACTACTGAGTTGGGCAGACCTGGTTTCGAGTCTACGAAGCTATTCGGATAACGTCGGAAGCACTCGGACGACATTCTGAAATGAATTATACAAAAAAACCGAGAATGAATGTTTTGATTTTTGCTGCTCGTCGCAAGGTTTCTGGCAAATTCATATTCATAATATGAATTTTTCAAATATGATTTCTAGGTTATAATATTCATTGTTCGACTTATTAAATTTATTTTTAGAAAATTTTTAGAAATAATATTTGGTATTTAAGATACTAATTTTTCTTCTACACGTTTTAAAGACTGTTATGACTATATTGAATTTCGATGCCATAATATGAATAAATGTAATAAAACCTCGGGTTTCCTCATTTTAAAACACTATTGTACTAAACCTTCATTCAATCTTATCATTTACTCTAACGAAAAGTTTCTCAGTGTAGGTTTATTATCTGCAGATGTTACGAATTATTTTCTGAAGATTATAAGAATGTAACATCTGGAGATAATGTTTAGTAATATCTTTATATATTAGATAAATGTATGTTTTCAAGATTAAATTTATTCAATTAATCCCAAATTCACTTTTGAGACTGTGTGTGTGACACACACACACACACACACACACACACACACACACATACACACACAATTTATGTTTGAATTTGAAGAGTCTCATTGAATAAAGTGGATAATTGTAAAATATTTGAGTGATTATTTGTTGTTGGCTTCCCTCATCCAGTTTCGGTTTAGAAATCCTCTGGATTTCTTTATCGTTCTAAACGAGGAAAACAAATTAAATTAAAATTTGAATTGAATCAAATTGAAATCAAATTGAAATTGAAATCGAATTAAGATAAAATTATTTGAATTGAAACTGAATTAAATTGAATTGTAATTGAGTTAAGTTAAAATAAAATTATAATATTATAATATAAAAAATTATTGAAATTTTATGAAAAATTAAATAAATTCGATAATTTTTTTTTAAAATTAATATTAAGAGAGATTTTAGTGAAATAATTGAGCGAATATTCCGTACATACGACTAGTGATAAGAATATTACAAGTGTGACAAAATATGACAGGTGCGAATAAAGTGTATTCTCGCGTACAAATTAAAAATAAAAATAAATTAAAATTTTCTTTTTAATTTAAATTTTAAATAGAATAATATGTTTTTGAAAATTTTTATTTTTTTTGCTGTAAGGTCCACAAAATATTAATATTGAGAACCAACACAAGTTACACTACCCTTAATTGTTAAATTTAAAGTTTTCAGATTAAATTTTTTTTTTAAGATAAATTTATTAATTTTTTTTTATTTACAAAAACATACACATCCAACTTTGACGATTATCAGAGTTTTGTAAGTACCTGAATTAAGCAGGAAATTTGTGCTTGAGTCGAGCCTAATTAATTTGGTACCACAACAATTCTGATTTTCGACTATCGTTACTTCTGTAAATGACAGAATTACTCAGGATTCTGTGCTTTAGTCTAGCTTGAGTAATTTTTCATTGCTGAAGTACCGAAGTGTTGAACATACAAACATAAAAGGATATATTTTATTTTTAATTGATTTCAACCCTGTGATTGAAATTTTTAGAGGACATAACCCCTCACAGCGTAACCAGTCGCTCGAGGAGGATTATATCGAACAAGGGCCAGCGGTAAAACGCACAGCCGTCCTCAAATTACAGTTTCGAAAGCAGATTTGGGATTAATTTGATAAATTTCATCTTAAATAATTCAATTACTGAAAATTGAAAAATTCGTTTGAGGATTTAACCCCTCATAGCGTAACCAGTCGCTCGAGGAGGGTTATATTGAACAAGGGCTAGCGGTAACACGATCAGCCATCCTCAAATTAGAAATTTTTGATTCAGGATTGAAATTTATCCTACACAACTATAAAACAAACAAAAAAAGGGAATACTCAAAATAAAATTTATTTTCATTAGTCTATAACTAAGAATTGTTTAGGTAAATAACTTTCAAAAAAAATAATCGTATATATATAAATTGAGTCATCGCTCGTAATTGAAATTTTACGTCATATTTTGTAAGCACTGTATAGAAAATGCCTTTATCATCTCCAAAATGTACCTTCAAACGCCCTCGAGCAAGAAAAATTAAGCAAAAAACATTTGCACAAGAAATCAAAATTAAGGAAATTAAAAACGATATAGAATTTTTTAATTTTTTCGAACAGTTGTTGGAAAAGACAGAGAAATTCATTTCAAAATCTGCCCATAAGGTTGAAGAAACTGTAAACAAACCGGAACCAGACAATTTTAAGTCAAAAAATTTTGAACTGGAATTAATCAAAAATAATACTCCCCACCATTTAATCCCAATTATCGAATCTTTAAGTATTTAAAACTTTTTACCCAAAATAACAAATATTTGCAGCTTAGGGAAAAATAAAGTTAAATTAATTAAAGATTTTTGAAAAAAAAGGGAAAAAATTAGTCCATTTTTGCAAAAAAAAGAGAAAAAAAGGGGGTAATATTAATAAATTATTTTCAAAAAATATGAGAAATATCAATGTCGGTTCCATCACGAGACAGCAGTAAAAAGGGCACTATAACTCGTAGCCAAGCTAGGAAAAATCCAATTTTAGGGGAAGAAATTAAAGAAACTTCGCAAAGTCTGCTTAAACCAAAACGAAAAACCCGAGAAGATATAGATAAATTTTCGCAATATTCAGAAAAATCGAGTGCTTTAGATCAAAGTGATCTGTTAGACATCAACGTTGGCAGTAGTTCTGATCCTGATACCAGTGCTCAAAATAAATCAATAATTGAATCAAAAAACCCAAAGAGCCCATTTCTTGATAAGTTAAAAACTTTCATCAGACCGAATAATAGCATCATTATTGCAGGATATAAATACAACGATACACCACAAATTAACCAGTCATTTGAAGATACCACAGGAGATATAACACTAAGAGAAGAATCAATATTTGAAAGCATCGCAGCAAATTCTACTTTGTATGATAAAACTTTATGCCCAGATCAATTTAGCGATATTACAAATAATAAAATTTTTACCCTACCTCAGAAAAGATACAAATCAATAGATCTATTTGCAACAAAGTCGCAACTAAATAGGACTCCAGAATCCTTGAACCAAACCACAATATTTAACAACCCAAATTTAGAATTACAGCAAATCCGAGAAAAATTACCAGATCAAATCAATCAAAGTACGCTTGCCGATTCTGCAAATACCGAACAAGCTCTTAATTCACCAAAATTTTCACACCGGTTATCAATCTCTAGGAATTCTGATAAAGAAGTTTTAATAAATAATTTACCAAATAATTTGCCGAATAATTTACCAACACAACCGACCGAAATGAATTTACCGACAAACCAACAAGTATCTCTACGAGATGCTTTAGAGATTGTTCCATATTTTGACGGATCAAATAAAGTACCATTAACAATTTTTATCGAAGCTTGTAAAGAAGCCAAAGAAATGGTTACTAATGCAGAAGCAAATTTGGTAAAATTGTTAAGAAGTAAACTTACAGGTGAAGCCAGGAGATGCATAATCGGAAATTATTACAATAATTTAGAGGACTTCATTTCAAAATTAAAAACCATTTTTGCCCCTTCAAAAACTGTATACCAGCTACAAGGAGATTTAGGCAGAATATATATGTGGGAAAATGAAAGTGTTTTATCTTATGCAATACGCATACAGGAAATTGCAGCAGAAATCCTCGAATGGCATAAACAAAATAATAATGGTAAAGAATCTGCTCAATTTGAAAACAACTTAGAAAGAGACGCGATCGATTGTTTTCTCCGAGGTTTAATACCAGAAATAGAAATTCGAATAGGAACAGCCAGTAAATTTGACGAAATAGTAAAAAGAGCAATACGAGAAGAAAGAAATTTAACAGCCAGAAACGAACTACGAAGAGGAAACAGACAATATTCATTATTTCAAGAAGCTGAAAAACCAACACATAATAACCGAGAATTCGCAAAAACAAATAAAATTAACTTAGCGCGAGAAGAACCAATTAAATGTCAAATCTGTCAGAAAATAGGTCACACAGCAGCAACCTGTTTTCAATATATTCAAAAAATAACAAATAAAAGCTTACAAGGGAATCAGTCAAGAAATAACTTACATAAAGAAAATAATCAATACGAGGGAAATAGGCAGGGTCAGGGAAATCATTGGAGACCCTCACAGAGATATCAGATGCAAAACCCAAATCAACAAAGAGGTAGAAACGATTATAGAGACATAAATATTTTCCCAACCCACCCAAATTTTTCCCAAGGAAATAGATTCAACCAAAACCCAAACTTTATTCGTAATAGTCAAAATATGTATCGCAATCCTACTCAAAATAATCAATGTCGAAATTTTAACCAAAATTCGAATTTTAACAGAAATTTTAATCCAAACTCAGAATTCAATAGAAATTTTATTCAAGGTCAAAATTCGAATCACAATCAAAACTTCAATCAAGGTCAAAATTTCAATCGAGGCAGGAATTTCAATCAAAACCCTTATTTCAACCAAAGACAAAATTATAACTACAATCAAAATAGCAATCAGAATCCAAATTTTAATCAGAACCCAAATACAGGTCAAAATTTTGAACTTATTTGCTATTCATTTAACACACCAGGACATACATCTAGGAATTGTAACAAACAATTTAATATGAATCAACAATTACAACAACCACCACAACAACAGCAACAGCAACAACAACAAGAATTTGATAAACAGGAAAACTCCAATGCCCTTCCCGGAACGGGTGCACAAAGGAGGGCTTAGATGAACAATTGAATGCACCTAATTTTATTGAAAATAAAACAGAAAAAGTCAATTTAAGTACAAGTAATACAATTCCTCATATAATTCTATCAGCTGAAGGATTAAAAAATCCTATACACATGATGATAGATACAGGAGCCGGATCAAATTTAATCAAACAACAAGCAGTCAAAACAAACGTGAAAATAAATAAATTTGAATGTCTAAAGCTAACAGGTATAAATGAACACCCTGTATTTACACTTGGCCAAATAACAATCAATAGTTTTGGCTACTTGACTACCCTCAACATAATACCGAACGAAGTACCTATTGAACATGATGGTATATTAGGTACAGAGTTTTTCAGAAACAATAACGCAAAAATTAATTATGCAGAAAAACAGCTTGAAATAAATGACAAAATTTACCCATTCGAAATGCAAGAAACTATATTGGTACCAGCAAGAACAATTTCAGATTTTTATGTAAGAATTAAAAACAATGAACAAAAACAGGGATTTATTCCACAGCTACATTTATGTAATGGAGTTTATTTAGGAAATGCAATTGTCTCTAATAACAACAATAAAGCGTACATGAAAATATTCAATACAAACACACAACCTCAAAAGTTAACCATACCAACTGTTGAACCAATTGATTTTGAAGAAGTGCCAATACACGAAGAAAAAAAAACCATCACAAAAACAAATTTAGAAGACGGAAAAAAATTTAATTTTTCACAACAAATTTTCAATGATTTTATTAATCAGATTCCAAAAATAAATGATTATGATCAATCATTTAAAATTTCATATAAAAATCGGGAGAATTCCATTAAAGAATTATTAAGATTAGATCATTTAAATCAAGAAGAAAAGCAACATGTTGAAAATTTAATCCAAAAATATGCAGATCGTTTTCATATACCAGGAGAAGCCTTAGGAGCAACAACTGTCTTACAACATAACAGATGATCAACCTATATTTTCAAAACAATATAGATTCCCTCCAGTACATAAAGAAGAAATTTCACGACAAGTAAATGAGCTGATCAATAATAAAATTATCAAACCTTCACAATCACCATATAACACACCTGTTTGGATAGTACCAAAGAAATTAGACTCACATGGAAATAGGAAATGGCGAATGGTACTCGATTTTCGCAAACTTAATGAAAAAACGATTGGAGATTCTTATCCTTTACCGAATATTATTGATATTTTAGACCAACTAGGATCAGCACAATATTTTTCTGTATTTGATCTTGCTTCAGGATTTCATCAAATAAAAATGAGTCCAGAAGATTCTCATAAGATAGCTTTTTCAACCCCCTATGGCCATTATGAATTCGACCGTATGCCATTTGGTTTGAAAAATGCACCAGCTACTTTTCAGCGATTAATGGATTTAGTTTTAACAGGACTTCAAGGAACCGAATTATTTGTCTACCTAGATGACATCGTTTTATATGCAAATTCCTTAGAAGAACACGACGAAAAATTTAACAAACTGATGGAAAGACTAAGCGCAGCAAATCTTAAATTACAACCAGTTAAATTTGAATTTTTACGTCCAGAAGTTGCATACTTAGGACATATAATAGGCAAAGAAGGAGTATGCCCAGACCCTAAGAAAATAGAAGCAGTAAAAAGCTTTCCAACTCCCAAAAACCCTAAGAATATCAAGCAATTTTTAGGACTAGCTGGATATTATAGAAGATTCATTGATGGATTCTCTAAAATTGCAACACCCTTGAACCAACTTTTAAAGAATGATGTAAAATTTATTTGGTCAGAAAAGCAGCAAGAAGCATTTGAACTTCTAAAAGAAAAATTGTGTGAAGAACCCCTTTTACAAAGACCAGACTTTTCACAACCTTTCATTTTAACAACTGATGCGTCAGGATTCGCTATAGGAGGAATACTTTCTCAAGGTAAAATAGGTAAAGATAAACCTATAGCTTATACTTCCAGATCATTGAACGATTGTGAAAGAAAATATGATATATATGAAAAAGAAGCATTAGCAATTATTTATTGTGTAACATATTTTCGCCCTTACTTATATGGACGAAAATTTATCTTGGTGACAGACCACAAACCATTAGTATGGTTTCAAAACTCGAAAGACCCTTGCTCACGAGTAACTAGGTGGAAACTAAAACTGGCAGAATATGATTTTGATGTTGCATACAAAGCAGGTAAAACTAATGTGAATGCAGACGCTTTATCTAGAAACCCTATCGATTTAGATGATGTTGAAAATGATGGTATAAATAATAAGAATAGTATTGAAATTAATTTAATTGAACAAAGAAATTCAAAAAGCATATCTGATTTTAAATGTAAGAAAAAGGTACCAGAAACAAATCTTACATGCTATGAAAAAATTGATTATGATGTAATTGAAGGAAATATTGAAGAAAGTAATTTTAAGGAATCTAAACAATTTATGAACAAGAAGAATATTTCTAAAAATAAGAATAATTGAAGAAATTATGATGGATTAAAATATAAGGCTATTGAAGATAAAGATACTGATTATAGTTATCTAAGAGGAAACGAAGAGATACTGACAAATGATGGAAATTTAATTAAGAATTTGAAAAATAAGGAACAAAACGATGACATAAATAATAAAGATATTGAGAAACAAAAATTTATGAAAATTATGAAGAAATTAACCAATTAAGCGAAGGAACG
This sequence comes from Diplolepis rosae, assembly GCA_030998225.1. Lineage (NCBI taxonomy): Eukaryota > Metazoa > Arthropoda > Insecta > Hymenoptera > Diplolepididae > Diplolepis > Diplolepis rosae. Next base: position 1,600,613 of record JAPYXD010000710.1, read on the forward strand.
TTATTTTAAAATATTGATAAACGCTATTATGATGACTTTAACGAAGAAAATATTGATGGAAACGACACAGAAGAAATTAAACAATTATTAAAAGAAGAATACTTATTGAAAAATGATGATGACAATGATGCAAAAAGTTGTATTAAATTAGATTTTGAGAATACAAAAAAAGAAGCAATATATGAAAACAATGAACAAACTACTGAACAATTGGACGAGGAATTTAATATAATTATAAAAGGTTAATTAATGTAATAATGAATAAAATGAAATCAGAAGACGAAACTGATTCTGATGCAGATTATGATATCAAGCAAAAGCCTATAGCAAATAAGAAGAAAAAACGTGTTGAGGAAGATGAAAAATTTAAAGAAGGAAGTTATTTTGAATCAAATTCTGACTTATCAAGTGAAAACAAAGAAGAAACCCAGGAAAATTTTCAAACTGTAGAACAAGGAAACGAAAACGAACAACCGGATATACTAGAAATAGAGAATTTTGAAAACTCTGACGAAGACGATTTTACAGACGAAGGCCACCCCCAGAGCCACCCCCTGATCAACCTTCAACATCCGGATTGCCTAGGACACAGAAAAATATAGTTGAATGCCGAGACCAATTAACGATGAGAAAAGATAATTATGCGTATTTTGTAAGCAACAAAGGAGAACCTCGCGATGTAGGCTCTAAACTTTTAGAAAAACGTGGAAAATTACCTAACTTTAAAAATTTACAGAAAGGAATAGTCCAAAAATTACGTAAGGGAAATCAATACCATTTTGTACTTCCAATAGAAGACAAATTTAAGGCAAGTCTAGGAGAAACGACTAAAGATATTAAACTAGCGATTTATTCTCTTCACTCCATGGTAAAAGAATTAAATATTAAATCAATTAGTATTGCGAAATCACCACACATTAACAATGTTTTGTGGGAAGAAATTTTGGCTACATTAAAAATAGCATTTTTGGATTCTACGATTAAAATAATAATCTGTAATGGAATCACACAATATCCTACAAAAGAGCAAAGAAATCAATTAATTGAAGAAGCTCATTCATCTGCAATTGGAGGACATAAAGGAGTAACAAAAACTATTAATCGAATCAGACAAAGATACTATTGGGAAAATATGAAATTGGACATACAAAAATAAATACAACTCTGTTTACAATGTCAACTTAAAAAACTTATTCGGGTCAAAACAAAAAACCCTATGATAATTATCGATACCCCAGGAACAGCATTTGAGAAAATTTCAATGGATATTGTTGGAAAGTTACCAACAACTTCATCACAAAATCAATATATACTTACTATTCAAGATAATTTTACTAAATACTCTTTAGCAATCCCACTCCCAAATCACCAAGCTGGAACAATGGCAGACACTTTTGTTAGAAAATTTGTCTGCATATATGGATCACCAAAAGCGGTTTTAACAGATCAAGGAGCAGATTTTCTAAGCAATTTAATCAGAAAAATGGCAAAACGATTTCGAATACTTCAGTTTAAGACTACTGCTTATCACCCTCAATCAAATGGATGCTTGGAAAGATCCCATCACGTTCTTAAAGAATATCTTAAACAATTTATCGAAAATAATACAGAATGGGATGACTGGATTGAATTAGCAATGTTTTCATATAACACAAGTGTTCATGAAGGGACGAAATGCACACCTTATGAATTAGTTTTTGGAAAATTAGCACGTTTACCATCTGGCGATCCTCTACCAGAACATGAAAAAATAGAAACTTACGATATGTACTTTTTGTGCGTTTAATCGTTCGCCAAGTTGATATAAAGGCATTATGAGCTTTGTTAAGAAATTATGGAGATTTGGAAACACAAAGAATTTTGACGTCCAAAAATGATACTTTTATACAAAATATGTAAAAATCCAACTAATATCTCAAACAATTGTTCAAAGAAATCAACGAAAAAAACTACAATTATCAGAAAATTTGTCAACTTTTTCTCATAAACGAGGTTTGATCCGTAAACCTTTTTCCCATCTAACAAATAACTCTTCTTTCAGGTCGAATACTAATAGTCTCTGTTCTCTTTTCTAGGAAACAGTCATTCAAGAAGCATTTTGTCCGAAAGACATTTTATTCATTTCATAATTAAAGTCCATTATTTTTTATTATTTGTTCGTTTTTCAAAAAATAATAATGTTCAATTATAATTTATCAACATAATTAGTAAGTCTATTCATACAAATTTATTATTAAACAAGAAAAATTATGAAACAAATATAAAAATAATGAAATTATGCATGCATGTGCAAAAGAAAATTTTCTTCTAGTTTAATATATCAATGAGTTTGTAACATTATAATAAGTTTCAATATATGCAAATCTGAAATATCATTAGAATCGATTGTATGGAAAAAATTTTTGTGTGTAAACTGATGCATTTACGAAAACGCAATTATCAACCACGGAACTACCAAGGTAAATCACGGAAGAATTTGTAACTTTTTAAATTTAATATCTTCGAAAGTTTGTACACGGTCATTTCATCCCCATGTACAAACTTAAGGGGGGAGGTGTCACGTCCTGTGACCATCCCTAGTACATAAATAATAATAAGACTTTTTATATTAATCAACGAATCTACAATTGTAAAGCACGCGGAAGCATTAGGTGCGTAATGTAAACAAGTTGTAAAGGGAAAGAGAGAAGTGAGAAACGATGAATGAACATAGTAAAGGTATTAGCTATTTTTGGAAGAGGAACTCCGTCTCACCGTGTTATGTCAACAAACCTCCCAGACCGGTAGGCGCAGTTAGAAGATTAAGCGGGGGGTCTGCCGCTACGGAAAGAAGGAAAATCGGAGAAACCAAAGAGTAGGAGTACTGCTCTAGACCTTTTCCTAATATGGCAATTCTGACCACCGGAAAAGACAAGTTTAGCACGCACCGAACTCAAAACCAGCATTTAACTAAACAATTTTTGGAAAACACATCTACGCGTTGTTCCTGACTCATACTATCAACTAATAGAGGGGATTTTGCCCCAAATGAGAGCCTATAAAACTAGCTGCTAATTGGCAAAAGATAGTGTCTTTTCAACCATCGCCCGGCACTCGGCAGTGTTTTCTTCAGTCTTCGTCCGGCGCTCGTTTTCATCAAGTACTATCAGTCAGCATTCTTCGCCCCGTCTTCAGTATAAATTCTTCAAGCCCCAATTATTCAGTTCGACAACTTTATAATACTCCCCAAGTATCTTCAAGTATCGGAGCATACCGGATAAATGTACGTTTTCAAGATTAAATTTATTCAATTAATCCCAAATTCACTTTTGAGACTGTGTGTGTGACACACACACACACACACACACACACATACACACACAATTTATGTTTGAATTTGAAGAGTCTCATTGAATAAAGTGGATAATTGTAAAATATTTGAGTGATTATTTGTTGTTGGCTTCCCTCACCCAGTTTCGGTTTAGAAATCCTCTGGATTTCTTTATCGTTCTAAACGAGGGAAACAAATTAAATATAATAATAAGGGGAGAGTAACCAAGACGTCACAAATGTGTACACAGAGAGAAATTTTAGGTTTCACTGACCAAAGTGTTTTTGTTAAAATCGTCTTTACAAAAATGTTAAAGTTCTCATGACAATCATGGTAGTGGCTGTCATACATTGGAAAAGTGTTTACTTCAACTGCAAGGAACGTTACTGAGACCACGATTCTGGTACTTGAAATACCATAGCGCTGCGGTTATAGGAACCAAAGTCCATCGTAAAGCCGCGCATAGAGTTTAGTTAAAATGACTAAGTCTACGGACAGTAAATACCCAGCCAAAATTATTTTTAAGGTTATAGGTATGGTTCTCTTAGTTATCAAAATACAAATTCAATTTGATGAGAAAAAATAAAGTTTCACCGAAAAGATCTAAGAAAAATAATCCGGTATAATGATATTTATGATAACTTTCGTCGATTAAGTTAAAAAATTGTCACTTTTTTCATCATCATAAACTTTTTTTGACTGACTATAGTTTTGACAAAATACGACGAGACAGCAAAATTGGAACGCATTGCATTGTCCCCGAACAAAATCGTTTATCATTTAGAAAGAATTGTCAAACTATATTTATAATAAAATTATTTACCTGATAATGCTTGGCACGGTGAAATATAGTCCAGGAATCGAGAACGAGAATTGGCAGGATTCAACTTAGGCTGCATATCTTTCAATGAAAGTTATACTTGATTTGTCTAGCGCAACAGCGAACGCTGCGGTTGTAGTAACCAAAGGAGCTTGGCAGTACACATAAAGAAAATGTACGTGTACTAACCGTTGGGGTACGTATAAAGCTCATTCTAATCATCAACTTTGGTCACAACAACCGAATACACAAAAAAGTCCAAATTACTGTCATAATAACTATAAAAGTAGTAGCTTCTCTCAACTTTTTTGGTCAAGGCAACTACTGTACAAAAAATTTATGTGCTATGTGCACAGGAACCAAAGCCGATTTCTCTCAGTGTAGAATGTAATTGGTTTTTTTAGAGTACTGCTCATAACATTACTAACATGTTTGTCGGCAATGAAAGGCGATAGAAAAGCTTGGCATTACTCAACAGTTGGTTGTTTGCTAACACTAAACGTTGGCACTGCGCCGGTGCTGATTCAGTGCTGCGCCGATACTTGACATTACGCGATATTTGTTGATCGCCAATACTGAAAAGCGGTACCACGCCGGTGCTACACCGACGCTTGGCATTACTCAAAAGTTAGTTGTTTGCCAACATTGAATGTTGGTACTGCGCCGGTGCTGATTCAGTGCTGCACCGATGCTTGGCAATACACAAATGTTGGTTGTTTGCCAGCACTGAAAAGCAGTACTGCGCCGGTGTTTGATCCATTTTTCTCAGTGTAAACAAATATTTACGAAAATTTCCAGAAAAATTCCTCTAACGGTAAAAAACAACTTTATCGCTGGAAGTTTTCCGAAATCGAAAATTCATTAGAGACTTTCTACTGGGACAACCACAAAAACATGTTTTTTTATTTACTTTCAAATATTGTTTAAAGAACAATGTTTCTATATGTTTCATTTAATTCATTGGCTCCGCTAAAAATAAAAAATAAACAATTTCCTCAAAAATTGACCGAGTAATAGCAATTTATGTTTTGAAAAGCATTGATTTTCGATCAATTTTGGTGACGAAAAATTGAGTGTTTTTAATTTTTATCTAAAAAACTATTAAGGTTGCATAAAAATTGTATTGAGATAAAAAATGCGTCATGGCAAATTATACAGTGCGGTATTTTTGTTTTCGTGAATGACCTAAGAAAAAAATTTTATCACGATTTTCGTGCTCGGACAATAGTTTTCCGCGATTTTGAGCGCTCAGCGAGTTCTTGCTGGTGGCCCGTCATATTTCATTTTCCGTCGAAATGAAGTTAACAGACATTGCTTATTATTTTCTGATATATTTACCAAATTCCGAGCATGATATTGCAAGAATGAAAAACATTATCTTACACGGTTGGATTAACATATAATTTTTGTCACGTGACCTGCTTGGCCTATGGCTTTAAGACCGTGTGGTGGGAACTGTGTGTCGTTACCAGTGATGCATTTATCAACACAAATTACATACGCATGCTTTATTAATAAAATAATAATTTGAACAAATTGTACTGAGAATACGGCAATGCAGCAGAATGCAACGCATTACTGTCTTCTCCAAAAAATGTGTTAACACTCTGCTGGTCATAATGACCGTTATCGTCAAATACGTGAGGTGTGATGAAATTTTTGCAATACAGAGTTACCAGTCAGAGTTTTTCAAAGTACTCTTCTTCACATTCAATGCACCTCTCCATGCGTCGAAACCATGCCTCAAACCATTCGTTCCATTTCTCTTCTGGGAGATCTGCACACGCTTTGTCCCACGCTGCAAGAAGCTGTGTATCGCTAGAAAATCGCCTGCCTTTTAGCTGTTCTTAACTTCAGAGAATAAACCAAAGTCACAGGGTGCAAGATCTGGACTGTATGGGGGATGGCCCAGAAGTTGCAGACAAGATTCGACCAAAAAAGCGACGGTATATTTATTCTCTTGATTAAATTTAAAGCTATTAAAATTCTTCATAAATTGAGCACAGCATGAACTCGTTTTGTTAATTTTGAAGAATTTTTTGCAGAAATAGTCAAGATTTCAATGCTTTCTTAAATTTTAAATAACTTTTAAAATAATCAATATTTATTAATTTTCTTGGACTCATTTTAAAGCTAAATTTCTACAAAATCGAACCTTATTATTAGTATTAATGTGTAAATTTTTTTCTTACATAGTACACGAGGTTAAAATTCAAATAAAAAAGTTAGAAAAATTCCAATATTGCTTTTGCTGAGAAAAACATTTTTATATAATATATAAAACATATAACCATGAATTTTCTATAGAATGCCCTTAAAATATTTATTCGTATAATCTTTATTATGATTTACTTATAGATGAAATGTTTTCGAAATTTCCCTCCTTTTTTGTTACAAATTTCACTCTTTGCATTATGCAAGACAAAAATTATACATTTATAATGACAATTTACTGCAATTTTGTAGAATCTCACTTTTAAAATGAGCCCAAAAGCATTGAAAAATATTGATTATTTCAAAAGTTATTTAAAATTTAAGAAAATATTGAAATTTGGACTTTTTTGCAATAACTTCTTCAAAATTTAACAAAACGCCTTCATTCTGGGCTAATTTTAAAGATAATTTTGATGATTTTCACATTTGTATGAGTACAAATTTCATCACTCACAGAATTAAAATTAAGATAATTTAAGTAATCATCGAAAAACAGGTGGTCTCGCAATTCTGACTGGTAGTGTAAGTTCGTATATAAGATTAATTTTCGAATTATTCCTCCAGTAACTGTAAAAATCTAAAAGTTGACAAACCTTTCATTTTGACTTTTTCTGCATTTTGCAAATTTTAAACTCGATATCATATTTTAATTAGATACGAGTTAGCAAATAAAAGATGTTAGGCAGTTTCGTAAGATATTAAACGCATGCAAAAATTATCGAAAAGATCCGATCACAAAATTGTCTCATGTGAATCGAAAATAAATTTGTCACTGTGCAGAAACACTGCAAGATTGCCTGATATCTGCTTAAAATTGTTACCAATTAATTAATAAATGACTGACATTAATGCAGTACTCTGGAAATATCGCTTGCTTCTTTATTTTAATTTTTTTAATTATATTAAAATATACTGAAACAAGCAGATGCAATTTCACGTCTCTGCACAGAAAAAACAGTATAGCTGAGGAAAATATACAGAATTTTAGTTCAACAAAATATCTGTCGTGACTATACGATATTGGTATTGTACCTAAACTGAACTCGTGACGCACCGAAATGCGTATTTTGCCATCGAACCTTTATACTTTTGTTCGTGCAACAATAGAAGTATAGCTTTTCGACCTATACCGGTATATAGTGTCTCGACCCATGCGGAATAGGTGAGACAATTATACTGGTTCGAGGCGTTTTTTCGAAGCGTTTGTCGATTTATTTGGAGTATTTTTTCTTGTTCTGAAAGATCATTTTTGCATATCGCGTATTGTTTTATCACACGCGAAAATTCACAACAGCGATGGACGAGTGGGTGAAGAAAAAATTGACTGATTGGTGATTAAGAAAATATATCGATGCTTTTGAAGGTAAGTACTAACATAGCTACAATAATTTACCCATCATTTTTTCATTTTGTATTATTTAGAGTTAAAGCTCTAGATTACAGAACATGCGACAACTCTATCGCATGCATTGCTATAACAGGCATAATATTTTGGTTACGATCGCTATACATCGTATTGTCATATCAACGAACTTGTATCCTTCGCGGAGGAATATGAGGTTTAGGAATACCAGTATACCTGTCTCACCTATACTCGTATAGTTCTGAGGACCATACCGCAGCATTAGTCTGATAGCAATATTTTCTGGTTCTGAGAACCAAAATACAGTTCTCTCAGCTATACTGTTTTGTCAGTGTGAACGCCAAGAGTAATACTGGCTGCATGCATGAAAAGTCAGAGAGGCAATTTGGCAACCGAAAAACTGCAAGTCAGTCTTTAAAAAATAAAGATATTTCTAGATATTTGCCATTGGGAATACAAATTATTATAATAATTTATGTTTCTGTAATGTCTTGCTTGCAAATTCAATGTTAAATGGATTGTCCGTGAAGCTGATATAAAAAATCGTTTCTTGAAAAATACACTCCTTCGTCCACTCGTGAAAATCACCATAAACGTCTCGAATTTCTTAACTAGGTATAAGACAATAGTCTTCTTCAAGGAGGAAAATAACCTCTCAGGATTGCTTATATAAAAAAAAAAAATTGTGTGTCAGCAAAGCCACATGTCCCGAGTCAGTTTTTAAAACAGTTCAGATCATTCTGTGAGAGACTCCGGTAACAAAGTCTTCACGAAAAGTTTTCAAAAATGTAAACCTTGTTCGCGTTTTGCCATTGATAACCAATTTGGCATCTTTCTTTAATAATAAAATTTTTTTTTAAATTCCGGTCGGTTCGTGTGCAAAAATTTTTATGTTTTTTCATTTATCCGGTTTTTTATTCACAGTGAACTCTAAATATTTTTTCAGTTCGTAATGCTGCATACTGGACTACTTCATTTTAAATTGCAAGCTATGAGATAAGTTTTTGAATTCTATGATAATCCTTATTATAATTATCTCCTATATTCTAATGTTTTACAGAAATTTTGAATTAATCTTTGAATTTATGGCACTGAAGAGGGCCCCCATATGTGGCCGAAACGTTTGCCTTGCTTTCTTTTTAAGTATTTTTATATCTAATAGTGATAATTTTAACCAAAGAAAATAAAAAGAATCTGACCCTATGCCAAAATAGTGAGAAATGAACAAATAATTATTTATTATGTTATAGATAAACTTTTTTCAAAATATAGCGAAAATCTGAGAACACAGCTATTTAGTATTATGTTTTAAACCATATAATAAATAAATATATAAAAAAAAATAAAAAAATTTATTTTCATTTTGTTTGTTAAATAGTAAATTTTTGAAGCAACACATTTTCACCATACTACTCGCGCTTCGCGCTGGATTTTCTGTAATTTTCTAATAAATTGGACATATAACATAAAACATATAATACATAAAATATATAATACTGTGACGTGGTTCCGAGGCTTGTATAATTTTAATTTCTAACCTTCTTTGATGTTCTGACATTTCTTGCATATAGTTTAAGTTTATATAGAATCTCTCATTTCTTTAAATAAATTTTGTTCTGCCAAGTTTCATTTTATTTAAATTCTGGTGTTTCTTTTATTTATTACCCGCTAACTGTTGTGACTTTTAATTGACCCTGCCTTGTACTATTGTTATTAAAGTTTTGAGTCTCAGGGCTATTTAACTTGACTTTGTCACTTTAAATAAAGTGACTGGCGCTCAACCACGATTTGAAAGAAGTATTTTATTTTCAGGTATTTTTGTATTAGTAAAATTAGTTGGGCTCACAAAAAGAGATGTCAGGTTCAGGGTAAGAACCTCGATCTCAACTGGCGCCCAACGTGGGACCGGGCATAATCGGAATTAGTTATTTTGCCCCGACAACAGTGGCAAAAATTTAATTACAATATTGACGATTTCAATTTTGAATAAATTAAAAATTTTTAATCGAAGTTTTTTGAAGAGTTTGGAGTTTTGTGAAATTCGGAATGTTTGAATTTGATTGAGGTTATTAACGAACGCAATTATTGCAAATTAAAAGTGTTGAATTGAATTTTTTTTTTTGGCGAAATTAGAAATGCAGGAATAATTAGGAAATTTGAATATTGTAATAATTTAAAACATTTATTTTGTGTAATCAAATTTCAGGACATTAAGACGAGACTTATTTTAAAATACTAATTCGGCAATTTGAGAGATTTGAAGATTCTCTCTCAAGTTCCCGAGTTCAAGACAACCTATTCCAGAGAGATTCGAATTCAAAAATTCCAAAAATAGAAATTTGGGAAATGTTGGAAAGTTTTTGAAAGTGGAAAGTTGTCACGATTTATTTATTTCTTCTCTTTCCGGATATTAGAATTTTGAGAAGGATTTTGGCGTTGGAAAATTTGGAAGTCTCGCGGACATCACAATTTTGGACTATCTTTTGGAACTAACATATGAGAAATTTGGGAGATTTGTTCTCTCTCGAATTTCCGAGACAAAGAGAACCCATACGAGAGGAAAGGGAAGAGAGAGAGAGCACTCAGTATTGGATATTTAAGATTTTAAATGGCCTAACTGTAGGAAAAATATTATATTGTATATCTGATATTTATTATATATTCTGTAAACGCATTTTGGCATTGAATTGTGTATAATTTGCCATTTTCTTCCTTTTTTTGATTTTGAGAGTAAAGGCATAAAGGTTGGATTGAGCTGGCACTTGAAATTTGAGAGGGGCTGCAATTCGGAAGTGTAATGTTTGACCGCTTATAGATAGAATTCATTGACTTGACCTGTCAAGTACCTTCAGAGTACGAATTCTTGCTTAGACCTAGCCAACTTCAGTAATTGGATTTAATAGAGAAAATCTGCCTTTTAGTATAATTGAGGTTAGAAAGTGTCAAATTGGAAATTTGATAATTTCATTTGAGATTTTGCACCAAAGGAATAATTTCTATTTTTTTGGAAGTGAATTATTCATTTATTTTATATTATTATTATATTATTATTTATTTATTTACCATTATTATCATCGGCCTAGAAGGTTTTTTAGGTTTAAATCGGGAATATTATTAAAACTTGTTTAAAAAAAATTTTCCGGGTATTCTGGTGGAGGGTATTGGTCGGAAGGAAGTTTTGAAATTAAATTTCGGAATCAAAATTTTGAAAATGCTTTTGATATCAAATTCTTTTATTTTCTTTATTTGAGGTAATTGATTCGGAATTTAGAAAATTCGAATTGTAGTGGATTTGTAGAACGAAATCTTACAAATGTGTTAAAAAGAGTTTCTTAGGGACGGAACGAGGTACATTTAATAGAATTCTATGAATTTGATAGAATTTTGTAAATATAATAGAATTTTGAATTGGGAATTTAGATGGCCAAATGGACATTATCGGTATGGTAAAGACGGATTTTAAAGGTTACTTCGCGATTATTAGTTTATTCGGAAACGAAATTCAAGATTAGAGGCGTTAAATCGTGAATTTTAAATGGAATTTTAAGTAAAATTAGCGGTTATTGATTGAATAACCGATATCAGGATTTTTCGAAAATAATTGAAACATAGGATTTCTGGGTTATTTCAAATAGTTTTTTCTATTATTCGGGAAATTTTACTAGTTGATTTAAGAGAAATTACTGGCTGCCTAACGTGCGCTGCATTTCCATAGAGATATTATAGATAGTGGAGACAAACCATAGGCTGCTCTGTAAGTGGCAACGTCAGTCTACAAATTTGTTGAGAGCGAAAGAGAGAGACGATAGGAGGTTATTCTGTCTTTGTCTACGCGTACCGCGTTAGCCTCGGCGTTAGCGAGAGACAGCCTAACCCACAATTCACTCTCTCTCTCGCCCGAGCTGACATGTTTCAGGCTGGCTTGTCTCCTCTATCCATAATATCTCTATGTGTATTTCTCGAGTGATCGGACATTTGAATTTATTTGCAATAAGTATTTGGTATTTTGTGAATTTATCCACACATATCAGGCCTTGTACTGAGTACGCCTTGGTGAAATTTTGTTAGCACTGCTTTTCTAGGATACTGCGATTTATTTATATTTGGTGCTATTTATGGCTTTATTCTGATTTTCTCTGATACCTAGTTTGATAGTTATTATGTACATTTCTTACTTATTTACCTATGATTTTACTGCATATTCCTTTTATCCAATTGCTAATGCTATCCTCTCCTTTTTCGCCTGATCATTGCTGGTGACCATTACATTGCGCATATGAACTTTTTCTGGCTATTATAAGTTTTCCGAACTACCACCATTACGCAACTTGCTTCTTGCCGTTTTCCTTTTGTACAAGTTAAAACGTGATATACTCGGAACAGTTACAGTACCTAATCGGTAGGTTGGAAAATTACGAGGCGAAGCTTACCTTCCGAAGTTATTCGAACAATCTAGAAATTCCATCTATAAGTTAAGGGATAACGTGTTTTGGTTCGGCTTTTGGGAATTTGAAAAATAGGAACATTACTCGGGAATTCAAACTATCCAGCCTAGATTCGCTAGAATAGTGGCTTCGTTTTAGCTTGGATTTAAGGTTGAATGAGATATCACTCCGCCATTCTATCGGAATCGTGGGCACGCCGAAGCGCTGGAGATTTTGTTTCGTGACCTAAGATTTTTTTCGCGTGCGCAAAAGTGTCCTTGGCGGAAGAAGTGAGTGCGCTAGAAACCGCAGATCAAATTGTAGAATGGATTGCTGGACTATCGGATACTGAGTTGACTGATGCACTGACACGGCATGAACTCTCCGTAGGCGGAATTAGGTCGGAAAAATATAAACGGCTTAAGAGATAGTTGCTGCTCTATAGAGGTCTCTCGGATAGGTCATCAGTATCAGACGTCGTTGTAAGACCCGGGATCCACTAGGAATTTTGTTTGGAATAAGGTGGGTCAGAAGATTTTAGACAGTACCGGGAAAGAGCTGGACACGTCGCATAGATCGATGATGATAGTAGCCAATGGATCTATGCAGGTTATCGAGGGAAAAGTCGAGTTACCTCTGATCATTGAAGAGGTAACTAGGCTTTATAAGGTTAGGTTTGCAGAGTACCTCGATACCGAGATGATCTTCGGGTTAGACGCTCAGGCTAAATTCGATATGTATTTCGAATCTAGGTTGAAGAAAGTCTTCATGCCTGACGAATCCAGAAGACACAACCCTTTAAACACGTGGTTGGTTGAAGAGAAGGGTTGCGGTGCCATAGCAGATTTGCTAGACGAAGAACAGGAGAGGCTAAGAGAACTTGTGGATAAAAAGCTTCCGCCTAAAGTCGAGGGTCAGCTTAAGGCTACTCATCTGGCAACGCATTACATAGACGTTTAAGGGCACCCTCCTATAAAGCAACGTTACCGAGTGGTGTCTCCAAAGGTTCAAAAGGCCATGTATCAAGAGGTAAATCGGATGTTGGCCGAAGGTGTTATCAAGGAGTGCTTCATTGTCGTTACCGAGACATTCGAAGAAGATTTGAAGTGGTTTGAAGCAGTTTTAGATAAGATTACACAAGCCAACTTGACTGTAAACCCGGAAAAGTGTGAGTTTTGTCGTTCCCAGGTAAAGCATTTAGGTTATATTGTAAATAGAGATGGCTTGAGTGTCAATTCGGAAAAAACCGAACCGATTTTGGCATACCCGTTCCCGAAGAATATTAAGCAATTCAGGCGTTTTATAGGCTTGACTCAGTTGTTTAGGTCTAACGTGAAATGGAATTGGGGCGAGGAACAACATCAAGCGCTTGACTGGCTGAAAGGAGCCTTGAAAAGCGCGCCGATTTTGGCATTTCCGAGTTTTAAAGATATTGTAGCGAACCCCTTCCACATACAGACCGACGCAAGTAACAGTCGTCTTGATCCAAGTGCAAGATGGGGAAAAGCGCGTGATCTCCTTTGCGAGTCGTACTCTACTATCGGCCGAGAGAAATTACTCGGTTATAACCGACCATAGCAGCCTCAAATGGCTGCACAACTTGCAGAATCCCACGGGGAGACTAGCCAGGTGGTCCCTAGAGCTTTTAGAGTACGAATTTGAGATTATTCACCGCAAAGGAGCGCTCCATCACGTCCCAGATGCCTTGTCGAGGGTCACAGAGGATGAAGAGATGCAAGATTTGATTACGAGGAATTCAGATCGCGTGTATCAGACGCAGGCCAAGTATTATGATAAGCACAGGCGCGAGAGGCATTTTAAGGTTGGTGATTTAGTTCTCAAACGTGAACGGCTTAGTGAACGCTATTGGCAAATACGCGGGCAAGGAGCACATCAGGCATTTGAAGCCCTAGATTTGAACTCAGAGTTCTAAGTGGAGATTTGGAGTTAAAAGTCTAAGTTAGGATTTATCAGGAATAGAAAGATTTAGGAATAAGGATGTAGAATAAAGAAATAAGGAAGACGATCCGGGAGTGAGCTCCAAGCAGGAGAGTAAGTAGGTGAATTTTTCTTTTGATTTTGCCCATGCAGTTTTGTTATGATTATGACCTACTTGCCAGGGGAAGCTTACGCAACCTGTAGTCCTCGGTTAAGGTGGGGGGAGTTATGACGTGGTAAATTTTACCCGTCACTTAAAAAGATATTGTAGGAGACTCACCGGTATGACAGGTGGGGTTATGTCTCGGGAAAAAAGTCGCGTGACGAGAGACCGCACTTCGTCGCCACCCGAGAGCACTCGTAACACTTATCACACACTACCCGCACTTACCGCAGCACTGGAGGACAGCGGCGTCGAAGAAGAGATGTGACCATTCCCGAGCAGACGTAAATACTGGCAGCCATGACGATTTACGATCATCGAAACATCGATACTTCGATTATCGCCGCCATCGATCGCTGGAGACCGACGTACAGGACGACCAGCTGGCACCACGTGACCCGGAAGAAGCAGTCTGGGGTGCACTGACCCCAGTACTTTATATTTAGTATTTCCGACGTGAGAAATACTAAATCTATCTTAAATATAATATTATTGGACACCCTCTAACATAGTGCTAATGTACTACACGTGCTGTTCGTCGTATAAGAGAGAACCGCGTGTTTGTAAAAAATTGTTTGCCAAGGGCAATTATTGTACTAGGCACGACTTGCCTAGTCGCCTAGTAGAAATGTGACCTGCTTCCGGGTCCGGGATTGGGTCACGCGATTAATTCGTGGGGCAGGTCGGGAATTTCGCTGGCATCGCGACTCGTCGCGTCTCGTCCTGCGACTCATAGGAATACGTGCCGTTGCCCATTCTTTTTTCGAGTCCAAATCTCCAAGAGGCATTTTAAAAATAAAAGAGACCGTTGCCATGGAAGGGGAATTGATCCTGCGGTACATTACGGAACTCAAAGAAGTCATACAGGTAGCGTAAGTTGGTTTTACTTTAATTTCTTTTGGCAAGTGGTCCGGAAATACCGGACAGTATTGAATTGACGCGATCGGTTGATGGCGTCCATTTCACCTACCGAGACCACTTTGTCTCTATTGCTCTCTTGTGTTCGCGAGTGCTCCCTCTTTATATTTATGTACTTTTCGGTACTTGTTTCATTCTTTCTCATGGGGACTAGAATTTTAACTATTAAATTTAGTCATTAGTAAATTTTTGTTCTCTCAGGTGGTGACGCGGTAAATTAAGTTAAATTCGCCATATTGTCAAGTGTGACTCGAAAAGTTCGGTGGCTTGTGCAATTTAAATTTCTAATCTTCTTTGATGTTCTACCATTTCTTGCAAATAGTTTAAGTTCATATAAAATATTTCATTTCTTAGAATAAATTTTGTTCTGCCAAATTTCATTTTAATTACATTTTGGTGTTTCTTATATTTATTATCCGCTAACTGTTGTGACTTTAAGTTAACCCCGCCTTGTACTATTGTTATCAGAGTTTTTTTTTAGTTTTGTATTAGTAAAATTAGTTGGGCTCACAAAAAGATTCGTCAGGTTCAGAGTAAGAACCTGCATCTTAATACATCCTATCGAATGATATCCCAATGAGAATTTGTAGACCTCACTTAGGCAAATAATTTTCCATCTCAACGTTTTCTATGTTTCTCACGTATTTCGCTTGAAAATGGAATTTTTTAGTTTGAAACGTACTTTTGTAATTGAATGAGAATTATACATTTTATCAGAAACTGTCTCAGACAAAATTTGTAGACCTAAATGAAGGAAACAATTTTGCATTCCTACGTTTTTTCGTATTTCACATATTATGGTTGAAAACTTAAATTTTCGATTTTCAATAGTATTTTTTTAAATTAAGAAGAAAAATGTACATATTTTTACATTAAGCCAACACCTCATATGATTATGAGAATGTAATAAAATACACAAAAAATAGTCAGAAATGTTTGGTCTTTTGTTGTAATTTATCTCTATCGTTTGTCTGTGGGACATCGAGAGTTTGATCAACATTTGGTAAGGGATTCTCGGAGAAACTGGAAGAGACCGAGAAAGGACAAAACGAGACTAGGAAAACCGAGATAGCGGGTATGTCTCACACTCGCCTCGTTTCCCGGTATTTCTCGCTCATCGGCATCACTAACGCTAATAAATCGGTTAAATTGCGTTGACTCTTCAAAGTATATATGCTGATTATAATGAGTAGTATACTTGTAGCTGGTTAATCAGCGGGATTTCGCTGATCTAAATTTAGGGAATATGCTTCCATATTTCATTTCAAATAGACATTTATATTGTGCATCGGCGGCTACGTTTGCAGGACCATGCTCTTTTGAAAAAATATTCCATTACATTTTCGCATATTTGGGGCTCTATTTCGTCGATAACGGCACAAATCTTCTCTTTGAGTTCTTAAATTAACTGAGGAGCATCAGTATGAATCTTATCTTTCACGTAACTCCAAAGAAAAAAGTCTAGAGGTGTTAAATCGCATGATCTGGGCGGCCAATTGTAATCGCCGTTTCGAGAAATCACTCGGCCTGGAAACTTTTTACGCAAAAGACTAATGGTTTTGCCACGTGTGTGGCGCGTAGCGCCGTCTTGTTGCAAAGAAACATCGTCCACATCCATATCTTCCAATTATGGCGATAAAAATTCATTAATCATGGTTCGATAGCGCAATCTATTCACTAAAACAGCCGCTACAGCTTCATATTAAAAAAAAAAAACTTCTAATGATCCCTCTTGCCTAAAAACCGCACCAATCAGTTACACGTTGCGGATAGAGAGGCTTTTCAATAATCATTTTTGAGTTTTCTGAACCCCCAATGCGAAAATTCTGCTTATTAACGTAGCCTTGAAGGTGAAAATAAGCCTCATAGCTCATGATGATTTTTCGGTGAAATTCAGGTTCATTTTCACGCATTTTTTTAGTAAATTGGAACAATTTCAATGCATTGTGGAAGTGTCTATCGTTCTATTTTTATTGATGGCATAGTTTTTAGTTGTCATCTGTCAAAAATTGACATGAAACCTCTGATTGGAAAACCTTGTACTTTAGGAAAAATATTTTCACAAATAGAAATTTTTTAACATTAAATCTACTATAAGGTGTACAAATAAGTTTCTGCCGTTTTTTATCTAAACTTGGGCATTTATTGTGAAAGAACGGAACCTTATGTTTTATTGGAAGTATTGTCCATCGTATTGTTCGTCTTGCGTTTGGCACGAATCTTGATCGAATAATGCTTCCAATTTCGCGTCTTCATACACTTTCAGCCTTCCGCTACGTTCTTTGTCTTCGATTACAAATTCACCGTTCTTAAACTTTTGAAACCACTCACGACAACTTCTCTCACTTATGGCAGCCTCGCCATATGTTTCTACAAGCAATTGATGAGCCTCAACTGCAAATTTCTTCAAATTGAAGAAGTAAATCAAAAGTTCCCGCAAATGACGCTTATTTGGCTCAAAACTCGAAATTTTCGCACACAAAAAAAATATTATCCTGATAAAATTCACTAATAT
Source organism: Diplolepis rosae (assembly GCA_030998225.1). Taxonomy (NCBI): domain Eukaryota; kingdom Metazoa; phylum Arthropoda; class Insecta; order Hymenoptera; family Diplolepididae; genus Diplolepis; species Diplolepis rosae. The sequence continues at coordinate 1,618,278 of JAPYXD010000710.1, forward strand.
CTAAAGGTTATTTTGTTGACAGATGTCCAACCTTACGACAGTGACGTTTAACATCCGTAAATTTCAAACAAAACTTACTGGTGGCACCAACTTTTGTCAAACGGCGAAAACTTATTTGTACACCTGATAGATCAATCAAAATAACTGAAGGTAGATTTCATAAAAAAACAAATAATGTTCATACACTATCACATTCCACAGTTTTTATAGCATCATGTGAATAATTAAGTAAATACACTGCAAAAATAGACTCGTTACTCCATAGAGATGGGTCTGCCAGTCGCACGCGCCGTGAAAATCCTGGCGATTATAACGGCGCTTGAGGGCGCGACGTGAGCGAAAGCTCAGAGGACTGCACGTAGGTCACCCTGGGGTGGAGAGGGTGTGACAGCACGAACGCGCAGTGGGACCATCTGAGAAATGGATGGCTGGATGTGGCGTGAATAGTGGGCGATGAAGGTGAAGTCAGGCACCACATCTGTTCCTCATCGATACTTGAACACACATAACTGTCACCCACACGACTACACAGGAATGAATGGGAAGATGTGGGAATGGGCTGCAGTCGACACCCAGTGGATATTCCCAACAGAGTAGCCAAGGGAGGAGTAGTAGTCTCCCAACCGGGGGTGAAAAGCGATGTTAGAACCGTACCTCTGTGGAAGTAATATGGGTAAAAGTTAGTTCCCTCTATGGCTATCTGACGTCCAACGGCGAAGATCCCATGAAACCACATGTTAAATTGGGAGAACCGTTCACGCTTCCTCTGTCCGGAGCCGATGTTGGGGTTGAAACTTTGTATCAGTGTTCGTAGAACGTGGACGTAAACGGCCTCCACCATGGACCCTATCAGCTCATGGCTTCTTCCTCGCTCCACTGCCATAGGTTGGTTGAATGAGGAAGACACAATGAGCTCGAAGCATCTATGGCGGGGGCCGTTTACGTCCACGTTCTGAGAACACTGCTTTGTATATTCGGGCGCAGGAATGAAAGATTATCTGGTCAGTATAACTTTGTATCCGACGCCGCGTAGGATAAATCGCGCATCGTCTAGCCTGAAGGCTGGTTCAGGTGCCGGGATGGACTCGGCATTGTCCAGTCAATAGGGGTGACGTTAAATCTTTTACATTACAATGGCGCGGGCCTATCCTGTAACAATTTTTATTAGTTAAACCACGGGAGTCGATAGGGCTGACCACACGAAAGCCACCCCTCGGTTTCGGCACCTATAACTAGGGACACTCACAGGTGGGGATCGTAGCCCTACTGAGGTGAGGCTACCATGATGCGCAAACGGTCTTTACGGCAAATATGGTTAAAATGAAGAAATTTTTGATAAAAGAAGAAAAGGAGGGGAAGGTAACGAACGAGCTACGCTATGATGCTTATTTGGTGACCGCACTGGGCACAAAATCAAAAACAACGAAAGATGTGTCACAAGTGTGGTTGAGGGCGGCATGGAAATTGAAAAGAAGTTTAATTCCTATCCCCCTTTCAGAAAACTGTTTTGCGCAGTACTTTGCCCTCTTATGCTGACACCACCAGGAGCCCGACCCCCAACGTGGCTGGGGACTGGCAACTGGTGGAAAGGAAAAAGGAGAGAAATAAAATGAAAAAAAATAAAGAGAAGAATGTAAAGGTGCAGGAAGCATAAAGGAAGGAAGAAGGTAATAAGACGCTCTTCACTCGCCAGGCCGGGCGATGCTATTAGGGTTTTGGCGGAAGAGGGGCAGTCCTACGCTGAAATACTAAAAGAAATTAAGGCGAAGGTGAACCCCGTTGACGCAAGACTGGAGGTCCTGTCCATCCGAAGAACCAAAAAGAAGGCGGTCCTCCTGGTACTGGAAAAAGAGGGCGACGTTTCTGCCTTTAAAAAGGCGCTATGCCAGGCGTTTGGGTCTATTTTGAGAGCAAAGACGAATCATTCTGCAAAAAAAGCATCGAAAAGTTATAGAAGCATTGTAATGAATGTATTACGCTTGAAGGAAACTATGTTGAAGTATAAAGTCGAATTTTTCGAATAAACTGTGTTTAAAATATAAAATGATAGAAAATGATATGTATACATAGTGTCCGCAAAATCTGGATAAAAGACAAAAGTAGCAAAGTATTCAGCTGGCTTTAAATGGGGTAGTCGAATATTAGGTCCGATTTTTTTGGGGGACGTACAGGACGCAACTTGTTTTTTTCAAATGAGGACCTCTAGTTTGTTTTACAAATTTGTAATCAGCGCAATTTTTTGAGTTTAAATAGGGTACTTCGGATTTTGCGTAGAAGCCTCAGTTTGGGCCTTATGCCAGAAAATGTGGCCATAGTCGAATAGTCTACCATCCCCTACAATCTACAGGATATAGCCGTAACAAGGTGGGGCGGTGCGGCAGCATGCAAACGCCGTGCGTAAGCGCTAAGCGGCTTCTCCACCACCGCGCCGTTCTACGTCTATAACAAATAGATTTTCCGTCATAAGACCTAAACTAAGGCTCTTACTAGCTGAAACTTTAGGACATAATAAAGGACGTATTAACAGTTATCAGCACAAGAAAAAGAATAAATTTTTTTTTTTTTTAACACCTGCCATTTTGTGAATTTTTCTGATTTCTGAAAAAGCTTGTGTCTGATCATAGATGAGAGAATAACAAACAATAGCTTTTGTGGAGTTTTTGTTTTAGATTATCTGAAAGGTCACAGTCGTTCACCTAATGTGCCCTGGACTTTTTTGACAAGTGCGTGTTAAGGACATATGAAAGCCACGTGGATGATGTTTATGAATAACCAAACATTTTGTTAAAAGTTTAATAATAAAAAAAAGACATTCGTGCAAACCGTGACTCAAAATCATTTTTAGCTTTTACATAATCATTTTTCAAACATGGGCCTCGCAAATGAGGTGTTACAGAAGAAGACCCCCTTCACGCAGAATTTTAATTGCTTCCGTCTTATAGTCTTTTTCTAAAAAGTATTTTTGTCCTGTAAAACGATTATTCTGTAATTGCCGTAAATAAATTTAAGTTGTTTTTGTAAAAAATTTATATGTGATAAAATTGTTATTGAACATGACAACCACTTCCTCGTCATTTATTTTTCCAAATTATCTGCATACAAATTGATAAAAACTATAGTTTTCTTATTATCTAAACAATTTTATATAAACATTAGTTAATATTGTCTAATAATATCGCTATAGGCTCTATTTTAGTTTCATATTTATATTACATTTGTTATAAATTTCAATATTTTTTAATACAATATAATTACATTTTAAATATTGTCCATTATATTGGGTGTACAACTTTGCTTCCGCTGTTTCTTCCCAAAATTTGAGGCTTTATTCTTAAAATGTGGTTGCTTATTATGATTCTAAGTACTGTCCATTGCTAGTCACTACTTTTTTTGGAACAATAAGAATAACAATTAATATTGTGTAACGCTAAAAAGTTTGAATTTTACTAGTATAAAATAAAATATTGTTCAAAAGAGTGTGTACTGAAAAAATCCCACTGGTTAACAAGTCGACTGGTTGATTTCACCAATTTTTTTCCGTGTAGTATGAATAGATGGCTTATTCTGGAAATCTTTTCACGAAACCCTTGTAATCGGAAAGCTTTGCGAAATCGAAATCTCCGAAGAAAAGAGAAAGAATTAACGTCTTAGAGAGAAAGAAAGGAAATTAAAAAGAAAAAGTAGAGGAAAAGGCTGTGATTCCTATCGAACTTGCTTTACGACGTCTGCGAGGAATCAGAACGTTACCACGTTAAAAGTATCGTGGTGGTCTTCTAGAACGACTCACTGGTTCGCCAGTTCACCAGTTTAATCAAGCGTTCACCGGGCAACAAACCACCCCCGTTAATTGGACTCAACCAAGTCTCTTGCTTTACGACGCAATCGATCGAATTGTCCGACCTGCATTTTCAGGTCGCCTGTGACGTTATGCTTTTCTTTCGTATTTTAAGTGCAGCTTACGTCACAAGTTTTCCAACTCTATCGTAATCTTGAATACAATAGAAATAACTTACTTGAAATTGTCAACAAATACTAACAAGTTGTTAAATTGTATTTTTTTTTAAGAAAAAGAAAACTAATCTATGATATTTCTATTTTCACACCATGCATTATCAGATTTTAAAAGAGGATTTACTATAATATATTACGTGCCTAGGCGCACAATGAGGGTTATTGCGTGACGAGCGACAATGCTCGCAGGAAATCGAAGCCAAGGCGTAGTCGAGGCGTAAGTGAGGCGTAGCTGAAGCAAAGCCGAGACAAAGCCGAGACGTAGCTGAGGCAAAGCCGAGACAAAGCCAAGACAAAGCCGATACGAAGCCGAGGCGCGATCAGTCCTGCGAACATTGTCGCGAGTCTCGTAATTTCCCGAATTGTGTGCATTGGTACGTATTCTATTTTATGTGACTTCGGTGCGGATACGAGTTTTTATGCGTACACTCGAATCTAATCTAGTATTGTAGTTGTTTGCGACGCTAGTCATTACACTTGATATTTCGCGACTAGTCCCACCATTTTGATTTTATCGATCTTGTGTAGTAGTAGCTTGTTGTAATAGAGCATGCGCAGTTCAAATGTACAAGGCTTTGTCAGTAGGGTGCTAACGCTGTACGAAGAAGAAGTAGAATAAGAAGAAGATTCTGCTCCGCTGTAAGACTATATGCGCATGCGCAGTTCAATTTTTACATTATATTCCTCTGTAACGGAATACACAACATTCCGTTACTCTCAGCTGTAACGGAAAAACGAGTTTTCGCGCTGGAGGCACATAAAATTTATTTCCATACTTTAAACTTTTGCTTTTGAGGCTTTATCTGTGAAGGTCGCTCTTATCTGTTTAAGCTCGTAAATCGTGAAAAAAAAGAAGCAAATTTTGAAGCACGATGACCATAAAATATGTCGGAACATAAGATTTGATATTCTTCTTAGACAATGGACATCGAGTGAAAAAATTTTCTTACAAATTGACGGTAACTTATCTGATAAAAGTTTCTGAAAATTGGAGTAATTTTGATACAGTTATTTAGCATTTTTCAAATTATCTTAATCACATTAAATTTCCGAATTCTGTCCAATATGAAATTGTTATGAAATTTGAACGTCAAAACAATAATAAGGATAACAATTAGGATGAAAAGTTGTGAATATGGACCATTAATTAAATAAAAAAATTAATAAATAAAGAAGAAGGAAATCTACAAGAACCCCACGGCTATTCAGTAAAGCCTAACGGGCGACCAGCCGTGGGGGTTGATTTTGGGCGAACAGATGACGAAAGAGTGGTACGCGACTATAAACCGGAACCAACCGCCCGTGAAGTTTAAAACCGAAAGGCGGTTCCGCAGGCAGTGTATTTGTTCGAGAGAGGTTTTTTTTTGGTTTTAACAGGTATGCCTAGTCTCGTCCTAAGAGAGTCCTGTACTAAGTCTATAAAAGATTTCGCCATTTTTCCTCCTCGCCAAAAAAAAAAATCTACAAAAACCCTTTTTTCCTCTTTATTTTGTCATAATTGAAGTTCCTAAATTTTGAAAAATTATCAAAAACTTTTATAATTCTTTTAAAACATTTAAAATTACCGATTTTTCGGTCTTCCTTTGACATTTCTTTATGTTGATTTGTTAAAATTGTTAAAATGACGAAAGCGCTTATGTAAATTATGTTAAATTCTTCGGATTAAAATAAGTGCGAGCAGTCTAGTCACTCTTGCTCATATCATACCAGTCCAATCTTCTTTCATTTCTTTTCAAACTTGAATATTATTTTATTTCTATAAATCCAACTTTTTTATTCAATAACTACAAAACTTTTTTGTCCGTTATGGCATGACTCTTAAGGCCACACTGAGAAAACTGGAGTGTCAAACTTTGAGTGTCAAAATGTAGATAGTCAGTTTGAACTTCTAGATAGTACAACACTTTCTCCGAAATTTTTTCTCTTTGGTCAGGGAGACACTCATTTAATATTCTGCTTAACTCTTACCAGAGGGTCAGAATCACTACAAAGAGTGTCGATTGGTGAAATACGCGCCAAAATTGTAAAGTCACGTGGGATCACCTATTTTTCCTCCAATATCACCAGCGTGGACTCTAACCTCATTGCCGGTTTCGCGTCCTTTACGTGTTAAAGTGTCACGAGGGTTATTTTTGCCAACTAATTGTTGAGTACCTATTTCACTTGCTATAATAACTTAATAATTGTGAAAGCTTAAATGTAATAGTTTTGAGGTTAGCTATAGAGGTAGATTATAGTCTGTTTTTCCCTCTTCGATAATCTATTTTTCTCTCTGCGATGATCAACTCTTCCCTCTAAAGTATTCAAGTTGACCATCTTATTTTGACAATTCACAGGTAATAAGTTACACTATCTAGAAGGCTGTCCTATAGTTTAACCTCAAATATAGTCTGCTTCACCCTCCAAATCTTTAGGTTGACAATCCAGTTTTCTCAGTAAATTATACATTCATTATTTATTTATTATTATTCGTTCATGATAAATTTTTTAATTTACAAAGTAGCTTTCCGAAAATATGGGAAATGTAACAAAAGACAATAAAGCACATCTATTAACTTCTTTTAGTAAAAGTTTTGAAACAGATTTTCACTTAAACGGTGTTAACAAACGTTCTCTATCGTGTTCTGTAGTATTTTCCAAATTTCCAGAATGATATTCTGTAAAATAAAAAATTCTGAAAATTAAAATTATTAAAATTAGTAAGTTTTGAGTTACGAATTGAATGAATAAACTTCTTCTGATCTATCTATCAGTTACTAAATTGTAGCATGATAATTAAGAGATATTTAAGAGGGTATCCTAGAATAATGGGAACTTTTTTAAACTTCTTTTGGACATTGTTTTTTAAAACCAGACAAACAATATCGTTAGAAAATTTTTTTCTTAATGTTATTTACTATTTATGTTTAAAAAAAATATATATGTAAAATAGATGACGTTGCCTGAGTCGAAATCTCGAGCAAGTTTTACGTTTTTAGGTACTGCTTACCTCCTGCTTCTTCTCATTTACTACTGTTTTGATACTCTTCAATGTATTTAGAACCTAAAACTAGTGTGGCGTCTTCTGAAATTACTTACTTTCTTTTTTCTCCGAATCTTATTTTTCTTTACTATTTCTCCAAATTTTAAGAGCGGTTTTACATTATAAATTATTTTATACCTTTCGACGAATTTCTCAATCTTTTGTAAATAGCTAAGACTAGAAACCTTTCAAGATAAATTCTAAACGCAGCTGCATCAATATGAATACCGAGAATTTACTTAGATTATCGTAAAATATAATAAACTTTGCACCTCTATATTTCGACCAAAACGCGTCGCCCACAATCGTATTTCCTTTTCAAATACAAACGCCTACCAGCCTCTAACAAGATAAATTCATAAAACTCCAAACAAATACAAGCAGTAAATAGTCCAGTATTTAGCCATTACAGTAAATCATAAACAGCTTAGGCTGTCACTCAAAAGGGACCGCGCTGGTACCCCGCCCATGAAAAGACAAATAGATACAAAGTGCACTCTCTGTCTAGGTAAGATCTTAGGCCTATTCAACATAGAAAATAAAACTTTCGAAAATAATATTTTATAAAATAATTAAATTAAATAAGAAATTAACATTACTTTTAATATTATTCAGCATGTTATGAATGGGAAAAGAAATTATTTCGACTAATAAGAGAAATGCAACTTGCATCTATTTTATTTTTGAACTAACGTTTGAAACTTATAGAATGTAAACTAATAGCAATTTATTTAAAAGTTGTTAATAATCAGGGATCTACTTTACCGACGTGATAATTTACGGAAAGTTATTTACGAAGGTAAAATACCAGGTTATAAATTACTGAAAATTCTTCATACATTTCTCATTGTATTTTAAATTAAATCTAATAAATCCAAACATCAATGTTATTCAGGATTTTAAGTAATAGCGATGTTCTGTTTTACCGACGACATCATGTAATCAGATGTATATTTTATTAGTAATTTTGCACGCAACCTTCAAATGAAAATAATTTGTTTTAAATGTTAAATTATAACATCATTACCTACAAATAAAAATGTTAAAACAAAGCAATAGAAAATTAAATTCAAAGTCAGATTTTAGAATTAGTACTTATATCTTCAGAAATGAATTTCAGTAAGATAAAACTTATATATAAATTTATCTTCCCAAATGTAAAAATTATATATATTTAAACAAAACATTTAACGGTTAATAAGAATAATTTAGAAAACTAACTTTGAAATATGTATTAATCTTAAGCAATAATGATTCTTTTGAATTTGAAATTGAAACATGACTAATTTAATGTAAATTCACGATTTTGTAAGTTAATTTAGGATATAAGTGAAACATATTATAGTTTGACTCTTCGTTTAGTTAAAAATTATGAAATCTGTAAACATAATTGTTTAAATAATTAATTTTTAAAGTATTTTATTTTATAATATACATGTAGCGCAATCTCTTGGGAAATCGATGAATCTGGAAAAGTTTGAAAACTCCTACAAGGCCCAACCCAATGGGTCAGCCCTTAAGATTTTCGTCGACTATTGCGGGGGCGTAACTATGTCACTATAGACAGCCAACCAATCAAACAACTAAAACTACTAGTTTCAACTCCCCTAAAAGTTTCTCAAGTAGACAGGGAAAAGATGAGAATACATAAAAGCTATGCATTTTCATTTTTTCAGTTATTTCCGCAATTCCGTTAAGTTCCGTTTCTCTACAATTTCTTTTTTTTTTCTGCTTCACCACAATATCACCAAAAACGTTCTCTTCAAATTACCAAATATCGTTTATTTCTATACAAAGCAACCTTTATAAGTACCGTCGGTCGTGATAATATCAAAGTTATTATAATTCCAAGTTTCACCACTTCATTGATTTCTCCAGGGATTATTTAAGGAAATATCTTCTTTTTCTACTCAAACAGAAAATAATAAAGTAAGTAAAATAAAAACCACATTGCTATCTAACTATATCTTCTCTCTTTTATTTGAATATTTAAACTTTTGTGTTTCCTCCATATGAATATCTGGGTGCCAGTAACCAATCTGGTATCGATATTCATACCTATCTCTCCTTGACCTATCCCCGAGTGTTTAAACGATCTGGTGTGCTCCTTAATGAGATGTGCAATTTCGTTTAAATCCTCACCTCCCTTCTTCCAATTTTAAATAATTCCCCTAGGATAAGAAGGAAATTTTTACTTTATTCTAACTGCCAAATTAATCTTAAAATTGTTCCTGAGTTATTAGAGTGAAAACTCTAGACTCAAAAATCTACTTTTTAAATTGTCCTTCCGACAATTTAAAACTTGCGTGACTTTAGACGTCACACTAGCCCCTTGTTTAAGCCGAATTGTGCTGAAAAAGGCAATTTGTCCACGTTTGAGAAGTTTTTCAGGGGGAAAAATTACATTGAGTTTGCTTCTGTTTTGAACAGCGTAACGAATAAGGATTAATTCAGGTTCTAAATATTTTGAAAAGTATCAAAGCAGTGGTAAATGAGAAGAAGCAGGAGGTAAGCAGTACCTGAAAACGTAAAACTTGCTCGAGATTACGACTCGGGTATACAGCGTCAAATTCAAGGTCTAAACAAAAAAGATGTTGGATGGTAGACATAATTCCAGCTCTCCAAAAAATCTAAAACAAAAAAATCAGAAGTAATCTTAATATACATTTTGATACTAGACTTACATTAAAATATTCAATTTTACAAAAGTTATAGCCCGAAAACCGACGAAAATATCGCCAAAATCAATGTTTAATTTTTAACTGTCCGCCATTTTGAAAATGTTTATATTTCCATTTAAATCTGCTACCGGCTATAGCCACAAAAATATATTTTGGAAATCCTTTCAATTTTTTTGTTTTATATCATCTGGAGAGCTGGAATCATGTCTACCATTCAACATCTTTTTTTAGGCCTCGAATTTGACGCTTTCTAACGTCATATATTTTATATATTTTTTTTCTGAAAAAATTTTAATTGTAAATGAAAATAGTAGATAATACAGAGAAAAAGTTTTTATAACGATATTATTTTGTCTACTTTTTTGAAAAAAATGCCAAAAAATGTTATGAAAAAGTAACCATAAGACGAAAATTATAATTTTTGTCCTATAAATTACTGTATATTTTTATAAAATATGTTCATTTGATTATAAATTTTATTTCAATGCCAGAGAGGGATAACATGCTCTGCGTTCATTTAATTCTCATTTGCATTATATCTTTTGGAATAACTCTATCCGCTTGTTTCATGAACACTGTCATTTACATCAGATCAATGCAACCAACAAAACTTTTCAATTAGCGAAACAATTAAATCGCCAGAGAAAATTCAAGAGTGTGAAAAAAATTCTAACGCAACAAGGTGGTGCACTTTTGGTTTACACTTATCCTTTAATGCGATTACAACACCCGCTATAATTCCCCACTGCCTGGTATCTGAATTTGGACTTTCAAACAGCCTTTGTACTTACATAAAGGTTGTATCAGTCTGACATGAACATATATTATGTGCACAAACAAGTAGAGAGTAGCTGGTACTCCCGTTATATCGACACTGTCTTATCCATAGATGATCTTAATAGCTGTTCGATGTGCAATATACATATAGGTTAATCTACAGCTAGAAATGCTGCACATGACAGTCATGCCAATTTAATTGCAAAGGTGTTTATGTCATGATTTAATTGTTCAAACTTATCACCAAATTCGAGTAGATTGCTAGTGTTGGTCAATCAATTTGACTAATAAGTAGGTAATTGATATCATCGTCCTTAATTAGCAATCCAAATCAGCATGGCTTCATCAAATCAATTTCAGGTTCTCTTCTAATTTCAGTCAGTAGTTTTCTGCTGGATTCAATCAGCAACTATTTGAACTATAAATTAGTTGGTTTCAACTGACTTCTAATGTAATTTAAAAGAACTGCTTGTATAGTTGACATTCAACAACTGATTTAAATGATTAAAAAAATAAGTCAATGAAATTGAGAAAGTGTACTTACGAGAGTCATCAAGGATATACACTTGGTCCCATCTTGCATTCAGCTCTTTTATCTCAGAATTATTCTGCAGGATGTCGTTCGGCCACAATTAGATTCGTTTATCATACGTCTATTTCTTATTGAAAACAATCTGGAGAACTACCATGCCGCAGTACAGTAAAATTATATGTGCTATAAAAGAATAATGCATCATTAACTCAATCTATAACATCGATTATCACCTTTCTGAGAAGGAGAAACATATTTTTTTTGAGTGACAAAAAACCTCCATCCCTTCGAGGATCAGAGTCATCCTATCAATCATTTTGCCCTTATTTGCAGCCATCTTGAGAAGATAATCCCTATATTGACTAGCATAAGACTTCTCGACCTCAAACTTCTCCGTTACATTTAACTCCCCCCGATCATTTTATCACATAGCTGGAGAGACCTTTCCTCTCTACCTGAATCTTCAGATTCAGCAGGATATGTTCTTTGAGGAAGATAAAGGGCCACTGCTTGGTGCTGGAATAACTGATTAATTAAAAGTTGTCGAAAGCGAACATTAAATACTATTTTCTATAACGTTAAACTTTGAATGTTTTTTTCTGGAAACAGCATTTTTTATCACGCGGGGTGCTCTGCAGCTTCAACGGATAAACCGATTCACATGAATCTTTGCGCAATTGAGAGAAAATTCAATTTTCAATTTTGTCGATTTTACTTTTGTTAAAAATTAATTTAGAAATATGTTTTTCGTTCGATGAAGAAAAAAAAAGTCTGCCCGCTTCGCGGGCACATTCTCATTACGCGCTTCGCTCGCAAGTTTGAGCGCGCCTAGGGCGCGCGATTCGATCGTCGCGCTTCGCGCTCCGTTCTTTCTGAACCTCGCGCTTCGCGCTCGGTCTTGTGCTCTTCGCATACGTTTAAGTTTATTTATTATAATTTAATACTGAAGCTCAAACCAATTTAATGATTTTAAAGATGATATAAATTAGTCTTTTTCTCAAATTCACTAAGTTTCTTTTTCAGTTTAAGTGAAACAGGAAATTCAGTTTACTTAAGGCTCTATCGGCCTTAAGGAACACATTCTCATCATGACACTCGCGCTTCGCGCTCGATTTTCTGTATGCATTTTTGTAACTTTTTAATAAATTACATGATTATTGATAAATTTATTTTCTTCCAAATATCTCAAAAAGGAAAAACAATCGTAGACTTTATTTAAGGGAACGATTTTGCAGAACAACGCTTATTTCGTATCTCACATATTTTGGTGAAAAAAATCGAATTTTTTCAATATTAAAAATCAAAAAATTAAAATATACATCCTGTCGAGAAATTTCTCGATAAGAATGTGTAGACCTTATTTAGCCAAACAATTTTTCATCTCAAAGTTTTTTTTGTATCTCACATATTTTGTCTAAAAAATGAAGTTTTTGAATTTTAATCGTATTTTTTGGAATTGAAACGAAAAATATATGTTTTATCAGAAACTGTGTCAGACAAAACTTGTAGATCTTTTTGAAACTAACAACTTTGTATTCTTACGTTTTTTTTTATTTTACATATTATTGTTAAAAAATTGAATTTTGGATTTTCAATAGTTTTTTTTTAATTAAAAAGAAAAATATGCATCTTATGAAAAAATGTTACAATTCAAATTTGTAGGTCTTTATTTATTCAATAATATTGTATCATAACGTTTTTTCGTATCTCGTATAATTTAACTGGAAAATGGAATTTTGATATTGACTTTTTTCGAATTTGAATATGCTGTAACATTTCTAATTTTGATTTAATCAAAAAATGTTATCGGGATAATTTTTAGAGATTTATGAGCACTATCTAAAAACAGTATTAAAATTTTTGATTTTTTCAAAAAATTATTTTCAAAAACACAAAAGTAGTGCTCAACCCCTCAATTTTAATTGGATGTGGCTGGTTAACGAACTTGTCCTTAATTTTTCGGCTCCGATAAAGTGTACCAAAGTTCAATTCAATCTGATAATTCTATCGAGAGTTATGCCGCACACGACCTACAGACAGACAGACAGACACTTTCGTAAAAACCATTTTTTCTGACTCATTGGGTCTCAAAACGTAAAGATTTGATGAAAATTTCGACAGTCATTTTTCACATAAAACCAATACCTTCTCATCCATGATGAGAATGTAAAAACCTTATGTCGACTTTGGTCTTTTTTCCTAAGTATTTTCCGAACTAAACAAATGCATGTCGTTTTTCTTAGTGCAAATAACAAAAAGGTTAAAATATTTTTACAGCTTCAAAAAGATAATTGTAATTACCTATTAAAAATGTATTAATATTTTTCAAAATTAACATTTCTAATACCTTTTCGTAACGAAATAGTTTTCGTCGATTTTCTCCGTTTCAAGCTAAACAGACTTGAGTCTGTTTTTACTTTGAACGTCAGTTAAGGTATAGTGGCTTTCATCAAAGAAGTATTAGCCAAAATTTTATAACAGTTTTCCATTTTAAACAATAAATTGTTATAAACAATAGTTTTCTTTACATAGACGGAGAAAATTCATTTGTGAAAATTTAATCAAAAGTTGAGTACAGCTGGGACATCTCATGTTTGATGGAACCGTTATATGATTGTTCAGGTACCGATTGTTTAAAATATAATTTAAACATTTATAATGATCAGCAATAATAAACAAATACTACGTTTGTGTAAAATATATTATGAACACAGACAAAACTGCACCGAAAGAAATCTCTTACGTATTTCGTATGAGGTGCCGTTCCAATTTTCATAAACGACTTTTTATATGATATTAGTATAAAAGAATACGAAGAAAGCACACCACTCTGCTTGCGAAAAGCGCACGGCACCTGTACTCTCTCGGCATGCCCAAGTTGGTTTGACAATGTACACAATGTGTCCCAAAAATTGGTTTTCAGTTAAAATTCTCCAAATAGTGTTTTTATTCGTATTTAATTCCTCAGCCAACATTCTCGTAGTAAAATTTGCATCGATACCAATGATTTCACGGACTTTTTCCACAAATTCAGCACGATTACTAACTTCTAGACGACCTGGCCTTAAGTCGTCATTCAAATCCTCACGACCATTTTCAAATCGTGTAAACCACGTAAAAACTTGAGTACGACTCATACAATCATCACCATAAACTTTTTTCGTCAATTCGTATGTCCCAGTGAATTTTTTTTTAAGTTTAACACAAAATTTTATATTTGCTTTTTGTTCCGTTTTTGTTTTGTAACATTAGCACACTTTTTCTTTTATTGAAATGGCTGTAACTTTCACACCTGTCATCCGATTAACATGAATGTAGGTGCGTTTGAAAGAGGATGGATGTGTCTATTTAATGCTAAAAATTTTCAATAGATGGCGCTGCATGTTGCATGATTTAAATATGAAGTTCGATTATTTTTGGGACACGCTGTGTATTGCAATACATTAGATTCGGCAACTTCAGTCTATTGCAATACGTTGTAAAACCAACTTAGCCATACCGAGAGAATACGGGTGCCGTGCGTTTTTCGCAAGCAGAGTGGTGTGCTTTCTTCGTATATCGGCTTTGCTATTTTGGCATATTGATGTCCATACGAAATTCGCTGAAGTTTGTGCAATAAAAGTAAAACAAATATGTTGCAATTTTAGTAAATTCAGATTTTTGCGGAATTCGAAAGAGATTTCTTTCGGTATGGGTGTGGATTTTCGTGTGGATAGTTTCGTACAGTTATCCCTCTAGGTAGATAGAATTTGAAGTTTACCTTCGTGATGGAGTATAATGGCGGGTGACTCTGATGATGCAGGAGCAAAACTGAATTTTTACCTTGTAACCTGATGTTAAATAATGTCACAGCTCTGAGGTGACAGTTTATCCAGAAAATCACAATTGTCGATTTGCAAATGTGAATTGCACCTTTGCCGCCCTATGAAAGTGTAATGCATTATGTCATAAAGAGACATAACAGACTTTTTTAACATTAACAGAATTTTTGTCTCTCACTCACGTTATGACGCTATGAATTATGCTCCCATGCGACGGCACCCTTACGAAGTGTAAAGATGTAATTTACATTCGCAAATCGCTAACTGTCATTTTCTGAATAATTGTACTAACTTGGAAAATGTCACTATTCTTAAATACAGCTGTACTTGCAAAAGTAGTAACAAGTGCCTTCGTAAATTACAATCTTAATTTTTCGGTCGTCCTCTTGCAAATTTAAAAATTCAATAGTTTTTCATTAACTACTAGTTTTTT
The DNA here is from genome assembly GCA_030998225.1 of Diplolepis rosae. Classification (NCBI taxonomy): domain Eukaryota; kingdom Metazoa; phylum Arthropoda; class Insecta; order Hymenoptera; family Diplolepididae; genus Diplolepis; species Diplolepis rosae. Next base: position 1,633,555 of record JAPYXD010000710.1, read on the forward strand.
ACATTCTCATCATGGATGAGAAGGTATTGGTTTTACGTGAGAAATCACTTTCGAAATTTTCATCAAATCTTTACGTTTTGAGACCCCCTGAGTCAGAAAAAATGGTTTTTACGAAAGTGTCTGTCTGTCTGTCTGTCTGTAGGTCGTGTGCGGCATAACTCTCGATAGAATTATCAGATTGAATTGAGCTTTGGTACACTTTATCGGAGCCGAAAAAGTAAGGACAAGTTCGTTAACCAGCCACATCCAATCAATTTTTTGATTAAATCAAAATTAGAAATGTTACAGCATATTCAAATTCGAAAAAAGTCAATATCAAAATTCCATTTTCCAGTTAAATTATACGAGATATGAAAAAACGTTATGATACAATATTATTGAATACATAAAGACCTACAAATTTGAATTATAACATTTTTTCATAAGATGCATATTTTTCTTTTTAATTAAAAAAAAAAACTATTGAAAATCCTAAATTCAATTTTTTAACAATAATATTGGAAATACCAAAAAAACGTAAGAATACAAAGTTGTTCGTTTCAAAAAGATCTACAAATTTTGTCTGACACAGTTTCTGATAAATGATATATTTTTCGTTTCAATTCCAAAAACTACGATTAAAATTCAAAAATTCCATTTTTTAGACAAAATATGTGAGATGCAAAAAAAACATTTAGATGGAAAATTGTTTGCCTAAATGAGGTCTACAAATTCTGATAAAGAAATTTCGGGACAGGATGTATATTTTATGTTTTGATTTTTAATATTGAAAAAATTCGATTTTTTTCACCAAAATATGTGAGATACGAAATAAGCGTTGTTCTGCAAAATCGTTTCCTTAAATAAAGTCTACGATTGTTTTTCCTTTTTGAGATACTTAGAAGAAAATAAATTTATCAATAATCATGTAATTTATTAAAAAGTTATACTGAAATGTATACAGAAAATCGAGCGCGAAGCGCGAGTGTCATGATGAGAATGTGTTCCTTAAGGCCGATAGAGCCTTAAGTAAACTGAATTTCCTGTTTCACTTAAATTCAAAAAGAAATTCAGTGACTTTGAGAAAATGTGTAATTCACATTATCTGTAATATTATTATAAAATTGGTTTGAGCTTCAGTATCAAAATATAAGAAATAAACTTAAATGTATGCGAAGAGCACAAGACCGAGCGCGAAGTGCGACGATCGAATCGCGCGCCCTAGGCGCGCTCAAACTTGCGCGCGAAGCGCGCGATGGGAATGTGCCCGCGAAGCGGGCAGATTTTTTTTATGTTGAATGTGTGAGTTGACAATGGTTATAGCAGACAGTGTTTTCGGTAAATATAACACATGAGTGTTATACCTTTTGTAAAAATAGCCAATCATCTCGTTTCAACACATTATGACACCTTATGCAGAAATGAGATAAACAGATTGGTATTACAGTGTGTTAGAGTGAGTTATTTGATCATTTCCACAAACGAAGTATAAAACTACCTCAAAAAATTAATGAATGAACATTATAATCCAAAAGAAAATCACCTACTTCCCCAAGAATTACTAGGAAAAAAATAATAAAAATAATGTAATTATGGATTCAGCTAAATTATCATTGCAGACAACGTTTTTTCATCAAGATCATTGTAAGACTACATTTAACTTGCTTCATTCAGAAATTTAGTCTCATGGAAGTTTTTTCATCTCTGACATTTATATTCAAAGACTTCTATAGTACAACTGCACTTAAAAACCAGTCTAAATATAATCTTTCTTAATTCTTATTACTAAAGAAGCGAACAAAGAAACGAATTTCTTTCCTCCCTTTCATGCAAAATTACAAAAGCAAATAGAAGTAACAGGAATACTTATTATGCGTCACCAGATAAAGTAACATTTATAAAACCTTTGAAAAATCTGTGAAATGCTTTTCGCTTGTATCAGGAAATTCTCGGCATTGTGCGTTGAAGATAAGATGAATTTATTGAAATGCATTGCTCGTTTTAAGCATGCACATTAAAGCCTAGAAATTCTTTTAAAGATACAAATAATTTCGGAATGGTCTATTTTCATTTTGTCAGACAATATTAGTGTCAGCTTGTGCATATTTTTTTGAAGTATTTATTTTCACATTATGAATTAATACCACCTTGCGTACGAAAATAATTTAGACACTCTTGTCTCCCTCCAGCATTTTATTTTTCAGGCTTATTTTAGTTTCGATAGAGAAATTAAAATCATTATTTTGGAGAATTGATTTTAAGTACAAGTAAAAAATATGATCTGAGACTAATTTATTTGATGTACCACGTCAGGGCTAACATCAGTTTTAAAACAGTCATTATTTTCTACCACATGGAGAAAACTAGTTCGAGTAATTTTACTCAACTTTCGATGAAAGTTAGGACATATGGACAAGTTAGAAATTATTTGGTATTTTTGTAATTATTTGTGACGTACCAAATATTTAAGAATGAATCACAGTGCGGTAAAATTCAGAAGTGTAAAATAAAACATGAAACCGTGCATAAAGGATTTCTGACAGAATATATTATTACTCATTGTATAATTATAAAAACTAATCTTTTATACAATCACGAAAATTCTAGAGCCTTTCGTTTTCTACACTAGTTATCACTAGAGAGTTTGGTAAACCGTGAGTCGCAAGACACGTTCACCACACTGAGAGAAATCCTATTGGTTGTGCTGACTAAAAGGTCACAACTATATATTTTTAGTAAGCAGTACCAAAAATTTTGTAAATGCTACTAATTTTTTTTGTAAAATTGATCAAATTCATTTATTTTGAGGAATGTAAATATTTTATTTCTATATGCAATATTTCGTGTGTAAACATGACTTGCAATTCTTTGGTAATAGTAAACTTCAAGAAATAATTGTACAGACGAATTACATTTCACCTGCTTATCAACTGTTTTGAATCGTTTTGAAATCGTTACATATATCGATTTCTTAAAATTTTGTTTTTGTTCTTCATCAAAATGAGAAGAATTAAATCATGGTAATTTTAAAGTATAATTGTAAACTGTTGTGCAGTTTTTGATGAAAAACCTCTCAACAATTATCATCCTTTGTTACATTTTGAAAAACAATAATTAAAAAAGTTTTTCTCCTAAAAAATTCTAACCTAAGAAAGTTCCCATCAACATTAACAAAATTAAAATAGATAAAATGGTAAATTTAACATTTTTTTCAATGTTGCAATTACTATTTTAATCATGTACGGATGAAAAAAATTAATCAGTTTCTAATTAAGATATTGGAATAGTTTTTGATACAACTTTTCTCCGTTATGTCCAAAAAATATATATTTTTGTAATAACTACACTGGACAAATAGTAAAAGCAATTAACGCAATTAGTAAGTTTTACAAAAACGTATTGGTAACATCTATTATAAGCTCGATACAATGTGGGAATGCATGAAAATAGTCGCGGCTACAAAACGGACCGACTAATCGGATTTTGTAAGTTTTACTAAAAATTTTAATCATTGCTATTCAGTTAATATTGCTGTAAGAAATAAGGTGCTTAGATGATACAGACTAAAAACCATACTTGTGACCCTTTTTTACAAAAAAAAATAGGTAACCACGACTAATACTTTCTCTCAGTGCACCTACCTATTTCGATTTACGCCGGAATAAATAAAAGTAATCTACACCTTGGGCACACATGAAAATGTTCTAATTTCAAAAAAGTGTTGAATTTTCAGAATACTAATGTTTTACCTTATTACATTTATGCAACGGAAGCACGTTTTTCGCGTCATTCCGTGAGTGTTTGGTACTCGGCAGACCTTGGCTCCGCGTTACATAATGTACTATGGATAATCGATACCATTTATAAAAGTACAAAATACAATTAGAGTTTATTTTAGTAGGCAGTTTTTAATTTAATCCCAATAGATAGAAGTTAACGCTCCTGCATGCAAAAAATTAGTTGTCAACATTTTCTTTGATAGTCCTTATTTCCATAACTTTATATTTTTATGAGTTTTTAATACTTACTACATGGAGAAACCCAAGTTTACAATTTTTGCTAAACTACGTTTCAATTTAGGGAAAAAATGTCATCGTGAGAATTTTTCGCAGCGAAATACTGAACTTCAGATGAACTATATTTTAATTTACTATAGTTTGTACCAAACTTTACTATAACCAATGCAAAAGTTTCATATAATTTTTCTTTAGAATTTTGACTGCGAAAAATTTTTTTTTTTTAAATTTTTTGGGATTATAATTATAAAATAAAACATATATTTTATACGAAGTTTCTCTGTGTAGAGGGTGTTTGATATTGGCCTGATAAAATAAACAATTCATTTTTTTGGCAAAAATCGGTTTTATTTTCCAATGTACTCTCCTTTTAGCTCGATACAACAGGTACAAGGATCTTTCAGATTTTCTTTACCTTCCAAATAATACGATTTGTCAAACCTTCCAAAATACCCTTCGGTTTCCCATTCAACTTCTTCGTCCGACTCAGAACGCTCACCACACAGCCATCTCTTGAGGTTTGAAAACAGATAATAGTCGCTGGGGGCCAGGTCTAAAGAGTATGGTGGATGCGGTAGCGATTTGAAACCTAATTCATGTTTTTTTGCCTGTGAAAAATCATGAAAGAGGATTTTTTTTCTTCTTCAAATGTGGCCGTTTCTTCCTGATTTCGTCAACTAATCGATCCAATAATGCAGCATAATATGCTCCAGTAATCGCCCTTCCTTTTTCAAGGTATACGATGAAGATTACTCCATGTGCATCATAATTTTTTAATGGAACCTTCTCTTCTATCTCTATTTGAAGATTATTTTTATTACAGAAATAAAGCAATATTATTATGTATACAGAGTACACATTTAAATAAGAGACAGTATTACTGATTTTGTAGAGTTTATATAGACCTTTCAGTACGATAAATTTGTTATTTTTATGTAATTTTCACAGACTTGTTGGTGAAGGTCAATAAAGTATCTATTAAATTTAAAGAATCAGCTGTGATTTTACAATTATAAGGTATAAACTCTGTAAATCTAACAGATTTGTCTTCTTCGTGTATACTAAAAATTTGAACATCCGATTTGTCCACTTTGCTACTGCCGTCATGGCCTGGAGATCACGACAATTGCAGGACGACGAATTTCACGTCTCCTCATATTTCATTCCGCTAGGTAATCGATTGAGACCCATGTTGAGCATATGGAATAATTCCTGTCGCAAACAGAATAGCTAAATGTGGAATTTATTACGGCTCCATTCTACGAATGGTTGCGACGTAACATGATATTTAGCCTTCGTACTCTCTTTGGACCCAAGGTATGCTTTGCGTTACTTTAATTCACTATCTACACGAATTACTCGACGACAGATTCGTAATCGTTAGCATTTGCTCCAAAATTTCTTCGCACTAATCAACCTCGTTCCATATCACAGAGTTCCTTTTGTTTTAATACAAAATAACTTTTTATCCATTTGTACACAAAGAAATATAAATTTTTAAGTCTAATATCTTCACAGTAAAAAAATTTTCGGAAATTTTTCCGAAAATAGTCGGACAGCTTAAATACAAATTGGTCGTAAATTTTTCAAAAGATGTAATCGGAAATATGTCCGAAATAGAACTAGAAATAGTTCCTACTATTTGGTTGGAGAAATATCCAGTTTATTAGGAAAAATTGATATATTTCATAATTTAAGTGAAAAAAGATCCAAAAAAAGTGAACAAATTTCCGTTTTTGTAGAATAATTTCCGCTTTTCATGGGAAAAATTTCCTACAATTTAGGAGATTTGTGAAATGTTCTTGCCCTTTTGATATATTTTCTAATAGTTCGGAAATAAGTCCAAAAATTCGGTCAATTTTCCTTAAATCTATGAAATATTTCCACTTTCTGTAGGAAAATCTATGCTTCCTAAGGATTTAGGAAAAATTTCCTAATACATAGTAGGAAAATTTACCGATATTTTTTACAGTGATTAGGCAAAAAACAAAATTAACGTTGATTGGAATACACTCTATAATAGTATATTGTGCAAAAAGGGAAAAAAAAATTTATTTGGCACACAACCACACGAGTAAAATAAATGTTTTTCCCGTGTTGCACACGATTTTTTTCTACTATGGAGTCAGAAAATGGATTTTTTTGCCCCACTCTGGGCAATAAAATCCACTTTATGACCCGCTAGTAGAAAAAAATCTTACACTCAAGGGGTCTGCCTAAGCTTGGGATCCAAAAAACAAGTCGATTTTCAATGTTTTTTTCTGATAAGATTATTGGGGTGAGAAGGTCGAAATTTCACACATTTAATATATAATCTTTCTAAGTTAGACATCATCCTCTATTAGAAAGTAATGATTAAGGTTGCATGTAAAAAAATAAATCTCTAGTAGATTTTTTAATAAAGGAGCTGATATTTAAATAGAATAATTATTTATATGCTAAATTAATTTCAAATTTTTCAACCGTACCTATGCAGAGATAATTAATGTCAAAGTTGACTATTTTAACACTCAATTCATGGGCAATGCATAGGCACTCTCCACATTTTAATTTGTAGTAATTAAACGCTCTGGTAGAGAAATTTAAGAAATGAAATTTAAATTTCAGTCACTAACAGTATCACGACCCGGCAACACTGTTCCCTTTCTGCAGCTTGTCTGCTGTAGGTCTCGACACACACACACACACACACACTTTATGAAGTGCACTTTATAAAATAGGCATAATTATTAAAAGTTCACTTTGTAGAATACATTAATTTTATTAAGTTTATAAAATTGATGGACTTTATAAAGTTTATTTTATAAGACAGGCAAATTTAACTTTACAAAATTTTTACGTACACATGTACACTAAGTCACTTTGTGCGCCAAGAATACACTACTACATTCGAGCATGACGCACGTCTGTAGAAAAAAAGTTCGATTTTTGAACAAAAAAAACAACTCCAATTATTTGACATTAACAAGTGGATAAATACACCGAAAAATCATCCATTCATTACATAGAAAATTTCATAAGTTCTTCTCTGTCAAATTATTTAAAGAGTTATCAAAGAAATCCATTTCAAAATATAAATACAAATAATTGTCATGCAAACACACGATGTCCGGTATAGCTTGAGCCATATCAATTCACTAGCAATAAAGAAAAATAGGAAAATAAAAAAACAATTTATTGTACTAGAAAAACGTTGAATTGATATTATCAACTATATACAAAATATGAATTTTGCAATACACATAGTTGAGAGTTCAAACTTTATACTCATATTGACATCTATAATTTTATACAATAAATTACTTAAATTTTTCGCGTATTTAAAATTACCTTATTCAAAAGATTATGCAAAAAATATCATTGCTTTGAATTTAAAAGCGCTACAATAAAATTACTTTTACTGACTGTAATAAATATTTTTATTTTTAGTGTTAGATAACCACTTAAATCAAATATGTTTCATAAATAAGATACAGTAAATTCCAATAAACTATGATTTGTACAAAATTTAATGGATAATTATTAATTTTCATTAAAAAATAATAACTTACACATCATTATAATTCATTGTACGGAATTAAACTTAAAAAAAAATTTTCACGAACTGAAATAAATATTTTTGAATATTATATTACAAATCATCCAAACTCACCAAACAGGCTTTAACTAATCGAACTATGTGCTTAATAGTTAAGGGAAGAATTAATAATAAAATCATGGTTATATATTGGTCAAGAGTCCTAGGCAGTATGATCAGGATTTAACGTCAGGATCGAATAACTTGACGAACGCTCGGAGCACGTAAAATTATTGTTCAGACGTATCATTAAATCGAAATTTTTAAACTCGCAATATCAGATTAATTCATTAAAAATTGGCAAAAATATATAAATTTAAAAAGAGAACGTGACTTCATAACGATATATTCTATAAGCATTGAGTCCGACAGAAAACTAGGCTTTAATTTAATATTATTTCATAAGAAAAAAATGTATTTTCAAAAATATTCTTGCATCTTTAAAGTTACTTTTTTTTTATTTATCTTTATTCAATTCTTTATCTTTATTCACTGGAATTTATTCCATCGCTTAAGATCCTAACATACTTTTCAACGGTGAAACTAAAAACAAGTGGTAACCGACTGGCCTCAATTTTCAATTAAGGGGGTCTTCTACCTTGTGGCTTCATTTTTGACACTGTTTTTTTAATATTAGTTAAAGGAAAACTAAAAACGCAATCGAGTTGCGGTTTGTTGCATTCAACTTGTTTATTTAAATACATTTAACACTAATTTTACTGAAAATTTGCCGTCTTCAATTTGACCGTGACTTGACCTTGAAGTGTCCCTTGCAAAAAATGCATACACAAATGGTTGACACGATTCAGCTCATAAAAATCGTCTGAAACAAAAAAATCAAAATGATTTACTTTTTTTATCACCTTGGCTATCGTTTGACAGATGGGATTTTCAAAATTTGAAAATTTTTTTTTTCATGTTTTCGAGGTTAAAAACATCTGTAAAAATTGTTTAAATAAAAAAAATCTAAAAAGCATCTGTCAGACGATAGGCACACGTTTTTCACAAATTTTGATATATAACTTCAATTAATCAATCAATTAGTTTTCGAGATATCATGTCAACCAGTTACAAAAACGCAACTTTTGGGAAATCGCATTTAAAGATATTCATGCATGAATCGCGGAGTGGAGCGGAGCTATATTTGACGGCTCTGGAAACCCCGAAATAATAAGATTTCAGTTATATCCTTTTAAGTGTATATTCCTAACACCTTCTGGGTTGGAAAATTAAAAAAAAAAATCTAATTCTTTGAACCAACAAGGTAGAAGACCCCCTTAAATAATAATAATAAATAGGCAATTTTTAGTTTCTGAATTATTATAGAGGCATCTCTAAAGTATAAATACAAAGTATAAATACAAAGTTTTAAACATTTTTAATAATATTTGGCTAATTTATCTTCCAGATTTGTTATCGACTTCTTTAGAAACTTTATTATTTAGAATTTCTCGACGTTTCGAGGCCAAACTGATCTCTTTTTCTGGGGAGAATTTACATTTATTTATATTATGTATATGCAGACACTAAGGTACTCACAGATCATGATATTAATTATGAATCTGTGATCTCTTCACCAGATCATGGATTTTCATACGAAATTTTACCATTTTTCACGAAAGAAAGATGAATGAAAGCATTGACAAGTGGCACTTGGGGGATGAAATAGACGTGATTAGGGCCATCATATAACGACGCAAATAGAGAGAGCATCAGATTGGCCGCTGATCTGAACCCTTGACGGTTCTTCGCATATGGGATGCACTACGGCACACCATCCACAATTCCGCTTGCGGGCATTGTAATTTGCTGTATGCATGCATCCAAAGATGGATAGACACGACCGGGCAGCCCAGCAGACCCAAGAGATCTATGGATTTATGCAAATTTAGGCAGTTAGAGTCCTGAACAGCCTCGCCGTTGAATAATGCGTTGATAAGATAGGAACCAGCGCTCATATGCCGCTACCTACCCCACCATCTACCATTGATTTGTCGCCCTTTCGCTTTTGGTTTCACCTCCCACGCTCCTACTCGTGCCGAACTGTTCAACAGAGTTTTAGCTCCTTTTTTTCTAATGTTTCCTTAACTAGAAGTTTCCTCACTTCCTACGTGACGCAAAACTTTACTGATTACACGTCGAACACTTCTTTGTTCTCATCTTTATCTATGTACTTATTTTGAGGATATGAGAAAAAACCAATTCAATCGTTAAAAAAGTGAAAGTCTGGTAAATCGTATTAATTTACCGAAATTTTACTGTCTGATACGGATTTTGATATTCGATAAATAACGACTGACTTTGATAGGACTTTGCCCGTAGGACCCAAATATTAAAAAAATGAATGAATTGCTTCTTTTATTACATAAATCTACTCTTATTATATTCTCTCATTTTTTAGTTCTAACTGTGTAGAACTTTATTACTGTGATGTTAACAGTTCAGAAGACACAGTGATTTAAGTGAAACCAATAATAAGTATCTGTATAAAAAGGGTTAACGGCGAAACAGATTCACAAAGATATGGAAGCAAAAAGAGGACAATATGCTCCATCGTTTACGATGGTAAAAAAGTAGGCAACTGTGTTAAAACGTGGTCAGAAGAGTATTGAAGATGACCCTTGCAGTGGACGGCCTTCGACATCAACGATCCAAGAAAGCATCGAAAAAATATGCGATATGATTATTGGAAAACGAAGATTGAAAATAAGGGAAATAGCTGAAACTGCTGGCATCTCGTATGAACGAGCACAAAACATTCACGCAAAAAAGTAAATGCTAATAATTAGCATTTTCGTGCTGCTTAGCAGGGACTGAGATGCTTAAGTTTTCTTCCCCAAGGGAAAATTCTAAAGTAGAGTAACTTTGATTCTAATTAGAAGTTTTATAAATTTCTACAATACAGCAAGCTGAATGCTGTTTTGCAGCAACTCGCTCGTCGTAACGCAGCACTCGAAAATCGCGAAATAAGAAATACTGTCCCTGAGTACTTTGTTTCTTATATTCAGAGACCGATTCACTTAAAAAGAGGAAGTCAGATGCTTTGATTTAGTTATAACTCGTACTGCGGGTCAGTGAATCGTAGTTGATAATATTAGGTATCGTCTTTCTGCACCTCAGAATGCGAGTTGCTGCTGAGCAGCATTTTCTTACTGACTCGTAGTGACTAGTGATGCTGTTAGGCTTCGCACTAGCCTTCGGAGTGAGCCACAGTACAAAAATGCTGCTCAGCAGCAACTGCCATTGCTGACCGACCGGCGTACTGATAATCAGCAATCGATTACTGATCACCAGCATTTTCTTTTTTGCGTGTATTGTGAACGACTTAAGATTTTCTAAGATTGATACGAGATGTGTCCCAAGGCTGCTTTCATCTGAACAAAAGTGAAATTGACTTACTGTAACTATTGGTAGAACCGCTTAACAAAAGTTTTTTGGTGTGTAGATAAACTGAAGCTTTTTGGATCTTGCTTAAAACAATGAGATTAGCTACTATTTAACACATAACGGGTAACGAATTGTGCTACTGCAAAGATATTGATGGTTTGAATTTCCAGATACAAGTATCAGAATATTCAACACTTTGTAAATCAAAATCAAAAAATGGTTTCTTAAATTTACGAAAAAGTAACTCAATTTTCTGAAATTCTAATTTTTGATTTTTTTAAACATACTTGTGGGATTTATAAAATGTTTAATGAAAGAGTCGAAAGTATGTATTACGTACAGCATAGGATATGAGTTTATTTTTATAGTCTTACTTTTATTTTTCGTCTGAGATTTAAAATTTTTGTGATAGTTACCGCAATATTGCAATATGGGACACCGAATAAGTGTCACGTCCCGTGACTATCATGAATGCGACTTAAATATAAGAAATTTTTTCTCTTTTATGAAATTATATAATCTGATTTACAAGTAATCTGCGTAAAAATATATTGAAATCACTTAATTATATTCAATGATTATTAAAACAAATTTTACTAAAATTTTGACATTTTAAATGCTCTTAGAAAGATGTATTTAGATAAGCTTGAAATAGAATATGTTATATTACAAGGTATATGTCTTACAAATAGATAAACGTTTGATTGAAGCACATATTGAATTATTTGAGAAATGAAATAGTTTATATGCAGCTATACAGATTTATTCATAAAAAGAAAACAAAATGTAATAAAAATACAAAAAATTACGAAAATATTAAAAATAATGTGTAGTCATATCTAGCTCTATTGACATATTTATCAAATTATTGAAATTTATCCATTAATATGTATGTTTTAAGGTTTTGCGAACAAGAATTTTGTAAAACGCGCCATCGCACTGTATAAAATTTAATGAATGGAAAATATACAAAAAACAAATATAATATTAAACATTTCAAAACATTTGAATCGACATTTTATATCGTATCCATCTTGAATGATCCTTTTCTGAATATTTAAAACAATGTATCGATATATCTCGTAATAATATAAGGAGCTTCATTGTGTGTCTTTTAAGTACTAAATATTCGAAAATTATTAATTAAAACCATTGTGAATGTAATCATTATTAATTGTGCGAAAATATGTCTATGTATTAAATTCAATGTATCAAATTTAATGTATTTGCGAAAACACAATTATCAACCTATCAAAGTATCAACGTAAACCACAGACGATAAGAATAGCTCCAAGTCATCTCAACGAAAATTCTATCTTAACAAGAATTTTACTCAAAAACGAATGTGAACTTAATTATTTCAAAAAGTTCAAACACGGTCATTGCATCCCCGTGATTGAACTTAAGGGGGGAGGTGTCACGTCCTGTGGCTATCGCTATTTATTTATTCATAATACCAAAATATGTAAAATTAATAAAAAGATTTCAACATAAAACATGCATAAGCAACAGCCATTAAAAAGTATTGATAAATCGAAAATTAAATGTACGAAAACAAAATTGTAATAGAAAGAGAGATAGTAGTGAACTTATAAATAGAAAACATCATAAACTCTTAATTACCTGTTAACGAGGGAACCCGATCGGAATGTCCTAAGTACACAAGAATATTGACAGGCGCAGCAAAGTATAGAAATTAAAAAATGAATCATCCGAAGAAGAAGGAACGTTGGGGAAACGAGAATAAGAAAAACGAAATCTCCCCTTTTTTCTTCAGTACACAAAAATTGGCAACCCAAAGGAAAAGAGGCCAGCTCAGCCACGTGCCAAAGTCAGGCCAACATCAGAAGAATATTAGCAGGGCAAATAAAACAAAGCCAGTATTGACAAAAAATATAAAACCCATTAGTCAGCACCTAGAAGTTCCATGTCAGTATTAATCGAAAAAATGGCGAACATAGCCAGTATCGACCAAAATCAAGTGCATAAACGTACCTGCGAATCTGCGAATCTTCAGTTACCGCCGGGACATCTTCAGAAACGGAACTTCTCTCAAAAAGTACAGAGTTGCCGTCGGTCATTCTTTAACGCCGGAACTCTGCTCAAAAATTTGGTAACAGAGTTCCCCTCGGACCATCTTAAATTGAGAACTCTCTTTCGAAGTTACTCCGGTTAACTCATTTCATCTTTTGTCAGTGTCTTCCTCAATAACTTAACATTACATCAAAATTGAATTTAGTGCAAGATTGTTGTGAGTTAAAAAGTGGAACCAGTGAACGGTTTTTATATTGAAGAGTGTCTGCGATTCGATTCCACAGAACTCACATCGTATATATTGAAAGGTGCATCTGAAACTCACCCTTTGGGGTCATCAGTAGTCCAGCCCAAAATTGATTTATGGATTTGGTGCCTACCTGTCAGAGTTTCAACATATTGTAAGGTGAATTGGAAGGCGTGTACCCCTTCCGGATTATCAGTGGTTCCAGCCTGGATCTGAGTAAGTCCAATTCAATATAAGACCCCGAGAAGAAAATTTTAATGATTTACTCTCTCTCTCTCCTATTTTGTACCTATTAAAAATAAAGGTTGATAATTGTAAATTCAGTAAATTTCGAGTTTTATTTTAGTTAGCTACCCTCATCCCAGTTTCGGTTTAGAAATCCTCTGGCTCTCTTTACCGATCTAAAACGAGGGAAAATAAAATATATTATTGAAGGAAGGTAGGTGTCAGGACGTCACACAAGTGTAGTTTGGTCGTATTCGACGTATTTTCATAAATTTTTGAATTTTAGCTTTAAAAATACATTTCCTTCAAAATTTATTAATTTATCAATTTCTGATATAACGTTAACATTGATAGACCTGTTTCCAATATACTGATATCTCGATACATCGAATTTCTTACACCAAATATAAAAAAATTTCGTATTTAATGTAATTTACATCAATAAGGGATGGATTAATGAAAATATTTATTGTTAACGTTTTTTTATCCGCCATCATATTTTAAAATATTTTCAAATCCTAACACTTTTTAAATAAAAAGAAGAAGAAAGGAAGGCCCCGAGTCGAACTATTGATTCTCTATTGATTCTCTAACATGCTCTATTTCCCAGGGCAAGGAGAATCGAAAGAGGCGTTTCAGCGGTTCAAATCAATGTAATTTTGATCCTCTGTTGATGCTCTTCTCCTGCAGATATTTCCATGTCTGCACCTTGGAGAATCTCACAGAGTAGCAACGAAGATTCTTCTCACCTTCTCTATGATTCTCCATTTATGAAAGTATATAATTCTTAATGACGTCAAAAATTACTAACGGTTTATTATTATTGATATTTAGCGAATTTAAGAGACTCTTTTCAGGTTATTCGTGTTATCAGTCTTGAATGTATTTGCGTTAAAATAATTGATGTAAAAATATTTGTTGTCATACCTATTATTAATAACAAATTGAAGTACACTGATTATATTCTAGTTATATTCTAGTTATATATGCACTAATTATATTTTAGTATAATATTGTTTCAAAATTTGGCAAACAGAGTTTACGTATCAGAAATTAACATAGTGGTTTTCAAGCGGCAAAGTTGATAGTTTCGTTTGAAAAAATGGAATATATGTTCTACTAACTGTTTCGGTTTGGTGCTGAGTAGAGGGAAGAAGTTTCAGTGGAAACATGGACACAAATATTATTATAATAATATTTTTTTCACATATTCAAGTTTCACAGTGATATATTATTTGTAATCGCACGCTTGAAGTGACATCACAGAAACTGTGAAGTCAATCGGAAAACGACGGGAAGACTCGAACGACATTCTCAAACGAATAAATGTTTCGATTTTTGTTGCGCGTCGCCAGGTTTCTAGCAAGTTCATATTCATATATTAAATTTCCATTCATTTTTATCATTTACTCTAACGAAAAGTCTTTCTCTGTAGTGTTTGTAAATAGTTTTAAATTAGATATATTCAGATATACAGGGTGAAGCATATAAAGTGTTACAGAGCGATAGCACTCAAACTATTGCTCATATCCAAAAATGTTTCAGACAAAAGTTCCAGTATTTGAGAAGGCCGTCATACTGGACCACCCTATTTTTTTATCGATGGAGCCGCTGAATTTACGTTAAAGTCAACACCACTTTTTTAAATGGAACCATTTTTTTTGTTCGATGACATTATTACTGATTTTAAAACGAATTCACCGACCTCTAACACAAGGTCATTCTAGTCATGCAAAGTATGAAAATAGTCGAAAAATCGAAACATATCGGAATAATCACTTTCAAAGGATCCACTAACCTTGTTTTGTGTCTACCTACAGAAGATGCTCGAAGTGATGACCCTCGACTTGTAAACACTTGTTAATTCGCTGATGAAAAGACTGTCCAACTTCAGCCAACATTTTTTGTGTAATTTCGGTACATGCTTGGCGTATTCTTTCTTTCATGTCATCAGGCGTGGTAGGTGCTACCATTATTACGCGTTCTTTGACAAAACCCCATAAAAAGTAATCTGGTGATGTTAGATCTGGCGAACGAGGTGGCCAAGGTACAGGGCCGCCTCGTCCTATCCACTTTTCGTCAAAAATCTCATTTATCACTTGTCTTCGACACAGAGCACAATGGGGTGCGGCACCGTCGTCTTGCATCCACATGTTCATGCGAACATGCAAGGGGACGTCTTCCATTAATTGAGGCAGTACGTTTTGCAGAAAGTTTGCGTAAACTTGCCCAGTCAAGCGACCTTCAAAAAAATATGGACCAATGACGTGATCGCCGACAATGCCGCACCAACAATTAACGAACCACGGATGTTGAAATGGTACATTTGTCATCCATCGAGGATTCTCATTTGCCCAATAATGCATATTATGCCTATTCACATTTTCCGTATTTGCAAAGTTAACTTCATCGAAAAAAAAGCACATGACTCAAAAATAAGACATCTGTGCGCATTTTTCTACGAATCTAATTACAGAAATTGACGCGTTTTAGGAAATCATTGCCGTACAAATCCTGATGTAATGACATACGATATGGATGGAACTTGTGTTGATGTCAGATTCTTAATACAGATCGCTGACTAATTGTACTTTTTTTTCCATTTGCTTACTGCTCGCATGTGGATTTAGTGCAGCAAAAGCTAAGACAGCAGGGGCATTATTTTCATTAACAATTGGTCGACGTTTGACTCGTGTTTGTTTCTCTGTACCGAAGCGACAGAAGCGGTCAGCTAATCGCTTAAAAGTCATGTGCGATTTTTGTTGCCTATCCGGATAACGAGCCGCATACAAATCTTGCGCGTTTCTGTAATGTTTACGGCATTCTTCCAGCACCATCAACATATTAAAATATTCTTGAAAATCGTTCATTTTCGTGTTCTGATGTACTCACATTAGAAGGTAATGCGTGACTAACTGATATATCAACAGAAAATTCTTCCTTTCTGCCGATGTCAATAATACCCTATCGATGTGTATTATCTTGGGTATCGTAAGAAACGAAAAGAAATCTTCTTCTTTTTCTTGTTCTTCTTGTTTGTGGAAGTGAAAATGACTTTTCGATTAGTTTCATACTTTGCGTGACTAGAATGACCTTGCGTTGTAGGTTGCTGTATTCCTCTTAAGGACGTTCTCTTGAAAATCACTTTTCTTTCGATTTCTTTCAAACTTCGTAAATAAGTACTTTTTACCATGATCTACAAAGCGGTAAAAAGATTAGCATCAATACCGGTACTTAAAATCGAGAAATCGATAAAAAAAAATTTTTTTTACAATTTTTCCGGTTCACTATAAGCGGAAGACCCTTCTGAATAAAAAACACAAATATATATGTGTTTCAGATGAAAACTTTGGACAATATCATGCACGCAAAATTAATTGTCCGTGGTGGGACGCTGCGGGGGATCTTCGATAAGTCCGAGATTTTTTCTTGTTTTCAAATGAAAATTTTTTTTTAACATGTTCAAATATGTACCTAAATATATGCGAAAAATCTTTGCCCAGTGTTTTTATTTTCTTCTT
Source organism: Diplolepis rosae (assembly GCA_030998225.1). Classification (NCBI taxonomy): domain Eukaryota; kingdom Metazoa; phylum Arthropoda; class Insecta; order Hymenoptera; family Diplolepididae; genus Diplolepis; species Diplolepis rosae. The sequence goes on from JAPYXD010000710.1 coordinate 1,650,541, forward strand.
CAAAGAAAATTGGGAAAAAGTGCCTTTTTTGAAGGTTCTGGATAAGGAGACCCCCTTAAAATCATTAATTTTTTATGTAGAATACGGAATAAATACAGCGATTCTTAAGAATTTCGGCCATCTAGTATATACAGGAAATGAACACTTGTATACAGCTGACCCAGACTGCAGGAGTGCAATAAACATGTCAAAGTGCAAGATAAGGGCGCTCCCCTAGTCTCAATTCACTGCACACAGAGGACTCTAGATTTTTACAGATTTTCACAGATTTTCGTCATAATAATATTTAGTTAATTTTGTTTTATCTGAACTACTTTATCGATAGAGTCGCGCAAAATCAAAATAACTTCAAATTATATGTTTAAGGGTGTGATAGAATTTCACTCTACTCATTTAAATTTAGGTTAGGAATAAGAACTTAACGTATAGAACAGGGAGTTTTCATCAAATATAGATTACCAGTGTTAATTTTGCATGCAGAACATATGCAAACATAAGATTATAACATCCCTACTTTCCCCCTGGTTGCCAGACGCTTCAGTCACCCAGGGTTCGGTAGTAGTGGGGGAGTAGGTGATGAAATAATTTCGGAAACGGATATTTAATATTCTAATTTACAAAATGTGTGTATGTGTGTGTGTGTGTGTTGAAGTGGGTGCGCGAGCACAGGCCTAGTGGATCGGGCTATGGACCGGTTATCGTTGAGATTATTTAATTTCTTTAAAAAGAAAAGGCAAGAAAATCGTAGGGGTTTAAAGATCGGCGGTTTGCAATGTATTCTCGTAGCCTAATTCCCCTCGGGGGGCACGTTCACCCAAATCTCTCATCCGGTTGCTCGTTTAGTCGGTCACGGTCTAGTCTTGGTCGTTTAGGGAGGGACACCCTCAGCGGTATCTGACTGTTGGCGCCTCACCCTCGGTGCTTTGGCCATGGCGGTATCCAGAGGGCCGTGGGTACTCGTGGGTCGGTCAGTGGGTACATTCGTCCGGTGAGATAGTCGGGCTTACGTTGCCCCGGTGAGAACCAGACGAGGTGTGAATCAGGTGCGCATGACGTCACGCACAGCCCCCTCGTCTCCTGGTCAATGGCTTCAGCCATTGGTCAGGGGACGAGCTGGTTCGCCGGTTTTGCATATACGGACTGGTATGGTTGAATACGGTTAGGTACGGATGGGTACGATGGGATACGGTTAGGGTCGGTTTTGTATGGTGGCAGTGTCGTCTGTGTTTGTCCTGGTGGAGCCTAAGCAGCAACCAGTCAGGGCAAGCTGATGCTGGGTGCCAGCTTCCACCGAGGGCTAACCATGGGGGAACCCATCGATCGACGCTCGGTGTCACCGGCACAAAGTTCGACATATTTGAGCGAAAAAAAATTATTTTTGTTTACGATTCAAATGAATGACATATACTGAAAGAGACGCACAATGATATCAGCTTTCCAACGTATGTTCGGAATATTGGAACCATGGAATAATAATCAAGTTACGCCATCTCTTAGCAAACTGCACGAATTAAGTTATAGATCCAATACTAATCAACAAAGGTAAACGGAACCGAACTTCCCCGGGGCATATCGACCGCTGTGCATGCTCAACACAACAGGGAAACTCCTTGAGAACTTGCTGAAACCCCGTTTGGAAACAGCTATCCAGGAGGCTGGAGACCGCTCCCCGCGGCAACAGTGCAAGCTGTAATGGAGATAGTGGTAACCATATACTCAGTATAAAGTGGCAACTACTTCTGAAGGCAAATCGTCCTCCTGGCGACGTTGGGCGTTAGAAATGCCTTCAAGACCGTCAGGTGGATCGATATGATCGAAGCACTGAAGAGGTTTGAAATCCCAGCATACCTACTGAGGATGATTCAAAGCTATCTGACGGATCATGATTGACGCGAAGCTCTCATTCGGGATACACATTGGGAAAGTATCAGACAGAGCTGCCACCATGACGACTGCTCTAAGTAGGCTGATGGCCAATGTCAATGGCCCCAGACCGAGCAAACGACGACTTCTAAAGTCGGTAACGCAGTCCATCCTTTTATACGGGAGCGAGATATGGGCGGACGCTCTGAAGAAGAAGAAATTCAGAAACAAAATAGGAGAGGTGCAGTACAGGGGAGCCCTAAAGGTCGCGTGCTCTTTTCACACCGTGTCTGAACCTGCAGCCCTTGTGATCGCAGGGGTGATGCCCATAGACCTGCTGACCCTGGAAAAGAAAAGCATCTTCGCCAGAACGCGAGAACTAGACAAGCCTACTGCGAAAAAGGAGGCATAACAAATCACCACGACGGTGTGGCAACAACAGTGGGACAGCGAATCCAGAGGACGATGGACTGCTGGGCTTATCCCTTGACTAAGCATATGGGTTGATCGTTGACACGGAGAAGTCAACTTTTACCTGACGCAATTTCTTACGGGACACGGTTTGTTTCGAGCAACAAGATGTGCAACGTTGGGAACCCCAGTTGTAGGTACTGCGAAGCCGCAATCGACGACACAGAACACACTTTCTTCCAGTGCGACCGCTGGGAGGCACCAAGGTCGCGACTGGAAACAAAAGTCGGACACTTGACACCCAACAACGTTATCGGCGTAATGTTGGAAAGAAAGGAATTCTGGGAGGCAATTTTCGCGTTCGTGGAAACGACCTTGCGCTAGAAGAAATTAGAAGATAACCTGACAGCGAGACCATCTTGATGACAGACAAACAGTAGGCACTGACGAGCGGAAACAACGGTCCCATCTTGATGTAATGCTAACGCGGTTTCGAGGTGGATCCGACCCAGAAGTGGGAGGGTTTTAGTGGGTGCGAGCCCCACACACCAGAAATCGCACGTTTGCTAAAGGTACGTAGGAATTTCCCTCCTCCAAAAAAAAAAAAATTATTTCTGGTTCTGCATTGGTTTCCTCGAAAACCGACCTGGGGGTCCTAGAACAGGCCGCCGTGCGCATCCTTAGATTGCGGATAGAGGGGCCCTGTACGCGTGGGATTATGATGAAGATTTCTGATTTAAATAAAAGTTTGTGTAAAGAGGTATTCGGCGGAAAAATGGATGTGCGGAGTAAGCGCCTGACTTTCTACAGGGAGAAAGGTGAAGCAGTACCGAGAGCGGCTCTACGAGAGGGACCGAAAGGAGCTGGGAATCCTCCGGAAGATGGAGCTGGCCCTGGAGAAGATGGATAGCTTCTCCAGAACCAAGGAGAATATGCACCTCCCTATTAGGGAAGGTATTCAAGAGGCGCTGAAGAAGCTGAAAGCGTGTCGCGATGATATGGAGGACACGGATTGCTACCCTGATTTCTTTGAATACCTCCTGAGAGGCAGGATGGTGGAGAGGATCGAGGAGGTAAGATACAAAAAAAGGAATGCCGGCGTTGATGAGGGAAGTCGAACCCCCCCACAGCCGGTATCCAGGTCAACACCGGACACGCGCAAGCGGCTGAGAGAGCCGACAACGAGTCCGTAAGAGACCAAAACAAGAAACCAGCAGAGGCAGAGGCAGAGGGAGGCTGGACACCGAATTTAAAGAGACAATTGCAGCCAAGGGTACGGTCCGACATCTCATCCCCTGAATCGAGGTCGATATCGCCGACCTGGAACCAACCATCAAAGTGGAAGACGTCGAGGATGCTATTAGAAGCTTCTTCGATCAAGGACCGGAGATAGAGTTCAGGGTCTCCCTAACGAAGACACCCTATAGAGGTAAAAACAGGCGTACGTGCTTTTGGAGGAGGCAAGAGCCTTGAAACTTATCAAGGCAGCCCACATCAAGATCGGGTAGGTATCCTGTAGGGTGTGCAGGAAAAAGGAAGTAAATCGGTGCTTCCGTTGCCTTGACTTTGGCCACTGAAGTAATGCCTAACGGCGGTTCCGGGGTGAGAACTTATGGCCTAGAGACAGGGAGAGAGTTTTAGTGTGTAGGGCTGCGAGAAGCAGCAGAGTCCCACACACCAAACAAGTGCGAGGCCTCCTTGAAGGTGCATAAAGCATTTCTCCCTTCCTGAAAAAATAAATAAATAAAAAAAAGTTATTTCCCCTCATTTATTCTAACGACGATGAGTACAGGGTACATATGGCTCTGGAAAGGCCTTTAGTTTTTTTAAAGGCACGAAATAGGTTGTCTGACAAGGACTATGTGAGGTTGCCACGTACGGCCCTTTTGATATCAGGCGTGGCAGAACACCACCAGGGCCTGCTAAAATTTACTCATCTGGGCTTCAAATATAATAGGGCACTTTTACAGGACCTAGTATTGCCCGGATTTCAATTTCTGCTCGGGTGTGTTAGGCTTCAGTTGTTTCTTTTTCATCTACGAGTTTCATTTACAATTCGAGCTTTTTGATATAAACATGAAAGATGAAAAATAAGGACATGAGGTAGGATAAAAGTTTAGAGAAAGTAGGTAGGCTAATGGAGAAGAAGAGCGATCGCAGGGAATCCATGAGAGTAATTTTAGTGTTTGATGCACTATAATACTCAAGGCAGCTGATGTTACCAGCAACACACAAGCGTAATACCGGATAAGCCGTAATAATGCAGACCCGTTTCTGTGCGCTCATGCAAAAGCGTTATGGATGCCGCTGTTCACAGTAGTTCGAAAAGCTTCAAGAGCCAACCTTCCATGAAGATATAATCCTTGAACTATTGCACGAATTTTCTCCAATCTCTCATTCTCCTGGCAATACTCTTGTATCGATAGTAAAGATTATTTTAAATATATCAAGCTAGTATTAAAAGGTACTTGAACCTTGAGTACAAACTATATACATAGATATATTATGGAAGCAGGAAAATTATCTATCACACAACAAAGATGCAATAACAAGTATCTAAAGATAGACGTGAAAGTACAATTTTCACTAGAAGTATTGGGAAAAATAACTTGTTTCACTCGTGGAGAACAAGCGATTGTCAATTCATGTCATTGCAACACTCGCCTTCAACTCGTGTTGCAAACTTTACACTTATTGGCAATTGCTTGTTTGCCTTCACGGAGAAAAATAACTAATACCACGAACGTGAAAGGTACCGAGCTTTGCGAACAAGTGAAATTACGAGTGTGAAATATTCCATTTACGACTCGGTGGACTGCGAACATGTTATATCAATATGTATAAATATAGAACTTACTTGGTGGGAAATTTTATAATGCGTACATGTATAAAGAAATTTGCTGTTATCTGTACGAGTACAAAACGCCGGAGTCCAGAAACAACAAAGCTCAAAAAAGTGCGCCTTCAAAATGGTCGAATGAGGGATATTCAATCTTAGTATGGCCAACTTATCAGCTCGCTAGCTGAAGGGACAACATAGACGTCACATGCAAGGTAACGACTTTTATTACATTTTCATCATATGACAAAGTATTGGTTTTATGAGAAAAATGACTTTTCAAATTTTTATCGAAACTCGACGCTTCAAGAAACTCTGAGTCAGAAGAAACGCTTTTTTCAAAAGTGCATGTCTGTCGTTGTCGTTCTGTCAACACAATAACTTTTTAAAAAATTATCGGATTGAATTGCGCTTTGGCACACTTTTAGAGGGCTGAAAAAGAAAAGACGAGCTCGTTAACCATTTATTTTTTACCAATGGTTCTGCTTTTATCCATCAAAAGGCTTTTTGAAAGAAATAAACAATTGTATTTTCCCTGCAATATATACGAGAAATGAAAAAAATATTGAGAAAAGAAATTTTTTATTTCAAAGAGATCTAAAGATATGCTGATACTGGTTTGAAGTTACAAATAAAAATACCTAATCAGAACAATACTCATTACTGCATACATTTAAGTTTATTTCTTTTATTATGATACTGAAGCTCAAACCAATCTTATAATATGTATACATTTTTGTAACTTTTTAATAATTTATATGATTATTAATTAGTCTCTTTTCTTCCAAATATCTCTAAAAGGAAAAACAATTGTAAACTTCAATTAAGCAAACGATTTAGCATTTCAACGCTTATTTCGTATCACATATTTTTTTGAAAAAAATGGAATTTTTTCAATATTTATAATCAAAATATAAAATATACTCTTAATCTTAATTATTTTTATTTATTTTTATTATTCTCGTAATGAGAATTTGTGGACCTTATTCAGGCAAATAATTTTCTAAACAAACGTATTTTTTGTAGCTCACATATTTTGCCTAGAAAATGGAAAATCTCAAAACGTAAAGATTTGATGAAAATTTCGAAAGTCATTTTTCACATAAAACTAATACCTTCTCATCCATGATGAGAATGTAAAACTTATAAAAAATGTCACCATTTTAGGGTTATGGATTGATGTCTAATTGCATTTTTCGAAACACACACGCTTGCCTTTCGAGGTTGCGTACTCTTCACCGATTCGACGCAGCTCGCGGCACTTTTCTCGCGATCGCATTTTTATCTGACAATTTTTACTGTGCAGAGATGAAACTTTTACCAAAATGTTCAGAAAACCATTCTAAAGAATTCATATGCGTGCAAGAAACATTACACGGAGAAAAATAATTCGAGAAACTTTACTCAACTTCTGAGCACAGTGGGGACAGATGGCCAAGTTGAAGATTATTTAATATTATTGTAATAATTTGTGAAGTACATTTTGAAACTTTCCTCTAAATTTTTTAAGTTCAACGAACTCTGATGCATTCTTAAACATTTGGTATGTCAAATTATTACAATAATAATAAATAATCTCCAACTTGTCCATGTGTCCCGACTTTACTAAAAGTCGTGTCATGTTTCCCGAACTATTTTTCTCCGTTTACTTAGCGTACAAATATCTATAAAAGCAAGAATTTGAGTAGCACTAACCTCACAGAACAATTGTTTACGCACAGCTTGAAATACAACGATTTCAGTGGAGGTATTGGAAAAAAGAATGAACGATTTCGAGTTTCCGTGAGACTCAATGAGGGATTAACCCCTTTTCGCCGCGAGCTAGCACTTGGCTTACCTCCATGGCCAATTTGGATCATTTATAAAAAAAATGTAAAGTGAGTCTTTTATTTTCTCAAACGGCTCTAGACGTGGATCTTTTTGGACAATTCAGAAATTCTTAAAAGTCACTTTCGAAAAAAATTAGGGTTACCGCCTTTTGGTTGCCAGCTATTCAAATATTGTGCTGTTATTTCAGTTAAACACTTCCTGTTGAAATAACTGAAGAGTTTCGTTGAAATGACAGTATTCATATATTTCAATAAAATAAACAAAAATCTTCAGTTGTTCCGCAAAATAGCTGAACTTATTATAATGTACATTTTTTATGGCTTTCTTCAAACCATTCGTTCAGCGAGAAATTAGTGAAACTGATCGCTTAATTTCATGAAATTTCCAAGATTTCTAACGTCTTGCAGACTCTGCTCAGTTGGCATTTACAAAAATATTTGTTAATTGCAATTTTTTAATAATCTTTTCATGATTCATTATCTGAAAAAATTGGGCTTTTTTAAATGGTTCAATTATTTTTTTGATTATCTTTCCTGTCTCTATTTTTTTTAACGCGAATGAAGCTGAAAGTGACGAGTTTATATTTTCATTCCTCTCGAGGGATTTTTCATGTGAAATGCTGACTTGTCGTGAGCTCACTTCCGGGGAATAACGAGGACAATGAAAGGGTGAGATCCCCAAGGGTAATTATTAGCTCGATAAGCATTAAGAATACAAGAGGCAATTTTACCGACCATTTTTCACAGTAATCTGTGGCATTCTGCGACGGATAGCTTCTACCGATAACTATCTTTATTTTATCTATATATTTACTGAAAACTACAAAAGAACAGGAGTTATTCCGCTAGTATAGGATTATACTAAAATGTATTATCTAGAGACGACAATAATGCTTTCCCAGGCATATATATACATTTATATATATACAGTTTTGCAATAGTTTCTCGCCGAAAAAAAACAATTTTAATTGAGGTTCCAATTAGATCATAAAAACTTATGAAAATTGTATAACATAATTTATTGTTTAATTTTGCATATACCAAACACATACAAAATACGCCCGGAACACTTCAAAATAATCTGTTATTATTTCAGGGTTTCTTTCCTTTCAGAAACTTTTGTTTATTTCTAAATGCTACTATTGTTGGTTGGAGATGAAAAAATTGCAAGTCACTTCGAAATAGATGAAATTTAAGTCACGTGTTGCTAATAACTGAGAGTATCTGATACTTATATTACGACAAAATTACCAAAAACTTTACTTGAGCTCTAACTTTTACACGTATTTTGCTAATTGCATGAAATCCCCTCACGTATTTGAGTATTACGCAAGCATCAAGTATTAAGTACTATGTCTTCAATCTTACAAAAACAAGCATTCGTTAATTTTTAGTACAATATTATTGAATGAGATTTTTTAAAGCCATCTATTTGAGAATCCTCTTTTTTAAATAAGTTTGTTATATTTATGAAATATTATTCAGAATTTTGATTGTCTGATATTTGAAATTTAAAAACCATACATTTTTCTACTCTTTACTCAATTAAGGACGTTCTCTTGAAAATCACTTTTCTTTAGATTTCTTTCAAACTTCGTAAATAAGTACTTTTTACCATGATCTACAAAGCGGTAAAAAGATTAGCATCAAGACCGGTACTTAAAATCGAGAAATTAAGTTCTAAAGTTGCATCTCTTAACACGTGTTAGATAGGCGTAGTTCAGTTTCGCGATACCTTTCTTTACATTAAAAGCACAATTTTCTTTAGATTTTTTTGGAAAACTAGTATATTATACTAGAGATTATAAGGAATCGTATGCCATCATAAAAAATACGTGTACCGGCACTACTTATAAAGATATACGTTGTTGAAACTCGCAGTTGCACAAATTCTTAGCCGTCTTGCTGAAGCAAATATGGTGACTTGGCAACACCGCATCAACAGCGCGCGCGTACGCTTACATTTGACATTGCTTCCAGAGCTTTGATTTTACGAGCAGCTGATTTTTGTGAAATAAAAAATCCATTTTTGTTGCGAAATTTATTAGACATCTCTTTAGTATTTACAAACTGTCAATAAACTCATAATATAACCTCTCTCAGACCATATGCTTTCGACTCGATATGAGAAAGATAGGAAAGCGGTGTTGCCAAATCGCACAAATCGACGCAGAAGACACATTTTGTTACTTTTGCGCATAAACGATGTTCAACTCATTCGGTTAGAAAGCTTAACAGTAATCCCACTACCTATGATAGAGTAGGATGAGCACATCTACGGGCAAGAGAACGTCCTTAAGTTCCCTATTTTTATAAATTAGAAGTTTTACACGTATTATCATGATATATTCAGAATGAAAAATAATCACATAATTTTCGGCTTGAATTTCTCAAAAAATCAGAAAATTAAACATTTTTAAAGCAATTTCCATTTTTGTACTTTGCAAGCTTTAAAACTTCAAATTTACAGTTTTCAAACCTTAAAAGTGTAAGAGTAGAAATCGTTTGTTTTGATAATAAAAAAGTTGAATGGTATCTTTCTTCAAAAGTTTTATGTACCAATAATAATTAACCCCTTAACCTACGATTTACGTCTGAGAATTAATAATTAATTTAATTAATTTTTGATTAATTAATTAATTAAATTAAACGCCCGATTATTTACTAAGGGCTATGCCGTAATATTCACGTTTGGTCCGATCGTCTACTACGGGCTATGCCCATAGTTGTAGGTTAAGGAGTTAATTGAGATACGCATGTGTAGACAAATAATTACAGCCAATCTGACTGCAAATATGTACTTTGATATCTTAGATTCATCCAATAACGCCTGGGATACCACAATAGTATATTACATTACAAGGGGCGAAACAGAGCGATTGCATGAGTGTGAAGTTTGCTGCCCGAGTGAAACGAGGGCTGCAATCACAGGAAATGCTTTCGCTGCGTTTTGTTTCGAGTAATGTATACTATTTTTCATGGCAACTCTTTCGAGAATCTGATTGGCTGTAACTTCGTCGAAAAATCTTTCGCATCTTACCCAAGCTTAAAAGGCAAACATTATGCAGTTGTTTTTTACCAATATTTATTTCTTGAACTAAAGTTATTAGGTATGGCTTCTGGCATCGTAAAAGAGTTCATGTCAAGGAGGAGCTGTTCTGAATTTGGTGGGATATCAAAAGAGCGATATATTATGAGCTATTACATCGAATGGAAACACTATTTGATGATCAATGCTAGCAATTGGAGGGAAAAGAAACTTTTGCTGACACAGCAAATTCAAAAGTCATTTTGCAGAATAATAACGCTTGGTCACATATTGCAAAAGCAACTCCAGAAGTTGTTTTTAAGTTGGATTGGGACATTTTTCCGCATGCGGCTTATAGAATTTGTCAGCTACTCGATAGATAGCTTCAGGTTACCGGAAATAATAAAGGACTTTTTTTGTGAGTAGGGAGAATAGCGAAATCTTTTATAGACGTAATATAGTTCTAGGATTCTCCTAAAACGGGTCCTAGAACCTGTTACAACCAATAACCCCTTCTTTCGAACCGGGACGCCACGTACCACATGTCATCTCTTCTTTGAGAGACCACTTGTCACCCCCGTATATCACACAGCTTTTGTTCAGATAGTCGTCTATCATCCACACCAGGTAGTCTGGAACCTTCTTCCGTATCATCGCCTCGATGCAGTTCTTCCATCTCGCGGTGTTGAACGCATTGCGTATGTCAATGCTAATCAACGCGCAGAATCTCTTACGCTTACCATTTTCTCTTCTTGCTTTATTGGCGATGTCCACCACAGTCTAGATGGTGTTCACTGTGAAGCTGCCTTTCCGAAAGCCAAACTGGTACTCCGAGAGACTGTTATCGCCAGCCATGTGACTCTATAGTCGTTGTAGAATCATTTCCTCCGGATGCTTCTCCATTGCATCCAATAGACATATCGGTCTATAGGATTAGGCATCTCCCAGGGGATTCTCGCCCTTTCTAAGAAAGACCAACCTCTGCCTCTTCCATTCGTCAAACAACCTTCCCTCCCGAAGACAGGAGTTAAAATTTCATTTGTTCCTCGTCGATCCCCGTGGCCGTATTGGCTTTAAGCCTCCTGCCCGCCCTCTCCAGTTCTTCAAGAGTCAAAAGCTCTTCGCACTGAACCATGCAAGAACTTCGGTCTTTACTCTGAAATGACTCTACTTGTACAACGTTAAAAACCAATAAAAGTCTGAATTCCAAAAAAAGTTAAAGTTATCAATAAGAATGAAATAGATTTAAAACAACATAAATTTTCAGGTAATCAATTTAAAGAATCAAAAATGGAAACCTGGCTACGATTCTCTACTGCAGGTTCAGAAATGGTTGTCTGCCTTCTTTCTGATGGTCAAAAAAGGAACGGAATATGCGGCAGGTTTTAATAAAATTGCTTTTCAGACTGCCGCAAGTAAACTGTCTACGCCAAGATCTTTCAGCTGGCCCATGCAACTTCACATGCACGTTACACATGGTGAAGATTTTAGTGCGCTACTGGCTTAGAATCAGTAGTATGTGTTGTAACCTTATTTTTAATTTTTATGATGGATTCGAGGAGGTTAGGTTAGGTAAAGCTAGATTACTTTTTGAAATAATTATTGACTATTATTTAGCGTGACATATCGAATGAACAATATTTATTACGAAAGCCGTGATTAAAAAGTTCGGGGTAATCTACTTTTACCCCGGGCAACCTAACCCAATCACAAGACCAATCCCGAACGCGACATTAATTTCGGCTAATATCGCAGAGTTGAGCGCGAGGTAATTTTACTCCAAAATAACCAAAAATTCGAATTAATAACGAAATCTACGAATTGACCAGCACCTTATTCTTGGTATAGGACTGACTACTAGACTTGAATAAACTGGACTGATTTCAGGAGTGCCTACCGATATGCTCCAGTCGCATAATCCCTAATCATAAGGCTTGCGTGTGAATTGTAGCACGCAGTTCGTGCATGCTTCATACTTGGTATAGGGTAGTCCACTTGGCAGCATTTAGATTCGTTACATATTTGCGAACTGAATTATTCTTTTTGATTGACCCACGAATAAAATTTCTGATGCGTATGAGAAGCATTTACTAAATTCTCATCCTGAATCTGAAAAGATAACCTTGTTTGGGAATAAGATCCGAAATAATAGTAGTGAAATCGAAGATTTCAAATTCCATTTTTTTCCTTGTTGTTTTTTTAAATCTACTACATTGTTTGAATCAATTTTGTCGCGTGACAAAGTCTTCTGACAGATGAAATCCATTTTGAGTCACTGACAGTAGATTCTGATCAGAAAATGATGTCCATCTGTAAACTTGTTCATAAAATGAGCACTTATTTCTCTATGACGAGATATTATAAGAGAGAGATTTTATCAAGTGGTTTCAAATTAATTCCACGGAAAGTTCGAAATCTGTCAGTTGAAAATGTATGAAAATTGTTATTTCTTTACAAAATATGTTTAAATAATTAAAAATTGCTATCACGGGTCAGAATTCAACGGAATAGAAGAATTAAATTTTGAAAAATAATAATTTTTTTTCGAAAATCAGCTTATTTTTCTCACAACAACTTGTGCACCGGGACACTTTCAATTAAATGGCCCGATACTGGTGTAATGCCCATTAATGTGAGAGCAATGAAGCCACTTCTTGAAATAGTAAGTGCAATTGAGATGCTGGATTAAATAGACATATATAATTATTTACAAAGTTTTATCTAGTATTTTGATCAAAAATAACTTTAGATACAACTTTTTTCATTGTTACGGTCATAGGCGGTCCAAAGAAAGTAATAGTATATTATGTGCCTAGACGCATAATGAGGGTTATTACGCGACGAGCGACAATGCTCGCAGGAGGTCGAAGCCGAGGCGCGATCAGTCCTGCGAGCATTTTAAGCGAGTCTTGTAATTACCCGAATTGTGTGCATTGGCACATATTCCATTTTATGTGACTTCGGTGCGTATATGAGTTTGTATAAGTACACTCGAGTCTAATCTAGTATTCATCATGATTTTCGTCCATTACGCTTGATATTTCGCGACTAGTTCCGGCCATTTTGATTTTCTCGATCATGTGTAATAGTAGCGTATTGTAAAAGAGCACGCACAGTTCAAATGTACAAGGCGTTGTCAGTACGGTGCCAACGCTGTACGAAGAAGAAGAAAGATAAGAAGAAGATTACGCTCCGTTGTATGGTTATAGGCACATGCGCAGTTCAATTTTTAGATTACATTCCTCTGTATCATAATACAAATCATTACGCTACTCTCAACTGCAGCGTAAAATCGAGTTTACGTGCCGGAGGCACATAATATAATTTTATGTGCTCCCTCTTTAGTCTAGCAGCTCGATTCAATCTATTTTTTGCGTGGACTATTACTCTTTATAGATTGGGCTGATCGAAGAAGGAACAGCATATGTGACGCGATCCGAGAAAAGGGACCTACTATCCATTTGACGTAAGAGCGTTTTAGGGTATACTAACCACTAGAAATCGACCGTACGTCAAATGCATAGTAGGTCCCTTTTTTCGGATCGCGTCACATAACACGTGGATCAATAAGTCCCGGGACTGACACATAGGCGGCGTTGCCAACAAAAGTTCTCTATGATTTTTCATGAGTACCAACCTTCAAAAGATACCTGTCAAAATTTCATAACATTCTGATGTTTGATGCACGAGTTATAGTGATTTAAGTGACGATAGTCTTGATATTCTCAAAACAATGGATTCGAAACAATTTCTTGTGTTGATTTACCATTGCTTTATGATGAAAAAAAACACAGTGCAAGCTCAGCAATGACTTGAAAAGTGCTACGGGGACTCTGCTCCATCAAAAACAACCATTTGTCGGTGGTATGCTGGGTTTAAACCTAATCGTACAGACACTGAAGATGCTGAACGCTCCGACGGCCAAATGAGGTAGTTACACCGGAAACCATAAAAAAAAGTTCACTAAATCGTTTTCGAAAACCATAAATTAAAATTGCGTGAGATAGCTGACACCTTAAAGACATCATACAGCAGTGTGTACGCTATTTTGCATGAACATTTGTCTATGAGGAAGCTGTTGTCAAATTGGGTGCCGCGTTTGCTCACAGTGGATCAAAAATGACAACGTGTCGTTGATTCCGAGCGCTGTTTGGAGTTGTTTCGCCGAAATTAACCGAATTTTTTGCGTCGGTATGTGACAATGGACGAAACCTGGATCTATCACTACACTCCGGAGTCGAAGCGGTCGTCAGCCGAGTGGACTGCAGTCGATGAGAAGCGTCCCAAGCGGCCAAAAACGCAAATCTGGGCCGGTAAGGTTATGGCCTCAGTATTTTGGGATGCTCATGGAGTTTTGTTCATCGACTACCTTGAAAAAGGTAATCCACGTGTTATGAATGAAATCTTCATAATTGTTATTTTAAATTCCTTTATATTAATGCTAATTATTAGAAAAACTTCAACTAATGTAGTTGAAATTTCATGCAACTATCGTGGCTATATAGATTTGCAACTAAGATAAATTGAACTTCATCCGAATGGAAATAAATATTTTCAATAAAAAATAAAATAAATTATAAACTATGTATTTTACGGCCAAAATTTAAAAATAGGAATAATTATCATTGCATCTCTATTTTCCCTAAATTTATAATATTACTTAGAATTATCTTTGCAGACTATGAAACATGCCAGGGGTGTTAGTTGAAATTTGCCGGTTTTACTCATAGATTGTCGCTAGAGATATGTATACATTTCTATGATTTGGCATCTATGTCATATTTTTCTATGGACAATAACCTTCAAAAATACACAATTACATTATTTCATCAAAAGAAAGAAGCAGTTGAAGCTCATCGATTGCTGGTAGAAACTTATGGTGAATATGCTCCAGTGATTAGAACATGTGAGACATGGTTTCGTCAATTTAAAAGTGGAGATTTCGATTTAACAGACAATGAACATCCTGGTGCAGCGAAAAAGTTCGAAGATGAGGAATTGCAGGCGTTATTGGATGAAGAGCCAACCCAATCCCAACAACAATTGGTACAAATACTAAATGCGACCCGAAGAGATATTTGCCAACATTTAAAAGCCATGGGAGAAAACCAAAAGTATGGAAAATGGGTACTACACCAACTGAACGATAGACAAATGGAAAATCGAAAAACCATTTGTGAAATGCTGCTTCAACGGTTCGAAAGGAAATCTTTTCTGCATCGAATTGTCAAGGGGGACGAAAAATGTATTTATTTCGAGAACCCGAAGCGGAAAAAATCTTGGCTTTCACCTGGTGAGGTCGGCCCATCGACTCCAAGGCCAAATCGCTTTGGCCGTAAGACAATGCTCTGTGTTTGGTGGGACCAGTGTGGTGTGGTGTACTTTGAGTTATTAAAACCTGGTAAGACGGTGAATACGGATCGCTACCGACAACAAATTATCAATTTGAATCATGCGTTGATCGAAAAACGGCCGGGATGGGCCCGAAGACATGACAAAGTTATCCTACAACATGACAACGCACCGTCTCATACCGCTAAAGTGGTGAAGAACTCATTAAAAGCATTGAATTGGGAAATATTATCGCACCCGCCGTACTCTCCAGACCTCGCCCCGTCCGACTATCACCTTTTCACATCGATGGGACACTCACTCGCAGAGCAGCGCTTCGCCAATTTTAAAGAAGTCAAAAAATGGCTCGTCGAATGGTTTGCCTTGAAAGAGAAAAGTTTTTTTGGAATAGTATCCATGATTTGCCTGAAAGATGGGCAAAATGTGTAGAATCCAATGGTCAATACTTTAAATAACAAATTTTTGAGATTCCCTTGAGAATTAAGTGTTTTGTTTATTGAAAAAACCGGCAAACTTCAACTAACACCCCTGGTATATTCGTCTAAAAATGTTCGCTGTATACCTTTGTGTCATATCTGAAAGGGCTAAAATCATGTTAATGAAACAAGATTGAAGACGAATACACATTGAGAAGAAATATGAATAATGAAAAACCTTAATTAAACTACTAAATTAAAATAAAATTTAAGAAAATTAATTCACGTCCCCCTTAGCCGCACTGACAGAAATAAATGAGTGGTACAACCATATTCATGATTGGATTAACTATATTTTTTTGTTGATATAGATACAGCAATATAGGATGTGCGTTTTGGCCATCCAATTGTGGTTGAATGAGTATGAGTGGAGCAACTATCCATGACAAGTAAAATACTCATATTCAATATAGCTGATTTATAAAATGATACTGTATACTGTACTAGCAATAACGATATGTATAGTGAATTCGTTTGAAAACATTATTATTTTAGTCATTGAAGAGGTTATGTTGTGTGGGCAATTATTTTAATGATTGAGAAAATAATTAGTTGAAATTAAATATCAAATTTCTTTTTGACTATCTTTTGATCCTTATTTTTATTTATAATCATTATAATAAAATGAGCAAATAAATAGAGAGTAAAATTTTTGAAAACTAAATTTGAAAGATTTGATAAATGTATAAAAAATGACATAAACTTATATAGAAGAAAATAAAGACTAATAAATTTATAGTAATTTAATGTAGTTTTTAAAATTGAGTTTAGGACGTTCTAATAGAGTTTTCAAATTGTGTGCCGAATGAGTTTATATGTATAATAGAGATCAATTCAATGTTTAATAAATTAAGTATAAATTGGATATCAGTTTCCTTCTGGACTTTGATTTTATGATTTCTCAAAGTATCGAAAAAATAAATAAATAAATAATAGAAAGGTTAGGAAGAAATTTGGGAATATTTTTATTCATATAATTAAGAAAAAGGAATGAATAAATAAGAAAAATTTTGAAGCAATTTATTTTAGTTTGAAGCGAAAATATTTAAGTAGAAATACATAATAAATAAATGAAATACAATATATGCTATGACAAATCATGAGAATAAGATTTATTGTATTCAAGTTTTAACAGAATACTTTGCTGCTTTAAAGAAATTGATAAGGCCTAAATAATGTTTCGTGAAATAATTTATTATCAAAACTGCATATAATGTTAATCCTGAACAATAGTACGTATGTTAACTCTGAGATATCACATACTTTTACTTTATAGTTAAATTTTTTCCACCAATTAAATTACAGACTATCACAAAATCTCAAAAAAAACTGTACACCTAATTAAAAGCGAAAGACTCTTTAGATGATATCCAGTTAATATAATACATTGGAATTCTTTTATTTATATCTCACTTAAATAAATATTATTAATGGTTTCAACTACATCAAATACAATATCAAACCAATATGAATTTGGAAACGAAAGAAACCATCTCAAGTGAATCAACCATCCAGTGGTATTGACAAAATACACTTTTTAGAGAGTGCTCGAGGAGACAAATATTTAAGTACATTAAACATTTCATACAGCAGTAACTACTAACTATTGCAGTTTTGTATCGCAAATATAGTTATTAATTGTACCTGTAATATTCAATTGTTTTCTCTTCCAATTTATGTTTCTGATTCGAACAAAAAACATTTGTCATATTTTAGTTGCTGTGCTTCAAAGTACATATGGTTCCGAGACACATATTATATTGTAAATATACCCGTAAATTTTTAACCTACAATTGTATGATTAAATCTACCTGACCATTTCTATCAGTGCGGCAAATCGAAAAATTTTATTTGCCCATATATTAGAGATATATTTGTTTGATTTAAATAAACTGTTCTCCTAGTGTAAATTGTTTCTATATACACAACGTACTGTAAAATTAAATTAATTTACTTTTGTTTTCCAGATTCAGAAGTTAAAATTTCCAGAGGTTCTGTTAAGTTTAAAAATTCAAAAAATATAAACTTAATTTGATTTTTCATACGAAATTAACCTTCTTTACTCTTTTTTTAGACCTGTTTGCAGGTAAATAATAGTACATTGTACAACAAGGGGGTAAAGTTGATCATTTAAGGCGAGTGCGATGTTTACATTTCGAGGCGAAGGCGAGCACGCACAAGGCGAAGCCGAGTGCGAATGCGAGCCGAAGCCTCGAAATGTAAACATCACACGAGATTTTGAATGATCTTACCCCCGTGTTGTACACGGTACTTTATGCAACAAAAGCATGTTTTTCTCGCTTTTTGACGTGTGTTTTACGGGCGTAAAGTTTGTTATTTAAGTCCTGCGGGCGTAAATAGGGATGGAGTGCTTAAAAGTAGTCATTTAAGCACCCCCCATGCTTGTGTTGTATAAAATTCATTTTAGTTCATAGCTGTTCATAAATCCTACAAGGTATGTTATTTATATCTCATGCATTCTTATAATTTATACAGATAAAATCAAACACTCTATACCTTCGTTCACATATAGTCAAAGAATCAAACTGTGTCCTAATTTCTTTGTTATATACTTTCATCTCTCAAGTTCTTACTCAATTTCATTCAAGTTACGTGAAAAATACGACAAACTCGCAAAGTTCCTTGGTGCGTCGGCATATTTGGAAAATATTTACATCCCTTTCGGGAATGTACATGTAGCTTTCCTTTCCAGGCTGGTTTTTCAATATCTCAAGATTTGCTGTATGCCAACATCTTTTCTCACTCCCTGTCCTCGTTTATACATCGACCATCGTATTTACGTAAATCAGCCGTAAACTTTCTTCGTATTCTTTATTTCGTTTCTTCATAATGCTAAAGTTTGCAAGTTGTATAAATTTTGTAGCTTACTTCATTTTAAATAAGATTTTTGTTGTAACGTACTTTTATCAACTGGATAAGCAAGAAATTAAAATATTTTTTATGAAAACACTTAATAATTGTTTTATATCATGTTGCAAAAACTGCACAATAATATTTTTTGACGCGCGGGAAGTCGAGAAAATTTTGAGCAAGCGAATAATTCCAGCAGGAAAATTATTTAAAAAATAATAAAAAAGTTTACTGGAAATATAACGTCGATTGCAACAAAAGTTGAAAAGTTGTGATTGTTTTATTTCACGTAAAGTCGGTTCTCGACCGTAGATATGAGCGTCTATATTCAAGTAATTAACTGCGACTGAAAGTACATCCAAAACCCGCACTGTGAAATCGAAATAAGTACTGAAAAATTATGTTTTCTTATCATTTTTTTCTTATATTCATTTGTACTTTTTGAGTTTATTTAAAAATGATGTCTATTATTTTCTAGCATGCGAAAAATTTGTGTTTAACAACGCCATTTTTTTATGGTGCATTCTGTTTTATTTGAAAAAAATGTAATGAAAGCAATCCCGAAATTTTTAAATATATTCTCGAAATAAAAAGAAACTGACGCATACAGAAACGGCTCAAAAGTATATAGAACTCATAATAAGTGCTCGCAATCCGATTTTTACGATGATAAATAAGTAAATTAAATTCTGTATGATTTCGAAAAATCATTCAATGTCCAGATACCACATCTCAAATAGATGATAATATGTCTTGCTTACTTCATCCATTATTTGCCAAACGATGATGTATAATTTTCTAATAACTACAAAGAATATCTAACTTCATTTAGCATAAAGCTAAAAATTAAGCTCGCGGATAATGAAAGAGATTCTTCTCCATTTGCTGGAATAATTAAACCAACAAATAAGACAGTTTTTCTTCTATCGTGGATTTAAAAAAATAATAGGCATCATTTTTAAATAAGCTCGGAAAGTAAAATGAACATACTCGTATTTATAGGAAAACATGATTTTTCAGGATAGCAAAAGATTGAGCTCAAAATTTCGTCAATTGAAATGAGAGACTTATATGTATCAATGATTGATACTTATTTGTGTAACTAAACTACGGTCTAAGAACGCGCGTTCACGAACGAGCTTAGGGTGCCAGTCAAGGGTTAAATGAGTCATCCAGAAATCAGAAAAAAATAATTTCAAGACAAATGTATAGAGCGTGGCACTGTATGGTTGTGAAGCATGGCTCATAGGTAAAGGAGAAAGAATGAGATAGATCAATCAGGTAACATTTGTACAGAAGGGCCCATGAAAAGTGTTAGGCCAAAAGAAAATAGCCATTAACCGCAGATTCCACCTCTTCATTGTTGAAAAATCTTTTACCACCAAGCCGTTTTTGTAAGTTTAGGATGAGGAAACAATTAAAACTGTCACTTATTGATTTTGGCCATCGTGATAACGAATGTGAAAACTGGTGCATTGTCTTGATGGAACAACACTTTCTTTTTCGTGAAATGCGGCCGTCTTTTTCTCGATTTCATCACTCAAACGCTGTAATAAGTTCACATAATATTCGTCGTTGATTGTTTTTCATTTGTGAAAATAATCAGATAAAATTATCGCACATGCCAATTCTCGCCTTTGAGCCCATTGTTCTGACTGTTCCTTCGTCTCAGGTATGAAGTAAGTCAGCTTTATTGCTGTGAAACATCGCCAAACACTCGGTTTAAAAATCTTCACGACGCTGTTTTTGTTCCATTATGAGCAAACGCGGAACCCATCTTGCGCACAGCTTTCACATGTCCAAATTTTCAATCAATATACAATATACGGCACTTTTTGAAATGCCTACGATGTCTGTTAGCTCACGCACTTTTAGTCAACTGTCATCCAATACCATTTTGTGGATTTTCTTCACCATTTTTTCACCCATCTTGCGCACAGCTTTCTCATGTCCAAAGGGTCTAGGGAGATAAGTATGTAAAAGTTTCCCCCGCAACGTATCAAGTCCAAATTTATGTCATAAGCAGGCACCAACTAGTTATTCCATTTCATAAAATGGTAACCTTAAAACTACAGTTTTTGGGGAGTTATGGAGGGAAAAATCAAAATGAAAAAAATTAATTTCCTCGAAAACGACTTAACCGATTTTGATGCCCAAAATATATGTTATAAATACCAGCGAGACCAATTAATAAGAAAATTTAAAAAAATTTCGGCCAAAAAAAAGAGGTGGGTCAGAATTTCTGAAACGGATCACCCGAATTGGATGAAAATTCAAATCTACTTCAAAATGATTTTTTACGATAGTGTTTACCATTCCTGACATAAATCTAAAGTGATTTCGTTCAAAAAATTTTTTTGTTTATAATATTAACAATTAAAGATTTTTGTCCCTTTTTTGTCGTAAAATTAATTCTGGCTGATCTAATTATCCGATTTTTATGTTCTTTGTGACAATGGAATCGTCATTTAACATATATTGACTATGATTTTTTCCGATTTGAAAACTTGAAATTTTATGTGAAATTTTAATAATTGTTTATAACAAATTGATAAACAAATGTCTTCTTCATCGGATTTCGACTGGAAAAAAACACCACATGTACTTCATTCAATTATCTTTGATATTCCGTCGAGAAAAAAAATCGCCCGCATTTTGGAACGATCCAATTCGGTCGAAAACATAGTCGCGCGAGGTGCCAAAACTATGCCGTTCGCTCGCGCGCATTTATTCTTCACCGCGCAAATGCTTCGTGCTATGTAAAAAGGATTTCTTGGGTGAATAAATAATAGATTTTTGAAACGTATATAAGTAGTATACATTCTTGACATCAGTTTATTTAAATTTAGCACGGAATAGGTAGTATTTTCAAGGATGATATAGTCGTTAAACAGATCACTCAAATATGGTCAAAAATTAGTTTTACTCGTTAAGGTATTTTTTCGATAGGCATTGACAATGTGAACTAAAATCCAGATTAATTTTGCAAAAAGATTTTTTTCTCATTTTTATTGTTGATTAATGTAATGACAATTTAAATATGATCGAACGTTCGGAGCGCGCTTTGACACGGAGCGTTCGACGCCTTTGAACACGTTAGTTGCTAGCGATCGTCATTTGTTTTTTTCCACATCATTATTATTTTTGCTTTTGTAGATCTGTCTTTTCACAGTCGAAATTGAGCACAGACCTCTAAAAAAAATTAACGCGTTATTTTCGTAGTGGTGTTCTAGAATTTCGACTGTTTTTTTTTGGCAAAGTGGTTTATGCTATATCTGTCATTATTATTATTCATTCGAGACAGCCACAGAACCAAAGCACGTTTTGTGCAAAATAGTATCGAATTCAGATATTGGTACTCTGTGCAGGATCGAGAGTTAATTATTGTGTATCACTTAGAGGCTTAATAATATGATGAGTTAATTTGTTAGTTTTCGATCAGCCGAAGAATCAACACATTATTTGTAAAATATTCCAAACACTTACATTAACCAGAATTATGTGTAAAATCAATCATTTAATTCAGTATGTTGTACTATATATCATTCTTCTTCTAGTTATTCATCATTAAATGTTCCAACTAAGTATTTTGTTACGTTTATTTATTCACCCGAGAAATTCTTTTTACATAGCACGAAGCATTTGCGCGGTGAAGAATAAATGCGCGCGAGCGAACGGCACAGTTTTGGCACCTCGCGCGACTATGTTTTCGACCGAATTGGATCGTTCCAAAATGCGGGCGATTTTTTTTCGCAACGAAATATGAAAGATAATTGAATGAAGTACATATGGTGTTTTTTTCCAGTCGAAATCCGATGAAGAAAACATTTCTTTATCAATTTGTTATAAACAATTATTAACATTTCATATAAAATTTCAAGTTTTCAAATCGGAAAAAATCATAGTCAATCTATGTTAATTGACGATTTCATTGTCACAAAAAACATAAAAATCGGATAATTAGATTAGCCAGAATTAATTTTACAAAAAAAGTGACAAAAATCTTTAATTGTTAATATTACAAACAAAAAAATTTTTTTAACCAAATCACTTTAGATTTATGTCAGGAGTGGTAAACACTATCGTAAAAAATCATTTTGAAGTAGATTTGAATTTTCATCAAATTCGGGTGATCCGTTTCAGAAATTCTGACCCAGGTAAAAAATTTTTTTTTTAGGTTTTACTTGAGAGGGTCACGAAAGTAAATGTTACAAAAATATTCCTTGGAATCTCTACTTTTGGTATATATTTAGAAAAAAAATTTTTGAGTGGTGCAACGCAGCCAAAAAAAATAAAAATCGGGCATGTAAAGGAAAAACCGTAGAAGTGATGGCGAAGCGGCCATATTATTCGAAGAAATGCTGAGCTCCTTTGCTGGCTGAGATTTTAAAGCGTGATTTAAAAAAATAGAGGTCTGTGTAGTGTAAATAACAAGCGTAGAATAATGAGGAAAGTGCAAAAACAATAACTTGTGTTGTAATCAATTTATCAGAAAAACTTATCCGAAATTGCATGTTAAATAGCGCGCGGCTTATTTTAGCCAACAAAAGAGAAGCATCGAAACAGCCAATAAGAAAACGTTATCTTCATTGAGTAATATATGGCTGTTCTTTCACAACCTGGACTTACATGTGTCGTCTTGTGTCTTGATCATATATGAAATATAAACGATATTTTAACTGATAAAATCACATATCTATTGATATTTTCGCTAACTAATTAGATTTTCCCATTGTCGTACCTCCGCACATTAAAATTTTGTTTTCCTTTGTCCAATTTATTCCGATATTGTAGTACTACCGAGTATTGCATCACATTACGTAAATATTTTATATACTTCGTTTTATTTTGTACGAATTTGAGCACACTTATTAATTGAAATTAATTGATCCTCGTTAATATTAATTTAGTAGAATTTTGTAATTTAAAAATGCATAAAACTAGAAAAATAGATGTAAAATGTGCTGGTTGTGATACATTTTTAAGAAAAACCGGAGACATGAAAAAAAATAGTTGAAGATGAAAATGATGCTAGACGTTTATTTATTTATTAAATATAAACGACATTTTGTGCCAGAAATGTCAACTTTCTGCCTTTAAAAGCTACAACAGCGGAATAAATTAACCAAAGAAAAAGAAAATATCAACAGATATGTGATTTTATCAGTTAAAATCTTGTTTATATTACATATACAAACAAGACACAAGACGGCGCATGTAAGTTTTAACATGCAATTTCCAATAAGTTTTGCTCATAAATTGATTACAACACAAGTTATTGTTTTTGCACTTTCCTCATTATTCTACGCTTGTTATTTACACTACACAGACCTCTATTTTTTTAAATCGCGCTTTAAAATCTCAGCCAGCAAAGGAGCTCAGCATTTCTTCGAATAATATGGCCGCTTCTCCATCACTTCTACGGTTTTTCCTTTACATGCCCGATTTTTATTTTTTTGGCTGTGTTGCACCACTCAAAATTTTTTTTTCTAAATATATACCAAAAGTAGATATTCCAAGGAATATTTCCATAATATTTACTTTGGTGACCCTCTCAAATAAAATCTAAACAAAAAATTTTGAAAAATTCAAAAGAAAAGTTTTACCCCTTTTTTTTGTCCGAAACTTTTTAAAATTTTCTTAATAATTGGTCTCGCTGGTATTTATAACATATATCATGGTCATCAAAATCGGTTGAGTCGTTTTCGAGGAAATGAATTTTTTTCATTTTTATTTCCCCCTCCATAACTCCCAAAAAACTGTCGTTTCAAGGTTACAATTTTAGGAAATTGGATAACTAGTTGGTGCCTACTTATGACATAAATTTGGACTTGATACGTTGCGGGGGCAACTTTTACATACTTATCTCCCTAGACCCTTTTCAGTCAATATACAATGTACAGCACTTTTTTAAATGCCTACCATGTCTGTCAGCTCTCGCACTTTTAGTTGACTGCCATCCAATACCATTTTGTCGATTTTCTTTGCCATTTCTGTCGTGGTCACCTCAATTGGTCGACCACTGCGATGTTCGTCTTGACAGTTCGTATGACCTCGATTAAACTCTACCACCCAATACTTTATTGTTGTAAACGAAGGAGCAGACTTCCCCAGAGTAGAATCTAGCTCATCTTTGATATTGGTTAGACTGAAACCTTTCAAATGAAAGTATTGTATTATATAACGTTGACCAATTTTTCCCACTTTTACAAATTCACTGAGAGCGTTTACTGTTGATAGCTTTCAAGCAAATGCTAAACAACGTGGCGTCTTCAAATTTCTAACTTAAGCTTTATAAGGTGTGTACTTTCGACCATAGTAATTTTTTTCACACAATAACCGTTATCTATACGTCGGGTCGAGTACTTTTGGGACTATCCTAGTATTTCTCCTGGATTCAAACGGTGTATGTGTGCGACCATGCATATGCAAGGTAGAAATATCACATGTGACTATGTAGTGGAGTCCTTTAAGGTTGAGAATGTTTTTTTGCTCTCGCTGCTTAAAAGTTTCCTCAACAATAGCTCACGGTTTAATCAACTCGAAGGTAAACTTTCAGTCCTACGTCGGTGATACATTAATGTATTTTATGTGCCTCCGGCGCGGAAACTCGTTTATCCGCAACAGTTGAGAGTAGCACAATGTTGTGTATTCCGCTACAGAGGAATGAAATGTGCAAATTGAACTGCGCATGCGCCTATAGCCATACAGCGGAGCACAATGTTCTTCTTATTCTTCTTCTTCTTCTTCGTACTGCGTTAGCACCCTACTGACAAAGCCTTGTACATTTGAACTGCGCATGCTCTATTACAACACGCTACTACTACACAAGATCGATAAAATCAAAATGGCCGAGACTAGTCACGAAATATCAAGTGTAATGACTAGCGCTGCAAACAACTACAATACTAGATCAGATTCGAGTGTACGCATAAAAACTCGTATACGCACGGAAGTCTCATAAAATAATATACGTGCCAATGCACACAATGCGGGAAATTATTGGATCTATAACTTAATTCGTGCGGATTGCTAAGAGATGGCGTAACTTGATTATTATTCCATCGTTCCAATATTCCGAATATGCGTTGGGAAGCTACTGTCATTCTGCGCCTTTTTCAGTATATGTCATTCAGTTGAAGCGTAAACAACAATGATTTTTTTTCACTCAAATATGTCGAACTTTGTGCCTGAAAAAGTGTTTTTGCGGGGAGTTTTTCTTCATTACTTTAATATGAAGAAAACTGCTGCCGAAAGTCATCGTATTTTGGTGGAAGTTTATGGGGAAGATGCTCTTGCTGAGCGAACGTGCCAAAAGTAGTTTGCACGATTTAAAAATTGTAATTTTGGCTTGGAAGACGAAGAACGTCCTGGGCAGCCAAAAAAGTTTGAAGATGAAGACTGGAAGCATTACTCGATGAAAATTGTTGCCAAACACAAGAAGAGCTCGCAGAATCTTTGGGAGTCACTCAAGCAGCCATTTCAAAACGTTTAAAAGCAGCCGGTTACATTCAAAAGCAAGGAAATTGGGTTCCACATGAACTCAAGCCAAGAGTCGTTATAAGGCGATTTTGCATGTCCGAAATGCTGCTGGAACGCCATAAAAAGAAGTCATTTTTGCATCGGATTGTTACTGTTGATGAAACATGGATCCATTACGACAACCCCAAGCGCAAAAAATCATATGTGAAACCTAGCCAACCAGCCAAATCAACGGCAAAGCCGAATATCCATGGCGCGGAAGTAATGCTCTGTACTTGGTGGGATCAGAAGGGTGTGCTGTATTATGAGCTTCTAAAACCGGGTGAAACCATCAATGGAGAACGCTACCGAACACAGTTAATCCGTTTGAGGAGAGCAATAGCCGAAAAACGCCCGGAATATGCGAACAGACGCAAGGCAATAATTTTCCATCATGACAACGCTCGGCCCCATGTTGATATTCCGGTTAAGAACTATTTGGAAAACAGTGAATGGGAATTTTTACCCCACCTGCCTTATAGCCCATACCTTGCCCCTTCTGATAACCATTTGTTCCGGTCGATGCAGAACGCGCTTACTGGAATACGGTTCACATCAGAACAGGGTATCAAAAATTGGCTTGATTCATTCTTGGCCGCCAAGCTGGCGCAGTTCTTTTGGGGTGGAATCCACAAATTGCCATAAATATGGATTTAAAGTTTCCCAAAATAATTTCTTTGTGATAGTATATTACTAATTTTCCATAAACTTTCACTAGAAACCGTTACATAGATGATTTCCCAACGTCCCAACGTGTTGAGGAAGAAATGCATCTTTTTGCAAGACAAAGCAGTCAATGAATTACGCTTCGAATTGCTTCACCACCCACCTTATTCTCCAGATCTGACCACCAGCGACTTTTATCTGTTCCAAAACTTAAAGAGATGGTTCAAAAGACAAAGATTTCCATCAAATGAAGAGGTTTTGTTCCATAAGCTTAATTAGCCATAAAATATTTCGTCTGGCTATGTAAGTTTTTTTTTAACGGTTAATTTTAATTTGAAGGGTTCAATAAACATAAGTATACTTTAATGGTCTTAAAAAGTTAAAACTAAAAAAATAAAAGTTACATATATATTATTACTCGTAGTATAATTATTTAAAAAAACTAATCTTTTATTCAATCACAAAAATACTAGAGCTTTCCGTTTATTCTACTCCAGAGGTGAGTAAACCGTGAGTCGCAAGACTATTTCCTCCAGCTACATCTATTCACGCAGGAACGAATTAATTAAGGTATAAAAACTGTAGTCAATTTAGTGAAAAAAGTAATTTTTCTAATCTAAGACTTTTATGAAAAATCCTGTTTTATTCTAACAGTTTATATAAGAACTCACAGAGAAGATTCGTGCCGTTATAGACGAAATAGAGCCTCAAATGTGCGAAAATGTAATGAAAAGTTTCATGAAAGAGCATGGTCCTGCAAATGTAGCCGTGGAGGACACATGAATGGTATTGTATTTCATTATGAATGGCAAACCTTCCGCTATTGAGTGAACAAACATCAAATGATTTCTCACCAAAAAAACGCGTTTTTCTTATAAATCAAAATGAAACCTCTAATCGGAAAAATCTGTATACATTCTGTCAAAAAAGTACCAGGAAATGGTCAATAAAACACAAACTATTTATTATTCATCCAAATTTATTTTATCGCCTTCAAAGTAGGCCCCTTCCAGAATAATACACTTATGCCAACGAATAATCCAATCATAAAAACATTTTTTAAACGCATTTTCCGGAATCGACTTCAGTTCTCGCCGCGAATTCTCTTTTATGTCTTCTATCGACTGAAAACGGATGCCTCGAAGTGGTAATTTGAGTTTTGAAAAGAGAAACAAGTCGGCCGGAGCCACATCAGTTGAATATGGTGATTGCTCGATGATATTCGTTGACTTTTTAGCCAGAAATTCGTTCAAAATGATAGCCTTGTGAGATGGTGCGTTATCGTGGTGCAAAATCCATGACCGCTTTTGAATGCACTGTACCACTCATATGCACGTGTTTTTGATAAAGTCGATTCACCGTAAGCCTTCTGTAACATTTTCAGCAATTCCGCACACGAAATTCCATTTGCAATTCAAAATTTGAGACAAATTCTTTGCTTGATATTCTTATCCACTGGAATATCAATTTCTGATGCTTTTTTGACAGAATTTATACAAAATTCTATCTCGAAAATTAGAATCGTTTTCTTGTAATAATTTTCAAAGAACATTAAATTTATGTATGTATTTATCGTAATAGGCTCCTTGTATATTTAATTCGCAAATATATTATCTCTGGTACTTGAAGATTAATCTACAGTGGAGGCAAGTCCAGACTTGAGAAATCTTAATAATTTAATGGCACTTATAGCAACAGTGGAATTTCGTAATATTAGCTTGTCATGTCCAAAGTGCCTCTTGTGCATCTTGACGTATCTCATTTGCTAATTATATTATCGACCAAGTAGTGATACGATGGACATTGCCCGAGTCGAAATCCTAAGACTCGTCTCAGTCTCTACTGTCGAGATTGAGGCGAATGTGTGACGACGGTTACGAGAATGTGAGAAGAGAGTCTATAAATGTTCATCATTCATAGTCAACTCTCTTCTAGTCATCGAAAACTGCACATATTACCGTTTCCCCATTTTTCGAGGGTGAGGCGATGGCCAACTCTATAGAAATACGTTGTCATGGTTCTTTTAAATAACAAAAAAATTCTTACCAGGAACCTGCCATTGGTCATCCGATACATACATACATACATAAACAGAATATAAATACATTCACACCATTCAGTCGTAGCCAATCATATTTTTAATCACAAATACACTTAAACATATAACCTTACATATATAAACCTAATAACTACACTTATATATAGTACAATACGCTTTCGTCGAATCACGCTCACGCTCGCTTACAATGATGAGACATAAAATTCGAAACTTTCTTATATAGTGACTGCAAGAGTTATTCAGAACTTGTGAGAGAAATTGTCGTAACTAGAGTTTCTTAGCCTTACTCAAGTAAAAATAAATCAATTTTTTCACAAATTTTCCATATAATAATGATTTTTTTTTAAATTAATGTAATTAATTAATTAATTTTTATAATTATGATTGTTGATATATATATATAGTATAATTATTAATTGATATTTAGCATACAGTTTCATCATAACTACGTATAAAGTTTAATGAAACTGAAGTTTGAAATATGCATTAAAAAATTGCATTATTTATTATCAAAAAGTATCTTGTGTAATAGTATATTACGACCCTAGGGCATCAAACATTCTGGCCGTGGGTTGTATACTATTTTTCTTGATCTCCAGCCGAAAGTACGCCCAAAACCGAAACAATATTAATATTGATTTTTCGTGCAATTGCATGAAGTCACATTAAATTAAATTAAACAAATGAATTATACGATGAATTTAGCGGCATATATATAAGAAGGTTCTTTTATTTTCCGTGTTGTATATTTTCAAAATATGAATTTTATTTAAATTTTATGTAATGCATTAAAAAAAATGTATAGCTTCTTTTTTATAAATTAACCAACACGTATATCGGGATTTAAAAAAAAATTTATGAGCGATTTATTAATTTAAACTTTTGATAAAATTGGATAAAATGCTAAATTCTCTTATACTTATAATTCATTATTTCCGGTTGAAATAATCAAATCGATTTTAGGTTTGTTTCATTTTCTAGCTTATTACGTTAGGTTTTCAGATAAATAATTTTATAATTTATATTTTGTTAATTAACTACAGATATAGGCAATTTAATTGTTCAAACAATTTTTTCATGTTTGCCCCCTCAGTAGAAAAATTTGAAAAAAATACAGCCATATGCGCTATGTCTCAATATAACTAGCGCATATTTAATAAAAGTAGAAACTCAATTAGATCGGAAGATATTAAAGATTTTTGAGCGCGCGACGTGTTTAATCCTGTCTGAGTCGACCAAAAGCACATTATGTCTCGAGGAAGGCTAGTTGCGGCTCGACTCGGACATGATTAAACACGTCGCGCGCTCAAAAATATTTAATATCGTCCGATCTAATTGAGTCTCCACTTTTATTAAATATGCGCTAGTTATATTGAGAAATGGCGCATACGATACTATTTTTTCCAAATTTTTCTAATGAGGGGGCAAACATGAAAAAATTGTTTAAACAATTAAATTGCCTATATCTGTAGTTAATTAACAAAATACAAATTATAAAATTACTTATCTGAAAACCTAACGTAATAAGCTAGAAAATGAAACAAACCTAAAATCGATTATTATTTATAATAAGTATAAGAGAACTTAGCATTTTATCCAATTTTATCAAAAGTTTAAATTAATATATCTCTCGAAACAATTTTTTTTTTAAATCCCGTTATACGTGTTGGTTAATTTATTAAAAGGAAGCTACAAAAATATAAGAATGTCCCATATGCATATTACTCATTGCAACTATGTACATCTGCCCCAAATAATTAATTATACCTTCTTGAATTCTAAATTTTCTGATCTTGGAATTGTAATTTTCAATATCACTTCGCTCTCGTTTCACTATCGCTTCGTATTCGTTCTTCTCTGCGTTCAACTTGTAAACTATTCACCTTCAGTTTTTCGAGAATTTGAGACATAATATTCGCTCCACACTCGCCAAACACTCGATTTTTTAAATAGAAAGTGTATTGAGGGCAAAGAGAAGGCAAGAACTTCGACTCGGGTGTTCACATGTGTTGTGATTCTGTAGTTCAACAAATATTACGTTTCAAAGTTATGTCTCTGCTAATTTGAATTATATTTATAGTTTGAACTTTGAACTTAACATTCTATGATTTTATAAATTCACTAAAAGTGAGCTCTGTTTTCAAAGATTTTAATACGATTACTTCTCTTGAGCTATTCAAGCAAGATGTACCACAAGTCTGAAACTTTTGGTAACAAGGTTGATTGGGATTGCTTGGAGGATGCTTTAAAGTACGTATAGCACTGAACAAGTTATATTTAAAATCAGGAGAACGTAATTTACAGTCTCTTCGTAGATTAAAAAATTCTTCCAAGTATAGCTTCAATCTAATCAAAACTTCTTTCGAATTTTCTACCTATATCAAAACATTGTCTGAATGCTGAATATCATTTTAAAAAGTTCACAGAAAAAATGTAAGGATACTGGAAAGCACTGTGAATAAATTTACTTATGGTTTCTTCCAACTGATTCTCCAATAAAGAGGAAAGAGTGTGTCGTAGCTTAGCAATGACTACTGGAATTCAGTAATCATTTCTAAGCTACGCTATACTCCGTTAGAAAGAAACAAGTGTGTACGATTTTGACGTTTTCTTGTAATCATTCAAACTTTTCCGATTTAAATTTTTCTCTCTATTGTTAAGAGTTAGAGTAAAAAAAAAGAAAAACAAAAAAAATGGTCTTCAAACATTCTACAGGTTTTCATATTATTTATCACGAGCTTATTAATCTTGAGTAACATCTGAAGTACTATTGAATTTGCAAGTCTTTCTTTTAAAAAATATAGGAGTCCTGATTATACCTTAATGCCTCAAAACAGTGAAATAAGTTTCAGCGGTTTGAACTAAATTATTAAAACAGCCGAAATTCGTTAAATTCTTGAACAAAATCGAGAATTTGTTTTTCAGTAACCATGGTTGCAAGGGATGCTTTTCACCATTCCTTTAATTGTGATTTTTATATATTTTTCGCATTGTTTTTATATACATATAAAATTATCATTACCCCTCTGAACACACAACACTTCCCAAATCGCTTTTTGTATACACCTATTCACCTCTGAGAAGATAATCCGGATTTGCGAGCGATCGATCTCGCTTGAATGGGCACAAATAACACGACCCTCTGCTTTATCGAACTTTTCGTTCCGTCATTTTGGCAAGAGAACCACTTCAAATGGACATACTGTTTTTTGGGATTTGACCAAAATTTTGCCTATATACTTATAACAAAAGAAAATGAGCCATTAATTCTCCTACTAATGCTAACAACATTTTATCATTTACTCTCAAAAATCTGAATTACTGCGTTTAAGCAAATGCGTGATTATGCCAACTATTTTATTAATAAGAAATTTTCTACAAATGTTGAGTAGAGTTACCTTAAAAATTTGATTTATTTAACGTATCTATTAAGTTTATTCAAGTAACTATTCGATTCTAACTTATAAAGGAATTGACACAATTGTACTTTCTTCCAATTTTAGTGACTCAATTACAGTAGTTTTATTTAAATATCATTTATTAATCAAATACTTATAATTAGAATTGTTTACTGGTTTAATGTCATAAGAATTCGTCAAAATAAATCGCTAAAACTGACGGATTAGAATCCTATTGCATGAGATAAACAATTTGCATTTGCTGGCAGTACTGGAAGGATCCGTTTAATTGATTACCCTGTATATAAACGTGCAACTATTCTGTTATTCGCTTTTATTTTGTAGAAGCACGTCGCATCATAATTAAATGAATGCTCAGTTCTTCCTTTATCTTTTGCTGATTAATTAATTTTTCAAATGCATTACACTTTGTATTTTTCTATTTTTCTGTTATTTTTCATTTATTATGTTAGAAAAATGATACACTGTCATAGAAATGTATATTTCATCGCTTCTAGACTTAAACTAAAAATAGAATTTTTCAAATTTTCAAATTGATTACAGAAAAATGTTACTTTTATTTTTATTATTTAATATCCATTACTTTTTATAGGGTTTATGTCACGTCCCGCGACTCTACCGCCACAGATAACAAGCAGATTAAGAAACCAATAAAGGGATCAAGACAGCATTACGGCGAGTGTGATTTTATCGACGCAAGTTATAGACAAATCTACAGATCAATAGGATGATCAATATGAAATTACCATGTGTCGTTATAATACCCACACATGATAACAAATCGACTGACCCAGAGAGAAAGTGAATGAAGCCCTACAATACCAACACACTACCGTCACAACATGCGACTTGTAATAGCATGTGACTTGTAATAACATGCGACTGGTCATAGCATGTTACTCGTCATACTGGACCTTTCAAAGTTCTATAAAAAGCGAAAGTTCCAAGAGAAGTCAGTCCAGTACCATCATCTCTACACCGCGAGTTCAGTTAGTTAGTCAACGTCCGATTTCTACAATGTGACCAACGCGAGTCCAGTCCAGTGCTATCGAATCTATACCGCGAGTGCAATCCAGTCAGTCCAGCTTCTCCAGATTTCTACCGCTACTCAACCCGAATTCTAACTCGGCGCTGAGTTCAACGACATTAGAAAGTGAAGGGGAATCGCCTTCCAAATTCTCTCGAAACTGGGATCGAAGAATCAACTATATCAACCGTCTAGATTACGAATCTACTATACAACTGCTACTACCTAAAGATTACAAGTTACACTCAACTGACCACATTCGCTTACTGGACTCAATTGATCATCAACCAATTTAACTCAGGGTAACTAAAAGGGTATTTCTAATTTCGATTCTATATTTTACATTTCCATGGTGCTTACCTGATAAAATTTTATTTGTCAATATATATATTTTATATACCTAACCCTTCTCAATCACTGACTATTCCTCATCCCTTAGAGAGGATCCTTCTGATCCTGACATAAAACGAAGAGATCTTTTAAAAAGAGAAATGTTACGTTTCTGACGTAACATACCCAATCTCTTTTTTGGTGCATCGGCCGGAAACACTTAGTCAGTGAATGAGATATTGAAATTTTATAATTACTAGGAATCAAAACTTGATAAAGTACAATTATAATTTATATGATTTCACATTTTGTTAAAATAAAATAAATTTGATAAAATCACGAAAGGATTTGACCTTGAGGCTAACTTGAGTGATTAAATAATCATTTTATTTTATTTGAAATTTTATACACATATATTGTTAAAATAAAATAATTTTATCAAATCACAAAGGGATCTGACCTTGAGGCTAACCTAAGTGATTAAATAATTATTTTATTTGAAATATTATTTTATTTCCTGATTTCTTGTTATTTTGTACAAACTGTGTTAAAATAAAATAAATTCTGTTGAGTCACGCAGGGATTTGACCTTGAGGCTAACCTAAGTGATCAAAAGACTTATTTTATTTGAAATTTTATTATCGGAATTTCTGAAAGTGCAGAGATTACATAGAATTTTGTGCTTGAGTCATGCCTGTGTAATCTCGTACTTCTTCAATTCTAAATTGTTGACTAAGTTTTAATTCGAGTTAAAACGAGAAAAAGCAGCACAAGAGACTATAAGTCCTTTTTAGATTCGTTGAACGGTCGCCATTTGATGACGATCAATTGGGTAAGGCAAAATTCAAGTGCTCATACAGTATCGTTTGAAACTTTTATTTTAACTCTGTTAACTAACAGAATATTTTTAATTGCAAAAGATTGACCAAGATGTTGTGCTTGAGTCAGGCTTGTCCAATCTTGCATTAATTAAATTCTGTATAATTTATAATTTTGTTTATGTGTGTATAATAAAAAATATAACAAAAAAAAATTTTTTTTTGTGAGTAACAATTATTTAAAACCCATTTATGACCTATACCATTCGACAATTATATAAAAAAAAAAACATATCAAGTATCCCAGGTAAGACAAGGAACAAAATTAGTTTCAATAAGAATAAATTTGAAACAAAAAATTCTAAATAAACATTTTTTCTGTAAGCACATGGAAATTGGTAGAATTAAGGCATATTATTTTAAGAATTTTGATTGATGATTAGAAATTTACCTAATTCGGAACATTGAGACAATTCATATTTTCTAATAACAAATTATTAATCACATTTATTGATTACAAAAAAATTTTAAACGAAAGATATTTGAAAAAATTTTCTGTTGATCCAAATTAATATTTATGTATTGCAATTTTAAAAGTGTCTCCATGTACGTATCAGTAAATTTTATTTTATAATAACCTATGTCGGGACCTAATCCCAGTGAATTAGGGAAATCACAAATTCAAGAAAATCCTATTACGCGCAGTCAAGTTAAGAAAAATACTGAACTTGAAAAAATTGTGGCACAAAATCAAACTGGTCCCCTTAAACCAAAAAGAACAGTTACTGTAAAGGAAAAGGAAACTAAAGATAATTTTGAAAATATTTATAGCAAGGACAAAACAAATATCAGTTTGCAATTAGATAATATTTCTTTAGAGAAATGACTTTAGTGAATCATCACAAGTATTATTTGTGAATCAATTGATCAGGACGAAACATTAAAAAACGAAACTACTTATATTGACAACGAAGATATAAGTTTACTTAGTTCAAAGATAATTCCAAAAAACACAGTCGAAGAAAAAACTAAAATAAATTTATCAGAAAACTCTCTTAAACGCCAAACAGTTTTAAGTAATAACGATAGCGACGATAATAGTACCGACAACGAACAAATGGAACAAATTGTTCACAAAAGTCCTGCAGAAAACGTTAATCCAATTAGAAACAACGAAATGGTCCAGCTAATAATCAACAAGTCTCCTTACGCGACGCGTTAGAAGTAGTACCCTTATTTGATGGAAGTAACATTCCATTATCACATTTTATTGAAGGATGTTATGAGGCAAAGGCAATGCTGCCAACACCCGCAGCTCAAGAAAATTTAGGACGATTATTGAGAAGTAAATTATCAGGAGAAGCGAGAAAATGTATCTTTGGATCGACTTATAATAATATGGAGGAATTAATTGAGAAACTCAAAAGAGTATACGCCCCAGCAAAAAGTATGTATCAGTTACAAGGAGAATTAGGGAATACCTATATGTGGGAAAAAGAGAACGTACTTTCATATGCAGCTAGAATTAAGGAGATTGCCGACAGAATCGAAAACGCTCATAGACTCAACAACAATGGACAAGTGGATAATACCTTCAAACAGAACCTTCAAAAAGATGTTATTCAATGCTTTATTCGCGGTCTGCGTCCCGAATTAGAAATTCGAGTAAAAACAAAGGAAACATTCAAAGTTTTCAATGACACAATCAACGTAGAAAGAGATTTGGCAGCATCATCTGCACTACGGAGAAATAAAAATTCAGATTATTTAAAAATGGATGATTCTATAAATAATAGAAATAATAAAAAAACTCGGTTCAATGTTGCACGAGATAACAGCATAAATTGTATAATATGTGAAAAACCAGGTCATGTTGCTGAAAGTTGTTATCATTTAACCAAAGCACAAGAAGCAGTATCTAGAAAACAAAGTCCTAATTTTTTTATGCAAAATCAACAACCTAGTAATAATCACCAACGACGAGAAAATATTTACAATAATTCTGCAAGAAATAATTACCGGAATAACAACTTTTTAGGAAACAGAAATAACAATTATGATAATAATAACTATCCGAATAACAATTTTTCATGGAACAGGAACAACAATTACAATAACTTTTCAAGTAACAGAAATAATTATCCTAACAGCAATAGATTCCACAATTACAATAATAATAATGTTTCGAGAAACAGAAATAATGATAATAGACAAGAAAATTTAGATCACAACAGGTATGCAAATCACAGACAATTTTTAAATCAAAATAGCCAACGAGAAATGCGAAATCAGCAATTAAGTAGACCAAATCAAAATTATTCACAAAAATCAGAAGTTATATGCAACTATTGTAAAAAACCAGGACATATTATAACAAATTGTAACGTTAGATTAAATAAACAACAATCGCAAAATTCGGAAAACTCAAACGCTCTCCCCAGTACGGATGCACTGAGGAAAGCGTAAGGCAAGAACCAGAAGCATCCACTTCTAACGATCAACCGGCTATAAAGATAAGCGTTTCCAAACCAAGTATAATTCCATCGATAATGATATGCGCAGAAGGCCTTCAAAGCCCTGCTCGCATGATGATAGATACCGGTGCTGGTCGAAATTTGATTAAACAAAATTCCGTAAATCCTAATTTGCCAATAGATGGAAAAAGAGTGTTAAAACTTACAGGAATAAATAATTTACCACTTTTTACAATAGGACAAATACAAATAAACATTCTAGGATATCCAACAATATTGAATATAATTCCTAATGAAGTTCCAATAGATGAAGACGGAGTTCTAGGTTCAGAATTTTTTCGAGAAAATAAAGTCAATATAAATTATGTATCAAAATGTCTAGAAATACAAAATAAACTGTATCCATTTGAATCGACACAGATATTAACAATTCCAGCTAGAACAGTAACAACATTTTATGTTCCAATTGAAAATACTGAAAAAAGCGAAGGTTACGTACCTCGGCTACATTTTGGCGAAGAAATTTATGCAGGAGACGCAATTGTAAAAAATTGCAACGGTAAAGCTTATATCAAATTTGCAAATACAAACGAAATTTCAGTAACGATATCAATACCAGCTATTACTTTAGAAGACTTTGAAGAAAGAGATTTTCAAAATGTAACAAGTCAATCAAGCAATTTAAAAAACTTAAGTGATGACGATTTATCTAACCAAATACTGAATAGCTTCTTAAAAACCGAAAATTTTTTCAACAATCCATGCAGATTTTTTAACATAACAGGTGAAGAAAGAATAGAATGCATTAAAAAACTTCTTCGTTTGGATCATTTGAATCAAGACGAATACGAACATGTAGAGAGATTAATTATTAACAGTGCAGACAGATTTCAAATTCCAAGAGAACCACTTGAAGCTACTAACGTTTTGCAACATTCAATTCCAACTACAGATGATTCTCCAATTTTTTCAAGACAATATAGATTTCCCCCTGTTCATAAAGAAGAAATTACAAAACAAGTTGACGAATTATTAAAAAATAAAATAATAAAACCTTCACAATCACCGTATAACACTCCAGTTTGGATTGTTCCTGAAAAACCAGACTCTAAAGGTAAAATAA
This sequence comes from Diplolepis rosae, assembly GCA_030998225.1. Classification (NCBI taxonomy): domain Eukaryota; kingdom Metazoa; phylum Arthropoda; class Insecta; order Hymenoptera; family Diplolepididae; genus Diplolepis; species Diplolepis rosae. The sequence goes on from JAPYXD010000710.1 coordinate 1,688,647, forward strand.
AATGGCGAATGGTTCTAGACTTCAGAAAACTTAATGAAAAAACAATCGGAGATTCTTACCCACTACCTAACATAAATGATATACTCGATTCACTCGGATCTGCCAGATATTTTTCAGTATTTGATTTAGCTACTGGTTTTCACCATATAAAGATGGACCCTAAAGACTCTCATAAAACTGCATTTTCTACACCTCACGGCCATTATGAATTTGATAGGATGCCCTTTGGTTTAAAAACCGCTCCTGCAACTTTTCAAAGGTTAATGGACATTACTTTAACTGGATTAATAGGGACAAAACTCTTTGTATATCTTGACGACATAGTCATATTTGCTGATACACTAGAAGAACATGAGAAAAAATTCAATAATTTAATACAACGTCTTCGAAAAGCAAACCTTCATCTACAACCAGACAAATGTGAATTCCTACGACCTGAGATAGGATATTTAGGTCATATAATTGATAAAAATGGAGTTCGACCAGACCCCAAAAAAATAATAGCCGTAAAAGAATTTCCAGTTCCAAAAACACAAAAGAATGTTAAACAATTTTTAGGATTAGCAGGATATTATCGTAGATTCATCGAAGGATTTTCAAAAATTGCCAATCCTCTTAATCAACTTCTAAAAAAGGATACCCCTTTCATATGGACCGATAAACAGCAAACAGCTTTTGATATTTTAAAATCAAGGTTATGTGAAGAACCACTTTTACAACGACCCGATTTTTCGCAACCCTTTGTTCTCACAACAGATGCCTCAGGATACGCAATAGGAGGTATATTATCACAAGGCAAAATAGGCAAAGATAAGCCAATAGCATATGCTGCACGTAGTTTAAGTGACACTGAGAAAAAATATGACACATATGAAAAAGAAGCACTTGCAATAATATTTTGTGTCACGCATTTCCGTCCTTATTTATATGGAAGAAAATTTACCCTAGTAACTGATCATAAACCACTAGTTTGGTTTCAAAATTCTAAGCACCCTTGCTCACGAGTTTCGCGCTGGAGGTTAAAACTCGCAGAATATGATTTTGATGTAGTATACAAAGCAGGAAAAATGAATGTCAATGCAGACGCTCTTTCAAGAAACCCTATTATTAATGAAGAAAGATCAAGAAATTTACACGAAGATGATATAAATGACTTTAGTGAATCATCACAAGATCCAATATTAAATATCAATCCTAAGTTTTTAGAAACTTTTAATGTTTCTCACAATGAAGAATTATTTAATAAAATTTGTAACAATTTTATGAAATATACAAGTTTATTGAAACATTTAGCATCAAAGCTTCTGTTTATGACTATTATACTCTTAAGTCTAATACTTGGAAAAAATTATGAAAATGCGCCATGGAAAACCATAACTACTAGGGGTAAAAAGAAAAAAACAAGAACAAATGAAAAATTCAAATCAGCATGAAAATCTAGAAAATTTAAACCAAAATGAAATCCAAGAAGAATTAGACGAAAATTTTTCTTCTAAACCTCTTGTGAAAAAACCTCGAGGTAGGCCAAGAAAAAATCTACTTACAAATTTAAAAATTATTCCCTCTCAAACAAAAAGAAAGAGAGGTAGACCAAGAAAACAAATATATGAAAATGAATTACCAGAAATAAATGTGCAAAAAGGAAGCCGAACGAAAGTAAAATCAGATTCCGACTCTGATCCTGATTCTGATCCTGAATATTTAGACTATTTAAAGGAATTCCAAGCAAAAAATAAAAGAAATAAAAATGGCAAAAAGCCTAAACAATTTATTATACCTCAAGAGGAAAAAAGCGAAAATTATTTTTCTACTTCTGAAGACGAAGTAATTGATATGGAACCTGAAGATGAAGAGAGCTCTGAAAGCTCTTGTATTGAAGAAATTTTTGAAAATGAAAATATCGAAGACACTTTTAATGAACGAAATTCTGAAATAAAGAAAAATCGACAAATAGAAACCAGGGAAAATCTCGAAAATGATAATAATTCAGAATTCGAAGAAAACCGTCCACCCCCAGAACCCCCTCCACTCAACACAAAATCAACCAGGCAAATTTTAATGAATAAAAATATCGTTGAATGTCGCGATCAATTAACGATGCGAAAAGATAATTATGTATACTTTGTTACAACAAATGGAAATCCTCAAGATAATGGATCAAAAAGTCTAGAAAAACGTGGAACCTCAAATAATATAAAATTGTCAATTTATTCATTACACGAATTATCTCAAAAATTGAATCTACGATCAATTAGTATTTCAAAGACTTCGAAAGTCAACCATATAGCTTGGGAAGAAATAAAATTAATATTTGATTTAGTTTTTGCAAATTCTCTTACGAAAATAATAGTTTGTAATGGCATAACGCAACATCCAACAAAAGAACAAAGATCACAATTGATTGAAGAAGCACACTCCTCGGCATTAGGAGGCCATAAAGGCGTCACAAAGACCTATAATCGAATTCGCCAAAAATTTTTTTGGGAAAATATGAAAGTTGATATTCAAAAGTATATTCAAGGCTGTTTACAATGCCAAATAAAAAAATTAGTTCGGGTTAAAACCAAAAATCCTATGGTTATTACTGATACACCCACTACTGCCTTCGAAAAAATATCAATGGATATTGTTGGTTCCCTACCAGAAACAAAATCTGGAAATCTGTATATTCTTACTATACAAGATAATTTTACAAAATATTCTCTGGCAATACCTCTTCCTAATCATCAAGCTGGTACAATAGCAGACGCATTCGTGAAAAAATTTATTTGCATATTTGGATCGCCAAAAGGAGTACTAACGGATCAAGGCAGAGATTTTTTAAGCAATTTATTAAAAAGATTAGCAAAACGCTTTAGAATTAAACAATTTTGTACCACAGCTTTTCACCCTCAATCCAATGGATCACTTGAACGATCACATCATGTCCTAGGTGAATATCTCAAATAATTTGTAGCAAAAAATTCAGAATGGGACGATTGGCTAGAATTAGCAATGTTTTCATATAACACAAGTGTACACGAAGCCACAAAATGTACGCCTTACGAATTAGTTTTTGGCAAATTAGCCCGTGAACCCTCTAGTGAACCTCTATCACAAAATGAAAAATTGCAAACCTATGATGATTATTTGATCAACTTTGTCACACAACTGCATGAAATGCGAACACAAGCAAGAGAAAATCTCATAAAGGCAAAAGAAAAATCAAAAATGTACCACGATAGAAAAATAAATCCCTTGGAAATAAAAATGGGGGATAATGTATTTTTATTAAAAGGAGGAAAAATTAAAAAGCTGGATAATCAATACACAGGACCTCACGAAGTTTTAGATGTACTGGGAAAAGGAAATGTAAAAATCAACATAAAAGGAAAACCGATAGTAGTTCACGTCAATCGAATAAAAAGATCGCACATAAATATACAAAATTGATTAACTGAATTTGAATTCAAACTTAAAATAATATAAACTTTATATAAAACCAAAGCGTTTAGAATAACTAAACCAGGAAATGTTTTAAACAAAAAGATACTTTGAAATGTTATTCTAATCATATTTTTTCTATTTCAGAGATTCGAGAAGCTCACTGTACCTTCAAATTGCAATGAAAAAATTTTAATATATTTCATGGTCTTTTTTTTCAACCTAATATCATCACACAAAAATTATACCTCTTCAAAATTCTTATAAATACTTTCTTTATATTTGATTCAATCATTTTTGTTTTTGTTCATTGAATATTTAAAAAACAAACTAATAACCTTTTTAGTAAGACAAATGCTAGTTTTTATTCGGATCAACATTTGATTTTATCACTTAAAGAAAAATATAGAAATATTTGCATTTCTCTTCTTTTTTGGATGAAAAAAAAAGCCTTTTTCTGAAAAGAATAAATAAGCACTTCATAATTGGTGCCATCATAACTATAATTTCAATTTTGATTTTCTTCTATCAAGGGAACTTTTCTTGATTCCCATCCTATTGGAAGGACAGTTTCTACAAATATTGAGTCTGTAAATGTAAACTGTGCGATGGCGTTACAAAATTGTTAATAAAAAAATTGCTTTTCCAATATAAATTAATGTGCAACAATAACAAATTGAATATTTACTATTCTTCATATGTTTCATGCACAAATAACTCTATTAATTTTACAAGAAAGATTAGAAAAACAATCAAAAGTACAAGAATTGTAGGAAAATCTATTACCCTGTTATTATGTAAAATTGTTTTTCTTATGATTATTTTATTCATTTAATAATACACCAATGAAATTGAAGTTCTTGAAATTAATTTTTAGAAACATGTAAAAGTAATAATAAGCAATAGCAATGCCATGTTTTGAAGAAATCAATTTTAGATTTAACCAAGTTTTTTCTCTTCAATTTACCAAGTTACAACGTCTATTAATTCATATATGTAATCAACGATCTTAATATTATTTTTAATCTCTATTAATATTATACATGTCAATTTCTTTTATGTATAATCAATAATTTATAAGGCTTTTTAGATTTTATTTTTACTAATGTATACATTTAACGATCGTCCAGAACCGTTCAGACTGGAGCATGAGGAGGACCATCGTGTCAGGAGTAAGTTCGGAACCCACCGCCTGACCGAGGACCTCCCTAGCCACACCCCATTTTGCGCAGACGAAGAGTGCGTGCTCTGCGTTATCCACCGGGGAATCGCAGTAGCAACACGTCTCCTCGTCTCTCTTCTTAAAGCGCCTCAGGTACGCGTTAAAACAGCCATGGCCCGAGAGCGCTTGTGCCAAGTAAAAGCCGACTTCCCCGTGCTTTCTGTTCAGCCAGGTGGCGAGCTCCGGGATCAGGCAGTAGGTCCATCTCCCTGTCTGCTCACCATGCCATCTCAACTGCCATTTCTCGACGAGTCTGCTCCTTCCATCCTTGCGGATGGCCTCCTTCGCGCGAGAGATTTCCTGCAGGTCGGCGCAGGTAAGCTCCTTGCGAAGCTGAAAGGTTTCCTGCCTTTCCTCCGCCAATAAATCTATTGGCGGGACGCTCGCCAGGACCAGCACAGCGTTCGTCGAGATAGTTCTATATGCCGAAACTATTCTCAGCGCGACAAGTCTCTGCGCCGAGAACAGCTTCTTCTGGATAGCATGGTTTTGCAAGGCATTGGCCCAGACCGGAGCTGCATAAAGCAGCTTCGAATGGACCACGCTTGCCACCAGTCTTCTTTTTGCTTCCCTGGGTCCACCAATGTTTGGCATAAGCCGGGCCAAGATCGCTCCACATTGGATGGCTTTGGCAGCTGCGATCTTTAGGTGTTCGCCAAAGCTAAGCCTACGATCCAGCTGCACCCCCAGGTACTTAATGCTTGTTTTCCACTCGACTTCATGCTCTCCGAGAACGATCCTCGGATATTGGAAGGATCTCCTGTCCGTAACAAGCAAAGCCTCGGTTTTCTCAGGGGCCATTTTAAGGCCTCTGCTATCCAACCAGCGCTTCGCTCGCCACAGACTTTCATTGATCCTCAGCTCTAGGATTCCGACGTCGTCAGCGGCGCACACGACAAGTGCGTCATCCGCGAAGCCGACGATGCTCGTTCCAGCAGGCAGGTCCATGCGCAGAAAGTCATCGTACATGATGTTCCAAACGAGTGGACCCACCCGCGACCCTTGAGGAGCGCCACATGTCATCTCTTCTTTGAGAGACCATCTGTCGCCCTCGTATATCACCCACCTGTCGCTCAGATAGTCATCCATCATTCGCAACAGGTAGTCTGGAACCTTTTTCCGCATCATCGCCTCGATGCAGATGTCCCATCTCGCGGTATTGAACGCATTGCGTATGTCAATGCTAATTAACGCACAGAATCCCTTACGCTTACCAGTTCCTTTTCTTGCATTTGTGGCGATGTTAACCACAGCTTGGATGGCGTCCACAGTGGACCTGCCTTTCCTGAATCCGAACTGGTTTTCCGAGATCCCGTTCTCCCCGACCAAGAGAGCCTGAAGCCGTTGTAGAATCAACTCCTCCAGAAGCTTCCCCATCGTATCCAATAAGCATATTGGTCTATACGACGAGGCAACCCCTAGAGGTTTGTTGCCCTTCCTCAGCAGGACCAACCTCTGCTTCTTCCAATCTGCGAAGAACCTCCCATCCCGAAGATAGGAATTAAACGCTTCTAAGAAGATCTCCGGGTATGCCCCGATCACCTCTTTGAGGATCTCGTTCGGCACCCCGTCGATACCCGGCGCTCTATTTGCCTTAAGCCTTCCACCCGCTCTCTTTAGTTCTTCGAGAGTGAAGAGTTCTTCGCGCCGGACCACGCAGGAACTTCGGTCCTGTCTTTGGAACGGCTCCACGTGTGGAAACAAGCTTCGCACAATGTACTTGACTCGATCGGGATTATCCAGGCCCGGGGTCTTTCTTCTAGTCACCAATCTCCTGGTGACTATTTTGAAGGCGAGACCCCATGGATCCTTCTCGACCTCACCGATCAAGTCTTTCCAGCATTGAAGTCGACTTTTCTTTATGCCTCGCCTCAAAGCGGTTTTTGCCCCTTTCCATGCCTCGTGCAGCGTAGCATCCCCCTTTGAACGGGTGAATTTTCGCCGCGCTGCGAGGCATTCTCGACGTAGGGCTGCCAACTGGTCGTTCCACCAGTACATCGAACCGTTGGCTTGCCTGCGCTTACGGCGAGGCATCGAGTAGTCACAAGCCGCGACCACCTTCTGCCTCACCGAGCGCACAGCAGCTTCATACGACCCAGCAGGGCAGACCCATCCAAGCTCATCGATGAGCCTGGTTTCTTCGAGGTGTTCGCGAAGTCTTTCCCTGCTGGGTCGTCTCGTGTTCCAGGAGGGGCTCCTTCCTTCGCCGCCCCTACCCTTTTCCACCGCTTGACACCCTTGTTCTAGACTAAATTCGATGCACCGGTGGTCACTCAAGGTTATTACATCGAGGACCGACCAGTCGCTTATCCTTGAAGCGAGGCGAGGTGCGGCAATCGTGAGGTCAATTATTGCTGTGGTACATACCATACTTTACGATACGTGTTATTGAGAGGTTAGAAAATTCACTTCAAAGATTGAAGGTATAAGAATGACATATTTATATAGATAGATAGATACTCACTGATTTCAATAATGGCAATTTGAAATTTCTTTAAAAATGACACTTCAAAACTTCATATAGACACAACATTATTAATTCAGTGTCGAAACCATAAACCTCGCGACCAAAAAAGATATGGGCGAGCGCGAAAGACAAATTATATGAAATTCAAACACTCTGATCACGTGACTTCTACTCAGGTACGTGCATTACTACCCATTACTAACCAAACCATACACTAACCATTACTACATCTGATCAATCTGACGGCTGTAAATACTTGTCAGAATTCGGTAATACGAGGTATTACCAATCACTTTCCATCACTACTCGAAAGAGGCTGGAGACCACGGGAGTGAAACTGATATAGAGACTTCCAGTAACTCTTATAAAGCTGAAAGTGCCATGCGGCCACCAGGTATCGCATAGTCATATTCGACTTTTGTGTATCGAGCTCGCAGCATTTTAAATGATATTAATACTGGCATTAAGAGAGTTATACTATAAACGTGTTTGTAGAAGTAAAACTTCTGCTTGGAGTGTCTGAATTTAATGTTCAGATTTAAAAAAAATAATAATTCTAACTTTTAATAGTACAATCGAGTCAACGGAAGCAATATGGGCATTTGCGCTCGCAAACGCTGGAAAATTCAGCATAAATTAAAACTCGCAATTCATTTGTCGAGATGTATCATGATAAATATATATATTTTTTAAATTTCAAGTTTCAACTTTTGCTGTGACGTCATGCGTCTGGACAATACTTTCCAGTCTTCTCGAGCGCAAGTGCCCTTATTACATCCGTCGGCTCAATCATACTTGTTTATAGCAAGGCTCCGAAACAAGCGAAACACGTTTATTGCAAGACAAAAAGGGCTTCCACCACCGCAACTATCGGTAAAGTTGGTTTTCAGAGCAAGCAGTGGATTGGTTGTCGCCCCAACAACAGTGTTGCATATACGGATAAGGTGAGGGTTAGGGGAACGCTCGCGCCTTGCAATAAACGAGTCTTGGCTGCATTACCCTTTCCATTCATTGTCAATTCTCCATTGAAGTTTCACTTTTCACGCTTAGTCTTAAGCAGGCAATTTTTTTTATAATGCTGGCATTTTCACTAAAATTATCTGAAATGCGAAAGTCATTCAAAGAATTAAGTATTTATTGTTGTAGAATTGTACTATTTACATGCAACTCTTACACCTATTGAGGTAGCATTTGCTTTTTGGTTGATTATCAACAATGTTAGAAGAAGTATTCACATTTTTTTTCTATAACAGACAATTTATTATTTAATGTTGTACTATTGAACTAATGAAATACAACTCTTATACCTAATGTGGTAGTAATAACATTCTTATTAATCACGAACAAGGTCAGAAGTATTTACATTATATGTTGTACACAGTGTGTCCCAAAAATAACCGAACTTTATATTTCCATCCTACAACATGCAGCGCCATCTATTGAAAATTTTCAGCATCAAAAAGATACATTCATCTTCTTTCAAACGCACCTAAATCCATGTAAATCGGATGACAGATGTGAAAGTTACAGCCATTTCAATAAAAGAAAAAGTGTGCTAATGTTGCAAAACAAAAATGGAACAAAGAGCAAATATAAAATTTTGTGTTAAACTTCCCTAGCGAACTGGCTGAACGGTAGCTTTACGCTGTACCGTAAAGCTATCGTAAAGTAGCATTATAACTCATGAATGAGGCAAAATAAACATTCAAAATGTTTTTATCCTTATTCTACGTTGAAAATAACGTTAACTGGTAATTGAAATATGCAATAATTTTATTTATTCACGCTGAAAATTGAAAAAAACATAATACCTGTCATTCAAGGTAGTGCAGTGTTTCATCACTTTCCAAGTCTTCACCGTCAGGATTGAATATTTGTTAGAGTGAGATGAAAATATAGTTGTGTCTCACTACAACCAATGTCAACTTTAACAGAGAAGTTCCACAAAAGGTGAACTACTGCACTGCCTTCAATGACAGGTATTATGTTTTTTTTAATTCTTAGCGTAAATAAATAAAATTATTGCATATTTCAATTACCAGTTAATGTTATTTTCAACGTAGAATAAGGATGAAGACATTTTGAATGTTTATTTTGCCTCATTCATGAGTTATAATGCTACTTTACGATAGCCTTACGATAGCTTTACGGTACAGCGTAAAGCTACCGTTCAGCCAGTTCGCTAGGGTTAAAAAAAAATTCGCTCAGACATAAAAGTTTATGGTGATGATTGTATGAGTCGTACTGAAGTTTATACATGGTTTACACGATTTAAAAATGGCGGTGACGATTTAAATGATGATCCAAGACCTGGACTACCAGAAGCATCAAATCGTGCTGAGTTAGTGGAAAAAGTACGTGAAATAATCGCTATCGATGCAAATTTCACTGTGAGAATGCTATCAGAAGAATTAAATTTATCTTACTGTACAATCTACACAATATTAGCTAAAGATTTGGGTAAAAGAAAGGTCTTTGCACGTTTTGCTCCACGTCAGTTAAATGCACCACCTCGCATGACCAAAAAAATGAACGAATTTTTGATGAAAAAACGGATTTGTGTCATGGACTACCCTCCGTATTCGCCTGATCTGTCACCGTGTGACTGTTTTCTGTTCCCAAAACTAAACCAGGTATGACGACACTAAAGGAATAGAAAGACTCCTGAGTGTTTGTATAAATCCATCAGACGAATATACATATCTTCATTCGCATTAGTGTCGACGTTTCGCTATCACTCAGATAGCGTCTTCAGGAATAAATCTGTTAGTAAGTAATGCAATAGTCCATTAAATGATGTGCACGAACTCAGTCATAAACTTGCTTAATACTATTATACACTGCAATGGGTCATGTTAAAAAATATTTGCACAGCCAACATTAAAAACATTCGTCATACAACTTGAGAGCGGAGCGTTTGCTCTCACTCTTATGAATTAATATGTAATTTTGATCTTTTAATGTTTTTAACGCTCAATACGCAGATATTTTAAAATGTGACTAATAGCAGTGTATAATAGTAATAACTAGGTTTATGATAAAGTTCATGCACATTATTTAATCAAATATTGCATTATTTTTTCGTTCCTTCAAGATGTTGACATAGGACTAGCCGTTCCACACCGACACCCTGATGACATCGTCAGATCTAGTGGGTGAGGAGTGCTTTAGCGTCTTTTCCTTCTTTTCCTGTGTCTTCTACACCGATTTTTCCAGTTTTTTATTGTTCTTCTTTTTATTCCTCCCCAAGTGCCATTTCCGCTCCTTTTTAGAGGGTTGGCTCGTGGTGATCGTCGCTTAGCTGGGCGATGTACTGCCCTTTTCCTTTTGGGAACTCCGTTTCTTCCCCTTGGACTGCATTTTGGGGATATCACCAAGAGACGCCGATTTCGTTTACCAGAAAATCTCTATTTTCCTCGAAGAGGGGTAGGAAACTCGGCAGCCTCTCTAACACTTGATTTGACGCGAACTGGGTTGTTTCTCAACATCCCGTCTTGAATAACTTTCAGGGCCATGCCTGATTCCTCTATTTTGTCACTTTGCTCTTTTAGGAGTTGGAAGATGTCTTTCATCCCCCATATTCTGCAAGAGCCTTACACTCCTTATTCCCCAGATTTTTTCTGGTAGTCAACAAATCAATTTACTAGTGCATCGTGCAAAGAGGAGCGGGTCGGAATAGTTGTAAACGGGTGTACCCTCGGATTGCAGTCCTACGCCAGTTCCCTGAAGCCCAACCTCCACTTATTCGGTCCCGGAATATACGGACGGACCGGCCTCGCTCGAAGCCAAACAGACTCCGTCGACTGTCTTCAATACGCACTCCCTGATCAAGGTCCCGAAGGGGCTGCCAACTGACCCCACATGCCACATTATTTCAGCAGAGCTAGGCTCACATCAGCCTCACCCCCTCATGAACCGGGAAGGACAGTACTCGGAGGTGAGGCACCCCCAGTAGGATGCCATACGGAAACGATCATTTGGACTGATCTTAGTCGAAGATTGCAGAGGCTTTGCAGTACGTTCCCAGGAGATTCCATTCAGCTTTTCACTCTTGTCTCCATTCGAGATAGAGACCGTTTACAAGGTCTTCTTTCGCGTTCATCACTTCATTTACTTATCTCAGACACCCACAGATCCATCCACGACGCCACTGCCTGCGACAAACATCCTTTTCCAATCATGGAGATACATGCGTCTATAGCGTGCCCCTCTTTGAGCTGGGGATAAACCCGTTCATGGGGTACCACTCATGCAACTGGGAAGATGCCCGATTATAAAGCCCCCTTGCATTTTTTAACCAATTCGTCGGGAAACTACCACCTCCAGATCCATTGGCTATCCGCAAAGCATCCTCACCCGTCCTTTTTTTGCATAGCCAAGAGAAGGACTTCGTCAAGATGTCATTCCAAGGAGAGGACCAATGCTTTACTTAGTAACAGATTAATTCCTGAAGATGCTATCAGAGTGATAGCGAAATATCGATATGTTGATATTCATACAAACACTGATGATCCTTTCCCTCCCTTAGATATTGCCATACCTAGTATTAAATAACTCGGACGTTGAAATCAATTGTTGCAAAAAACTCAACAAGACTTTTGAATTTCTAATTTTAGAAAGGTGTTTCATTTTCAACATACTAATTTACCATATGATTATATTTTATAATTAATACAAGTTATAAAATTAAAAAATACAAGTCTATTTCAATAGGTACTTATTACATACAAAATAAATATCAGTTATCATATCCATAAATAATGTTTAATAATTTACAAAAGTAAATAAATTATATCTAAATTCGCATACGAAATTACAACTCGAAAAATCTTTCAGAATACTTGACATCCTTTACATGACAATTTCAATATACACGGAGAAAAATAGTTGAAGTAATTTAACTCGACTCTGTCGATCAAACTTGGGACATAGGATGATTTCAACATCTATTAAATCCTGGTTGCTTAAAATGAATTTAATAAATACCTAATTCCCCCAACGTGAATAACAATAAGCGTTACATAGGGAATAGTTAGGAGTTGAGTAAAACGCGTTTGAGGACAAGGCACTTGTCCATAAATAATTTTACCAGCCCATCATGCGTAGAGGAGCGGGTCGAAATAGTTGGGAACGGGTATACCCTCAGACCACGGTATTCGGTCCCGGAATACACGGATGGACTGAACTCGCTCGGAGCAGCACAGACTCCGTTGTCTGTGCTCAATACGCACTACCTGATCAAGGTCCCGAAAGGGCTGGCTTTTGATCCCACATGGCACCCCACCTCGGCAGAGATAAACTCACATCAGCCCCGCCTCCTTATGGGTTGGAAAAGACACTATTCGGCGGTTGAACACTCCCAGTAGGGAGCCATACTTGAACGATTGGTTAGGCTCTTCTTAGTCGCAGACTGCGGCAGTTTTGCAGTATACTTCAAGAAGATCTTATTCACCTTACTGCTCTAAGCACCATTCAGGAGAGAGCCCGTTTATAGAGTCTTCTCTCGCGATTATGGTACATTTATTACAGTTTATAGAGGATCCCTCACGTAACTGGGAAGATGCCCGTTTATAGAGCCCCCTGCATTTTGTCACCGATTCATCGGGACATTACACCTCCATGGCCCGAAGGCCATCCACTAAGCCTCCCCACCCGTCCTTTTTTGGAATAACTAAGAGAAATAACTACACTTATAAAGTGTGATCAAATTGGAGGTACTTTTTCCAATAGGGTTTTATTGACATGTCACGCGTGACTACTGTCAAACTAAATACACAATTTTATTCAGTTTTTATTGACATTTTATCATGGAAAGAATTACGCCTCAACAACGTTTACAAATCGTACAATTATATTACGAAAATGGACGCTCTGTGAAAAGTGTTTATCAAGCGCTTAGGCCAATTTATGGTGTACATAATTGTCCTACCGAACGCACTATTCGGCATACCATCGGCAAACTCGAGAATAATTTAACATTATTGGATGATACTCGACCGATTAGACCACGTAGGCACGTACAGCCAGAACTGTAGAGAATATTGCGGCTGTAAATGAGAGTTTTGCCGAAGAGCCGGAAGAATCGATTCGGCGCCGATCTCAACAACTTGACCTATCTTATGGCACTACTTGGGCGATTTTTGATGCCAGAAATTCAAACCCGTAATCTCGACGACATTTGGTTCCAACAAGACGGCGCTACATGTCATACAGCCCGTGAAACAATGGATTTACTGCGTAGTCGTTTCGGTGAGCAATTTATCTCTCGTCTCAGACCGGTGGATTGGCCTCCAAGATCGTGTGATATCACATCTTTGGACTTTTATTTGTGCGGTTATGTAAATTCTAAATATTTTGTGGATAAACCAGCTACTATTGAGGTATTGGAAGCCAACATTGCTGAAGTTATTAGCGAGATACCGACCGAAGTCCTCGAGCGAGTCATTCAAAATTGGTGTTTACGGATGGACGAATTAAAGCACAGTTGCAGCCAACATTTGAAAGGGGTTATCTTTAAAAAATAAACGTCGTGAATAGTTCTACACACAAATAAAAAATATTGCCCTATCAATTTTAATTTTCGTTGTTTTATTTTAATTTAAAATCCTATACCTCTAAATTGATCACCCTTTATATAGGAGGATACGCTTTCGTCGAATCACGCACATGCTAGCTTGCAATGCTGAAACATAAAACTTAGAACTTTCTTACATAGTGACTGCAAGAATTATTTAGAGCTTGTGACAGTCAGTATCCTGACTAGACATTCTGAGTAAAAATAAATGAACATTTTTTATAAATTATTCATAAAATATTATTTGAATTAATATGATTAATTAATTATTATAATTATGATTATTGATATATATAATATATATAATATAATATAATTGTTAATTAATATTTAGTACACATTTTTATTACAACTACGTATAAAGTTTAATGACACTAAATTTTGAAACGTTAATTAAAAAATTGCATTATTATCAAAGAGTATCATGTGTAAAAACATTTGAAAGAATAATTTCGAGACATGTTTGTATTAATGTCTTCAGTTTTTATCTTGACCCAAAAATAAATTCAATGTAGTTTATTTATATTGGCATTGGGTCATAATTTTTCATTAAAAACAATGTTCAAGGAAGCATATCAAAAATTTTTAAAGGGGCAGAAAATATATTATAGGGATGAAAAAGGCAAACGTTTCGGCCACAAATGGGGGCCCTCTTCAGTGCCAAATTTAATGTACTTAGTGTCTAAGCTGTAAACGTGCAAAAAAAGTTATTAGCACTAACATTAGATTTTTTTTGTTGTTTTTTTTTGTTTTTTTTTTTTTTGGTCTTTTTTAATGATATTTTATAAAACATGCAAAACTTATGTGAGAAAGCAAGATGGTAAGCACCAAGGCATCTAGGAACGAGACATGTCTTATTCAGTTAGTTTAATTAAAAATGCATTATTTTATATTTATAAAAATTTATATTTATAAAAATTTTTTTTTTTTTTTTTTGTCCGGATTAAAACAAAAATATCATATTTAAGATGGTAAGAATACGTATAAAAATCGCATTTCTTTTAAAGGTACCACTCGCGTCTTTATGTTATTATGTAGCGTTAATTAAGTAAAGAATGTATTCATAACTTTAAACCGGTGTTGAATCAAAATAATTCTCAATTGCTTTAAATCAGCGAGAAGTATTAGCGTATGTAATATAGTGAACGCTTCGCGGCTTGTTTATGCGATATAATATTCGCATCGAACTAACGTTGAGCAATCTCACATATGAGACGTTAACTGTTAATAAAAGTCGTATTTATTTCATAAGTAAAACTCGCGTGTATAAATTTTATATAGCGTTGAGTACCTGTTGAAAGAATCCATCATTCGGTAAACGGCACGGTGCGCCAAACTCAAAAATCTCGGAGATTATATTCCGCGAAAAGTATTCGCGTATGTAATATATTGAACGCTTTGTGGCTTGTTTATGCGAATTGATGTTCACATAAGACCAATCCTGATGAATCTCATATGTAAGACGTTAAATATAGATAAAAATCGTATTTATTTGCAAAAGCAAACTCGCGTGAATAAATGTTATTAAGCGCTGAGTACCTGTTGAAAGAATACATCATTTGATAAAGTACACGAGGCGCGAAATTAAAAAATCTCGGAGATTATATTCCGCGAGAAGTATTCGCGTATGTAATATATTGAACGCTTCGCGGCTTGTTTATTTGAATATACGTTCACATAGGACTAATCTTGACGAATCTCATATATGAGACGTTAAATATACATAAAAATCGTATTTATTTCCCAAAAGTAAACTCGCGTGTAAAAATTTTAATGTAGCGTTGAGTACCTGTTGAAAGAATACATCATTTGATAAAGTACACGAGGCGCGAAATTAAAAAATCTCGGAGATTATATTCCGCGAAAAGTATTCGCGTATGTAATATATAGAACGCTTTGTGGCTTGTTTATGCAAATTGATGTTCACATGGGACCAATCCTGATGAATCTCATATGTAAGACGTTAAATATAGATAAAAATCGTATTTATTTCCAAAAGTAAACTCGCGTGTAAAAATTTTAATGTAGCCTTGAGTACCTGTTGAAAGAATCCATCATTCGGTAAACGGCACGGTGCGCGAAATTCAAAAATCTTGGAGATTATATTCCGCGAGAAGTATTCGCGTATGTAATATATTGAACGCTTTGCGGCTTGTTTATGCAAATTGATGTTCACATAGGACCAATCCAGATGAATCTCATATGTAAGACGTTAAATATAGATAAAAATCGTATTTATTTCCAAAAGTAAACTCGCGTGAATAAATGTTATTAAGCGCTGAGTACCTGTTAAAAGAATACATCGTTTGATAAGGTACACGGGGCGCCAAACTCAAAAATCTCGGAGATTATATTCCGCGAAAAGTATTCGCGTATGTAATATATTGAACGCTTCGCGGCTTGTTTATGCGAATATATGTTCACATAGGACTAATCCTGACGAATCTCATATGTAAGACGTCAAATATACATAAAAATCGTATTTACTTCCAAAAGTAAACTCGCGTGAATAAATGCTATTTAGCGCTGAGTACCTGTTAAAAGAATCCATCATTTGATAAAGTACACGGGGCGCGAAATTAAAAAATCTTGGAGATTATATTCCGCGAGAAGTATTCGCGTATGTAATATATTGAACGCTTTGTGGTTTCTTTATCCTAATTGATGTTCACATAGGACTAATCCTGAAGAGTCTCATATATAAGAGTTATATATACATAAAAAATCGTATTTATTTCCCAAAAGTAAACTCGCGTTTAAAAAATTTTTATGTAGCGTTGAGTACCTGTTGAAGGAATCCATCATTCGGTAAACGGCACGGGGCGCGAAACTCAAAAATCTCGGAGATTATATTCCGCGAAAAGTATTCGCGTATGTAATATATTGACCGCTTTGCGGCTTGTTTATGTGACATCATTTGATAAACGACACGGCGCGCGAAATTAAAAAATCCCAGAGATTATATTCCGCGAGAAGTATTCGCGTATGTAATATGTTGAACGCTTTGCGGCTTGTTTATGCGAATTGATGTTCACATAGGACTAATGCTGAATGAATATACATAAAATCGTATTTATTTCCAAAAGTTAACTCGCGTGAATGAATTTTATGTAGCGTTGAGTACCTGTTGAAAGAATACATCATTTGGTAAACGATACTGCGCGCGAAATTCAAATGTCTCGGAGATTATATTCCGCGAGTATTTTTCGCGTATGTAATATATTGAACGCTTCGCGGCTTGTTTATGTGAATTGATATTCACATAGGACTAATCCTGACGAATCCCATATATAAGACGTTAAATGTATATAAAAATCGTATTTATTTCCCAAAAGTGAACTCGCGTGAATAAATGTTATTTAGCGCTAAGTACCTGTTGAAAGAATGCATCATTTGATAAAGTACACGGGGCGCGAAATTCAAAAATCTTGGAGATTATATTCCGCGAGAAGTATTCGCGTATGTAATATATTGAACGCTTTGCGGCTTGTTTATACGAATTGATGTTCGCATAGGACTAATCCTGATGAGTCTCATATATAAGACGTTCAATATACATAAAAATCGTATTTATTTCCCAAAAGTAAACTCACGTGTATAAATTTAATGTAGCGTTGAGTACGTGTTTAAATAATCATCATTTGATAAACGACACGGGGCGCGAAATTCAAAAATCTCGGAGATTATATTTCGCGAGAAGTATTCGCGTATGTAATATATTAAACGCTTTGCGGCTTGTTTATGTGAATTGATGTTCACATTGGACTAGTCCTGATCTGCAGGATCTGTGCTTATTTTGTAGGAGATATCAGTGTCCATAGGTGGTTCTCGTGTGTACCTTTGAGGAGGGGCAGTTTGCGGATTCACTCTTCGCGGATCTGCAAGATAGGAGTTCTCACACTTTTTAAGGCTGTGTTTTGGAGCGGTCTCGTTCCTAGATGCCTTGGAGCTTACCATCTTGCATTCTCACATAAGTTTTGCATGTTTTATAAAATATCATTAAAATAGACCAAAAAAACAAAACCAAAAAAAAAACAAAATCTAATGTTAATGCTAATAACTTTTTTTGCACGTTTACAGCTTAGACACTGAGTACATTAAATTTGGCACTGAAGAGGGCCCCCATTTGTGGCCGAAACGTTTGCCTTTTTCATCCCTACAATATATTTTCTGCCCCTTTAAAAATTTTTGATATGTTTCCTTGAACATTGTTTTTAATGAAAAATTATGACCCAATGCCAATATAAATAAACTACATTGAATTTGAAAGAATGTTCTTTTATTTTCTGTATTGTAGGGGAGAAGCGGCGAAATTGGTGCACCTAATAGAAAGTGCGAGTTTACACTGAGAAAAAATCCTGGGCATTGTTACGTGATATATGTAGTTGAAAATGTCCTTAACTACTTTTTGTCGCTGAATTCAAGCAATGGTTGACCCGTCAATGTAGGTACTAAAAGTGGTCGCAGTGACTAAGTAATGTAGTCACAGCGACTATGTAATGTTGTCACAGTCACTATATGTAAGTGTCAACTTTAAAGTTATGTTAAATCAAATGCATGAAATCACTACGTGGAACATTGTATTTTTCATAGCACCTCTTTTGAAAATCTGTTTGTCGGCATCTGTAGAGCGGGTTGAAACTTTAAAAGTAGTAGGATTTAAAATCACAGTTTCGAGCCGCTCGACACTTCAAATCAAATTCTCAAAAGAGTTGCTATCAGTTGCTATGAAAAATAATATGCATTGCTCGAAACAATACACAGCGAATTCAACGAGCGTGAAGTTTGCTCCACTGGTTATAGCGACTACGTTATTCTAGCTATGACAACTCAATGTTTCAAGTTCACATAGCTAGGTTTAAAAGTTAAGGAAAATTTCAACGATGTTAACTAGTCGCCACGACCAGGTATTCAGAATATGGCTACCATGGCTACAAATCATGTTACTGTAGCCATGGGTCAAGTAGCGACAACAAGTCTCCCTCGTTACAGTCACTTTTTTATTTCCAACTACATTATTCCTAGTCATTATGACCAGATGCTATTTTTCTCTGTGTAAAAAGAAAGTATATAACTAAAAATTAAGAAAAAATATTTATTTAATAGCTGGATATCTTTTCTATACTTTCCAATGGATAAAGATTGCATTGAAAATTATTAAAGCAGGTTTTTATTCAGATTTCCGAAGGACTGCACCTGCGTCAATTTACCCGCCATGTCGGGTAAATTGACGCACTAATATTATAATCTTCTCTTGCGGCGTATTAGTTATATTTTCATAGATTTAGAATTACATTTCAGTAGCAAAGGTTGATGAAAAGAGGTAGTTATAATTTGAAACTAAATTTGAGATAGTATATCAAGATATGTGAAGTTTTTTATACCTTTATTTACATAAACCAGCCAAAGTTAAAATATATTTTATATTTGTACAATAAAATACTGGCAATTGTGGATATTTAAGTGAATATTCAAATTGAAATCATTTTTATAGAGAATTATTTGAATTTGTAATCAGAAGTATATACAATTATTAACTTTAGAAGACTTATAAATAATAGAAACAATCAATCAAAAATACAAATTTTTTACTTACATTGCTTTCACATCTTAAAATCGAGAAAACTTTCAAAACACTGTCAGACTGCAAATTAATTATTAGAAATCGCTTTTAAAATCCCTTAATATCTCAAACTTAAAAAAAATTTAACCACTGATTGTTCAAATGAATATAACCTTACAAAGTCGTTACATCAGTTTTGCGAACCACATTACCTCCCATGTCACAAAAAATCTTAAGAAAAAGATTAGCAGAAAAGTCCAGCAACATTCAAATGTATATATCTATATATTAATAATTGTGTACTTACTATCTTCTTTATATTTTCAATCATAAACATCCGAGCACTTGACTTCAGTCACCGGTTTCCAGAAACACAACACGTGTGCCAACTTCGCCTCTGATTTGAATCTCGTATGCGCCAATTTTGCCGCAAGTGTATCGTTCATTAATTAAATACTTTTTACGTAAAATGCTTATTTTTTCATACAAATATTCTATCCTAATCGTAAGATTAAATATCAAAGATTATAAAATCGTTGCATTAATCTAATTCACCTTGAATTACTATTATTTAACGATTTAACTCAATGGCTTCGAACATAACCATTATGCCAAAAAACGATTAATCGCAATAAAACTGTATTAAGCAATTAGATGTTTATAATGTTTTCTATCAAATACATATCATACAAGAATGCACACGGTAGAACTATTTTTATTTTTTGTTATGTTATCATTTTCTGAAAAATAGGGTGCGCCAATTTAGACGACGCGCCAATTTTGCCGCTTCTCCCCAATATTTTCAAAATATATATTTTGCAATTGCGAATTCCAAATTATTATTGTTTCTAAGAAATTTATGTTAAATCTAAATCCTGTATAGATTTTTCATATTTTATGTAATACACTTATCAAGACTTTTCGTGTTAACATTTTCATGAAATCAGTTTAATTCAAAAACTTTAAGTGATGCATAAAATAGTAATTATAAATAAATATGATAAAAATTTATGAATCAAGAATTTATTAACCTTAAAGAATTTATATAACTAGATTATGTGGAAATTTTAAATAATATTACATTATGTAACGCGGAGCCAAGATTTGCCGTACTTGGCAGAGGACGATGTTTTTTGTACAAGCTGAAGCGGAGCGCGAGGAGCAGGCGGGTATGAAAAACATCGTCCGAGGCGAAGTGCGCGTTTCGCTCAAAGTTGCATATGATATTTTATGCAAGGGTAGGACGTTCTTCGCGTCATTCTGGGACAGTTTGGTATAACATTAGGAAATCAGGAAATATTTGGTATGGGGATTTTCACCGCACTTGGACGGTAAAACTCATGAATTGTGCATGCTCAAGCGCTGGTAAAGTCAATTTTACCCCAAACATTCCCCGATCTGTTAATTTTAACAAACTCTCCCGGAATGACGCGCGAAACGTGCTTCCGTTGCATATAGTCCAAGCAACAGGGCATTTATTATGAATGATTTGTGACATTTATTTTAGAAAACGGACTACGCCATCAGAAGAAAGGTTGATCATAGAGTAATTGTGTCATGTTTTGGACAACGAAATATGATTTATAAATTTTTTATCAACATTTGAGACCAAAAAATTTGCACTTTTTTTAGTTTTTTGTCAATAATATTGAAGGTAATTATCACAAACAAATCGTTTGAGTATGCTAAGTATTCGCCCGGACGTAACATCTATATAGACATATTCAAAAAGCCCAAAAATAGACATATTCGAAGAGCCCAAAAATCAGAGGGTCTTCCTAGACCTTAAAATTTGCAAAAAGATGATTTTTAATGCAATTCGTGTCTACATGGATATGCAGGGGTGCAATTTGGTGTTAAGGGTTGGAGTCCAAAAATCGATATGGACATTTTTGAGGAGCCCGAAAATCAGAGAATATTTCTAGACCATAAAATACACAAAAAGATTATTTTTAGTCAAAGTCGTCTTTACATGGCCATGCGGGGGTGCATTTTGGTGTTAAGGGTTAGAGTCCAAAAATCGATATGGACATTTTTGAGGAGCCCGAAAATCAGAGAATATTTCTAGACCATAAAATACACAAAAAGATTATTTTTAGTCAAAGTCGTCTTTACATGGCCATGCGGGGGTGCATTTTGGTGTTAAGGGTTAGAGTCCAAAAATCGATATGGACAGTTTTGAGAAGCTCGAAAATCAGAGCGTATTCCTAGACCATAAAATTTCCAAAAAAATAATTTTTAGTCAAAGTCGTCTCTACATGATCATGCAGGGGTGCATTCTGATGTTAAGGGTTGGAGCTCAAAAATCGATATGGACATTTTTCAGGAGCCCAAAAATCAGAGAGTATTCGTAGACCATAAAATTTCCAAAAAGATGATTTTTAGTCGAAGTCGTCTCTACATGATCATGCAGGGGTACATTTTGGTGTTAAGGGTTGGAACCCAAAAATCGATATAGAACTTTTTAAAGAGCCCGAAAATAGCCCAATATTCTCAAATAGTTTTTTTTTGTTCAAAATGTATTTTCAAAAATTAAGGTTTGCTTTTTGGTGATAGGGGTTGTTTTTTCAAAAATGATTCTTGTGTATGTGAAATGCCCGCAGAAAACCCGAAATTCTGGGGTAGTTTATACCACCGAAAAACCATTTTTTTAAATTAAGGGTTACTTGTAAGTGATAGGGGTTGTTTTTTCGAAATTGATCTTAGGGTATTTCAAGAGCCCGAAAATAGCCCGAACTCGGGTATAGTCAGTTTTTTAAATTTTAAGGTTTTTATGTACTGGAGGTGCTAGCTGATCGGGCAGTCAGCACCTCCACCTAAAATTTGGTTTCTTGAGGAAAATACACGAGCCCAAAAATCGGCATTACCGCCCAAAATTAGCCGATAATTAGCCCAAAAATGTGGCATAAAGTAAATAGTGATATTCCGTTGTAGAGGTGCCAGCTGATCAGACCTATCGAAAATCCGCCGCTCCGCTGATTTTGATGAATTTTTTTCAGTGAATATTTCCACGGGGAATTTGTTTTTTACAGTTTATAAAAGTACTTAATGTAATAATTATCGACACATATTTTTTGTTCGCTAGTCGTTAAATTTGTTGAACAATTGAGCAGAAACTTCATCGCATTGTATCTCCATTGTTTCTTAATGAATCTAGAACTTTCAATAGACGCAATAAAAAATTATGAAAATCAAGTGGAACACTTGGAGAAATGCATTTTTCAACCAAGAAATTTATTAAAAAATTTCCCTTAGTTGCAATATTGAATTTTTTTACTAAACAATGATGATTTTCAATGTAAAATACACTGAGGAAAATAGATACTAAAAATAAGATACTAGAAAGTTGGATATTGCCCTATATAATCTCGATTATACTACATAATATCTATTATATTCTCTTGAATATAAGAGATATTAATGACCAATAGCAGATTATATTCGAAATTTACAATATTAGATATTAAACTTTAATATCTAAGATGTTACAAACAGTAGCGTGCACGTACCTGAGTAGAAGTCACGTGATCAGAGTGTTTGAATTTCATATAATTTGTCTTTCGCGCTCGCCCATATCTTTTTTGGTCGCGAGGTTTATGGTTTCGACACTGAATTAATAATGTTGTGTCTATATGAAGTTTTGAAGTGTCATTTTTAAAGAAATTTCAAATTGCCATTACTGAAATCAGTGAGTATCTATCTATCTATATAAATATGTCATTCTTATACCTTCAATCTTTGAAGTGAATTTTCTAACCTCTCAATAACACGTATCGTAAAGTATGGTATGTACCACAGCAATAAAGTTGACCATCATACGGGAACGCATGCTCGAAAAGGTCAACTTTACTGCTTAGATACATAATGTACTATTCTCAATCTTTCACTTGGTGTATGCTGTCCAGGTTACCAGTGAATTCACATTATTTTATTTTCGGGCATTTATGTAAAACATTGTATCTTAAGCTCGCTACTTGTCATCAGGGTGATACTAGCAAACAAATTCATAGAGTTAGTTGTTAAAACGTTAGTGCGAGTCGTGTAGACGGTCGAACGGCCTAAGAAGCTTTATATTTATTTTTATAAGTCTGAAATAGTTCTATTGTTTTCACAAAATAAACGAAGAGTGGAAGAATGGTAGAAATAATGCGTGGAACAATATTTTTTTAGAGAATAATCAAATGCCCAAGACTATTACAGTTAGTTACGACCAGATTACGTCATATTAGCTCTAGCACCATCTGTGATCAAATTCAAGGATAGATTACGGTTGATAACGGTGGCTGTCTAAGATGTTGACTTATGAGAGACTGATCACGTTATTGGCCTTAGTTACTTTGGTTTCAAATACAACGCGACCAATATAGAAACTAATTAATGATACAAGAAAAATTGTCAACGGCAATATTTATTTCTTTCTTCAATTATTGAACCCTTCACTTACATCATTTTATTGAAATTGTCATGTATAAGATTTGACGTATTTCAAAAAATGTTGTTTAAAGTACTTTACTCTATAGTAAAGATTTTTCGAATTAGCTTTATATCCAAACAATACCAAGACGTGAATTCGTAAACGAATTCAGATACAATTCATTTACTTCTTTGAATTATTAAACGCTTCATTCACATTCATTTGTAAAAATTGTCTCCTCCGAGCTCACTGTCGACTCTCTAGGCAGTTTCTGAAAGTGCGGAAGTCCGCTTCACAACCTAAGGCGAGTAGACCTCGTCTCGCGTTGTGGAGCTGTCTACGCATACCCTCTTCGGTTACAAACATTTCTTCACACATACTTTTGTTTGAATTTCCATACGGGAGTGAAGTCTGTATATTCTATGAGGCGTCCTGTTTTCCTAGACACCGTATGAGACACCACTCTGAAGTGTCATGCAGCCCTCGGCATGATAGTTACCACCTTAGCTTGGGGGTTATTACGTCGGGACCATCCCGGGAACATCGTCCGCGACTGTTTATTTAGTTTTGTATCCGTATTAAGCAGAATCCCTTGGTGCGAGGCCCCTTCATCCACAACCCAAAGACACACCCGGTTGCAGGACCCCCTGCTCGATTTCTGAAAAAACTAATGCAGGACCATTACCATGGTTGATTCATAGCATTCCTAGTTATGATGTCTCATATCTCGTATCATGTGCTCCATAGAAGTTGGTCTAATGCATATGAAAATAATCAAATTTATTGTACGATGGGTCTGAATTACTAGTAAAAATTGGAGATAGAATAATTTTTAAGTTCATTCCTAAATAATATCAAAAATATTAATTTTACTTACTTCTGTGGTTTGTAAACGTTTAGTTTAATAACATTAGCCCAAAGTCAACAAACGTAAATAATAAAGTCATGACGAACAAATCTTAATGGTTTTGATTAAAGACATGAACACAAACATGTCACGAAATTATTTTACGTAATGTTTATAAATATAAATTCACTCGTAATAACAAGTTAAGCTACCAGGAAGATATGATATTGCCTTGGATTCTCCTCAAGGTCAATTTAAATTCACATGCATAAATAGCTTTGAAAAATTATAATATACAGTTTCACGAAAAGTATATCATACACCAAAAAAATATTTTAAGAAATTATTTTTTAATTCTTTAGCCGAGAACGAAGTTTTTCTGTATATAGACTTTGGATGATGAATTATATATATAATATACAGGGTGAGGCACATAAAGTGTTACAGAGCGATAGCACTGAAACTATTGTTCATGTCCAAAATTGTTTCAGGCAAAAGTTTCAGTGTTTGAGAAGGCCGTCATACTGGACCAGCCTATTTTTTTTATCGGTGGAGGTGCTGAAGCTATGTCAAGGTCAACTCCACTTTTTTAAATGGAACCATTTTTTTCGATGACATTATTACCGATTTTAAGACGAATTCAGCGACCTATAACACAAGGTCATTCTAGTTATGCAAAGTATGAAAATAGTCAAAAAATCGAAACTTATCGGAATAAGCATTTTCAAAGGAATCCGCAGCACGAGAAAAAAAGAGTGGAATTAGTCAGCGATTTGCATTAAGAATCTTACATTAACACAAGTTCCATCCGTATCGTATGTCATTAGATCAGGATTTGTACGGCAATGATTCCCAAAACCGCGTCAATTTCTGTGATTCGATTCGTAGAAAAATGCGCACTGATATCTCATTTTTGAGTCATGTGTTTTTTTCTGATTAAGCTAACTTCGCAAATACGGGAAATGTGAATAGGCATAATATGCATTATTGGGCAAATGAGAATCCTTGATGGATGAAAACTGTACCATTTCAACATCCGTGGTTCGTTAATTGTTGGTACGGCATTGTCGGCGATCACGTCATTAGTCCATATTTTTTTGAAGGTCGCTCGACTGGGCAAGTTTACGCAAACTTTCTGCAAAACGTACTGCCTCAATTAATGGAAGACGTGCCCTTGCATGTTCGCATGAACATGTGGATGCAACACGACGGTGCACCACCCCATTATGCTCTGTGTTCAAGACAAGTGATGAATGAGATTTTTGACCAAAAGTGGATAGGGCGAGGCGGTTCTGTTCGCCAGATCTAACATCACCAGATTACTTTTTATGGGGCTTTGTCAAAGAACGCGTAATGGCGGTATCACCTACCGGGCCTGACGACATGAAAGGAAGAATACGCCGTGCATGTACCGAAATTACACCACAAATGTTGGCTGAAGTTAGACGGTCTTTTCATCAGCGAATTAACAAGTGCTTACAAGTCGAAGGTCATCACTTCGAGCATCTTCTGGAGGTAGACCCAACCCAAAATTAGTGGATCCTTTGAAGATGATTATTCGAATATGTTTCGATTTTTCGACTTTTTTCATACTTTGCATAACTAGAACGACCTTGTGTTGTAGGTCGCTGAATTCGTCTTAAAGTAGGTAATAATGTCATAAAAAAATACATGGTTCCATTTAAAAAAGTGGAGTTGAACTGACGTAGCTTCAGCGCCTCCATCGATAAAAAAATAGTGTGGTCGAGTATGAGGGCCTTCTTGAACACTGTAACTTTTGTGTAAAAATTTTTTGGATATGATCAATAGTTTGAGTGCTATCGCACTGTAACACTTTATGTGCCTCACCCTGT
This sequence comes from Diplolepis rosae, assembly GCA_030998225.1. NCBI lineage: Eukaryota > Metazoa > Arthropoda > Insecta > Hymenoptera > Diplolepididae > Diplolepis > Diplolepis rosae. Next base: position 1,715,010 of record JAPYXD010000710.1, read on the forward strand.
ATATTATTCATACAGTAAGTATGTAGGTCAACTATCAGACAATTGTAAAATGTTCCAGAATACGCCAATATTGTCTTTCGGAATATTTTAGAAACATTATTCTTGTTTACTCTACAACCAGTCAGGATTTATCTTTATGTATATATATATATATATTCATTTTTATATGCTTCATATATTTGTATACAAGGTAACCACGAGGGACTTGTAGAATAAGCTACAAGTATATAATCAGCTTAATTTGTGAGCAACAGTTTCCCAAAGACGACCACGCCCGGTTTTTCTTGCGTGACACCCTAAAACTTTAAGCGCGTTTTTCTCGAAACGACCGATACGTGCTGTATCTTGCACACCGTTTGGCACTATCATTTTGAGGAGGCTCCGGTTCAGCCCCTATCAGAGAGACATTAATTTGATTATGCTATTAAAATAATTTATGTAGAATATTGAATCATAAACAAACAAAATATTGTAAGCATCATTAGAAAATCTTGAGTAATTCTCTCAAAAGTAAATAAAAAAGTTGTTCAGCTTCCAAAAACCTACAAAGTTGATACAGAAGTTTTTTTTCTCCGACTCAGCGCCACCTCATTGGGAGGAATTTTCCATGGAGTAATGGAAAACGGTACCTCCTTGAAAATTATTTATGAATTGTACCCTCAAGATAACTCGTTTATTATATATTTAATAAGAAAAGTCCTTGAGATACAAATTATCTGGTTTCAAAAAATAAATCAGGTGCAAATAATCAAATTCACCTGAAGGTCGTTTATCAAGGCTGTCTCAAGGTCCACTACATTTTTTCAAATGAAATGATCCTTTTCTGATACCAGGAATCGATAGAGCATGACATTTTACGTTAGAAGCATAGAGTAATATGTAGAGTCAAATTTACCCCAAAAGATCATATAGAGGCCAATCAAGGAAAGATCATTTTATTATTCCAGATTGTCAAGTCATGAAAAATTCAGTGATTCATACAATGAAGACCATACCATTCCTCATTCTAGCTTATGTAAGAAGTATCAATTATCCAACCAAAGAAACCAAAATCGTTTGACAAATCCATACGATCAAAGCCGAATTGATCAGTGGTCCAGCTAATGAAGGCGAAGTCATTCAATCATTACAGTTCATGAAGCAAGAAAAATCGATTATCCTACAGATGGAAGTAAAATTATTCAAGCTCTCCAGATAAATATTGCCCAGAAGATTATTGCTTTATATGAAGTACAGTAAGAAAAATCATTTTAAGGGCTGGTTTCACCTACTTTGGTTAATTTTCCATCAGCGGTTAAATCCGTTATTCTGAATTCGGATTAGTTAATTCAAAGTTTTAAACGCTGATTAAGACTTAATTTGTAGAATTCCGCGCGAAACACAAGCTGGCCATACAGAACACACTCTTCCAAAAGCACGGAAGACGAAGATATACTTGGGCTCTGCCTGGCAATATACATCTTAGATAAGCAAAGATTTGAGAACCAACTTGAGGACTGCAAGAGCTATCCAGGTACAAACATAGATAGTAATCACAAGCCAGTAATCATAAAATGCAGTCTCAAGTACAAAGCAGAAAAGAAGGCTTCAAGGGCAAATAGATGTAATGTTAGAAATCTAAAAAACGTGAAAACACGGGAACTATTCCAGAAAGTGGTAAGAGAGCAACTGAATGAGAGACGAAAATACAAGAACGAAAAATACAAGCAAGGAAGAACGCAATATAAGAGACTCGGGAACGTTGATCGGAGAAGATGTAGTAAAGCGCGAAATAACTGGATAGATCGACAATGGTAAGAAGTAGAAACACTATTTAGGATAGGAAAAGTAGACGCAGCCTATGGGAAAATTAGAGAACATTTTAGAGAACGACGAGTCAATGCAAATATATTGATAAGGCTCCCATCTTGTGGCAAGGCCAAAAGAAAAGTAAACTACTTCTCAGGTAATCTGCCTGAGAAACCCTATGTTCTATCTAAAAACTCGTATATTAATTAAACAGAATGTCTAAAACCCGTAACTGGATATAATGCAAATCAGAAAAACAGATGATGAGATTCAGTCGACACATGAGTGATACTGCAAGCATAAGTCTCTAGAGTTTCTTACTGATACCATAAATGCAAATTTATCAATGAAGTTGCTGCTAGAAGGCTATTTTAAATTCTGAGCGCCAAACTTGAAATGAGAGGAGAAACATCTCAATCTGCCCAGCGGACCTCAGAATGGAGACCTAGTGAAAACTCAGCTAGGAGCAGAAAACTCCTAGCCTGCCCCAAAAAGGTTTCGAGTAACAAGTCGAAACTCACCTAAAGGCAGAAAACCTTTATACTGCTCCAAAATTTTATTTGGCCGAAGAGATAGGTTTTGCAGAAAAATAATTATAACGATATCATTAACAAGATGAAAATCCTTAAAATTTCAATTAAATTATTCGTCCGAAAACTGTTCTTTTATCCCAATAAAATGTTAAAGTGATCCATAATTGTAACTTTGTGCATGTCTGAAAAGGTAGATAAAGCTTTTTGATAGAGTAACGTGTTTATATAAATGAGGCACATAAAATAACGCTTTGACTCGCCGTTAATCTAATGTTCGAGTCTGCTGCTGACATAGTATTGGTGACTCGGAATCAATCTTCAGTCATCATCATCTGGTACACAGTACTGAACCGCTATACCAAACAATTGTAATTGTCCGCTTTACAAAAATCTTCAACCGTACTGAAAATTGTATTCAATTATATAGGTTCATCGCTGGAAGTAAGGACAAAGTGTCTTTTTTTGTAACTAGTCACAGAGAAGTGACATTGTGAAGATTGTCACTTTTGTAACTACATAGTCACAGTCTTTACATCTTATCCGAAATGATTGTTACTGTCTGGGTGTGTTTTGGGTAGGATGGGGGGGGGGGCTATTGTGATAACAATCCACAGCCTGAAGTCTACAAAAAAATGTATCCGGGCACAGAGTTCAATCTAAGAAAAATCGTCTTGACATTCAAGTCACCTTGAAAATTGACCTGAAGGTCATGATGGTAAAGGTGATGTACACCTTAACATTTCATCGATTTTTATGAAGCATCTTGAACATTTGGTTACCCCGAAAAACCAAGACAATTCAGAAAAAGGGGATCTGGTCGTTTCTCTTTTCAAATCCGCAGTCAAAAACAGGGGTTCTCATTTAAGGAAAAGGTCTTAACTCAATTTGACCTTGAAAATTGACCTCCAAGGTCAAAATTGATGGTACAGTCAAATGTCCCCCTCAGTCCTGGTCAACCTTTGTCCGAACCATTTTTTCGTAGATAAATTATTTTAGAAGATATTTGGGATTATAGATTAAAATGGGTCACCGTGTACATTAATCTACACATGAGTACATTGGTGTGTATTATTGCTACAATTTTGTTTTTTCTCTTTGTTCGCATCAGTTGACTAGTAAACATCGGACCTATAACAAAATAGCGCGTAAATAACACATATAAATAAATGTACGCAAACACTGCCATGTGTGTAATCGTGTGTATTGGTTGTTTCTCTTATATTTATATTGTGCTTTGTGTATTTCGCATTTTGAGCGTTAATTAACGATTGAATGTTGAACGAAAAGTTAGTGTCAATAACAAATATTTTACGAGACAAATTTTTGTGATTTTCTGTTTGCGTTGTTTTGATCATAATGGGTGATGACGTGGAATTAGCATACTATATAACACGCGATCGCATGCAGAAGCTTGAATGATACTGATTTTCATATGCGATTGGCAGCGGCTTTGTTGAATGATATGCAACATGGAAATGCCGAGCAAGACGAAGAAGTTGATCCATTCGGTATCAACGACGACGATAGAGGACCAGAAGGAATTCACTTTTAAAATGCAAATAAGGGTGCCGTCGACTCCATGGACCAAATGATTACCCATTTTACGACAAAATTTTTTTAAAATTTGGAACTAATTTTTTCCGATTTTTTTGTTTTTAAATTTTTTTAAGTTTTTTCAATATGCAGGCAAAATTTCGGAATGGAAAAATGAAAACTGTAGGTGTAATTAATTTATAAAATCTGTCCCGCGCGTTGCTACGAGGGAGCTCGCACGCTGCAACTACGCTTAAGCTTGTTTAGGCATGCTCTTACTCGAAGCAGATGTGGCAGTGAACCGCTGCAATGGGCGGGACAGATTTTATAAATTAATTACACCTACAGTTTTCATTTTTCCATTCCAAAATTTTGCCTGCATATTGAAAAAACTTCAAAAAAAATTTAGAAACAAAAAAATCGGAAAAAAATTAGTTCAAAATTAAAAAAAAATTTAATTGTTTATTAAAATGTACTATATTGTTATTACAAAAAAAACAACGAAATGTGTGCTATAACTTTTTTGAAAGCTTGTACTCTGTCGTGCATTTCAAGTGCAGGGGTTACATTTTATATTCAAAACTGCTTTTACAGTGAGCTGTTAGAAAAAAAAATTTTCCCGAGTGTCAACCTTAAAAAAATAATATCTCTAAATTTTCAAGTATCACATTGAAAAAAAACGTGTCGATTATTTTCGAAGTAAGAAGGCAAAAAAAAATATTTCGTCGAAAAAAAAATTTTGACTGTAAATCTCCCATGAAAGAAACAGAATTTCATTGTCGATTCCATTTCATTCCAGACTTTGACATTTCAATGCCATTCAATGCCTACTTTCTTACTAGGTATATTCTAAAGAGCGGAAAATTTTTAAACATAAATCAATGATTTATGCTATCTGATTTTATCAAAAGAATATCAAACTATGATTGCTATGGTTACAACAAGTTAAAAAGAACATCGGTAGCGACAATAGCGCCACCACTTGTTGATAGCAAACACTACAATTCGTTCTCCTTTTCTCCTATATGAGTGGACCCACTGTGATTATATCTGACCCTACCTAGGTTTCGAAGACCTTTTGGAGTTCGCATGTGCACCTTCTCGATGAGAGTACGAGCGTCTTCACCGAAGAGGGGATGAGAGGCCCAACTCGGTCGTCTCGACGCGGCGTTACAATCCTACCTGAAGTCGTATTGCATGCGACCGAGGACAGTCTCGACCGTCTAAATAAAAAGGTTTGTCCTATGCAGTAATTTGTAATACAACAATGATGCGACTTAACGAAGGGCAAATTGCTACACTAACCCCGTAATGGAGTAGCAACAGACAGAAAAATGGCTTTCTCCCGTCCGCAGTGAAAACTGGTCTAAAAATGCTGAATAAACTAAAAAACACTTTGATCCGGTCTGCTCCAGTTAAACCGCGTGCGTAAACCGAAACGGTAAAATGTTTTTTTCTAGGTTGGCAACACCTTCTTTGACAGTAGTGTGAATTTTGAACGGGAGACGTCCATTAGTGTGTGTTTGGCAGCCATTGGTTTACGACGCGAAAAGTTTGTCTGCTGATTTTTATTATGAAAAAAAAAATTGAAGAACGAGTTTGCTTGAAATTTTGTGTTCCCAATGGAATTACGGCTACGAAATCATTGAAAATGTTACAGAAGGGTTTTGGAGAGTCTACTCTATCGAGAATGCAAGTATTTGAGTGGCATAAGGCATTCAGTGAGGGTCATGAGAGCGTAGAAAACTTGTCTCATGTGAGTCGTCCATCTACCCCTGTTAACGATGATAAAATCGAAAAAGTAAAGAAAATTGTGTCCAAAATTGTCGTGTTTGCATTAGAGTGGTAGCAGAGACTGTCAGCATCTCGCATGGATCGACTCAACACATTGTGGTTCATGTTTTGGGTATGAAGCACGTCACCGCCAGACTCGTACCGAAATACCGGAATTTTTTGCAAAGAGAATGTCGAGTAAAGGTCGCAAAAGAGATGCTTGCCAACGTATCTGATGACCCTACATTCATCAAACGTATTATTACTGGTGACGAGATGTGGGTGTATGAATATGACGTCGAAACTGCCCAACAATCTAGCGAATGGCGAATGGCGTTTTCTTTGATTACCGTGGTGTGGTTCACCATAAATTCGTTCCAGAGGGACAAGCGGTCAATAAGGAATACTACTTGGCTGTTTTGAGGCGTCTACGTAAAACAATTCGTCGTAAACGGCCGGATTTGTATACTGTACACTTGGGAAATAAAGAAGCTGAGCACCGATTCGTGACTCAGCAGTAATCGGAAAAGTACAAGTCTTCTGATTTCAACGCATAACACAATTACGCCAAACATTTATATAAAAGAAATAACTATTTTTGTAAACACAATATTTTATTCATATAAAAAAACGTTACATTGATATACATGCATCAACTCTTCAAATCGAATAAATATTTCCCTAAATTAATTAATCAATGTCTCAATTAAATTAATATTTCCTTGATTCAACTAAACCTGAAGCTTGATTCATCCATAGATAAATTATTTGATTCAGCTGCGTCTTGTTGAATTCAAACAATTGGACATATTGAATCAAATAAATACAGTCAAGTCTCGTTTATTTCAAGTCTCGTTTATCTCAAGTCGAGTGTCTCGTGAAAATCTCCTTTCATTGCAGTTTTCAGTTTTGAGAACAGAAAATAGTTACACGGTGATAGATCAGGCGAATACGGAGAGAGGTCGATGACACAAATCTGTTTTTTCATCAAAAATTCGTTGAATTTTTTGGTCTTGTGAGGTGGTGCATTTCACTAATGTGGAACAAAACGTGCACTTTTACCCAAATCTTCAGTTAATATTGTGTAGATTGTATAATAAGATGAATTTAATTCTTCTGCCAGCATTCTCACAGTGAAATTTGCATCGATAGAGATTATTTCACGTACTTTTTCTACTAACTCGGCACGATTTAATGCTTCTGGTCGTCCAAGTCTTGGATCATCATTTAAATCGTCACGGCCATTTTAAAATCGTGTAAACTTGAGTAAGACTCATGCAAGCATCACCATTAACTGTTTTTAATAATTCATAAGTCTCAGCAAATTTTTTACGGAGTTTAAAACAAAATTTAATATTTGCTCCTTGTACCATTATGTTTTTACGACATAACCACAAAAACTACTGTCATTAAAACATGCGAAATTTTGTAACCAGCCAACTGATTAGCTTGAATTTGGTTGCGCTTGAAAGAAGAAAAATGTACCTTTCTAACGCTGCTAACATTGAAGAGATGAAGTTACGTGTTCTATGATTTAAATTAAAAGTTTGGTTATTTTCAGATCACACTGTGTAGTTTCAAAGACATGATTCGGTTGAGTTAATTCGCTCAAATTCACAAGCAAAGAAATATTTCTTTGTATTATAGAAATGCCTCTCAAATGAATTATTTCTTTGAATCAGAGCACGCGTTTTATGCTTTAAAAAATATTTAATTGAATTGGGTAACGAATTAACGATCTAAGAATCTTTTTTCTCAGTGTATGAAAAAAAAAGTTGACAACCCTATTGAAAATTCCGACGTTGGAAACGACATCGGAAACGTTATTGTAAGCGATATCGTAAACGTTGTTGTAAGTGATATCGTAAACGAAATTGGATTTTGGGACCGTATCCGATATCGTTTATGATGTCGTTTACGATGTCGTTTACGACGTCGTTTACGACCTTTTTTTATATTAAAGAAGACAAAATATTTTATTATCGTTAAAATTTAAATCAATTCAACTATATGGAAGGAATATAAAGACAATGGAAACTGATATAAACATATTGGTTTATTAAAATTCTCACTATAAAAAAACAAACAATTTTTTTTCGCGTTTTAAGGACAAAATTTTACCAATATGTTTATAACAGTTTTCATTGTCTTTGTATTCCTCCACTATTGTTTAGGAGACTTAAATTTTAACAGTAATAAATTATTTTGTCTTATTTAGTATAAAAAAAAAGGTCGTAAACGATATCGGATATGGTCCCAAAATCCAACGTCGTTTACGATATCACTTACAATATCGTTTAGGATATCCCGTGCGATAACGTTTCCGATGCCGTTTCCAATGTCATTTCCAATGTCGTTTCCAACGTCGGAATTTTCAATAGGGAATAAATTTTTTGTTCTTTTCAAAACGAACAATTTTTTTGCGACATTTTTTTCCTATGCAGTTTGCATTTTATGCAAAATGGATTTTTTCATTTTTGATAACATTTTTCACAAAAGATATCGATGCTGCGAAATTCGTGTTCAATATAATGTGAGGAGAATAAATCTCATATGAATAATATAAATGTTATTACTGGAAATAATAAAACAGGATTGCCATTACTGAGTATTAAAATACAAAAACATGGCTAATACTATGCTGCATTCAAGTAAATTATGTATAGATTATTATACGAAATACAATTCAGATTTGTGTAAATAAATTAATTTTTATATTTAAACAATAAAATCTAAAACATTCTCTGAAAAAGTAGGTGAAAACAGAAAACAACCTTCGAGAATACTCAATCGGTTGAAACTTGCTAGCGCTCTTGCTCAAATTGCTCCACGTGATCGCGCGACCGTATTTTTAACTCGTGACTGTTTCTTTGTTTATGAATATAATTGCGTGAAATTTTACAAGAAACTTCCTTGAACCTTAAAGAACAATCGCCCCGCTGAAAATTTTCTGAGTCCTGAAATTTCCTCGACTCTTTCTTCAAGAGAATGTGGCAGCGCACAAGTTTCGGATGCACTGGGTTTGTTATTAAATATTTTATAAACAGCAATGATTTTTACTGTTTTTTAAGCCTCAACGGCTCCGCTAAAGTCAGCGAAATGAAATGGTGAATGTTTCGAATAATTTCATTGTGAACTAAGCGAGTAATCGCGAGTTATATTTTAAAAAACATTGATTTTTGATCTATGCAAAAACGACGTTTTTTATGTTTCATCTCGAAAACTATTTGTCGAATACAAAAATTTCAAATAAAAAAAAAATGCACCTCGACTCGTAGAGCAATCACATATTTTTATTTCAAATTTTTATGCATTTCGACTTTTTATTGATTATCGGAAATAATAATTATTATCAAGGACGGCGAACATCCTGGTCAGGAAAGTTTCGTGATTACACCAAGTAATATTGAAATTGTGCGTGAATTTATAAAAAATGAGTCAAAATCTTCTTTGTGACACATGGCAATGGAATTAAACATGTCAAGAGATTCAATTCATCGCATTTTGACCGAAAATTCGCCATGTGAGGCCGCAATACCGTCAAAATGGCAGTTAGCGCCTTTTGCACGATAATGCGCCGGCCTATCGTTCAACGCTTATCACTGATTTTTTTACCAAAAATCACACTATCCATCAACCACTCACCGTATTCGCCTGATATGACTCCCTGTGACTTCTACCTATTCGGAAAATTGCATATGGCCATGAAAGGAAAACGTTTTGCGTCCGTAGAGGCCATCCAAAAGGCTTGTACCGACATCCTGAAGGACATTCCGGTTGATGACCTGAAACACTCTTTCGAAAAGCTTTTGGATCGCACAAAACAGTGTATCGAGGCCGGAGGGGACTATTTTGAATAAGTAAACTCGAATTTATCAGAACAAAGCTCCTGTAGTTTCTATTTTAGCTCAGTCTCGTTTATTTTGGAACGCACCTTGTAGTCCAAGCAACAGGGAATTTGTTATGACATTATTTATTTCAGAAAACGGACTGCGCCATCAGAAGAAAGGTTGGTCATAGAGTAATTGTCTCATGTTTTGGACAACGAAATATGATTTATAAATTTTTTATCAACATTTAAGACCAAAAAATCGCAATTTTTTTAGTTTTTTGTTTATAACATTAAAGGTAATTAACCAATCTTAATAACATCAATTGAATAGTTTTAGACAATTGAATTGTGAATAATATAAGCCGTCGCTTGATCTGATTGGATAATTATAGGCGGAGAAAATTCGGAAAACCGGGAAGTTTAGCTTTTGTTAAACAAATTAATATCTCAGTTAATTTTTAACATTTTAGGTTGAGGTTTGATGGAAAAGTAGCAGACTTTATGCTCTTCAAATGTATAAAAAAACGGACACTTTGAGATAATACTTTTTTGCGCTATTGACACTTTAATTTATTTAATGCGTAAACTGTAAAATGTCTGCTTGCCGCAGAGGTGGTCCGATTTTTGTTTTGAAAACGGCTTTTAAAAATATAAATCAAGTACAAAATAACGTCAATCTTGGTTTTTCGCTGAAATGTTGCAAAGTTCATTAAAAAAAGTCCCAAACATGGCTCCAAACGCCTGAACGCAGCAAAGTGACAGTGGTGGGGGGAAAAGGCGAGTAGGCTCACTGAGTCACTTTGCTGCGTTCAGGCGTTTGGAGCCATGTTTGGGACTTTTTAAAATAAACTTTATGTGCCATCGACGCGCAAACTCGTTTTTTCGCTACAGTTAACAGTAGCGCAATGTAGTACATTTCGCCAGAAAGGAATGAAATGTAAAAATTAAACTGCGCATGCACCCATAGCCATGAAACGAAGCTCAATCCTTCTTATTCTTCTTCTTCTTCGTACAGCGTTAGCATCTTACTGGCAAAGCCTTGTACATTTGAACTGCGCATGCGTCTACTAAAATCCATTACTACTACACAAGATCGATAAAATCAAAATGGCCGGGACTAGTCGTGACATATTAAGTGTAATGACTAGCGCCGCAAACAACTACAATACTAGTTTAGATTCCAGTGTACGCATAAAAACTCGTATACGCACCGAAGTCACATAAAATAGAATACGTGCCAATGCACACAATTCGGGTAATTCCGAGACTCGCGACAATGCTCGCAGGACTGATCGCGCTTCAGCTTCGTCTCGGCTTTGCCTCGACTACGCCTTAGCTTCGATCTTCTGCGAGCATTGTCGCTCGTCCCGCAATGACCCTCATTCTGCGCCTGGGCACGTAATGTACTATTGCAATATTTTAGCGAAAAACCAAGATTGACGTTCTGTTGTGCTTGATTTATATTTTTAAAAGCCGTTTTCAAAATAAACATCGGACCACCTCTGTGGCAAGCAGACATTTTACAGTTAACGCATTAAATAAATTAAAGTGTCAATAGCGCGAAAACGTATTATCTCAAAGTGTCCGTTTTTTTATACATTTGAAGAGCATAAAGTCTGCTACTTTTCCATCAAACCTCAACCTAAAATGTTAAAAATTAACTGAGATATTAATTTGTTCAGGCGTTTGGAGCCATGTTTGGGACTTTTTTTAATGAACTTTGCAACATTTCAGCGAAAAACCAAGATTGACGTTATTTTGTGCTTGATTTTTATACATTTGAAGAGCATAAAGTCTGCTACTTCTCCATCAAACCTCAACCTAAAATGTTAAAAATTAACTGAGATATTAATTTGTTTAACAAAAGCTAAACTTCCCGGTTTTTCCGAGTTTTCTCCGCCTATAATTATCCAATCAGATCAAGCGACGGCTTATATTGTTCACAATTCAATTGTCTAAAACTCTTCAATTGATGTTATTAAGATTGGTTAATTACCTTTAATGTTATAAACAAAAAACTAAAAAAAGTGCTATTTTTTGGTCTTAAATGTTGATAAAAAATTTATAAATCATATTTCGTTGTCCAAAACATGACGCAATTACTCTATGACCAACCTTTCTTCTGATGGCGCAGTCCGTTTTCTGAAATAAATAATGTCATAAATCATTCATAATAAATGCCCCGTTGCTTGGACTATTATTCGACTCGGGCATTGAATTTATTATAAAAGGACAAGATAATGGGTATGAAAACAGCTGATTCTAGAATTTCGACTTCAAAATGAATTGTCGTGAAAAAACCTCGCAGAAATGTTAAAAGTTCCTCCACCCTTGTATTATTGTACCAGATGAATAAAATAAAACAAATAGACAAATTAAATAAAATGGATATAATAGATAACATAAATAAAACAAACGAAATAGATATATATATAAAATGCAAATTGAAACTGGTGAGACCCCTTCCTTCTGTTCGCTCAAAATATTCTAACATAACCGCAAATTAAAGTTAATATTTGTAAACGTTTATAAACATTTTTCATTTGAAACTATTACTTAAAGTATAAAATTGAAAGCATTGGTGCATTTCTTACATAAGTAGTATGTTTGAGATTGTTTAAAAGAAGTGTATAATGAGCGTGTAAAATAATGTGCCAATTACGCGAATCCACTATTATGTTTTGTATACATGTATATAATTGAAGAACAACAAACTAAAGTTACTAATATCAAATTTTACTATTACTACCTGCGTGCACGCAAAGGTATAAACCACGAGTACCTGAAGAGTTCTTGGGAAGTTCCCGTACTCAATCAATGTACTTTGTACAAATTTGAAGATGCTCATTTTCTGTTACATATGTTTATTCTCCATGGGACCGGAAATGGCGGCGTTCATACACGGAGAAAAATAGTTCGAGTAATTTTACTCAACTATGTCGATTAAACTTGGGACATAAGGACATTTGAACATTTATTAAATCCTAGTCGGGTAAAATGAATTCGATAAATACCTAATTCACCCAAAGTGAATAACAATAGGCGTTACACAGGAAGTAGTAAGCAGTTGAGTAAAACGTCATCGACTACAGGGCATCAACATGCGTCAGTGGATTAACATGAAATGTATATCACCGACGCTCGAGGAGCTTCAAACGATAGTTGAGTAGAATGAGCATCTGGTGTATTACTTCAACGGGCAGTAGTATGGTTCTCTTAAATGAAAAAAAATTCTCACCTCGAACCTGCCATTAGTCAGCCGAAATATACATACATACATACATACATAGACAGCGTACAAATGCTTTCACACCATTCAGTCACAGACAATCATATTTTTAATCACAAATACACTTTATATATAACCTTACATATAAAGGGTTTCCCAATAAGGGTGATATGTTTTGAAATTGAAAAAAAACACTGAATATTCATTCGGAATTGATCGAAATCTTTTTTATTATATTGGATATTCTATGCCATTTATGATTTAAACAATATATCGGCCAAATGTCCCCCGAGACTTGAGCCAAAAATGCGCCTCATCAGAAAAGATGATTTTTTGATGAAAATTGGGATAATTTTCAATTGATTCCAGAGCCCAATCCGCGAACTCCCGACGCAAACGATGGTCATTAGGCTTCAGTTCTTGGGCCAGAATCATCTTATAGGGATGCAGGCCAAGATCCAATCGCAAAATACGCCAGGTAGTCATCCTGGACAGGCCCAATTCCTGAGATCGGCGTGGCACGGACAATTCACGGTTTTCCTCGATACTGGCCTGTACGGCGGCTATATTCTGTGTAGAACGTGCGGTACGCATACGATTTTTAGGCTTAGTATCCAATAGAGTAAATTCACTCTCCAACTTATCGATTATTCGACGAATTGAGAGCGCGAATGGAGTAGAATGACGACCATATTTTGCACGATATGCTCTTTGAACACCGACAAAACTTCTCGAATTTTGATAAAATAATTGGACAATTTCCAAACGTTGTGGAAGCGTGAAACTACTCATGATTAAATGGCAAACCTTACTGATGACAACTGACAGCAGACGTCAAAAATTTCAGTTCAAATCAGCCCGATAGGGACATTCAAAATCATATCACCCCTATTGGGAAACCCTTTATAAACCTAATAACTACACTTATAAAGTGTGATCAAATTGGAGGTACTTTTTCCAATAGAGCTTTATTGACATGTCACGCGTGACTACTGTCAAACTAAATACAAAATTTTATTCAGTTTTTATTGACATTTCATCATGGAAAGACTTACGCCTCAACAACGTTTACAAATCGTACAATTATGTTACGAAAATGGACGCTCTGTGAAAAGTATTTATCGCGCGCTCAGGCCAATTTATGGTGTACATAATCGTCCTACCGAACGCACTATTCGGCATACCATCGGCAAACTCAAGAATAATTTAACATTATTGGATGATACTCGACCGATTAGATCACGTAGGCACGTACAGCCAGAACTGTAGAGAATATTGCGGATGTAAATGAGAGTTTTGCCGAAGACCCGAAAGAATCGATTCGGCGCCGATCTCAACTACTTGGGCGATTTTTGATGCTGGAAATTGAAACCCGTAATCTCCACAACATTTGGTTCCAACAAAACGGCGTTGCATGTCATACAGCCCGGGAAACAATGGATTTACTGCGTAGTCATTTCGGTGAGCAATTTATCTCTCGTCTCGGACCGGTGGATTGGCCTGCAAGATCGTGTGATATCACAACTTTGGACTTTTATTTGTGGGGGTATGTAGTCTAAATGTTTTGTGGGTAAACCAGCTACTATTGAGGCATTGGAATCCAACATTACTGAAGTTATTAGCGAGATACCGACCGAAGTCCTCGAGCGAGTCATTCAAAATTGGTCTTTACGGATGGACGAATTAAAGCGCAGTTGCGGCCAATATTTGAAAGGGTTTATCTTTAAAAAATAAATGTCGTGAATGGTTCTACACAAAAATAATAAGATTGCCCTATCAATTTGAATTTTCGTTGTTTTATTTCAATTTAAAATCCTATACCTCTAAATTGATCACCCTTTATATAGGACGATACGCTTTCGTCGAATCACGCACATGCTAGCTTACTTTCTTCTTCGAGTCTGAAGCTTCCGCTTTAATAACTCGGTAATACTGCATTTATTGTGAATTCCTTTCTTTTTATTATTGTCTAGTGGAAAACTAAATTTGGAAAGATGGATTTTTAGTGTCAAACAAAGTGGCACATCTGATAAGGAGCACGTCAAATTGTTTTACACTCAGGTATAGGGTGAGGAAGGTACAATTTATAGTACCAGAGTGGTTACTGGCACCTAAGAAATTGTATAATGAAATAATTTTATACAAAAAAGAATAGAATAGTAAAAGAAAGATGAAGTAAATAGCCAATTTTGTATTTAAAAACTTACTTTTTTATTTTTATTAGAGAAATTTGATAAGTTGAGAAAAATCCTGGAGAAAATCCTGGTACCTCCTTTTAATTATTTATCCTTGAACACCCTTTTGAACGAAATTTATATGTTGGAGAATAACTGACTGATTTTTTTTATAGAAAAACCTTTATTTTGTGGTGACTGATTTTTTTTTTTAAAGAAATACTTTTTTATGATTTTGAATGTGAAGAAATAACTGACTGTAATCAGCTGTGCAGCTTGTTTTTATGTTCCAAACTCATTTCCTTTTCTATCAAAAATTGTTCTAACGCTACTTCGGGTTATCTTTTTGTCTTATAATTGGTTGGGATGAGCAAGAGCGGTTACACTCTTGATTCAAAAGATGGTGACATTTGTATGATTTTTACCATTAATTATAAATTTGTACATTAGTGTCATAATTACTAACATTCCAGAATATAACTATTATAATATAGTTCCTGAATGCTTTAAATTATAAGTGGATTATAATTAATGTTCTATTCCGTATTTAATATATCCTATTCTTATTTTTATTACTTTTTCTTACTTTAATGGGATATTCCTTATTGTCTAAATTTATTTGTGTAAAAAAAATAGTGTAATAAGTTATTCCTTAATTATATTATAGGTCAATTATAATATAATAATTTAATTTGAATAGCTTCACTACTAATTTTAACGTTAGCAACTTGAAATGTACAATAAATTTAATCGAGAGAATCATTTATAACTTTCATTAATTAAGACTACAGACATTTGGATTACCCTATCAGATTTTAATATTTATACATAAAAAACTGTATAAAGGAAAAAAATCAACTCCATTCAAATAATTTAATGTTACTATAAAATGATTATTAGAGTTCTGTAAAAATGTATCATATTGATATGAATTTATTAAGTTAATGTTTCACCATACTAATCATAAACTAAGATTTTACATTTTTATACATAGATATATTTGATACATGATGTATTTTCAATTATGTAATTCTAGATTATTAATTATTCAATTGGAATAACATTTCCTATGACCGAAAATTATTATTAGAAATATAATTAGAATTATTAGTTCCAACGAAAAATAGACCTAGAATATAATTTACTCTGTTAGAAATTTAAGCAATGTTTAAATTTTTTTATAAAGTTACATAGTTTGTTAAGTAAGTTAAGGGATAACGTGGATTTTCAAATTTGTATGCCTATTAAGATTTATTCATATACAGTACAGTCGGAAAGTATTAGAACAA
Source organism: Diplolepis rosae (assembly GCA_030998225.1). Classification (NCBI taxonomy): domain Eukaryota; kingdom Metazoa; phylum Arthropoda; class Insecta; order Hymenoptera; family Diplolepididae; genus Diplolepis; species Diplolepis rosae. The sequence goes on from JAPYXD010000710.1 coordinate 1,731,161, forward strand.
GATAAAAAAAGTTGTTTTTGTCAGTTTATCGTATCATTTGTTGAAATATTATTCACATATTCGTACTTTCAATGTAGCTTCATGGTTCGAAGACATTTTTAATGCATTTTACTGAAATTTTCATCAAAATTTATAAGGAAACAGTGAATATGTTACTTCAAGCGATTTTCTTGAAAATGGCCACCTTTTGCTTTAATGACTGCAGCGCACAATTTTGGCATTCCTTCGATAAGTTTTTGAAGTGTTTGAGATGGAATATTATTCCACGCTTCATTCAAACAATCCCAGAGACCAGGAAGGTTTGTTGGCTTTAGATCTCTCACACGTCGGTCCAATTCTTCCCACAATAGCTTGATGGGATTTAAATCGGGGGATTGAGGTGGCCATTCCATTATATTGAGGTCACCTGCGACTTTTTTTCGTTCCAAATAAGAAGTACAAAGTTTTGATGTATGTTTCGGATCGTTATCTTGTTAAAAAATGAATTCACGACCAATTAAATTGATGCCAGATGGTATTGCATGGCGTTGGAGTATACTGTGATACTGCTCTTTTTTCATAATTCTTTCAATTTTTTCAAATTGACCAACGCCAGCGTGGCTGAAACAGCCCCAAACCATTACTGAGCCACCACCATGTTTTACAGTTGGCACAATACAATCTGGTTTGAATCTTTCATTGACTTTTCTGCGAACATATTGACGCTGATGGCTACCGAAAAGTTCGAATTTTGATTCGTCTGTCCATAAAACTGATTTTCACTGATCACTCGTCCGGTTAACATGTTCTTTAGCGAACTTCAGTCTTTTTTGTTTATTTACTGGCTGTAGAAGTCAGACCTTTTTCTTTAAGCCGGCTTTTGACTGTCCTGAGCGATATTGGTGAATCCAAGTCTTCATTGATTTCAGCACGAATTTCTGATGCAAAATTCTGTCGATTGCCCTTACTTATTGCATATATTTTGTTGTCGATTCTTTGATTTGTCTTTCATGGTCGACCAGATCGGTTTATGTTAGTATTTTGTCCAGTTTCCCGATATCTTCTTACGGCCGTATGAACTGAACACAAAGATTTTTTCAATATTTTGGCAATTTCTCGATAGTTTTTGCCTGTTTTTTGCAAAATAATGATTTGGGCCCGTTTCTCGACAGATATTTCCTTTCGCTTGACCATTTTCAATCTCGAAAAATACAATTCTGAGGCTATTACAACGAAAAAGCGGGCACACTTATGCATAAACGCAACGACTGTCAAATTAACAGACTTACAGTTTTTTATGACACTTCAATGCACCAGACACGATAATACCATCTTTTTTTGTTTAAGGGTGGAACCTGGTTTAGAGGGTAAAAAAATCAATTTTTTGAAAGTCATCTCACATTGGGCTCAAAATGAGTTTTACGAAGAAGTTGAAGGACTAATGTATGGAGCAGGAATAGCAGACTAGCATTTGGTGTTGGTGAGTTTGAAATATACACAATTAACTTGCGGAAAAAACTTTGAACGCAATTTTCTCGAAACAGCGTTTTCCTGCACTGCGTACACGATTAAGAATGTTGTAATTGCCGCATTTTTATAAGTGATAGCTCTTTTTAGAGCTGAAAGTGTAAGCTTCTATGAGAACCTAAAAAATCACATAACAAATTTTTTTTTAATAACTATTTTTTGTTAATTATCTCAAAATTTCGTCAGTAAAACGCGAATTTTTTTTTAAACACTCATAAAATTTGCAATTTTTAAAATTTCAATAAATTTCTTCGGTTTAAATAGAAGATAAACTCCTAAAGTGCGAGTAGTACCCCAAACAAAAACGAATTTTTGTTGCTAAACATTATCGAATGAAATAAAAATAAATATTTTCTGCAAGATTTGTGTAACTATGACCTACTTCAACAGTATTTAAAACATTTCATAAGTTAGGCAGCCTAAAAATTTTTGCCGAATATCATGCAATTTTCGGCGTTCTAAACCAGGTTCCCCTCTTAAATGATTGACATGTAACCGTTTAAACCGCAGCCGAATCGATTTTTGTGCGAAAACCAACTGAAAACCCAATGCGGCAGTTTTGGACACTTTTCACGATTTTCGGCCATAGGCTGTTTACTTATAAATTTTCATGGAAATAATTGACGGAATTGTTGCAGTTACATGAAAGAAACTTAAGCTACTTTTTTAGCAGCATAAGGGTCGTTGCCAAAATGTTGAGAAATTTAAGTTCTAGTAATTTTACGCATTTTTATTATTAAACATATTTTTAAAAATAAAACTAACTACAACGAAGAAAGGAGGTGCAGACAAATGCGAGAACTACCGTACTATCTGCCTGACGACATATGCGTCTAAAATCCGAACTGCAATAATTTATTGAAGAATAGAACAGACAATAGAAAGTTCACTTGACAAAGATCAGTTTGGCCTACGGAAAGAACAGGAACGAGTGAAGAGCTACATCAAACCAGTCCCAAGACAGCTGACTACACAGTGTGTCCCAAAAATAACCGAACTTTATATTTAAATCATACAACATGCAGCGCCATCTATTGAAAATTTGCAGAATTATAAAGATACATTCATCCTCTTTCAAACGCACCTAAATTCATGTAAATCGGATGACAGATCTGAAAGTTACAGCCATTTCAATAAAAGAAAAAGTGTGCTAATGTTACAAAACAAAAATGGAACAAAGAGCAAATATAAAATTTTGTGTTAAACTTGAAAAAAAATTCGCTGAGACATTCGAATTGCTGAAAAAAGTTCATGGTGATGATTGTATGAGTCGTACTCAAGTTTATACGTGGTTTACACGATTTAAAACGGTTGTGAGGATTTAAATGACGACCTAACGCCAGGTCGTCCAGAAGTTAGTAATCGTGCTGAATTGGTGGAAAAAGTCCGTGAAATCATTGGTATCGATGCAAATGTTACTACCAGAATGTTGGCTGAGGAATTAAATACGTGTAAAAATACTATTTGGAGAATTTTAACTGAAGATTTGGGTAAAAGAAAGGTCTTTGCACGTTTTGTTTCATATCAGTTAAATGCACCACCTCACAATAGACCAAAGAAGTGAACGAATTTTTGATGAAAAAACGGATTTCTCTCATCAACCACCCTCCGTATTCACCTAATCTATCACTATGTGACTATTTTCTATTTCCAAAACTGAAAACAAAGGTGAAAGGAGTATTTTATGATCATATCCCAGCCATTCAAGCAGCCGTAACCGAGGTGCCGAAGAACATTCCTATAAATGACATAAAAAAATCTATGCATGCGCTGGTTGATCGTTCCAAACGTTGGATTGAGTCTAATGGAACCTATTTTGAATAAATAATAACTTTCAGAGATAATATAATGTGTATCTTATTCTATATCCAAAAAGTTCGGTTATTTTTGGGACACACTGTGTATATCAACAACAATGGGATAAAGTACTGAGAAATCTAATTAGTTTGTAGTGGTTCCAAAATATTAGTTGCTTTTTTTTATAAAGGGTTTTCCAATAGGGACATATCAATTTTACCTATGAATAAAACACAGAAATATTTGAGATATTGAGTTCAAATTTATTGTGGGTGTAGTGAAAGCATTACATTTCCTGAATGAAATTTGATATCGGTCATATGACCACCACGAGCCCGTTTACAGCGGTCGATTCCTTGGACCCAATTTTCCAGCACTCTGGTACACATTTCGACCGGCACGTTGGCAATTTCGCGTTGGATGTTGTCTTTGAGGTCATCTAAAGTTGCTGGCTTGTTGACATAAACCAGTGACTTGATATGGCCCCATAAAAAGAAATCTTCTTCTTCTTCTTCTTCTTCTTCTTATTTGTGGCAGATTGCAAATAAAAGGAAATCCAATGGCGTTAGATCGCATGAACGAGGCGGCCATTCGACCGGACCATTTCTCGAGATAACACGTTCACCGAATATGCCTTTCAATAAATCGATTGTGACGCGTGCTGTGTGGCTAGTGGCACCGTCTTGTTGATACCACATATCGTTGATGTCAAGTTCATCCAATTCTGGCCACAAATAATTTTCCAACATAGCACGATAGCGCTCTTCATTTGCGGTAACATGACGGTCGTTTTCATCCACGAAAACATACGGCCCAATCACACCTCCGGCATGAAAACCGCACCAAACAGTCACTTTTTACGGATGCAACGGTGTCTCGAGAAGCACATTTGGGTTTTTTGCTAACCAATAACGCATGTTTTGCTTATTAACAAAACCATTGAGCCAGAAATGAGCGTCATCGCTCCAGATGATTTTTCGATGAAATTCTTCATTTTCTTCAAGCTTTTCCAGAGCCCAATTGGAGAAGTTTCAGCGTTTCAAATGATCAAGTGATTTTAGCTTTTGAGTCAATTTAATCTTGAAAGCATGTAGGCCAAGATCTTTTCGCATAATACGCCACAGTGTCGTTTGAGCGATGCCCAATTCTTGAGAACGACGTGGAATCGACTGATTTGGCTCATTTTGAATCGATGCACTTACGGCTGCGATTATTTCTTCGCTTCGAGCAATACGACGTCTTTTTGGCACCTGAACGTCCAATAGTGTAAATTTGGTCTCGAATTTATCCACTATAGCACGCACAACCTGTCAGGTGGGACGATTATTACGGCCGAAAATTGAAGTAAGCGCTCTTAAAGTTGTGACCACCGACTCAGAATTTCGGTAGTAATTTTTAATAATTTCCAAACGTTGCTGATTCGTGAACTTTACCATGATGAAAATGTTCACTTTAACTAACGTTTTGACATTGACAGTTCATTAAAAAAGTTTAAGGGTGCGTTCATATAAAGATACGAAATTTTTATGTCCCAATTGGAAAACCCTTTAAATATGAAATTGAAACAGAGCTGGAATTTTCACTCGGTAACCTTTTCCCAACTACAAATTCACAAACTAAAATTGTAAAACTCAAACTCTAAGGAAGCCGCTCTAAAAATTCTAGAAAGATAAAAAGCTTTCTGATTTTCGTTCGGTTTAACTGTCCATGCAAGTAAAGAAGTAATAACTTTAGAATTTAGTTATAATGACAAAAGTATTGAACAAAAATAATTAATTCAAATCCGAGAATTTAATAGGTCATGGAGGCTTCAAACTGACAAATATTTAGTTCCGTAATACTAAATATTTGTTTATCATTATTATGGAATCGTTACCCTCTATTTCGTCTATCTGACAATACTAACACCATGATCCCAGTATTTGAATGTTTTAATTTATCATGTTCAAAACTTTTATATAGGAATGGACAATAAAATTCGAGGCACTACTAATTTCAATTTTACGAAGTAAAACTTATTTATTCAATACAGATTTGAGATTGATAATTGCAGCAACAATTTACAATGAAAACACAGAATAGAAAATATATTGAACGATACCAAGGTACTTTGCCGATGCTAAAGTCTTAATTCTACCACTCCCAGCGCAACAAAGTTTATGAAAGAGTTCCTGGTTATGATGTCCTAGTAGAGTGGGCGAAAATTTGTTTGTATGCCTGATAGCAATTCCTGTCTCTGGTCGTGCACAAATTTTCACTCACGAACACACCATTTCGTATTGTTTAACAATCAGTAAATTGAAGGAAAATCAAGACAAAGTGCTTCGAACAAGAGATGTCAACGTGCTTTTATACGAAGCACTTATCTTTAACAGACTTTTCTTTAATTCTGATCGGGATATTTTAATGAAAATTATTCCTCCTCGTTTTGAGATTCGAGAAAGTGTGGTTTTCCGCATTCTCTCGCGCTCTCCTAAGCCGTTTTCCGTATGCAAGAAGCAAAAATACTCTATTGTTCCTGAAAATCTCCTTCAGCGATGTTTTCACGTGTTTTAGCAGAGAGATTACAATTATTAGGATGAGTCTCGTTTGTCTGGTCATTTCAAAAACTTGAAGTGACTATCAAAATAACAGACTCTTAAGAACACGAATCTACTCTGAACCGTGCGTTTTGAATCACGGAGGAGCGTCTCAAGGGGTTACACAACTTTGTTCGCATCAAGGAATCAAATTTTTTTGTTTGCTTTTGAAGTACTCTCAATATATACGAAAATGATATGCCCTTAGTTAAAAATCGATATCGAAACTGAAAGGGCAATTTTCGAACTGTAGAAGTAGAGGCACGCATTAGCGCGCTAAAATTCTCAAAATTTTAAATGCGTTTTTCTCGAAACTGAAGTTTCAAAGTCGGATTTTTTCAAAATTGATGTTTGCATTTTTTATGCAACTTTAAGTAACGAAATTTGGGGCTTAATACGTATCTTTTTCTTTGAATCGAAGCCATTTTATAAAGAATGTATAGTTTTAAAAAGGGTCTTACATTGCCAAACACGTTAAAACCTACCTGGAAACGCTCAAATGGGAAGTCCTACCCCACCCGCCGTATTTCCCAGATATTGCGCCGTCCAATTATTACTTGTTCCGGTCAATGGCACATGGTCTGGCTGATCAGCAGTTTTGCTCATATGAAGACATAAAAAAATAACTTGATTCGTGGATAGCCTCAAAAAATGAATAATTTTACCGTAATAGTATTCGAGCTCTAGCAGAAAGATGGGCAAAAGTTGTAGCTAACGATGGGCAGTACTTTGAATGATACATTTGAAACCATTTTTTCACAATAAAGTTGCATTTTCATCAAAAAAACAGCGGGAACTTAGTTGCGCACCTAATAAATAACAAAATAGCAGACTTATAAAAAATAACAATTAAAAGTAGTGATTTTTTTCCTTGGAAATCGGTAAAAAAAAGAAATTATTATTATAATTAAGTAATTCTAGTACCCAATGTAGCCATTGCTGAGTAAAGTAACATGTGCAAAAATGAAAGCAATCGGTTAGATAAAATTTTTTTTATCACCCGCGCCGCTTACAAAAATGTTATTTCGAGAAAAATTCGTTTAAAGTTTTGATTTCAGATTTCTTATAAAAAATGTATACTTACACTAATCAGCTATGTCTTGTGCATAAATTAAACCTTTCATTTCTTTATACGCGTCATTTTCAGCTAATTTTTCTGCTCTGCGAGATGACCTGGCCATTTTTGAAGCGTCAGACGTTTCTTTCTCCGCCCTTATAATTCGATGTTTGTCGTACGTCTGAGCGTAAACCATAACTTTCGAGCCGATTCGCAAACCCATGACCTCCATAATTTTCAAGACAGGCATACATTCTTCTTTGGATATGCATGCAGATGATAGTGTGACAATTTCTAATGTCTTTCTTCCGACGAAAATGTGCTTCAGAGTTGAATTCCATACGCAGCGGTTGAAGCTCTCGTTGTTATTCTGTGTATTCTCTCCTAAGCATCTTTCTAATAGATCATCCGACTATAATTTTCCGTATATTGGCTTTAAAATCTTTGCAGTATCGTCATCAAATGCGGGAGTATGTGTAAAAGTACTTTTTTGATTTTGGGTTTTGAGTTTTAGATATTCGCACCACAAAGTTGGGCTCTCTGGTCAGTATAAGTGTTGTGGATTTTTATCTAGGGGTCAGGCGGTAGAACGTTGCCCATACAGCTTTCTTCATTTTTTCAACAGAATCAGAGTTTCTCAAAATTGCTTATCCATAATACGTGCTCAGCTTTATCATTAACTTGTTAGTTAAAGAGAGTCTCCCAATTTTTACAGCATCATTATTGACCAATGAATCGCTTTTTCTTTTACGTTTTTTCGCTACAATGCCACCCTTTATTTCTTCGGCTTTTCTTATTTTTCATCCGCTTTTTCCAACTTCTTCGAGTTGTTTCTTGGCTTTCCAAAACTGTGTAAGTGATTTTTTAGCTTCTTTTACGCGTCTATACATTCGTTTTTTCATGTGCAATATGCATTCTTTTTTTCAATTACAGGATTGCCGTCATAAGGATCAGCTTCCAATAAATTTTTAAATATTTTTGAATCACCACCACCGATGTATCATCTATATTCCACACTGAACCATTCCACAGATCGCTTGAACATTTCGATGATTCCATTTACTTTCATTTTTCCTGAACTTCCTTCGTGGTTTTCTGTACAATTACCTTTATGGCAGTCATACCACTTTAAACATTTATTAGTTTCTTCTTTTCTTGACCTTTCTTCATAAGCTTTACATATTTTGGATTTCACCACACCGAAAAAATTTTTTTTCCGAGAGTCAACTATCACCCATAGTTAAATCTAACCTAGTTGAAATAACACGGATTCCTGTTTAAGAGAATTACGTACATATAGTTAAACATACCAATATAAACCTTGATACAGAGAAATAAATAATTCTAGTTCTATTAACAATTGAATTCAATTAATATTGCTATGCTGTTATTACAAAACTCCGCTGTAATACAGAATATCTTCTGTATTTATTACTTTTTCACTGTGTAAACAAAAATTTATTTTTGTCAATAATTCTTTAAGACCCACTTTTATCAATATAAATTTTGCTCTAGTAGATCATAAACGTAAAGTTATTTTTTGGTTATGTTTAATACATGCGCCTGAAAGGATCTGTCCGTCAAATCAACTTGCTTTCTTTGTTTTTCTTATAAACTTGAACTTTGTCATTTCAACTAGGATTGCAAAGTTGGCTCCTGTCCTAACTAGGCAAAATAGTTGATTCCTTGTACACGGGTACAAGGAATTTTTTTCGGTGCATCACATCCACAATTTTATTAGAATATTTTTCGATTAACGGAACTCTACCTAAAAGTGATGTGAATCCACGCTTCGCCCATGAACCACCGCCAGAAACCGTGGTCTCGTTTTCGGGATAGACATTTTCAACATTTTTCTGTTTTACTTCTTTCACTACTTTTTTAAAAACTATCTCAGCTACGGCTTTTACAGCAGTACGTACATTTTCAAGTAATGCGTAATAACCATTTTTACTACTTCCAGTACCTAATTACATTATTGAAAAAAAATCGTTGATGCCAGCCAAACCGACGCCAAGTAGCCGCATAGCATAACAAAAACGCCTAATGACTTCATATGCATATTTTATCATTGAACGAGAGTTGATTGTAAATTCTTGGTAAGGACACTTTATGACTTCTTTAAATTACCATCCTTGCGGAGATTTTTTTAAAAATTGTTGACAGCCATCATAAAATTTACACTTCACTAATGATTGCAATGCTGTAAAAACTAAACTAAAACTTAGCAAACTATAATTAAAACTATCATCGTATGCTACCTCAAAATCACTTCCATCTTTACGCTTATAAGCTGATGTACTGATAAATTCAGTATCTTGTTTAGACGTATGTCGATTACCTCGAAAATGACTTTTTTTTGCATCATCACTTAGACGTCGAATGCTATTTTTTGACTGTTTTTCATCCATTTTGAAACAATCTTTACTCGCTGAATGACAAACTTTAACTGCCGATTTGCTCTAAAATACCTACTATCAAAAAATTAGTTTTCTCTCTTTCAAACAGTTGCATTTGCCGCCTGAATCACAACGTGCGATCCCGGCATGCACTCGACTATGTGGTATAGCTTCGTCAGTTCGTGGTCTAAAATTTTTACAGTATACTCTCAATATATTATACTTTTCTAAGCGTGTAGTCTCCAAAGCCTTTTTTCATTTTAACTAAAAAAATTTATTTTGTATATATTAGTAACAGATTTAGTCAACTATAAAATAAATAATAATATATTGCACAACAAGTGAGGAAGAAAGGGATTCTCGGGGATCGTGAATTTTTGTACGCTTCTCGAAAATGTAAAAAATGATGAAACTCAATGAGATGACTGATTTTAAATATTTTACTCATGATTAAAATACTATTAAGGTCCTTTCGTCGGGGTTATTGTCATATATTAACTGTCGCGAAGATAAGGAAATGATGATTAAATATGATGTCAATTTATCTTTCAAAAAGCAATGTTATTCCGAAACAGTATAAATATGTCAGGAATATCTATATACACATTCAATGCTAGTTTTTCTAGTGTATAGATTGTTTGAAATAATTTAGTACATATAATAATTATTGTATTAACTTTACTGTATCTTTATTGACGATTCTTATCGAAAATCATCAAACTAGACATACTGAGAAAAAAAAGTCAATACTGCATCTGTCATTTACATAAGGCACATTGATAAAGCCATCAGCGTGCTGAAATACTACGAGTATGTTCCATTCCGAGTAATGCATATTATTTTTCACAAATACTCTATTGTTTGTTATTTAATTTAATTAATTTTCTTATTTTCGCCCCGCTTTACAGGTACTGAAAATCTGATTTTCAATAAAGGGGTTGTGAAAAATTAAATAAAGTCACTATACAGCCAAATAGTTTTGTTGATATGTTGGCGTTACTAAAAATTGCTTTGATTCTAAAAAGTGGTTTATACAGCAAAACATTGTACTTATTTATAATGAATTATTTTATTAAATGCTTTTGTTGGATTATCTAAATTTCTACCCTAGAATAAACTTACAGGGGCCCTATTAGATCTTGACTAGAGTTTCTTCTAGGAAATCATTTAAAGAATTTCAAAGGCCTACCTTTTTCCAAAATCGAAATGCTTCTATAAATAGTTGACAAATAAGAGTACAAAAATGGAAAATTCTTAAAACTAACTTCTCCAAAGTTCTTTATGAAAGATAAAAATCCTTTATAACTCTGCAAATAGGATGTTGTACTTGGATCCACTAGCAATTAATACTACGCAAGCGTTAGACTCTAATTTTAATGAAAATTTATACACTTGTACAATTATCAACACGTATTTTTTATATAGGTGGAGACGCAACGATTTTCGATATCGCTGAATCTAAATTTGTGGCCGCAATGATATATTCCAGGATAGCGGATCCAATATGAGGACTATTATGTTTGATTCAAATGAGTCTTCCTTGCCTCTTATTTTTTGAGATCCTTTATTGAATTAAGTCCCCTTGGCTGTCAGTAATTGGGAGTAATTTTGCAGGAGTTATGTTCTACAAAGGATTGCCTCTTACACAGAGAATTCTTGCACAATGCACATCTCATGACGTCTCTATCACTGCAAAAATTGCAATAATATCATCAAACTCCAATCACTTTTACAGTAGTGTATATTTACAAGAAAGACCTCCTAAGTTTCAAAATCCAGTAGACTTCTGCTTCTGCGAGTTTTCGCAGTAGAATGTTTATTCTTTGTCCATCCTTGCCGCCATATATCCCAACACACATTCTTCCACCCTTTAAGCCATCAGTGTACCACACAAAGCCGCCAAGGGTAGACACCCGGTCCCATTTATCTAGGCCTTCCTCTTTGCTTTGTAGATACGGAGGAGAGAGTTGAAACTGTACCTGGCGACCATCTTATCCTGTGTCTTATACAGGTAAGACATTCATTTGATGTCCTCGAGTAGCTGAGTACGTCGGGTCCCCATTTCTAACACTGTGAGCATATTAGCTGGTAAGCTCTAGATTTGAAAAAAGTGGTGTGGTCATAGTGTTTTATCTGATCATACAAAGAAATATGGTGATCATGACTGATTGGAAAAAAGTTGAGATTTTTCACTCGGGAAGTGATAAGGGAAAAAAGGGATTTATGGAGATGTTGTTTATAAAAAAGCAGGGAAAATATTCTATAAATTTGAAAACGGATTTAGTGGCAGTATGATTGATTGCATTCGGAGCTAATACTTCACAATACGTTTCCTTACAGTTTCTAGATTCTCTGAAACCTGTGATGGAAGAATCAAGCATTCCTATAAGAGATGACAGGTCAGGAAAATTAATATTTTAATTTTTCATCTTTTTCAAGCCTTGAAGAGAGTGCTGGAAGAGTAGCAAAACGTTTATTTATTATTTTTAATGCAGATGGTTGAGGGTAATGAAGACAAAAAAGAACGAAAAAAAAGAAGGAAGGAGTTTCTTCTTCCCTCCTTTTTTGTTAGGTTCTCATGATCGTTCATTTTAATGATATTTTTTCGTCTGAATTTGGTCGTTTTGATATTTTGAGTATTCGAATTGTTTGGAATTTTGAGTTATAGTTTGTTTAAACGTGGAGATAATTTTGAGTTTGTAGTGATACAGATTCGAATTTATTTTTGTTACTATCTTGAGCTCCACTCTGTGCTACCACACTTCGACCTCATTCAGACATCTTAGTTTGAAGATCACCATGTGCAAGCAGGCGATAATATTCGACCTTAGCCCCCAGACTACTCGAAAAGCTCGTTTGCACATGCACATAGTTGCACAGAATTTCCGAGTTTGGTTCTCCAGATGCTCTCTCCAATTCAGTTCCCTATCCAGGGTCATCACTAAATATTTGACCTGTCCCGAGATTTGCAGCTTTGTCATACCAAACCTTGAGCCTTCTATCTGCCCCAGCTTGTAATTCCTTGTAAAGAAAACACATTTAGTCATTGCTAGATTCACTGACAGTTATGTGATGTTCTACCATTTATTTAAGAACGACAGAATTGATTCTATTATTTATATCTTACGCAGAATATCTATAAACGGGCATCTTCCCAGTTACATAACGTATGCTCTATAAACGGGTTTATTCCCAGTTGAAAGGGGGTGCGCTTTAGACGCGTTTATCCTCATGAATGGTGCAGGACGTATGCCCCACGCGGCGGCGCTGAGCATCAGTGCAAGTGTCTGAGAAGAGTAAATGAATTGAATGTTTATTGCAAAGCGGGGTGGAAATCCAGAAGAGGCTGGAATCCCACCCTGGCTCCAGGAAGATGGGGTTTTCCGGAGACCTAGATCAGCGTCTGAGAGATACCCCAAAAACGTAGTCCAATGGGGAGAAAAGGGAAGCACCCCCCCCCCTCCGAGAAACAGATAGCAAAAAAAAGGAAGGGCAGTTCATCGCCCTCCTATTCTGAGGTCACCAGGAGCTAGGCCCCTAAGGAGATTGGAGAATGGCAACTGGTGGAAAAAAATAAGATAAAAAAATACCAAGAAAAGGGGCAAAGAAGAAAGAAGTTCAGGTGACCAAGGAAAAAGGAAAGACGCCAAAGCATTCTTCGGCCGCCAGGTCAAACCACGCTATCAGGGTATCGGCCAAGGTCGGACTGACCAATGCCGAGATCCTGAAGGCTCTGAATTGCGCTATGCAAGCCCGACCTCGGGGATCCCTGCAGGCTGTACAAACGCTTCGGCGGTGTAAGGCTGCAATGGTTCGGCTGGCCGAGGCGGACGCCCAAAGTTTGCTCCGACTCGGAAAATTGGGGGTCGGTTGGGTATTAAGGAGCATGCCAAGGTTGCCCGGTGCTACAGCTGCCAGAGATATGGCCATGTCTCGCGTGGCTGCACGCGCCTTGTCAGAAACGATTCTTGCTGGAGGTGCGGTGACGCGACCCATAAAGCCAAGGAGTGTATGGCCCCCTAGGTGCCTGACATGCGCGGATAGGGGCGAGAAAGAGGTTGCTCATGTTTCTGGGAGCGGCTCCTGCTTAGCATTTCGGGCAGAGCTCCAGAAGTTAAGGGGTGAGATGCGAAGTTCCCACAACTCGACCTCAGGAGGGGGAAGGAATTGCAAGACCTTCTGATGCAGACGGCTAGGGAGAGAAGGGCCGACGTACTGCTCATTATTGAACAGTACAAATGATCCGGAAACTCTGCCTGGTACCAGGATGCATTAAGGAGTGCCAGGTTCCTCGTGTGTAACCTCTACACACGATTTCGTGTTCTACAACAACAATAATAATTATACTAATTTGGAATTCACAAATGTAAAATACATCTTTTGAAAATGTACAACACACAAAATAATAGAATATTGATTTTTTGAAATATTTTATGAATAATTTATGAAAAAAGTTAATTTATTTCTACTTCAGTGAGGCTTAAGAACTCTAGTCACAAACTTTGGATAATTCTTACAGTCACTATATAAGAAAGTTCCAAGTTTTATGTCTCAGCATTGTAACCGAGCGTATGCGTGATAAAACGCTGTCTATGTATGTATGTATCGGATGACTAATCGCAGCTTCGAGGTAAGAATTTTTTTTTATTTAAGAGAACCAGACTACTACCGGATGAAGTAATACACCCGATGCTCATTTTACTCAACTATTGTTTGAAGCTCCTCGAGCGTCGGTGATATACATTTCACGTTAACCCACTGGAGCATATTGATGCCTTTTCGGTTAACACGTTTTACTCAACTCTTCACTTATTCCCTGTGTAACACTTTTTATTATTCTATCTACGTTGCTCATTATCTACTTGTTGTTTAATATCTACTAATTATTATCTACATTGGGCGAGTTAGGGATTTATCAAATTAATTTTACTCGACCACTTTTAGTTGAAGAGTGTATACTGAACTTTGAAGAAATGTTGAACGTTTCACCTTGCATCTAAGAAGTTAAAGCTGGTAAAACTTTTTAAATTGAATTTGAATTTTCAAACCACTTTGGACAATTTATTGCAAGTATCTCAAGAAAACTGCAATTTTCGTAACATTTTAGTTGAAGACACTTTACTTTATGAGGTTAACTAGAGGGTGCATGAGTTTGTATATACGATCTGATCAAATTTGACCCGGACTGGTTAAAAAAGAACAACATTTTTATGTATTTTAATACAAATCTTTATTATCGCCTTCAAAATAGGCTCCTTTTGTAGCAATACAAGCATGCCAACGGTTAATCCAATTTTCCATATACTTCTTATAGGCCTCGGCCGGTATGGTCTTAAGTTCCTTCACCAAATTTCTTTTTATGGCCTCAATCGACTCATGGCGCATTCTCCGGAGCGGATATTTGAGTTTTGGAAATAGGAAAAGGTCACAGGGAGCCAAATCCGGCGAACAGGGTGTCTGGGCAATGACGTTTGTTTCGTGTTTAGCCAAAAATTCAGTCACAATCAGCCTCTGCTACCTCTCTAATACCAACACGACAATTTTCGAGCAATGCCTCCATTTCAGCGTCTTCAAAGGTTTTTGGCCTTCCTTCACGTGGACGGTCGTCAACATCGAAATCACCGTCTTTGAAGCGACGCAACCAATCACGGCATGTTGTTTCACTTAGAGCAGCATCTCCGTAAACTTTTAGGAGCTCTTGATGTGCTTCAGCCGCCATTTTCTTCGAATAAAAGAAGAAAATCAACACTTACCGCAAATGACGATTCTTTGGCACAAAATCAATCATTTTCACACAACCAAAAGTATATGACGCCAAAAAAAAATCACTACTGTGTCAAAACCGTTTGTTTACCGTATGTCTAAGCTTGGTTCATGACGTTTTGGATATTTCAAAATTGACCAGCACTTACCGCTGGATCCATCTATTAACAAACAGCGGGAAATTAGTTCTATCTGCCCCTTAATCCTGGATACCGCCATGTGGAGAGCAGACTCTACTGAAAGCCCAGCTCTATATGCCTACTGCCCATCATGCAACGGTATATCCTTCAGAACTGTATCTTCTATGCCCTTTATGCAGGGATAAGGCTAATTAGAATAGGACCTTAGAAAACTGTTTGTCGCGAACGCTGTCACGGGCCACGCCCCTTAATTTATCTAGAACTGCTTTAATAAAACCGGTTTCGGTGGCATCTGTGACGAATACTGCACCATTTGAGACATCTTGCAGGAAATCCTTTAAAGGTGGATTTTTTCCGTCAAAATGGGGGATATGGTATGTGCTCTGCTGTAGAGTCAGACATTCTAATACAGACACCATTGCTGCGCTGGGGTCAAGATAGGACACCGGAGGTTGTACGTTTGCAGGGTCTCCAGTTAGTGAGCCCGATATACTTTGATTTAATGGCAGTCTAGGCTCCTGCCCTAGAGCTTGCTGTGACTCATTAGGGCCATTACTCCTTCCAGTGATCCCTCAGAGGTACCAGTGGGCCCGGGCCTCAAACCGCTTAGATCCTCAAGTCTTTCCACAACCACCACTAACAGGTTCAGTAATTCCTAAGAGAGAAGACCACTTTTCTGTTTGAATAAAATTATTTCTCCTTGTTTATCAATTAAGCAGTCGTTGAATTATGTAAAACTGATGAAACATTTGAAATAAAATATTATATATAGAGGCAGGATTTCCTAATCGTTGCTCAGCTGCAAAATCAGTTCTTGAAATTATGTTATCATTACAATTTATGAAATAAATCAACATATGCATGCATTCTATATTCACTGAAGCTTTATTTTTAGATTATACATAGTTTAAAAAAAGTAACAGAAATTGTTAAATGAAACGCACAAGTTTTCATTTATTAATCAATATTTATTTCGTTATCTTCAAAGTTCGCCCCATTTGATGCGGCACACATACGCCATCGTCAATCAGATTAAAACGGGTATCCCAGAGTGGCAATTTTAGTTTCGGGAACAGAAAGAAGTCAGATGGGATCAGATCTGGTGAATTCGGTGGTTGATCGATAAGTATTTGTTGCGTTTTTGGCATTAAATTCGGTCAAAACTGTCGCTCTATACGATATCGCATTATCGTCGTGTAAATATGATGATATATAAAGAGACCTGCTCACGGTACTGTTTTTGAAGAAAATTCAGCTCATTTGGGACAAGCCATGCGGCGACGAGTGTTATGCCCAAAATACCACGAAATCCCATTTGCAAAAAACAATTCAAGACAAACTCTTTGTTCAAGTTCAATAATTTCGTTCATTCCAAAGTTCATGATGCTTTACTGAAGTAGACTGATTTAGCCAACTGTTGTAAACAAACACGTTGACAGATCGTGCTCATTGTTAGCATAGTAATTAGGTACTGTGCTATTAACTTACGGGAAAAAAATATGTAAAAAATGATGAGCGCGGGCCTTCTAAATTACGAATTCCCAGTACTTTTTTGACACAATATATATCCGAATAGGAAATTTTCTCACGCATCTGTTTCTTTGTACGAAACAAGTTGTATATTTTATCGTTTGCGAAATATTCGCAAAAACCTAGTTTATGTAAAATGAAAATTGCCATTTAAAAAATAGAATTCTTTTTAACCACTTACACTACCGTCGGAAATTGTGCGCATGGTGCTTGTCATCGCTATTAAAAAACACTGCTGACTTTGAACCATGATATCTCGGTGAAAAAAAGAGAGCTCCACCTTTGTGCGTGGCCTATTCGGTCCTGCCTCAACGAAGGAGGCGAGCAACAAACCGGCCGAGAACCGTGATCGTCGATTAAAATTCAACTCAGATACGATTGAACATTTTTAATCGTATCTCGGGTACCCATAAATATTTTTCAAGTTTTCTTAGCTTAAATTAAAGACAAGATTTTAGACTTTATGTCGTATAATTTTCAGATTTTTAAAAAAAATTTCCTAGGTCATGTAAAAAGTTGAAGTTGAGATAGAGAATTTGAGAAAATCTTGAATTTTTTTTTTAAGTCCTCACGTTTTGTATTATTTTCAGAAGGTCAAAAAAATATTTGTTAAGCATCGATAGACGTGAAATTTCATAAGCTTTCCAACTGTTTTTTTAACAATGCCGTATCTCTTTTTTTCACCAAGATATCGTGGTTCAAAGTCAGCAGTGATTTTTAATAGCGATGACAAGCACCGTGCGCACAATTTCCGTCGGTGGTGTAGTTATAAGAGGAACTTTGGACATATTATATGAAAGGTTAGTTTTTTGTAAGGAATTTTGAGTACTCTTTCAGACATTTCTACCTACTTAATAAATGGAAAAAGCTAGAGTATCCACTC
Source organism: Diplolepis rosae (assembly GCA_030998225.1). Taxonomy (NCBI): domain Eukaryota; kingdom Metazoa; phylum Arthropoda; class Insecta; order Hymenoptera; family Diplolepididae; genus Diplolepis; species Diplolepis rosae. The sequence goes on from JAPYXD010000710.1 coordinate 1,748,815, forward strand.
GTTTGAGATTTCAATATTTTGTAGATTTGTAAATCAACTACTTCAATTGGAGAATTATGTAAAGAATATTTTATATCAAGATATCATAAAACATAGGACTCACATTTAAAGAGTAAAGGGATCAAATAAAAATAGTTTGAAAAGGTTTTGAAATATGTAGTCTTCATACAAATGTCAATTCTGATATACAATCGTGAATAAAAGGTTTGAGTATGTAAACAAGCAAAGATTTTATCCACATTTGCTTACGAAATTACAGCCTTAGAATTTCTCTGAAATTAAGTAAAATTGAAAAATATTTCTTTGGGATACAATACTTTGAAATTTTTTTGTTATAATAGCCAACTTATGAATTTACACGCGAGAACGCCAGAGAATGAATAAACGACTATCTGAGTAACAGGTAGGTGATATGTGAGGGCGAAAAATGGTCTCTCAAAGATGAGATGACAGGTGGCGCCCCTCAGGGTCACGGGTTGGACTATTCGTGTGGAACATAATGTATAACGATTTCCTACTAGAACGAGCGTGAGGCAGGAGCGTCAAGTACCTGGGTATACAGTTAGATCGCAGGCTTAGCTTCAGCGTACACCTCCAGATCCCAACAAATAAAGGCAATTAATGTGGAGCTCACTTGACTCGGCTCAGACCTAATATTGGCGATCTCAAGGAAGCACTCAAAGTTGCTTTATGCAGCTCCAATCTAGGCAAGTGCTTCTGACTCGTGGATTATGTGGGGCTCACAATATTTGTCTGCAGCAGGTGGGGCGTGGCAAGGGGGACTGTTTGTCGAGCGGTGGGTTCCGAACTCACCCCTGACACGATGGTCCCTCTCATGTTTCAGTCTGAGCGCCACTGAAAGCATAACAAGTCCTTCATCACGCAAATGATGAGGACTAAGGATCTCGATGGGCGAATGAAGCAGCAGCGAGGAAGTGGGCCAAAATAAAAATCACTGGCACGTCGTCCCGGTCCACTGGTAGTGGGCGTGCGGCAGAGGGGCGTGAACGTATGACGGAATAGTCGTACGCGACTTGAAGCCGGAACCAACCGCTCTATCAAAAAACTACCGGGAATTAATCATTCAAAAAGCCCGCTTAAAGAGATTGTAAAAAACCTTTTTGACGCTAAGTTGGTACCACTGTCTTCTATACAGACGTGGAGTTCGAGCGTGATCTGTCATTTAGCTTGCTCACAGTGCTCAATGTTGTCAGTTTATCTCAAGTGTGTTTCACGATTTTTCCAATGGATAAGAATATCAAACAAAGAATTTGTCTCAAATTTTGCATTGGAAATGGAATACCGTATGCGGAATCGCTGGAAATATTGCAGAAGGCTTACGGTCAATCGTCGTTTTAAAAAACACGTGCATTCAAAAGCGGTCAAGGTATGGTAGAAGATTTGCCACGCTCTGGTCGGCCATCAACGATTTCAATTAAAGTTGACATCGCTAAAGTGAAGGAATTGGTGACTGAAAATCGTCATTTGAGTTTAAGAGAGATAATTGCTTAACTTTATGTGTCTTACGAATCAATTCGTACCATTTTAAACGATTGTTTGGGCATGAAACACGTTACTGTTAGACTAGTTCCGAAAGACCTGAATTTTCTTTAAAAACTCAATCGCGTAAAGGCCTAAAACTCAACGAATATCATCGAACAACCACAGTATCCACCTGATATGACTCTGGCCAACTTTTTTCTCTTTTAAAAACTCGAATTACCACTTCGAAGCACCCGTTTTCAGTCGATAGAAGACATAAAAGAGAATTCGCGGCGATAACTGAAGTCGATTCCTAAAAATGCGTTAAAAAAATGTTTTGATGATTGGATTATTCGTTGACATAAGTGTATTATTTTGGGAGGGGCCTATTTTGAAGGCGATAAAATAAATTTGTATGCATGATAAATAGTTTGTGTTTCATTGACCACTTCCCGGTACTTTTTTGACAGAAGTTTGTGTTTTATTGACCAATTCCTGGCACATTTTTGACAGAAGTTTGTGTTTTATTGATCAATTCCCGGTACTTTTTTGACAGATTGTATATTATAGTAATAAAATACTTTGAAAAATTTTTTAAATACGTAACATTTTTACATGAAAATCCAAGTATATAGGTATAACCGAAGAGTTTGAATATTTGATTAATACATAAAGCGTACCTAAATTAGCACATGAAATTGCACAAAAAATTTCTTTAGTATGAAACAAAGTTGAGAAAAAATTTGTTTCGTATGAAAGTACCGAGTACGCGCTTACACTGAAAAAACCTTCCTCAGAACCATAAAATATTGCTATCAGACCAAAGCTACGGTATAGTCCTTAGAACTATACGAGTATAGGTGAGACAGCTATACTAGTTCGTTGATATGACAATACCATGTATAGCGATCGTAAACAAAATATTATGCCATCGTTATCGCTCTTGTGAATTTTCGCGTGTGATAAAACAATTCGCGATACGCAAAAATGATCTTTCAAAGAAAGAAAAAATGCTCCAAACAAATCGACAAACGCTTCGAAAAAACGCCTCGAAAAAATGACACTTCTTTCTCATTCCGAGGTTAGAGTCACGTGCATGCGAAGCAATGTATAGGTCCCGTGGCAAACCAGTATAGTTGTCTCACCTATACCGCATGGGTCGAGACACTATATACCGGTATAGGTCGAACAGCTATACTGTTCTTTCCGTGTAGCTCTAAGTTGCATACGATACTTTATGCAAGGGAAGGACGTTTTGTACGTCATTTCGGAAGTGTTTGGTATAACATTAACAAATCGGGAAATATTTGGGGTGGGGATTTTTACCGTACTTAGACGCTAAAACTCATGAACTGCGCATTTGCAAGCGCTGGTAAAGTCAGTTTTACCCTCCAGGTACAGCAGAAATCCCCACCCCAGATATTCTCCGATTTTCCAATGTTACCAAACAGTCCCGGAATGACGCAAAAAAACGTGCTTCCGTTGCATACAACTTTTTAACCTGACTTGTTACACTAATAAACAAAATATGACCTATGTGTTACAGATGGAACTATAAACTTTTTTGAAACTTTTTTTGCTTAGAAAAGAGAAGAGAATGACACGCAGTTGTGTTTAGAAAACATATCGAAATCGTGTATTGCTTTCCGTTTGAAAAAATTATTTTTTTTTTTTTCTACAGACACTCGAAATACTTCTTTAGGACGTATTTTGCAAAAAATATCGTGTGTGCCACGGAGGTCGGCCATATTGGGACTCAACCGATGTATTTAGTCCTCACCCCAAGAGACCTATCTTACCTCCTAGATACACAATATAATATTTTGAGTGTTTAAATCATGCTAAATATCATAAACCTCTTCTGCACGGAGTCGAGAAAAACATAATTCTTAATCTTAGTTCAACAGCCGTCAGCGTGAAATCGGAGAAAAGAAGTGGGGACACACCGACACACCGCTATTGGTTTAGTGAGGATCCACGCGGATCAGTGGTGGGAGCCGAAACTTGGACGATCTGCGAAGACTGTTAAAATCCATTAAATACAATGCGGATATTACAATTGAAGATAACACAGGCAAATAATAACTGATAAAATCAGTTTATCATTCAAATTAAATATCTAAAAACTTCAAGTTATTTTACAGCTACAAAGTAGTATATACATATTTGCTACCCAATTCTTCAGAATAATTGTTTCATTTTGTGAAGTAAGTAGTGAATTAGAGATCTTTTGAGAAATCAAAAATGAAGATTATCTTCAGTATTCTACTGTGTGCTGTCAGAACCTACAGTGATTTCACAGGTAAACTTAAGGATACATTCTTATGTAAAATTTTGAAAAATCGGCTTATTTAAGATTTTTAACCAAAAACAATATATATATATATATATATATATATATATGTAAGACGTGGGAGAAATAAGCTGCAGAATTTATTAATAGACACTTTAAAGTATGAATAAATTATATTATTTTATTTTATACCATTGTACGTCAAAAAAAAGTGAAGTCCATGGCAAATCAAAAATCCAAAACTCTTCTTGAAACTTGCATGAAAGTCTATAGTATGACGTATGGACTTGAATAGATTGATAAAATACGCTGAGTTGTACCTTTTTTCCAAACAGTTTTAAAAGACATATTCTTTCATCTAACACCGTCAAATAAAATATTTATTTATACACGGAGAAAAATAGTTGAAGTAATTTTACTCGACTCTGTCGATTAAAACTTGGGACATAAGGACATTTGACAGTATTTGCACTTAAAAGAAGCTTTATTTTGTTTATCAATAATTTTTTTTTAAAAATTCCAAACTATATACTTTTTTTTTCCATTTTTATTGCGCACGTTACACGAATTTCCAGAACAAAGCATTTATCAAAAACAATTGAAAGCTTGAACCGTTACGGAAAAATATTTTTAAGTTCTCATAAATTCTCGGAGAGCACATTCATCAGAGAAATTCTCAGTCATATTCCCGTGCTCCCAGACATATTTTCGGTCACATAAACTCTTTAGAACTAGAGCAGCCATGCACTGGACACGCTATGCTTTTCCACAGCAGAGCCGTGTGCAGACAGGGCAGAGCAGTGCCCAAATACTTCCAGGCCGTGCGCGCGACCACATTCATGAAAATTAGAAGTCACTTGAACTACATCACGAATTGAAAAAAAAAAACAAATCTCTGCAGGAACATCGAATGAGCCAGCGCAAATCGCATTACATGTGGGAGTGGAGACGAACATGAAAATGGTCGCGTGCACGACGTGAAAGTATTCTGGCACTGCTCTGCCGTGTCTACACACGGATCTGCTGTGGAAAAGCATAGCGTGTCCAGTGCATGGCTGCTCGATGCGCGGAAACGCATGAGCCGTGTCAGCCCATTGACTCTAGGGGTCCAACGCCATATTTAATAAGGAACACGTCTGAATCGTGTCTCGTGCACGCGTCATCAATACACTCTTTTAGTCATGCAATACATACATACATACGTACATAAACAGCATACAAATGCATTCACACCATTTATTCTCAGCCAATTATATTTTTCTATCACAAATACACTTAAATATACAACTGCACAAGTATAAACCTAATAACTAAGACTTATATGTAGGACAATGCACTTTCGTCAAATCACGCACACGATCGCTTGATAAATTATTCATAAAATATTTTTAAATTTATTTATAAAAAGTTTCTTTTATTTTCTGTGTTGTATATTTTCAATAGGTGTATTTTACAATTGTAAATTCCGAATTATTATTATGCCTAAGATGTGAAATCTAAATCCTGTGTAGATTTTTTATATTTTATGTAATACAGTTATCAAGACTTTTACTATTTAAATTTTCATAAAATCAATTTAATTTTAATAACTTAAGTGAAAAATAAAGAAGTAATTATAATGCATTGAGAAAAAATTATGAATCAAGAATTTATTAAACTTAAAGTATCTATGTAACTAGATTATGTTAAGCTTTTAAATACTAAATTGACTATAGTTTTTAGACCTTAACCCTTTCAGGGGCAAATTTTTCTGATGCATCTACTCCTGATATGATAGTGACTATAAGGGTTTTCGGCAGTGATCCCAGAACGTGGGAGCTGGCGGCCCCCACCATAGATGCCTCGAGCTCATTGTGTCTTCCTCATTCAACCAACCTATGGCAGTCGAGCGAGGAAGAAGCCATGAGCTGGTGGGGTCTATGGTGGGGGCCGCTAGCTCCCACGTTCCGGGATCACTTTTCGGGGTTGCTGATTACGAATCTGAAGTCATATTTACAAAATCCACAATGGCGGATCCAATGTGGCGGTCAAAATTTTCAAAAAAGGGCAAATTGATGCTAAATTCTGGTTATAAGGGTTTTTAGGATCGCTGATTACGAATCTGAAGTCAGATTTTCAAAATTCAAAATGGCGGATCCAATATGGCGGTCAAAATTTACAAAAAAAGGCAATTTAATGCTAAATTTTGGTTATAAGGGTTTTTGGGATCGCTGATTACAAATCTGAAGTCAGATTTTCAAATTTCAATATGGCGAACAATTTTTTCAGCACAGGTACAGATCAATGCAGTTTTCTTCAATTTATTATTTTTTTCAATTAAAAACTTTTTTTTCGTTTTTTATTGTTATTTTTTTTTCAATTTTTTTTTCATTTAGAATAATTAGTAACTAAGAGGCTTTGTGAAACTTTTCAAAGAAATTTTCGTTTGCCTCAATACATAAAGGAACATTGCAGGTTTTGCACAAAAATCTTGTTCGTTTATCATTTGTTTTCGAACTACAATATGCAAATCTCATGCGAGTATCACTGAACTTGGAAAATGGAAAGTCTGAGAAGTTCTAATTGTATCGGATACAGTTCGTTTACTTTTTTTCAATGGAGATACGTTAGCAGGTCTCCCTGTTTTCGGGCGATTTGCAAACCCTACTAAGTGGTCAACTACTGATAAACGAAAATCTTTCAGCAACATTGTGTCATTTGGGATAAGCTGTTTATATATGATAAAACTATTTACTAATCTTACGTCAACGAAGTGCCAAAAGATTCGCTGCCACCACTTCTTACTCTTGTGACTGATTTCGTAATATGATTAGAGCATATCAGCTTTGTCGACGCATCCCATGTGGTTGTTATAATTTTTGGATATTTGTGGAATTGTAACTGTTTTTAAAGTACCATCTATCTGTCTTCGGTGGCCGTCTGACACAACTAATGCGTCATGATAATTTGACAAGGAATTCACTGGCTTCTTATCAATCCATTTGAGCCATCGAACTCCTTTATAAGAAGTACGAAATTCACTATCTCCAGGAGACATGCCTTTATCAGGTTGTTGTTGGATTTTCAGTAAATTTTTCCTGTCTTTTCTCACTGTTCCACATGCTAAAATTTCATCAGTCAGCAAAGATATCATTAGGTCTACAGTCGTAAAGAAATTGTCAAAGAAAATGTGATAGTGTTTTTGCACTAAATCTCGACTCAAATCTTTTATCACTCTTTCCCCCAAAAAATTTTCTGATGTATACATAGCCATAATCGTCAGCTCTCACCCAAATTTTGTAGCCTCTCTTGATTGGTTTCATTGGCAGGTACTACTTTATGGAGCATCTGCCTTTGAATTTGATCATTCAAATGTAAATGCAACAATAAAAAAGAAAATCTCTTCACACTTATAACAGAACTAATGTAAGGATCATTAAGTTGAATATTTTTCGACAAGTAGTCACGATAAGATGGTAATCTTTTTATACCCATCATTATGTTGATTCCTAAAAACTTTTTTATTTCTTCTTTGTAATAGGGTGGAAATCTTTCACTTTTTTCGATCACAGTAAAGATTTGATTGATCTACACAGTGTGTCCCAAAAATAACCGAACTTTATATTTAAATCATACAACATGCAGCGCCATCTATTAAAAATTTGCAGCATTAAAAAGATACATTCATCCTCTTTCAAACGCACCTAAATTCATGTAAATCGGATGACAGATCTGAAAGTTACAGCCATTTCAATAAAAGAAAAAGTGTGCTAATGTTACAAAACAAAAATGGAACAAAGAGCAAATATAAAATTTTGTGTTAAACTTGAAAAAAAATTCGCTGATACATACGAATTGATGCAAAAAGTTTATGGTGATGATTGTATGAGTCGTACTCAAGTTTATATAGTAGGTGGTTTACACGATTTAAAAATGGCTGTGGCGATTTAAATGATGATCCAAGACCTGGACGACCAGAAGCATCAAATCGTGCTGAGTTAGTGGAAAAAGTACGTGAAATAATCGCTATTGATGCAAATTTCACTGTGAGAATGCTGTCAGAAGAATTTAATTTATCTTACTATACAATCTACACAATATTAACCGAAGATTTGGATAAAAGAAAGGTCTTTGCACATTTTGTTCCACATCAGTTAAATGCACCACCTCACAAGACCAAAAAAATCAACGAATTTTCGATGAAAAACCAGATTTGTGTCATGGACTACCCTCCGTATTCGCCTGATCTATCACCGTGTGACTATTTACTGTTCCCAAAACTAAAAACTGCAATTAAAGGAGCTTTTTACGATGACGTTCCAACCATTCAATCAGCTGTGACACAGGTGCTAAAGAACATCCCAAAAACCGAGTTTAAAAAGTCTATGGATAAATTGGTTGATCGTTCCAAACGTTGTATTGAGTCTAATGGAACCTATTTTGAATAAATAATAACTTTCAAAGATAATATAATGTGTATCTTATTCTATATCCAAAAATTTCGGTTATTTTTGGGATACACTGTGAACAATCCTGCATAAGTTTTCGTCTGAGAATAAACATAAAAATATTTCCCCAGGTTTCATGATATTTTCGGGCAAATTTTTGGGGCCGCAGTGTTCAGTAAATGGTGGATTGAAATGGCTTTTTCTTTTGCTTTCCCATATTCCATCCACTTTAGCAAGCCGAATATTCAAAGGAATATCATCATCATCTTCATCACTTGCATCTAAATCTGCAGCAACCTCCATTTTATCGTTCAGAATTTCAAAAGCTTCTTCTTCCAAGTCATCATTGAAAAAGCATTCATCTTTACTATTTTCAATATCATCGTTTGAATCACTATCACTGAGAATTTCTATCTCTTCGCGAAGCATATCACTCATTTTCTAATATAAACTTTTTTTATAACTAGTGTCTAAAATCATTTATTTCGGTAGAAATAAAAACGCGCCTAAATTGTAAAAGAAAAAACTTGCGATTCCTTTCGCAACTTGAATAACAATTTTAGAAATGCGACTTCTCTACTGATAATGACAGTGAAAAAACTCTTCCTGAACAAATTTTTAAACGAAACGAAAAAATAAGGAAATCGTATTTTAGAACGTAAAAGTTATTTTTACGAATTTGAAGCATTTTTTGTTTCACTGAAATAGCACTTTCAATTGCCTGCGATCTGGCGATCCCGGAAGAATAGTATATTACATTACAAGGGGCGAAACACAGCGATTGCAATCACAAGAGTTGCATTCGCTGTGTTTTGCTTCGAGTAATGTATACTATTTTTCATAGCAACTCTTTTGAGAATCTGATTGGCTGTAACTGTGAAGCGGATTGAAACAGCGACTTTCAACCCTAGGGTTGAAAATCGTAGTTTCAACCCGCTCTACAGGTACCGATAATCGGATTTTCAAAGGAGGCGCTATGATAAGGAATGTGATTTAGAAATTTGCTCATAAAAAAATTAATAATGAAAGTACGCAATGATAATGGTACTTTTTCAATGACTTATGTTAGGTCTGTTTGCGAGCGTATCACTTTATTTCTCCGCAATAACACTTTTTACTAAGATTCATCTAGTGGTCACGGTAAAAAATGGTTAAGAAATTTTTCTATGGAAAATACTGAAAACTAAATGGTGAAGAAAAGAATTGTATAACTTTTATCCGCTGTTATGGGGCCAGAGTAATAGTGTGTGTAACATGCACATTGACTATTCAGTGTAAAGAAAGTTACTAGGACCTCAATGATGACATAAGATCGTAGAGTTATAAAATTGAATAAATACATTCATGAAATTATAAATAATTTGCCCATAAACAATGTTAAATAAATAAGTAAATTACGAAATATGAAAAAAATTCATTATTTGAAATATTTGAAAATTTTTTGTGAAAAAATTAGCGTACGAAAAAATCCGAAAAAAATATATAACATAAAACTAAGTGTGTAGAATATGTCAAAAAATCAGCAGAGGCTCACCTTTGCAGGTTACGGAAAAACCGATTTTTTTCTGATGGGCGTGAGGAGCGCGACGACAACGAGGGCCAGTAGAAACCGCATCAAAAAATCAGACATTCCGTTACCGAAAAGTTTGTTTTAAACGTGAACATTGTTATTTAAACAATATCATCAATGTCGACTAAAAATAAACGGGGGAAAATAAAACCCCACTTCGGGCTTCCATATATTCCATGAAATAAATTGAACTTTCTTCTCCCGCAAGAGAAAAATAAAAATGTTGCAAAATGTTTATTTTGTAGTGAAGTGTTAAAAAATGTTGGATATAATCGCCTTTTGGGTGAGGTTAGGTTTGTTCTTTCTTGGCAGAACCGAGAATGGGCATCGCAGGATCGTTAAGTCTTGTATACACGCAATTTACATCATGTAGAGAACTAGTGGGGTAAAATACCTGGTGATTTACGGTAAAAAACTACGTAAATTACCTGGAGTATTTTACTTACCCAACTGTGGTCTCGGGGCAGACTTGGCTGTCCGCGTCGTTCGAGGGAGGAATCCTTTTATTCCTCCCCTGGTTGGCGCGGCTAGTCGGTTTTGCCTAACGAGCGTGTGGCCGCGGATGGGAGTCCCGGGTGAACGGATGACGGAAGGGTGTACGCGACTTTAAGCTGGAACCAACCACCTGCAAAGTTTAAAGCCGAAAGGCGGTTCCGTGGGCGATGTATTAGTTCGAGAGAGGGTTTTTTTTTGTTTTAACAGGTATGCCTAGACCCGTCCTAGGAGCGTCTTGTACAACGTCATTAAAAGATTTCGCCATTTTTCCTCCTCACAAAAAAGCGCCTCCATCGAATGTCGGATAAATTCGAAGTGCGCTTCTTCGGATATTGAACATTCGATCAGCACAGGATGTAGTTTGCAATTTGTAATCAGACATTACACAATAGACATACATTGTATAATTGTATTTTAATTTTATATCGTCATAGACGAAGAATTAATTGTTTTAGTCTTATGCGACACATTTAGAAACTATAGTTCATCAATCAAAAAAAAGAGTCAGTTGGATTTGTTAATTAAAATTTAACAAATTTCAAATATTTGTTCATAAGAATATGTATAATAACTAGCAATAAAAATCAAAAAGCCCGTTTAGAAAAATGTTGTTCAACTCAAGATTTTTAAAGGTGTTGTGTTTTAATGATACAAATATATGGAAGTTGAGCATTATTAATCGAATCGTTTGAGCTAAGTGTCTACAGTTTCTGGGTTTAACATACGAGAAAAGTAAGAATAAAAAGTTTTTAAATCGGTTAATATCTTCTCTTCACATTTATTATTTAAAGCCTTGAAAAAATTCCTAATGGTTAAGAAATTTCAGCAAATTGTTTGTATTGATAGTTTTTGATAGTGAAAAATAATATAGAATTATAAATTTGAACAATTTTGCTAATTGAGTAGCCCAGACCAGATATGGCATTACATGCTGATCCAGAGGCTAGTCTTAGTGTCGAAAAAATTTCTGCACGGGAAATATTGAAATTGTTAAAATACTTTGGCCTATATGGCCTATTCTGTGTGCAGAACATGTTTTTGGACCATCTTAAGATATCCAGATAAGATATCGAGTTGAAATTTTGGGCTCTTAAATAAAAGTCACCAAGGGACTTCTTCTACTTCTAAATTTTAACAATTCCAAAAAAAATTTAGATGACAATTTTTTGGAAAAAATTATTTTTTAATTATAAACATTTTTGAGTACATAAACATTCCTTAGTGCCTTTCATTTAAGTTCTCAAAACTTCAAATCGATATCTTATATCGTGGGCCCAAAAGTTAGTTTAAAAAAGTAAGGTAGGGATCAGGTAAGTGTGTCATGGCCTTAAAATTAAACTAATAAAAAAGTATTTAATCAGGTGTAGAATATTTTCTCGCAAATTTAAATAGAGTTCATTTCAATGTACAAAATTTAATTTCTATACTTTAGTGTACAGTTGTAAGGTGTACAATTTCATTGTGCTTAAAAAAATATTAATGAAATTATGTTCAGTAGGGTTTTCTCTTTTATTGCACAGAGCTTTATTGTGTTGCAAAGTTTATTTAAATTTCAAGAATTCAAATTATTATGTCTTATTCCAGTTATAGAGTTTTATGGTATAGAATTAACTTTGGTGAGTTGGTTGAAAATATTAAATTTGTTAAATATATAGAACTGTGTATGGTCCCTGTGCGTATAATTATTTGTCTCGAGTTTTTAGAGGTATAAAATTTAATTTTGTAGTTATTTTATTAAAGACAAATTACGTTGCGTGATTTTTCAACCAATTTTAATACACATTCCTTCAAATGATATTTATAAATCGCATAAGACAAAAACAAATTCTTCCCACTCACGATTCCGATATGATAAACTAATAATAATAACTTGAACAATTTATATATCAATTATTTTAAATTTAATATTAGATTTATATTTAATAAAATGAATAATTATATATTTTTAAAAATTAGTTAAAATTATATAACATTAATGTGTGAAGTTAAAATAATTAATTTAATTAATATTATATAATCCTTAAAAATGACCATATAAAATTAAAATACAATTATTCAATGTATGTATATTGTGTAATGTCTGATTAAAAATTTCAAACTACATCCTTTGCCGGTACAATTGTTAAAATCCGACTTTCGATCGTACGCGCTTCAGATGTACGGATTCGGTGCGAATTGAATCGAATTTGCGACATTCGATCCGACAGAATGCACATGTCTAATCAGTATGCTGAAAATTCAACACGTTTTTGAAATTAAAAAGTTTTTATGCGTGCCCAAGACGCTAAACAGGAACGGAAAACGCAAAAGAATCTAAGATTCCACTGAGCTGAAAACGGAGCTAACAGAAAATCCAGCAGTGGCCACCTATTTAAATATATAGGAGATTCAATAAACGAAGCATATAAGAAGCAAGATTGTGTCGCTTTATCTTCAACAGAAGAAAAATGCATTGCACTTGCGGAAACTTGTAAGAAATGAGTCTGATTGGGTCAATTGATATGTGATCATGACCGTTATCACAACCAGAAGTGTGCGTTTGTCCCGTCTGATAATCTATATATGGAGTTCTTTTGCAAAAGACTTTTAGAATTTTTTATTGTGATTTAAATTTGTGTATTTGTTTGCGATTCGTTTTACAGGTTATATAAAATCGTCCATTTCTACGTGTGTGAAAGAAATAATTGTTTACTGTACAGGAAGAAGAGCGATTCTGCCTAGTGTTAATTGCTCGGTTTCTTTCCTTAGGGCACAATATATATACATGGTTTTCCAATTGGAGGTTTCATTTTGAATAACCCGCTAATTTGGCAGCTGTCATAATAAGAGGCGTCATTTTTTGATAGATGACGACTAAAAACTATGGCATTAATAGCAATGGAGCGGTACGCGCTTTAACAACGCATTAAAATTGTTAAAATTCACTACAAAAATGCATGAAAATGAACCTGAATTTCACCGAAAAATCATTATGAGCGATGAGGCTTATTTTCACCTTGGAGGATACATTAATAAGCAGAATTGTCGTATTTGAGACTCGGAAAACCCAAAAATGATTATTGAAAGCCTCTCTATCCGCGACGTGTAACTGTTTGGTGCAATTTTTGGGCAGGAGGGATCATTGGGCCTTATTCTTTTGAAAATGAAGCTGAAGCGTCTGTTTCGGTGAATGGATTGCGCTATCGAACCACAATTAATGGATTTTTATGGCCAGAATTGAAAGATATGTATGTGGACGATGTTCATTTTCAACAAGACGGCGTTACGTGGAAGATTATCAGTCGACCGGCAATCGAAAGACCTGGGCTCGAATCCCAGCGCAGTCGAAAGCGTCATTTTTTCCACAGAAGGATTTTCAAATTCTTTAAATATTATATATACTATCGAGTTCAATAAGTCCGCAGGATGACACAGAGATGGCACCAGAAATTACATTTTCATATTTTCCCCATAAAGTACAATCTTTCAGATGATAGCTATTAAAAATTGAGTCAATTTCCTTGTTTACTTTCGAAGTTACAGACGCTAGAAGCCGACAAGTTTTGATTTTCTCATTTCCTAATGGGAAAAAACACAGTGTAGACGAAACAGTGGCTTGATAAATGTTATGGGGAATCTTTTTAATCGAGGCAAATGGTTGAGAAGTGGATTGATGAATTTAAACGAGGTCGTACGAGCACAAATGATGCTGAACGACCGGAAAGGCCAAAAGACGTTACCACTCCAGAAATCATCGGAAAAATCCATTACATCATGTTAGATAACCCAAAAGTGAAAATGCGTGAGTTAGCCAAGGCCGCAGGTATATTAATTGGATCAGCAGTTAAAATTTTGCATTAGAATTGGGGCATGAGAAAGCTAACCTCAAAATGAGTGCCACGTTTGCTAACAATCGATGATAAACGCCAACGAGTTCGTAATTCAAAGAGTTGTCTGGACCTTTTTAAACGTAACCCAAGCAATTTTTTGCTACGATTAGTGACCATTGATGAAATATGGATTCACCATTATACACTAGAATCGAACAAACAAGTATAGAAGTGGGTACGACCCGGTGGACTGCACGAAAGCGAGCAAAGAGGCAACAATCGACTGGAAAGGTTAGGGCTTCTGTTTCTTGGGATTCCAGTGGCATATTGTTCAGTGGCTATTTGGAAAAAAGAAAAACAATCAACAGCGACTATTACTGTGCATTATTGGACCGATCAAAAGAAGAAATCATAAGAAAACGGCCTTATTTATTCAAGAGAAAATGCATCTTTTTGCAAGGCAATGCACCAGCTCACAAAACAATGAAAACGATGGCAAAAATCAATGAATTACAGTTCGAATTGCTTCCTCGCCGACCTTATTATCCAGATCTGGCCCCCAGCGACTTTTTTCTCTTCCCAAACTTGAAGAGATGGCTCTAGGGGTAGAGATTTTTATTGAATGATAAATCGTATTAGAAGAGAAGCATCGAAATGTTAAAAGATCCTTAAACTGAGTGTATTGAGCTGAGAGAAGATTATGTTGAGGAATAAGTAGGATTTTTGACAAAAGTGTCGTTTTTTCTTTGCCATTATACGGACTTATTGAACTCTCTAGAATTGCAGTTTGAATAATTTGGATATTCAATTACATTTTTACCCTTATCGATTGTAACTTATTCATTTTGAAAATATAATTTTATCATTGTACAGGATCAAGTCTGCGATCATCACTAAAGGGTAGAATATCCAATGGTGACCCAATTGAAAGAAAAACTTTCCCTCACGTGGTTGACATAACAACGCTAAAAGAATACATTAGCACTGGAGTCGTCATAGCTCCACACAGCATTTTAACTGCAGCTGATAAGATGCATGTTTATGAACAGATGGGTAATTATGGGGAATTGTTGGTGAATGATGGACAAATGCGACATTCCATTCTAATGGTGAAAACTCGTGACGGTTATAAAAAGGACAGCGTAGGTTCTTATTACGATATTGCTATTGTCACAGTAAGTCCTCTAATAAAATTCCAAATGTATCAACAAAATATGACCCATCTTCCAATCTTTCTGTGAAGTAAATAATTTTATTTTATTGTTTTTGCTTTTCTAAAAAATATAGCATCTGGGAATCTTGTCTTTTTAGTGTTACTACCCTTCGAAACTTATAATACTTTAATTTCTCAAACTGTTTCTTTTTTAAAGCTGTGCACTGCAACCGAAGTCAAAGAAGCCATATTACCTGAAGATAAATTTACGCTTGGAGAATCTACAAAGGTGAAATTAGTTGGATTTAATCACATGGTGCCCACATCTCCTTACATGATTGTGAGTAATTTTAATACATTCAAATCAATGAGTTCAAATGAGAGAGCTTCAACTCGAAAGACACTTTGAAAGGTTTTGCAATTTTAAATCACGCTAAAGTACCTGTATAATTCATATGGAATTTCATAAAGCGTATGTATCGAACAAACAATTTTCTCTCGGAATTTATGAGTTAAAGGGACGTCCAAGTTTAGAGGATCAACAAAATCGTTTTTTTCCATTAATCGATAGTTAAACTTTTCGAAAATATGTTCCAAAAGTTTGGGAAGCCATTCTGAAGTATTTTAAAAGATACAGCTTCGATCAAGTCAAGTTTTTATCGTTTTTGTGGTTGCTTTAAATTAGCAGGCGTTATAGTGATGAAAAAGATTCGACCTATCAAATTAAATCAAAGTTTATTCTCTGGGGTACTGAAAACCATCCCAAATGAACTGAAAAAATTAGTAAAAAAAGTCAATTAAATTATTTTTATTCAACAAATAAGACCAATTTTTTCTCCAAAATCGTCATATTTTCATTCAAACTTGAAATTTTTCATTGTGTTATGATTTTTTCTTCTATTTTTCAGTTCATTGACGATAAAAATATATGTAAATTGAAAATATTTCCGGTCGCTTCGTTCCAGGAAAGAATCCAATATTTTCCACCAATTCGAAAGTCCAGCAGAGAGGCGCTCCAGTTTTCAACTTATAACTCTAATATTTTGAAAAATTTATTCGTTAAAAACTTTTTTTTACACTACCGGTCAGAATTGTGGGACTACCTGTTTTTCGATGGTTGCTTAAATTATTTTAATTTCAATTCTGTGAGAGATTAAACTTGTACTCTTAATAATGTGAAAGCCATCAAAATTATCTTTAAAATTAATCTGGAATGAAGTCGTTTCGTTAAATTTTGAAGAAATTATTGCAAACAAGTCCAAATTTCAATGTTTTCTTAAATTTCAAATAACTTTCGATAAAATTAACATTTTTTAATGTTCTTAGGCTCGTTTCAAAGCTAATATTCTACAGAATCTCACTAAATTGTCATTATAAATGTATAATTTTTTTCTTGCATAACGTAAAGAGTTGAAATTGTAACAAAAAAGTAGGGAAATTTTGAAAACATTTCATCTGTAGGTAAATCATAATAAAGATCATATGAATATATATTTTAAGGCAATTCCATACAAAATTCGTGATTATACGTTTTATATATTTATATATATTATTTTATATATATAAAATATATAATATATAATATATATATTTTGGATCTATAACTTAATTCGTGCGGTTTGCTAAGAGATGGCGGAACTTGATTATTATTCCAGCGTTCCAATATTCCGAACATGCGTTGGAAAGCTACTGTTATTATGCGTCTTTTTCAGTATATGTCATTCTTTCAACGCGTAAACAACAATAATTTTTTTCACTCAAATATGTCGAACTTTGTGCTCGAAAAAGTGTTTTTGTGGGGAGTTCTTCTTCATTACTTTAATATGAAGAAAACTGCTGCCGAAAGTCATTCTATTTTGGTGGAAGTTTATGGTGAACATGCTCTAGCTGAGCGAACGTGCCAAAAGTGGTTTGCACGATTTCAAAGTAGTGATTTTGGTTTGGAAGACGAAGAACGTTCTGTGCAGCCAAAAAAGTTTGAAGATGAAGAACTGGTAGCATTACTCGATGAAGATTGTTGCAAAACACAAGAAGAGCTCGCAGAATCTTCGGTAGTCACTCAAGCAGTCGTTTCCAAACGTTTAAAAGCAGCCGAATACATTCAAAAGCAAAGAAATTGGGTTCCACATGAACTGAAGCCGAGAGACGTTGAAAGGCGGTTTTGCATGTCCGAAATGCTGCTGGAACGCCACAAATAGACGTCGTTTTTGCATTGGATTGATACTGGTGATGAAAAATGATGATAATTTTCCATCATGACAACGCTCGGCCCCATGTTGCTATTCCGGTTAAGAACTATTTGGAAAACAGTGGGTAGGAAGTTTCACCCCACCCGCCTTATAGCCCAGACCTTGCCCCTTCTGACTACCATTTGTTCCGGTCGATGCAGAACGCTTTCACTGGAATACAGTTCACATCAGAACAGGGTATCAAATATTGCCTTGATTCATTCTTGGCTGCCAAGCCGGCGCAGTTCTTTTGGAATGAAATCCACAAATTGCCAGAAAGATGGGAAAAAGTCATAGCTTCAGATGGGCAATACTTTGAATAATACTATTGTACATGTTTTTCCTAAATAAAAGTTCAAATTTTGAAAAAAAAAACCGCATGAATTAGGTTATCGATCCAATATAAAAATGTTTCTCCCAGCAAAAGCAATATTGGAATTTTTCAAACTTTTTTATTTCAACTTTAACCTTGAGCAGTATATAAGAAAACAATTGCACATCAATTCCAAGAAGTTTGTTCGATTTTATGGAAATTAATCGTTAAAATTAGTTCATAAACATTAAAAAATGTTGATTATTTCGAAATTTATTTAAAATTTAAGAAAGCATTGAAATTTTGACTTTTTCTGCAATAACTTCTTCACAAATTAACAAAACGAATTCATGCTGGGTTCATTTTATGAAGAATTTTGATAGCTTTGAATTTAATTAAGAGAACAATTTTTTTCACTCACATAATTCAAATTAGGACAATTTAAACAATTATCGAAAAATAGGTGGTCCCACAATTCTGACTGGTACTGTATGTTTTTGGAATATGTACTTAAAAACTTAAACAGCTTTCTTGTTCTTCCCCTTTTGAAAAAATGCCGAAAATCGTCTTTCTTTAGCTAAGTAAACCATGGTACCCCCTTGAAGCTTTCTCATTTGTACGTGTAATAGTGTCTTTAAATACATTATACATAGGTTTTCAAGGTTATTGTCAGCCATAGAAGTAACAAATTTAAATAAAGTTTTTTAGCTTCTTTTAACTGGTTACTTTGTTCGGTAAAGGTTGTGATAACTAAATTCCTTTTGTAAATGCGTAACAAATTGGTAACTGGTCACGTTTTTTTCATGTAAAAGTAACTACACGGAGAAAAATGAGGAGTCAATTTCAGACTGACAAAAATTAAGGGAGTCAGTCAAACTTTCTATATTGTTAGACGGCCCTTCTATAATTGTTTTGACATAGAGAGATTCTCATTAGATGTTTAGCTTAATTATCTACAGATAATTCTTACTTGAGTGAAAGTAATTGTTATTTCAAAAATATCTTCTTTCTAAAGAGAAAATAGTCTTCTTACAATAAGAATATACTTCTTAATAAATTAAATGAGAATTGCAACTCAGACTTCAATAGGTCATTTTAAAAATAGATACATATTATACATTAATTTTTACAATCGTGTAATATCTAAAATCAATCTTTAATTCAATTGATTAACACAGAATACAAAATATGTATGAATTCATGAATATGTTCTTTTCGCTCATTTAAGTGCGGTATATATTCTTAAAATAAGTGGGAATTTCTCGAAATTAGTAAAACCTTTCGACTATGATTTGGGATCATCAAATCAACACTATGTAATGATCGAGTCGAACTTTTTGTTAGCCCCCTCTAGAGATAGTTGGTTTAACGGTCTAGAAGGTTTTCCTATAGCTGATCCTCAAATATAAATATTTAGCCTTTTTCTCTAGATCTTCAGATTTATTTTCCATTTTCCTCCGTATATAAAAAACGTTACTTCGGAAATATTATACATACAATTTTTATTGCGATATTAAATGTAGTTTATTGCACGGAGAAAAATAGTGGAGGTAATTTTACTCAACTTTCGATCAAGTTAGCGACATAAGGACAAGTTAGAAGTTATTTAGTATCACTCTAATTATTTTTTATGTATTAAGTGTTCAAAAATGAATTACAGTTGAGTAAAATCCAGAAATATAGGGTGAAGTTTAAAAGCGTGCATTAAAACTTTCTATATATATATTATTACTCGTAGTATAGTTCTAGAAAACCAGTCTTTTATTAAATCACAAACATAGTAGAGCTTTCCCCTCATTTTACTCTACGTTTTAATCGAGAGTTGAGTAAAGCGTAAATCGCAAGGTTTCCCGTGCAGAAATTTTGGTGGGGCGCCAATCAGGCCCCGATAGGGTAATCTGTCTAGCGCCAGAATTGTGATGAAAGGCCCTACCCTATCATGCCCAGATCTGAGCCTGTAAAATTGAGGCCCGATCTGGTGGATTAGGCCCCTTCTAATTTTATATTTCTACAAATAGTAAAGTTTAAAAGTTTTTTGTTTAATAACAATAAATAGCTGGTTCAAAAACATTTATTTTATAAATTGAGATTAGTGATGCAACAGTATTATTAAAAGTATACAAACAGTATAATCTTCTAACCCATCTTCGTAGTCTGTAGAACTATTCGATTCGCCTGAATCTAAAAATAAATTACATTATTAATAATTTTCTTTCTAAAAAATTCACTTTGGAAAATTGAATTTACGATGTAAAAAATAATGAAACACAATAACGTTCTACACTTAAAATTATAATTTTCTTTTCTTTATAAATCACCGTTAGTAAAAAAATATCTCCAGTAATAATCTAGTTCATTACAACGTTAGAATTTATGTAACGAATCTAGTGAATTAACTTAACTTGATCTATAATGCGGATACAAGAAATCTCACCAACGATTCTGTGCTTCCAAACTCGCCATGTAGTTTTTGCTTTTGGCATTTGACAATATCACGACCACAACACAAAATTTAAAAATAATCTTGTGTATCATACCACCTTGATCAAAAAGTTTTAGGACTTGTCACCGTGTGGCTCTCTCGTTCAGCCGATTTTAATTCTTCTTTTTTTGTTATGTTGGTAGAAGCTTCATTGACGTTCTGTCACATTTTCTGCTTGATAACTTGACATTTGTTGAAGTGACGCTGTATTGTGTACCTCTATCTTTGTGTGTGGTTTCGATTTTTCACGAAAAAAATGTCATCGACTTTGCATAACGAGTTTGCATTAAATTTTGTGTTAAAAATAGATTTAACGGTGCGCAGACTTTGGAAATGTTGAACATTGCTTACGGATCCGCTCAAGACATTTTGGTTAATGATTTGGGCCTCAGACGTGTCGCTGCAAAGCTGGTGCCGAAAGACCTGAATTTCATGCAAAAAAGGGATCGCGTTGATTTCGCAAAAGACATGCTTTCCAAGGTCGACTCCGACCCATCATTCATCAAACGGATAATTACTGGTGACGAGACGTGGATTTATGAGTATGACACGCACTCCAGACATCAAACGAGTGAATGGCGTTCACCCAATGAGCGGCGACCGAAAAAACCCTGTCGTTTTCAGTCGAGAAAGAAGGTGATGCTTACGGTTTTCATGGATTACAGAGGTGTTGTGCATCATGAATTCCTTCCAGAAGGCCAGACCGTCAACAAGGAGTATTATTTGGGCGTTATGAGACGTTTGCGTGAAGCATTTCGCCAAAAAAAACCGGATTTGTGGGCAAACAACTCGTGGATTTTGCACCACGATAACGCACCGTCGCACAATGCCATCGTCATCCGTGAGCATTTGGCTAAAAACGAAACGAATACCATCCAAAAACCACCGAATTCACCTGATTTGGCTCCCTGCGAATTTTTCCTAATCGGTCGACTCAAGGAACCGCTCCGCGGAACGCGTTACAGTACCCGAGATGAGGTCATGGAAAAATCGAAGATGGCTCTAATGGCTATACCGCAAACCGATTATAAAATTTTTTTCGAGGATTGGATCAAGCGCTGGCATAAGTGCGTTGCAGTCGATGGGGAGTACTTTGAAGGGGACAATATCGATTATGCTGAATAAACTTGTATTTTTGATTTTAAAAATAAACTCCTAAAACTTTTTGATCAAGGTGGTAATCCGATGTGGTTCCAACCCGGGCCACACTATGTGCCCCTCTGCGGCCATATGTGGAAAATCCGATCGGGCCCGGATCGGAACTTAGAAACAAGTTTGGGCAATTTCTGCATGGGTTATTCTACCAGCTATATCTATTTACGCAGTAAGGAATGAAAGTAACTTGCGCCTTGGGCACACATAAACATTTTTTAATTTCAAAAACGTGTTTAATTTTCAACATACTGATGTTCCACGTTATTATGTTTAATAATCAAAATCAATTAAAAACATACAAAATATAATTACAGTTTATTTTAGTACTCTCTAAACCCAAAATAGTGGATTCCACTTATAAACTAGTGATTTTAGAAATTTATCGTACTGCAGTCGTGTTTGATCGTGTTTTATTTCATGAAAATTTAAACATCAAAAGTCTTGATAAGTGTATTACATGAAATGTGAAAAATCTACACAGGATTTAGATTTCATATAAATGTCTTAGGCACAATAATAATTTGGAATTCGCAATTGTAAAATCCATATTTTGAAAATATACAACACAGAAAATAAAAAAACCTTCTTTCAAATGTTTTTACACAAGATACTTTTTAATTTTTCTGTATCTGGTATAGGTTCCGAGAAAATTAGGTGGGCGATTAAAATGGCTATAGTGACTGCAAGAGTTATTCAGAGCTTATGAGAGTAAGTGTCGTGACTAGAGTTTTTGAGCCTTAGTCAAGTAAAAATAAATTCACTTTTTTCATAAATTATACGTAAAATATTTTTCTTATATTAATATAATTAATTAATTAATTATTATATTCATGATTGTTGATATATATAATATGATTATTAATGAATATTTAATATACATTTTTATTATAGCTACGTATGAAGTTTAATTAAACTAAAGTTTGAAATATACATTAAAAAATTGCATTATTATCAAAAAGTATCTTGTGTAAAAACATTTAAAAGAAGGTTTTTTTTATTTTCTGTGTTGTATATTTTCAAAAGATGTATTTTACGATTGGGAATTCCGAATTATTATTATGCCTAAGATGTGAAATATAAATCCTGTGTAGATTTTCTATGTTTCATGTAATGCAGTTATCGAAACTTTTGCTATTTAAATTTTCATAAAATCAGTTTAATTTAAAAAACTTGAGTGATAAATAAAGAAGTAATTATAAATGAATTGAGAAAAATTTATGAATCAAGAATTTATTAATCTTAATGAATTTATATAACTAGATTATGTGAACCTTTTAAATAGATTATATAAATTAGTGGATAATCATGAAAACAAATAGTTTATAAGTGGAATCCACTATTTTGGATTTAGAGAGTACTAAAATAAACTGTAACTGTATTATTCGTTCCTGCGTGAATAGATATAGCTATTGAAATAAATCTTGCGATTTACGCTTTACTCAACTCTCGATTAAAACGTAGAATAAAATGAGGGGAAAGCTTTACTATGTTTGTGATTTAATAAAAGACTGGTTTTTTAGAACTATACTACGAGTAATAATATATATATAGAAAGTTTTAATGCACGCTTTTAAACTTCACCCTATATTTCTGGATTTTACTCAACTGTAATTCATTTTTGAACACTTATTACATAAAAAATAATTACAGTGATACTAAATAACTTCTAACTTGTCCTTATGTCCCTAACTTGATCGAAAGTTGAGTAAAATTACATCAACTATTTTTCTCCATGTAAGTAGAACATAAAAAGCATTTTTCATTTCAAACATAAAAATAAATTTTTTTTTAAAAGAAAGTATTTTAATAGTAATTACTATCATTATACAGATTATCAAGATAGTGATAATTTATTTGAATCAATTTTTTGTTGACAGGCCATGTTCCTCAAATTGAGATCAATGAATGAGTGCGCAGAGACGTTGAAAAGGTGTTTCTTGTTGCAGGATGAATTATTTTGTGCAGATTCGTCTAAGCACACCAAAACTGTTGAAAGAGTAAATAATTTCCATCATACATTAATAAAGAATATCATTCTTTTCAAACAGGCATGCATTTCGCTCTTATTTATACTTGTAAGGTGAGGCAAAAATCGCCATTTTTTGCTCAGTGAAGAGTAGCGGGTGTAAAAACAATCCTCAGGGATAAAAAATAATGGCAGGAATGTAAAGCCTAGCTTTGCCCCTTCTTACAAGCATAATAATCTTTCCAAATGCATACCTGCATGTAAAAAAAATCGGATGGTCTACAGGAAAATATTATTCTAATAATTGTTTTTTCAACGAATATTCAGATGCTAAAAACATTTTTATTTAAAATTTTTGATAAGTGTTTCGAGACAAAGTTTTTTTAATTTCAGAATGATGTTGGAAGTCCTATATTTGCGGGGAAAAATGTATTAGTAGGAATTCTTTCTGGAGGCTTTTTTGGGCAACCGATGATAAAATTTATGGTTTTCACGAGCCTCAGCGACCATTTAAAATTTATCGAAAATACGAAAAATATATCTGAACTAGCTGCTGAGGAATTCAGAAAAAATATTAATGGATAAAAATATGACAACCCTACATGATGGACTCGAAATATCGCATTGAAAGCGAGAAACAAGAATATAGTTCTAAAGAAAGAGAATATTGCTTTACATGAAGACAAAAATAACGAGAATATTGAAAACTGAAGGAAAATTGGACCAAATTCTAAACATTATATTTCAAATAACATATGATTTCAATTAATCTCAAACTTTTTTTTTATCGTCCAATAAAGATTTTTTCAACTGTTTGCCATTGAGTCTTATCATTTTCATGGATGTAACGAAATATCGCAGAATAAAAAACTTATCTTTTGTCACAGCTGCTCAGAATACATAATATTATTTGCTAAGGATCTACAAAAAATTATTCGCCTTTGAAGCTTCTAGAAGAATTTAGAAACAATGACATTACACTCACCCTTAAACCATACTTAAGCTGCTTTTCAAAACAATTATTTTTTTCTCTCATATAAGTACGTAAAATGGCATTCCCGCTCTCATGGAGATGTCAAAAAATGGATCGATTCATGGATCGCCTCTAAAGACGCATCGTTTTTTCGAGACGGTATCTGACATTTGTCAGAATGATGGAAAAAAGTAGTGGCTAACGACGGAAAGTACTTAGAATCATAAATAGGTAATCACTTTTTTAAGAATAAAGCCTCAAATTTTGGGAAAAAAAGGCGGAAGCAAAGTTGGTCACCTAATATATAAGTCATATTATTGGATCCAAATGATTGGTTGAATTATAGGTATTCTAGGATAGCATTTTGGAATATCAAATGTGCCCAGGATTTTTGGATTGTTATAATAGAGTATATTTTCTTTCCACGACGTATTATGATACCGAAATTAATAATTTTTTTATTTTATACACAAATTAGGATTTCTCGTCTATTTTGAAGACCTTCTACTACTTCCATATTGTATTTTGTTATTCGACGTCAAACCTATTGCTTTTTAAGCAGAGTTTAAGTCGTGGGATTTAATTTCTTGATAGTTTTTTCTTTCTTCAATTTTTTCTGATATATGAGTAAACCGCTTAAAACGAGTAGATATAGTGCATTATGTTCTCATCATTATTGATGCGTAAATACATTCTATTGAGCACCATATGCTTTTCTTTCACTGAACGGACGAATTGAAGAATAGGATGTGTGCTTCAAAACGACCTGAGAGTAGTACGGTGTGGGTAATAGTTCTCATATCATAATATGAATTGGGGCCCAATGTTTTTTTCATGCTCCATCGCGAAAAAGCATCGAGGAAATTCAAAGTACGAAAAAATTTTTAGCGAGGAAGTTGCTTGTTAGGAAATTTTGAAAATTACGATTTTGGTTGGGAAGATAGAGCGATAAATAGCAGCTTTGTCGATAAATATCACAGAAATGCCTGTCGAATGAACATTTTTGAGAAACTTTTTTATTATTCATCGGCAAATCTGTTATGCTTTCAGAAAAGCGGTGAATTGTAGAGAAGTACCTGTTAAATCAAAAAATTGTGTTAAAAACAAAAATTGTATGTTGTCACTCAGTAAATGCAACTGATTTTTTTCCACCATTTTTCATCATAAGAAAATAGTTACTTGAAGAGTCGACTTTGAAATGAAATTTGACTAGTATGTGCCTTAAAATAAATACGTTTTCAAAAAATGAAAATCACAATTTTTTTAATTTCATATGTTACTAGATATATGATTTCAAATTAATTAGTTGAGTTAATTTTAAATCATTTACAGCCGCAAGGCAGAGTCACTAGGCGATATAAGGAGGTCTTCCTGTGGAGAAGGAGATGTCGGGCGTCTGTGTAGCTCAGTGGTTAGAGCAGTCGACCGGCAATCGAAAGACCTGGGCTCGAATCCCAACGCAGTTGAAAGCGTCTTTTTCCCACAGAAAGATTTTTAAATATTTACTAAATAAATATTTAAAGAATGATTTACTGAAAATGACAGTTTGTTGCTCGCACGAGTAAAAAAACTTAGGTGCAGTAGCTAACAATAAGCTATTTAAAAAATCAAACTCAAAATGATCTACTGCAGCAAATCTTTTTTTGCCTGCGATTTTCCATCAAAGTGTTACAAAATGTAAGAAAACCCCTAGTAAGAAGTTGTTATGGACATCCCCTAATACGAGTTTCTTGACATTTTGATTACTATTTCTAGTTTCAACCCCAAATTCGTGTTCAGCAATCCAGTAAAAGACAACCAGCAATGAGATTTAATCGATCGGAGATTTTGCGCATGAGTATTGTGTAATACACTGAGAAAAATGTCTGGTTGACCGAACAAAAGTTTGGTAGACCCAACCAAATTTTTTGGTTGCTATAGAAGCAACAAAATTGTTTTGTTGAGCTAACCAAATTACTTTGTTGGAGTGTTTGGTTGGACCAACCAAAAAGTTTGGTAAGCACAACAAAATTTTTTTGTAGATTAAATGAACTTATTTGGTTGAGTTAACGTAATATTTGTTAGCTCAACACAATAATTTTTCAAACTGAACAAAACTTTTGTAGTTTCTACAAGATAGTTTTGTTGAAGCAATGGAATTTTTATTTTGAAGCAACAGTTACTTTGTTGAGGGAAAAATTTATTTTGTAAATGAAATATAAAATATTTTGTATATGAAAAAAACCCAGAAGGACAAAATGGATTGATTTAATAAAATCAATTTATTTTGTGATTAATTAAGAGATTTGTCTTAAAATAAAATTCACTTTAATTAACTAATGAAATCTTCGTCCTTCTATAGCTTTTGTCCCATACAGAAAATATTCTAATTCATTTAAACATCAAAATAAAGGAGTTATCGCCTTAAATTAAGAAGTTACAATTATTTATAATTACATTAGTGTCTATTATAATTATACGTATTGGAAAGTGTAATAATAACATACAGAGTGTAGAGAAAACATGATTATTTATTTTGTAAAATATATCAGACTTTATAACGCACACATTAGTACCAAGTTACGAATGCATCCCCATTTACATTATAAAGAATACATGATGTTTTAACACAACGCAAACTTTCGTAGAACAAACACAGTTCACAAATTTGTTTGGCTACAATTTCACAATGAAAGTTTTTGAATTGAAATCTGAAACATGTTTATCAACCTTCAGAATATGCACAAAAAATTATACGAATTAATATTGTTAATATTGTATTGTATTAATATTGTATTAATATTATTAATATTTAAATTCTTACGGTTGACCGAAGGGATTGGTAAAACACAACAAATGTGAAACGATAATGTCTACACTGAGAAAACTGGAGTGTCAAACTTTGAGTGTCAAAATGTAGATAGTCAGTCTGAACTTCTAGATAGTACAACACTCTTTCCGAAATTTTTTCTTTTTGGTCAGGGAGACACTCATTTGATATTCTGCTTAACTGTTACCAGAGTGTCAGAACCACCATAAAGAGTGTCGATTGGCGAAATACGCGCCAAAATTGTAAAGTCACGTGGGTTCGCCTATTTTTCCTACAATATCACCAGCGTGGACTCTAACCTCATTGCCGGTTTCGCGTCCTTTAAGTGTTAAAGTGTCACGAGGGTTATTTTTGCCAATTAATTGGCGAGTACCTATTTCACTTGCTATAATAACATAATAATTGTGAAAGCTTAAATGTAATAGTTTTGAGGTTAGCCATAGAGGTAGATTATAGTATATTTTTCCCTCTTCGATAATCTATTTTTCTCTCTGCGATGATCAACTTTTCCCTCTAAAGTATTCAAGTTGACCATCTTATTTTCACAATTTACAGGTAATAAGTTACACTATCTAGAAGGCTGTCCTATAGTTTAACCTCAAATATAGTCTGCTTCACCCTCCAAATGTTTAGGTTGACACTCCAGTTTTCTCAGTGTACTATCGAACTTTGATCCGAATCAGATAATTCTTCTTTTTTGTCATATACATTTAGGATAACTCTTCCTTTGAATGTGTCAAATAAAATTTGATAAAAGTCCTTGAATAAAAAAGATAAAATAATATTTTACCAATAATTTTTCCTTTCACCCTGTATTAAAAAAATTATTCTTTTTTCGTTAAAGATGTCTCTTCAGTCTGTGGTTCCACATTTTCTTTATTTATTTCAAGCAAATTTTCTCCAGAAGTATCATTAAATGTTGCAATAATTTCATTCTGTAGTAAATTAAAATTTTAATTAGTCCTGTCTATTTTTATTTTTTAATATCTAAAGCCAGTTGTCTTATTTTATTTTTTATTTTATGATTCTCTCAAAAATAAGATATAGAAAGAAGCATGCAATCCCAAAATGACAAGAAATTACATACCTCACTGTTTGTGGACTTATTTGCGATTCTTTCCCAAATTGCTTATCTTTCGAATAATTGCTGGGCTTACTGGTCTCATTAGTGGATTCAATTGTCACAGATTTAAGAGGAACTTGAGGTGTTTCATTGGATACATAATTATTCAAGTTGCGTTCAAATTTAATTTGAACACCCAACAACTCATTTTCCAAAAGTTTCTGCACAAAAACCAATTCCTTCAGCTAAAAATTAAGAATTGTATACTTTATTCGTATGAAATTCATTCATATTTTCCAGTTTTACGATGGTCATATTTCCATTACGATATTATTATTACGACTGATATATATTTATACAATATTATATCACAAAAAGTAATAAAATAATAATAGACAAAACGAAAAATACTTAGTGCAGTCTTTTAAAAATTTGATTTAAAAAAATCCTATTCTCAATTTATTTATAACGTCCATGAAAAATTATAGAAATTCTGAAATCAATCTTGACCTTGAAGCGTCTATAAGTAATACATATTCTCACTTCCCATGTGAATAATCTAACCTACACTTTAAAGATATTTATCTTGTATACTACATTGAATTTAACGAAAAAATAAGGTGTTTCTTTGGATAGTAATAGCGATATTACTTCAAAGTGTGTTGTTAAAATTTGAGAGATTAAATAACACGAATAAAATGTACCGAAATCACTTACCTGGAAATGTATCTATCAGAGATCCTAGGCCCCATTCCTCTAAAATCTGCTGTGTTTCAACGTCAGCCATCCTTTTCGAAACACATATACAACTCTTAGTTTAACTTTATTTTCTTTAAAACCACAAATAATATTAACCACCTAAATGAAGATAAGTGATTTTAGCTCGAATCCACCATATTGAAAACAAAAGCAACGAGCGTTCCTCATGAATCGAAAGAGAGCTCTTGCGCGGATGTGTGTTTGGTATGCCCAACAAAATTCTTTCATACACTCAACAAAAAGGGCTTAAAAAAATTTTTTGTTTGAGCCAAACAAACTTTTTTGTAACTACAACTACTTTTTTGGTCGTCGCAACCAAATTTTGGTTAGAACAGCCAAAACTGATCAACAAAATTATTTTGTAGCTGTGACATTATTTTTTTTCTCAGTGTACTTGTTGTACCATACAATGAAACAAAAATAAACGTGAATGCAATATTGGCACAAAGAACGACTATTTGCTACAAAATTCAATAAAAATGAGATCGCATTTTACTACAGTAGCATAGCATTCACAACTTATAATGTTAAAAACTATACGTATCACAGGAAAGTTCATTGCATATATAAAAAACAGAAAATAGAAAAAGTGAGAAATTGATGGAGTACGGTGCATCGAAGGAGTGGGAGATGAAAATGATCATAAGCTTGTAGAGACATAACGTCAACTACCACATTCAAATAAATAGTATACATAATATACTGGGATATTAAGTTCAATACACTCAGGAATCAACTTAAAACTTAGCCTAACAAACTGATTTCCACATAAACTTATATAATTGAACAAACTTATCTCTAATTATACGTAAAGTTTCATTTTAATTGTACAAACACCATCTCTAAACACAGTCAATGTCACAAGAGTGTCGTCACGATTTCTACTAAAGAAAAAAATATTTATGAAACTCAGCATTATAAGTTCAAAAGTCAGTATTTGAACTGCAATGCGTTTATCTAATACGCTGACCAATCCTCACGATTATCGATTATAGATTAGCAGCGTAAGGGCATGCTTTCCACCAAACTTTTTTCAAGAGTTATGACTATCGATTTCCAGATGTTCTGCAAGTGTCAAGCTAACTATTTGATATTAAAGGCACGTTTTTCCTGAAGCTAATGCTTCATTTCTCACCGCACATTTTCTATGGAATCTTTATCTGCGAATTTTGAGGACCACTTCAATTCACGCTTCCCACTGGCTGCAAGTAGCTGCAGTGTTTCGGGTCATTGTCTTCTTGACTAATTCAAGATGCAGAAACCCAGTTTCCAAACCGGATCGTTAATGCTGCCGTTGAGTGAAGATAGGTATAGAGGAGACATCCAGGGCGATTGAATGGTCCAAACCTAGGGGGGAAAGACGCCAGGGGTAGGTAAAGTTCCAGAACCAACCACGGAGATCGACACTTTCGAAAGTCGACAAAATCTCACGGATAAGAAGTAAGTTGTAGGGGTAAGGTCCAAACTTGTGTTGGTGAGTGTGCTGTATTCATGATGGGTCAGGTAGTCCTTGTCAATTCAACCCTAGCTTGTCGACAGAATTTCACAAAATAGCTTTTTACCTCTTTTCCTTCTACTTCGCTCTTTACTAGTCTTTTCCTAAAATCGGATATATATTTAAAAAAAAAAAATATTTATAAAATAATACATAAAAGAGTATATATAAAATATTTTATATTATAATTTTTATAATATAATATATATTTATTATATATTATATATAATATTATGTATTATATTATATTTTTTATTATAAATTTTGTATTATAATATATAAAAGAATATATATAAATAAACTATGTATTAAAATTAACAATTTTTTTTTTGAAATTTATTACATATTTATTGAAAAATTGTTTTCAATATTCTTTCACTATCTTGATTACAATACTGAAGACATATAGACAATGGAAATAAATTATCAATGATGATATTTTGAAAGTTTAATTGTTATACAATATAATTTTCGTTTATACAATACGGTTAGAAAGTTAATATTATTCTCTATAGGGATACAATAATAATTGCTTTTTTTTACATTCTCATCATGGATGAAAAGCTATTGGTTTTATGTGAAAAATGACTTTCGGAATTTTCATCAAATCTTTACGTTTTGAGACCCCCTGAGTCAGAAAAAAGGGTTTTTACGAAAGTGTCTGTCTGTCTGTCTGTCTGTAGGTCGTGTGCGGCATAACTTTCGATAGAATTATCAGATTGAATTGAGCTTTGGTACACTTTATCGGAGCCGAAAAAGTAAGGACAAGTTCGTTAACCAGCCACATCCAATCAAAATTGAGTGGTTGAGCACTACTTTTGTGTTTTTAAAAATAATTTTTTGAAAAAATCAAAAATTTCAATACTGGTTTTAGATAGTGCTCATAAAACTCTAAAAATTATCCTGATAACATTTTTTGATTAAATCAAAATTAGAAATGTTACAGCATATTCAAATTCGAAAAAAGTCAATATCTAAATTCCATTTTCCAGTTAAATTATACGAGATACGAAAAAACGTTATAATACAATATTATTTTCTACATAAAGTCCTATAAATTTGAATTGTAACATTCTTTCATAAGATGCATATTTTTCTTTTTAATTCAAAAAAAAAAATTGAAAATCCAAAATTCAATTTTTTAACAATAATATTTAAAATACGAAAAAAACGAAAGAATACAAAGTTTGTCGTTTCAAAAAGATCTACAAAGCCTGTCTCACACAGTTTCTGATAAAACATATATTTTTCGTTTCAATTCCAAAAAATACGATTAAAATGAAAAAATTCCATTTTTTAGACAAAATATGTGAGATACAAAAAAAAACGTTTAGATGGAAAATTGTTTGCCTAAATGAGGTCTACAAATTCGCATTAAGACATTTCGGGACAGGAGGTATATTTTATGTTTTGATTTTTAATATTAAAAAAATTCGATTTTTTTCACCAAAATATGTGAGATACGAAATAAGCGTTGTTCTGCAAAATCGTTTCCTTAAATAAAGTCTACGATTGTTTTTCCTTTTTAGATATGTGGAAGAAAGTAAATTCTTTTAATCATGTAATTTATTAAAAAGTTACTGAAATGTATACAGAAAATCGAGCGCGAGCGCCATGATGAGAATGTGTTCCTTAAGGCTGATAGAGCCTTAAGTAAATTGAATTTCCTGTTTCACTTAAACTGAAAAAGAAATTTTAGTGAATTTGAGAAAATGAGTAATTTACATCATCTCTAATATTATAAAATTGGTTTGAGCTTCAGTATCAAATTATAATAAATGAACTTGAATGTATGTGAAGAGCACAAGAACGAGCGCGAAGCGCGACGATCAAATCGCGCGCCCTAGGCGCGCTCAAACTTGCGAGCGAAGCGAGCTGCGCGCGATGAGAATGTGCCCGCGAGGCGGGCATATTTTTAAATTTACAATTCTTAGAAAAATTCAAATTAAAACAAAGTATTGCTCTTAATATATAATAATTTGTTAGCGAATGTAAATAACCAGCTTCAGATCTGAAGTTATTTTATAGACTTTGACAGTAAGAAAGGCGAAAGGGCTCTTTTACGACTACTTAGCAGTTACTGTAAAGCAGCAATGTAATTATAAAGAACCATCTCTTCGATCGTCATCTTTTCAGATTATAAATCTCAAATCCACCTACCTGCAGGTGCAAAGTATAGGCATTATGAAAGAATTTTTACAAAGGAATTATCAAATCTTAACTTAGTTTTCAGATCTACAGAATTATGACAGGAAATAACATTAATATTTGTACGAATACATCAATATTTTTCTTTAAATTTCAAAAATTTGAATTCAAACTAATTCCTGTAAATTATCTGACTTATTTCAATCAGTTCAATGGAATTTAATCAATAGAATATATTCAATAAAAAATAAATGAATTTCCTTCTACTTCGTTCTTCACTTGTCTTTTTCTAAGATCGGATTTATATTTTGAAAAAATTAAGATATTCACAATTTTTTTTTGGAAGTTATTTTATATTACAAACCAAAAATGAAAAATGAATCATTTTAACTTTATTACTTCTTTACTATAGATTAATTGAAATGATTTTTCTCTGTTTGAGTAATAAAAAAACATTTTTAATCATAATTAAAAATTGCTAGGGACTCAAATAATTGATTTACGTAAATTCTGTCATTTATTTTTTATTGAATAAATTCTATTTATTAAATTCCATTGAATCGACTAAATCAAGACAAATAATTTACAGGAACTAGTTTGCAATCAAATTTTTTTAAATCCAATGAAAAATATTTATGCATTCGTACAAATAACAATATTCATTCATGTCATAATTCTGTAGATCTTGAAACTAAGTCAAGATTTTATTGATCCTCTGTAAAAATCCGTTTATAACGTCTACACTTTGCACCTGCAGGTGCTTGGATTTGATATTTATAATCTCAAGAGATGACGATCGTCGAGATGGTTCTTTACAATTACGATACTGCCTTCCAGAAACTATGAATTATTAATGAATTTTATTTTTGCCGAAACTTATTTTCTTATTGCTTCGAGCCAAATTTTTAAAAATGATACGATTCTAATAAATCATGGTTCATTTTTTTAGAAAAAAGATTTTCTACAACTTGACCGTTTCCTATTTCTGAAATTGAATTATTTATTATCAAATACAGCAATTTGGTTATATAAATTTTGTTTTGAAAAACTGTTTTTTTATAATTTCAGCCATTAAAGAATTCATTTTCAAAAATCGGAAACGGTCAAGTTGTAGAGAATCTTTTTTCTCTAACATTCTCTAACAAATTATTATATATTAAGAGCAATACTTTGTTTTAATTTTAATTTCTCTAAGAATTGTAAATTTCTTTAAAAAATCAATTATTATTGTATCCCTATAGAGAATAATATTAACTTTGTAACAGTATTGTATAAACGAAAATTATATTGTATGAATATTAAGCTTTCAAAATTTCCATTGTCTATATGTTTTCAGTATTGAAATCAAGATAATGAAAGAATATTGGAAACAATTTGTCAATAAATATGTCATAAATTTCAAAAACAAAAAATTGTTAATTTTAATACATGGTTCATTTATATATCGATACCCACGTTCTAATATGTCGTATCCCACAAAATTTGAGAAATTGACTTTTTTTTGAAAAATGGGTTAATAATAACGTTTTACAGCTTATATTGAAATCTTAGGAGTCAAATTGTTTATTTAATACTTTTAAATAAATATTCCAATATGTCGTATCCCACATGCCGATTTTCACGAATTCTAATATGTCGTATCCCACATCCATAGGTTAAGTCAGCGCCAGCGATGTGACAGTCAATTTTTATTTTGTGATCAGTCTTAAGTTTATTTTAAGAAATTATTTAATAAAATGAGTAAGAAGGTAATTACAAATAATATTTTTACAACTCCAATTAAATCTAGAGCATCCGCTGAAATCTCTGTTTGTAGATCGATTAAAAAGAACTAAAAGTAAATGGCAACAATTACAGGCATTAAAAAAAGTGTTGCTGAGAGATACACACTGCTTCTATGATAATATAAAATATATTGATGATATTGACTCTGCTTCTGACCAATCTCCATCAATAAAAAATTTTGAAGCCGAGAGTAAAAATATACTTAAGGTAACTGAAAAGACTAAGAGTAAGAAACGAAAAGCTAATCAAGTTAATCTTGAAGTTAAAAGCAAAGTACTGCGTACTTATAATAGATTTTAAAAACCTGAAGATAATGATATTAATTATAAAAAAATTGTGATAATACCAGACGAAAGAGGACAAGAAATCTTCAACAATCTCAGCAAGAAAATGTACCTGAAGTAAAAAAAATTAAGAGTACTTAAAATGAAAAAAATATGTTTTAAGCAATATTAAAGATAGTAAAAATAAATTGTATCAATAATGTTATATTATAATAATTATGAATTAAACAATACAAAATAAGAGAGAAAAATGTTATGTATGGGATTAAACAATATTTAATTATAAAACGATTAAATCAATTATCTTGCTAACATACATTTTAATTTTTTCTTCTTGCGTAACCCACATAAATATCATAAAATTTATTTCAATAATTTTGTTTGCTTTAATTATCATTATTTATGCATTTTTATGAATGTAAAAAACAAAAATTTGTTTACATTTATTTATTTGTGCTATCAAGACGTTTTTATCGTTTCCTGAAAAATTTTCCAAATGTGGGATACGACGTATTAGAACGTGGGTATC
Organism: Diplolepis rosae; assembly: GCA_030998225.1. Lineage (NCBI taxonomy): Eukaryota > Metazoa > Arthropoda > Insecta > Hymenoptera > Diplolepididae > Diplolepis > Diplolepis rosae. The sequence goes on from JAPYXD010000710.1 coordinate 1,784,033, forward strand.
GATATATTTAATATTTATATATATTCTTTTATATATTATAATACAAAATTTAAAATATAAAATATTTTATATATATATATATATATATATATTATATTATAAAATTTATAATATAAAATGTAATATAATACATAATATTATATATATATATATATATATATATATATTATATTATCAAAATTATAATATAAAATATTTTATATATACTAGGTTGTTCAAAAAGTTTTGAAAGCGGAAATGAAAATACGTTTCTTTTTTTGGTGAAATCACTTTTATTGCTCAGTATAATCTCCCATAAGATCAATACATTTGGTCTAACGGTCTTCCAACTTGTTTATCCCATCATGGAAGTGACTTTCTGCAAGGCCTGCAAAATACTCCTCTACGACGGCTATAACCTCTTCGTTTGATGAAAAATGCTTCCCACGAAGGAATTTCTTGAGGTGTGGGAACAGCCAGAAGTCAGAGGGAGCTAAATCAGGCGAATAAGGTGGATGCTGCAACAATTCGTACTTTAATTCGGTTATTTTAGTGATGGTTTTTTGAGGTGTGTGAGCGGGTGCATTGTCTTGATGAAAAAGGATTTTTTTCTTCTGCAAACCGGGTCTTTTTTCACGAATTTTTGCATCCAATGGATCCAAAAGGATACAATAATATTCAGAATTTATTGTTTGGCCAGTTTGGAGATAATCCACCAACAAAATCCCTTTTGCATCCCAAAAAACTGATGCTAACACCTTCTTCGCCGATTTCTGGACACGAACTCGCTTCGGTGCCGAAGTGCCTGGTTCACACCACTCCTCAGCCTCTTGTTTTGATTCAGGATCATGATGGAAGACCCAAGTCTCATCCATAGTGATGAATCGACGCAAAAAATCCTTTTTATCCTTTCGAAAACGCTCCAAATGTTGCTCAGAAAGTCGCATTCCAACGTGTTTTTGTTCCATTGTGAGCGAATGCGGCACCCATTGTGCACAGAGCTTTCTGAAATCCAAAACATCACGTAAAATATGACTCACACTGCCTAATGAGATGTCTAGGGCCTCTGCTAAATCTTTCTCGGTCAATCGACGATCTTCCAAAACCATATTCTGTACTTTTGCTATGAATGCTGGTGTTGATGCACTTTTTGGACGTCCTGAGCGTGGATCGTCTTCAACACTTTTTCGACCACGTCTAAACTCTAAAACCCATCGATGCACAGTTGGAAATGAAGGAGCAGCTTCCTTTAACACTTTCAACATTTTTGTATGAATTTCCGTTGCTGATAAACCTTCCAAAACAAAGAATTTTATCACTGCACGATATTCGGTTTTTTCCATTGTACAAAAATACACTGACACGTCAAGTTCAAATGTCTTTTAAACAAACAATGAATTGACAGAGTGGAATGACACTTTGGGTATGTTCATATGAAAGATGAAATCTTAAAATGGCGTAGAAATTTTGGTTCTTCTACTGCTCTATAGATGTCGCTTTCAAAACTTTTTGAACAACCTAGTACTCTTTTATGTATTATTATATATATATATTTTTTAAATATATATCCGATTTTAGGAAAAGACTAGTAAAGAGTGAAGTAGTAGGAAAAGAGGTTAAAAGCTATTTTGTGAAATTCTGTCGACAAGCTAGGGTTGAAATGACGAGGACTACCTGACCCATCATGAATACAGCAGACTCACCAATACAAGATAGGGCCTTACTCCTACAACTTACTTCTTATCCGTGAGATTTTGTCGACTTTCGAAAGTGTCGATCCGCGCGGTTTCGTGCTGGAACTTTACCTAACCCTGGCGTCTTTCCCCACAAGGTTTGGACCATTCAATCGCCCTGGATGTCTCCTCTATACCTATCTATATGGGTCATTTCATGGTAGATTTACAGTCAAAATTTTTTTTTCGACGAAACATTTTTTTTACCTTTTTACTTCGAAAATAATCGACACGTATTTTTATTTCAATGTGATACTTGAAAATTTCGAGATATAATTTTTTTAAGTTTGGCACTCGGGAAAATTTTTTTTTTTTCCAACAGCTCACTGTAAAAGCAGTTTTGAATATAAAATGTAACCCTTGCACTTGAAATGCGCGACAGAGTACAAGCTTTCAAAAAAGTTATAGCACACATTTCGTTGTTTTTTTTGTAATAACAATATAGTACATTTTTATAAACAATTGAATTTTTTTTAAATTTGGAACTAATTTTTTTCCGATTTTTTTGTTTCTAAATCTTTGTTGAAGTTTTTTCAATATGCAGGCAAAATTTTGGAATGGAAAAATGAAAACTGTAGGTGTAATTAATTTATAAAATCTGTTCCGCGCATTGCAACGAGCGAGCTCGCACGCTGCAACTACGCTTAAGCTTGATTAGACATGCTCGGACTCGAAGCACGTGTGGCAGTAAATGCAGTGACCGCTGTTTTAGTTTTCTGTGAATGTTCCTCAAGTGTTCACCTATTTCAAATTAACACAGAAATGCCAAGCTCTCGATTTAAAAATGTCTGCTGCAATCCGTTTCATAAAAAAAATCATAGTGGAAAAAAGCAAAAAAAAATTTGCGTCTTAAGTGTATTATTTAGAGTAATTTTATCGTAAAATTTCACTCATCAATTCATCATTATAACATGATTCGTTTTGAAATAGTCTACGCACAAGTTTGAATGTACTTACAACAAAAAGCTTCCATCTCCATTTCATTTGCTTCTATTCTGCAGTGTGTACAAGAAACATCATCCGGTTTGAAAATTTTCAATTTTTCAAGTATCGAGGACGAAACGCGACGCAAATTTTTTTTTGCTTTTTTCCACTATGATTTTTTTTATGAAACGGATTGCAGCAGACATGCTTAAATCGAGAGCTTGGCATTTCTGTATTAATTTAAAATAGGTGAACACTTAAGGAACATTCACAGAAAACTAAAACAGCGGTCACTGCATTTACTGCCACACGTGCTTCGAGTCCGAGCATACCTAATCAAGCTTAAGCGTAGTTGCAGCGTGCGAGCTCGCTCGTTGCAACGCGCGGAACAGATTTTATAAATTAATTACACCTACAGTTTTCATTTTTCCATTCCGAAATTTTGCCTGCATATTGAAAAAACTTCAACAAAGATTTAGAAACAAAAAAATCGGAAAAAAATTAGTTCCAAATTTTAAAAAAATTCAATTGTTTATAAAAATGTACTATATTGTTATTACAAAAAAACAACGAAATGTGTGCTATAACTTTTTTGAAAGCTTGTACTCTTTCGCGCATTTCAAGTGCAAGGGTTACATTTTATATTCAAAACTGCTTTTACAGTGAGCTGTTGGAAAAAAAAAAATTTTCCCGAGTGCCAAACTTAAAAAAATTATATCTCGAAATTTTCAAGTATCACATTGAAATAAAAATACGTGTCGATTATTTTCGAAGTAAAAAGGTAAAAAAAAATGTTTCGTCGAAAAAAAAATTTTGACTGTAAATCTACCATGAAATGACCCATATGCAGCAATGGATAAAAGTCCATTCAAATATGAATTAAGTAAGAGCCAAACAGATCTTTGGTCACCAATATTTGTCCTAACATGTGAATTACTTTACCTGACAACTATATGTATTCGATAACAGACGTGGTGAGAAAGTTGATGAAATTAGTAATCCTCCCAGGGACCTTCACTCAACAAGCTGGCCAATCAGTTCACTGAATTGAAATGCATTACAGGCACTCTTCAAGTGTAAGGCCAATGCCAGGGTACACTTACTAGCTCCAAAGCTCTGAAGCATGTCTAAAACAACGGCTAACTTGGCTCGACTCATGCCCAACATTGGTGGTCCTAAGGAAGCAAAAGAAGACTGACGGCAAGCGTGGTGCACTCGAAGCTGCTTTATGCAGCTCCGACTTGTGCAAGTGGCCTCGAAAATCATGCTATCCAGAAAAGACTGTCCTTGGCACAGAGAGGTGCAGCGATGAAAATTATACTTACAGGACCTTAATTCTACAGAAATTTTGTTCCAGGACAAAGGCCTATTTATAGGGTTAGATTCTTCGATGCCTACCTAGTATGAAGTTGTGGGTGTAACTGAATAAAAAAGTTGGGATATGGGCGATTTTTCTACGCTTTTGATCCGAAGCAATATCCTGGCGAACCAGTTGAACGGAAGGTTTGCGTTGCAGCAGAAACCTATCTTAAAGTAACAACGTAACTTATCAAATTGACAAAATGAATATTTAACTTGTTTGTATCCTTCTTCTACGTCAAATAAATATATTGAGTAATAAAGTTAATAGAATAAAATATGCTTATGTATCAAAGTTGCATGTATATTTAATAATAAATACGTTATGGAGCTCATACTTTTCACAAAGTTCAACAATAAACTAACGGTCATAGAGAACCCAGTAATTTTCTTGGGGATGAAACTTCCTTCGACACTTTTTTAATGCGAAACTCGAAAAACGTGGTTTTTCAATCAGATTGAAAAAACATTAAATTATAATTTTTAATGATTCCGTATCCGTAATTCCATTGGAATCACAAAATTTCAAGCAAACTCGTTGTTCAATTGTTTTTTCCATAGTAAAAATCGCCAGACAAACTTTTCGCGTCGTAAACCAATGGCTGCCAAACACACACTAATGGACGTCTCCCGCTCAAACTTCACACGACTGTCAAAGAAGGTGTAGCCAACCTAGAAAAAAAACTTTTTACCGTTTCGGTTTACGCGCATGGTTTAACTGAACCTATCCGGGTCAAATTTAATCAGATGGTATGTTGATATTTGAGAAATTCATGTCATTAATTACACATTTCTTGATTCTTCTTAATTCATTTTTGCAGATTTCAAAGACAGACATTATATCTTTTCAATTTTGAGCGTTAATAAATCAAATTATTGCATATCTCTATTGTCTTTCAACTGTAATTTTAACCCAGAATGTGGATATAATCAAGATGAATATTTATTTTGTCGCTATCACGAGTTATATTCCTACTTAACAATAAGTTTTACCTCCTTTATAATGCGATATGCAACGTCAGATCAGGACGAACGGAACCTAATCCGCCACTATCTGGTCAGGTCAAAAGAAAATCAGGATTGATTATTTCGTCTCTAGAAAACAAAAGCATTTTGTGAAATATGAATCAACTTTATAATCAAATATTTGGAAATATTTTGTCAGATAATCCTAGAAATTTGCCAAAGATGTCCATGATGTCCTAGATATATGCCAGAGATATCGAAATTTCTGTTCTATAGGATATCCCAGGATATGTATAGCTTATTGTAGGAGATAAATGAAACATCCCGCAATCTTTTGTTGTTGTACGGGCCACTTTACTGGCACTCGAACCGTAAAAAGTAAATTGAACAATCATTTCCTGAGAGTTTTAGCTTTATACTTTAAATCTACATAAAATCTCCTATTTCTTTGAAGGTAGTACTTATTTTATTAATTCACATTGACGTGGCCTCTGCATCTGAACTGTTCACGAAGATTTTGATGACGAGAAAGCTCCCGATTTATATTAAATTCTTACAACATTGTAGAAAAATTATGAAAAACGCATACATTTTCAGTTCCTATTTATTGTGTAATTCATCGCTGAATGCATATGATCTCAAAAATTGGGAGTCAAGTGTTTAGCGTTGACGTCGTATGGAATCGTACAAAATCGTCAAACAACGATCAAGAACGTTCGTACGATTTTATTTGACTCCAGAGTGAGATGCCCTTCGATCTTGAAGATATAAACCCTCGTCTTGAAGTCGTAAAGCTTCGACTCAAGACTTGAATTTTCATCTTCATGTGGCAGAAACTTATCTCAAGACACAAAATGATATCTAGCTCCGTTTAAAAAATAAAGCATTTATTAATGCCTTGGCTACGTCTTTAAAATGTGTTTATTAGGAGTAATTTAAGTCAAACTGAAGACGAAAGATTTTTACTCGGGTATGTAGTTGTCACCTTCTAAAAGTCATATAGGAAATAATAACAAGTATGGATGGAACTTCAATAGTATATTGTTCAATGGCACACACGATCCGTATTTTCATACAAGTATGCATTTGGAGAGTTTATCATGCTTGTAAAAAGGGTAAGAACTACGCATGGAGCGAGGAATACCGAGAGTAAAAAAAATGTAATTTATATCGCCGCTTGGGAAAAATAGTTATAGGTAATCATAAAAATATTAAAATAACAAAAGAAATTGATATTGGAACAATTGAAGAGTTAAAAATATAAGAGTCCTTACGGAAAAAAGGAATTACGAAAATATAAATTTTTTTTCTCCAATTAAGAAAAATACTGAACAATAGAATTTATCAAGGAGCAAAGTTTCCATTCTATGAAATTATATGTCAAGAAATCATTATCTAAAATAAAATATAGAAACCGAAAAATCTTAATTCAATTATTTTAAGATTTTTCATAACTACAATCATCACAAACCAGTCCAAATATTGAGATTTAAGTTAGAATTTTACAGAGACGTATATATTTTTGACTTTTAAGGAAAGTATTTCCAATATTCGTACTATTTCCCTAATTTTTTTGTTTTGAACTTATTTATCTACTTCATATCTTATACAAGATGATGAAATACAATTTATAAAAACTATTAGAAAGGGGTATCGAGTGAATGACGTTATGAAGAAATTTATTTTAATTACTCTGAGGGCCGAATTTAGCATGGAGCCCTCAATAGCCCCATCAACCTAAATTCGACCCTGGTTACTCTTATGATTTTCTAAAATAATGCATAGTTTTTAATCGTTGTTGAGATTATAACTTGGCTTCAGGGGTCCAGAAATAATGAAACACAAAGTTATATTCTTTCAAACGTTTTGATTTTTATTTGCGTCCTCATCAGTGGACTTTTATTTTTAGAAATACAAAAAGCTGCGTGTGTGAATAATTCTTTCAAAGTAGTAAAACCATTTTTTTTAAAAAAGGAAAAATGAAATTGCATATGTGGTGCATGTGTTTGCATATGATGCATAGAAATGCACTATTTTCAGGGTACTTTACAGTTTAATTAAGGACGAAGTAAATTAATTAGAATTTTTTGGATTCGTCCATTGGAAAGAAAAACTTAAAACACGCGCAGTATTATAAGGTTTTGTTTTTTTCTAATTCGAGAAATAAAAGTTGACTGATGAGGAGTCTAATCAGAGTCAAAACGTTTAAAAGGATGTAACTTTGTGTTTCATTATTTCTGGATCCTGAAACCAACTTACAACCTCAACAACATGATAAATACATATAAATGCAGGTCTGTAGATTCTAATGGGTTTTAAAAAATTTTAAAGCTATTATTTCGGTAAAACAAAAATTAATTTTTTAATTTCTTGAAACTAACTAGAGTCTGATAGTTTTTCTAATATATGAGATCCGATATTCATACATTTTGTATGTATTTAATTGTTACGTGAAATTGTCCTAAATCAAAGGTTTTTTTTGTACGTGTTATGTTTCACGACTCAAACTTTTACAACCACATTTCGCAGGGCTAGAATTGTGTTAGACGTTCACGGAATGAATCTAAAGGGATGAAGGAAAGACTTAAATGTATCGTCGCAAGAGTTTCACGTAAAGCAGGTAACCCTTCTTGCGCCCAGCAGTATCCCTTTTTTACGACAGCCATTTCTACAAAGTGCGTTCTACTTTACTTACTTGAACCTTTGGTATACTTTAAAGAAGAAATCGCGATTTTATCTTAGAAATACTCAAGGCATAAAAGTTTTAGAGACGCTGGTAAGATGCAAACAAGCTGAGGGGTTATTTTAAAAGATTGAAGAAAATGTTTCGAACTTGTGTCTCCTAAATATAGCAAATATTATAATTTATTCACAACCTGCAATAAAAAAATCTTTGGTTATATCAATTCTTTCCTGCTACATGAGATTTTTTTGCATGAATCTGTTTATCCACAGAAACATTTATGCTGTGAATGAACTTCTTAAATTATGCCATTTAACATTAAGTTGCACTTCTCCCAAACAATATTTATGCTTATTAGATTTATTTTGAGAAACTTAAAATGTTAAGGGTGTAAATATTACTCGAGTTAATACAGTAAATAACCTAAATCAAAATGTTTTCAATTTCTCATAACTGTTGAGATTGTAGTGAAATTTTCTTGAAACTGCTTTTAGGATTTATTATTAGTTTTAATAACCTTGTACACAAAGATGTGACAGCTGCTTTCTGAAATACTATTATAAGTTATAAAATATTACAACAAAATTTATAAGAAACTACTATTTTTTTACTAGAATTTAATCACGAATTTTCTTATAAAACTACAATTTTTACATGACTGTATTTTGAATATCATATTGCTATTCCTTACATTGTTTTAAAATATGAACAAAAGAGCATGCATCAGGTGAGTAAGGCCATCAAAAAAAGTATTCTAGTTTCCTATAAGATATCTTTACACTCGAAATTCCCTCCAACGAGAAGCTCGAGCATCGAAGTTTTCTCTACAACGAGCGCGAGAGGGATCCCCTTCATACCCTACTTGTTGTTATGCACGTTATACAAGTATAATACGCGCAGTCAGTGATGCCATGTGAATAATTGTATGTAGTGAAAAGGTGTATGAATTTTTCCTGGGTGTTGGAAAGCGGTATATTTTTTAGAATCGATATGCAGTGGGACCTGCCAGAAGCTACTCGTCATGTCAAAATTCGACATTACCTCCATTCCTTTACATTTCTGGAAGAGTACTTCTGCCGGTTAGAGACATTCCCAATCTTCAATCAGAATCTCATTTAATCTTCTTGCATCCAAACAGAGTCGTACCGCTCCATCTTTTTTTATGACTGGCACAATTAGATTTATATACGGGCTGCTGGGACGTTGAATGATTCCCATGTCCAACATCTTCTGGATTTCCTCCTCGACTTTTTCTCTATACGCCATTAGTATAGGGTAGCTTCTTCCGATGAAGGTTTGATTTTCTCTCACTCGTAAGGTATGGTCATATGACAGCAGTCGACCTGGTTATTTTCTAAGTACTTCTCGATGTCTCCATAAGATTTTTTTTAAGTTGATTTCTTTGCTCATGATTCATTATTGCTGCCTCTTTCAACTTTTCCTCAATCTCTCCATAATAGATATCTACTAATTCTTCTTTTTCTTTCAGGTGATTGATTATTCATGCTTCGTGTGTTGCTATTTCCTCGTTCATTATTTTGAGAGACGGTTTACCCTCAAGGTGTGGGAATGATATCGCTTTACTTTCTAGATCAATTTTACTTTTGAGTTCGTCTAGGAGGTCTATTCCTATTATAGTGATTCTCGTTCTGGCCGAACTTCAACGACAAAAACATTTGATAATATTGAGCGGGTGCGACTTGCGATTAAACGTGATCGTCGATTAACTGTTCGTGAACTAGAAAATGATCTCAGAATACCGAAAACTACTGTTTGGGAAATTTTGAACAAGATTTTAGGAATGACTCGCGTGTATGCGGTGACTAGCTTCTTCACCACAATAACGCGCCAGCGCATTCATCGAATCTTGTGCAGCAGTTTCTGAGTAAACACAGTATCGCATTGTTTCGACAACCTCGGTACAGTCCCAGCATAGCCCCCTGTGACTTTTGGCTGTTTCCAAAACTCAAAAAACCACTCAAAGGACAACGATTCGATGACAAAACGACGGTTGAAAATACTGCGACGAGCGTACTCAAGGCCATTCCTAAAAGTGAGTTCCAGGACTGTTTCGAGAAGTGGAAACATCGCTGGAACCGTGTTATTCAATCAGGTGTGGATTACTTCGAAGGATGCCACCTGCCCGATGATGAAGAATAACACCAGCGCGGAGATATAAAGGTAGGCCCGATACTTTCCGGACAGACCTCGTACTAGCTTTGGGACTACTCGGAAGACAAGCCGAAGTATGGTATCAGCTAGCTGGATATCCGTGTATATTTGTTTAATTAGTCGGATCGCCTTCCTCTCATCGGTCCTGTTATGGTCACACCATTGATGGGTAAGGTCGGGTAGTCTCGTAGACGTTGTTTATTATTATTTACGAAATTTTCTGATAGGCACGTGACTTCTGCACCTGTGTCTGTTAAGACTGTTGTCTCAATGCCTCCTATGATAACATTTGCTATATATCACTTCGAACGTTTGCTTGTTTTGATATCATTTGATTCCTCCATTAATTATTCCCTAGTCTGTTGTAGCATGTTCGCACGGAGTGTAATTTCTGATGCCGCGCCTATTACTTCTTCTTCCTTTCCTTCTACAGGCGCGGCGTGTTCCCGTTTCTCGAGTCCTGTTGTGACGTTTCTCCTTCTCCTCCATTTTCACACTGCTGCTCCTCCTCAACCTCAAGGTTTTAAACTCTGAAGTTTGATTGCTGTTGATGTTTCCACTGGGCATAATGGTTGTCGTGTTAAGTTAATAGCTTGTCGAAAGCTGTTTTGCTCTTCCAACCCTCCTCGCCTAGCTTCTCTGTTCTCTCCTCTTAAGGTACTGCTTGGGCCGATTTTGTCGAAATTTTCTAAAATTTCAATTAGCTGTTCAATGTGCGAGATTCCCCGTCCTATGATGGCATGTTTAATTTCCTCATTAAAGTGTTTTGAAAACTTTTGTATTATCTCGATCGATGATAGTGATGGACGTAGTTCTTTAGCTTCTGCATACAATTTTATCGCATATTCCGCTCTGGAGATTGTCTTTCTGGATTGATGGCAGCCGAATTCCAATCTTCTTCTTAACTCTTGTTGAGCTTGTTCGTTCAAATATCTTCGGGAGAACTTGCTCACGAACATTTCGAAGTTACTTACATCTTTAACGATTTTTCACCAATCTCCAGGTGGCCCAGTCAAGGATCTCTCGATAAGGCAGTGGGTTTCACGGTCTTTTGGCTCAACTGCTTCCCAATACTGTTTTAGTTGATTCATATACCTGATAGGGCTTGTGTCTCCTCTGAATTCTGGGAGCACATACTTCATGTTAGAAGCCCGATTTGCTGTCAGGAGATTCTCTCTTCTTGGGCCCTCTGTGTTTAGTCCTTCCATCATTCTCGTCTGCTGAGCTTCTAGTCTACCAAACTATCCTATTGTCCTATTGTTCCTTTCTTCCAATGTTTGTGTTATTTCAGTTGTTATCTCCAATGACCGACTGACTCCTTTCTCAATCATAGCCAATTTCTTTTGCAGATTTCTTTCTTTATCTGCTTCCGTTTTCTCTCGGCGTTTCTTTTCTCCCTCTATTACTTTTTTTATCCTCATTTCTAGCTCTTCAAGCTTGCGCGTAAATGTTTCCCTCGTTCCTAAGCTGCTTTGTCTCGCGTCCATTTCCTGCCCCCCTTGCCTCATGCTGCTCGTGGCTTATTTTTTTCTTGGCATCTCGGTCAACGTGATATCTAACTCGTCTATTTCAGGGCTATCGATGTTTGGTTCTTCTTCCAAAATTTTCTCTTCATTCCTCGTGGAGCTTAGTCCCTGGCGACTCATTCGTCTTACTTTTGTATTTTCCCTTTATTATTATTATTCTCTTTATTTTACTTTCGTTTTGTACCGTCAAGTTTTGTATAGTAATTTATAAAGTTAGTATCGTGCTTAGATGGTGTTAAAAAAAAATCCTTATATGCTAATCCTTATTTCTTTTTCGACTCTTCATGCCCCACGTTGGGCGCCAATGTAACTTTTTAATATTCTTTATTATAATAATCGTGATTATAAAAATCCCTTATTCTTAGTAAAAAGTTGGGTCAAACATGAGAGAAGAAATAAGGCTTCGTTCTTTTGTAAGAAAATCTATAATTCCACACGAGGTTGCATATAATCTGCCTGTACAAGTGTAAAATCAATGAGTAAAAATTAATAGATCCGTATAAAAAAAAAGAGATTATATAGCTCAATAAATCCTAAATTTAACATTTAATCCTTCCAAGAGGCTACAATTATGCTTTAATATTATTATGTCTGTAACTAGTAGGACAGGTGCAATTACGGTACGTAATTTAAATATTCGATATGTCTCTACAACTTAGTTTACAGATTAAAGGGAAATTTATAGATCTTAAAGAGGATTTCTAAATATTAGATTCTACAGTCAAATATGAGTTAAACCTAGACGTTTAGTTTGCAACGCAATGCAATTTTGCTCAATCTTCCTTGGGCTTTGTAGAACCGTGAACATTCAATCTCATGAGTACCTTACGTAAGAATATTAAATTCTCCAATAAGAATACTTGTAGAGATCAGGGTATAGCACGAATCGAAACTCGTCTACAGGGCAGCAACCCCGTAGCCTGCTTCGAAAGCGTACCGAGGAAATGAATCCAGACGCGTCAAAAAGGCAACAATCCTTTTGCCTGTTCAGAGAGCACTTCACAAGCCCAAGTGCGAATTGACCGTCGGCCCACGGTCGGGCCAACTTTGTTAAAGTTGGTCCAACCTTGTTGGCCAGAGGTCGGGCCAACTAGTGAAATGATAACGCTATCCGTCCATTGGCGTGAACAGTTGGCCCGACGCTGGGTGCCGGAGATGGGCCGTCCTAGGTCAAAATATGCTTTCACCCGCGTAGAAAATGAAATCAGGGCAGTATCAGGCCCTGATAAGATACATTATTTGATTACTACATTATTAGTACGTTATTGTTACATTATTTGAAATCGCACGTTTGAATTAAAAATTTCAAATTCGCTTTTGGATTCGAACCCTCTAACCTACCTATATTATCTACATAACTAAGCGCATTCCTAACGCCTAAAGCCTCTCGGCTATTCTCGCTTACCATATTCCGAATAAAATCTCGCTTATAAGCTACTGCTGCAAAGGCCGTATAAGATGGGTCTGTACCCTGTTAATGAGCAAACTTTTTGTTTCAAGTATTTTAATCAGTTATGGGTTTAAAATTTTTACACTTTCAATGACTGAATTAAATTTCTATATAACACAGCATTTTTGTATGAAACTTGGAAAAAACTTTTTTATCAAAAACATTATCTTATAAGAAGTTGTATACTTTAGAAGTATACATTCTTACAGTACTCTAGTAATAATTTACATAGTATACAACTTTTTACATTTTAATGTCAAGATTTTTTTTTTAATAGGTCAATGTCCGCACGGTTATAATCTAGTTGATAATATGCCGACGATTGCTTCAACCATGGCCCAGAGGTGGGCCGACCAAACTATCACGGTCATCTAAGGTAATTCGCCAAGGTTGGCCCGACAGTCGGTTCGAGTCTGGGCCATAGTTGGGCCGACAGTTGGTCGTGCAATGGCAACGGAATCTAGTTGATAATATGCCGACGATTGGTTTAACCGTGGCCCAGAGGTGGGCCGACTGAACTGCCACGGTCATCTAAAGCAATTCGCCAAAGTTGGCCCGACAGTCAGTTCGAGTCTGCGCCATAGTTGAGCCGACGGTCAGGCACATCTTTGGTTGCCGATGTTGGCTGCCAAAGTTGGTAAAACCGAAGATACCACAGTTGGCCCAACTATGGTCACCAAACCTTGGTCGCCAGAGTAGGGCCAACCGTGGCCCGATGGTCCAACTCTGGCAGCCGACCGAAATTCGCAGCTGGGAGGCCGTTTAATCGACAGAGTTGAGTAAAATTGCTCCAACAATTTTTCTCCGTGTAATAGTACAGTATTCAACTGTTCATTGTGATTCATATTTCAAAATTCTTGTATTTTTATTCTTTCGCAAATTATTTTCAACTTTAAATCATTTAAATTTATGAAATGGATTTCATACAATATATTTCAAAATTTTCCGCTCTTTCGAATACATCGGTTTGGGGGGACGCGGGTTTCGTTTGCATTGATATTAGTTCTTGCTATCAAAACTTGGCGGCGCTGATGCTCATTTTCACTTTTTCAAGTACCCTCCTAAAATACATGGTAGTGGCCGCACTGTGTCGCTGACGACCCGCCGGAATGTCTTTCTTAGCGCGGCATCCCCTTTTTATACAGATCTCTGTCCTCTCCCACTTTGGCCCACTACTCGCGGGTGGGAGATACTCCTTTTGCACTTTACAACAGTCCCAGGATGCTGGCTACCGAGCTCTCGTGCGTGCTGCGATGTGCGCGCGGTTGCCATGCGGCAGGGGCTATAGAGTGTGGGCTTACAATATGAATATTTTCGGCTGCATTTTCAAAACATGATATAGAATATAAAATCTACTATCAATGTTCTGCATACGCACGAAGTAAATGAGACTCAGAGAAATTCAGATTCCAGGGCGTATGTAGTAAATTTTGAACTCTAGTAATGGATTATAGGAGGAAGAAGGCGCCTGCCTCGGGCACCAAAGTTTCAGGTACCGGATCAAACTATGGGTGATTTTTTCTTAAAATCGTAGAACTTTCGAGAGGAATCCTTTCCAAATACAGAAAAAATATAGAGAAAGGTTAAAGAAAAACTATTTTGCATTGAAAATCTATGTTGAAGTTACCGTTTTCTGCAAAAAATTTCGTTTATAGATCACCACCAGATCTTAGTTATTATATTTTTTGCCAATCTCACATGATAATGACCCCATACTGGTACCAATTTTAGAAGGTCAAAAAAATATTTGTTGAACACCACTAGACTTGGAATTTCATAAGATTCACAACTGTTTTTTTTAAAATGCCCTATCTCTTTTTTTCACCGAGATATCGTGATTCAAAGTCAGCAGTGGTTTTTAATAGCGCTCACAAGCACCGTGCGCACAATTTCCGACTTTAGTGCACATATTTTTAAAATTGAGTATTCATGAAATATATTTATCGTTTCGTGGAAGATTACTGATGTTTTTTTTTTATATATTCCAGGTATGTATTTAAAATCTATTTCAAAGATTCGTTTATGCAAAGTAAAGTTGTAACATTTTATTTTCATTAAGGGGTTATATACACTTGTGTTGATTGAAAAAATCGAAAATTTTTTAATTGCACTTTTTGAAAGTACATATCTCAGAGAATCTTTTTCCAAAAAATCATACAGATCTGAGCAGTAGAACCGATTTGGGAGCTCTTGATAGCGCGCTATCTGCAACGGCGAGTCATCTGCAAGTCCGCCTTTACACGCGATTATCTCGAAACTTGATTTTTCAAAAAGTGCGGTTGCGGTGAGCACAGTTTCTCGAGAACCGTTAACCAGATCAGTCTGAATTTTTGCAGGCTTAATAACAACAATAATAGCCTCTGAGTGGACGAAGGATATTAAATTTCATGCAAAACTTTTGTTTTCCTGCTGCAAAAACCGAAAGCTCAGACGTTCGAAAATCAAACTTTTTAGAAAAACGATCACCATTTTTGTAAAAAAAATGAATTTCGCAAAATCCTTCGTTCACGCACAGCGTAAAGTTACCAACTGTAGTTTTGTTTTTGTTTTGTGTATTTCAGATAAGCAGTTCCTTCTTTATCATGCTCACCGCAAGAGATGTCGGGAAAATTGTGTTTTAGCACAATGGCAATATTGACTCCAGCTATGGATTTTTTTTTTTGAAAAAATTCGTGAAAGATTTTTCGACATGTATAAATAAATAGGCGTTCAGTTTTAAAAAAAATTTGTTGTTTTTCCAAAAACAAAATTGTAAAAATCCGCTTTTTTCTGGAACACAAGTGTATATAACGCCTTAAGCAGAAGTAAATGTAAATATCCGGTATGCCTGTGTATAATTGATCATTAATTGAATAAGTTTTGCCAAAAACTTCGGTAAAATGGGACAACGAGACATTTTATCAATGTTTCGCATAATTTTTAATATTCATTACATAGTAAGTGGTATAATATAGCAAAAAACTAGTGGTACTTTGACGAGCGCGAAGTAGAAATTTAGCACAGTGGAAATTTATTTATGTGTGGCATGAAATATAAAATAGCGCATCATAAATTAATGTGGGTTGATATAATTTTTTATAGAAGTTCAGTAAAATGAATAACAAAAAGAATTTCACTTCAGTCAATTGTAGAGTTTTCACTGGTCTTTGCAAGAAATTACCGAAGTGTCGGCAAAACAAACTTATTTTCCTCCGTGTATAATTCATTTCGTCGAGTGTCAAAATAGCAGATTTAATCGTCTTTTTTCAGAATTTTAAAGGCTTGCAATAATTTACAGATTGTATTGGGGAATGGTTTGCTACAATATGTTCTAGAACATGTGTAGAACAAAGGATAATAATATCTAAGAACCCGTGGTAATAAATGAACAAAATGTTCTACAAGGAATGCGAACTTCAACTTACATTTTCTAGTAGTGCTCTGTCTTGGATTTAATTTCAGTCTTTATACTTGTACGAGACGATCCAAGCCGGTAATTTTGTTTTTATTTTCTAACACATAAACTTATATTTTTTGTTTCTCACTAAATTTAGTTACATATTTTTTATGATTTCTTGGTAGATGCTTAACATTTTATTTGTTTTATTTTATATTTCTTCATGCTTATTACAAATATATATATATATATATATATATATATATATATATAATATATATATATATATATATATATATATATATATATATATTGATTTATTCTTTTTGTGTAATACAAGATTATGAAAACAAATGTTACGTATATAAACTATCGTTGGGAATAATCTAAGCTTTTTCATACATATAGATTGAATCTAATTATAAGTAAACATTTTACTACAGACATTAAAGGCTATTTTTTATATTTTCTATTTCGTAAAGGTTTGCGGCAGTTCTGAGCTAAATGTCCTCTTTGGTAACACCTTTCACATGGATTGTTCCATTTTTGTAAAGCTCTTTTATCATTCTTATCGCTTATTTTTAAAAATTTGGATTCTGTTAGTAAGCATTTTTCTGATACGTCTTCTAAAAATATGTATCTTGTGGAGAGTATTTCCAAGATTTTAGCTGGTGAGTTACATTATCTTTAAAAATTTCGCAAGTCGCCTCAAACGGCGGCAGCTCTTGTTGTATTTCAAGCGACTTTACTATGTATGTTGGTACTGCAAAATCGTACTCAATGCTTATTTCACTGAGTATTTGTACTGCGCTACCCTTTGTCAAATCTTTTTGTTGCATTGCCATTGTCCTTATCTACAACAGAATTATCTATTTGAGTTGTTGATGATTTAAATTTATTCAAATGGAAGTTAGTTTTTATTTTTTGTTAATAATTACGTGTTTTATTCAAAGTTAACTTATTCGTTTTCTGCGTTTGCTAACTCAAAGAGATATTCAGTGTAGAGAAGACATTGGTCTGCTCTAAAACGAAAAAAAAATTGTTCCTCGCAGACAGAACATTTTAATTCATTAAGATCCGTTGTTGCAACATGGCGGTTAAAGAAGGGTACTGATTTTTCTGATTCAAAAAAGGTGATTTTGAATCTGTATTATTTTTTACGTATAAATTTTTGATCTAAATTATTATGGTAGATTTCATTTTCTGTAGAATAGCAACAAAAATGTTTTATAATTATTTGACCGATATATGGTATAACGGGTGACCTCCGCTGAAACGTCAAAAATAAAAATGCATTTAACAAGGCGGACCCGAGGATTCGGGATTACCCTCGGTGTCACCGGCGTTACTAAGGAGGCTTCTAATATGAGCGCCTGGCGTCTCTCGACGCCATATTTATAAAAAGTAACGACCCTGAAAATAAAAGCTTAGCGTGCAACAAGAAAAAAAAAGAGAAGCCAAGCAGGGGTTCCGGCTAGGATGATTATGGATTCGGGAGTCCGGATCATGTAAGGTTTTAGGTTAGGAAAGGAATCTTAACCTAAACATAGAAGCTCTTGTGCATGTAAAATAATAAAATAAATTAAGCAATAAGAACTAAGCTACAATTTATTTAGTTATCGGGCAAGGCCCTGGCTCGATATAAATTCAAAAGAACTAACAAAAAAAATTAATAAAATATCGTGGCCAACAGTGGCACATGGTACCAAAAAAGGAGGCAGAGCTCTGAGAGAGCCTGAGAGCCACGCGGTTTAAGAGAATAAAAATTTTATAATGGCCCGGAATAGTCTCAAAGACTTACCGAGGATCTGGCCGCGATCTCGCGCCTAACTTCGTCCAAAGCGAAGTCCATTGTGGCGTCCATGATTTGTTTCGCTCTCGAGATTGTTTGACTCTCGCGTGACAACGACAGAATAAAGCTGCGCGCCAAAGATGTCGCGCAGTTTTATTACATCAGCTGGAAAGGCTAGCGCACGCGCATGAAGCTCAGGTTTGCGCGGGCGACTCGCCTTGTGAGGACGACGGCGTCAGGCAACCAATGAGCTGAAGCGTCTATCGGCCAGCTTGCCCCATTGACTTAAAACGTAGAGGGGTGCGTTTAAACTACGTAGAGTTTGTACTGCACAACACAGCAGTTACAAATAGACAAATCTAATATACAATATATAATGTAATTTATAAGTGTTCCAACTCGTCATGCCCTTTCTATATTAATTATAATAATAATGGTGCGACGGTGTTGGAAACCATAGGCTGCAGCACGTGGTCGTTTCAGATGCCATGCCTGCTGGGTGATGCCCTCTGTGGCTTGCCTGTGAACCCCTCTGACGTGCGATGGTAACATAGCGATCTCCTTGGCGGCGCCTTTCAAGCTGGTGTTTTTAAATGAAACAAATTAAAAAAGAAAACGGCCAGAAAAACAATCAAAATAAAAGAATTTTATGAGCAGCTCTCAGACTATCCCTGACAATGTTGAGTTTTTAATTAAAAAGGTGGTTTGGGCTCGATCCTGTCGTTGCCGGTGGAGGTAAAAAGATTTAACGTAATCTACCACGTTACAATGGTTGGTAACATTGTTCGTTGTTATTTGAGTTTTCAGCTTCAATAGGTTCGAAATCTTGTGACAGCATTTTTCTATGAACAAATTCATAATTCAGATTTACAATTCTAATTAGATTTTTACAGCGTTAAGAAATTAATTAAATAATCATCTCACGTATATAATTTTTCTTGTTGTGATAAAGGTTCACTGGAAGGTTCACGAGCTAATTTACCAAAAGCCAATTCATAGGGAGTGCATTTTGTACCCTTATGTACACTAATATTATACAAGAATATTGCTAGTTCAAGCCAATCATCCCATTCTGAATTTTTGCAGCAAATTGCTTGAGATATTCTTCTAAAACATGATGTGAACGTTCTAATGATTCTTTTGATTAAGGGTGAAAAGATGTGGTACGAAATTGTTTAATTCTAGAACGTTTTGCCAATTTCTTCAATAAATTACTTTGAAAATCTCTGCCTTGCTCAGATATTGCGTTATTCCATTGCAAACTATAATTTTTGTAGTTTTTTCTGTGACGTAGTCACTTTTTCCTAAAAGAGAGGGGCAACATTATCTCTTCTTATTCTGGTTCCTCTTTCACGATTATCTAATAGATTTTTATCACACCTAGCCTGTGCGTAATATATCCATTTGCATGCATCACGGGACGTAACATGTACCTTAATTGTGTCTACACGCGATTACACTTTCTGCATTTTCCAGTCATTCCTAATCGGGTCCTTGATTTTTATTACTATTTGAGATTATATTCTCAATTTGATGTCAGCATTTTGATCTCACGAAAACAATTTGCAGATAGTTATTCAACTCCTTCGAAGAACGAATATTTTAAACAGTATGTTCCTTTTTTCGAATAAATCTTACTGTTATAAAATATGTCTATGCGTCGTTAAAACACGTTATTAAACCATATATTCAGTACACTGAGAAAACACATTTTTTATTTAAACTTCACACTTTTCTCCAAATAATTGAGAATTTTATTTGTGTTTACTCCATTGAATCCGATAGAGAACAATTTATACTCAACGTGTCCAGCTTGACATTAATTTAAAACGATTTAACTTTAAATCATTTTCAGTCGTTATAAATTATGTCCAATCGATTATTTCTGGGAAGGATACCTAACTCACAACTAAGAACGATTTAAGTCGATTAACAAAACCTTATTCCTATTAGCAATATTTCAAAACAATTGAACTTCTAATCACTCTAAAACGTTCGAAATCGTTTCCAATAAATTATTTCTTGAAGGATGGCATTCCCATGTGTACAGAAAAAACAAACATTTACTAAGCTTTTTAGTTGTAAAAGTGACAGGATAAAATTTCTGTAAATTTAACACATATTTTAGTAGAATTGACTATTTTTTTGCAAAAATAACAGATTCGCTAATAAATATTACAATTCACAAAAAAAATTTCAAAAGAAATATATATATCTCGCAAAGTTACATGCTGTTGAAGTAGAGGGGAAAAAAAAGATCGTGTCCATCTTGTCACGGTTCTCACCCTTCTGATCATCTGAAGAAGAAAAAAAGGTAAATTCTTTATCAGTGAAAATATCATTATAGTAGGAACCAGGAAAAATGAAAAAAAAAAATTTTCTGCAAAATGGCGGCTACTCAAACAAGAGGTAAATTTTTTTCAGTTATTTGTTAAGGGTTTCGAATTTTTGAAAAATAGAAGAAATTGAAAATTTTTATTTTTTGTTGGTTCGTACCAAAAAGGGATATATAAAGAAAATTCGTGCCAAATTTAAAGAAAATCGCTCGATTAGAAATTGAAATTTTGTGAAAAACGTTTAAAAAAAAGTAGTTTAGAGAAAAACGCGTTTAAGGTGGCTCCACAAAATTTTAATTAATGATTAATGAAGCGAATTTTTTTTGTACTTGAAGTATTTTGTACGAGGTTTCCGATGCCGTCAAATTCAAGGGTTGTTGCCGGCATAAATAATGAGAAAAATTTTTTCAAAGTTGACTCCTCATGCATTAGTAAGATAGGAAAGTTCGGAATACGAAGTCATATATGTTTCCTTTCATAACTTTCAAAGTAGATATTTACCGTTTTCAAAAAATGTAAAGGGTTTTCCAATAGGGACATAAAAATTTTATCTATAAATAAAACACAGAAATAATTGAGATATTGAGTTCAAATTTATTGTGGGTGTAGTGCAAGCATTACATTTTATGAATGAAATTCGATATCGGTCATATGACCACCACGAGCCCGTTTATAGCGGTCGATTCTTTGGACCCAGTTTTCCACCACTCTGGCACACATTTTGACCGGAACGTTGTCAATTTCGCCGTGGATGTTGTCTTTGAGGTCGTCTAAAGTTGCTGGCTTGTTGGCATAGACCAGTGACTTGATATGGCCCCATAAAAAGAAATCCAATGGCGTTAGATCGCATGAACGAGGCGGCCATTCGACCGGACCATTTCTCGAGATAACACGTTCACCCAATTTACCTTTCAATAAATCGATTGTGACGCGTGCTGTGTGGCTAGTGGCACCGTCTTGTTGAAACCACATATCGTTGATGCCAAGTTCATCCAATTCTGGCCACAAATAAGCTTCCAACATAGCACGATAGCACTCTCCATTGACGGTAACATGACGGTCGTTTTTATCCACGAAAAAATATGGCCCAATCACACCTCCGGCATGAAAACCGCACCAAACAGTCACTTTTTGCGGATGCAACGGTGTCTCAAGAAGCACATTTGGGTTTGTTGCTAACCAATAACGCATGTTTTGCTTATTAACAAAGCCATTGAGCCAGAAATGAGCGTATCGCTGAAGATGATTTTTCGATGAAATTCTTCATTTTTTTCAAGCTTTGCCAGAGCCAATTTCGGTAGTAATTTTTAATATATTCCAAACGCTGCTGGTTCGCGACTTTACCATGATGAAAATGTTGACTTCAACTAACGCTTTTACATTGACAGTTCATTAAGAAACTTTAAGGGTGCGTTCATATAAAGATGCGAAATTGTTATGTCCCTATTGGAAAACCCTTTATATATTGTGCAGTAGTAATTGCTGAATCCATATCTAAAAAAAAAGTACTGTTGACCGGGGTAATAATAAAGATATTCAATTTAGAATTTGGAAATTTATGATGAATCTGTAACGGTGAGTTTTATCCGTGCGATGTGGCAACGTTGTAAAGTCGGTAAAGACGTTCTCTTATTGATATTTTTATCTCGCGATTCTCATAATTTACATATATTAGTAACAATCAAAAGTATTATTCATGAGAATTATAAACATTGAATTAGAATAATTTCTATTTTTTTTAACGAATGAACTACTGCTTAAAAATGAAGTTTTATGATTTCAACGGTGAATTATAAATGTTTCATTGTGTGTTTAATAAAAAATAATAGGTAACGAAACTGTCCGGCTTCGAGTTGGTTTTGCCGGAATGAACACATGCGAGCACAAGTCATGTCGCGAGCCGCGCAACGTTGCCAAATCTACGTATATCAGGTCCGTGGATGTAAAAGGGGCGACTGAAAAATTAATTTTTTTATTGTTATATAAAAAATTATATCCATTCAAACGATTAGTTCGTTATGACCTTATTATATACAGTTTCTTTATTGAAAAAAACATAATATTTCTCATAACCCTCAATCGAGACCCGACTTGATACGGCCCATCCTGGTAGAGCCACCTTAAAGTTTTCAAGTTAGTTTCAGGCGGTTTAACTGATGAAACAGTACATATAACTTACATTTCGTCAAATCCTTTTAAGGAGATATTCTTGAATATCTAAAATATCGAAATATGAAAAAAAAAAATTTATTTTTTCAACTTTCTAGACTAGAATACCCCCTTAAAAAAACAGGATCGATGATGCCGTTGGCGTGTACTCTACACCAAACAGTAAAAATTTACCTCGGGACGCTTAGGTAGATTTCTTCGTGCTGTGTCACAAATATAAACTCATATAACATACAAGATGTACAATATTATATTGCTATAATGTTAGAACATTTTACTATTTGTATTATGCCATCATATAATGCAACTGTTAATACTGAAGCAAAAAGGTTGGAAATGCATACTTCGCAAAATAATAATTTAACTTGCTCTTCCATTCCAACTTTTAATGAGTTTGGACAAAAATCCACTTACATATAAATCGGGTAATTGTTTCAATTTGCAGTCTGGTAGGTAGAATTTCTAAAGCATATGACTATATACCATAGAGACTTACCTTAGTATTAACGTCGGGAATTTCTATTTGGTAAAACACGTCGCTTCTATTCATTAAGTTACGATTCAGAGTTAAATCAGTTTCACGTTAATTTCTACAGATGTACATGGGGTAACCAAGGAAATTTTCCGCTTGCATTTACTAACGCGCCTTCGTCACTTCCGAAAACCGCAAGATCGTATCTTCTGGTGGTTGCTTTTAGTTCGGCCTGGTTCGCTTTTATTTCAGAGAAATTAACGGCAACCACCGAGTAATTGTCGGGCATTAAGCTCACAGAACGTAATTACGCCGGACGAAGAGTCTCCCCTGAACGTGCAGGTTCGCGAACGACGAAGTAAATACGGAAATATAATGGGACGAATTTATCGTTGTGGCCATCCCAGTACATGCCTTCGTTATCGGCAACTATTACATGCTGACTACAGGTGGTAGAAGCTTCCACAGAGCAATTTAAAAGTCCATTTGTTTTCGGATAACGTCGGAGAACGCAACTAGCGCTCGTACAAACTACAAGCGTGTGTTGATCGTCCTGAATTATTGGCAAAGATATTTTAGAATTCAACCTTTCCTACTTGTCAAGTTATTAAAGTATTGCCTGGAAAACAACTTAAACTGAGAAAGCGCCTGATCTACTTTATGGCTTTATACCGGTGTTACTCAATAGAGGGGTCCGAAGGGTGGCACTTATGTTACTTCTCAAACGACAAAATTTTAAACTTACTTTACCGAAAAGAAAGTTGTACAGAAAGTAACTCTTCTAACCTAATTAAAATTCAGTTATAAAAGTTATAGGGTAAGTGTGGGTATTACTGTGGATGCCACAGTTACTGCGGTTTCAAATAAAACTAATGATATACAATGTTTTAAAGATATATAACGCTACAGAACAATTAAAAACAATTAATTTCTAATCCAAGCATAATAAGTATCAACGAATTATCAATAGTTACGACATTTGTAGCTAATTGATTGCAATTTGAAACTCTCATGTTCCCGATTCCCATAGTTTTAATGCTTAGATTTGTTGACAGGCCATGAACACGTTCTGAAAAACTTGTTATAATTCCGTTTCTAAAAATAAAATATTTATTGTGATATTATTTTTTGCAAAGTAAACATCTTATTTTTCTAAATATTTATGCAAAATAACAAAAAATACGTTTTTTTTTATTACTGCGATCTGTCAGGCGGCACTGCATAACCTTTCAATTTATTACAAATGCTTCGTTATGCTTACTTTTTATAATTGAGATTAAACAAAATGTTGAAAACTCCAAAATCGTTGCTAATGAGGCAAGAGGAAGTCAAGTAATATAATTTTAACGTAAATTAAATAAGAGTTATAAGATTATTTAATCTTAATTTGTTAAAAATGCTTCATGTTCACTTTTTATAATTTAGTTTAAATAAAATGTTCAACACTCCTTAATCGTTACTAAAGATGCAAGAGGAACTCAAGTGATATAATTTTAAGTTAAATTAAATAAAATTAATAAAATTATTAATCTTAATTTGTTACGAATGGTTCGTCGTGTTTACTTTTTATAATTGAGATTAAATAAAATGTTCAACACTTCTAAATTAATTGTAAATTCATTCAAAATAATATCGCAGTATTACGCGCGCAGAAATTTGGGTTTCCACAGTAGTTGGAGCGCAGTAATTGGGGATTCCGCAGTAATTGGTGCGCAGTAATTCATGCAAACCCGCAGTAATACCTGCATGGAACATTTTTTTTAGATTCGCATTTTTTAAGTAAATCTGGTTTCTTTTCAGGGTTTAAGGACTGCATGCTACTTACTTAATACCAAATACCGCTTTAAAAATTAATTCGCGACGACTTTTTCATCTCAAAATCTTTTTTTTAACTTTAAAAGCCGTCTGGATTTTCGATCCGCAGTAATTGACACATTTACCCTAAGTGTTTAAATCAGTGAGATTTCACTTACGAAATAGCTGGAAATGGTTACTCTTTCACTTCAGTGATAATTTTACTCAACTAAAAGAATGACCCATTTCCAGCCATTTTACCAGTGAAATCACACTGAATTAAATTTGGAGAGTAGAATTCCAATCTGAATAAAAAAATAGCACTTTATAGTTTTAAAAAACTAATTTGGTCCCGCTCAGGGTCGAACGAAGGCCTCGAACCCGTAAAAGAAGTTCCCAGTGAATCCTAAATTCCAATACTAGTTTCTGATAGAGCTTATAAATCTCTACTAATTATTCTCATAACATTTTTCGATTGAACTAAAATTAGGAAAGTTACAGTATGTTGAATCTTAAAAAAAGTCAGTATCTAAATTCCATTTTCTAGTTGAATTATACGAAATACGAAAAAAAAGTTATGATGCAAAATTGTTTACTACATAAAGATCTACAAATTCGAATCACAACATTTTTTCATAAAATATATATTTTTTTTTTTTAATTTAAAAAAATACTATTAAATATCCAAAATTCTATTTTTTAACAATAATATGTGAAATACGAAACAAACGTAAGTTTGAAAAATTGTTTGTTTTAATAAGATCTAAAAATTTTTTCTGCTATAGTTTCTGCTAAAACATATATTTTTCATTTTAAATTCAAAAAATATGATTAAAATTCAAAAATTCGATTATTTAAATAAAATATGTGACATACGAAAAAAACGTTAAGATGGAAAACTATTTGCCTAAATGAGGTCTACAAATTTTCAGTAGGACATTTTTTCAAAAATGTATATTTTATGCTTTGGTTTAAAAAAAAACACTACTGAAAATCAAAAATTCCATTTTTTAACCAAAATACATTGTAAAAACAGATTATTGGCTGTCGAAAGATTCCTTTCATTATTAAAGTATTTTATATTCAAAATTCTCATCAGAGGAAATCTTTTAACAGTTAAAGGATTGTCGTTTCAAATGCTATATTTTACTGTCAAAGTATTTCTTTTGGTCTGGAAATGAAATCCTTTATCGTACAAAGGAAATATAATTTCAAGAGCAAAAGAATGAAACCAATTAGATGCTAGTTAGTTTTCTAGTTATACCCCTAATAAAGGTTGGGCATACTTCTTAGGACCCAACTTATTGTATGGTTTAAGTGAAATTTCTAATCGGGGCTAGTTCTCCATTTCGTCTTATATGGGTATGAAGAATTGAACTTTAAATCACTTTTGATTAATTTTTCGAAAAATGGTTGCTGCTCAAACATAAAATTCTTGGTTTAATTCTTGTGTGAGCTAACTTTATTTGTTAAAACGAGATTCCGCATCCCTTATTTACAATTCAAACACAAGATCATTTATTTCCTTCACATTTGATGTAACGCCCGGTTCAGATCCACTTAAAACCAAGTTAAGTTTCATGGTTAACCTTAAAAAGGGAAATGTAAATTTTAGGGTGTCCACCTCTTTTGGACACACTATATGGTTAATGTAATCTAACTGACATGATGAATGGTAACGAAACTGCTAAAAATAGTGAATCTGAAAATAATAATTCATACATTTTTTATTCTTATAATTTGAAATATTATATTACACACTTAATTTATAATATATCAATAACTGATTGATAATAATTTAATCGCATGTTGAAAAATAACAACAAATACTTAGAGAGTGAAAAAATTTTACTTTAGAGTTATCATAAAATTCATAAATCTAGTATATGAAGTTATACTCCGTATACTGACTGATTCAATTTCCGTATCATCTAGTATTTTGAAATCGAAAGCGTTACTAGCAATGTAAATTTTGATATAAAATCTAGACTTCATCGTGACAGTAAATCTTTTCAAAAAGAATTTTATTTCAGAGAAAAGGTCCTTCAGTTTTGACAAAACATTAAACAGAATTTTATTATTCTGCTCATTCATAGAGAAGTAGCTAACTAACTGCACTTATTCAATTCGCCACAGAAATCATAATCAACAATGCATTCTAATCTGAATAATTTCTGCATTCGATAGCACACATACTTCTAAAGTTTTATATTACGCATCCTCGACGCTTTATATTATACGAGTTTTCTATAACCGCGTGTGACATTTTCCATATGGAAGGAAAACGCACGTCCATTTACAATAAAAGCATAACGTATATTATGAAACAAATAAAACATATTCCACGAGAAAATAATTCCAATTCAGCTATAAAATACAGCTTGTATCAAAATCGTTTCTCTACAAGACGTGTTGGATATTTTAGGGATGCAACATGTTGCATTAAGGAGTCATTTCAGATGGTCCAAACATATATTTTCTACTTTCTTATTCTATAACTGGATGTACAGAGTATTACCACAAAATATTTTTTGAAAATGTGCTCTTTTAAACATTGAAAAAAATTTACATTCTTAAAAAAAATTTTAATGAAGTCAAATAATAAACAGTAGAATAATTAAACTGATCCTTTACAAAAGTATCAACAGCATTTTGTTTTTACTTTTTTGGTAACTTGCGTTGCTTTTTAAATATTATTAAAACATATAGTTTAAAATCGAATGAATTAAAAAACGTAATGCAAGAATATATCAAAATTATTTGTAATTTATAATTTTTGATACCTTGCTTCGTTTTTAATATATTTGTAAATATATTTTGAAATGACTCGTTTACCGAAAATAAATTACTTTAACCAGTTGGTGATAAGTGAAAGACAAGTTAGGCCTAAGTTATTCTAAGTGCCGGGAGTACAACGATTCGAATCCCGAATTCGTCGAAGTTAAAATATTAAATAAGAATCATCTACATTGAGAGAAATTTTCGGTTCAAACAACAAAATAGGTTTCGTTGATTCTCGGGACAACGAAAGATGTCTGTTATATCGACAGAAGTGTTAACTTCGTCATATCAACAGAAGTGTTCTGTTACTGCAACGGAAACTTTTTTGCTGAAGCTGCGGAGTAAACTTCATTGAATACTGAAAAAAACAATTCTGATTTATTTTAAATTTAAGGATTACATTTTGGATATTGCTTCGATGCCAAAAATTGCCGAGAATTGTCGAGAAAAAACTTTAATTCTTGTCACCACTGCAGTACGCACACACATGCGCATACTTATAAACAGAACTGAAAAAATTCAAATGGCGGCCGCTCGCTCACCTGTTTCTATCATTTAAACCAAACTATTAACGATAGTAATATTGTTGGATCAACGAAACAGTTTTGTTGTCACAAAAAATAACAGAACAGTTCCATTGAAATAGCAGACATAGAAGCTTCTGTTATTCCAACGACAGTTTTCCGTCAATACAACTGACATTTTCGGTTACTACGAGAGAATTTCAATCAACATAACTTCTTCCGTTATTCCAACAACAGCATATTTCTATCAGCGTACAAACTTTAGAAAATGTCTAAATTTGAACCATCGGCGTGAGGATCGACTCAGAGAATCAACGAACTCAACTAAAACTCATCAATAGATCAACTGGTGGTAACTACTAACAAGTAATAATTCTATCACTTTTTACCGAATGTCCATGGTTCTCATTCTTATTGTAACTGATATTACTTCTGTTTATAATCAACTTTTCAACACAACCATTTTATTTTACTGACTTTCTCATCATCCCTTAGAGATAATCCTTCTGATCCTTACATAAAACGAGTAATTCTTTTGATAAAAAAATTGTCACGTTCCAGACCTAACAAAAGTTAATAGATCTTTTACAGTCTAAATAAAAGAGATATTACTGAGCCTCTCTTAGCATTTACCAGATTTTTTCTTGATAGTCATGTGACCAACCTGGTGCATGGCCTTGAAGAAGCTAACATCTCAATGAACATAATAATAATTTCAAATATTTTAAATTTTAAATCTTCTCAGTTAATTAAAAGTAAAACATATCAAAAATTTTGTCAAAGTTATTAAAATATAAGATAAAAAATAGATTTCTAACGGATTTAATAATTGACTCTTGTAGCATTCCTGTGAATATAATTTCCATTTTCATTTGCCTATAACACCAGCAAGTGCATTTTTTAATCTGGAATGCTCCAGTCGCCCAGTTGGCGCCAAACGATCGATTGCACTTGGCGCCTTTCCATTTTCCTCTTCCCTTCGCGGCCGTTTTGGCACAGTTAGCATGGCATTGCTCCGCAGAATTCAAATTGCAAAGAAAATTGAGAATCACTGATCTCGCTTCACCCAATTCCATTCGCATAAGTGATTCTCATAGAATTTTGGGTTCAACAGAACAAACCACCCAGCAATTGATGTTTTTAATGTTCTTGAAAGCTTATTCACTGGGAAATCAAGAAGAGAAAGAGTCTAGATAGAAATCAATTGGCAACTCATGCGAAAATCTGCCTCTTTTGCCAACCATTTTGAAAGAAAAAAACGTGGTGGATGTGAAAAGCATCTTGAATATGAAGTCACCCTTTGCTTTGTGATTTAAAGTTCAATTCTTCATACCCATATAAGACGAAATGGAGAACTAGCCCCGATTAGAAATTTCACTTAAACCTTACAATAAGTTGGGTCCTAACAAGTATGCCCAACCTTTATTAGGGGTATAACTAGAATACTAACTAGCATCTGATTAGTTTCGTCATGCTGATCTCATTGAGTGTTGTCTAAGAAGGTCTCCTAGGAAAAGAGCTATCTTATCGCTATACTACAAGATTTTATCATATATTTCCTATTAATTTATTACATTAAACAAATATTTGGTTGTATTAACATAATTTTAAACAGAGAAAAAAAACTGTTGAATCAACAGATGTCATCTTCTGGAATAGGGACAGCAGTTTTTTTTTTGTAATATTTACAGATTTTTCTGTTGGATTCACAGATTGTTTGTAAACTCAACAGATGAACCTGTAAAATCTACAGACATGTCTGTTAGAATTGCGGATTTCAAGAAAAAAGAGAAATCCGTAATTCTAACAGACATTTCTGTAGATTTTACAGGTTCATCTGTTGAGTTTACAAACAATCTGTGAATCCAACAGAAAAATCTGTGAATATTACAAAAAAAAAACTGCTGTCCCTATTCCAGAAGATGACATCTGTTGATTCAACAGTTTTTTTTTCTCCGTGATAGTTGGTTCAATTCTATAATTTTGTCATTATACGCACAACAAAATGTTTAGACCCAACACAGTTTTTTATCAACAATTTTTGGTTGATTCTACAAATTTTTTTTCATCCTACTAGAACCTACTAAACTAAACCTACTAAAACTAAATCCAACTAAAACGAATTTATTTCGTGAATTCAACCAAAAAGTTTTCTAACATCTACAAGATATACCGCAACCTGTCAATAAGGCCGGCTGCGAGGCTGTGGGGGAATTGCTTTTTCGGAATTTCATTCCCTGGTTAACGGCCTGCACTTGACTCAAAGCACATGAAATCGCTCCCTATGAAAAAATTCGTCTTCAAGTTTTCCAAAAAAAATGCGAATGTGTACATATTTCGTCGATAGAAAACCGCATTATTAAGATTTATATTGAATTAATTTGTATACAAATACAATATTTTGTGTTCCTCTAATAAATTTTTGTGGAGTTGCTTATCTCCCTTGAAAATAATAAGTTTTTTTGTTGAAATTCTTTTAGTATAAAGTTTAAAGAATAAAATATTTATTACAATTAAAAATTTAAATTATTCGAAAAAATCGAAAAGTTATTTTATCATTCAATTATTTTTGAATTAGGGTAAGATTATCAGTGATTGGGTCTGGCACCTATCGTTGGGGGAAACACTCGATTGAAAATTGGGAAAATTGGCCGCATTCAGAGAGATCTCATTCACAGGTTTAACTGTATTTTGTCAAGTTAACAAAAGTGTTTAAGTGTATGCTTTGATTCACTTGAGCATACATGTTTGGTCAAATGAACAACATTTTAGTTCAGTCAACCAAAATATTTTTACAAATCAATTAAATACGGGCAAAAAAAAGATTTAGTTTTACAAAGTAAATTTTTTCTAGGTGTATTAACAAAATGTCTAAAGTAAAATTGAGGTAGAATTCATATGCATTATGGTATGTAAAAAACAATTATTTGCAGTATTTCCTGCTTGCTTAGGAAAAGCATTTAAACAATATGGAACGTATTGAACTAGATATAAACGAATCGGCACGTTGACTATTCTTTCCCTTCTCCTGTAAAATCTTGGCTGAGACGCTAAGGTCCCTTTTATCAGATCGCGTCACATATGTAAACCAAAGAAATTTCAAGTCATTCGGATTCCTACTTTCACTATGACACTCTCCCAAAGTTGCCAGCTGACGTTGTCTTGCAACAATGAAAATAATCGAGTATCGTGCAGTAACAAAATTCTTTTATTTGAAAGGGAAAGAAACTCAGAAAATAAAAGATACACTTTGTGTACGGTCAAGCTTCTCCTTCATTTTTAACGGTCGAAAATTGGATGGCCGAGTACAAACGTGGTCGTACAAGCGTTTTTGACAAGGAACTTCCAGGCGCTCGAAAACTGCTACAACTGATGAAAGGGTTGATTTAGTGCATCAAACGGTAATGGAAGATCGTCGATTGACTGTCAAGGATATCGCTGAGGCTTATGGAATATCATCTGAATGGGTGCACCAGGTCGTATTTCAAAGTTTAGATATGAGAAAATTATCCATGCGCTGGGTGCCACGTTTGCTAACAATCGAAGAAAAGCCCATACGGATGAATATGTCGCGTGAGTGTCTTAAATAACCATCGATGAAACGTGGATACACCGACATACGCGGAAACACATAGTTTAGTAACGTTTATAGAAGTGTTTAAGAATTGGGGATATAGGCATTTAAAGAACAGAGTTCTTGAAAATTTACAAAACTTTTCAGGATAAAGTGCGAAACATTCAGGAAAAATCATTGGACGTTCTGCATTTTATTCTGAAAAGTTCTTTAAATTTCCTAGAATTCAGTTCCGTAAATGCCTGTATCCCCAATTCTCAAAGAATTCTATAAACTTAACTAAACTATTTTTTTCCGTGTACTCCTCAGACCAAAAAACTGTCAATGCAGAGGATTGCAGTGGGGGAACCAGCTCAGAAGAAGGGAAAGATCGTATTCTTTACAGAAAAGGTGATGGTGACAGTTTTTCGGGACAACGGTGAAATAATTTTGATCGATTACCTTGCAAAAGATAAAACAGTCAACAAACAGTACTACGCTAAGTTTCTGGATCAATCAAAGGCCGAAATTAAGAAGAAACGTCCACATTTTGCCAAGAAAAAATTCTATAGTGGACGGTGGTGGGCACGTAATTCATTCTAGGTAATTTACTTAGTTTTTTACAGTATTTGACCAGGTATTTTACGTCTTTAGCTTTTTGCACAATGTATAATTTCTGTGATGGGGTGTAAATCACATAAATTACGTATTTTACTTCGTGTAAAAAACCTGGGGGTACGTGAAAACCCACAACCTTAATATAAAGTGGGAGGCAGATTTTTTCTCATTCTTCAATTATTTGTTTGAAAGTACTGCGCAAAGTTTGAAGGATTCTTTTCAAACCCCCAGGCGTTCAACGTAGTTGAATAAAATCCTTTAACAATAATAATATTTTATATCATACCATATATTTATAAATCTACACGTATATACTATAAATGCTGTAATGATAACATGGCTCTGAAAATACTATTTCATACCATTGATTTATTAATACATGAGGAAGTATATGGAGATATACGTAAGTAGGTTAAATAATTTAAATTTTTTTAATTTTACCAAGGCGGTAAGAGAAAGGTGCACAAAGAGTGACAAAATTATCTGGATTTTCTGAAAGAAAAGAGTTCTTAAAAGTTTCTAATTGAAATTTTAGACTAGAAGCTCTAGTCAAGATTTAATAGAGTCCCTGTCAGTTTACTTTAGATTAAACTTTTTTTAGTCTTTCTTCAAAATTTCGTATTCAATATCTCATTTGGAATGATATAGACTAGAAATTGTGGTCGAAATTCCATCAAAATTCAACTTCAAGAAGGGAAAAATAGAGAATTTCCTACACAAGTTATGTGAAGAAAACACAAGACATGCGTGATAGTGTATTTTTTTAGGGCGAAAATAGTTATTCGTAACACAAGGGCCCCAAGCAGCACTTTATCGGACAAGTGTGAAATTGCAGTACAAGTCAAAGACGAGGTGAAGCCGAAGCGTAGCCAAGACGACGATGAGTACTGCAAATTCATACAAGTGAAAAATGCTGCTTAGGGTCGAGTGTCACACACTATTTTGTAACAAATATACTTTTGGTAGCACCGATATTTTTTTGCAATAATAACCAAATTTTATCAATAGCAACAAAACTATTTCATTGTGGTAACTCTCTTTTCTTCTTTCAGTACATACCTATTCCTACAATTACAGAAAAAATTTCGATTTTTTATTTTAGATTAGTAGAACTTTTGGGATCACAGAAATCAAGCAGCCCAGTGAACAATCACAGTTCTTACACTATTTTTACATAGCAGTTCTATCCAAATTTCGTTTTACGCGTGGCACAGTTACATAACAAGAAATTTAATTTAACTGTTATAGAACGATCAGATAAAGTTTCTTGTTTTTTTACAATGCAAATAAAGAGGCATTAAATTATAATACAATTTTAAATTCAGAAGCGTTTCTGATCATCTCCTAAAAAAATACTTAATTTAGCGAGCGAGTCATAGAGATCTTCAGTAGTAATGCGTGATACAAGTAACGATCTAGGGTTGTAAATCTAAAATTTTTCTGCGCCTCGTCCGGATATTTCTCAACATTATTCGCGTTCTTCTTTCATTTCCTCGAGACCATATAAACGCGCGGGAAAGAAGCTGTTACGACGAAGCATGAACCTATCCAATGGCTTGAATGGTGCTAAAGCTTCTTTTCCGTCCCAGATCGTAATATTGCAATCCTCCCCATTCTTCTCGAGTGATACGTTTCTATGTTCACGATAACATTAAAAAAGAAGTCAGACCTGGTGGGTCATACTATAAGTAACGATCATATTTCACAGCAATAACACAAACCGATGCATGTATCCACATTGGAACTCATGCGAGTATTAAACTCATAGATATTTCACATTTTATTATTAACGTTGTAAAATCCACGCTGACTAGGTTATAATTTAAAAGATTGAGTGTAGTTCAAATGAACGTTTTCAACGACCTTCTAAAGCTAGAAAAACGCATAAAATCGTCATATCACGCGACAACAATTCCCAGTACAATATAGACCACTGTTTTCAACTTATCACATAAGAATAGACCATTCTTCTTTATTGATACGTCAATCTTTATAGTTTTAATCAACATGTTCGATCGGATTATCATCCTACAGCTTTTCACTTGAAATTTTTTCTTTTACTGCGTAGTTTATTACATTGACCCTGAAAGAAAATTTAATTGTGCCAGCTCTTGACACGTTAGCAGTAAAAAGTAACGTGTTGCCTTGCTATTACTTTTTTATTATTAACTATTCAATACACAACTTTCATTTTCTGAATAATTTCAAAAACTGAGAGTTATATTTACATTCAGGTACCTATTTTGGGCACAAATTATTCAACTTTGGAAAATAATATTTGTTGATATTTTTAATTATTACATATTCGGTGATTATTTTATTGTGAAATGAAGAAAAGTATGTTTACTTAAAGAACAACATCTTTACAATTTAAATTTAATTAAACAAGTTTCACTCAAAACACTTCTCTAGGAAGTATTTTGCTAAAAAAATCATGTGTACTACGAGGCTCGGCCATTTCGGGATTCAACCGATGTATTCAGTTTTCGACTCCACCTCACCCTGCATACATCGGTCCTCGTCCCATAACGCATGCTCTCGCTCCTAGCAACACAGTATACTATTTTTGTTAGTAATTTGCTTTTTGAATGTAAATAATTCGAATGAATGCGTTTACTTCCTATTACTAAGAAATTTTCATTAAAAATTAGTTGAAATTTTACTATTAATTGGTTAAATTTAACTATGAATTAGATGTCGTTATAAACAAAGCGTTATTTTTGAAAGAGGAGGAAAAATGTCAAAATCTTTTATAGACATAGTAATGGACTCTTGTAAGACGGGTCTAGGCTTACCTGTTAAAACCAGAAAACCCCTCTTGCGAACCATGTTACCGCTCGTGGAATCGCATTTCGGGTTTAAACTTTACAAATGGCTGGATCCGGCTCTAAGTCGCGTCCGAATATTCCATCTTCTGTGCACCCCTTCCCCCCACACACACACACACACACACACATAACCGCACGCCCAGGACCAACGGTCACAGGCACTGCGCCTTGTAGGAAATATGATCTTTCCCCCGCAGCACATTATACTGGCCCAACCCGTTGTTACTACTACGTACGCTCATCAAGATTCCTGGTCCTCATCACTTGTGTGATGGCAAACAGCCATCTTTACCTCGCCCCACCTGCCGCAGACGAAGAGTGGATGCGGTAAAACCGCTATGACCTGAAAATGTTTTCGTCAGTTATAAGCCGACTTCACCTTGCTCTCTCACCAACCTGGTGTCAAGCTCCGGGATTAGACAGTGTTTCTATCTCTCGGCCTGCTCACCATGCGTTCTCCTCTGCCATCTCTCAACGAGACTGGGCCTATCACCTTGGACATGAGCCAAGCAAAGTAAGATTAACATTCGATGGCTTTGGTTGTTGCGATCTGAAAATGTTCACCGAACTTAGGCCTCCGATTCAGCTGTACATCCACCTACTTAATGCTCCTGCTTTATGCGACCTCGTGTTCACTGAGAACAATCTTCGGGTACTTGAAGAACTGTAATTGATCAGTAAAGCCTTGGTCTTTTCATGTGCCATTTCCAGGCTTTTGCTATCCAACCAACGTTTGCCTGCCACAGGCTCACATTGATCCTCAGCTCAGAAATCCTGGCGTCTGCAGCGGCATACACGACAAGTGCGTCATCCGTGAAACCGATGATGCTCGTTCCCGCAGGTATGTCCATGCGTAGGAATTCGTTATATATGACGTTCCACATGAATGGTCCAACCCGCGAACCTTCAGGGACGCCAGATGTCATCTCTTCTTCAAGGGACCATTTGTCGTCCTCGTATATCACCCATCTATTGTTTAGATAGTCGTCCACCATCTGCAATAGGTAGTCTGGACCTTTTTTACGCATCATCGCCTTGATACAGGTCTTCCATCTCACGCTATTGAACGCATTGCGTATATCAATGCTGATCAATGGGCAGAATTCCTTACGTTTACCAGTTCCTCTTCTTGTTTTTATGTCACTGTCCACCACCATCTGAATAGCGTCCACTGTGGATCTGGCTTTCTTAAAACTGAACTGCTTCTCCAACAGATTTCTTTTGCCTATCATGTGACTTTGGGGTTTTTGTAAAATAAATTCCTCTGGTAACTCCCCATTGTGTCCAATAGACATATTGGTCTTCAGGATGAATCTTTATCTTGAGGCCAACGGTCTTTCATTCAAGTCAGGCCCTTCCAGCATTGGAATCAGATTTTCTTTATGCCTCGCTTCAGAGCCAATTTTGCTATTTCCACTGCCTAATGCAGGCAGCATCACTCTTTGAACAGATGTATTTCCTCCGCGCTTCCTCCGGCTTGGGATAGACAACTGGTCATTCCACCAGCACATGGAGATCTTGGCACGCCTGTGCCCCCGACGTGGTATCGAGTAGTTACATGCAGTGACCACTTTCCGTCTCATCACCTGCATTGTGTCCTCCAATAAACCAGTAGACTTCACCCAACCAAGCCTATCGAAGACCCTGCGTTTTTTGACATAATCTCGGTGTTTGTCTTGGCTGAGTCTCCTTTTGTCCCAGGAGGAGCTCCTTCCTTCGCCGCCCATTCTTGCATTGACTGGCTGGCTCTATCCCTCTAAACTGAACTCAATACACTGGTGGCCGATCAAGGTTGTCATCCCAAAAACGCCCCAGTCACCTATCCTTGAGGCATGACGTGGCTCGGCAATCGCAAAGTCAATAATAAACCTCACGGTACCTCGTCTCAATGTAAACTTCCGATCCCGATTTAACACGATCTTAATGATCAATGTGATGAATTGAAAGTGTGAGCCAGCTTGTTTGCGTGCTTCGTTGATGTGTCATAGCGATTTTTCCAGTCTGTGTGACGAGCCGAGAGAATCTTCTTCATAATGTGGGTGTTAATCACATCTAAGAGTGTAGATTAGGCGCGTGGCAACTGACTTAAGGGGTAACACCACTGTAAGGGCCTAAAAAAGCGTTTTTTGACCATTTTTTTTATGCGGAAGGAAAGGTGATAGAGAAATAATACTTGGGGTGGTTATTGAGCATATATTTAAGTATAATACAACAAATGTTTGCAAGAAAATATTACAAAATGTTGACAATGCAGCAATCCTCCCGAGGCATGTTGAATTTGAGACGATCTGCAGCACGCACTATAACTGGTGCGAATTAGAAGCTGGAAAAATGAAAAAAATCTATCTAATCTACATGAGTGTAGCTACACCGAAAAAAATCTCTTAGGAATTTCGTATGAGGTGCCGTTACAATTTTCATAAACGACTTTTAATGTGATATTGGCATAAAAGAATACGATGAAAGTACACCACTCTGCTTGCAAAAAACCCACGGCACCCGTACTCTCTCAGTATGGCTAAGTTGGTTTGACAACGTATTGCAATACACTGAAGTTGCCAAATCTAATGTATTTCAAAACATTGTCAAACCAACTTGGCCATACTGAGAGTGTATGGGTCCCGTGCGTTTTTCACAAGCACAGTGCAGTATAAGTAAAACGAATGTGTTGTGATTTCAGTAAATTCAGATCTGTGCGAAATTCGGAAGAGATTTTTTTCGGTGCAGTGAACGACGTAGGGGATTTTAGAATTAATCACATCTAAGAAATGATATTGATGAGAGAAATTATCATGATGAAAGAAAAATCATAACCTGTCCATAAATCCAAAATTTCCAACAACAACTTTACAGAATTTTTAAAAATTCCAAATTCAGATAATTTTCACTATTGAGAATACATTACAAAAAAAATTTTTTTTAACAATTAAAGATAAAACTCAAACAAAATTTAAATACAATATTATTCATGAAATAAATTGCATACTATGTGATAAAAAATATATCAGGCAAACGAGTAGATTCTTACATAACAGACTACTCGAACACGCTAGATCAATAAAAAATAATGAAAATAAAACTGCACTTGCAGAACACGTTCTTACTTACAAGCATTCTTTTGATTTCAATAAACCATGGCCTCCTTTGCGCGATCAATTTCCTGCGAGTTGATTAAGAAGGCGAGCTCCTTACAGAGATAAAATGTCTCCTTCCTTTCTTCCGCCAATAAATCTATTGGCGACACGCTCGCTAGGACCAGCACATCACTCGTCGACACAGTTTGGTATACTGAGACTATTCTCAGCACCACACCTTTTTGTGCTGAGAACAGCTTTTCTGGATAGCATGGTTGCTAAGGGCACTTGTCCAGACCGGAGCTGCATAAAACAGTGTTATCACCCGTGTTGTGGGATGGTGGGTGTTGATATTTGTGGGTGGTGGTGTAGGACCGTTGATCCGTGGACCTAGTATCCATCTCCAGGCACTCTGGTCAGTGCCTGGATAGCGCCTGATTAGCGCCTAGTTTCCCGATAAAGGGGCGGGTTCCTCTTCTTTCTTCTTCCCGGCTGCCGGAGCTGTGGCGAACTTCGGCACTAGGAAGTCCCAGCGATTGCCCGGAGGTGGCTGTCGCCACTGCAGGAAGCCCGGGTCCTGGGGAACCTCAGCAGTAAGTGCCTGTAGGTAGGCAACGCTGCTCTTTGTTCTTCTAGGCGGCTGGCTCGTTCCTGACGTAGCGGTGGCGGTGCTGGTCCAGTAGCCTGGGTGGCGAGGGTAAGCAGGCTGTGCTGCTGCTATGAGTGTGACTCTGCAGGCCTTCCTCTCACGCTTCCTGCTGCTGCTGACTCCGCGTGGAATCTTCGTGGTTCTTTAGGCAGGCCATGGTTAAGGTAAAAGAGAGAAGACCCTATGTAACTTCTGGCAGAAGAAGGAGAGGAAGAGAGATGGAAGACCGCGGAGGATCTTCCGGGGGAGAAGACCTATGTAGATCTTCTGGCGAGGGAGAAAGACGGAAGACCGATAAGGATCTTCCAGGGGCGAAGACCTAGACAGATATTCAGGCAAGAGGTAAGATGAAAGACCGCTGAGGATCTCCCAGGAGAGAAGACCTATGTAGATCTTCTGGCGAGGGTCAGACGGAAGACCGATAAGGATCTTCCAGGGGAGAAGACCTAGACAGATCTTCTCGCAAGAGTTTGCAACGAAGTGTACATCCCTGTACACACGTCACAGCTTCCCCCGCTTACGCCGAGCAGCGCGCGCAGCGGTCCCCCACCACGTACGAACGAGATATAGGGAAGGACCACAGCACTGGAACGGCAGTTCGCCCGGGGCGGCGAGCCGGGTCACACCGGAGCGTCGCACTGGACGGACGGCAGGAGATGCCTCTTCTGATGGGTGCTCCCATAAAAGGGTATCTCCGTACCGACAAACCCCATACCTGGCGGAACCGGACCGAGCGTTGACGGATGGGCGCTCCCATGGTCAGCTCTCGGTATGAGTGCGCACTCAGCGTCAGGTGCTCCTGACTGAGTGCTGCTCAGGGTCCTCCAGGAAATGGCCTCCCAGACGATGACCCGACAGACGGCTAGTGGTACCCCACGTCGAGTACCAATGGATGGGCGCTCCCATGATTGGTCCTCGGCGGAGCGTAGATATTTTTCATCACAAGTGCACTTAAACATAGAACCACACATATGCAAACCTAATACCACTTATACAAGGGCTGTTCAATAAGTCCGTGACTTCTCGAAAGATGGTGTTGTTATCGTTAATATGTTACTACTCTAAGAGAAGAACATCTAATATCAGTGCGTATACAAAGTTTCAAGTCAGTAAGTGGGTTAGAAAATTTTTTACACACAGTTGAATTTAGTTTTTAATTGCTAAAACAAAACCATGGGAAAAAGCGAGTTTCGCGTGCTTATTAAACATTATTTTCTACGAGGAAAATCAATCAAAGAAACTGAAGAAAAGTTCGCAAGATATTATAAGGAGTCTGCTCCATCGCATGGCGTCGTTCATAAGATGTTCACTGAACTTCGTTGCGGCCGTATTAGCACAAGTGATGCTGAGCGTCCTGGCCGTCCAAAAGAGGTGACTTATCAAGAAATGATTGATAAAATCCACGGCATCATACTTAACGATCGTTGATCGAAAGTGCGTGAGATTAGCGAGACTGTAAACATTTCAGTGGGACGCGTGTGGCACATTTGACATGAATGTTTGGGCATGAAGAAGCTGTCTGCAAAATGGGTTCGTGTGGTTGCATCTGAGCAATGTTTGGGCATGTTTCAACGTAATTTAATGGAATTTTTGCGACGTTATGTAACTGTTGATAAAACGTGGATTTATTATTATACGCCAGAAACAAAAAATCAGTCGAAAATGTGGACTGGGCCTGGTGAATCTGCGCCGAAAAAAGCGAAGACATTAGTGGAAGATATTAATCGATTATCTACAGAAGGGAAAAAATTATTACAGGAGAATATTGTTCCTCATTATTAGATCGATTTGATGCCATACTGAAGGAAAAGCGGCCCCATCTGGCGAAAAAAAGTGCTATTCCACCACTATAATGAGCCAGCTCGTATAAGTGTCATTGCAACGGGCAAATTATTTGATTTACGCTAGGAAATACTTCCTCATCCACCTTATTTCCCAGATTTGACTCCTTTTGATTATTTTTTGTTTCCTAACATGAAAACTTGGCTTGGAGGTAAAAGATTTTTATCGATCGAAGAGATCATTGCTGCGACAAATGAGTATTTTGAAGGGTTCAATAAAAATTAATTTATAGAGGGCATAAAGAAGTTTGAGTACCGCTGTAATAAATGCATACAGTTCAAAGGGGACTGTGTTGAAAAATAAATTGGAATTTTTGTTATAAAAAGTGTTCTTCATTTCAAAGTCACTGACTTATTGAACATCCCTTGTATATAGAACGATTCGCCTTCGGAAATATCACATACACGCACGCTTACGACTCTGTTATAACGTCCTGCGTCCGTCTCTTATTTTTTATTTTATTATTATTATTAATTTTTATTAATTCCTGTAATAAATAAATTTTCAATATTTCATTTTATATTTTCTCCGAAATCTTAATCATACGAATGTAAATATTTTAAACGCAATCTCTACTCTAAAGATTGTATAAATTCGAAAACCTTTTAAGAAAATGTGCAGCTGCGTCAATATAAAGATTTGAATTTTTCTTAGCAATCGGTAAAAGTAATAAACTTGCACTTTGAAACTTTGTCCAAAATATACAGCCCACAATCGTATTCCTTTTTAGATATTTCTATCTACTATCCTCGTGTAAATAAATGTATAAAACTGCATAGAGCTATAGCAGTATATAGCTTAGCGATTAGACATTTCCGGAAATATCATAAATAGCTTAGGCTAATGGTCAAAAGGGCCCGCGCTTGTACCACGCCCAAGTAAATACAAACAAAGTACATTGTATTTACTCCGCTTCGAAAATAGAAATAGGCTATATAATAGATAATAAAGATAAATAATAAGAATGTTGAAATATTAAAATCTAGTTTTAAATTAATATTATTTATTTTTATGTTATTCAGCATACTATGAATAAAAAAAAAAAAATAAACTATTATATTAGCTAATAAAGGAATAGTAATTTGAATTTAATTTTAAGTGAAATAATGTTTCAAACCTATTTGAAAGCAATTAAAAACCAATATCAATTTATTTAGATTTTAATAATTAGGAATCTACCTTATCAACGGATAAATTTATGAGAATTTATTTCTGAAGGTAAAATACTAATTAAAATTTACTAAAGGATATTCATACACTCTTTTATCAATTCTAAAAAGTTGTAGTATCAACTTACATGATAAATATTTGTATTTATTCATAAAATCCTTTAATAATAACTTTAAAAACATTACTTTTTTACCTTCACAAAAATATATATTTCCACTCTTTATGAACATATTTTTAAGTTCGTAAATTTTAAAAACCAAACTTATGTGCACAAGATTTAATTCAATTTTCAACTAATGTCAGAATACATATAAGCATAAGCTAAATACTAGAAAAATTAACAATTTAAGTTAATTGAAATACAGTTATTAAAGATTTGAAATAATAGAAATGTTCTGTTTTACCGACAATACTTAATATTCAGATATGTATTTTATAAATAACTGCGTATATTTTCCAAACGAATAAACTCAACTTCGAATAGGTAAACCTTTACACTTATTTCTATAAATAAGAAGTTTATATCAAATGAAAAAAACACAAAATTCATAACTATTTTTTATATTTTAGCAAATAAATTCACAAGAGAAAACTTATATTAAAAATTTACCCGTTTAAATTTATAATTTTGTATATTTAAACAACATATTCGATGTTTAGTTTTAAAGTTATAATGTTTATGTTTATTCAGGAAACCAATTACAGAATAAAAATTAATCTTATGTATTAAATTGACGAAACCATGTCTCACATGTTCTAATCACTGGAGCATCTTCACCATAAGTTTCTACCAGCAATCGATGAGCTTCAACTGCTTTTTTCTTTTGATGAAATAAGAAGAGCAACGAATGCCGCAAATGCGATTTACTTGGAACGAAACTCGACATATTCACTGAGGTATACAACTATGATGCTATTATTTTGGCAGAATGTAATTGTGTATTTTTGAAGGTTATTGTCCATAGAAAAATATGACATAGATGCCAAATCATAGAAATGTATACATATCTC
Organism: Diplolepis rosae; assembly: GCA_030998225.1. Lineage (NCBI taxonomy): Eukaryota > Metazoa > Arthropoda > Insecta > Hymenoptera > Diplolepididae > Diplolepis > Diplolepis rosae. Next base: position 1,826,814 of record JAPYXD010000710.1, read on the forward strand.
TAGCGACATCTAGGAGTAAAACCGGCAAATTTCAACTAACACCCCTGGTATATTCAGAAAAATATATACATACCACAGGGAAATTGATGCTGTCGAATTCATATCATCAAGAATCGTTTTTTCGAAGAAGATCTCAAACTTCTGAAGGTACATTCTAATACAACGAGTGTCACTGCATTGGAGTTATCTAAAGTAATGGAAACCCTCTCTATGAGGTGTGATTCAAGTTTATTTGATAGAATAGGGGAATATAGTCTTCCCGAAAAAGATTTGGAAGTGTTCACAGGATTAAAATGGGAACAACTCAATTCTCTGAATGATATGTTGATTTCCTTGCGAAAAAGCCAATCTCGTTCTGCGATCCAAGCACTCGTAGTTTTTTTGTTCAAATTACGCAGTGGAAACTCTAATAAAATGCTTTCTTCTATCTTACAATTGGAAAACGAATACAATGTTTCTGATTATTGTGATAGTGTGATAAGATCTTTTGAAGCTGATGTTTTGCCACATTGTTTCGGATTAGATTCTCTCAACAGAGATGATCTGATTCGAGATCATACGACCGATATAGCAAAGAAATTGTTCAACATTAACAACAAATTATTTTTAATTTGTGATGGAACGTATGCTAGACACCAAAAAAGCACCAATAATGAATATCAGATGAAATCCTACTGTGGACAGAAAAAAGTTCCGCTTTGCAAACTGTTCACTATTTGCAGGACTGATGGCTTCATTGTTGACATGCTTGGACCATATCTTGCCAATCAAAATGATGCTGAAATTTTGAAGAGTGTTGTTGAAGATCCACATGGTTTACGCAGATTCCTCAAAGAAGGTGATGTTTTCGTCCTTGATCGCGGTTTCCGAGATGTAAAAGAGACGTTAGAAGAACAAAATTTCAGAGTTTTGAAAGCTCAACGTCAGAGGAAAAGGGTTAAATTAGCTAAGTTAGCAGCTAAAAGGGCACTAGAGGAAAATCCACCCCTACCAGCCTACGAACCTAAATCGGACCCACCACCGCCACTTCCTCAGGAAAAGGACGAACCAGTCCAATCACCCCCAAAGGAACTTACGTTGGGGAAAAAAATTAAATTATTTAGGGGTAGTTTTTGTCATAATTGTCTGATGTACGGGGTCAGAGAAAATTGTTTTAAATGTTTTGAAAGAAACAATGTACAATATAAAATTCCAAAAAAATGTAGGTTATAAGAATCCAAATTTCTAAATTTTACTATATTTCAAAATCTTAAAACGGGATTAAAAAAATCCTAGATTACAAAATTTTTTAAAGGGATCAAAAGAATCCAAATTTCAAATTTTCTATAATTTTAAATTTTTAATATTTCCAAATTTTTGATAGGATTATAAAAATCCTAAATTCCTAAATTTTCAAAGGGATCAAGTTACGTTCGATAAGTAAGATAAAAGAATTCGAGAATTTTCGAATTGGCACTGCCTAGCTGAGTGTCCTAAATTACCGCAAGCTTGACATTTTATCATCCTTTTACATTGTTTCGCAGAATGTCCATTTAAATTGGACATTTGACAAATGGTTTGTGCGCAGTTTACTTCATTAGGCTTATTTCGGCAGTGATTCGCGGTATGACCTAATTTGTTACAAAATTGACAAGTAACTTGAAACTGTGGATTTCTGGTGATCCCAGCCTTTGTGTCTTCCTCTACTTTGCAGGTTTGAGATAGATATGTTCCCCTTTTAAAGTCTTTATTTTGAGAGAAAATTTCACCTCTGCCTCTTGGTTCTCTTCTTAACGCCTTCCTAGCTTCTACCAACCTCTCCGCTGTAATCGCGTTTTGTACCACAGTCAGAGCGTCCTTCAATGGTATTGGCTGAATTGGGTAAATTGGGCGAACCTCACCGCTGGTACCTGAAGTAGCCATGGTGATTTTTGAGACCTTCTAAGCTCCTCATTGCTTTTTGCTAAATTTCGAGTTATTCTACTCATAAAACTTAGTTTAGTTAAATAATTGGAATGAAGGATGGTTATTAGGGTTTAGCTTGATTGATTCTTGATACGTCAAGTTTGATACACTAGGAAATTGATTTAATACAAAATGTTTATTAAAATATTACAATTTTAATCTGATATATCAGATTCTCCAAACAGATCTCTTAATTCATCCCTAAGTTGTGTATTTTTATAAAATTTGTCCTTTTTATCCTTAACATAAACAAAGAAGTTTTTCTCAAGACAATTTTTACAATAATTATTTACAGGTTTAAGTGAACAACCTTTACTATATAAAGTTGGATGTGAATCGCGGTTTTGCGCTGATACAACTCTTTTCTCGGGCGGAAAGTGCAATATTTTCTTCTCAGTAGTTGTATCAGACACCTTTTGCTTATTTTCCCGCCTAAATTTGTTTGGATTCACAGTTTCGCTTATTCCGGGGTGCGGTGGTGTGACCAAGCAAATAAGTGGCGGTGAAGATGCTGTTTTTCCTTCAGTTGGTGGAGGGGTAGCCTTACGTGGTTTTATAATTTCTTTGTAATTGATATTCTCGCTCAGTTGAATGATGCTTACAATCTTAAGTTTCTTATTTTCCTTTTTTACTGGGATTAAGCCTACGACGTATTTATACGTTATAATTGCGTTGAAACCTTCCTTGTTAAATTCGGATTGTAACAAGTCCCTCCTTTTCCTAAATCGCTGCCGCTCCCTTTTCGAAATCCTTTGCCGTCTAGTTCTGATCTTAATTGCCGATTGATCCACTAGAATAGATTAAAAATACTGATTCTTAAAATTTGTAATTTTTTAATAATTTTAAAATTTCATTTTGAGTTCTTTCAAGGTTTAAGACCCTTTTGTTTAAATTTGAAACTTCGATAGTTAAATGTTCGTTTGTTTGGTTGATTATTTCCTTTTCCAACTTCTGAATGTTTCGTTCTAGACTCTCAATCTTTTTGCATAACCAAGCAGTGGTTACCCAATGATCCTTATCTTATTCCTCTAAATATCCCAACTTTTCAGCAGTCCGCTTTAAATTTTCAAAAATAATGGCCTCTGATACTGTTGTTTGAAGATCGTTCAGTATTTCGGCCAATTAGGTTTCTTGAAAAATAATTTTAGAGAATTGAAGATTTTGGAATGTCGAAAAAAATCGATTTTGTCCAATTTTTGAAGAAAGTTGTGTTTTGCAGAGTATCGCACGCATTCACCGATGTATCCCTCCGGGGCCTCCAAAAATTTAAAATACATATGTTACGTCCAGTGACACACGTATTTTAACACCAAAAGGTGTAATGTTTTATTTTCAGGTCAACGCTCGCGCGCTATAACCTAGGAAAACGACCGAGAAAACGTGCAGAAAATTCTAGAAAAAAAATGATCTTAGACAGAAAATACCAAACGCTCGAAACTGAATTCAGGCGTATGCCCTAAATAAACCGTTCGGATTAACGGTTGAAGGTGTTACGAAATGGTTGTAATGGACGCTGCTACTACCTGTAAATTAATTATACCGATCTTTCATGAAGGTATTACGAATGAGGATCCATGATTCACCCTTTGGTGGTACCTAGTACATTCGGTACACTATTTAAAAAAATTAAAATTGTTAAATCGAGAATAATGGCCTGGTAATGGTTCACATACCCAGCACACTATCTAAATAATTGAACAGACAGAGAATAATGGCCTGGTAGTGATTAACACACCCAGCACATTATTTAAATAAGCAGAGAACAGAGAATAATGGCCTGGTAGTGATTAACACACCCAGCACATTATTTAAATAAACAAACAACAGAGAATAATGGCCTGGTAGTGATTAACACACCCAGCACATTATTTAAATAAGCAGAGAACAGAGAATAATGGCCTGGTAGTGATTAACACAGCCAGCACATTATTTAAAAAAATAGAGACAAGTACGCTTGCAGTCAAAGTTGAGCGTTTTAAAGTATTTTGAAAATTGGTAAAAGTTGCAAGAGATTGAGAGTTTAAATAATTAAAATTGAATTGTTACAAGAGAAAAAGAAATAATGTAGGTAGGTTTGAAAATGATTTTTAACACTTGAAATTTGTACTCACTTTTAAATGTTTATTGTAAAAGCTTGAATTCTTTGACAAAGTTTGAGGGAATCTAGCTAAGGTAGTTTCCTTAAGCTAGCCCTAGAATGCACTGCCGAGATGCATTTTCGGCGGCCCTTTATATCCAAAATTTCCCATAGGTTCTATTAGTAAGAGAGAGAAAGCACTAGTGTAGATAAGAGTTTCATATCTATGCACTAGTGTTTTCTTTATCTTTTTACAAATTGTTACTTTTTGTTAAATTTAGTTGTACATAATGTTTCCTTCTGACAGATTGCAATTTGTAAAAACTACGCTGTGCCAATTTTGGCTTTTTGCTTACTCGGTTGCTAAATTGACTTATTTGGTTGTGCAGAATTTACGGTTTATATTTTCCTTTTGAAATACCTTTTGTTTGGCAATGTGGTTGATTGTTAAAAATAGACATAGTTTATTTAATAATTCTTGCTTAAACATTATTTAACATACATTTTTGTTAGGGTTTCTAGACGAATTTCATCAATTTATAGGTCCGGCAGTTATTTGGTACTTTTCTTTTCTTAACAATAAAAAATTTTAATAAAACATGAGTTGAACATATAAAATATTAGGTTTTTAACTTTTTAAAAAATAAACTAGGAAAGTTTGAGTTAGTTAAAACATTCAACTTTCTGTACTTTTACCTATGGACATGCACTCTTATCTCAGGTGCATGTTTGCTCCCAGGTGCCAGTTACCAAATTCCATTTCTCGAAGAGATTATTTCCGGATCTACAGAGTGATGAAATCTCTAATGTGCATCCCTTTACAAAAACTTTTAAAAAAAGGAATTTACAATTCGAATGTATTTTAAAATTTCGTAGGACATAACAGAACTTACACTAATGGGTCATACAGTAAAATTTCATATAGTACCCGATGAATTTTTAATACCTTTTGACGGAATCCTAGGTTCCAAGTATTATATTAATGCAAAAGCTAAAATCAACTTCTTTACTAATCATCTTATTGTAGGGGAAAAATCCATTAAATTTCAACAAAATAATGAGTCTCCAACCGAAACAAGAATAAGTGGAATAACAAGATGGACCAATAATTTAAAGATAAATAACCTGCCTTTCATTAAAGTATTCAACCCTCCTTCAAATAGTTTGGGACAATTTATGATTGATACAGTGTCAGAAGCAAATATTATCAAGAATCATTTATTACCTAGTGAAATAGATATGGATAATTTTAAAACTGTTTTTCTTAAAGGAGTAGGTGATAAATTAAATCGCACTGTGGGAACAATAAAACTTGCAGTATACGGACATACATCCACATTTCATGTAGTATCTGATGATTTCGATATTCCATGTGAAGGAATTTTAGGTGCCACATATCTAACGGAAACTAATGCAGTAATTGATTATGAAAGCGAATCAATAGAAACGAATGATAAAATCTCTAAATTTACATGGGGAAACGAATTTTTACAGAATAAAAATCGACAATTTACTATAGAAGAAAAGAAAAAAAGTATTTCCAACATACCAGAAGAAATTAAAAGGTCAGATTCATCATGGAGCCTGGATGCATATGCGTCATCAAGTCATTCAATCTTACCTCAAGAGTACGAACAAGAAACCCCTATAAACGACTCTGAAGAATTAGATAGCCCCATCTATCCACAACATGAGGAACTTACATGGTGCACAAAAGATAAATTTCAGGAAACTTGACTTGAAATTTCATCCGAGCTTAACCTGGATTCTTACTCTGAATTAAAAATTTATAAAACTTATGAAACTTTTCAAAGAAATTTCTCCGAAGAGGAAATTTATGGAAACTTCTCCATAGAAAACAAAGATGCAGTCTCACAAGAGAATTTACTAATTAACAAGTTGAGATTAAATGATTTAAATGAAAATGAGAGGAATTTTATAATTAAATTTGTAACTTCAAGCAAAGATCGTTTTTTCAGAGAAGGACAGAAACTAGAAGCAGCAAGTACAGTCATGCACCGAATTCCAACCATAGATGATATTCCAATTAATGTTAAACAATATAAATTTCTAATTTCAGTCAAGGAAGAGGTAGAAAGGCAAGTTCAGGAAATGTTAGACTCTGGAATAATAAAACCATCATGTTCATTGTACAATTCACCTCTATGGATTGTACCCAAAAAAATGGATTCTTCAGGAAAACAAAAATGGCGACTTGTTTCAGATTTTCACCAATTAAATGACAAAACCATCAGTGAAGGATACCCTTTACCAGATATTACGCAAATCATCGACCAAGTAGGAGGACATAAATACTACACAACCCTTGATTTGGCAAAAAGATTTCAACAAATTTTAATAGATCCACGAGATACACATAAAACAGCATTTAGCACTCCCCATGGTCATTATGAGTATGTAAGAATGACTTTTGGATTAAAAAATGCATAAAAATGATTTATTGACGAAACATTTAAAAATCTCCAAGGAAAAATTCTATTCATATTCATCGATGACATAGTAGTGTTTGCCGATTCTTTAGAAGAACATGAGGAAAAAATGAAATTAATCATGGATAGATTACGGAAATCTAATCTTCAACTAAATCCCGATAAATGCGAATTTTTACGAGAAAAAGTATGTTACTTAGGACATATTTTAAATATCAAAGGAGTTAGCCCAGACCGAAGAAAATTAGAAACAGTTAGAGAATTTCCAAAACCTAAAAATGTCAGAAATATACGCCAATTTCTGGGCTTGGCTGGATTTCATCGCCGTTTTATCAAGAACTTTTCTCAAATTGCAAAACCATTGAGTAAATTGCTTCAAAAAGAAATCGTATTTAAATGGACAGAAAAAGAAAAATAGGCTTTTCCTACACTAAAAGAAAATCTCTGCAACCCCTCAATTTTGCAGTACCCTAATTTTTCAAAACCTTTTAATATAACTACTGACGCATCTGAATATGCTATGGGTGGAATTCTTTCTCAAGGAGAAATAGGAAAAGACCTCCCTATAGCATATACCTCAAGAGTTTTACGTGGTCCCGAGCTTTCTTATGAAGTCTATGAAAAAGAAGCTTTGGCAATGATTCACGCAGTTAAAATCTTTCGTTCATATATCTATGGAAAGAAAATAAAAATAATTACGGATCACCAACCTTTAGTATGGTTAAAAACAGCCGAATTAAATACTAGAGTACAAAAATGGCGTTTTAAACTCTCTGAATTCGATTATGAAGTCATTTATAAACCTGGGAAATTAAACCTTAACGCAGATGCACTTTCAAAAAATCCTACGGAGCAAGTGCCAACGCAATCGTGCAACATCATCACCAGGAACCAGAAGAAAAAGGAAGAAGCAAACGATGTATCAGCTGATAAAAAACGTAAGTCAAAAAGAATATAAGGAAAACCAACCCCTAATTATGCCGAAAGTGAGTCAAGTTACTCAACAAACCCAAAAGCTAAAACGGCGTTACCGCCGGACAAAATTTCTTCAAAATCAGTATCATCCAAAATAGAAGAGGATATTGAAGACACAGTCAAAATGACTGAATCAAACTTTGAGGAACAAGCCCTCATTCAACAAAAAGAAAGTTCAAAGGTCAGTAGCACATCAAGCTACGACTCTTCAAATTCTAATCAAGAAACTAGGGAATTCGACCCTAACCTAAAATGTCAAATTATTGAAACTAAAGAAATGATACAATTTCGAAAGGACAATTTAATATACTTTGTCACAAGTACCGGAAATCCCTGCGATAAAGGTGCAAAGGATTTAATCGAATTTAACAAAATTGAAACAAACCAAACATTAAAGGAAATAAGTGCTACCCATACAAAGAAAGGGAGCAAAACAAACCATTTCGCTCTTTGCATAAGAGGCGAAAGACAAGAATCTATTTCAAATATTAGAGAAAACTTGTATATAGTATTAAAGCAGTTAAGAAATTTAATAGATAAACTTAATGTAAAGATAGTAAGTGTAGCACGAAGCGAACATGTGGAAAATTTACCATGGTTCGAAGTGTTGTTAGCTTTTAAAACAGCATTTAAGAATGTAAATATTAAAATTCTTATTTGTAAGGGAACATTGAAATTTGTTCTACTAGATAAACGAAATAAAATATTTGAAGAATTACACTGCTCACCAATTGGAGGTCATAGAGAAGTCCCCAAAACTTACAACAGAATGAAACAAAACCACTACTGGGAGAATCTGAAGGAAGATATTCAACGAAGGATCCAGCAATGTTTGAATTGTCAATTAAAAAAATTAGTACGATTAAAAACAAAACAGCCAATGGTGATCACAGATACACCAGGAACAGTGTTCGATAAAATAGCCCTAGATGTAGTAGGACCTTTATCCAAAATTAAAAATGGATTCGAATACATCCTGACAATGCAGGATCAGCTTTCTAAATTCTGTCTAGCAGTCCCATTAAAAGATACTCTCGCCACTACAATGGCTGATGTTTTTGTTAAGAAATTTATTTGTTTATTCGGAGCGCCTAGGATTGTACTCACCGATCAGGGTCAAAATTTTCTAAGCAAACTTATGCAACGAATTTCAAAAAGATTTAAAATTAAAAAAATTAGAAATACTGCTTTTCATCCCCAGTCTAATGGCTCATTGGAAAGGTCACACTATGCTTTGGGTGAATTTTTAAAACAGTATACTAATGGGGATCAAGAATGGGATGAATGGTTGGAAATCGCGATTCTAAATTTTAACACGTGTGTATCAGAAAGTACTAAACATACACCTTATGAAGTAGTATTTGGAAAATTGGCTAGATTACCCTCAGGTGACCCCTTAAGGGAAACAGATTTACTGCCTTCTTATAAAGGATATATCATAGATTTAGTAACTAGATTAAATGGTATAAGAACTCTAGTTTATGAAAATTCAGTTGGATCCAAAAATCGTTCAAAAAAATACTATGACAGAACGATAAACCCGCGTAATTTTAGAATAGGAGACTATGTTTTTCTTTTAAAAGGACCTAAGCCAAATAAATTTGGTGATAATTATTCAGGACCACACAAAATTTTGGAGATTATTAATAAAAACAATATTAAAATTCAATACAATCAAGGAAACAAAATTGTTCATGCAAACAGACTCAGAATTTCACACATAAATCACACAGTGAAACCAAAGAAAATAAAACATCGCAGAGATTCTAGTAATGATTAACTAATAATCATTACTAGTAATGCAAAGATGGGAAGATGTAAACCCTGAAATTTAATACTAATACTTATTTTATTTTCAGATGTTTTGCTTATTACTCTGTGTAATAATAAGTAATGCAATTGCTTTTATGTGCCTCAGCCGCGGAAACTCGTTTTTCCGTTACAGCTGAGAGTAAAGCAATGTTGTATATTCCGTTACAGAGGAATACAATGTAGAAATTGAACTGCGCATGCGCATTATAGTCTTACAGCGGAACGTAATCTATTTCTTATTCTTCTTCTTCTCACTTCTTCTTCGTACAGCGGAAAGCAATCTATTTCTTATTCTTCTTCTTCTCACTTCTTCTTCGTACAGCGTTAGCACTGTCTACTACACAAGACCGATAAAATCAAAATGGCCGAGACTAGTCGCCAATTTGCGCCCGCTTCGTACAACTAGCACAGCAAACAACTACAATAAGTACTAGATTAGATTCCAATGTACGCATAAAAACTCGTATCCGCACCACAGTCACATAAAATAGAATATGTGCCAATGCACACAATTCGGGACATTGCGAGACTCGCAACAATGCTCGCAGGACTGATCGCGCCTCGGATTCGTCTCGGCTTTGTCTCGACTTCGTCTCGGCTTTGTCCCACCTACGCCTCGACTACGCCTTGGCTTCGATCTCCTGCGAACATTGTCGCTCGTCACGCAATCACCCTCATTGTGTGCCTAGGCACATAATATACTATTATTGGATACGATTTTGGGTCCCGAAACTTAAACGTTACAACGCTTTCACTATTAGAAGTAGGAGAATGTGAATTGCCAGAAACAAATGTCGATGTATCCGAGAAATATGTACAGCTCCTGCAAATCAACGAGTATAGTGAAACGAAAATAATCCAATGTAAGTTCGAAACTCATAGAACAGTGTACTATTGTGGGATGCACTCGCATATTTCAATTGTTCTAAACGGAGAAAATGAATATATAAACGACGTCAGTAGAAGTGCATGCGAAGATGTACACAAAACAGGAATATTAAAGGTTACCGAATCACATATTGTACGCGATATTAAAATTAATCAAACTATAACCCACAGTTTAATGTTTGCAGGATATATTAATTCTGAAGGAAAATGTAATAGAGTAGGTTATTCAGATCTGTTTGATACATGGGAAAATGTAGTAGTGCAAGGTACAATAAAAATATCTCTAAGTGAACAAACTGCAGAAATAAAATTAAATTCAAATACCATTCATTTGCGTTCTGGAACTATTTGTTCAATTTCTGATGGTTATTGCATTGATCAGGAGGGAGGTTATACCTTTTGGAATTTCAGCAATGTAGCATCCTTTATGAAGGACTAGCAAATAAAGTAATAGATCACGATTTTGATAACATACAAATTATGTACTCTCTTTCCACCCAAGATATAACGTTCGCCCTGAGAGCAAAAAGGAAGGAAACCGTTTGCGGTTATGTAGTTATTAAAACCGAACATCCTAAATTGTTAATATTTGAAACGACTAAAGGTGAAAGCTTTGCAAATTATAAAAAATCTCTGTAACTAATTTAGATATTTTTGCATATGTTAACTTCAAATTTGTATACGTCGAAAAACATTTACGCTCTCAGATGAAACAGTTGTATAAAGACGTACTCACCCAAAAATGTAAATTAGAGAAGCAAACTTTGAAAAACTCACTTTCGATAGCAACCCAATCACCGGACGAGTTCGCCTACGCAGGTGAAGTAGTACACATAATCAAATGTGTACCAGTGGAAATAAAAATGGAGCATGGGGAATCCTGTTATGCAGATCTTCAAGTAACTCGAAACAACAAAACGTACTTCCTTACACCTAGAACTCACATCCTCAAGACACAAGGAACACAAATACCTTGCAACAGAATGTTAACCTCACAATACTATGTTGGTAACAAATGGTACAAAATATTACCACTACTTACTACAGCAGAAAAACCTACAATTATTAAGCCGACGACAGCACCTACGTGGGAATACGTCAATCCGTCAGAACTGGCAACCAATGGAATATACACCGAACAGGAATTGGACCAAATTAGGGAACGAATTATGTTTCCAGTGGAACGACCAGCAGTTCTCAATGATTTAGAGAGAGAAATGCGTGGACATCCCTTGGGCGACAATGAAGGAAGTCTTTTAAAACTACTTAATGAAGACGTGATTACTACAATAGCCAGCAACACATGGAACAAACCTACATTTCATCACTTTCAGGACTGCAAGTGCCGGAATAATAGCTATTTTTATGATCCTCCATTTGATTAAAGCTATAATAGGTATCATCATCCAAGGATGTACACTGCATGCCGTCTATGGTTGGTCCATACACCTTTTAGGAGCTCTGTGGAGTTCAGTTACTTACCTACTCATACAGATCGCTAGAAGACCAACAGTTTCAAATGACATAGAATTGGGAGAAATACAGACAACTGAACAGGACAACTCTAATCACGACAAATCAACTCCGAGGGAAAAGGAAGAAAAGCCTTCAAACAATCGTCCATTTTTCTAAAGAAAAACTTATCACACAACGAACACACATTAATTTATGTGGAAAATTCACCCACAACATACATGCCTGTACCTTTTCAAAGCCAGCAACAACAGAAGGAAGAAGATCTACACAGGGATATGTTTGCTACTAAAGTTGCACTCTACTAGCAACCATTTTACGGTGGGGGTGTAACGTCCTGCGTCCGTCTCTTATTTTTTATTTTATTATTATTGTTAATTTTTATTAATTCCTGTAATAAATAAATTTTCAATATTTCATTTGATATTTTCTCCGAAATCTTAATCATAAAAATGTAAATATTTTAAACGCAATCTCTACTCTAAAGATTGTATAAATTCGAAAACCTTTTAAGAAAATGTGCAGCTGCGTCAATATAAAGATTTGAATTTTTCTTAGCAATCGGTAAAAGTAATAAACTTGCACTTTGAAACTTTGTCCAAAATATACAGCCCACAATCGTATTCCTTTTAAGATATTTCTATCTACTATCCTCGTGTAAATACATGCATAAAACTGCATAGAGCTATAGCGATTATTATTATTATTATATAGCTTAGCGATTAGCCATTTCCGGAAATATCATAAATAGCTTAGGCTAATGGTTAAAAGGGCCCGCGAATGAACCACGCCCAAGTAAATACAAACAAAGTACATTGTATTTACTCCGCTTCGAAAATAGAAATAGGCTATATAATAGATAATAAAGATAAATAATAAGAATGTTGAAATATTAAAAATCTAGTTTTAAATTAATATTATTTATTTTTATGTTATTCAGCATACTATAAATAAAAAAAAATAAATAAATAAACTATTATATTAGCTTTGAATCTAATTTTAAGTGAAATGATGTTTCAAACCTATTTGATTGCAATTAAAAACCAATATCAATTTATGTAGATTTTAATAATTAAGAATCTACCTTATCAACGAATAAATTTATGAGAATTTATTTCTGAAGGTAAAATACTAATTAAAATTTACTAAAGGATATTCATACACTCTTTTATCAATTCTAAAAAGTTGTAGTATCAATTTACATGATATATATTTGTATTTATTCATAACATACTTTAATAATAACTTTAAAAACATTACTTTTTTACCTTCACAAAAATATATATTTCCACTCTTTATGAACATATTTTTAAGTTCGTAAATTTGAAAAACCAAACTTATGTGCACAAGATTTAATTCAATTTTCAACTAATGTCAGAATACATATAAGCATAAGCTAAATACTAGAAAAATTAACAATTTAAGTTAATTGAAATACTGTTATTAAAGATTTGAAATAATAGAAATGTTCTGTTTTACCGACAATATTTCATATTCAGATATGTATTTTATAAATAACTGCGCATATTTTCCAAACGAATAAACTCAACTTCGAATAGGTAAACCTTTACACTTATTTTTATAAATAAGAAGTTTATATCAAATGAAAAAAACACAAAATTCATAACTATTTTTTATATTTTAGCAAATAAATTCACAAAAGAAAACTTATATTAAAAATTTACCCGTTTAAATTTATAATTTTGTATATTTAAACAACATATTCGATGTTTAGTTTTAAAGTTATAATGTTTATGTTTATTCAGGAAACCAATTACAGAATAAAAATTAATCTTATGTATTAATGATTCTTCTGAATTTTTAAAGAAAGAATATTTAGTTCAATGTAAATTAACGAGATTATAAGTTAAATTTAGATATAAATGAATTATATTGTAGCTTGACTTTTCCATTATTTAAATTTAACGAAATCTGTAAACATAATTATTTAAATAATTAATTTTTAACACATTTTATTTTAAGAATATACATGTTGCGCCATCTCTTGGGAAATCGATGAACTTGAAAAAGTTTGGCAACTCCTACAAGGCCCAACCCAATGGGTCAGCCCTTAGTATTTTCGCCTACTATTGCGAGGGCGTAACTAGCCACAATAGCTATTCAACCAATCATAAAACAAAACCTAGTATTCTCAACTCCCCTAAATGATTTTCAAGTAGAAAGGGAAAAGAGGAAAATACATAAAAGCTATGTATTTTCATTTTCAGCTCATTTATTTCTTACACAATATTTTCGACAAATTCTCTACTTATACTAAATTCGGTTCTTCCTACGCGGAACTTTACTAAAATCGGTCGCAAGTTTTTAAAAAAATCTTTAAAGTTGAAAGAAAAAAATTACGGAGTTTTCACATCACCATATTCATCATATTTCCCAGGATTTATCTCTTGTTAAAGAAATTCTACTAGTGAAGAATAGAAAGTAAGTTAAATTCAAAATGGCTGTGTACTTTCTTCATCTTTCCTTCTCTATCTCTGTATACTTTTAATTATATTTTATTACAAATGTTTGGGTGCTGGTAATCACTCCAGTACCAACATTTGTACATTATTGCTTCCTTTTTATCCAAATCCTAGAATTAAGGACAAAGTGGCGTGCTCCCTTTTATGAGAATAGTACGACTTTCTCCGAAATTCGCCATGTTCTTTCCCATTTTATATTTCATTTGATGTCTGTATTTTTTTTTTTTTTTTGGTTGAGAATGATCTATATTAACGAAGAGTAGTCCTGGGTTATTGGAATTAATTTTCCAAACCCGAAACTGCTAAAATTATTATATTCTCATCCAGAATATAATAATAAAAATTTAATGAAAAAATATCTTTCTCTTATGTGTCTTCAGACGTCACACTGTGACATAAATTTTGAAACTTTCTTATAAGTGACTGCAAGAATTATTCAGAGCTTGCGAGAATCTACCAGTGTCGTGACTAAAGTTTTGGGGCCTTATTCAAGTGAAAATAGATCAACTTTTTCATAAATTATTCATAAAATATAAAAAAAATTTCAGACATAATATTTCATTCATTCATTATTTACATAATTAATATTTAATATGAATTGTTATAATAACTACGTATGAAGTAACATTGGTTTATGCCACACAGAAAAGATTAATTGTCGAAACTTTCCTCAATTCCAATCGACTTTTGGATAGAGCTGAAGTTGTAAAAAAAATTCGTAAACTTCGATTGTATTTTGTATTATTATAGTTGGTTTCGATTATAGATTGTATTCGTAATTTGATTGTAATTTGAGTAAAATTGCTCGAACTATTTTTCTCCGTGTATATTATTTTATAGCGGAAATGTTTTTTCACAATAAAACAGAAAAAAGAGATTTGCTATTCCTTAATTAATTTTGTAAGCTTGTTGTCGTTTCAACGACATTTCTAGTATCTTGGGATTTCATTGTAACTTTCTGTAGCTCATGACAATTTATCACAAAAAGGTTACACTTTTTCGCAGGAAATCGTTTGAGCTACACTGAGAAAAAATCCTAGGCATATAAGCGTGGTATATGTAGTTGGAATTGTCCTTAACTACTTTTTATGGTTGAATTCAGACAATTGTTGACCTGTCAGTGTAATATAATCGTGACTTCTTCAATTAACTTTGCTTTAAGAAATTCCACGTTCGGAATCACATGCCTGGATTTAATGGCTACTCGAAAGATTTCGTATTCTTGCGGTAACGTGTTTAAGAACATAATCGAAAATAATTCTGATGGTAATTTGATACCGATATTTCCCAGCTGATCTGCTGTATGGATGTAATAACTGACGAATTATAACATCGGTTTATCGAGAGTCTTTTTCGTAACGTAACCCCATAAACCATGGTAAACCAAGACGCTTCGCATTTGGAGTCTCCACATTTGGAGTCTCCACATTTCATAGTTCTCAATAGATAATTTTTCAAAATGCAGTATATTAACCTCAACAACCAAGGTACTATTTATTGATGCAGTAACCATATTCCATACATGCACGCACGACTCACCAGTCATACGAATAACACACGCTTGCGCTGTATAAAATACAATCCTAACCGCAGCTGTCGCGGATCATAATATGAACCATGTATATAAATATATCGACAATAATATTGCAACAAATGTAAATAATAATGATTCCTTCGATTGAAACACGTTTTACATACATGCACTACCGTCAGAAATTGTGCGCACGGTGCTTATGAACGCTATTAAAAATCACTGCTGACTTTGAATCACGATATCTCGGTGAAAAAAAGAGATAGGGCATTTTTTTAAAAAAAGTTGGAAAGCTTATGAAATTTCACTTCTATTGATGCTCAACAAATATTTTTCTGACCTTCTGAAAATAATACAGCACGTGAGGAGTTACAAAAAATAATTCAAGATTTTCTCAAATTCTCTATCTCAACTTTTAACATGACCTAAGGAAAATTTTTCCAAAATCTGAAAATTATACTACATAGAGTCTAGAATCTTATCTTTAATTTAAGCCCAGAAAACTTAAAAAATATTCATGGGTACCCGAGATACGATTAAAAATGTTCAATCGCATCCGAGTTGAATTTTAATCGACGATCACTGTTCTCGGCCGGTTTCTTGCTCGCCTCCTTCGTTCAGGCAGGGCCGAAATGGCCACTAACAAAGTTGGCGCTTAAGTGGAGCCCTCTTATATGTATTTTTGATTCTGCTCATTAGTAATTTTTATTTCTAATTATTCTAAATTTTGAAAAATATTTATTGTTATTTTTGATTATTAAAAATTATTCAAATCCAATATCATCCCCATATTAACGAATAGAACAATGATATGTAAACATTGTAAATATTAACTAAGAATGAAAGGAAAGGAAATAAAGGAAACACGTTCTTGGATCAAAGAACATATAAGAGAGCTCCACTTAACGGGGGAACCTGGTTTAGAGGGTAAAAAAAATCAATTTTTTGAAAGTCATCTCACTTTTGGCTCAAAATGCGTTTTACGAAGAAGTTAAAGGACTAGTGTATCGAGCAGGAATAGCAGACCAGCATTTGGTGTTGGTCAGTTTGAAATATATACAATTAACTTTTGGTAAAAACTTTGAACGCGATTTTCTCGAAACAGCGTTTTCCTGCACTGCGTACACGATTAAGAAGGTTGTAATTGCCGCATTTTTATAAGTGATAACTCTTTTTAGAGCTGAAAGTGTAAGCTTCTATGAGAACTTGAAAAATCACATAAAAAATTTTATTTAATTACTATATTTTGTTAATTATCTCAAAATTTCGTCAGTAAAATGCGAATTTTTTTTTAAACACTCATAAAATTTGCAATTTTTAACATTTCAATAAATTTCTTAGGTTTAAATAGAAGATAAACTCCTAAAGTGCAAAAAATATCATACAATTTTTGGCGTTCTAAACCAGGTTACCCCTTAAGCGCCATATTTGTGTGTGGCCTATTCGGTCCTGCCTCAACGAAGGAGGCGAGCAACAAACAGGCCTGGAAGTGATCGTGATCGTAGTGTAATATAAATTTCAATTAAAAATATGTTGATATTGGGAAATTAAAATTTTTTGAATCATTTTTTAGACTGTTCTTTTCTGGTTATAGCGACTACGTTATTATAGCTATAAAAACTCAACGTTCTAAGTGCACATAGCAAGGTCTGAAAGTTGAAGACAAATTCAACGACGTTAACTAGTCGCTATAACCAAGCATTCACAATTTGGGTACCATGGCTACAAATCATATTGCAGCACTCGAGTATCGCGAAATCAGAAATACTGTCCCTG
Organism: Diplolepis rosae; assembly: GCA_030998225.1. NCBI lineage: Eukaryota > Metazoa > Arthropoda > Insecta > Hymenoptera > Diplolepididae > Diplolepis > Diplolepis rosae. The sequence continues at coordinate 1,844,223 of JAPYXD010000710.1, forward strand.
AGTACTTTGTTTCTTATATTCAGTAACCGATTCACTGAAAAAGTAGAAGTCAGATGTTTTGATTCAGTTACAACGCGTACTGTGTGTCAGTGAATCGTACAGGGAAGTACTATCTGTGAAGTGTAAAAACTAGATGTTCAGCTTGACTTTCCCAGAGTGTATGAGAATCCTGGAATGTAAACCTGAGTATCTCAGGAACGTTAGCTCGATTATCTCGGTGTGTAAGTGTTGACAGGTTAACTATTTCAGAATGTAAACCTGACATTCTGTCGATATTCAAACAGACTATAAAATTATGGTCTCCCTGAGTATCAAGGAAAAATGATAGACAGTACGTGGTACTATCTGCAATATAAAACTGACATACCTAAATTTTGACACTCAAAGTTTGACACTCCATTTTTCTCCGTGTAATTGATAATATTAGGTATCGCTTTTCTGCACCTCAGAATGCGAGTTGCTGCTGCGCAGCATTTGCTTACTGACTCGTAGTGACTAGTGATGCTATTAGGCTGAGCACTGGCCTTAAGTATGTGCACGGACTGAGCCACAGTACAAAAATGCTCCTCAGCAACAACTGCTGTTGCTGACCGACTGGCGTACTGATTATCATCAATCGATTACTAATCAACAGCATTTTTTTGCGTGTAGTTTAGGTTGGAACAACAAGTTTCCTTTGCGTCAGTCACGCCTTTTTTTCTACTACATTTTTCCTAGTCACTGTGGCCAGGTGATATTTTTCTCTGTGTGTAGAAAATTACAATTTCTAAGAGTTAATGCAGAAAGCTAACAGGTTAATAGTCAAATGTTAATATGCATTAGCGAATACCTACGGATAATTCAAGTTATCACACTATTGTAGTACACTATATTTTATTGTAAATACACATTCCTATCTCGGTTTATATATTGCAGATCCCTTTTTTTGCCCGTATCACAATTAAGGTGATGGATGCAATAACTCACTTTGCTGCATAATTTATATGATGATACTTTTCGGTGCGAAAAGTATTTGAAAATTGTTCTTGGATTTCAACTTTTAATGTATTGAGTTGTCCCAGAAGTGATTGTCGATTTCACATATAGATGTCTTTGACCATCTTTCTGAATGACTTCTGGCAATTTCATGATTTTTTCCTTCTGGCATTTGTTAGCTGTCACTCTAAACTTGCTTTACAAATAAATTACGCGTAATTTCGTTTACAGTTATTAGTTCGGCATCAACTTTAAGATGGAGTGTAAAAACGAGCATTTTCGTGGTATTTTGCTTTTTTATTTCCATGAAGAAAAAACGTAACACAGGCTGCTGAAAAGTTACGTGATGTGTATGGCCGTTTTCGGAATTTTTCACTCAAAGATAAGCAACATTCAGGTTGACCAAATGAAGTTGGTGATGACCAAATCAAAGCCATAATCGAATCGGATCGTCATATAACCATTTTGCTCAATGACCTTTTGCCATTTTTCTAGTAATTTCTTGATTCCAGGCTCATAGAATTTCTGGTCTTTATCGGCAAAAAAATGAACCAAATGCGATTTCACAGCTTTATCATCATCGAAAGTTTTACCATTCAAGGCGTTCTGCAAAGATCGAAATAAATAGTAATTTGATGGTGCAAGGTCAGGGATATATGGTGAATGTAATGTCATTTCCCAACCAAGCCTTAATAATTTTTGGCGAGTGGCTAAAGAAGTGTGTGCTGTAGCGTTATCATAGTGAAAAATTACACCTTTTTACGATTGACCAATTCTGGCCGTTTTTCTTTGACCGCTGCGTTCAATTTGTTCAGCTGACGACAATAGACATAGCACACCTTTCCAATCCCAAAAAACAGGCAGCATAATTTTTTTTCGATGCAATTCAGCTTTCGATGTTATTTGTTTTCTCAAATGAATTTCTTCAAATTCATGTGGAATCCAAATATCAAGTTTTTTAACAAGTCCAAGACGTTGTACACTGAAAAAAACAGTATAGCTGAGAGAACTATATTTTGGTCCTCAGAACCAGAAAATATTGCTATCAGACCAGTGCTACTGTATGGTCCTCAGAACTATACGAATATAGGCACCGTGCGAAGTCATGGTAGGGAGAGTTAAATCGACGCCAGCGCACGCAGTGGATAATTTAGGCGTTAAAGGAGGCTGTTTTATATTTCCGAGCAATCAAAATGCATGTGCAAATCTAAATTTTGTTTTAATTAAAAAAATGTAGCTGAAATGAGCCACCGAAGTTGTTGTGTTGTGAATTGTAAAAATACAAGCAGGAAAAGTGAGTGTAAATTTTATAAATTTCCAACGTCTAAATGGAAAATAAATCAAAGGAATAAGTGGGTACTGTAGGGTGTTGCATGAACTGATGCTTGTCGAATTATACGAGATTTTATTAAATAACTGTCATTATTTCTACGGAACTCTTGGACATCTCGTACGTGTTCTGCCAGAACGAGATTTTTACCTTTAATTTTCGTTTGTGGTTGAAATTCTATTGTATGTTTAATTGATTGAAAACCTGTTTTAATAATTATATCCATGATGAATTTGAATCTGAAAATAAACAATTAATATTTATTTACTCAACAAGTACCTAAAAGTGTCATCATGAAATTACAATTCAATTCTTTATTATTTTTCTAGTCTGTTTTGATCTGTCATTAACTTAAGGTAGTCGTCATGCCAAAAAACAGTCTCTGGAAAAAGAAGTTTTTCTATGATTTCAAGACTGAGAATTATATCATCAGCCGTGACATATGTAAGAAAAGACACTCTTTTTAATGAAAAAATTTAAAAATTACGAAAAATAATATTTTAATAATGTTTTTTATAATAGGATATTTCTTTACTATCGCTTCTTACCAATTTTTTGAAAATGATTGAAGTTTCTTAAATCATAGCTTATTTTTTCGGGGGAAATATTCTCTACAACTTAACCGTTTCCAATTTCTGAAAATAAATCAATTATTATCAAATACAGCAATTTGTTTATAAAAATTTTGCTTCGGAAAATTGATTTTTAATTATTTCAGTCATTAAAGAATTTATTTTCAAAAATTGGAAACGGCCAAGTTGTAGAGAATATTTTCCCCGAAAAAATAAGCAATGATTTAAGAAACTTCAATCATTTTTAAGAAATTGGTAAGAAGCCATAGTAAGGAAAAATCCTATTACAAAAAACATTATTAAGGCCATGGATCAACCAGATCACGTGACCAAATTCCTGTAAAAGTTCGTGTAAGATAACTTTTTTCTTTTACAAAATATCTTCCTGAAAATTTGGAAAATACTACAGAACACGATAGAGAACGTCTGTCAACTATGTATGAGTGAAAATTTTGCAAAAAATTTTACAGTTAACTGTAATTGTCGATAAGTATTGGAATTTTTTTCAAAATTTTTACTAAAAAGAAGTTAACAGACGTGCTTTATTATCTTTTGTTACGTTTCCCAAATTATCAGAAAGATACATTGTAAATTAAAAAAGTTATCTTACATGAACGAATAAATGTATAATTTAGTCACGTGGTCCGATTGATCCATGGCCTTAAAAAATTATTTTTCGTAATTTTTAAATTTTTTCATTAAAAAGAGTGTCTTTCCTTACATATGACACGGCTGATGATATAATTTCCAGTCTTGAAATCATAGAAAACTTCTTTTTCCAGAGACTGATTTTTGGCACGACAACTACCTTAACCTTATATTTACTGGTTTCTATATCATTTTTATTATGGAAAATACTTACTTTTTACTGCTGATTTCACACAAATGCTTCACAAGGAAAAACAATCGAATTTTAAAGTGAATCAAATTGTTCTTTTGTTTGTTTTTTTAGTGATAATAAACATTTTTATAACTAAGTCCCATTATAATACATTGTAAAAGTTCTCGAACAGCCTCCTTTAGTTCACTCATGCTATGGCACTGCAGTCACGCACTGTGCCTATAGGTGAGACAGCTATACTGGTATTCTTAAACGTCATATTGCTCCGCGAAGGATACAAGTTCGTTGGTACGGCAATCCCCAATCTCTAAATTTTCTCTTCACCCACTCGTCCATAGCAGTTGTGGATTTTCACATATAATAAAAGAATACGCGATACGCATAAATTATATTTCAATCAAAGAAAAAATCCCTCTAACAAATCGACAAACGCCTCGGACAAATGACACTTCTTTCTCACTTCGAGATTAGAGTCGCGTGCATGCGAAGCAAAGTATACGTAGCGCGGCAAACCAGTATAGTTGTCTCACCTATACCATAGACACTATATACCGGTATAGGTCGGACAGCTCTGTGCGTGACTGCAGCGCAATAGCATGAGTGAACTAAAGGAGGCTGTTCGAGAGCTTTTACAATGTATTATAATGGGGCTTGGTTATAAAAATGTGTATTATCAATAAAAAAAAACCAAAAAAAAAACAATTTAATTCACTTTAAAATTCAATTGTTTTTCCTTGTGAAGTATTTGTGTGAAATCAGCAGTAAAAAGTAAGTATTATTCATAACAAAAATGATATAGAAACCAGTAAATATAAGGTTAAGTTAATGACAGATCAAAACAGACATCACACCGTGATACAAAATTTCTACAAACAGCATTATTGAAGGCTGAAGAATTTTATTTAAAAAATTATTTAAATGCTTTATATAAGACTGTGATTGCCGAAGAACTCAATGATGAAAATAATACTGAAAATTTAGAAAACTTTGAATGTTTAAGTAATGGTAAAGATGAAGAGATATTATTTAAGCGAAGTTTTACTGGAACTGACATCAGCAATACTTTAAACAAATAATATAGCTTCTATAACTTCAAGTTTAGGTGTATGTTAATTTAAATAAATATATTTAAACGTTTGTTACACATACTTTATTCCAAAATATTTTGTTAAAAGTCGAAGAATTTATGTTACAAAATTTATTAATATTATATCAAATATTAAATTATGATAAATTAGATGAATGCATTTTACAATTATTACTTGTTACAGCTTAAAATATATATACCGCAGCTACCCACTTATTCCTTTGATTTATTTTCCATTTAGACGTTGGAAATTTGTAAAATTTACACTCACTTTTCCTGCTTGTATTTTTACATTTCACAACACAACAACTTCGGTGGCTCATTTTAGCTATATTTTTTTAATTAAAACAAAATTTAGATTTGCATGTGTATTATGATTGCTCGGAAATATAAAACAGCCTCGTTTAACGCCAAAATTATCCACTGCGTACGCTGGCGTCGATCTGACTCTCCCTACCATGACTTCGCACGAAGCGTATACTTCTATCGTTGCTAGAAACGAAATTATATTGGTGCAATGGCAAAATACGCGTTTCGGCGCGTCACGTATTCATTTTAGCTACAATACCAATATCGTATAGTCACGACAGGTATTTTGCTGAACTCAAATTTTTTTTTGGTATTTTTCAAATTTCTTCAATTTCTCGCACAGTTACATGACGATCCTACTCGATTATGGCTTTGATTTGGTCATCACCAACTTCATTTGGTCAACCTGAATGTTGCTTATCTTTGAGTGAAAAATCCCCAGAACGGAATTATCAAACCAATTTCGATACTGTATGGTTTTTAACGCTTCCTCAACATACACATCACGTAACTTTTCAGCAGCCTGTGTTACGTTTTTTTCTTCATGGAAATAAAAAAGCAAAATACCACGAAAATGCTCGTTTTTACACTCCATCTTAAAGTTGATGCCGAACTAATAACTGTGAACGAAATTACGCGAAGTTTATTTGTAAAGCAAGCTTAGAGTAACAGCTAACAAATGCCAGAAGGAAAAAATCATGAAATTGCCAGAAGTCATTCAAAAAGATGATAAAATGAAAGAAGCAATCACATCAAAAAAGGCAAAATTTTACGTGAATATTTGAAATATGATTTCTTGTCTCTTTTATTTTTCAAAATACATTAAAAGTTCAAATCTGAGAACAACTTTCAAATACTTTTTTGTTTTGTTTAAAAAAATGCACTCATTTTTATCAGAAATTGTAAAATAACGATTGATGCACTTGAGAAAAGAATAGGGTAAGTGTGGGTATTACTGTGGATGCCCCAGTTACTGCGGTTTCAAATAAAACTAATGATATACAATGTTTTAAAGATATATAACGCTACAGAACAATTAAAAACAATTAATTTCTAATCCAAGCATAATAAGTATCAACGAATTATCAATAGTTACGATATTTGTAGCTAATTGATTGCAATTTGCAACTCTCATGTTTCCGATTCCCATAGTTTTAATGCTTAGATTTGTTGACAGGCCATGAACACGTTCTGAAAAACTTGTTATAATTCCGTTTCTGAAAATAAAATATTTATTGTGATATTATTTTTTGCAAAGTAAATATCTTATTTTTCTAAATATTTATGAATTACTGTGATCTGTCAGGCGGCACTGCATAACCTTTCAATTTATTACAAATGCTTCGTTATGCTTACTTTTTATAATTGAGATTAAACAAAATGTTGAAAACTCCAAAATCGTTGCTAATGAGGCAAGAGGAAGTCAAGTAATATAATTTTAAGGTAAATTAAATAAGAGTTATAATATTATTTAATCTTAATTTGTTAAAAATGCTTCATGTTGACTTTTTATAATTTAGTTTAAATAAAATGTTCAACACTCCTTAATCGTTGCTAAAGATGCAAGAGGAACTCAAGTGATATAATTTTAAGTTAAATTAAATAAAATTAATAAAATTATTAATCTTAATTTGTTACGAATGGTTCGTCGTGTTTACTTTTTATAATTGAGATTAAATAAAATGTTCAACACTCCTAAATTAATTGTAAGTTCACTCAAAATAATATCGCAGTATTACGCGCGCAGAAATTTAGGTTTCCGCAGTAGTTGGAGCGCAGTAATTGGGGATTCCGCAGTAATTGGTGCGCAGTAATTCATGCAAACCCGCAGTAATACCTACATGGAACATTTTTTTTATATTCGCATTTTTTAAGTAAATCTGGTTTCTTTTCAGGGTTTAAGGACTGCATGCTACTTACTTAATACCAAATACTGCTTTAAAAATTAATTCGCGACGACTTTTCATCTCAAAATCTTTTTTTTTAACTTTAAAAGCCGTCTTGATTTTCGACCCGCAGTAATTGGCACATTTACCCTATAACCTATAATTGCTTCTGATCTCAATACTTGATCATTTTTCTTTATGATGCAATCCCAAATTTATCTGAAGTTACTGATGCTCAGAAATCGCAACCTTTCCGTCTGATCGTGTATAAAGCGCGCGAAAATTTAAATTCAAGTTAGGATCAAAAAGCATTACAAAATCAATAAATAATAATAAATATTGATTATTATTTCAGAATATTGAATATTCAATATTATTAAATATTTAAAGAATTTGAAATCAAACCCAACTAATTAATTAAAAATTATTATTATATAATTTAAAAAGAATTGTATGGCAATAATACTGCGCTTTTTTATGAAATTATAGTTGGAATTCTATTTTCAGTGTAAAATGATACTTTAGTATGCGCCAATACTGCGTCAGTAATGCCAAGTCAGTAGCGGTTAAGCTGGACTGGCGCAGCACTGAAATTTTTGTGAACGTCGTCACAATACGGATTGGGCCGACTGGGATAATACTTTCATGCCGGAAAAACACGAGTCATTCAATAAAGCATTGCGAGTCAAGATTCATTGGGGCGAAGACTAAAACACAGTAGAATTGGAGAGCTACGAGAATCTAGTGAGTAAGTCAGGGGAAGTGGAAGGAAGGTAGGTTTCAAACTCATCCTCCAAACTCAGTCTCTATTCCCGACCTCGGTGGAAAGAGCGAATTGCGCTCTTGGCACTTGACTTTTAAACCCGATAAGCGGATCAGTCTACTACCTACTTCTAAATGTCTTCCTCGTCACGGTTGGCTCACTTCAGCGATTTTCCAACAAATTCTTTCTTCATGGGAAATAAAATAATGCTTTGCTCCGCTTGAGGGATTAAGCGAGGTGCGCTTGTACTCTATTTCTTGTTTTAAACCCACTCTTCAGAAAACATCCTCATGTGCTGAGTGATAAAAGTATAGATTCATCATACGAGAACATGGATTTAAAACAAATCTAAATGTTAAATTATGTGCTTTATTAGACGTGCATCATACTATATTTCAATCGGATTGTTCACCTTCAGTTTTATTAAATATTTTATTCATTATTATAAATAATTTCAAATTATTTACACGAAAAATATATATAACAGTATTAACTTTCTGTTCTGATTTTAATATTTTGCATAGATCATGAGATAAAAGGAAATGTGTTAAATAAACGTGCACTACACTTAAAAATTCACTCTCAATTTGAGTCAAAACGTTTGAAAATATGAAACTTTGAGTTACATTTTTTCTGGACCCTAAAGCCAACTAAGAACATCAACAATATTTGAATATTATGAATCTTAATTCGAAAAATTAAGAGTACGAAAAAATGATATTATGATTACTATAAGTTGTCTGAAAATAATTCTTATGAGTCGAACAATGAATATTATAACCTAAAAAGCATATTTGAGAAATTCATATTATGAATATGAACTTGCTAGAAACCTGGCATGCTTTGGCTTTTCATATATTTCGTTTCAGAATGTCGTTCGAGTGCTTCCATCGTTTTCCGATTGGCTTCGTAGACTCGATCCAAGTCTGTCCAAAGTGATTCTGAAATTTAATTCAAGCGTGTGCGAATATATATGTATCATTGTGTAATTAAATATGTGAACATGAATAAGGTATCATAAAACAATATTTGTGTCTGTGTTTCCACTGAAACCTCCCCTCTTCTCAGTGCCAAAGCTCCTCTATCTTCCTTTTGTTTTGCAAGCGTTAGAAAAAGACACGAGAATTCTTAATCCGGAGCCGTCACTTCTGAAGGTCAAACCTTTTGGTAGAGTGAATGATTTTTTATATAGTTGTTTTCAGATTGACATATTCTTTGTTTGAAAATTTAAAAAGATTCTTTCAATCTTTCGAATATAATGTATTAACACCATTTTTAATTCGCTTTGCAACTTTGATATAGTGAATTTTAAATTATCGTAGATTTTTTAATAGTTAGTAGAACATATATTCCATTTATTCAAATAAAAATATTAACTTTGCTGCTTGAAAACCACTATATTAATATCTGATACGTAAATCCTGTTTGCCTTATTTTAACACGATATTATTGTAACGTATATGACGTATTTGTACTTATTTGAGCCTAGGAAATTAATCCTAATAGCTCGGGAAAAATTGCCACTCCCTTCTATTTTTTATGCCTTAATTTAAACACATTCTTGCAAATTGGAAGGTGAGGTTCAGACGAATCGAACATCACTTTAAAAAGGAGCACGTCAAATGTCTTCACCTCAGGATTGTGGAAAAGGGTAGAGTTTATTTTCAGATTTTGAATAAAATATAAGTCACGATACCAGGATTATTACTGGCACCCAGTGACTTATTTAAAGTAATATTAAAATAAAAATAAAAGAATATAGAAGAAATACAGAATAAAAGGAAGAATTCGTTAAAATTCATGTGTTTTTATATAAAGCATTTCCTTCCCTTTCCATTCTTGTTTATGGTAGGGTCGGGGATGCCTATTTTTTTTCTATTCGACGGAGATATGCGTGAATACTAACGCCCTTAGATTAAGAGTTCGATTAAAGTTTGGAGTGATTCATCGATTTCATGAGAGAGATTTTCGTAAATACAAATTTTTTGATTTCATCCTTTTATCGTTAAAAAAATGCACTTTTGCACTTAAGATTACAGTATCTGTCGCTGTATAATTTTCCTAATAGAAAGTCTAAGGTAAATAAAGATATGTGCTAGTTTCAAAGTACACTCGAGATTCCCTATAACGAGAAGCTCGAGCATTGGAGACCTCTCTGCAACGAGCGCGAGAGGGATCCCCTCCATATCCTACTTGTTGCTACGCGCTGTTATGCGCATTATGTAATGCGCGCAGTCAGTCTGTCAGTAAGGCTATGTGAATAATTTATTTACATAGTTAAAAGCGTATAAAAAAGATTTCTGTGAGTATTGAACATGGAATTAACTTATTTGACGGTATGTACTCAAAATACTAAAAATATAATAATATAATAATAAAAATATCTATGCTTATCAGGTGTATTTTTGAATAGTTTCAGAAAAAAGGAAGTCTTGACAATGAATAAAAAAATGGAAATTTTGATAAATTTGGAAAACGGGATGAAAAATTGGAAAATTTCCTAAAAAAATACAACGTTTCAAATTCGAGCGCGCTTCATTCCGTAGTAGTGGGGGACCAGGGGTCGATCGGCTGCGCGGGCGAGGGAGGCGTGACGCGCTCGTAAAAGGGGGGCCTTGTTACAGGGAATCTCGTTACAGGGAATCTCGAGTGTACAGTTATAAACCTTATTTAAAAGTCGATATCTGGACTTGATCTTATTCTAAGATATTAAAAAATATTTACATAGAATTTAGGTCATAAGGTAAGAGATAGTTGTTACAGTTCAAGGGTCAGTTTCGCTGAACGTTACATTATACTAAAAAATAATTCATTTTTATGATTTACTTTAACGAAAAGTCTCTCAGTGTATACAAGAACAGATTGAAAAGTTTCCAAAATACCCAAGAACAAACAAGATTTTAGTCAAATTTAAATATTTTTCCAATAGATTTTAGTGAAAAAAATAAAAAGAATAAAATTTGATGTATATCTGAGAATTAGTTTGTTTCTGAGAGTCTTTGAAAGTGAGTGTTTTTCAACATTTATCAAGAATAGAGAAATTGGAGTATCTCATCATGATAAAATTCCTTCATTTCTCCTTTTCACTTATATGGAAATTATAGCTGAACTATATTCAGTCTATGGAGATTCTGCTCCTTCATTTACGACTATTAAAATCTCATACGAATGGGCGTACAACATTTTACATACGGAGTTAGGTGTAAGAAAGCTGTGTGCGCGTTGGGTCTCACGTTTGCTGACTGTTGATCAAAATTGAGAACGGTTGGACATTTCATGATCATGCCTTGACTTGGATCCATCTTTACACTTAGAGACAAAAAACAATCAAAACAATGGACTGCAAAGGATGAGTCGACTGCGACTCTGAAAAAAGTGAAAGCAATTCCTTCAGGTTGCAAAGTGATAGCCATAGTCTTCTGGAATTCCTATGGAGTAATTTTTGTGAAATACCTGCAAAAAGGTAAAACTATCAATGGAGAGTATCCCAAATGCGAATTGCCGAAGGTGATAATACGGCACAATATTGGTCCAATCTCGGTAGCCAAGAGTCGGCTATTGTTATTGGGCCAGTGTCACTGTTTGCATCGGTCAAGTACTGGGCCGACGACGGCGGCCGTTTTCAACTGTTTAAATTTACCGACCTTCAGCTGAAACTTGACCCAGTATCGGCCATATACCAAGCCGATTGTCATTTTTACTATGGCATCCAGTTCTGAAAGTAGAAGAGCCAGAGTCGGGCTCATGGACGGCACATTACTGGGCCATATGTCACTTTTACCACGGAAAACCATTCTGGAAGTGAGAAAACCAGAGTTCGGCACAGCGTTGGCCCGTTGCTGTGCCGAAAGAAAGTGCTGACGGCTAGAGTTTGGGCCAGAATTGGCCGTCAAGTGCGTACCGGTGTTATTATTCCAGCAACGGCAAGATATTGGCAGCCGATCTTCGGCAAGTTTTTGGCGATGCTGGGCCAGTGTTGAGCCGTATCTAACTTCGGACTTGGGATTATGCTGATATATTACAACTTTTGGACCAGGAAATCAAGATCAAAAGTCTGCATTTGGCAAAAAAGAAAATTCTCTTTCACCAGGACAATGCCCCGACCCACAGATCAACTGTTGCGATGACGAAATTACACAAACAAAAATGTTTAATGATAAGGTTTTCATCAACCAGCAGCGCTGGGCTTACCGGTGCATCTAAATTCGCTAGGCAATTCTCTTCGTTCATCCTCTGCTCTCATCGTCAATCATAGCGGTCGACCTGATAACGGCTATGTGATGATCCATGGCATGTCTTTTTTTCACGTTGAAAATCCATGTAAACTCGTGTCTATTTTCTCCAATCATCTTTTATTGACGGTCAAATGTAACGTTGGAATACTAGTCCAACTGTTGCATTGATCCGAAGGTGAGAAAGTTAGTGGAGTGAATGAAAAAATACTCCTTTGCGTAGGTAGCCAGAAGATCTATGTCGTAAGAGTCATACTAGATTTGAATCGACCTTAATTTCTTCAAAAAAAAGCCACATGTTACCATTTGCCATCTATTCACTGTTGTAAGACCGCTTCTATTGCGAGATCTAATGTGTCTATAAAAATAACGAGCGGTGCCTTTAGATCAAAATAATTCAAGAGAACTGCAGATGCTGAACTCTACTTGCATTTTCTGAAAGCTTTGGCTGCAGTGTCTGTCCAATGAGGCGAATTTCAAGTTTTAAGCTTCGAAGCACATCGTTCAAGAAGCGTTGGCAAGTTTGAGCTGCATGACGTAGCCCAAAAGGCGTTATTATTTCCATCTTAGGAATATCCTCCCCAGCGATCAGTATTTAGTTAAGGTTGTATGTAAAAAATCGATCTCTGGTAGAATTTTTAAAAGAAGAAGCTTATATTTAAATAGAATGATTATTTATATGATGAATTAATATCAAATTTTTTAACCGGACCTATTCTGAGAAAATTAATGTCGCAGTTGACTACTATAACACGTAAATCATGAGCAATGTATAGGCACTCTCCACATTTTATTTTGTAGTAATTAAACGTTCTGGTAAATGAATTGAAAAATTTCGGTATTTGTGCTGCTTGAAAATACAAAGTTTTGAAAAAAAACATCAAATCTCTTCACCGTGTAGTTTTATAGATAATACACACATACACATAACCAGCTTGGAAGTGTACGTGAAATCAAGTCGGCTGTATAAAAACATGAATGTTATTTATTAAAAATGTCATTAAATCAACAAAGACATTTTTTTAACTTTTTAACATCAAGCTATTCAAACGCATACCACAGTTTCTCAATGATGGTTACGTTTAACTTGCAACGATACACGATCTACGTGTATGCCGCTGGCATACCATTGGTGAATGATAATTCCAAATTAGATGGTTGAGTTCAAAATGTTTGCCACTCTCTACATTATCGGAGGATCACTAGTCAAGTATCAGATACGGTACATTCCCAACAGGTGTCCTCGTAGACAATTTCAAACTCTTATATCGAAGTAAGGCAAATTTAATTTAAATTAAGAAAATTTGAAATCCTTCTGTGGAAAAAGAGTCGCTTTTGACTGTGCCGGGATTCGAGCCCGGGTCTTTCTAAAATGCAATTTGCATTACTGCTATATAAGAGTTCGAAATCGTCGACGAGGACACCTGTTGGGAATGTATCCTATCTGATACGCGACTGGTGATTCTCCGATAATTTAGGCAGTGTCAAAAATTTCGAACTCAACAAGCAGAAGTTAGTGAAAAGAGAATGATTGAAAGTATCGACTTTACAACTTGGTGTCTATTCACATATGATCTCGGACGTTGAAGACTAATTTATAAAATGATCCAAGAACGGTGTGAATTCCCACTAGATAATTACTGTATTCTGCTAAACGAGTTCAAACAGAGAAATCGCTGATGCCGTCGATTAAGCGATGAAGTTGCATATCTATAAAGAAGCCGCAATGTGCAAGGAAGTCCGCGTTGAAACTCGACCTGAAATCGCAGTGAAGCCCAAAATTCAAACGAAGAGTGGCAAAGATGTTATTTTTTATAAACGAAATAAGAAAAAATTGTTCAGTTACATTGGATTCAAATTCCAAAATTATTCAATTTAGTAATGTTTTAATACGCCAATTTTCTAAAATTGTGAAATTCAAAAGTTTCTTTCAATTATCCCTAAATTTCTCGAAATCTTTTTAAAGCACTGGAAATTTTCTAAAATTCTTAAAAATATTACCAAAATATCTTTTTAATTTATAAAAAAGCTCTCTGGTTTTTATTTTTGCTTTAAGAATCTCTGTTTAATTTAGGGTTTGCGAGAAAGCAGGTCCAATGAATATTATTGTCTTATATCGCAGCCTAGCAAGAAAGGAAGGCTAAATTTAATAATGTAGAGAATAAGGCTAGACATTTTGTACACACTGAGATTGGCATACACCGCTCTCGAGCGTTTTCAATATACGAGCAATTCAACAACGGTATTGACAAATATTCTAGGCTGGGCCTAGCAACTTCTTTGTATTTGAATCAATCATACCAGTTATAAAAATAAAAACTTCTTATAAAAGTGGATAGAAGAAAGATACAAATATAAAGTTCCATGAAATTTTTGGGTCCAAAGTGTATTTTGGAAACTATAAAAGGTGAAAGTTGTATGGACCTAAGCTGCTATGTGAAAGTACAGGTACGGCCGCTGGCAGGCATTTTCTCTTCAATTCCAACTGCTCATCGTGTGAGGGAGAAACGCCTGTAGGCGATCGCACACACGGAAGTCCAAACGATCACTCACTTACGTGCGATTCTAAATATTGCTGTTATATCTATTTTTGATTTTAACAGATAATTTTCTCAGAAATAATACAATACATAAAAAAAATTCTAGAAGAGTAAATTATCCAATTTCAAAGGGAATATAACACGGATACATTACTTTGACCTTGGGTGATCTTTTGAAAATTACGTGACAGCCACCTTGTATTTACTAATGGAAATCGTAATTTCCTATCGCATATGCCGTCCCGGCAGATTAATTTATATAATAAAAGAGCAATTATACAATAAGTAGGTAATAAGAGTAATAAGAGACCATGGGGTCTCGTCTTCAAAATAGTCACCAAGAGATTGGTGAGTAGAAGAAAGACCCCGGGCCTGGATAATCCCGATCGAGTCAAGTACATCGTGCAAAGCTTGTTTCCACATGTAGAGCCGTTTCAAAGACAGGACCGAAGCTCCTGCGTGGTCAGGCACGAAGAACTCTTCACTCTCGAGGCACTAAAGAGAGCGGGTGGAAGGCTCAATGCAAACATAGCGCCAGGGATCGACGGGTTGCCGAACGAGATCATCAAAGAGGTGATCGGGGTATACCCGGAGATCCTCCTACAAGTCTTTAACTCCTGTCTTCGGGAGGGGAGGTTCTTCGCAGACTGGAAGAAGCAGAGGTTGGTCCTGCTGAGGAAGGGCAACAAGCCTCTAGGGGATGCCTCATCGTATAGACCAATATGTCTATTGGATACGATGGAGAAACTTCTCGAAGAAATGATCCTACAAAGACTACAGGGTCACATGGTCCGCGAGAATGGTCTCTCGGAAAACCAGTTCGGCTTTCGGAAAGGCAGGTCCACAGTTGACGCCATCCAGGCAGTGGTGGACATTGCCACTAAAGCAAGAAGAGGAACTGGTAAGCGTAAGGGATTCTGCGCGTTGATCAGCATTGACATACGCAATGCGTTCAATACCGCGAGATGGAACATCTGCATCGAGGCGATGGTGCGGAAAAAGGTTCCAGACTACCTGTTACGAATGATAGATGACTATCTGAGCGACAGGTGGGTGATATACGAGGGCGACAAATGGTCTCTGAAGGAAGAGATGACATGTGGCGCCCCTCAAGGGTCGCGGGTAGGTCCACTCGTCTGGAACGTCATGTACGACGATTTCCTGCGCATGGACCTGCCTGCTGGAACGAGCATCATCGGCTTCGCGGATGACGCACTTGTCGTGTGCGCCGCTGACGACGTCAAAATCCTGGAGCTGAGGATCAATGATAGTCTGTGGCGGGCAAAGCGTTGGTTGGAAAGCAGATGCCTGAAAATGGCCCCTGAGAAGACCGAGGCTTTGCTGGTCACAGACAGGAGATCCTTCAAATACCCGAGGATCGTTCTCGGGGAACATGAAATCAAGTGGAAAAAGAGCATTAAGTACCTGGGTGTGCAGTTGGATCGAAGGCTTAGCTTCGGCGAACACCTGCAGATCGCGACTGCCAAAGCCATCCAGTGTGGGGCCGCCCTGACTCGGCTCATGCCCAACATTGGTGGTCCTAGGGAAGCTAAGAGAAGGCTGGTGGCGAGCGTGGTAAATTCGAAGCTGCTTTATGCAGCTCCGATCTGGACAAGTGCCCTTAACAACCATGCTATCCTGAAGAAGCTGTTCTCGGCACAGAGAGGTGTGGTGATTAGAATTGTCTCAGCATACCGAACTGTGTCGACGAGTGCTGTGCTGGTCCTGGCGAGCGTCCCGCCAATAGATTTATTGGCGGAGGAAAGGCAGGAGAGCTTTCAGCTTCGCAAGGAGCTTACCTGCGCCGACCTGCAGGAAATCGGTCGCGCGAAGGAGGCCATCCGCAAGGATGGAAGGCGCAGACTCGTCGAGAAATGGCAGACGAGATGGCATGGTGACCAAACCGGGAGATGGACACACCGTCTGATCCCGGAGCTCGCCACCTGGCTGGATAGAAAGCACGGTCAAGTCGGCTTTTACCTGGCGCAAGCGCTTTCGGGCCATGGTTGCTTTAATGCGTACCTGAAGCGCTTCAAGAAAAGAGACGATGAGTCGTGCCGCTACTGCGGTTCCCTTGTGGACAATGCAGAGCACGCACTCTTCGTCTGCGTAAAGTGGGGCGCGGCAAGGGAGACCCTCGGTCGAGCAGTGGGTGCCGAGCTCACTCCTGACACGATGGTCTCTCTCATGCTCCAGTCTGAACAGATTTGGATGTTTATCGAGTCATTCGTCACCCTGGTGATGAAGGCGAGGGAGCTCGATGAGCGTGCAGAGCGCGGCAACAATGGGGGCCAGTAGAAATCGCATCGGGGCCTACACCCGCGGTCCTGCGTCTTGGGCGGACTTGGCTGTTCGCGTCGACCGGGGGAGGAATCTTCTTATTCCTTTCCTGGTTGGCGCTGGTTGGCCGGCCTGCCTAACGAGCGTGTGCCCGCGGATGGGAGTGCCGGGCGAACGAACGACGGAAGAGTCGTACGCGACTTTAAGCTGGAACCAACTGCCCGCGAAGTTTAAAGCCGAAAGGCGGTTCTACGGGCGGTGCATTGGTTCGTGAGAGGGGGTTTTTTGGTTTTAACAGGTATGCCTAGACCCGTCCTAGGAGAGTCCTGTACAACGTCTATAAAAGATTTCGCCATTTTTCCTCCTCACCAAAAAAAAAAAAAAAAATCTTCAATATTTGCAGTATTTTTTCCATTTTGAAGAATTATTTTACATTTTTACTGCTTCTATTCAAAAGATTTAAAAAACATTTTATCATTATTTGTATTATATTGTATACATTCTTTTTTAACGTTCGTGAAGCGCCCCCGGATCCAGTTTGTCATTATTCCGGATTCGTGGGTCCCTATCATTTCCAGACGATGTGCAAACTCCTTGGATATCAGGGAATCGCAGTGGTCATGGTGGAACTATACTGAAATTTCCGGACGCAAAAACTAATAGATGAAATCAGCAATATCGATTTGCTTGCATCAATTTACTTGCAAGTACGACTACTAATGCTGTGATATAAACATAATTAAGATGTAACTGAAACCAAAGAACCTACAGGTATAACTACTAATGCTGTAATATTATAAGCATAATAAAGCTGTAACTGAAACCAAAGTACCTACAAGTATGGCTACTAATGTTGCGATGCTATAATAAGTTTATAATATGTAAATATAATGTTTTAATTACTCAATATAGACCAATTTCTGGCGTTAGTTTCCATAATGTCTCCTCCGAATCGAAAAGTAACGCGGTCATGCAAATTTTCCGGTTGCGAAAAGAAACGCTACACTCCAATTGATGAAAATATGGAAAATCCACGCTTTCATAGGTTTGCACGTGATAATAAAAATCATAGAGCATGGAAAATTGCCTGTCAGATACAGAGTTCCATTAATTGTTCACATTTTTACGTTTTTGATGATCATTTTGTCAATGGTGGTA
The DNA here is from genome assembly GCA_030998225.1 of Diplolepis rosae. Lineage (NCBI taxonomy): Eukaryota > Metazoa > Arthropoda > Insecta > Hymenoptera > Diplolepididae > Diplolepis > Diplolepis rosae. Next base: position 1,862,196 of record JAPYXD010000710.1, read on the forward strand.
ATGTTAAACATCTTAAGCAGAGAGTCACATTTAACGCAGTAAAAACTTCGCGAACATCTTGAACAAAAAAGGGTCATAGATGAGCTTGGTTGGGCAAGATCTGCTAGGTCGTTGGAGTAAACTGTGCGGGCTGCGAGGCGGAAAGTGGTCACAGCATGTGACCACTCAAAGCCTCGCCGCGGGCACGATCGTACCGGGGACTCGATGTACTGACGAAACGACCAGTTGTCTATCTTAAGCGGGTTTGCAAAAAGCAAAATCAGCTCTGAGGCAAGCCATAAAGAAAAGCCGACTTCAGTACTGGAAAGACTTGATCGGGGAAGTCGAGAAGTACCCATGAGGTTTCGCCTTCAAAATAGTCACTATGAGATTGGTGACTAGAAGAAAGACCCCGGGCCTGGATAATCCCGATCGAGTCAAGTACATTGTGCGAAGCTTGTTTCCACACGTGGAGCCGTTCCAAAGACAGGACCGAAGTTCCTGCGTGGTCCAGCGCGAAGAACTCTTCACTCTCGAGGCACTAAAGAGAGCGGGTGGAAGGCTCAATGCAAATACAGCGCCGGGGATCAACGGGGTGCCAAACGAGATCCTCAAAGAGGTGATCGGGGTCATACCCGGAGATCCTTCTGAAAGCCTTTTACTCCTGTCTTTAGGACGGGAGGTTCTTCGCAGACTAGAAGAAGCAGAGGTTAGTCCTGCTGAGGAAGGGCAACAAACCTCTAGGAGATGCCTCATCCTATAGACCTATTTGTCTATTAGATACAATGGGGAAGCTTCTAGAGGAAATGATCCTACAAAGACTACAATGTCACATGGTCGGCGAGAACGGTCTCTCGGAAAACCAGTTCGGCTTTCGGAAAGGCAGGTCCACAGTTGACGTCATCCAGGCAGTGGTGGAGACATCGCCACTAAATCAAGAAGAGGAACTGGCAAGCGTAAGGGATTCTGCGCGTTAATCAGCATTGACATGCGCAATGCGTTCAATACCGGGAGGTGGAACATCTGCATCGAGGCAATGGTGCGGAAAAAGGTTCCAGACTACCTGTTGCGAATGATAGATGACTATCTGAGCAACAGGTGGGAGATATACGAGGGCGACAAGTGGTCTCTCAAAAAAGAGACATGTGGCGCCTCACAAGGGTCATAGGTGGGTCCACTCGTTTGGAATGTCATGTATGACGACTTCCTGCCATGGACCTACCTGCTGGAACCAGCATCATCGGCTTCGCGGATGACGTACTTGTCGTGTGCGCCGCTGATTACGTCAGAATCCTGCAGCTGAGGATCAATGAATGTCTGTGGCGGGCAAATCGTTGGTTGGATAGCAGATGCCTGAAAATGGCCCCTGAAAAGACCGAGGCTTTGCTGGTCACGGACAGGAGATCCTTCCAGTAGCCGAAGATCGTTCACGGGGAACATGAAATTGAATGGAAGAAGAGCATTAAGTCGTGTCGCTACTGCGGATCCCTTGTGGACAATGACCGCGAAGTTCAAAGCTGAAAGGCGGTTCCGCGGGCGGTGTATTGCTTCGAGAGACGGGGTTTTTGGTTTTAACAGGTATGCCTAGACCCGCCCTAGGAGAGTCCTGTACAACGTCTATAAAAGATTTCGCCATTTTTCCTCCTCACCAAAAAAAGAGAGATTACCTCCAAATTCTAACCTTCCAGATAATAATTCAATTTTTTATCGGCGAGGAGCCACCTCTAATTTCGAATGGAAATCTTCTTCATTTGGGAGAATTATTAACTTGTAATGCACAAGGAGACGGAGACCAGTTGCTTGAGGTGGATGCATCGAATAAAGGTACTGATTCCAATCAGAATCCTACCAAAAAAAGAAAATCTAACCATGGATTTCTTCCACAAATAGGCTTACATCAAAGAGATCTTTTCCCTACAAAAGAGAAAATGTATAAAATTCACTTGAATGGCATAAATAGACTGTCAAAGTTAAAAACTAAATTGGAATTTAAAGAGGGAGAAATTAAGACGTTACAGTATTTATATAAAAAAGATTTGTTTCATGTAATTGAGAGAGATCTTAATGATGTAACTAAAAAGTTTATACATTCTCAATTAAGAAATAATAACAAACTAAATACCCGAAAATAAAATATTTCTAAAGAGAAATGAAGCTTGGTTGAACGCCAGTCACCTTACTCAAAGTGACAAAGTCAATTCAAATAATAGTGAGACTCGAGACACTAATAATAATACATAACTGCAGGGCGGGGTGAATTAGAATTCACAACAGTTAGCGGGTAATAAATAAGAAACTTTTTGATGAGGTTAGTTTCCATTCGGGATTATATTATGACGAAAAGAAGTGAAAACTTATTGGATATGAAGATATAGACCATTTAGGTCGTTGCATTCTCAAAGAAAATCATGCACTCTTTTTTATGATAAGAGGTGTTTCACGTCCGTGGAAACAAGTTTTAGCCTATTACTTCACAGCTGGTAGACTTTCTACGCAAAATTTAAAACAACTAATAGTTCAATTAATCTCTCACCTGCAGAGTATTGGATTAAACGCGATTTCTACAATTTGTGATCAAGGCACCACTAACAAAAGTGCTATTGCTCAATTGTGTGCCGAAACTAATCAAACGAAGGATCAGTTTTACTTTCTTGTAAAGAATGAGCCAGTAACTGTTATTTGATATTCCTAATTGACTGAAAAATACCAGAAATGCATTATTGACATGTACATTAGAAATGCCCAAGGGAAAGTTTGTTAAATTTGAATACAGTAGAAAAACTTTTGAATTAGATCAAAAAAAGACATTTCGATTGTTAGATAAATTAAAACCAGAATATTTTAATACAGGTGATCGTTACCATCAGATGAAAGTCAAAGTGGCAGCCGCACAGTTGAATAGGAGTATGGCAGGCAGCATTGGACATTTTGTGACGTCTGACCAATTACCTACAAAAGCTTTATTTACTGCCGAATTCGTGGAAATTATTGATAATTTGTTCGACTCCATGAATGGAGCGACGGAACATAGAAGTGATAATAAACCGTACAAATGTGGTATAAGCGACACACCGCCTCACCTGTTATTATGGGATAAATTACCCAACGATATTCCCAAATGGAAATTATGGCAAATGAAATATTATTTACAAAACCGCTAGTTACGCATGGGCAGACGTTACAAAAACTTTTTCTTTTTTAGACGGTTGGATTTCGAATATGAAAGCGCTAAAGTTTTCATGGGCTACATTAAAAAAAGAAGGGTTCTCTTATTTGTGCGTCCGTATTTTGAATCAAGATCCGGTAGAAAACTTATTCTGTAACATCAGACAACACGGTATTGCGAACACCAATCCTACCTCTTTTCAATTTACTGCTACATTAAAAGAAGTTCTTATAAATAGCATATCGCAACCCACGAGCAAAAAAAGCAATTGTGAAGAAGACGATTGTCAACCGTTGGATAATTTTCGCGACTTTTTTATAAATGATGAGGATGAAAATGTCTCCATCGGAAAAATACGTTTCGCTTAGAGAAGAAAAAGAATGTCCAGAAATACAAACTTATAATTCATCTTTTCAAGATGATTGCGATATTTATAGTGATTCCAAAGAATTATTGGCCAGTCTAAAAATACCAGAAATGTGTCAAACATGTAAAAAGCATTGTTTCGTACAGAAATTACAGAAACAGATTTTCTGTCGCTTCTTGATGTCACGCTTAATGATCAGTCTGATCAATATGTACAAACTTACGCCAATGAGTCGGTCTTGTTATTGATAAAAAATACTTATCATTTCCTATGGACATTTCTGCAAGAATGGATTAAAAAAACCTGTTTTGTTTGTCATGCTTTCTGCAAAGATGAATCTTGCGAGGAGCTGATTGTAGAAGAATAGTTTCACATGGAAATCAGAAAATTCGTAAAAGAAAATAAAGTAGTTGAAGAGGAACCCGTTGAAATTGTTCCAGAACCTGTAGTTTCTCAGATACCTGATGTACCATAGGATCTGCAAATTCAACATATTTCTTCAGAACTATCCACGGGACATAATAAGAAAATGAAAAAGTTCATTCAATCAAAAATTGTATTTACTGTCGAATTCGTGGAAATTATTGATAATTTGTTCGACTCCATGAATGGAGCGACTGAAAATGTAACTGATAATAAAGCATACAAATGTGGTATAAGCAACACACCGCCTCACTTGTTATTATGGGAAAATTATCCAATAATATTCTCAAATGGAAATTATGTCGAAAGAAATATTATTAAAAAACCGCTAGATACGCATGGGCATACGTCACAAAAACTTTTTCTTTTTCAGACGGTTGGATTTCGAATATGAAAGCGCTAAAGTTTTCATGGGCTACATTAAGAAAAGAAGGGTGCTCTTATTTGTGCGTCCGTAATATGAATGAAGATCCGGTAGAAAACTTATTCTGCAACATCAGACAACACGGTATTGCGAACACCAATCCTACCTCTTTTCAATTTAATTTAACTTTTTACTATCATTTCCTATGGACATTTCTGCAACAAAATGGGCACGAATGCCTTTTACGCGACATTTTTTTACAATGGTTTTAAGAAAACTGTTCTGCTTATTATGCTTTCTGCGAAGATGACTCTTGCGAGAAACTGATTGTAGAAGAATTTTTCCACATGGTAATTAGAAAATTTGTAAAAGAAAATAAAGTAGTTGAAGAGGAACCTGTTGAAATTGTTCCAGAACCTGCAGTTTCTCAGGTACCTGATATACCATAGGATCTTCAAATTCAACATATTTCTTCAGAACTATCCACGGGACATAAAAAGAAAATGGAAAAGTTCATTCAATCAAAAATTGTATGATTATTTATACTTCGAATTAGTTTTGCTCCTTCTTTGAAGCTAATGTAACGTTCAGCGAAACTGACCCTTGAACTGTAACAACTTTCTCTTACCTTATGTCTTAAATTCCATGTAAATATTTTTAACATTTTAGATTAAGATCAAGTTCAGATATCGACTCTTAAATAAGGTTTATAACTGTACTTTGAAACTTGCACATATTTTTATTTACCTTAGACTTACTATTAGGAACAACGACAGATACTATAATCTAAAGGGCAAGAGTATATTAAGATTTTTGACCGATAAAAGGATGAAATGAAAAAAATATGTGTAGAAATGGTAGTGTCACCCTCCATATTATTATAATAAAAAATGCTGGTTTACGATCAATGAGGGTCAAATATAAAGAAGAAAACTCTTTATAGTGTCAAAATTGTTGCGACGTTTCGTTGGCTATGGGTTTGCCAACCTCATCAGGCTTTATTAAATTAAAAAAACACCAAATATTAAAATTGTCACACACAAGAAAAATAAACATTAAATTAACTTAACATCCAGAACATACACAAAATTGTTAAAATTTTACCTTTATAAAAGAACTTTAAATCATGATGAGTAATGTCGAGAAAATAAAATTATAATAAAAGTCATGATTTACTTAATAAAATTACGTGATGTCATAGAGTCGACGACACTTTGTCTACTAAATTATTACATTCAAACAGTTAACTTAAAATATTGACAACAGTTATTGTAAACACAGAATTTTAAATGTAAACAGACATCAGCTGGAAAGCTATCATGAATTTAATCTATTAAGTAATGAAAAATAAATTCTATTCAAAGTAAATATGTCTTCTTTTTTATTTATACTAAATTTATTAAATTTTATATGGATCATCTCTGATGTTAATCTTTTTCGATAGTCAGAGACATAATCAACAATCTTGGTATTTTCCCAATCAAATTCATGGTTGAATTCCAATTGATGTTCACAGACTACGGATTCACTGTTTTTTTTATTTTTGTGTTCATTAATACGAATTCTTAATGCTCTCTTAGATTCACCAATATAAGTCACAGTGCAATTTTTACAATTAAATTTGTATACAATATTAGTTTGTTCCCATTTGTTTGTGGAGTCTTTACCTAATTTTATTATTGATTTCAAAGTTTTGTTGACGACTGGAATAGTTGAAATATTGTATTCATTAAAAATATTAGACAATTTAGTGAAGTTTGTTACGTTGTATGGCAAACATACCTTTGGTTGATGTCTGTATAAGTTTGAACGGTTTTTTTTATTTGGAGAATTTGGAGAGCTGTATTTAATTTTATTCATACGGATTTTTATATTTTTATCGATGAAGCTATTTGAATAATCGTTGTTTAATAATATTTGTTTAACAATCTTCAAATTGGCGTTATGAAACGTTTTGTGAGATAAAGATATCGCTCGATCAACTAAGTTATAAACAATATTTTTTTTCTGACAAATTGGATGATTGGAAAAGTAATTAATTGTTCTATTTGATGAGGTAGGTTTTTGAAACCAATTGGAAATAATTTTATTATCTTTTATAATTAATGACACGTCCAGAAAGTTAATTTGATTATTTTGTTGAACTTCAAGGGTGAATTTTAAGTTCTTATCTTGTGAATTAAAAATGTTTAAAACCAAGTCAATAAATTTCTTTTGTACACACAGAATAGTGTCATCTACAAATCTGTAATAAAATAAAGGAGAGCAATTATGTTTGTCTTTTAAAATTCGTAGGCAATCATTTTCCAAATCATCCATGACAATGTCTGCGAATAGAGGTGAAATTGGTGAACCCATTGGAGTGCCAAAAATTTGCAAATAGATATTATTATTAAAGGTAAAATATGTATTTTCGAAAAGGAATTTAGTACAATTTATAATTTCATCAAATGGAATTCTACAGTTATTATGAATAAGTTGACATCTTCGGTCTAAACTCTTTAGGACCAAATCACAGGGTACATTTGTGAATAATGAACTGACATCTAATGAAAGCAGAACATGATTATCATCTACAACGAGATTTTCCAATTTTCTTTTAAGATCTGAAGATTTGGAATTCAACCATGAATTTAATTGGGAAAATACCAAGATTGTTGATTATGTCTCTGACTATCGAAAAAGATTAACATCAGAGATGATCCATATAAAATTTAATAAATTTAGTATAAATAAAAAAGAAGACATATTTACTTTGAATAGAATTTATTTTTCATTACTTAATAGATTAAATTCATGATAGCTTTCCAGCTGATGTCTGTTTACATTTCAAATTCTGTGTTTACAATAACTGTTGTCAATATTTTAAGTTAACTGTTTGAATGTAATAATTTAGTAGACAAAGTGTCGTCGACTCTATGACATCACGTAATTTTATTAAGTAAATCATGACTTTTATTATAATTTTATTTTCTCGACATTACTCATCATGATTTAAAGTTCTTTTATAAAGGTAAAATTTTAACAATTTTGTGTATGTTCTGGATGTTAAGTTAATTTAATGTTTATTTTTCTTGTGTGTGACAATTTTAATATTTAGTGTTTTTTTAATTTAATAAAGCCTGATGAGGTTGGCAAACCCATAGCCAACGAAACGTCGCAACAATTTTGACACTATAAAGAGTTTTCTTCTTTATATTTGACCCTCATTGATCGTAAACCAGCATTTTTTATTGAAAAAAATATGTATTTACGAGAATCATTCTCATGAAATCGATGAATCACTCTAAACTTTGATCGAACTCTTAATCTAAGGGCGTTTCTATTCACGCATATCTCCGACGAATAGAAAAAAATAGGCACTCCCGACCTTACCAAAAACAAGAATGGAAAGGGAAGGAAATGCATCATATAAAAACCCACTGCACATAAAAAAGTTCAGTTCAGCACAATAAAAGAATATTCCAGTTAAAGTCGTTCAGTAATTCAGTGAAATTCGGAAATCATAATAAAACTGAACAACTTCCAAAGCGAAGTGCTTGATTGGTCCCATCTGAAGAATTTGTACACTACGGAATTAACAATATAAAAAAGTAAGTTAAATAAAAATTATTTTCAAGAAATCCTACTTTCTTATGGTCTTTTTCTTCTCCTTTCTACTATTTTTCACTTCAATATTAATTTAAATAAGTCACTGGGTGCCAGTAATCATCCTGGTATCGTGACTTATATTTTTGATTGAAATTTTAAAATAAACTCTACCCTTTTCCACAAATCCTGTGGTAAATACACCTGACGTGCTCCTTTTTGAAGTGATGTTCGATTTGTCTGAACCTCACCTTACAAAAATTCCAACAATATGTTAGAATTAAAGCCATAAACACATTAACACACAAACAATTTTTGGAGGCCCCGAAGGGATTATTTTGTCAGTCCTTTTTATAGGGAAATTTTCCGAAATTGAAAAACTCATCCTATTTTTACTTAATTTTGTTTTCTCTCTGATCTTCATATAAAGTCAGAATCTTCAAAATTTGAAAAATATTTCGGAAATTTTCCGACAATCTTCTATTTCTTTCTTTCTTTCTTTCTTTCTTTTCTTTTAGTATCAGGAAAAACTCGACAAAAAAGTGTAAATCATAATAATAAAGAAAAAAAAACAACAAAAAAAGCATTCAATTTTTTGTTTAAGAAACTTTCATTTTGAAATTCAGAAGTTGCTAATCCAAATTTTTTCTCTTCTTGCTGAAATTTAATTTCAAATTACACATAGTTCCAGCTACAATAGTATATTACGTGCCTAGGCGCACAATGAGGGTTATTGCGCGACGAGCGACAGTGCTCGCAGGAGATCGGAGCCAAGGCGTAGCTGAGGCAAAGACGAGACCAAGCCGAGACGAATCCGAGGCGCGATCAGTCCTGCGAGCATTGTCGCGAGTCTCGTAATTTCTCGAATTGTGTGCATTGGCACGTATTCTATTTTATGTGACTTCGGTGCGTATACGAGTTTTCATGCGTACACTCGAATCGAATCTAGTATTGAAGTTGTTTGCGGCGCTAGTCATTACACTTGATATTTCGCGACTAGTCCCGGCCATTTTGATTTTATCGATTTTGTGTAGTAGTAGCGGATTTTAATAGACGCATGCGCAGTTCAAATATACAAGGCTTTGTCAGTAGGGTGCTAACGCTGTACGAAGAAGAAGAAGAATAAGAAGAAGATTGTGCTCCGCTATATGGCTATAGGCGCATGCGCAGTTCAATTTTTACGTTACATTCCTATGTAGCGCAATACACAACATTGCGCTACTCTTAACTGTAGCGAAAAACGAGTTTACGCGACGGAGACAAATAAAATTTTAATCCTAATTTCTTACAAATTACAAATTTAGCCAACTAAAAAAAAATTTCTAAATTCAACAAAATTTTACAATTTTCACAAATGAAACAAAACTTTACAAATTTTACTAACATTATAAATTTTTTTAATCTTCAAAAATTTTCCAAATGAAACTAAATTTTACCAAACTTTTCAAATTTTACAAACTTTACGAAATTCTTTCCAAATTGTACTAAAGGATAAAAAAAATATATCCAAACTTTATAAAATTCAAAAGGATAAAGAATATCCAAACTTTCCAAATTATACTAAATTCAAAGGATTAAAGAAATATCCAAACTTTCTTAAAATTGGAAGTTCAAAAAAAAAATTATTCAAACTTCCTAAAAGTTACCAAAATTCGAACACGATAAAAATACATACAAACTTCCTAACTTCAACTTACTAAACATCTATATCCTTGAAATTTGAAGAGATTATTCAAATCTTTGAATTTACAAAATTTTAATTTTACAAAAAAGTACTAAAATTATATTGAAATAAAAAAAAAATTCTTTAAAAACCAAAAAAATCTTTTTTCCAAAAGTTAAGTGCAAACATTAAAAAAATCTTAAATCTTATTAATTCTGATGTACCTAATTGAAACTTCCAAATTCATAAATATTCATTAAATGTACTAAATTTCATAAATATTCTAAAATTGTATAGTGTACTAAAATTTAAATTGATTTAAGTTCAAATAATGTTAAGTATCCTAGAAGAATCAGGAACAGAAGCTGTCATTTTTTAAAACCTTGAACAAACATCGGAGCGGATAAGTAATTTGGTTGATTTAGATGAAGATCGATGGGCTACCGTCGCCTATCTTTGTGATAAAGTAAAATCTTTACAACAAAGACTCAAAAACGTAGAAAGAGAAAACGAAGATCTTCTTCAATTGAATAATAAATTGACTATTCAAAATAATAAATTGAGCGAGAAATTTGTGCAAATTTCAGAAATACAAAAAGAAATGATCAGATTGATGAAACCTCAAGATTTTAAATTATGATTTCCAAATTCTAATTATTCTTGCATGTGGTACACCTGATATAAAATCGAGTGATTGATTTGCGGAACCTTCAAACATTAACTTTGAAATCTTGAGAATCAAGTAATTTTATTATTAATAGAGAATCTTATTAGGTCGCAGTTTTTCAATTTTCCAAATATTCCTTTGATACTGAGAAAAATTCTTCTTTCCCTATAGTGCACGGAGAAGCATACGATTGTCTTAGTCATAGACGGAATAGAACAACTAAAAGGCAAAGGAAAAGAAGCAAAATTAAAGAGACTAAACGAAAGAAAATTGCAGAAGCCGTGCAAGAAAAAAAAAATTGAAAATCCTTCACCTGCCATCAACTCCCTTACGAATCTTGATCAACCAGTTCTCGAAAAAAAGATATCTTTAGAAAATAAAATAAAACTGTTTAAAAATAGTTTTTGTGACACATGTCTTGTCTATGGTGTTAGACTTAGTTGTTTTAAATGTTTTGAAAAAAATAATCGTAATTATAAGATACCAAAAAAATCATAAGATATAAATTATAATTAAAAATATGCGAAATCAGTTGATAAAATTGGATAAAATTAGTATGAGAGAAATTTTATGACCCTACAATTTCTTTCAAGATTTTTTTTTTTTTCATTAAAAATTATTTAATGTATGAATAAACCAATATATGTATTTAATATTTCGATTTTTTGTGTATATTTAAGTATATGTCGGGAAAAAGAATAACGCGAACCCAAGCTGAACGCAACTTAGATTTAAAAAGATAAATAGAAGAATTTAATCCTTTCGTCCCAAAAAAAGAATTATCACGTGGCGAAGACGATCATTTTTTTAATACTTTAGCATTTCCTGGTACGTCCATGAAACCATTAAACAATTCAAGTAATCTTAGTCAAGAAAACTTCACCGATAGTAACCTCATTGATGTTTCAGTGTTATCTAATAACACTACGAAAACTTTGATAGACTTGGACAATTCCTATCTAAATAATACTTTAGAAAATAAAATGGGCTTGCCAAATGAATAACGTCCCCAACCTCAAGTACCTCAAGTAACTCAAGTAGTTTCTCTCCGAGAGGCTATCATGGTGATGCCTGAATTTACGGAAAAAAATATCCCGCTAGGCCAGTTCCTAGAAGGATGTAACGAAGCTAAAGAAATGGTAGAACCTGCTTTTGAGGCCAATCTAGTAAAACTAATTAGAAGTAAAGTACTGGGCGAAGCACGTCAAGCAATATCAGGACATTCTTTCGCTACGGTTGAAGAAATCAAAGATTTTATGAAAAATATTTATGCTCCAGGAAAAACAACTACCCAACTGTTAGGTGAATTGTGAAATGAATTCCAGCACGATGACGAGAATGTAATATCTTTTGCCAACAGAATCAGGGATTTAGGTAGTAAAACTTTGGGTGCAAAAAGAATTAGTAATAATGGTCAAATATCTGTAGCTTACAGAAATTAAATCGAGACTACACTTGTCGATTGTTTTAAAAGAGGATTAAAATTAGAAATAGAGCAAGACTCCTTACTGGAGAAGATGAAAATAATAATTTCAATGATATTGTCATAAATGCGATAGCTATTGAAAGACAATCAGCGGCAAAAAGAGGTCTTAGAAAAATAGACCAGCCTAAATTCGACGGAAACCAACTCAAAAATAGAAGGATATTTTCTTGCACAATATGCAGTAAAGATGGACACGAGGCAGAAAATTGTAGAAATAAATTATGGTGTCAGCATTGTAAAATTACCCGATATACTACTGAGTCTTGTTATAAAGTTTCTAAAAATTGCACTCAGAATAATACTACTTGCCAGTTAGGTAGTAAAAATGGTCATACAGCTAATCAGTGTCACTCTATTCAAGAGTGTCAAATTTGCAAAAGGAAAGGGCATTCAGCTAAAAATTGCTTGAAAATCAAAGATAATAATTAGTGCAGAATTATATGTCAATATTGTTACAAACGAGGACACACAGCTGATAAATGTTTTCTTTTGAAACCTAAAATACAATCAGCTAATAAAATTGAAGTACAATTAACATGCCAATTATGCCAAAGAAATGGTCACACTGCAAATTCTTGTGGAAAAAGGTCAACTGAAGTTGAGGAATGTAGATATTGTAAAACTAAGGGACACATAATTGAAGAATGTAGGAAAAGAATCTATAATGAAGAGAGACGAGCTGGAAAGAACTGAATCTTCCAGGATCGAGCGCAGCCAGGAAGATAGCAGCAAGACATCAGCGCTCCATGATTCTGAAACCGATGACCAATTTGTTAGAGGAATTAATTCCATCAGTTTAGAAAAGAATAATTATTTATTACCCTATATCGAATTTGAACATCCACGCAAAAGTAGTAAAATCAATCTTTTATTAGACTCAGGATCAGAAATAAATTTATTGAAAATCGGAAAAATTCCAATAGGAAATCCAATCGATACTGATAATATAATTTGAATCAAAGGTATTGACAATGCTATAATTCCTTCAATAGGAATAATTGCGCTGAAATTTCTGAACAAAATTATAACGTTCCTAATAATTTTTACTTACCATTTGACGGAATTTTAGGATCACAAGACTTTTCTGATAACGGTGCAAAAATAAACTTTAAAACAAACAGCCTTCTCGTGAGGAATAAAAAACTTAAATTCAAACAAAGGTTTAGTTCAAAATCCAGATTTACGTTAGGAGAAATAACGAATTGGAATCCAAAGCTTCCTTTAGGTGTTCTACCATTCATAGACATCTTTAACCCGCCATCTAATAATACAGGAAGATTCATGGTAGATAGTGGATTAGAAGCTAACATTATTAAATCAAATCTTTTACCTCTTGAAATTGATATAGATAAATATAAAACTATTTTATTAAAAGGAGTTAGTCAAGAATTTCAGATAACAATCGGTACTACAGAAATAGCAATTTTTGGAAAAACAACTACTTTTCATGTAGTTGCCGAGGACTTTGATATTCCCTGCGAAGGAATTCTAGGAGAAACTTACTTGACTCAAACACAAGGAACAATTGATTACGAAAACAAAATTCTGCAAATAGATGATGTCCACGCTACTCTAAAATTCAATGAAATAAAAAGCCAAGATGAAAAGTATTTCACAGAAAAATATCAAATAACAAGTACAAATCAAAACATGGAGCCACAATCACAAATCTATGGGAGCAAAATTATTCAGGTAATGAATACAGATCCTACTTGGAGTTTAGAGGTTAACCATTTATCTGAAAATGAAGATGAAAAGAACAAGAATGAAAAATTATTAGAACCAATTCGAATAAAATCTGATGAAGAGCCACTTAGTTTAAATGTTGAGAAATCAATGAAGTAATTGATATTCTCAATATTGAACCCTATACAAATTGGGAAATAAAAAGAATTTACGAAATTTTTCATCCACAAATTACAAAAGATTCAAAAATATATATATTTTCAATAAACAATCAAGAAATAAATATTGAGAACAATCTAATTATCCAGCGCTTAAGAATAGATCATTTAAATGAATCCGAGAAGGCAAGTATAATAAACCTTGCTCTCACAAATATGGACAGATTTTTAGTAAACGAACAAAGATTAGAAGCAGCAAGTACTGTGATGCACAGAATCATTACCACCGATGATATACCTGTAAATGTAAAGCAGTATAAAATTCCAATTTCACTTACAGATGAGTTGAATAAACAAGTCCAGGAAATGCTAGATTCAGGAATTATTAAACCCTCATCGTCACCATACAATTCCCCTTCATGGATTGTACCCAAAAAGGTAGATGCTTCAGGTAAAAATTAATGGAGAATAGTCTCAGATTTTAGACTATTAAATGAAAAACAATTATTGATTGAGTAGGAGGCCATAAATATTATACAACTTTAGATCTGGCAAAAGGATTTCAGCAAATCCTAATGGGTCCAAGAGATTCTCATACATCAAGAGTTTTGAGAGGACCTGAATTAAAGTATGAGGTATACGAAAAGGAAGCAGCAGCTATAGTTCATTCCGTTCGAATTTTTCCAAAGAAAGAAAATAAATATAATAACAGATCACAAACCGTTAGTTTGGTTTAAAACTGCTGACTTAAATAGACGAGTGCAAAAATGGCGTTTTAAATTATCAGAATTTGATTATGATATAATCTACAAACCTGGAAAACTTAATTTGAATGCAGATGCTCTTTCCAGAAATCCTGTAGAGTCCGATATACTCCTACAATGTAATGTAGTAACAAGACTTCAGAAAAAACTAGAAAATTTAAGCTGTCCAACCTCAATAAAAACTGGTAATTTGGACGCCATGTCACAAACTGATATCATCAAAAAATTTGATGAAGGATGTCAGTTGTCTACTAAACGATACACAAGAAACCCCAAGTCAAATTATGTCGAAAGTGAAGACGAAGACTCAATTAATTTCGAGATCAGAACTATTTCAAAACATAACAAGGAATCTTTTAAATTAAACTCACTAGATAATCAGAGTCTGGAAGATACTATCTTAATGGACGAAACTGAATCCACGGAAAATGCACCCAGAAAAGCAAGTTTGCATTCTACAAAATCTAACCAGTCAAGCTCAAATTCGAGTCTTTTAAATCAAAAACCACAAATTTTGAATCCGAATTTAAAATATCAAATAATAGAAACAAGAGATTTTATACAAGTTCGACGAGACAATATAGTATACTTTGTCTCTAGTAATGGAAGTCCATGTCACTTAGGAGCAGCTAAATTAATCGAGTTCAACCAAATCGAAACTCAACAAGCTTTAAAACATTTGGAAATCAAACATACAAAGATGTGATGGTGCTTGCCATCAGTTTAGGGACCGTACGACCGCTTCTGCAGCGCCATCTTCTCCCCCTAGCAGCTGAGAAAAATTTTCAGTAGACAACAACCCAAGTTCGATATACCAGTGTATTTGCTACAAGCATCAACATGTCGAGTTTTGTGCCTACGAACTATGATTTGCGGACAGAACTGGTTTTTTGTTATCACTTAAAAAAAACTGCTACAGAATCGCATCGAATGCTTGTCAAAGCTTACGGTGAACATGCTCTTGGCAAAACACAGTGTTTCGAATGGTTTAAAAAATTCTAAAGTGGTAATTTTAATGTGAGAAACGAAGATCGTGGAAAACCACTGAAAAAGTTCGAAGACTAGGATCAGAAGGGTGTTATCTATTATGAGCTGCTAAAACCTGGTGAAACTGTCAACACGAATCGCTACCAACAGCAAATGATCGATTTGAATCGAGCATTACAAGAAAAACGACCGACTTATCGAAGAAGGCAACACAAAGTCATTTTTCTTCACGATAATGCCCCATCACACACAGCGAAACGGGTCAAGAAAACGATCGAGACGTTCAGTTGGGAAATACTGGAGCATGACGCTTTACCTCCAGACTTGGCTCCGTCGGATTACCATCTGTTCGCATCACTGGACCACGCTCTCGCTGAACAACGCTTCACTTCGTACGAAAATGTACGAGAATGGCTGGATAACTGGTTTGATTTAATAGACGAACAGTTTTATTGGCGTGGCATTCCTCACCTTCCGGAGAGGTGGGAAAAATCTGTAAATAGCAATGGAGATTACTTTGAATAAAATATTTTTGATCATTTTCATGCAACAGACGTGCAACTTTTGCAAAAAAATTCCGGTTTTATACTTCCAGACCTGGTAATTGAATTAAAATTAAACGAAATAAGCATAGCACGTAGTGACTACATTCGAAACTTGCCATGGTCGGAAATAATCATTCTACTAAAAATAGTATTTCAAGATGTCCCAATAAAAATTATTGTCTGCAAAGGGACTTTGGAATATGTTCCTAAGGAAAAAAGAGACGAAGTCTTCGAAGAACTTCATTTCACAATATGCTACGGTTGATCAAGAATAGGATAAATGGATAGAAGTTGCAATGTTAAACTATGATACTCATGTTTCATAAAGTACAATACATTCCCCGTACGAAGTAGTTTTTGGAAAATTAGCGAGGTTTTCCTCTAGTGACCCATTAAGGGAAACTGATCTCCTTCCTACTTATAAAGGTTATTTAATAGATTTAGTTACCAGATTAAGTGGTATCCGTACATTAGTTTATGATAATCTAATAGATTCTAAATTTAGGTCAAAAAAATATTATGATAGGAGAATTAACCCAAAATTTTGAAATCATTAAACTGGACCTCATAGGATTCTGGAGATTATTAGTAAAACTCATGTTAGAATTTCATTGCAAAAATCTAGTAAAGTAGTCCATGCAAATAGACTTAGGATCTCACATATCAATCACGAAGTTAAAGAAAAGAAAAGAAAAGGGAGCATTAGTTCCTCATAATTCTAAGATGTAAATAAAAAGAAAAACTAACGAAAAACGAAAATGGGGGAAAGAAAAAGCTGATAATTAATACTTTTTATGTGATTACAGGTGATAAACAAAATTTTTATTATTTTATTCTTCTTCAACACTACAACAGGTTTTATTGGATATGATTGCGGATTAAGGCAATTGAATGTTACAACTCTCTCATTGCGAGAAGTGGGAGAATGTGACATGCCTACAACGACAGTAAATAATACAAGACAATATTTGCAGTTGTTACAAATAAATGTATCAAAAAGATGGTCACACCTTTTGGAACAGTATACCCATAGATAGTTGTAAATTCCAATATTATAGTGTACTATATGAAGGTTTTGCTAAAAAAAATGACAGATCAAGACTTTAATCATAAACAAATAGAATATTCTCTTTCGACTGATGATGTAACCTTTGCATTGGCTGCAAAAGGAAGTGAATCAGTATGTGGGTATATAGTAATTAAGACTGAACATCCAAAACTTTTAATTTTCGAAGCCACTAAAAGAGAAAATTGTGCACCGCATAGAAAAATGTCTGTCTCTAATTTAGATATATTTTCATAGGTAAACTCAAAATTCATTTATGTAGAAAAATACATACCAACCCAAATGAAATTGTTATATATAGATGTTATGACGCAAAAATGTAACCTAGAAAAACAAACACTCAAAAATTCCCTATCAATAGCAACTCAAGCACCAGGTGAATTCGCGTTCGATTTAATGAAAGGACCGGGATACATGGCTGTTGCTGGTGAAGTGGTTCACATTGCCAACTGTGTACCTGTTGATGTAAAAATTGAACATGGAGACTCCTGTTACGCAGAGCTTCAAGTGACTAGGAATAACAAAACGTATTTTCTTAATCCAAGGACTCACATTCTGAAATCTCAAGGTACACAAATACCCTGCAACAGATTGCTTCCTTCTCACTATTTTATTGCGGGAAAATGGTACAAAATTCTACCGCTCCCAACCGAAGCTGAACAACCTACCATTATCAAACCAATTACGAAGCCAACATGGGAATATATCAACCCTGCAGAATTGGCAACTAATGGCATCTACACTGAACAAGAACTAGAACAACTCAGGGAACGGATTATGTTTCCTGTAGAAAAACCTGCTCTTCTAAATGACCTAGCAAGAGAAATGAGAGGACACACAGTACCCAACAATGAAGGAGCCCTACTCAAGTTTTTAAATAATGATGCTATTGAAAAAATTATCAAAAGTATGGTACATGGAGCAAGATGTGGACTCGATTCATAACTTTTGGGACCTTCAGTGCTGGAATCATAGTTATTATAATGCTTATCCAGTTTTTCAAAGTTTTAATCGATATAATTATCCAAGGCTATGCTTTATATTCAGTATATGGATGGTCCATACGCTTACTTGGAGTTATATGGAGTTCAGTTACGAATTTATTACTTCATTTAAAAAAAAAAACCTTATCAACCTGTTGATTTAGAAGTTGGAGAAGTCAACCCTATAGAATCTTCACTACAGGAAGAAGGTACCAACGAATCAACAAGAACTTTCTTCAAACTCTAACATTCAACCTCAATGGTACATCAAAAATGAAACTTGGTATGTTTACCTCTTCTCTGGTGACAACACACATGCATTAAGTCCTGAATAGTTATTTAGTACATTTCACTATTTTATATTTCAATCCTGTAATTCATACGATGCATATTTTAGGATATTATAACTATGAATTATTGAAGAAAAATTTTTTTTGTAGATAAGTACACAGGGAAACGCTTGCTATTCAAGTGAAATCGATAAATCACAGTCATGTTCGATTTGTCTGAACCTTACCTTACAAAAATTCCAACAATGTGTTGGAATTAAAGTCATAAAATTAATAAAAGGGATTGACAAATTTTTCCCGAGCTATTAGGATTAATTTCTTACTTTCAGAATCAATAATTCTGTTCGTGACGTAGGTTTACTTCTTGTACGCGGAGTAGTTGACTAATTTAGTGTAACACTTTCGATATGTTCTGTCTTTTATGAATGGAGAAAAATCCCTTCTTTATCGTGATATTGAAATGTATTAAACTTTCAACTTCATTTCTACGTAAATATCGTTGCAAACTCAAAACTATTGATTAGTTATACCTATTACTATTATTATATCAAGTTACGAGCTACGCGTTTCTGAATATTGAATTGAAATGTTCCAAAGAAGGCAGAGGACGGCTAGATACCGCTTTGAAAGAAATTATTGGTGCTAGTAGGACTGTCCGCCACCTCATCCTCGGGATCAAGGATGATATTATGGGCATAAAACTCAGCATTGAACCCAAGGATGTTGAAGATGCTTTAAGTGGCTTTTTTGATCATGGATCGGAGTTAGAACTAAAGGTGTCTCTAACTAAGAATTCATACCAAGGAAACAGGAAGGCGTACGTGTTTCTGAAGGAGGCGTAGGCCTTGAAATACTTAAGGCGACCCACATCAAAATCGGGTTTGGTCTCCTGCAGGGTCCGCCGAAAGATGAAAGTGAATCTGTGTTACCGCTGTCTTGGTTTTGGTTACATGGCGGCGAACTGCCGGGGGCCCGACTGAAGCATAAGTTGCTCGAGGTGCAACGAAGAGGATCACGCTGCGGGGTCCTGCACAAGGAAACCGTTATGCTAACTTTGCTCCGCTAAAGAAGATAAGCCCCGAGACGACCATATCCCGGGAACAATGCGTTGCACGACTTTTGGAGAGGCAGCACCGATGAGGAAGCCTTTGAGAGGCCGCGTATGAAGCCAAGCAGGCACTAGATGGTGAAGCCGAGGCTCCGCGTAGAGCACCAATAGAACATGACCTTGAAGTTTAAAGCTAACGCAGTCCCGAGGTCACGTACTGGTGGGAAAGCACGGGACTTTTGAGTTTAGTGAGTATTCCTGTGTCTGAGGCCCGCTCAACGTTTGTAAATGCATTCACTATTTCCCTTACCAATATAAACTACTTTCGCATCTCTTCGACGAATAGTCATTCCTGACGGTGGAGACATGGCAACTGATGAACCACTGCACCTCCTTCAATGACAAGTATTATGTTCTTTTCCCTTTTTAACGCTAAATGTTGAATTGGCAACAAAGTTGTTTCTTTTTTTACATGATTTTCATAGCAAGTTTTTGAATACAAATAACAAACATTAATCAATTATGTATTGAGCATTTTGTTCGATGAGCTTTTGCCATCTTTCAGTCAGCTTCATAATTCCGCTTTCGTAGAAAGTTAGGTTCTTAGAGGAAAACAACTGAATCAACTCATTTTTGACAGCCTCATTTGAATCGAATGTTTTTCCATTCAAATGGTTTTGAAGTGATCGGAATAAATGATAATTGGATGGTGCCAGGTCAGAACTATATGATGGATGAGGCATCACTTCCCAGCCTAACTCCGATAACTTTTTGCGAGTGACCAAAGATGTATATGGTCTGACGTTATATTGATGGAAGATGACGCCTTTACGAGTTGCCAGTTCTGGCCGCTTTTGCTTGATTTCTTTGTCCAATTTCATTAGCTGATGACAGTAGACATTCGAATTGATAGTTTGGTTCCTTAGGAGCAGCTCAAAATAAACAATACCTTTGAAATTGTACCAAAAAGTCAGCATAACCTTCTTTTAATGAATATCCGCTTTTGATGTCGATTGTGCAGGCTCAGCTCTCTTGCTCCATGATCTTTTTCGCACGAAGTTATCGTAAACAACCCATTTTTCATCGCCCGTTATGATTCGCTTTAAAAATGGATCGGTTCCTTTACGTTTCAGCAGTGAATCGCAAATGGAAATTCGATGGTGAGTTGAATTTCGTTCAATTTGCGAGGAATCCAAATATCGAGCTTATTAACGTAACCATGTTGTTTTAAATGTCTTTCAACGCATGTATGTGATATGTTAAGCTTCTCTGCGATCTCTCATGTCGTTCTACGCCGGTTATTTTCTATCATTGCTTTTACACTACCGGTCAGAATTGTGGGACCACCTGTTTTTCGATGATTGCTTAAATTATCTTAATTTCGATTCTGTGAGTGATTAAAATTGTACTCTTAATAATGTGAAAGCCATCAAAATTATCTTTAAAATTAGTCCGTAATGAAGTCGTTTCGTTAAATTTTAACGAAGTTATTGCAAAAAAGTCAAAATTTCAATGTTTTCTTAAATTTTAAATAACTTTCGAAACAATCAGCATTTTTTAATGTTCTTAGGATCGTTTTAAAGCTAAGATTCTGTAGGTAAATCATAATAAAGATCATATAAATATATATTTCAAGGGGATTCAATACAAAATTCATGATTATATGTTCTATGTGCCTCCGGTGCGTGAACTCGTTTTTACGATACAATTGAGAGTGGCGTAATTTTGTGTATTACGATACACAGGAATGTAATGTGAAAAATTGAACTGCGCATGCGCCTATTACGATACAGCGGAGCGTTATCTTCTTCTTATTCTTCTTCTCCTTCGTACAGCGTTGGCACCGTACTGACAAAGCCTTGTACATTTGAACTGCGCATACGTCTATTACAATGCGCTACTACTACATAAGATCGAGAAAATCAAAATGGCCGGAAGTATTCGCGAAATGTCAAGTGAGATGAGCGATAATTACGGCAATTTCGACCTTTTCAGATTGTATTCGAGTGCACGAATAACAACTCGCATATGCTCCGAAGTCACATAGAATAGAATATGTGCCAATGCACACAATTCGGGTAATAACGAGACTCGCTTGAAAGACTTAAGAGACTCGCTTAACTGATCGCGCCTCGGCTTCGTTTGGGCTTCGTCTCGGCTTTGCCTCAGTTACGCCTCGACTTTTATGCTCCTCTTTTTCACATTATTACGAAGTCATCGAACGGTTAGTGAATGGTTAGCGAATTCGCTGACCGTTCACTCAAGCAGGTAACAATAACTCATTAAAAAAGAGCCACCTTTCTCTCGTGATGTTTAGGATAGCGTTGGAGGTAAGTCTGGCCTTTCCGGACGGCATAACTTCGACAAAAAAGAGTGTACACGGAACAAAGTTTGGTCAGGCGACTCGCTCAACTACCAAAGTGGTAGTACGACACGCGTCGAGAGCCGTGCGCCTACAAATTGGTATGGTTTCTCTCCGCTTTGGATACTAATCGCGTGATGACGCTACTCTATTAATGGTGGAACAGTCGCTTTAACAAATTTCTTCCCGTGTAAAGCAAAAAAAAAAAAACACGCAATTCGTTTTTCTTTATTTAGTCCTCACTTTTTCTGGAACTTTTCCTCAATTTTTCAGTTGAGCCGTAGCAGTATCTCACTAACTTGTTCATCATTCTCCTATATGGTTTGAACTAAATTCTGAATTGCGATTCCTATCAAAAATTATTGAATAGTTTAGGAAAATTTTCTGAATTTATCTAAAATATTCACAAATTAGTTCATCATTTTTTCAGATTTATTTAGACGAACTTAAATTGGGGCTGTTTTGGACAGAAGAGAAAACCAAAGATTCTAAGTAGAATAATTTTATAGTCATCCTTTGCACATTCATTCTCGTCAGGTAAGCCTTACCCTTCGAAGAATACCGACAGGAGTTGGCCTTAGTGGGTGTTGCCAATAGATTTTCAGTTTAATTGTTACCCTCCAATAGAAGCAACTCGGTAATCCTACAAAAAATTAAAATTTATAAATGCCAACTGCACCATCGATTGCCTTTCATCTCTTGCTGCAAAAATTTCCGACCTTCAATCATTGTTCTGACTTCATCGATCTCATAGCTCGCCGTCTGGGTCAGACTTTACAAGTACAATTTCAATCACCGTTCCTAGCTAGAGCTTTAACGCATCACTGTATCATTATTCTTTTATGTTCATGTAAATATATGAACATTTTTAGTTAATCAACCAAGAAAGTTATTTATTTATTCAACTCTTCACAGAAGAAAAAATCTAACTTGCTTACCCCACACTTTTTATGGGAAAATTGCAAAGCTGTGCAGTGATAAAATAATTTTTCTTGAAAGGCTTAAGTACTATGTAAATTGAGAGTCAGCAAGAGTGAACATTGAGGGGTTCATTTCCATCAAACAAAATGGTTAAGCGTCGAATTTCTGAATCAAAAATGAGTCACACAAGCATTAGCATTCTCTTAGAAAAATGTCCATTTGATTCAACCAAAATTTGTTTAAATCAAATAAATAAATGCGTCGCTATATGGTTAATGAAACATTGAGTTGATTCAGCCGAAAACGAACCGCAGAGAAGAGAGAGAGAGACCGAATCGATCAAACGTGCTTAAACGTGTCAACCTTGTTGACTACGTGATCTCTCTCTCACACACTTATGTGTATTAAGTCATATGCGCGTGGTGCGCCGTATCGCAAATGTACCCCCTCAAGGCTGCTTTCAGGTGCTGAAAGCACCTTTTCAATGCGCATTTTGAAAAAAATATTCTGTATATTACGAAGCTGGGCCGTTTTCAGGACTCAACTGATAATTCAGTCCTCGCCCCAAAAACAGCTGCCCACTCAGCTAACGGTCTTTTTGTTTCAGGTGTATAGAGGTGGATCCACCCTTTGCCACATACCGACGCAGAAAATTCTTTTCACCTCGCTTGAACAGCTCCAAACAGCGCTCAGAATCCTTGACGCGTTGTTGTTTTTGATTGGGTGTGAGCAAACGCGGCACCCACTTCGAAAACAACTTACGCATCCCCAAAGATTCGTGCAAAATTGTAAACACACACTGAGAGAAATTGGCTTTGGTTCCTGTGCACAAAGCACATAAATTTTTTGTACAGTAGTTGCCTTGACCAAAAATGTTCAGAGAAGCTACTATTTTTATAGTTATCATGACAGTAATTTGGACCTTTTTGTGTATTCGGTTGTTGTGACCAAAGTTGATGATTAGAATCAGCTTTATACGTACCCCAACGATAGTACACATACATTTTCTTTATATGTACTGCCAAGCTCCTTTGGTTACTACAACCGCAGCGTTCGCTGTTGCGCTAAACAAATCAAGTATAACTTTCATTTTTTACAACGAGGTAAGCCTGTCATGACAACTATTAAATCTTGTAATAGTCACACAATTTAACTTGCACTGCACTGGAGATAAGTAGTTACTTCCAAAAAGATATATTTTGTGAAAACTATAATCACTCAAAAAAAGTTTATGGTGATGAAAAAAGTGACAATTTTTTAACTTAATTGACGAAAGTTATCATAAATATCATTATACCGGATTATTTTTCTAGGTCTTTTCGGTGAAACTTTATTTTTTGTAATCAAATTGAATTCGTATTTTGATAACTAGGAGAACCATACGTATAACCTCAAAAATAATTTTGGCTGGGTATTTACTGCCCATAGACAATTCATTACAAATTAATCTTAGAAAATGATCATAACCTAGCGATTCTGGTTTTTATGCAGAAAACTTAAAAAAATAAAGATGAATTTTCATAAAATAATGTAGATTCTATAAATAAAGCATTTTGATAAGAACTGTACTTGGTCATTTTAACTAAACTCTATGCGCGACTTTACACATTAATCAAGTTTCTGCCACTCGGCCTACCAGAATCGTGGTCTCAGTAACGTTCCTTGCAGTTGGAGTAAACACTTTTCCAAAGTATGACAGCCACTACCATGATTGTCATCACAACTTTAACATTTTTTGTAAAGACGATTTTAACAAAAAAACTTTGGTTTGTGAAACCCGAAATTTCTCTCAGTGCATTACCTTATGATATCTTAAAGGTGTCAGCTATCTCACAAAACTTTAATTTACGATCGCCCAAAACTATTTTGTGGACTTTTATAATGTTTTCGAGAATAACTCCTGATTTTTGGGGACCAGAGCGTTCAGTGTTATCGGTGTTTATATGACTGCATTTAAATTTGGCATACCAGTCGATGATTGTTGATTTCCCTGGTGCAGAATCCCCATAACGCTTATCGAGCCACTACTTTGCTTCAACAGTATTTTTACCACTAAAAAGCAATGTTTGACTAATAATCGAAACTCTTTTTTATCCATCGTTTAGAAAATGACAAAAGTTGCTTCATCGAAACCTTTGTAACTTCTGAACTAAACGTCAGATTGTAATACAATTTTGACACTTCATAAAAATAAATAAAAGCAATTTCTAATCGAAAAATAATTAGCAATTATAATAACTGACAATTAGTTTTGTTGCGAGGAAGGTATCGAAGACATCCATCTAGTGATCAAATATGTTTTCTTACTACCCTAGTCGAAAGTACGTGGTTTCGGCACCAATTTCACGGCAAAAAGTCTAACTTTCATGCATTGATCAAGCCATATGCGCGCCCTCTATAATAGCGGGAGTAAAAACGTCGATAACCACAAGTGTCAAAATTTGTCCGCTCTCTGCTAATGTTTATTAGTTGCAATTAGTGAATATTATTTAGAAAGTATTAGTAGTGACTGATGCGTAACAAAAATAAAAAATAAGAAATGAATGACATATCATCTGATGAATCGACAGATGAAGAAGAAATTAATAAAAACTTTGAAACTGAAGCACAATTAATAGTAGAAACTGGCACCTTACCCAAAAAGTCCGCTGACAGATTCATGCCAGTCTATGATAATTAAAATGATGGAAACAAGAAAATAGAAATCTAAACCTTAATTTATAGATGTATTTGATGCCTGCCCCCCCCCCCCCCCCGACCACCAGCACTCGCTCCGCTCGTGCTGCAAATGCCGGGGCAGGCATCAATATATTCCAATACCCACATGCAATTGTTTTCGTATTTTCGACCGGGTAGCAAGAAAAATAGTATACACTACATGGGCAAAAATTTGAGAGCCCTGAACTGCATGCCATGATGCCCACGGCTTCGCCTCGGGCATTATGGCGCGCAGTGCAGGAATCTCAACTTTCTGCCCTTGTTATGTAATATACTATTACTAATTATTTCGGCGGGTTTTTCAAATTCTCTCTAAAGTCTTAAAAATGAAGTATTGACATAAAAGTAGATATTACGTGTCCAATAAATAATAAATATTATTATCTGTTAAATAATTTATAACGATAATAATTATTTGGATAAAAAATGCAGTTTGTAATCGATTATTCGTAGTCGACCAGAAACCGTACATTCTGTATTTGAAGCATGGGCGCTTGCGAGGCAGAAGCCGCGCGCAAGGAGTGTTATATATCTCCACCAATTTCTTTCGACCCACTTTCGACCATAGCTCATTTTAAAGGTAAAAAGTCAAGCTTTTTTTAAACATAATTATGAAAAAAAAATTAACGGCCGCACTTGGTGAAAAACTCAAAAATCTGTTTAAAATTAAAAAATTAAGTTCAAATAATTCTTTTAATCTAAAACCATTGCCTTCAGCGTAAAGCTGATGAAAAAACGTTTCTAAGACCTCCATACAAAAATTAATTTGGATAACTTTTGTAGATGTTATGGTTAATTGAGTATCAGCGTGCGCGGTAAAAGGTTGAAAATTCGAGCCCCTGTATACTGACAACCCATCGTACTAGAGACGTTTTCTTAGGGAAATAAAAAGAGGTGTACTACGGCAATAATTTTGCGGACTTTCAAGGAAATCGGAGACAAAAAGTTTTTAGGCGTGTACACTTGATGAATTTTGCCCCATATCTAAACCCAATTTCCATAGCCGGTCGATTTTCAGTGAAAATCTAGTGGCTGTAGAATTGAGAAAAACAGAGATTTTGTTTAATAAGCCCATCTATGTCGGACTGTGTGCTGGATATCTCAAAAACTTTTGTAAGAGTTCGATTTGTGAATTTTATTTTATTTATAAAATATTAATGTTATGACTCGAAGGGTGCGTGAAATAATCCATACACAATTATAACAAAACCAGATATATTTATTTAGCAGTCTTTTTTTTTCAATACAGTTTTCGGTAATTGACTCGATTATTGCCTAACAGTCGTTTACCCCTTGAGTTTAATACTATAATTATCTATCACCCCACTTTAACTCTATTTTCAAGTCTCTTATTTGCAGGTACCTTAGGAGCCAATATGGCGCATATGCCACTATCTCGCGGTTCCCCTGCGAACTATATAAAGCTTTTTTAATTAATCTCTTGAACACATTTCCGTGGTGGACCAGTGATGGTTAAATATAGGAATAAGCTAAATTTACTTGGACGTCTAGAAGACGTTCGCAGGCATTAAACAAAATATAAGTCCAATCACTGGTATCGCAATCAGTCACTCACACAATTGGAGCCAATATGGTGTCGGCACCAGCGTAATTATCGCAAATTACCTAGGAGCCAATATGGCGTCGCTACACATGTAATTATCGCAGATCACACAGGAGCCAATATGGCGTCGATTCACAGCAATTATCGCGACATGTATGAGTACTAACCCTCAACAACTACTATCATCAGTCGTACACCAGAAGATCCCCTAAGAGCCAATATGGCGACCGTTATTGGTCCTACCCATCACTCCATTACCGATACAATATGGCGACGACTCTCGCGAATCGTTTCGCGTTACAAACAATATCGCTGATATGTCGGGGTTTCACTAATATCCAGGAGCCAAAATGGCGTCCTTTACACAAAGTTAGTCCGCGAATTTTGGTAGCGGCAAATATTAGGCTTAGAACACAGAAATGTCGTTGAGCATAAGCCTATCAGTATGCATGGCAGCCGGGACGGCATGCGCCAATCATATTCTAGTATTAATCATCATGGCATCCTGAGGCAGCGTACACCATGGGCAGGTAGTGATAGAGATGGCAGCCTGGGCAGCGTGCACCATAGAGTAAGGAAAAAGGCAGCTTAAGCAGTGTACACCTTTATTAAGGATGGAGTATACCATGTCTACGCCTGGGGCAGCGGACTAGAGCACGGGGGAGTTACAAGAGCAAAAGGTGGAGCCTGAGGCAGCATTCCCACCGAAAAATGGACCTACTCCTGGAGCCGAGATGGCGTACCCAGCGAGTTGATCTCTAAAGTTTAAATTATAATGTAGGGATTCTTCCAGAGCCGAGATGGCGTACCTGGAAGATTTTCCTTAAAAAATATTACCCTTGGCGACTCCTCGGTGGACCTTTGGCTGCTTCCTTGGTGTCTGTAGGGTTGTGACGCCCTGGCTGGAGGTACCGCTGAGAGCTGGGTGCGCTCGGTTATAAACACGCGGTTTCAGGTTGACAGCGGGCAGGCTCACACTGCGAACCTAGCGGAAACTGTTGGTAGCGCTACCCCTGGGAACCTGCTATGCTGCGTATATCGTCAGTTTAGTAACTCGTGGACGCCGTCAGCTGATGGTGATCGTGACCGCTTCACTTTAATATATTCTTTTCATTACGACTATATGCTTAGAAAATATTCCAATAGCTGTAAACTCATGTATACAGATACCGACAGCCTCATTTATCAAGTAAAATGTATGAATATTTATTCTGACATGAAAGAAGATATCCACAAGTTTGACACGTCCGATTATCTTCCAAATAATGTCTTTGGTATTCGACAAGCCAACAAAAAGATTGTGTGTCTTATGAAAGACGAATGTAGCGGTCACATTATAACAGAGTTTGTTGGCTTGCGGAGTAAAATGTATAGCATTCGAGTTAATGGCCAAGATTTTGTCAAAAAGGCAAAAGGTATACGAGTAGGTATAGTTGGGAAGACTATTGGTTTTGACGATTATGTCGAGTGTTTGAAAAATGAGCAAAGCCAATGTAGGACGCAGTATATGATTAGGTTACCTTTACATAACGTTGAAACTGTAAAACAGTTCAAAATAGCATTAAGTCCTTATGACGACAAGAGGTTCCTATTGCCCCAGAGTGCTGATACTTTGCCATGGGGACACTACAAAATCCAAGATAATAAAGATGTAAGAATGGATGTTGATAGAGAATAGATTATGTGTATATATTGTACATATTGTGACAACAAAAATAGAATTCAGTTAGTTATGACAACACTGTAAATGAATATTGTGAATATGGTATTGCTATATTAAATAAACAACATAATATGGACATATCTTTTTTTTATTTACTCTTACATGTAATTACATTATTTAACATTAACTGAACATCATTTTAATTTCATTTCAAGATTAATTCAACATTGATTCAACCTTAATTCAACAATGAGTCAACGTTGATTCAACATTGATTCAACATTGATTCAAGATTAATTCAACAATAATTCAACGTTGATTCAACATTGATTCAACATTGATTCAACCTTAATTCAACAATGAGTCAACGTTGATTCAACGTTGATTCAAGATTAATTCAACAATGATTCAACGTTGATTCAACATTGATTCAACATTGATTCAACATTGATTTATATGTCTGACTTTGCTATCCAGCTATTGCGTGAACTATCAAAGCCAAACCACTTAACATAAATCTTATTGCCATGTTTTTTGAGAACCTTCTGTACAAGGTAAATATCTGGGTATTTGACTTTGAGAAGATCCTGTTCATAGAAGCCGCCAGCGATGGATTGACCCTGGTAGTCGTTGAGTTTGTACGTTACGGGATTGGTTGACATGACACGATAAACCATAAATATCTCTGTTGTCCAATTTGGAGTGTATCCTTTCTCGAAAACGTTCTTGAACTCACTGACTCGAACTTTATCACAAATTTTGAATTTAGGCCGTCTCGGAAGCATTTTTTTTTTTTGCTTATAGAAACGTTGCAAGAGTACCTCCCCATCTGTAGCAGTGACATCTTTAGGTTTTATGCCAATGGTTCGGTGCTTAGAATCGTTGTATTTGGAAGCTAGAGTGGACACGATATCTACCCACTTATAGTTGCCTTGTAAGCTGAATTGTATCCACATTTTGTTCTTGAGTGTGCAATTAAATCTTTCAATGATTGATGCTTTTAGATTACTATAAGTTGAGTGCAGTTTGATGTTAAACTGTTACATTAAACTCCTAAATTTCGAGTTGTAAAACTCTTTACCCATGTCGGTATGCAAGGTCTTTGGGATTCGTCCTTGTGTAAGTATGGATTTCATTGCGGTAGTAATATCCTTTCCATTTGCTTCTTACTGGGACAGCCCAGGCATATTTTGCAAATATATCTATGACTGTAAGTAAGTACCTGAAACCTTTATTAATTTTGAAATATGGTATCATTTCTACCAAATCAGCCTGCCATGTTTCGTCTATACCTCGCATTTGCACACGTCGGCGAGGGTAATTTTTCTCACTTGTTTATGTAGCTCTCTGACTACTGTTAACTTTTCAGTGTCCATTTTTTTTCGATAGTGATGCCATGAGCAGTCGAAGACGATCAACTAGCTCGTTACGGTCATCCCAATAGATGTAATCTGGTCTTGAATTTTGCTTTGCTATCATGAAATGAGGTAGTGAACATGTATTATTTCTTTTTCGTCTTTTCAACGAACTTCCACTGGTTGATTGTCTTTTTAATGATGATTCTCTGCTTGAGAAAAGTTTTATAATACTATTCTTATACTTGGAACCTTTATCCGCACGAATGGATTCAGAAGAACTGTATTTCTTTTTGTATGCATTAGTAGTAACAAGAGTTTCTTTATAATTTTTAAGATCATAAGCGCTCACATAAGCTTCATCAGGTCTCTGTTTAAACAGAAGCTCTAACAATGCAGTGCTTATTAGATAACGCTTATCACCAATTTCAATATACTGATCATTAAAACTTATAGGAGTATCCCCAATCATAAGTGATCCATTACTAAGTTTCCGCACTCCATAAATCATATCCAAACATTGTTTACTATTGTGTTTTAACAAAAAAAGATATATTTTCTTCAATTTTTCATAATTTTCAGGCGATTCAACAGTTTGATCAACCATAATTGTATCACGCTCCCGATTATCCTCATTAGTACCTGCAATAAAAGATATTTCATCATTTTCTTCTTCTTCTTTTTCTTCTTCTTCATTATCTTCTTCATGTTGTTCAAATTTTGTTTCTATTTAATGTTCAACAGGTATATCAGACATGTTAACTAATTTTTCTAATAGTGTAAGTATAGACTTAAAAGTTTCACTTAACATATTTTCTTCTTTTCATCTTCTTTTCCTAATTTGAGCATACGATGTTTACGTCGAATAGCATCACTAGCTTTTGCTATTTGGCGGAGTACTTCTTTCTCTTTGTGGAACATGTTAATGTTTCAATGTTACACACTATACTAACATTTTTCCAATCCATGCTCTTGTATTTATAGTGATACGAAACAGTCAAATCCTTTTCTATATCTACCATTAGTCAGTTCACTATCCTTATCAATGACGACGAATCCATATTTGTCTGCATTCCAACATGCTGAGCATAAATCTCGAAACTGAGTGTATATCATATCAGTATTCACGTGATTATTCATATACATGTTTGAGATTCCTTTCATCTTGCCTAAAAAGAACTAATAAATTTAGATTATCACGTATTAAATGCTTAGGAATTCTAGCATACGTCTGACACAAGTAGAAGCAATCAACGTTGACATGTCTACCCATGCAAAAGAAAGCTCTTACATTATCTTGTTTCTCACATGCAATGTCATCAAATATAAAGACAGAGTTTGGTTTAGCTTGGCTAGGTGAAACTACTTCCTCATGTTCACTGAATGGAAAATACTCAACTCCATCTACATCATTGAGTACTTTTTCTAAAAATTGATATTTTGGTTCTTGAAGTGATTTTGAATAAAGGTAGATATTATTAAATCTAAGTCCATTTGGATGCAAAATTAGAGCGAGTAGTACATTTGTTTTTCCACAATTGGATGGACCACAAAAAACTGTTCGAATATTATCTAAGAGCAAACTGCCATGTCGATTTAGCTTCTTCTCTTGCTGATGTTGAACCAACGAGTCCAGATTTACTACTGGCAGCTTATGAGGTTGTGTTTTGAATCGCATTTCAAAACTGACTGCTGTAAAACCCATAAAATACAGCACTTATATAGGCTTTAGCTCAGTTATATTTTAACGTTCGTAGAGTAAGGAATGATTATTCATCATAGAAAGAAAGTTAAAAATAAATCTCACTATCAAGGTAAAGATCTGCTGAATCGTATTATAAACAAGTTACCATTCGAGTTACACTTGCCAGGTTACCAATATTGTGGACCTGGTACTGAACTAGCAAAGCGATTAGCACGGGGCGATCCAGGTATAAATCCATTGGATACAGCTTATAAGGAGCACGATATTTCCTACTCGAAGAATCGTGAGAACATTGAAGTGAGAAACTCTCCAGATAGAGTTCTTTCCGATAAAGCGTGGTAACGTGTTTTTTCAACGGACGCAAGTATTGGTGAAAGAGTTGCTGCTGTAGCTATAACTATCGTGATGAATGTTAAATCAAAACTCGGTATAGTGTTGAAGAAAAATAGAAAAGCAACTTCAAAGAAAAAGAAGCGAAAAAATATAAAGAAACCTGTGGCGTTGAGGAAGATTGTCGACGCTGCAAAGAAATTTATAATTCCCAGCAATGATGCTAAAGACGCTATTCAAGCTGCTGTAGAAGGTGCTCAGATAGCAGTGAAAAAAGCAGGTAGTAAACGACAGGTCAGAGCACCTCGAATTTTACCTATACCTTCTAAAGTTGGAGGTGTTTTGCCTTTGATTCCAATCTTTGCAGGACTTAGCGCACTTGGAGCTCTTTCTGGTGGAGTAGCTGGAGTAGTAAAAGCTGTGAACGATGCAAATGCATCCAAACAACAGTTGGCAGAAGCTCAACGTCACAATGAAGCAATGGAGAAAATTCCTCTCGGTAAAGGATTACATCTGAAACCCTATCGACAAGGGCTCGGTCTCCATATGAAACCCTATCATCACCTTCAAGGTTAAGGAATGAATAGAAAAAAAACATCAAACAACTTGTAGTGAAGCTGCCTCATCGAGCCCTAACTAATTCTGATTTGCTCGAGTATGCCAAAGCTTTGAAGATCCCTCATTTTCGTGGTGTTTTTATGCGAAATAAACTATCTACAAGAGGACCACATCGATATGAGTCAGGTATGATTAACCTTGATGATAAAGATGGACCTGGAACACATTGGGTAGCATACAAAAAGAGTAATAATGAAACATTGTACTTTGACAGTTTCGGTAATCTTCAACCACCATCCGATAAAATATAATCATAATAGATACCAAGAATATGATACATTTAAATGAGGTCATTTATGTCTTAAATTTTTATGTGATCAACTTAATGAATCCAGCAAATATAGTATATATAAATTCAAGTGATTGCTTGAGAAATGTCAGATTTGTGGCTTGGGCGGGTGTTGACCCACCCGGGGATACCTAGAGAACACTATGGAACACACTCCCCAGATGTTAAAGCGAAGCCTACCTGCATCCGCAAAGGCGGGAAGTCAGGTGGCACGCGAGCCTACTATCCACAAATCCAGTGTACTCCCACCACCAAGGTTCCGTGCGTAGAAAAACTGGGTCCGGCGTACTATCGAAGAAATAAAAGCCGATCGACAGACGTCCATTGGACCCGTCAGGTGTTCACTGGTATGAAGGCCAGTGAAGGAGCCAAGTTAGCCGTCCGTGCCCCAAACAGCTCGTTGCCCCAGAACGTCTCCACCCGCGAGCCACATTGAATGGGTACTCGCAAGTCAGTGCAGGAATCCAGGACCGAGCACCGAACAGGTCTCAAGCACGTTGCCCAGCGGGTACGACAAGGACGTCTAGTTCCCATTTTGCCCAAAAATGCACCTGAAAAGCACCTGCGCCAATTCGTTCAAACAAGTGAGCTAAGTGGGGTCCTGGGGACCCCACCCGGTGCAGCACCTTTTCGGCCGCCCTGCCTGCTTGAGAAATGTCAGTATAAAGTGAGACATCATCATGGACGAAATGTTCACTCTTACCATTACAGGAAATTAATCTGTGTTAGAAGCAGAATATTTCCCGCCAATAGAACTCTGATCAAACAAGAACTATGTTCTCGGACTCGTTGAACTACTCACATTCAATTCAATTCCTAATGTTGACATAGGGAAAAATAAATTTTACATTGGCAATGAGGTTATTACAATACCTCCTGGTAGCTAAGAAATTGAAGATATTGAGAATTACATAAAAATGTCACTTGCAAATGGAGACTTTACCGTCATTATAGTACCAACAAAGAATAACGAAATTAAAAATTATGTACAAAAGAATCTAGAAACTGCAAGTACTATTATAAATACAAAGCGTAATAACAATACGCTGCGTAGTGAAATCAAGAGCAACCGTGAAACTAATTTCATACCAAAAGATTCTATCGGTGAGCTTCTGGGATTCACACCACGTGTTCTCTTAGCTAATAAAACACACACGTCTAATTCACCAGTAGCTATTTTCAAAGTAAATGCTCTCAGAATTGAGTGCAACATTACAGCAAGAGCATATATTAACAATATAAAATATAAAAACAATGGATTCGAAACAATTTTGTGTGTTGATTTACC
Source organism: Diplolepis rosae (assembly GCA_030998225.1). Lineage (NCBI taxonomy): Eukaryota > Metazoa > Arthropoda > Insecta > Hymenoptera > Diplolepididae > Diplolepis > Diplolepis rosae. The sequence continues at coordinate 1,896,239 of JAPYXD010000710.1, forward strand.
ATTGCTTTTTGATGAAAACAAAAACACAGTGCAAGCTCAGCAATGGCTTGAAAAGTGCTACGGGGACTCTGCTTTATCAAAAACAACCATTTGTCGGTGGTATGCTGAGTTTAAACGTGGTCGTACAGATACTGAAGATGCTGAACGCTCAAGCCGGCCAAATGAGGTAGGTACACCGGAAACCATCAAAAAAGTCCACCAAATCGTTTTCAAAAACCGTAAATTAAAATTGCGTGAGATAGCTGACACCTTAAAGATATCATACGGCAGTGTGTACGCTATTTTGTATGAACATTTGTCTATGAGGGAGCTGTTGTCAAAGTGGGTGCCGCGTTTGCTCACGGTGGATCAAAAACGACAACATGTCGTTGATTCCGAGCGCTGTTTGGAGTTGTTTCGCCGAAATAAACCGAATTTTTTGCGTCGGTATGTGACAACGGACGAAACCTGGATCCATCATTACACTCCGGAGTGAAAGCGGTCGTCAGCCGAGTGGACTGCAGTCGGTGAGTCGCGTCCAAAGCGTCCAAAAACGCAAATGTGGGCCGGTAAGGTTATGGCCTCAGTATTTTGGGATGCTCATGGAGTTTTATTCATCGACTACTTTGAAAAAGGTAAGACGATCAATAGCGAACGTTACATGGGCCAATTGATGCGTTTGAAGAACGAAATCGGTGAGAAACGGCTTCAAATGAAGAAGGAAAAAGTGCTCTTTCACCAAGACAATGCGCCGTGTCACAAGTCGCTCGCTACCATTGCGAAATTGAATGAATTGAGCTTCGAATTGCTTCCGCACCCACCATATTCACCGAATCTGGCCCCCAGCGACTACTACCTGTTTGCAGACCTCAAAAAAATGCTCCAAGGAAAGAGATTTTACTCCAACGAGAAAGTCATCACCGAAACGAACGCTTATTTCGAGGCCAAAGATCAATCGTTCTACAAGAAAGGTATTGAAATGTTAGAGAAGCACTGGACTGATTGTGTTGCAAAGAAGCAATCAGTCCTCAGTCAGTTCGCAAGGGACTAACATCTCAGAACGTGATTTTCCTGAAGCAGCTCGGTCTCAGAGTCATACCTTACTGGGAAAGAAGAAAAAGAAGGAAAAACGACCGTTAATTTACATTTTTTTTATTTGCTGTTGCCGCTGCTACAAAGATGGAAGAAATAATAAATATTTCAGCTCCAGTTAGTCTTGATGAATCTTTAGCACACTATGAGGTTCATTCCCATCAGGCTTATGCTTCATTGTCGTTTTACAACAGTGATGAAATTCGAATTGCCATGCAGCATCAAGATTTGTACATTCTTCCAAGTAAAAGCTCATTGCATATACACGGAAGACTTATTAAATCTGATGGAATTAATGTGAGAGCTACAGCTTTAGTTGGCAATGCCGTCTGTTTTTTATTTGTTGAGATTCGTTATGAATTGAACGGTATTGAAATTGACCGATGTAAAAATGCTGGCCTTACCAGTATCATGAAGGGGTACGATTCTCTAACTCCTAATCAGCTTCATTATGCTGAAAATGCAGGCTGGCCTGATGCGGATATAACTGCCAAAATTACAAATAAAAATGGATAATTTGATGTAACCATTCCACTCAGCATGATCCTCGGCTTTGCCGAAGATTATTGGAAGATTATCGTTAATGCTAAACATGAACTCATCTTAATTAGATCACGCACTGACTTCAATGCTATAATGCAGAACGTAAAAGAAAATCCTGAAGAATTCAAAATTTTACTTAATAAAGTGGAATGGAAGGTTCCCTATTTGCTGGAGATCGTCACAAGCTACAGTTGTTGAAATTCATTGAGAAGGATCCGCTTATAACACTGAGTTTTCCTACATGGGAAATGTATGAGTATCCTCTTATTTCTGCTACACAAAAACATGTGTGGACTGTGAAAATATCAACGCAGATGGAGAAACCGCGCTATATTATCCTCGCTTTTCAAACAAATAGTAAAGATCAACGCAACCAATATGCTAATCGCTTCGATCATTGTAGCATCACAAACGTAAAACTTTTTTTAAATTCACAATATTACCCATATGGCAGTCTAAATTTAAACTCCAATCAAAATCAATTTGCTCTATTATATGAGATGTATGCTAATTTTCAATGTTCATATTATGGAAAAGAGTTTGAACCTCTTCTGACGAAAGAGACTTTCAAGAAATATGCTCCGCTAATTGTTATTGATTGTTCAAAACAAAATGAGTTTCTTAAACAGGCTTCAAAGGATGTGCGATTAGAATTTGAATCATGTACTAATTTCCCAGCCAACACAGCAGCCTATTGGCTAATATTACATGACCGCATAGTTCAATATAAACCCATTAGTGGCGCAGTAAAAAAAATAATATGAGTTTGAAGTGGTGGGGTGAATTATGAGGTAGCACCGAGGATGACAGAAAAGGGTATAAATAGCTGTTTTTGGCTAACAGGAATCATTCTTCCTCAGCCATGATGGACTTCATCGTGGACGTTCAAGGCTTCAAGAGACCTTACAAAGACTTTGTCTTCAAGGCGTTAGCTATTGTTCCTCTTCAGCAAGATCCTCAACCACTGGTATTTCTCTTTGATCCTCCCTGTCCGTGGAATTCATTGCCTGCAAGTTATAAAAGTAAGAATTGCTGGTTGATGCATAATTATCATGCTATAGCATGGACTGCTGGTGACATACCCTACAAAGAATAACGATGCATACTTCAATAGATATTGTCAGGTGCAAGCACAATCTACATCAAAGGTATGGAAAAAAAAGCTGGCTTGAGAAGTTTGTCATCAATGTACAAGACATCGAAGAACTTGGCTGCCCCTCACTAAAGAAGATAAAGCGAGAATCATTATTTCCATGTACCCATCACACTTTATACACGGATGAAATCAACTGTGCAGCACAGAATGTGATGTCTCTTAAGACATGGATTTTGAATCCAACACTACATCAACCTACACTAATCAGCATATCTAATGATATAAATGAAGTAGATAATGTAGAGAAAGTAGGTAAATTATATTTAATTTAAGCATAGTTTAATTAGTTTTAAATTAACTTCAATAATTAATGAATTAAGTTATTATATTATAAGATCTAAGTTACTCAAATCATACATATATATACTACTGTGATCAAATTGAAAGGTGAATTTTAAATTTAAACTTCCCGGGATTTTCGAAACTGAAATATTTTTTTTCCATAAGTTGGTAGTACTGTTAGTGACATCTGTGCCAAATTTCACATCAAAATATTCATTAGTGTGGAGCTGTTCGCAGAAAAAGGCCGGATTTATGGGACAACAACTCTTGGCATGATAATGCACCATCACACACGGCACTGGTTTTACGCGATCATTTCGTCAAAACTTCAACAAATATCGTTCCGCAACCACCGTATTCACTTGATTTAGCTCCGTGTGACTTCTGGTTGTTCAGCAAACTCAAGAGACCGCTCCGGTGACACCGTTTTGACTCGATTGAGGAGATAAAAACCGAATCGCTGAAGGCTCTGAAGGCAATTCCGGAAATCGAATTTAACAAGTGTTTCGACGATTGGAAAAAACGTTGGCATAAGTGCATTATATCGGAAGGGGATTACTTTGAAGGGGATGAAATTGATTTGGATAAATAAATAAAGATTTTTCATTTTATAACAAAATTCACCTTTCAATTTCATCACAGTAGTACGTAAAGTTATCCCCACTCCTGTTTTCCAACTACTGTTTCTTTGACAACTAAGTTCGACGTGCTCGAGATCAGGGTGGGGGTATATGTTTAGTGGGGGAGTATATGTTTAGTGGGGGTATATGTTCAGTGGGGTATATGTTCAGTGGGGGTATATGTTTAGTGGGGGTAGGCTTATAAAAGTCGTGCAGCGAAGCAATTTGATCATTCCAACACCTCTCAAGTTTATTGAAGCTTCACGAGGAGGATGAATCTACAAAAGATCAACGCGATTGGCCGCATAGAGGGGTTCCTGCCAGCGAAGCCGCTGTCTGAGTTCACCCCAAAGTGCAAATATGCTGTAACGAAACTCAGCAAAATCCAAACCAAGTATGGGGCAAGAATCGTTGCAGAGTTGAATGCTGAATACGCCGTATTTTTACCAGCAAGGCTCCTGAAAGTTTTAGAAGGGGCTCCTGCTACCCTGGAGAAAATGCAAGAAGCTGCCTCTGCCAGAAGGCTTCAACTGCGCTACCTTGCGGGGCCATATAATAATGTAGAATTTAAATATGTGTCGAGTTATGTACATGAATATTGAATAAAAAAAAATGTATTTCCTTAAACTTTGATTTTGTCAAAACTATACAAAATATGCAAACATGCATCAAAACAAAGCCATGCAAAACATGCATTTAAGAAAAAAGATATGCAAAACGTGCGAACATGCATTTAAAAAATCTCACTATCTTTCCTTAAATTATATAAAATAAAAAACAAAATGCTGAACTAATGTAGTGATAAAATGATATTACAAAAGAATTATGAACATAATGATAAATGAGTGAAATTCAATGCTAATGCAGATCAATTATGTACATAATGTAAAAGAAAATGAATAAAAGAATAATTGAGAAACGTTATGTTTTCTTGTAGAAAATGAGAAAAGTTCGTCTCTTCCTCTCCTCCATTGCTGCTCGATGAGATGTAGATGAATGTGGTTTGTTAATAGATTCGGGAGTAGATTTTGTAGATATTTACCATAAACTTCCACCAAAATACAATGACTTTCGGCAGCAGTTTTCTTCATATTAAAGTAATGGAGAAGAACTAACCGCAGAAACACTTTTTCTGCCACAAAGTTCGACATACTTGAGTGAAAAAAAATTATTGTTGTTTACGCTTCAAATGAATGACATATACTGAAAAAGACGCACAATGACAGTAGCTTCTCAACGCATGTTCGGAATATAGGAATGGTGGAATAATAATCAAGTTACGCCATCTCTTAGCAAACCGCACGAATTAAGTTATAGATCCAATAGATGTCTGTGATGAGTGAGTCGAGTGAGAAATAGATGATTATGTTGTGTGAATTATCAGACTGAATTGAGTTTTGGTACACTTTATCGGAGCCGAAAAAGTAAGGACAAGTTCGTTAACCAGCCACATCCAATCAAAATTGAGGGATTGAGCACTACTTTTGTGTTTTTGAAAATAACTTTTTGGAAAAATCAAAAATTTCAATACTGGATTTTGATAGTGCTCATAAATCTCTACAAATTATCCTGATAACATTTTTTGATTAAATCAAAATTAGAAATTTTACAGCATATTCAAATTCGAAAAAAGTCAATATCAAAATTTCATTTTCCAGTTAAATTATACGAGATACGAAAAAACGTTATCACACAATATTATTTTCTACATAAAGACCTACAAATTTGAATTGTAACATTTTTTCATAAGATGCATATTTTTCTTTTTAATTAAAAAAAAAAACTATTGAAAATCCAAAATTCAATTTTTTAACAATAATATGTGAAATACGAAAAAAACGTAAGAATATAAAGTTGTTCGTTTTGAAAAGATCTACAAATTTTGTCTGACGCAGTTTCTGATCAAACATATATTTTTCGTTTCAATTCCAAAAAATACGTTTAAAATTCAAAAATTCTATTTTTTAGACAAAATATGTGAGATACAAAAAAAACGTTTATATGGAAAATTGTTTGCCTAAATGAGGTTTACAAATTCTCATTAAGACATTTCGGGACAGGATGTATATTTTATGTTTTGATTTTTAATATTGAAAAAATTCGATTTTTTTCACCAAAATATGTGAGATACGAAATAAGCGTTGTTCTGCAAAATCGTTTCCTTAATTAAAGTCTACGATTGTTTTTCCTTTTTGAGATATTTGGAAGATAATAAATTTATCAATAATCATGTAATTTATTAAAGTTACTGAAATGTATGCAGAAAATCGAGCGCGAAGCGCGAGCGTCATGATGAGAATGTGTTCCTTAAGGCTGATAGAGCCTTAAGTAAATTACATCTCCTGTTTCACTTAAATTCAAAAAGAAATAGAGTGACTTTGAGAAAATGTGTAATTCACATCATCTGTAATATTATTATAAAATTGGTTTGAGCTTCAGTATCAAATTATAAGAAATAAAATTAAATGTATGCAAAGAGCACAAGACCGAGCGCAAAGCGCGAGGTCCAGAAAGAACGGAGCGCGCAGCGCGACGATTGAGTATTACGGAGCGCGAAGCGCGACGATCGAATCGCGCGCCCTAGGCGCGCTCAAACTTGCGCGCGATGAGAATGTGCCCGCGAAGCGGGCAGATTTTTTCATTTGTATTTGTGCTGTCTTTTGCTTGTATTCTTGGAGGAGGCGGAGGAAGACAGGAAGAGATGAGTGACTCATCATCGTCACTCAGGATCAATTGCTCCTCCAGGCTCATGTCAGGCTCCTGTTTTGCCCCCGACTTCAAAGCATCAAACAGAGTGGTTTGAGCAGAAGTGTGACGAACTTGGAGGTGCAACTGACTGTATGGTCGGTGGTGTGGTTAGCTCTATAATTCCTAGATGTATGGTAGGCTGCATGTCTTCAACAATGGTTGGTAGGATGGAAGGTTAAGTAATTGTTTGTATTAATGGATAAAAGGGCAAAGGTATGAATGGGTTATGGAAACTTAGAATATCTGGATGGATTAGTTTGGGCATAAGTAGAGGGACGGTTGACTGCAGATATGGTTCTAAAAGAAACGGTGACATAGCTGGAGGTAAAAGTTGTTGAATTGGTTCATGTGTAGGTGAAAATCCGGGATAGTTTGGATGTTGAATCGGTTGATGTGTAGGTGGAAATCCTGGATAGTTTTAAAAACTCTCAACACAGTAAAAAAATCCAGGTTCAATCATGCTCAATTCCGACGTGGATACTTCGACTAATTTTGGTGCTGATTTCAGTTCCATCAATGAGCTTGGTTCTGGTGCTGAGCTTGGTCCTGGCCTGGCTCGGTCATACTGCTCCTGTTGGAGATAGAAATAGTTTAGTTACATATTAGTTTTATTTTTACCTAAGTACATCAAGACAATTTTCAGTTTGATTTTATCCGTTGCATTAGGGTTAATTTAGAATAATTTTAGTTCAATTTTATTTTAATTTAGTTTATTCAAAATTAATTAGGTTAAATTTAGTTTGATTTTAAATTTATTGCATCTATTTTAGCTAAATTCTAGATTGAATAGTATTAATTAGTTTAATATAATTAAATTAAGTTAAGTAGGTTTACTATAATTTAATTAATTTTAATGTTTTCTTAAATTATTTAAATCTCATTATATTTTGTTAAATGTTTAATTTACTATTACTTAGAATTTACTTTATTTGTTTTAATTTAGATTAAATGAATTTGGTTAACTTACCTTTGGCTTGGATCTGAAATAACATAACTAAGATTATTTTAATTCACCTGTAATGTCTTCTCCTTCTCATCGATAGCTGATAATGCCTTCTGCAATTTTTCAATTTCAACCATCTTCTCTTGAATCTACACAACGAAATGGAAAAGTTATATGTATTGTCATAAAAAAATACCATTGCATGCACGTGGTCAATTGAGGATATACACCTGTTTCTGTAATCATAACAGGTGTACACTTCTATTGTTTTTTTTTCTTTCAAAATTATTACAAACAAAATAATATTAATATAGGGTAAGTGTGGGTATTACTGTGGATGCCCCAGTTACTGCGGTTTTAAATAAAACTAATGATATACAATGTTTTAAAAATATATAACGCTACAGAACAGTTAAAAACAATTAATTTCTAATCCAAGCATAATAAGTATCAACGAATTATCAATAGTTACGATATTTGTAGCTAATTGATTGCAATTTGAAACTCTCATGTTCCCGATTCCCATAGTTTTAATGCTTAGATTTGTTGACAGGTCATGAACACGTTCTGAAAAACTTGTTATAATTCCGTTTCTGAAAATAAAATATTTATTGTGATATTATTTTTTGCAAAGTAAATATCTTATTTTTTAAAATATTTATGCAAAATAACAAAAAATACGTTTTTTAATCATTTTTTTACCAAAGCAGTATTTGGTACATGATTTTCATAGGTGTATGAATTACTGCGATCTGTCAGGCGGCACTGCATAACCTTTCAATCTATTACAAATGCTTCGTTATGCTTACTTTTTATAATTGAGATTGAACAAAATGTTGAAAACTCCAAAATCGTTGCTAATGAGGCAAGAGGAAGTCAAGTAATATGATTTTAAGGTAAATTAAAGAAGAGTTATAATATTATTTAATCTTAATTTGTTAAAAATGCTTCATGTTCACTTTTTATAATTTAGTTTAAATAAAATGTTCAACACTCCTTAATCGTTACTAAAGATGCAAGAGGAACTCAAGTGATATAATTTTAAGTTAAATTAAATAAAATTATTAATCTTAATTTGTTACGAATGGTTCGTCGTGTTTACTTTTTATAATTGAGATTAAATAAAATGTTCAACACGCCTAAATTAATTGTAAGTTCACTCAAAATAATATCGCAGTATTACGCGCGCAGAAATTTGGGTTTCCGCAGTAGTTGGAGCGCAGTAATTGGGGATTCCGCAGTAATTGGTGCGCAGTAATTCATGCAAACCCGCAGTAATACCTACATGGAACATTTTTTTTAGATTCGCATTTTCTAAGTAAATCTGGTTTCTTTTCAGGGTTTAAGGACTGCATGCTACTTACTTAATACCAAATACTGCTTTAAAAATGTATTCGCGACGACTTTTTCATCTCAAAATCTTTTTTTTTAACTTTAAAAGCCGTCTTGATTTTCGATCCTCAGTAATTGGCACACTTACCCTACCTTTTGATTAATTTTATCCATATTTTGTCTTTTTGAAAACACCTCTCTGCTTTAAAAGTAACAAAAACGGCATAGAAAAAGTGTTAAGAGGCGTTGCTCATAAAAAATATTATCAGCACAGACTCCCAGCTTGGTCGGTAAGTGGGGTCTCTGATATATCAATGGAGCATTTTTTGGTTTATACAGTTAGAGCTACTCGAGTTCACCCCCCTTATGAAAACCCCTAAAATTTCATACCTCCATTTGACCCTGAAGATTCACCTTGAGATCAAAATTGATGGTACAGTCAAATGTCCCCCTCGGACCTGGTCAAGCTTTGTTCGAGACATTTTTTCGTAGATAAGGTATTTTAGAAGATATTTGGGATTATAGATTAAAATGGGTCACCGTGTATACAGTAAAGACTCGTTTATTGCAAGACTCGTCTATTGCTAGGCCCGTGCATTCCCCTAACCCCCACCTTTGCCATATATCGTATATGCAACACTGTGGTTGGGGCGACAATCAATCCACTGCTTGAAATAAACGATTCTCGCTCGTTTCGGAGCCTTACAATAAACGAGTCTTGACTGTATAAAACATTGCAAAGAATGCTAGACGTTTAAAAGTGATTTGAAATATTTCCCTATTGCAAAATCCTATGTAGGTTACCACATAGGATCCTATGTATTTTAAAGTAATAATTTTCAACTTTACATTCTAATTCAAAATTTTCTGAATAATCTGATCTATCAGGATGCTAGCAGTAGAATTTCATTAATGAGTTACTAAATACATTTTAACGATATTTTTCATTATAAATAGAAAATAATATACACTACCGTCGGAAATTGTGCGCACGGTGCTTATGAACGCTATTAAAAATCACTGCTGACTTTGAATCACGATATCTCGGTGAAAAAAAGAGATAGGGCATTTTTAAAAATAGTTGGAAAGCTTATGAAATTTCACTTCTATTGATGCTCAACAAATATTTTTCTGACCTTCTGAAAATAATACAGCACGTGAGGAGTTAAAAAAAAGAAATTCAAGATTTTTTCAAATTCTCTACCTCAACTTCAACTTTTTGCATGACCTAGGAAAATTTTTTTCAATATCTGAAAATTATACAACATAAAGTCTAAAATCTTATCTTTAATTTAAGCCAAGAAAACTTCAAAAATATTTATGGGTACCCGAGATACGATTAAAAATGTTCAATCGTATCTGAGTTGAATTTTAATCGACGATCACGGTACTCGGCCGGTTTGTTGCTCGCCTCCTTCATTGAGGCAGGGCCGAATAGGCCACGCACAAAGGTGGCGCTTAAGTGGAGCCCTCTTATATGTATTTTTGATTCTGCTCATTAGTAATTTTTATTTCTAATTATTCTAAATTTTGAAAAATATTTATTGTTATTTTTGATTATTAAAAATTATTCAAATCCAATATCATCCCCATATTAACGAATAGAACAATGATATGTAAACATTTTTTATTTCTTAAATTTCATATAAACTAAAACATTAATAAAAATTTTAATACTCATTGTAAATATCAACTAAGAATGAAAGGAAAGGAAATAAAGGAAACACGTTCTTGGATCAAAGAACATATAAGAGAGTTCCAGTTAACCGCCACCTTTGTACGTGGCCTATTCGGTCCTGCCTCAACGAAGAAGGCGAGCAACAAACCGGCCAAGAAGCGTGATCGTCGATTAAAATTCAACTCAGATATGATTGAACATTTTTAATCGTATCTCGGGTACCCATAAATATTTTTGAAGTTTTCTTGGCTTAAATTAAAGATAAGATTTTAGACTTTATGTTGTATAATTTTCAGATATTGAAAAAAATTTTCCTAGGTCATGCAAAAAGTTGAAGTTGAGGTAGAGAATTTGAAAAAATCTTGAATTTTTTTTTTAACTCCTCACGTGCTGTATTATTTTCAGAAAGTCAAAAAAATATTTATTGAGCATCACTAGACGTGGAATTTCATAAGCTTTTCAACAGTATTTTTAAAAATGCCCTATCTATTTTTTTCACCGAGATATCGTGGTTCAAAGTCAGCAGTGATTTTTGATAGCGATCACAAGCACCGTGCGCACAATTTCCGACGGTAGTGTAGATCAGATTATTCAGAAAATTTTGAATTAGAATGTAATGTTGAAAATTATTACTTTAAAATACATAGGATCTTATATAGGATCTTATGTAAGATCTTATGTGAGTTCTTATGGCAAATTCCTACATAGGATCTTACATAAGATCTTACATAGGATCCTATATAAGATCCTATGTATTTTAAAGTAATAATTGTCAACTTTACATTCTAATTAAAAATTTTCTGAATAATCTGATCTATCAGGATGCTAGCAGCAGAATTTCATTAATGAGTTTTCTAAATACATTTTAACGATATTTTTTAATATAAAAAGAAAATAATATAGATCAGATTATTCAGAAAATTTTTAATTAGAATGTAAAGTTGAAAATTATTACTTTAAAATACATAGGATCTTATATGTGATCCTATGTAAGATCTTATGTGAGTTCCTATGCCAAATTCCTACATAGGATCTTGCATAAGATCTTACACAGGATCCTATGTAGAATCCTATGTAGGATCCTATGTAAGATCCTTTATGAGGATAGGGTTGGATGAATATTACTAACCTACGAACAAAAAATATTTATCATATTCCATTTAGAAAAATAATTTGCTTCCTATCATTTTCATTGACCAAAATTGAATAATTTCAAATTGATGGTTCAATAAAAAGTGGCTATGTTCAAGTTTTAAATCATCGTGCGGATTGATTCGTATATATACGTGCGTAATCACGATAAATTTCTTTCAGTGATAACTATGAATTTTATATAATTATGAATAACTATGTATATTTATACTTTTAAGTTGCTACATCTTAAAATGAATAAAGAAAGTTCTTTTTGTCGTTATCGTTGTCATAAGTCGTCATACATAGAAGTACCTACAATGTGAAGCGTCAGGCCGACGGATGAGTCCTATTCCAATTCCAGCAAGTTAATTGGAATTGTTTGCCGCTGACACCAGGAGCAGTGGCTTGGTTTCAGTCTGGCACCCTCTTACTCTCACCACTATATACCCTTATCGTTCTTGACTGCGGCTTGAAGCCTACAACCCTACACGTACTGTTCGGGATACCTTCTTCAGCTGAATTAATTTAACATTCAAATGCTTCGAAAAGTCATTTGAGAATAGTTCAAAAATTATATAGCGCTTGTCTTAGAATTTTAAGATCTCTACCTTCTCTGCCTAAATCTTCGTAATATAATTATCAGGTCTCTTCGTAGGTCTTACGTACAAACATTTCAAGAACTTGAAAAAAAACAATTTTTACGGACTTTAAAACTTATTTTATTTATAATGAAATTAAAGTTCAATAAAATATAAATATTAGTTTTATTTTATGTATAAAATTCAATTTTCTTATTCTTCATTTTTCATAATTTGTATTTTGAGCTAGTTTTTATCCAAATGCTCGTGAAAGAAAACTATAAACGTATAAATACTATGCATTAAAAATGTTTCATCACAAGCCCTTAAAATTTTGATAAGTAAATTCTGAGAGAAGTTTTCCAACCTTTATTAATCTATTTTGATTGAAAAAATATAATACCTTCTTAGATGTGATGAGAATATAAAAATGGGGAAAATGTAAAATTCATTATTAAAATTTAAGAAATAATTTATAGATTTAGGATAGTTAAAGAATTTAGTAGTCAAAATATTAAATTGATGATCCATAGAGCAAGTTTTAAATATTTGGAAAGTGAAAAACTATTAGTGATTTTGAATCATAATAATATTGGTACATTCATTGAAATCAAATTTTAAGGTTTGCAATATTCAAAATGTTAGCAAATCACGAAATACCATAGGGAAAATTTCTTTTAAAATCAAATATAATGAATTACAATCGACCACACTAATATGACAACTGTAATTTTTTTGTATTTTTTGTATTTGTAATTATAGTTTCTTGACAATTTGGTGGTAATTTTTTAAAAAGTTACACCTTCTGGAAGAATTTCATCGAAAGCTATGAACAATTTCAATGAAATTCAAAAATCTTTCACTAAAAATCGAATAGTTTTCCAAATTTCACGAGTAATTACTTTCTAAACACAATTGAAATTGTCAAATTATCATAATTTATATTAATGGACTATAAACTCAAGGACTTCGTGAATAAGAGATATAGCAAAGTAAATATTCATTAACTTTGCTCTGTTAAAAATGTTCGAATTTAAAAGTTCTATAAATCCTAGCATTTTATGATTATCCAAATATAATATTTTTATTCCAAAAGAAGTAAAAATTTTGAATTCAGATTTTAAGTTTTACTTTTATATCATAAAATTAAATAATTGTGAAAGCAGGAACTTATAGAGAACTGGCATTGATATATACAGCCAAACAATATGGCGCCAATAAATCTACGTTTCACACAGGCTTATATGGCAAGCTCATTATTTTTTTAAATATGTTAATTTCTATAGAAATTATATACGATTGGGCAGGAACAAATCTTGCTCAAGGAAAATTTTTTAAAGGAGAGCGTGATCTGGACACAGCTGATATAAAAAAATGTGGAAAAAATCCTACTTCAAAAAGTAATCTTTGAAGTTTTACATTGTTGTGTTTACAATCGTCTCATTTGAAGGTCTTTACAGAATAGGATTTTAAGAACTGACGTGACATCGACATGACATGAACATAGAGTTTACGTCGTGCGCGCGCATCTATTGCCAACTGCAGAACTTTTATCGCGTTCGCAATCCCGTTGCGGGAATAACGGAATAAAAGTTCTGTAGTTGGCAATAGATGCGCGCGCACGACGTAAACTCTATGTTCATGTCATGTCGATGTTACGTCGGTTCTTAAAATCCTATTCTGTAAAGACCTTGAAAGCAAAACCTCACGAAATAACGTACGCTACACCGTAAACCTAGCGTTCAGCCGGTTCGCTAGGGATGACCTGCGTTGAGATCACGTTCTCTTTCAAAAAAATCTTCATTGAGTAAAATTTATTCCTACCTAATCGTATAAATTGGTTGGCTACATACATCGATTTCAGCTCCCAATAAATTTGTCAACTATTGTAAATTTTCAAAGATCAAAATAATCCATTTTCGTTGCGTGAAATAATTATGTAATATTTGTATTAAACCTAAATTCTTCCCCCAGTAAACAGCATATAAGCTTACGTTTGCAGTATAAATTTTAAAAAACGCTATAAAACAAGGATGTCACTCTAATACAATTATTTATGTTTCAAAACTTTTGAATCATCTTATTGAAGCACTTTGATAAACTTCTACAGTTAAATAAGTATGTAAATGAATAAGATATTCTACCGCAAAAGTAACTTCGATATCAGCTTCCTTAGCCCAGTAAAATAGTCGCTGCAACTCGGGACTTTTTTCAATTGCTTGAGTTAAAGAAATAAATTCCTGTGACGTCAGAATACGAAGGAAGCGTCGAAAGCTTTTCGAGGTCCTCACTTTAAAGCAAAGGAGAGTATGCAAGTCTTCTTTACAAACCGTCTCTTGAATTGAGCTGATCATTGCACTTAAGCCTCCACAAGATCCATTGGGATTATCGTTAACGTAGACCGGCATGTTTTTCCAAAAATCCAAAATTTTCTGTTCCCACATTTTAACTTGAAGCCCATTTCGTTGCAAGGTGTGATAAAAATACTCAGGGTATGGTAATTTTTTTAATTCATTACAGATATAGGCTTTCATGTCATTAATAAATTCAATTGTGTCGGAAACTTGCCTATCGAAAGCAACATAACTGTAAATGATGCGCGAAATATCTTCTAGAGGAATTAATGCAAGAATATCGTTAAAGTCTTCTCCTAAAGAATTTTTACGATGATGGCTATTTATAATTGGTTGTGATGTATTCGAACTTGGTGGAGAGTCCTTTCGTAAAACAGCCACACCTATCATAAGGATAGAGACAACTGCTACCACACCCAAAACTACTGTCGTTCCATTCATATGTACAAGCAATAAAAATTTTACTTTCAACAAATAATTCCACCGATATCAGAAATTGTTACTCTCTCATAAAGTCATTGATCAGTTATGAAGAGCATGTCTTTTCTCTGTAAAAATATTGAATTCCTCTCTTTTAAGTTTCTGAATATCGCCGATTTCTTTTACCTAATAATAACAAATTATAACCTTAAAATGGGAACTCTATTTTTTCAATAAATGTTACAATGTAATTAAAATACTGAAATTTTGTAACTTACAGGATTACTATGCGGCAATCCATAGGGAAATTTAGCTGCCATAGTATCTAATAATGATTTCTTCTTGCATAAATATTTTTGAAATATCTTTTACGTTCAGGTTATTATTGTTGTCACCTTATAATATTGGTTTATCATTTTTTAAATTAATGAAGAAAACTAGCTAATTTATCTTTTTGAAATTAAAATTTCAATTCAATTTAAAAAATTACAAAAAAAATACTCATAAAATGTAAGTCTGACGCCAAAATAAAAGGAGAAACAGAATGCAGTCTAATGAAGTTAGTAAAAGTTATAAATATCGATCAATATCGACAAAACTATTTCAAGATTTACCTATTCTTCTATTGTGTACTAATCATTTTAAAAAGTGAAACCTAATTAGGCATTTTTACTTCCATAACAGATAACTTAACTTCGTTGAACGCTGAAGGAATTGCTTTCATTGGTAATGTAAATGTAGGGTTATTATTTTTCAGTTTTTGCAATAAAGATGTACTTTAAAAAAAAATTTCACTGATGAAAATATATTTTATTATACAAAAATATAAATAAAAAAATGCTCTTTTACTGCAAAAATTCGAAAATAAGATCTCTTCTCATACATTTCCTACGAAGTATTAATAAAAACTATTAATGAAGTGAAAATACCTAATATCAAAAACAAACGAAATTAGTAATGGAAGCATGTATTTAAAAAATGATTGGACACATTTTTAATAAAAAATAAATTTATTAAAACCTAATTGAGTATACACAGTGGAAAAAAACATGTCTTCAATGAGCAGAAACTAGAAAAGACATAGGCAGATGAATATGTAATCAATAAAAAATATTCATTTATTTAGTAAGTAGTAGTTATAATGGACGAATAGGAAATACGATTCCAAACAAGTCTGACAGAAGTTCCATAATGGAGTCAATTTCAACTCCCATGGATTCCAAAGTGTCTAGAAGTCGCTGAAGCTCATCATTTTGTGCTAATACGTTAATAAGATTTTGTAACTCTTGAGAATTAAGTCGATTAACAAATTCAATGAATGCTGGAGAATTAGCGAGCTTCTCGTCATACAGAGCATAAAGTTCTTCGATCGGCAAAACAGCTCTGATATCTCTGATAAGTCCGGGAATTCCACCAGAAATCAAGCTTTCTTCTTTACTTCTGATTTCTTCCATCTGAATGGCTTTATGGAAAACTTTGATCCACGTGTAAACATCCAACCCGATATCATTAAGATATTTTAACAATTCTTTCATCTCTGTGGTAGCTTCAACATCGTGAATCAGGACATGGAATTTATCAGAAACCATGTACTTCATGACCCTCTTGAAGTCTTTGTCAACAGCAGCATATCGTAAGACAATGAGAACTATTCTTTTTTTTGGAACTAGACTGACTATATCTTCAAAATCTTTCAAAAGATCTTCATTCACCAATGGAATGGACCCATGTACATATTGTGATCTAGATGGGAACTTAATTCCAAGAATTTTGCTAATAATTCGGAAAATATCATTAGTATTTACACCTTCGGATTTAGCTCTGTCCATCAAATACTTGAACTTCTCATTTTCCATAAGAGTAATTACTATTTTTTGAAATTTGTCCGACTTTTTGTACTCGAGAGTATCTTTTAATGGCTTTGATGAATGTAACTTAGGTGTTGGAAACTTGATACCAAGAATTTTTGTGATGAGATCAAGGATAGCCTTGACATCAACTCCTCTAGCTTCCGCTCTGCTGATTAAATCCTGGACCTTCTCATTAGCCCAAAGAGTGTCAACTACTGCCTGGAATTTAGGTGACTGTAGACGTTTGATCAAAGTAGCAAAATCCTCCGATGATTGCAATTTCTCCTCATATAGAGCTTCGATTTTGTCAATTGGAAGAATATCCTTGATATCAGTAATCAATCCCGGTAGTCCGCCTGTAATTTTCATCACATAAAGACGCTTCATTGGTGGTGCAAGATGCTCAAGTCCCAAAAAGTCATGTATTTTATTAAGGATCGTATAAACATCCAATCCAGAATCATACAAGTACTCTATGAAGACCTTGACGTCTTCAATTGCTTCAGTTTCCTGAACTAAAGATTTGAAATCATCAGAGAGTATGTATTCCAGAGCAGCTTGGAAATCTTCATCAGTAGCCAAGTATTCTAGAACTATTTGCTGGATTTCTTCAACTGGAACGAGAGCTAAAAAATCGTAAAAATCTTCTTTGAGACCTCTGGTAACTAATCTGAGTTCTGGCGTTGGAAACTTGATACCAAGAATTTTCGTTATGAGATCGAGGATAGCCTTCACATCAACCCCTCTAGCTTCCGCTCTGCTGATTAAATCCTGGACCTTCTCATTAGCCCAAAGAGTGTCAACTACTGCTTGGAATTTAGGTGACTGTAGACGTTTGATCAAAGTAGAAAAATCCTCCGATGATTGCAATTTCTCCTCATATAGAGCTTCGATTTTGTCAATTGGAAGAATATCCTTGATATCAGTAATCAATCCCGGTAGTCCTCCTGTAATTTTCATCACATAAAGACGCTTCATTGGTGGTGCAAGATGCTCAAGTCCCAAAAAGTCATGTATTTTATTAAGGATCGTATAAACATCCAATCCAGAATCATACAAGTACTCTATGAAGACCTTGACGTCTTCAATTGCTTCAGTTTCCTGAACTAAAGATTTGAAATCATCAGAGAGTATGTATTCCAGAGCAGCTTGGAAATCTTCGTCAGTAGCCAAGTATTCTAGAACTATTTGCTGGATTTCTTCAACTGGAACGAGAGCTAAAAAGTCGTAAAAATCTTCTTTGAGACCTCTGGTAACTAATCTGAGTTCTGGCGTTGGAAACTTGATTCCAAGAATTTTCGTTATGAGATCGAGGATAGCCTTCACATCAACCCCTCTAGCTTCTGCTCTGCTGATTAAATCCTGGACCTTCTCATTAGCCCAAAGAGTGTCAACTACTGCCTGGAATTTAGGTGACTGTAGACGTTTGATCAAAGTAGCAAAAGCCTCTGATGATTGCAATTTTTCCTCATATAGAGCTTCGATTTTGTCAATTGGAAGAATATCTTTGATATCAGTAATCAATCCCGGCAGTCCTCCTGTAATTTTCATCACAAAAAGACGCTTCATTGGTGGTGCAAGATGCTCAAGTCCCAAGAAGTCATGTATTTTATTAAGGATCGTATAAACATCCAACCCAGAATCATAC
The DNA here is from genome assembly GCA_030998225.1 of Diplolepis rosae. Classification (NCBI taxonomy): domain Eukaryota; kingdom Metazoa; phylum Arthropoda; class Insecta; order Hymenoptera; family Diplolepididae; genus Diplolepis; species Diplolepis rosae. The sequence continues at coordinate 1,914,596 of JAPYXD010000710.1, forward strand.
AAGTACTCTATGAAGACCTTGACGTCTTCAATTGCTTCAGTTTCCTGAACTAAAGATTTGAAATCATCAGAGAGTATGTATTCCAGAGCAGCTTGGAAATCTTCATCAGTAGCCAAGTATTCTAGAACTATTTGCTGGATTTCTTCAACTGGAACGAGAGCTAAAAAATCGTAAAAATCTTCTTTGAGACCTCTGGTAACTAATCTGAGTTCTGGCGTTGGAAACTTGATACCAAGAATTTTCGTTATGAGATCGAGGATAGCCTTCATATCAACCCCTCTAGCTTCCGCTCTGCTGATTAAATCCTGGACCTTCTCATTAGCCCAAAGAGTGTCAACTACTGCCTGGAATTTAGGTGACTGTAGACGTTTGATCAAAGTAGCAAAAGCCTCTGATGATTGCAATTTCTCCTCATATAGAGCTTCGATTTTGTCAATTGGAAGAATATCCTTGATATCAGTAATCAATCCCGGTAGTCCTCCTGTAATTTTCATCACATAAAGACGCTTCATTGGTGGTGCAAGATGCTCAAGTCCCAAAAAGTCATGTATTTTATTAAGGATCGTATAAACATCCAATCCAGAATCATACAAGTACTCTATGAAGACCTTGACGTCTTCAATTGCTTCAGTTTCCTGAACTAAAGATTTGAAATCATCAGAGAGTATGTATTCCAGAGCAGCTTGGAAATCTTCGTCAGTAGCCAAGTATTCTAGAACTATTTGCTGGATTTCTTCAACTGGAACGAGAGCTAAAAAGTCGTAAAAATCTTCTTTGAGACCTCTGGTAACTAATCTGAGTTCTGGCGTTGGAAACTTGATTCCAAGAATTTTCGTTATGAGATCGAGGATAGCCTTCACATCAACCCCTCTAGCTTCTGCTCTGCTGATTAAATCCTGGACCTTCTCATTAGCCCAAAGAGTGTCAACTACTGCCTGGAATTTAGGTGACTGTAGACGTTTGATCAAAGTAGCAAAAGCCTCTGATGATTGCAATTTTTCCTCATATAGAGCTTCGATTTTGTCAATTGGAAGAATATCTTTGATATCAGTAATCAATCCCGGCAGTCCTCCTGTAATTTTCATCACAAAAAGACGCTTCATTGGTGGTGCAAGATGCTCAAGTCCCAAGAAGTCATGTATTTTATTAAGGATCGTATAAACATCCAACCCAGAATCATACAAGTACTCTATGAAGACCTTGACGTCTTCAATTGCTTCAGTTTCCTGAACTAAAGATTTGAAATCATCAGAGAGTATGTATTCCAGAGCAGCTTGGAAATCTTCGTCAGTAGCCAAGTATTCTAGAACTATTTGCTGGATTTCTTCAACTGGAACTAGAGCTAAAAAGTCGTAAAAATCTTCTTTGAGACCTCTGGTAACTCTTTTTAATTGTGCATTTGGAAGCCTGTTTAATGAATTGTTTGATACATCGTTGATGGGTACGCCGTGAACCGTGAAAGTCCCGGCTACAGCCAGGAGCAGTACGAGCGGAATCTTCATCTGAAAAGTGATAAAAGTGTTTTTTAACTTGTATTTATTTTCAAAAACTTCTCTCGGCCTATTTTCTACTCATGAGTAAATTATTTAAAATATATTTCAATTTAAATTTATATCTTCTTATCGTGTGGTACATAAATTAAGTTCACATAATTCAAAATTTCAATAATTCGAAATCGCTCGAATCCTCAAAATACAAAAAACACGACCAAATTTCGAATTCTTGAAATTTTGAATTATACTTTTGTTTGGACGTTGGGTTGAATTCGAGGTAGTAGTTATACGGGTTCGAGTTTAGGTTTCAAAATTTTAATAATTGCTTTTACTTTGTTTACTATTGCAGAAGAAAATGTTTTTAAGTGGGATCAGAAACAGATTTGGTACTAAAGAATTTGTGTAGGTGAGACTGTGGTGTGATATTAATTACAAAATGAGAATTAATATTCTTCAGAGCAATCATTTAATAGAATGTAGAAGGAATGATGTTGTAGCTAGAAATATATTTAATTTAAATTCTAAATTAAATGAGTTCAGGTTTCATAGTAACTTTTGTCAAAGAAAATTCCAGCACATTCTCAACAATTTTAAATGTTCTCTTTTAAATTTGCAAATCAAGGATATCTCTAACCATATCAATTTTTTAAAGAATAAAGTATTTACAATAACGAAAATTACAGTCACGAAAATAATACCTGATGGTCATGTAATGATTTCTTTGGATGTTGTTGCAATGTTTCCGAATATTCCGTTGGAGTTGGTCAAAAAAGCTGTTTCAAATAGATGGATCAAAGTTGAATCACATACAAAGTTAGATGAAAAAGAGATTGTCAAAGGATTAGATTTCATTCTGAATTCTACTAAATTTAAATTTAATGGTAAATTCTATAAAAAAAAGTTTGGTACTCCAATAGGTTCTGTATTTCTCCAATGTTGGCTGAATAGTCATGGAAGATTTGGAAAGGACTGTCTGTGAAAGGTTGGGGTTTGTTGTGCCTTTTTATTTTCGATGTGTTGATGATACTTTATCGTGTGTACCTTTGGATAAGTTGCAAACAGTTATAGATGCTTTCAATGACTATCAGCCAACTATTCAATTTACCCATGAAATGTAACGATTCAATAGAATTAGTTCTTGGAACTTGGAAATAATTAAACTTGATAATGGTAAAATAGTATCAAATTGGTACAGAAAAAGTATATTTTGGTAGATTGATGAATTTCATCTCAAATCATCCCTTTCAAAATTAAGTCGCTATTATTAAAAATCTAGTAGACAGAGCTATTTGTTTGTCTCATGAATCATTCCATTAAGAAAATTTAGATTTTGTTAGAAAAATTTAATTTTTTAATCATTTCCCACAAGATTTGATTGAAAAACATATAAAAATTAGAATTGAATAAGTCAAGAGTAGAAAGAGTTGTAACGTATACACGGATATACAAAGTTCAATTTTTTATAAACATAATCCATTGTTCTTCCATATTTTGGTCAAATTTCCAAAAGAATTCAGTTTATGTTAATAAAGTTTTGAATCCATACAATTTTTAAATAGATTTGAAAAAAGTGGTGTGGTATACAAATTGATTTGTAAAAGGTGTAAAGTGACTTATGTGGGACAAGCGGACAGACTTCTTAATACTAGAGTAGAAGAACACAAAAAGAATCTTGGGAGAAAGTGTTGTTCTGTCGCTTTTTGATTTATACTTTAGAGAAAATATGTTTGAATTTCTTCGAATATTTATGTTTGTCAATAAACTCTTCAATTTGATTCTGAACAACAAGCGGACACTCTTGTAAATCCTTTAAAGTTATTTTAGTCACGTTTCTTGTTTTTATTGTTATTTCCGATCTCTATGTAAAAACTTTTCTAATTATAAATTAATAAACAAGCATCGGTCAAGGAATTTTCAATACCTCGTCTGGACTTGGATTAGGATCCGATCATAAATTTCTTCGACCAGTTTCTCTAAAAAGGCTACCCTTTGGGTTTTTCCTCTTCGGAAACTCTTGGGCCCTTTCGGACATAGACAGCGTTCTGTTTTCACCCCCATAATTTCAATACTCAACACTTTTCTGTAAATACTTTGTAGTTCAGTTGTCCTTCACCAGCACAGTATACACCTCGAATAATAAATTCCATATATATAAGTAATGGTTTATTTTAATTGATTTAAACCCACACGTCACAACTAAGGCCAGTACATTAAGTTGTATCTGTTCGGATATTCGCGAATGATATATTCCATTTACTCTAACGTGAATATTCAATTATTTCCAAGTGTAATCATCATAATGTTTTGTCTGGTCATAGAAAGAAATACGCTGATCATGACTTTGACTGGAATAATGTAGAGATTTTACACTCGGAAAGTAATAAGGGAAAAAGTGAACAGACGTTTAACTTTCTTTTTAAATCCAGTAGTATTGTATTTCTTATATCACTTTATCATCATAGATTTTTTTCGTGATTTTTGAACTTCATTTAACATGTTTAATTAATAAAAAGAAATAAGTATATTCAAACGTGCCAGAATTGGCGCCATAACGCCCTCGGTACGAGACGTATAGGCGTGACGTCATTCCGTTTCTGTTGTCAAATTAATATATGACAATGTCACTAAAAATACAGATTAAAGATTAATTATATTGAAAAATAAATAATGAGTGCAGAAAAGAAATATATTTGTCGGTACTTTGCACCGAAATGTGAAAACAATTCCGAAAATTCTTCAACAAAAGTGTTTGTGAGTGTTCCGGAAAATCCTAAACGTCGAAAATTATAGTTCAGTCTAGCTCGGCGTAGACACACCAACAAAATAAAATTTGTACTGCTTTCAAAATCATTTAAATGTGACTTTATGCATAATAATTGTAAATATGAGAACGAGAAAATTGTGAAAAAAATTTATAACCTCACTTATATGTTGCGTACTTTGACATTATCAAAAATTCCAAAGTATTTAAAAACCTTTTTCTGCTTTGCAACTTATGTCCACAACTTCATCTCTACCCTGGTGAAAGTATCGGATAGGAATTTATTCCGAGCCAATCAGAACTATCCCAATTCATTCCGATATCTGTATCCGAGCCAATCCGGAAAACATTCTGTACCTCGTTTGATGAAAAACGTTAAAAAATCGATCCGACCTAATCAGATTGAATCCAAGGCAACTATCCTAATGAATCCTAATGAATCCGAACCAATCCGAAAATAATGTTTTTTATTTTTTTTTAGAATTTCAGCCTTGAAGAGGGTGCTGGAAGAGCACCGAAACGTCGGCGAGTAGTTTTGTTTTGTATTTTTATGTTTATGTAAATGGTGATGGGTAATAAAGACAAAAGAGGACGAAAGAAAGAAAAAGAAGGAAGGGATTTTGGAAGGTTGCCTTCTTTTTTTCTTTCCTCCTTCTTTGTTTGTTAAAATGTGGTGATTTTGGTCCAAATTTGTTCGTGTTTTTTGTATTTTGAGGATTCGAGCGGTTTCGAATTCTTGAAAGTTTGAAGTTATTCGAGCGTTATAAGAAGCTATCAGAAGCTATAAGAAATAAATCAATTTTTCAAGTATAATTTGGGAAATTTTTCAACCCAATTGACGAACAACTTAAAAAAATAACATTATTCAAAAAATTTCCAGAATTGTACTTGACATTTTTTTTTCAATAAAATTGTAGAATGGAAGGGGGGGGGGTCCATCCACAATCTGAGAGCACTGATCAGAAGGTTCGAAGATGTTTGATTTCACTGAAAAAAATGGTTAGTAAAACCAACTACTTCGGTTTGTAAAATATGCCTCAGCTATTTTATTAGTTAGCACAACAATTTTTTTTGTTGTTCTTACTATCCAAGTTCTTGTGATAACAATTGAGATAGTAACACCAACAAAAAAAATTGTTATGCTAACTAATAAAATAGCTGAGGCATATTTTACAAACCGAAGTAGTTGGTTTTACTAACCATTTTTTTCAGTGTTCATTAACTCATAGGTAACTTATAGACAAATAAAGTCATTTGCAATATTTATTCATTGTTCAGTTTTTATTATTTATATTTGGTAAGCCTTTCAAAGTATCTAGAACTACTCTCTAAATATGAATCAGTCAAAATCTACTGATTATCAGTGAAATTTGACTGATTCAAATAGCTGAAAAAAGGATACTATAAATCAGTCAAATTCCACTGATTGCTTCAGTGAAAATTAACTGATTAAACAGTGAAAATATTTTTTCCACTGATTTAATAAGTGATAATCAACTGATTTAACAGTGAAATATATTTTTTAACTGGTGACTCAGTGAAAAGGCAAATCACTGATTCAATCAGTAAAAATTTGACTGATTCAGATTTAGAGAGTATGTATCTTAACTAATATTCCTTAATTTTATTATTTTTTTAACTTCACAAAATTTAATGCATTTTATTAATTTTAAAATACAAGTCCTTAATTAATTTTCATACATCAAGAACCTAATAACTTTTTATAATTTTATTTCTTGAAACATATTTACTATCTCAGGCGTGATGTCTTTTTTCATTGTTGCGTTAGGCAAAAAATTTAACGTAATTTCCGTTTGAATATAAAATCGATCCTTCTTTTTATGATATATGATTAAATTCACTTGAATATTCAATAGATTATTCCACAGATTTTGAATATGTAAATTTAAAATAAAATCGACTTCTCTTCTGACCCTGAAATCCCCTAATATGGTGGGAAAATATTTATGGAATCCAGAAAAAAATGAAATCAGTACTCACCGTGAGCCACGACGTAACTACTACTTTTTTCTATCAATCGATGATTTATATACCAAATTCTACCAAAGCAGCTATAGATATGCTACTAGGATCTGATACCTATTGTCAACTTGGCCTACAGCCGATAAGATTAGCTTCAGGTGTGAAATTTCAGGCGAAAAGAGGCTTTCTATCATTCTGTTAAGCATCTTTTCCAGTGATAATAATTTTTTAAGAAAATATTTTATTGGTTTTAGTTTGCACAGAATATTGATGAGTGTAAAATATGCAAACACGGATCATTAAAGTTGTGAAGTTTGCTTCATATATAAAAAGAATGAAAAAACGTTTAGCATCCTTATTCTAGAAGCATTATTGGTGGACAAGCTGTTAAAATAAATTAAAATTGCGTCTTTACTCAAATTCAGTGTACAAAAAATACAATAAAAATATTTTAAAAATTATCAATTGATAGCTTTATAATGAATTTAAGTAAAGATAGAAATAGATCGGCATAAATAACGAAGGATATATTTGCAGTTTCATTGTATCTGAAATTTGGAATGTAACAAGAGTGATAAGAAAAGTTGCGGTTAAGGATAAGTCGCAAAGAGGAATAAATACAGAGATTTCCTTAGCGGTTTGTACACCTTTGCTTAGTTCAACCCAAACCAATTACCATCCTCTCTGACTCTGGTGTCGTGTTTCAGCACAAAACGTCGTGTCTACTCATGCGGCTTGCATTAACTAGTCACCCCTAGCCAGTCAACCCCAAGCACGGCTCCTACGCACTTTGTAATGTGGCCATTGCACAAACACGGACCCATCGTGTGTTTGGCGTCAGCCGGATGTACGAGGGTTGCCAACCACATCACTCGTCTGCCAACAGGATACCTCAACGTTGAAATATAAGCAACCTCTTCTCGGATCACTACTTCCTCATTTTGCCACCGCTGTTAACACGTTTCGCGTAATTTCCGTACCCCCAAAATAATCTTTTTTTCATTTTACACGGTTCCACATCATTTCGATATCTTAATCTAAATTCGTCAATCATACAAATTTACGGGTCAAATTTAACGGATTTCGGAACCAAAAAGTTAGTCAGTTACCATTAGAAAAAATGGGCCCATTGTTTAACTTAATGAATTAATAATGTTAAAAAAATCAATAATTTCATTCTGCTTGACAGAAAAGTAACAAATTTAGTTGTAAATACTCTGTGCGAAATAAAACGCGTCTCAATATAAATAAAATTTTGGGTTAAAAATCTATTAATAAGACGTTTCATATCGTGTGTTCTATAGTAACAAAAAGGATTATCATCTTAAAAAGACTTGATAAGTTATAATTAAAAAACAAATTATTTTCTTTTTAGCACCTGCATAAATGACATCATTAATGAATTGTTATTTATCACACTTTCATACCTTCAAAAGAAAGGAAATCTGGTAGATTTATTTAAATTTTTGTCTAAAAATTTGAAATCAGGAGTTATCCTCAAAAATGCACTTTTCTCATTTTAGTGAGTAGTTTTCTCTTACTATTCCAATCACTGACTTAATTCCAGCTACTTAATAAGGTAATTTCATCTGATTCCTGAATTATGTAACTTGGCAAAGCTTATTCTATAGCTATTAATGAGTCACGGATCTACTCAGTAAACATATGCTTTTCATTGATACTAGTTGATTTTAGTATTTCTAGTTGGTGAATTGATTCTAGCAACTCAATAGGTTAATTTAGGCTAATTTCTCACAGAATTTAACTGAAAAAATTATTTTACGTGACTGGAGATTTATTTAGTTACAGTTTTGTAAAATTAAGATAGAATTTCAGAAAATTCAGTTACTTTTTAGTAAATTTAAGAAACAATTTCTTGATTTTTAGTTACAAAGTGTTGAATATTATGATACTTGTATATAGAAATTCTGAAACTTATAACAGGAATAATTTAACGTTTTGGGTAATTGGAGATTTATGCAGTTACATCTAACTGAAAATTTTGTTACAATTTCGTAATTTTATGATAAATTTTATCAAAATTCTGTTACAGTTTGGTAGTTTTAAGATACATATTATGAAAATTCAGTTGAGTTTCATAATATTAAGAAAAATGTCAGAAATTTCAGTACATTTTTTGAAATTTTAAGATACCTTTACTAAAAAATATCATAAATATCGTCAAATTGTACGTTACCTTTGTAACATAAAAATTTGGTAAATTTCCGAAAATTTCTAATAGTGTAACTACAAATGAGTTAATGACTTAACTTAATAGGAAAAGTATTGATTTAAACTAATAGATCATAGACAAGAGCTATTTTTTTTTTTACTAGCATGAGTAGGAACTTTGCAACACAAGCCGAAGACGAGTGCTTCAATCAAAAGAATTGACAATCGTTGCTTGTAAAAACAGCAACAGTTGAAAAATCAAACATTTTCCCGTCTCAAAACAAACGGTTGAATACAAATTTCCACTAGATGCGTTGAAAAAAACTCTTTTAATTAAAATCAGAATTATTTTTATCAATTCTAATCAGTGACTTAATTATGACTTTGTATCTTAAAATCAGTCAATAATTGAAATTAATAATTCCACAAAATTTTATCAATGATTAGTGCTCTCACTTTTTTTCTCTCCTCTCTCTCTCTTTTTCTTCATTTTATTGAACTTTAATTATCTAATTGTATCGGGTTCCAGTAATAGGGATAAAGCAAGTTTCTCCAGGCGTAAGGCTCTATGTTTCCCCGTTCACGGCGTATTTCATCGTTGCTTGTAATAAAGTTTCCGCGCGTAAGAATGTCACCACGATAGAGCACACGAAAGAAATGAGGTTGGTAAACCCAGAATCCAATCGCAATAGAGTTAAGTGTTCTGAAGTTTAAGTTTAATTTAATTAAAAAAAAAAACAATTGAAATTTTTCAAAAGATTATAACAAACTATAGTACAAACTATCTAGAAAGTTTCAATTGTACATTCTAAAGTTTCATATTTTCCCTACCAAAAATCCGCAATATGACACATTTTTCTATGAATTCTAACATACACGGAGAAACTCTTCATTGCAAAAGTTAGTATTGTTATATTTATTTTTACTAAAAGTCAATAGGAAACGAGGATATAACGTCACTTTTTTAGAAATTACTATTTTGAATATTAAACTATGGAGTTACTAATAATATTGGAGAAAATGGTGATATAATTGTACTTATGCCTAAAACCAAAAGCAAATTTTATTACTTGAAATAGTAAAATCCTAATCGACACATCGAACGAATTATATTGAAGTAAACCCAATAAATGTTTCATTTATTGCTAAAAAAGAATGTTAAGTTTACAAAAGACAATAGTAAAGTCACATCTTCTGTCTAACCGAATTACCATAGTCTTTTGGAGATAGTGGAACCATATTTATAACTTTTCCTATCGAAAATAGGAAATAATTGCACCTCCATGATATAAAAAAATCAGTCATTCGTAAATTTTACCATAGTTCTTATTAGTTTTTCTGAGCTACATAGAGAGAGTATTTATAAACATAGTTACATATTTACATACACATACACGTATATATATCAATATAAATAATAAAATTTTTTGTTCATTTCTCGTTATTTTGGCATAGGGTCAGATTCTTTTTATTTCCTTCGAATAAAATTTTCACTATTACATATAAAAATACTCAAAAAGAAAGCAAGGCAAACGTTTCGGCCACATATGGGGGCGCTCTTCAGTGCCATAAATTCAAAGATTAATTCAAAATTTCTGTAAAACATTAGAATATAGGAGATAATGAAATTAAGGATTATCATAGAATTCAAAAACTTATCTCAAAGCTTGCAATTCAAAATGAAGTAGTCCAGTATGCAGCATCACGATTTGAAAAAAGTATTTAGAGTTCACTGTGAATAAAAAAACCGGATAACAATTAAACCGGGAAACATAAAAAAATTTTCACACGAACCGACCGCAATTTAAAAAAATTTCTTATTAAAAAAGGATGCCAAATTGCTTATCAATGGCAGAACGCGAACAAAACCGGATAACAAATAAACCGACCCTATGCCAAAATAACGAGAAATGAACAAAAAGTTCTATGAATTATGGGTCAATATAATAGCAGACATGTTATCAAACATGTCACTTTAAAATTTTAAAATGGCACATTTAGTATAAAGGTTGAATATCTCATAGTTCTGACCATTTTCAGAACAAATTAAATCTATTAATACTTCCTAAAATGTGATACTTGATATCACGAATACTAAAATTGCATTTTTGTTATTTTTTAAAGATAAATGTAGTATTTTTCAAAACATCTCAGAATAAATCTGAATGCAGTAATAAACAACATTAAATTTTTTTTATTTATTGCTTAACATACTCAAATAATATTGAGTAAAAGTACATGTCTAGATATTATAATAATTTATGTTTCTGTAATGCCTTGCTTGCCAATTCAATGTTAAATGGATTGTCCGTGAAGCTGATATAAAAAAATCGTTTCTTGAAAAATACACGCCTTCCTCCACTCGTGAAAATCACCATAAACGTTTCGAATTTCTTTACTAGGTATAGGACAATAGTCTTCTCAAGGAGCAAAAGAACCTCTCAGGATTTCTTATATAAAATTGATGAGCATCCTCTTTTAATAAAAATTTTTTTAAATTGCGGTCGGTTCGTGTGGAAATTTTTTTTTATGTTTCCCGGTTTATTTGTTATCCGGTTTTGTTCGCGTTCTGCCATTGATAAGCAATTTGGCATCCTTTTTTAATAAGAAATTTTTTTAAATTGCGGTCGGTTCGTGTGGAAATTTTTTTATGTTTCCCGGTTTAATTGTTATCCGGTTTTTTTATTCACAGTGAACTCTAAATACTTTTTTCGAATCGTGATGCTGCATACTGGACTACTTCATTTTGAATTGCAAGCTTTGAGATAAGTTTTTGAATTCTATGATAATCCTTAATTTCATTATCTCCTATATTCTAATGTTTTACAGAAATTTTGAATTAATCTTTGAATTTATGGCACTGAAGAGGGCCCCCATATGTGGCCGAAACGTTTGCCTTGCTTTCTTTTTGAGTATTTTTATATGTAATAGTGAACATTTTATTCGAAGGAAATAAAAAGAATCTGACCCTATGCCAAAATAACGAGAAATGAACAAAAAATTCTATGAATTATGGGTCAATATAATAGCAGACATGTTATCAAACATGTCACTTTAAAATAAATAATAAACATACCAAAGCACGCTCAAATACTAATTCAACGCAACTTAACCTAACTGCACAACGCACACATTCATAAATGCATCGCAGTGATATGTCAATATTGTCAATTACAATGTAGCAACTTCATTATATACACAGAGAAAAATGGATGTTCAACTATGGGACAGCCATCTTATATGTTCAATTGTATTATCTAGATGTTCAACTGTAATATCTAAGATATTAATCTCTGCATATTTTAACATCTTAGATATTACAGCTGAATATCTAGATATTACAACTGAATATATAAGATGGCTGTCCCATAGTTAAACATCTAGATGTTAATTCTGAACATCCACTTTTCTCTGTGTACTGAACTGTGGAAACTTTTACGATTTGTGAGGAAAAGCTCGGTAGTCCCTCTGCTACAAAAAATCGTAAGTTAGAAAGGCGCCATATTCAAATGTAAACAAACATATTACTGTATCGGCTACCGACAAATAATCATAACGAGCACATGGAGCCATTCTCGGGTAATATCAGAAACGTTCGGCGTATCTGACGTCACTCGGCAGTACATTTAATATTTCCAATGGGAATTTTGACAACGTACTATTGCAATATATGATGTATTCGATTGCAAAATATTCAAGTCTTTCTCTCTTCATTGTTCATTACTATTGACAATGGTAATTTCTCTAAACTATTTTGCAATTTATATTATTCAGAAGACCAATTCTTGCATAGATAGTTTTACCTTTTATTTATATAGGCATCACTTATTTCTAGTTTCAATTTGCCATCAAAGATATTAATCTCTGCAACTCTCAATGGTAATTTATAAAGTTGCACTATATTTACAATTGGTTCAGAAAATGTATTTCCTCCTACCGCTATGGTAAATAAAACTAGTTTTGTTACTATATCCTCGCTTCCTATTGACTTTTAGTAAAAATAAATATAATAATACTAGATTTTACAATGAAGAGTTTCTCCGTGTATCATATCAAAACTGTAAAACACGGCTTTTTCATTATAACTACCCTGATATAGGAATTTGATAGGATTTCATCCGCGATGGTTTATCTCATTATACATTTATTCAAAATTTGCTTTTGAATAATTCTCTGCTGACGAGCATTTGATCGAAATCAACTTTTCAATCCGTCTCGATACGTGAATCTATTCTAGATTAATTCTCACTAATCTGAGACTCATTCGAAAAAACTTTTCAATCCGTCTTTTTATCTATTCATTCTTGCAGACTCGAATAGATCCACGTATTAGGACGGACTAATATATTGCACCAGATGAGTTTCGCAATCGTTTGAATTAAACTTTTAGACCCAAATTTTCTGATTAAATAGATGCTCTGGATTAATTTCGGGTATATCTTTTTCGAATTTGTTGCATAGACTCGGATTTAGTAGGTTGAAAAATAGTTTTGGATTGAGTACAATTTTCTATAGGTAGATAACCAATAACATTTGAAAGCAAGATAAGCTATTTTTTTTTAAACACGAGATTACATTTAAATTTCTTTCTATCAAAACAAATCTGAAATTGATAAAATAAAATCATTTTCTATTCTATTCAAGTGGATTTATTGTTTTGATAATCAAAATTTTCCAATCTGGGTTTATTCATGAAAACAGATCAAGGTCTATGTTATCGGTTATATTAATGAAATAGATACATGGAATCATGATTAATTTTGATAACACGATTTGTCGCTTGAAAAAAATGTCTCAATTATGCTCTACTAACAGTAAACAGCTGTTAAAGTTCTTGAACGGCGTTTTCAACGGCCCATAACAGCAAAAGGCGTGAATCGCTGCAGTACTTTCGCGAGTTGGTACTTTGGTTTCGCCGTGGAAATCCTCCAAGCCATTACAAATAACGACGAGTCCGATACGTTAGATCGTTACCAGCATGTGTCACTGTAATATCGTCAAAAACTTTGTCCAATGGACAAAGAAAAATAATTTAATACGATTCTAGAGAAAATTCTAGAGAGATCAAACTTGAGATAACTGACATTTATTTGATAGTGAAACAAACTCGATATTCTACTCATCTCAGTTTTTTTGAAATTATTATAAAATTAATATTTTATTTTCATACTAATATAATATACATATAATTGAGGGGCAAGTGGAAAAAATCTGTTATATTGTTTATACGTAACAAATTTTTATGTGTTATAGCTTGAAGTTAGACCAAAAATTATTAAAGAGAAAAAATCAGGATTTGATACTGCCTTAAAGTTATTAAAGAATAAAAAATCAATTTTCATAGCGCCTCTTTCGAAAATCCGATTTTCGGTAACTGTAGAGCGGATTGAAACTTTGAAAGTAAGGTTAAGAATTGCAGTTTTGACCCGTTCTACAGTCACATCAAATCAAATTCTCAAAAGAGTTGCTATGAAAAATACACTCGAGATTCCCTATAACGAGAAGCTCGAGCATCGGAGTCCTCTCTGCATCGAGCGCGAGAGGGATCCCCTCCATATCCTACTTGTTGCTATGTGCTGTTATGCGCATTATATGATGCGTGCAGTCAGTCTGTCAGTGATATGCCATGTGAATAATTGTATGTACATAGTAAAAAAGCGTATAAAAAAGATGTTTGCGAGCATTTAACATAGAATTGACCTATTTGACGGTATGTACTCAAAATACTAAAAATATAATAATATAATAATAAAAATATCTATGTTTATCAGGCGTATTTTTAAATATTTCCGAAAAAAAGGAAAGTCTTGATGATAAATGTAATAAATAGTAACATAAATGTTAAAATGTTGCTGTTGGTTTTCATTTATAGAAAATGCGTTTCGAAACATAGTATTGAAACATGTAGTATTGATCACAATGATAAACTGCGCAAAATTATACATACTGATTAATTGTAATTATATAAAATTTTCATAAATATTGTTTAAAAAGAGAGAATTTTACTTATCTACAGTAATGTGTAAAATATCAAAATTTCAAAAAAAACTTATGCAATTTTAATGTTCGATAACCGACTTTACTCCAAAATATTGAAAAAATTAAATATTAAATTTTTTATTTCAAATAGTGTAAAATTACACAATGAAGTAATTTTTCGATAATTGACCAATTATTTTAACATTAATTTGTGATAAAAGCCATCAAACTCATTGATTACTGTTTCAAATTTGAGCGCGCTTCATTCCGTAGTAGTGGGGGAAGAGGGGTCGATCGTCTGCTCGTTATGGGGAACCGTGACGCGCTCGTAAAAGGTAGGCCTTGTTACAGGGAATCTCGTTATAGGGAATCTCGAGTGTAATATGAATTACTCGAAACAAAACACACCGGATTCAATGAGTGTGATATACTTGTGATTAGAAACACATTCAAAAATGCATTTCACACATTTTCCTAATTATAAACGTAAATTCTCTCAAACTCTAATTTTAAAAACTTTAACCTTAAAATAAAATCCAGATACACTTTAAAAGATCTGTAGTAACAAGATTTGGAAATGTAATATAATTCTTCAACTGATAGAATTACGCAATTTTTATTCAAAGTGATACCATTTAAAAACGTATTGAGAAGAAAATTTTTGTTTAAGAAACGGACGATTAAAATAAAAAGGCAGGTACATCGATGTTCCCGAGCGAATTTGACTTAACTTGCAAACAAGTGAACCAACTGTCCTAACTGAAAATCTCCATTCCATTTTGACTCAACTGAAAATGTCAGTTCTATTTTGACTTAACTGAAATCGGTTGTGACATTTCGTTGTAACTCTTATTTGACAGTTTTAGAGAACAAGCTGTATCGAGTTTGCGAGTCATTTTAAAAATATTACAATACATCGGAGATTGTGAAAAAACAAAAATGACTTTAATACAAAGAAGTGAAGAGTTTAAAATCAAATATTAAAAATCGATTGCCAATCCGTTATTTACATTTAAAACATTAAAGACAAATACAAAAAAGTTACTTTGTGATCCAACATTATAATGAAACATTTTTAAAACTTATAATTTATGTAAATTTCAGTATAGATTTTAAACTTCGTTCAAAAAGAAATTGTAAGGATATTTCAGATAAGTTTTGGTTGACAGTAAGAACTTATACTTACCTTTGGAAATATTTGGATTGAAATCACTTTTTTCGATTACCTCCATTTCGAAGCTTGAAAAAAATGTCTGTCAAAATCCACTGATTGTCTTCTTTTTTCGTAAACAAGACAAAAATATTCTACGTCGATCGAGTTAAAACAAAGTTGAATAGAACAAATATGATAATTTGCATTTACAATAAAAGGGAACATGCCCTTTTCGGAATGAAAAATCGAAATTTGCTTCTTTACAATCTCATGTAGGATAGATCTTTGCCTCATTATCATTTTTATCACAAATTTCAAAACACCACAAAAACAGTTACAACAAAATATGACAAGTCATTTCAGTTAAGTCAAAATGGAATTGACGTTTTCAGTTCAGTTACAATGGATCGGAGATCTTCAGTTAGGACAGTTTGTTCACATGTTTGCGAGTTAAGTCAAAGTCACTCGGGACCATCGACATAACTTTCAAAATAACTTTCAACAGTACTTTCAAAACTGTGAAAACAATTGAAGGTTAATTATTTTCTGAAAGTAGATTTAATCGCTTTTTGCTCTCTTACGCCTCCGTACACGGAAAAAATAAGTACTGTGACATTTACATGACAGAGTGCTCTACTTTCAAATACGTTCAAAAGTTACTTAAAACAAGAAGTATCGTTCTCGTACAATTAGATCAATAATCCTGGAAAAAGTATATAACTTTCCATAAGTATTCAGTAGAGAGTCCATAAAAATTCTGAGTACGCTGTCTTTTTTTACATTCTCATCATGGATGAGAAGGTGTTAGTTTTATGTAAAAAATGACTTTCGAAATTTTCATCAAATCTTTACGTTTTGAGACCCCCTCAGTCAGAAAAAGTGGTTTTTACGAAAGTTTCTGTCTGTCTGTCTGTCTATCTGTCTGCAGTAGATTGTATACTCGATAACTCTCGATAGAATTATCGGATTGAATTGAGCTTTGACATACTTTATCGGAGCCGAAGAAGTAAGGACAAGTTCGTTAACCAGCCATATCCAACCGAAATTGAGGAAACTAGACAATTTTTGTGTTTTTGAAAAAAACTTTTTTAAAAAATCAAAAATTCTATTACTGGTTTTTGATAGTGCTCATAAATTTCTACAAATTATCTTCATAACATTCTTTGATTAAACCAAAATTAGAAATGTTACAGCATGTTAAAACTTGAAAAAAATCAATATTAAAATTCCATTTTTCAGTTAAATTATACGAGATATGAAAAAAAGTTATGATACAAAATTATTTTCTACATTAAGATCTACAAATTTGAATCACAACAGTTTTTCATAAGATGTATATTTTTCTTTTTAATTTAAAAAAATACTATTGAAAATCCAAAATTCAATTTTTTTAACAATAATATGTGAAATACAAAAAAACGTAAGAATGCAAATTTGTTCGTTTTAAAAAGATCTACAATTTTTGTCTTACACAGTTTCTGATAAAACACATATTTTTCGTTTTAATTCCAAAAATTCCATTTTTCAGACAAGATATGTGAAATACAAAAAAAAACGTTTAGATGGAAAATTATTTGCCTAAATGAGGTCTACAAATTCTCATCAAGACACTTCTCGACAGAATGTATATTTTATGTTTTGATTAGAAGAAACACTATTGAATAAATTCCATTTTTTAGCCTAAATATGTGATGTTTATTAAAATGTTACCGAAATGTATACAGAAAATCGAGCGCAAAGCGCAACTATCATGATGAGATTGTGTTCCTTAAGGCTGATAGAGCCTTAAGTAAATTGAATTTCCTGTTTCACTCAAACTCAAAAACAAATTCAGTGACTTTGAGAAAATGTGTAATTCACATCATCTGTAATATTATTAGAAAATTGATTTGAGCTTCAGTATCAAATTATAAGAAATAAACTTAAATGTATGCGAAGAGCATAAGACCGAGCGCTAAGTGCGAGGTCCAAAAAAACGGAGCGCGAAGTACGACGATTAAATCGCGCGCTTTTGGTTCGCTCATACTTGCGAGCTGCGCGCATAGCGCGTGATGAGAATTCGAGCGGTTTTGAATTCTTGAAATTTTGAGTTATACTTTTGTTTGGACGTTGGAAGGAATTCGAGTTTGTAGTAATACGGGTTCAAGTTCAGGTTTGAATTGTATTAGTGTTATCTAATGATCTCTGTAATTAAGTAGAGGCTGACCATCCCTAAGTTCAGATAATTGATAATAAAAGTGGCATCTTATATGCTCGTAAGGCGTATCTCAGATATCGAAAATGCAACATATTTTACCTTAGCAGCTAAACTTTTCTTATGATTTTTTTATAAAACTGAGAACTCATAAAAGGATGCACTACAGAAATTCTGAAGATCCGCCAGGGATGTAGCAATAGTCCAATCAAAAACATTAGTTAGCTGACTTTGGAGGCGATCATCTGGTAAGAGTGTGCGAAAATTAGAATAATTATCGTACGGAACTAGGGAAGTAAAATGAAAATTCATGAGTTATCTTACTTCTATATTTATAATTTAATTTTCGTAACAAGGAATTTAGTCTTTTTCTGTGTTCATCGATAATGTTTTGTAATAAAATTTGATAATTTTACTTCGGCCATAGCCTTCATAGCTTTTTAAATTTTCTTAAATATTTTTGTTTTCAAATATTGTTCTTAGAGTCGCACCCAATTTAACATTTATCTGACATGATGTAAAATCTGAGTTATAACTAAATTTAAGAGTGGGAAACTGCAGGACAAAGAGATAAGAAAACTTTTTCAAAAAGTGATGAGAAAAGAACTTGTTAACATAGGAGATAGAGAAGTAGGTAGAATCAACGATAGATGGTCAAATACTAAACTCAGTATTATCTTGGTCCTGGTTCAGTTCCTTTTGAAACCGAATAGTAAGCCCTAGCTATTCGCGGGATTATTATGGGGAATTCAAATTTAAATAAGAGTTTTTGTGAGCAGATGGAGGTGGAGGAGGCGATGAAGAGCTGACTACGAGGACTCCTCATCGAAGGTAAAGGTATCTTTAGCAAGGAAAGCTTTTAGAAGAGCACGAAAGATTTTCGTTGAACTGGAGGATGCGCGCGCCCTCAGGCTATTAAAAGCAACCCACATCAAGATTGGATGGGTTCCCTGCAGGACACGCAGAATGAAGGCGGCCAAGAGATGTTACCGCAGCTTGGGGATCAGGCATATGGCCGCCCAATGCGAATGTCCCGATATGAGTAGATGCTGTTGTAGATGTGGAAGGTCGGGTGGGTTTCCTGCAGGACACGCAGAATGAAGTCGGCCAAGAGATGTTACCGCAGCTTGGGGATCGGGCATATGGCCGCCCAATGCGAATGTCCCGATATGAGTAGATGCTGTTGTAGATGTGAAAGGTCGGGTGGGTTTCCTGCAGGACACGCAGAATGAAGGCAGCCAGCAGATGTTACCGCAGCCCAATGCGGATGTCCCGATAGGAGTAGATGCGGCACAGAAAAGCACATGTCGGCAGTCTGAACGGTCAAACAGCAATGCTACCTGTGCGCTGAGAAGGAAACTGCAGAAAGGATATTAGGGAAAGCAATAAGAGCAGTTACGGAACCATGGATGTATAAAGAAATATTAGAACTGATGGATGAGAGAAGAAGGCACAAGAATGCAAAACACAAGGAAGGAAAAAGCCAATATAAGAGACGTAGTCAGGAATGAAAACAAAAAGATCGTTAATAGAAAGCTGAGATAAAGTCAATATGCGGGTAGAATACATAGAGAGCCTATACAAGGGTGGCGCTCTATCCGACCTAATAGAAAACGAAAATAAGGTGCAAAATGATAATAGGGGGGAATTTGATTTTAAGGGAGGAATTAGAGAAAGCATTAAGGGGCCTGATAGCAAATAAAGCTCCAGGAGTATATCTAATAGCGGCAGAGCTCCTACAGAAGTTAGGACAAGCAGAAATGACCATTTCATTTGAATTAGTTTACGATATGTATTATGTCCATAGTTTTGCTTATTTAATAGAGGAAGGTAAGGTTAGGTTACTTTTCCTTAAATTAAAGTTCACTACAATTGCAAATCACAGGTCTATTGACAATATTTATTCACATGAGATTTATTTACAACGGTCGGGGTAAATCACTGCTCCCCGAGCAACCTGGCCCGACCTGATACAATTCTCGAGCTCGACATTAAGCTCGGCTAGTGTAAAATCGTTGAGCGCCAGATTATTTTTTTTTTTAATAACCAAAATTTAATGATTACCAAGACTCACTATAATTGACCTACCCGCTCGTGACGGGTCACCCTGTACTTTCGTAACCGAAGCTACAGGGAACACTAAATACCGCGGAGAGCGTGGGGTAAGGGAGCAGCGTCACTGCTCGCGAACACTGACACTGAAAGTTCGATATGATCCTTTTGTATGTTGGTGGGCGATAGAGCCCGTACCCTTAAGCCGACCTTGCGGGTTTGAACCAATTATATTCGCGGACCCTGTTTTTTATTTAAATTTCATAACTAGGCTGACCCAGAGTCTGCCGCCCGGAATTTTCGTGGTGAGGTGCTATACTTGCACACCACACAATTCAACCAAATTTAATGCCTGCATAACCAAATAAGTCCAAGATGCAATCACAAGAGAAATATTCAGATACTACCTGTCAATCTCCTGCGTCCCCGCCAGCATCCACGACTCGACATCCTTATTTTCTCCTTTTCTTTTTCTTAAGTTAAATGTCCAAATTTAATTTGCGCACCAGCCACTTCGGACGCCGAACAGAGAATGAACTAAGGTGGCGAGATCCGCTGGCGTGCCAGCTAAACCGGAAGACGGTGGCGCTTACAAAGCCTACCGACGTCACCGACATTTGCGTCGAGTTCGTAGTCGCAAGCAACAGATGGCGAAGGTACGTCGATATTTAGTG
This sequence comes from Diplolepis rosae, assembly GCA_030998225.1. Taxonomy (NCBI): domain Eukaryota; kingdom Metazoa; phylum Arthropoda; class Insecta; order Hymenoptera; family Diplolepididae; genus Diplolepis; species Diplolepis rosae. The sequence continues at coordinate 1,935,057 of JAPYXD010000710.1, forward strand.
CCACCACGTAGCGACTACAGGAATTAACCTCGTCTCACAGGTTAGTTTGCTGACAACCTGTCAACGAGGCGACGACGAGCTCCTCTCCTCGGTGTTCTTAACAGTGTTGCCAACTGGATGGAAATTTCCCGGAATCCGGGAAATTTTACGGGATGTCATGAAATTCCGGGAATTTCATGGATATTGTTTTATAATTGCCTTATTATGTATTAAATTTGCATAGAAGATTTAATAAGAGATCTTTCGTTAAACACAACCAATCATAATGAGTTTTGATTAAAAAAAAAGAAGCATTTTATTGGTTGCAGGCGCTTAGGGCGCTTTCATATGTCATAGTGCTCTCATGTCACCAAGTGGAAAAGGCCTATTGCCATTCATTTCACTCTAACTCCTTCTGACGTCATATGCTAAAGTGAGATGAACAGATTTTTCAGGTTTTCAAATGAATGAGTCACATCTCTTGATAGTCGCTTATGTGTAAAATTAGCCTAAAGGTTCTCACAGTATCTATGTTGATTGGATAAAAGTATTATATCCCAAAAAAGAATCCATTGAATGGAATTTGAAATAGATTTTTAAAATATAGAATTTGGAAATGGATATATTTTTGATTAGAAAAGAGAGTCCCAAATTACCTTGTATGCCTGTAAATATAAATTATATATTTATTTTGATTCTCTTTGATTATAGGAGTGAAAAGATAGAAAAGTAAGGTTATGTTTCTGTACAGTATTTTCTAAACGTGATTAGTACGCATATATTGTTTATACGTTTATGAGTAAAATATTGTCTCTAGTAGGGCATGTGGTACTTTACCATAAGAGTAATTTAGTTCCTACAGGTCTTTATCCACAATTTTTCAAAATAATATTTGTTCATCAGCGTAAAGAACATAAAGACTGAGGTCGATGGACAATTATTTGATTTAGAATTTTCATTATTTTTCGAAATTAACAAATATATATCTTTTAAAAACTATGAAAACCTAGGATAAGACATATTTTCAACAGAGTTAAAAATATTTAAACAATTTTAAGAAGTTTTAGATCATTTTAATTCACTGGAAAGTTCCGGGAAGTTTTGAAATTTGTCCGGGAAAAGTTGGGAATTTTCTATCGAGCTGCCGGGCAGTTAACAGCGCTCACTCCGGCAACACTGGTTCTTAAGCAGGCGGGACACACATCCGCCTGACGCACCAAGGATCCTCTTCGTGGTGTGCTATAGTGTCGTGCCGTAGTATCGTGATGTTTCTTCCATCGCTCTGAAGCCTCGTCCGTGGCGCGAGTATTGATTGCCATCGACCGGACGGTGATCTCGTGCGGGTGAACCTCGTGGTGTATCGTGTAGTGTCGAGTTCGCGCGTGTGAAAAAAAAGAAACAAGAATTAACTCAAAATACGTATTCAGTGTTATTGAAACCCTTGGTCTGGCAGTAGGGAATAGGTTCCCAGGGAGTCTAACCTCTCTCCTCAGGTAACCTGTCATTTAAGATGCTTTACGAAGATAAATAAAAGTCAAAGTCAAGAGCATACGTCGTCACAGTATGAATCGGGTGACATACCAAACAACTACAAGGTTGATAAAACTTTATCTATAGCGAAAAAAATAAGAGCAGACAAATGCGAGAACTACCGCACTATTAGTCTGACGACACACGCGTCTCAAATTCTAAGTACAATAAATTATAGAAGATTAGAAAAGGCAATAGAAGGCTTACTCGACGAAGATCAGTTCGGTTTCAAGAAAGAAAGGGGGAATAGAGAAGCATTACTCTCATTACGATTGATTCAGAGCGGCAGAAGCAATTAACAAGGTCAGCTGGTCTAAGCTCTTTGAAATATTGAGGAACAGACAGGTAAAGCACAAGAACAGAAGAATTATTAGTTCTCTATACCAAGATCAAAAGGGAGTGGTAGGAATACAGGGCTAGTGGGGAGAAATGAACATCAGGAAAGGGATAAGATATGGCTGCTCGTTATCACCACCTTTGTTTCATTTATACACAGAAGAATGTAACACGGGCAATACTCCCAACTAGAATACCTAAAGAGTAAGATAAGATGTTATATATGTACCCCTTCAGGCACAGGGCCAACAGTTCTACCAGCTCTTTGCATTGTTTAATATTTAGCTTTTTAATATTCAAACCGACCATCAAGCACTAAAGTGTCTACACAACGTGAAGAATCCCTCGTCGCGACTACTCAGATGGAGGCTCAGATTAGAGGAGTTCAATTATAATCCTATTGAATATATAAAAGGAAAAGAAAAAAAGATCGCATATTGTCTATCAAGATTATTTTCCACACGAGATAAAGTAGAAGAGGCGATAGATGATGCAGGAATATGTGAAAGAATATGAATGAATAAGAGACCTAGTTGAATCAACTGAAGAAATACCAGAGAGACAACCATCTTTAGAATATGATAAAGATTTATTTTTAGAATACCAAAACTGGATCAAAAATAAAAAAAAAATACAAAAGCAGTTAAAAAGCCGAATGCAGGAGGGAAATTATACTACAGAAGAAAATTCAGAAAAGACCCTCTGACAATCCAAGCATTGAAATCTTTTCATATTTTGATGAAAGATCCTGGTTAACAAGATTATCTGAAATAATATCAACATTTAAGAATAGAAAATTAACAATTGCAAGATTACACTTTCATGATCCAATAATTAGGCCGTTAGGAAAAATTAAACTAGATATCCTACTCAACTTCTTAAGTAATCAGAAAGAATTGACGATTCATATATGTTACTCACCACAGACTGAATTGACAAAAGGAAAAAGAAGAAATATTCAAGGCGGATTCAAAATGGCGGATCGAAATTTGCAAAATTAAACGATTTCGCTCTCTAATGTCAATTTTCTGACTAAATTCTTATTCACAGACCATCAAAACTTGCAAGCACAAATTTTCAAGATAAATTTTCGAATGCAGAATGGTATGCACCAAAGAGTCAATGTGAATGCTCATAAGGTTGTTCGGATAAATGTCAAAACATGACATGGCCGTATCTTTGTGAAAAAAAATCGATCGTAACTGTTTAATAGCTCATTTCGAAGGGAAAGAGTAGTGTTAAATGATGACATTTGAGAAAAAAACAAAAAAAATTTCTTGCGCCCTGCACATAACCTCAAAAGTAGCGAAAACCGACATTTTTCGAGCACATAACCTCAAACATCTCAAAATCCTGACGTGATAGGCTGATTCTGATTCCGAATTCGGATTCTACGTCAAAAATGACTCCGCAAAAGGACCCATAGCTTTTCAACAACAAAACTTTGCAGACCTGTGTTATGAACCAACACTTTAGAGAAAATAAAACAATAGATAAAGCTTGACAACTAGGGGAATGGAAAAGTATCGAGGATGACGTTATTAAATATATAAAGAGATGCCCAATATGCCAATTACAAAAAACAACAAGGATTAAACAAAGAGCAGAAGCTATAATATCTGATACACCCATAGATCCAAATGCCAAAATAGGAATGGATATTTTTTTCCCGTTACCCATTACCAATTCAGGAAATGAATACATATTGAGCGTCCAAGACCAACTTACAAAATATTTAATGCTTATACCATTAAAAAAACAGACTCAGAATCAATAATAGAGGAATTTTCGATCAGCTTATCTATATTTTTGGAGCATCTAAATCCATATTGACAGACCAAGGACAAAACATCGTTTCGGAATTGATAAAAAATTTTGAAACCCTCTTTCGAATAAAACATTAAAACTACGGCGTGTCATCCAAAGAGTAATGGAAGTTTGGAGAGAGCACATTCTACACTGAAAGGCCTAATTAAGACTTGTTTAGAGGATACCCACATAGAATGGAATAAATGAAGATTTTCGGATTCCTAACATCACTGGCCATTGTCAACGTCAGCCAAGGAAATTATACACTGACCCCTCTGAAAGGAAATATCTTTAACGAAGAAATCGAGAAGGCCCACCTTTAACATGAAAAATGGCCTGGCGAGCGTCCCACTAATAGATTTATTGGCAGAGGAAAGGAAGGAGACCTTTCAGCTCCGTAAGAAGCTCACCTGCTTAACAAACCTGCAGGAAATCGCTTGCGCGAAGGCGTCCATCCTCAAGGATGGAAGGCGCAGACTCGTCGAGAGATGGCAGACGAGATGGCATGGTGACCAGTCCGGGAGATGGACACACCGTCTGATCCCGGAGCTCGCAACCTGGCTGGATAGAAAGCACGGTCAAGTCGGCTTTTACCTGGCGCAAGCGCTTTCGGGCCATGGTTGCTTTAATGCGTACACTGAGAGAAGGTTGGTGCAGTAAGCGTACCCGTGAGTACAGCTACAATACAAAACGCGAGGCATATATCGAACGCGGTTTTGGGAGTGCTGCGGTGCTAAAAGTAGAAGGCTGCAGTCTGCAAGCAAAGAGATCCTAATATTTGGGAATGCTGCGTTCCCAAATGGGAGCTATGCCGTACCATACTCATGTGGCAGCGATCTCAAATCGATAGCGCCTTTGTTGTACTGTGGTCGGTATCGTAACTATCCCAACCTTCTCTCAGTGTACCTGAAGCGCTTCAAGAAAAGAGACGGTGAGTCGTGTCGCTACCGCGGTTCCCTTGTGGAAAATGCAGAGCACACACTCTTTGTCTGTGCCAGGTGGGGCGCGGAAAGGGAGGCTGTCGGTCAGGCAGTGGGCACACAACTCATTTCTGACACGATGGTCTCTCTCATGCTCCAGTCTGAATAGATATGGAGGCTTCTCGAGTCATTCGTCACCCTAGTGATGAAGACGAGGGAGCTCGATGGGCATGCAGAGCGTGGCAATAGCGGGGGCCAGTAGTAATCGCATCGGGGCCTGCACCCGCGGTCCTGCGTCGAGGGCGGACTTGGCTGTCCGCGTTGATCGGGCGAGGAATTTTCTTATTCCTCCCCTGGTTGGCGCGGCTAGTTGGCCTGCCTAACGGGCGTGTGTCCGCGGATGGGAGTCCCGGGCGAGCGGACGATGGAAGAGTCGTACGCGACTTTCAGCTGGAACCAACTGCCCGTGAAGTTTAACCCTCCATTACCAAACTTAAAAATTGTTACACAGTCACCTTCGGTTTTGAAATGTGATTATTGAATGAGTATTCTATTTGAACATTTTTTATTGCTACAAAAAGCTTTAGGAATGATTCGTGGAAAGGTATTCAAACGAACCAGACTGTGTGAAGCGTAAATTAGAAGTTATTTAGAAAAAACTGACACAAAAAACTGACCCCACTGAGGGAATCCCTCATATGTTTGGTAACGGAGGGTTAAAGCCGAAAGGTGGTTCCGCGGGCGGTGTATTGGTTCGAGAGAGGGGTCTTTTTTGGTTTTAACAGGTATGCCTAGACCCGTCCTAGGAGAGTCCTGTACAACGTCTATAAAAGATTTCGACATTTTTCCTCCTCACCAAAAAAAAAAAAAAACATGAAAAATGGAGGCTGATGATTAACATCTATAATACTAATGTACAGGGACGATTAGATACAATTCACCAGACAATGAGTCTAACCATCACAGCTTGCAGCTCACAGTGCGCAGAGCAAAACGAAATAAAATTAACTGGAGAACGATATGAACGAGTCTGGAACAAACTAAGATTGATGAATCAAATCATGGGAGTCAACAAACCCAAAAGTGGATTGGTAAACGCCATTGGAGATTTATCGAAAACACTTTTTGAGACACTCAGCAATGATGATTTAGAAAAAATTAATAGAGAATTCGACCAAGTCTACTCAAATAGCAAAGAGGTGTCACAAGTATTTCAGAATCACACTAAAATTCTCAAAATATTGCTAGATTCTTCGTCAGTGAAATACGGAAGACTAGCCCTACTATTAAAATCCGAAAATCGTCAAGCAGGAGAACTACAAGGGAGCCTTAAAAAAAATACAAGAAACCTATTTATAGCTAGTAAAATCGTCACCTGTAGAATAATAATCAAGGAACTGCAGGAAGATATTAATACCTTGATCACAGCAATCAACGACGGGAAACACGTGATAATCCATCCACAAGTCCTCACACCTCAGAAGCTCATAAATACCATAAACGAATTCGAAACAGTACACAGGACGAGATATCATTTCCATGTGAATCCTCGAAGCTATTAGCAGATAATTGACATCAGCGAAATCAACGTTGCTATAATTAGAAAATCCTTAACCTAAATTGTTAATATTCCTGTTTTGAAAAAAAAAAAAAAGAAAAAGAATGTACGATAAACCATATGATTCCTATCCCACAATGAATCTAGAACTTAGGGTATTTCAGCTTAGGTTTGGTGACACTCTACACATTATATAAGTGTGGTATCATTAAAGCCATACCTGAATGTTGCTCTAAAAAAATATGCCTATTCTGCGTAAAAACAAAAGTAACTAATTCAACGATGCCGACTGTAGTAACGTATAGTAGGATTCTTACGGAAGACGCACCTTCAGCAAATAAGGAAATAGAAAAAATAAGTTATAGGAATAAAATTGTTAAATTTTCTAAATGGAATAAGAATTTAGAGGGCTAAATACAAAATAACAACGGGGGTATAACACGGGCGATACATGGCCGACAGTTCTACCAGCTCTTTGCATTGTCTGCTACAAATTGTAATTCTTACCATCAGTAAAGTGTACCTTAGACGTGTCACAATACACCTCACTTTTTAAAAACAGGACTCGATTTTGGACCATTACAGGAAGCTATAAATGAAATTAAAGAAGAAAGTAAGAATATAGGCACAAAAGTTCAAGGGGAAACAATCAAAATGTTACGTTTTGCAGATGATATTGCTCTGCTAGCGAATACCGAGAAGAAAGAATCAAAAGAGGCGTTGAATGCAACGGAGGCACTTTTTAACAATTATAATACGAAAGTAAACATAGAAAAAACTAAAGTTATCGCGTGTCGAACGAAATCAGGAAAAAAGCGCATGAATATGGACTGTAGGTAAAAGATAATGAAGGATATTAGAGACTTTTCAAATGTGGTGCTATAGGAAACTATTAAAAATAATTTAGTTAGATATGGTAGCAAATGATGAATTTTTAAACTTAGTAAAACAGTGACGGCAGGAGGTGCCCGATGGGTAAGGTGACGACCGGACCCGGGCTCGCTCAGGGCCCAGTAGACCGGAGCCGAAAAGTGAAAAAGGAAAAGCAAGGAAATGCTCCATCGTTGTCCAAAGTTGTCATTTCTGACCCGTTCATAGTTTATGCAAGTTATTAATGGTTTCACGCAGCCACAGCGCGCATGTTTTGCTGGTCACCCTGCACTGAACAACCATATACTTTACTTGATTAAATAAACGTTCGAAGAACAAATTATAAAATTATTTGAAAACTTTGTATTTTAACAACCCCCTACCCCCCTCAACACAGCGTTCACCGGACCCGTGAATTTCTGTTCTGCCCCGCCTGTAGTGAAAGAAATAAGAAGCTCATTTGCTAGTATAAAGAGACACCACGACAGATTGATAGGACACACACTTAGACATAAGGGACTGGCAGGAACAATTCCAGAAGGTATACTAGAGGGATTGCTAACTATAACAACAACAAACAGTCGATCTAAATCTATAATAATATGCGAGGCTTAAATCACAGATGACAGATTGCAGTGTTGCCACATCTTGCAGTAAGACGGTGCACATGTGTAGGTACTTATCTGTATGCGCACGTCTAATATGTTTCACTACAGATTCTGCCAAATGCTTCGTCTTAAATTCAAACCAAAAATCATTAATAAAGGATTTTTAAGCACAAATAACAATTTTTTTCATAATTTTCAACACCAAAATTATTACTGTATATTTTAATGTATAATATAGAATTTTTGAAAAAGGAATCAAATCTCTTTCTTATGTACCTAAGATTAATTTTTGTATGGGAATTCAGCCCTGATAATACCTTAAAGCAGAACAAAAAACAAAAAAACTGTAAATAATAGTTGTTAAAAAAAGTTAAGAAAGATAATATTGTAGTTGAGAAACATGTTCCTACAATTATTTTCCAACAATTAAAAAAACGTGTTACATTATAATAATTACAGTCTTGTCATTATTACTCTTTTATATAAAACTGTTAAGTACCTATTACACTGTAAGATAGTTTTGTAAACGTTAAAAGCCTGTTATTTCAGTATGAGCGCATTTGAGGAAGCGAAGAAACTTATTAGTTACAGAAAGTCCAATTTGTATTTTTTAATGCTTTTTTTTTGAGTAAGTAGCAGAAACAGGAGCAAAGCTTCTTTTTCCTTTTAAAAGTTAGCGCCACCTGGCCGAACATCGTCTTTTCCTATTTATTGAGCGGCAAGCGAAGCCATTTCGAACACACGGTGCCCTTTGCTTTCCCGTTCAATCGCCGGAACTTTTAGAGTTGGATAACGAAGCGAAACCAAAAAACGAGGCAAGCTTGTATCCTAAACATCTCTAGAGTTAGAAGCACTTCGAGTTCATAAGACCGCTCTCTAGAATTTACGTACATTTAGAGTGGAATTTTTTTCTTTAAACCTCAATGGAAAGTACATACAGAGGGTGTCCAAAAAAGGTGCGTACCTCCAAATAACGTGGCAGGATTGCTTTCGAGAAAAACTTTTGAGACTCTCCTTGTTGACGAAGCTATTTTCTAGATTGAGGGCCTGCTTTGGGCCCTATTTGGACAGGTTGGATTTCCATACTGTTACTTTAGATCTATCCAACCAAGACGAGATCGAGAAAGAGATATAGCCAACAAAGACAAAATATCAATTAAGAATATCAATGTGGATATTCTTAAAATACGAATGCATGCTTAGGTAGGAAAAATTCTTGTTCGAATATGACCTAAACTGGCATCTAAATCTGGAAGGTGAATTCGTCAACGTGCGTATCAAATTTATAGAAACCGAAAGAGTGAAATTCACTTAACGGTTACAAAACTATGTATTTTATAATTTCAAGCCTGTGTGTGAGTTTTCTCCGCGAAATTACTTTGTTTTTACAAATTTTTTAATCAAAATAGGACCAAATAGAAATTTGAAGATTGAAAAACAAATTTTAAGAACTCAAAATGTCTTGAAAAGTACGCTAGTGCAAAGATATTATTAAAATTGATACTTAATCAAATGTGAATTAAATAAATTGAATCATGTTTAGTCGTAATTTTTGTCATTTTATTAAAATATTTTTTTTAATTCAATCTTTTTAATGAAATTGTTTTAGTAAGCTATTCACAAAGTTTAATGTCTGGGAGGTTTGGTTAGAACAACTCTTTATATCCCTTTTACTTGCAATTCGAACTGTATCTAATTCTTTAAAAAAGATATGAGTTAGGATCTAGCCGTAAACATGAGCCAAAAAAACCCATTTTTAAAATTTTGGCATTTGGAAGGTTTTTACCTGCATTCTTTAAATATTTTTACTGTTTTGAATCAATCTATTCCTAAATAGATTGATTAAAAACTGGAAGAAAACTTTTCTTGGATGCATCTTTTATTAAAGAAGCGCACTCGAATTCCCCAATGTTTACTATGAAACTTTGATCCACTAACTTTGTGGGCCTTTCAAGACTTGTTTGAGTATCACCAGAAGTTTCGAATAGAATTTGAAATCACCAGAGAATTCGTTAGGAAAGTTCCACTGGATGATCAAACGACCTTGGTTCCATAGACGAAAATTTTAAGTTTTAGATGTCCGCTCTAGTATCAAAGCTATAAGAGATCAACGATTCGTATTCCCGGAAGGGTAGAAGGGATCTCTGTGCTTGTCCTTTTTCCACAGAGATAAACCGTTATAATTCTGCTTGTGACGTCTTGTATTATAATATTTATATTAAAATAACTACTATGACTAAAAAGAATATTTGATCAGTAAATAAATTAAATGGTTTTGAAAATTCATTAAATTCTAGTTTATGAAACCTTAAAAAATAAAATCTCATGAGCCTTAATGAAATCTTATCAATATTTATGAATTTCAAGTTTATTAATCGACAGAAAATTGTACAAAAATTATTAAAATTACAGATGTTCTATGAAATTTCATGTGACGTTCAATAACCTGTAAAACTCCTTGAAAATTTTCAATATTTTTTAAAATAATCTTTCACAATCTTCCAAAATCATTTGAAATTTCATAAGAACGTTCAAAAAGACTTCCGGAATTGGGATACTAAAGGATGTCCTTTTGCATGTCCCTTTTGACGTGGAAAAGTATGGTACGTCTTTTTTTATGTTATTTAATACGCTAATAATTTATTTTTATTTTTAATTTTCTAAGTATAATTCATAAAACGGTTGTTAAATGTGATAAACATGTCACGAAATATTGCATAATACACTTGATTTTAATTTTTTTTTAATGCGTGGAATTAATACCGACAACCACTATTAATTCTATGCATTTAGAAAAAATTAAATGTATCTTGCGATATTTCGTGGCATGTTGATAATGTTGTTAATAATTGGTTTTATATAAACTTAAAATATAAATGAATTGCTCATAAGAATGCAAGTGTTTAAATATTAATTGTATGAAAAAAACATGTGTTCTGACAATGGGATATCTAAATTTTCCAATCCCATCAAAATTTGAAATTTGAAATTAAAATGAACCGACCTTATGTAATGCAGTATGATGTAGGTAAAGAACTGAGAGATTGTAATTGCTTCAGACAATTTCTTAAATTTGTCCTTTTTCGATTCCTGGCAACCCACATATTTTAACATAGCACACTGGTCACTACGAAGTTATCTATGCAATTAGAGTTTTGTTATGACATAAGACCGTAAGTGTGGGATGAAAGTGGAGGGTATGCTTTTTCCTATTGTATTTATAGTTGAGATTTGAAGGGAAAAAAATGGAAGGATGTATTCAAGATAACTGGAGTGCTACCACACAGGGGGCCCATAAAATGCAATAGGAGTTATAATAGTTTGTTTTTGACAGATTTAGAATTTTCACAGGAAATTTTTGTATGTGTGTATTTTAATGCATGTGCTTAAAAGATATAAATTTTGCGGCTCTTTGGTTTACCACATGAGGATTGCCAGCTATATGGATTATTTCAAGTATTATACGTTTTTTGTAATTATGGGATCTGTCAAATATTTTCCTTCATCGAAATTGAACTTGTAGTCTTGGTGCAGCAAAAATTTCACTTCATTCTTCTTTCTTCCATTGGATTATCTATCATCCGAATTCTGAACAATCGCTGGATTACTTAGTGTCAACTGGAAATCTATTACCTCTTATCCTTGATGTTAGAAGATCGTATTTGTAACGCAGATTGCGACCATTTGAATAACGATAAACGGTTCATAGTTGCAGAATATCATTCGGCTTCAGGCCAAGTTGTGATAATAATAATAATAATAATATGGCCCTTTCTCCGAAACAAGATAATTGATGTGTCCTCGTGCTATCCATAAGGGCCGCATGTAACGCTTCGATAACGAGCAAACTTTCAGCTTTGGCCACTTGAGGAAAGTAATTATGCTCGTATTTCTCGTCGAGTTACATTAATTAATGTCAGCGACGAAGGCTTTAACCTGTAGCCTAGGAGTATACTTGATAAGGACTCTTTGTAAAAGCAGCATATGCGTTTTCGTCTGGTGCTGTGTAAACGTATAAGAGCAATTGATAAAGCTTTGTAACAGTTCTACGCTGACGTAATCAATCATCTTTTATCCTTTTAGATTCTACACATAAGGAGTTCAAGATTCCATAACCGAAAAGTGCAAAATAGCTATTTGTGGCTATATTTGAACTAATATAACACAAGCAGCTAATTTTTTTCTCAACCCTCTCACCGTACACTTCATTCCAGCACCCATAAATCGTACACAGGTGCGAATTGGGATTTCACGATTTCAGCAGCTGATTTATAAATTTGATTGTCGTGCTTCGTGCTCCATTCCTTCTGAACCTCGCGCTTCGCGCTCGGTCTTGTGCTCTTCGCATTCATTTAAGTTTATTTCTTATAATTTAACACTAGATTGCCTAAGCAAGTCATTTTGACTGCTTTTGAATTTCAATTAAAAAAATAATTATTTAAATAATGACACAGCTTCTTATAATTTTGTGACTTTTTCTACAACATATAAATGGGTTAATTAATCATTGTTTTTGCCCCCCCCCCCCTCCTTCACTTCCGGCATATATAAGTGTGTTATACCTATATTGCCGAAAAGCAGTCATTTTATATATACTAAGCTCCCGTCTTTCCAGTGTTAATACTGAAGCTCAAACTAATTTTATAATATTAAAGATGATGTAAATTACTCATTTTCTCAAATTAACTAAATTTCTTTTCCAGTTCAAGTGAAACAGGAAATTCAATTTACTTAAGGTTCTATCGGCCTTAAGGAACACATTCTCATCATGACACTCATGCTTCGCGCTCGATTTTCTATATACATTTCAGTAACTTTTTAATAAATTACATGATTAAAATAATTTATTTATTTCCTTCCAAATATCTCAAAAAGGAAAAAGAATCGTAGACTTTATTTAAGGAAACGATTTTGCAGAACAACGCTTATTTTGATATCTCACATATTTTGGTGAAAAAAATCGAATTTTTTCAATATTAAAAATCAAAACATAAAATATACATTCTGTCGAGAAATTTCTCAATAAGAATTCGTAGACCTCATTTAGGCAAATAATTTTTCATCTAAACGTTTTTATGTATCTCATATATTTTGTCTAAAAAATGGAATTCTTGAATTTTAATCGTATTGTTTGGAATTGAAACGAAAAATATATGTTTTTTCAGAAACTGTGTGAGACAAAATTTGTAGATCTTTTTAAAACGAACAACTTTGTATTCTTACGTTTTTTTAGTATTTCACATATTATTGTTAAAAAATTGAATTTTGGATTTTCAATAGTTTTTTTAAAATGTTAGAATTCAAATTTGTAGGTCTTTATGTAGAAAATAATATTGTATCATAACGTTTTTTCGTATCTCGTATAATTTAACTGGAAAATAGAATTTTGATATTGACTCTTTTCAAGTTTTAATATGCTGTAACATTTCTAATTTTGATTTAATCAAAAAATGTTATCAGGATAATTTTTAGAGATTTATGAGCACTATCAAAAACCAGTATTGAAATTTTTGATTTTTCCAAAAAGTTATTTTCAAAAACACAAAAGTAGTGCTCAATCCCTCAATTTTGATTGGATGTGGCTGGTTAACGAACTTGTCCTTACTTTTTCGGCTCCGATAAAGTGTGCCAAAACTCAATTCAGTCTGATAATTCTATCGAGAGTTATGCCGCACACGACCTGCTACAGACAGGCAGACAGACAGTCACTTTCGTAAGAACCGTTTTTTCTGACTCAGGGGGTCTCAAAACGTAAAGATTTGATGAAAATTTCGAAAGTCATTTTTCACATAAAACCAATACATTCTCATATGATGAGAATGTAAAAAGTGTTCAAAAAATGGATAGATATATGATTGAAAAGTCTTAACACTTGAAAACTAGTGAATTTTATTGTATTTTATTGACATTCTCACTATGTTAAAAGATGCTCGAAATGAAAGTGGCACCTCTGCTTATGACGTTTTAGATTAGGAAAATGAATTAAGTTTCCTGTATGATTAATGCATTTATTTTTAAATGAAGCGTTACTTATGGCTAGTACATGACAACTGACGAGTAAAAGCATAAACTGACGGTTCTAGAAAATCCGATTCTTAAATCTAATTGGTGGAAAATATGCGAAGGTCGTAATCCACCCCGAATCAGCCCGAATGTTTCTGATGTAACTGGCTTCTAAGGCTGGTCTCAAAGGGAAAAACCCATTGAAATTTTTATGGACTCATAATATATTTCACAATCTATAGACAATTAAGTTTTACAAAAGTTCTATGCTATAAGTTTAGTGAAGAAATGTGATTCAAAGGTCTTTCTAAGGATTACAATACCGAGTATGAATAACGAAAAAGGTATAAATAAGAAGTAAGTTGTTATATACATTGTACTATTCTTGTCAAACAGATGAAGTTGTAAAAACTCTTATTATGCTAGTATATAAGTATAGATTCGTAAAGTTCCTAACTGCTTAAGCGACCTAACAATAATGTTAGGGCTAAATTTTCCGTAGAATACTCTGTTGCGATTTAAATTGCCAAAAAATACATTATGTTATGAAAAAATTGTTATGAGCAACTTGAAAATTTTTCTGGTGCGAATCGGTACTGGTGTACGGTGAGAGGGTTAAAATCACTTACGGCATCGTTTTGCACTTATTATAACCTTTCATTTCCATGCTGGATCATCTCGGACCAATTTCTTTGCCAAGATATAACAGGTTAGTCATTTTAATTTCACATAGAAAAGTGAGAAGCTGATCAAAAACAATATTGCAAGAAAATTGTTATTCGCTACATTTAGAAATACACAGGAACACTGACTTTACAGAATCTGATTTAAGGAATGAGCTATGGAACGGTGGGGAGCGGGTCAGAGAAGGAGCTGTTACAAGATCAGCAGAGCAATGCCACACCAAGGAGAAACGTCATCACTGACTGATTTGTTCGCACGCTGTATAGTAAATCACATCTCCAAAAGCGAAAATGAAAAAACTTCAGTTTAAGACCCACTCATATCCACGTGTTCTTGATAAAGTCGATTCACCGTAAGCCTTCTGTAACATTTTCAGCGATTCCGCACACGAAATTCCATTTACAATGCAAAATTTGAGACAAATTCTTTGTTCCATATTCTTATCCATTGGAAAAATCGCGAAAGACACTTGAAATAAACTGACAACATCCAGCACTGTGAACAAACTAAATGACAGATCGCGCTCGAACTCCACGTCAGTATAGAGGATAGAGGTGACAACTTAGCGTCAAAAAATTTTTTGATAATCTCTTTAAACGAACTTTCTGAATGATCAATTGCCGGTACTTTTTTGACAGAATGTATAAACACCATGCCCCAGCAATCCGTAAAATCGACGTTCCCGCGTATTTGGATTTTTACAAGACTTGATGTCTTAAAGACATTAAACTTTATCAATAGAATAACAATTTTCTCCACAGTATTTGAATCCATCTTTTCGGTCAGCTAATCTTTTCAGTGTTAAATTACAATTATTAATGTGCCATATCTTGGTTACTAAAAAGCGCTAATTTTTGTTGGCCGACTAATCCAAGTTCTTTTATTGAGGAATACTATCTAGTATAAGATTCGGATTGTAAAATATTTATCCAAGCTATTCTGTCTCACCCTTACCTATTATGAAAAATGTCTACGATGCAATTTTGATAATTATAATTATTAGTTGACTGAACTCGATAATCAGTCCAATTTCATCGATTTAGAAGTACAAGCCCCTATACCGAAAAAAAATTCTATTAAATTAATAACATTTCTGACAAAAGTATGTATATCATGGATTCAAAAAAATATGCTATAGAATTGGAAACACATTTATTGGCTCTTGTAGTACTATATATTTTTATGAATAAATAGTATACACGGTGACCCATTTTAATCTACAATCACAAATATCTTCTAAAATAGGGGAGATGCACCAGTTGCTGGACAGTACCAGTTACGGGACAGCTGATTCTTTCAATGTTAAAATACCAATATGGCCAATTAAAGTAGTGTCAAATTTTTCTAATGCCAGTAGCTAATTTTTGGTAAAACACCGATGTGAATAGTCGCATTCCTTGTGTTAGCTCGAAACATCATGTGTGAAAATCATTTAAAAACGTTTTATCGAATTATTTTCAAAGTGCTGTTATTCCAAGTTATTCAACAGAATAAGGTGAATGTTTTGCATATAAATTTAGTATTTTCCATCTATTTTATGATCACTTTTATGATCACTTTTATGATCACATCACTTTACGAAAATGGTCATAATTTTTTTTCTGTGTATTATATCAATATACTATCCTGAGATAAGAGTTGCGCAAATACATTAGCTTCAATTTGATCCTTATATGAACTCAAAATGTTGACTGAGTCAAAAGATATAGCCGAAAAACAAAACCCGTCCCGTACCTGGTACATCTCCCTTATTTCATCTACGAAAAAATGGTTCGGACAAAGGTTGACCGCGACCGAGAGGGACATTTGACTGTATCATTAATTTTGACCTTGAGGTCAATTTTCAAGGTCAAATGAAGGTAAGACCCTTTTCTTAAATAAGAAACCCTATTTTTGACTGCGGATTTGAAAAGAGCGGGAAATTGTACGTCAAAAATGATGTGGAAAAATGGTTTTTGTTACCTTGGAAAGGTAAAAAATTAAAAGCAAATGTCTGAAAAACGACCAGATGCACTTTTTCTGAATTTTCTTGGTTTTTCAGGGTGAACAAACGTTTAAGATTCTTCACAAAAGTCGATTCAATGCTAACGGGTACATCACCTTCACCATTATGACCTTCAGGTCAATTTTCAAGGTAACTTAAAGGTCAAGAAGATTTTTTTTAGATTGAACTTTGTGCTCGGATAATTTTTCTTGTCGTGAGTTCCCCTTGCCTCTCACCATTCCTACCAGTGTTACAAAACAGCCACGGAGTAACTGTGCGAATTGCTCCCCATTGGCTTGAAGGCACAAACGTAAACGTCTTTAAAAACCGTCCACAGTTTTCAGCAAAGTTTCTCGAGAGATGGCTGCGCAAGCTCTCCGAATCCTTTACATTAGATCTTCTCTTGTTGTGGATCGCTGAGCAAAAACTATATTTTTAATATAACCCCATAATAAGAAATCAGGCGATGTTAGATCTAGTGAGCAGGGGGGCCATTCGAATGGACCTCCTCGTCCAATCCATCTCTCATTAAAATTTAAGTTCAAAAACTTACGTACGATGAGTGCAAAATGTGGCGGAGCACCATCTTGTTGAAGCCACATTCTTTGTCTTGTTGCTAAGTCAACGTTCTCCAATAGTTCAGTTAATGGTCCCTTAACAACTCTAAATAAGTGTGACTGTCAACCTTTCCATCAAAAAAATAGGGTCTAATCAAATAGCCATTTACTATTCCGCACCATACTAAAATACCCCATCGATTTTGATGATTCATCGATCTGTACCAGTGAGGATTTTTCTCCGACCAATAATGACAGTCATGTCTATTGAGCTGTCCGTCGCTGTAGAATTTACTTTTATCCGACAAAAGTACATATCGAAAGAAACTAGGATCATTCTGTACTATTTACATCTTATCCGAAATGATTGTTACTGCTTGGGTGTGTTGGGGGGGGGGGGGGGGTGTAACAATCCACACCCACAGCCTGAAGTCTACAAAAAAAATTTATTCGGACACAGAGTTCAATCTAAGAAAAATCGTCTTGACCATCGAGTCACCTTGAAAATTGACCTGAAGGTCATGATGGTCAAGGTGATGTGCACCTTAAGGGGTAACACCTATGTAGAGCACCGTTTTCGGAGGTCATTTTTGGAATTTAATTTCAAAGAAACTTTATATTTGATACAAAATCTCATAACAAGGCTTTATTATACATATTTTTGAGAACCGAAATTAATTTTTACAGAGTATTTACAAACAAAATGGCATGTG
Organism: Diplolepis rosae; assembly: GCA_030998225.1. Classification (NCBI taxonomy): domain Eukaryota; kingdom Metazoa; phylum Arthropoda; class Insecta; order Hymenoptera; family Diplolepididae; genus Diplolepis; species Diplolepis rosae. The sequence goes on from JAPYXD010000710.1 coordinate 1,952,608, forward strand.
TATACACCAATGACCCTCAGAAGAATTTTCAGAGAGGCCTCAACTGCCAACAACTTTAAGTCTTCGCCATTGACCTGAAACGCAAAAATCAAATTTTTTCAGGATATTGTGACGTCTTCTGAAATTACTTACTTTCTTTTTCCTCCGAATCGTATTTTTCTTTACTATTTCTCCAAATTTTAAGAGCGGTTTTACATTATAAATTATTTTATACCTTTCGACGAATTTCTCAATCTTTTGTAAATAGCTAAGACTAGAAACCTTTCAAGATAAATTCGAAACGCAGCTGCACCAATATGAATACCGAAAATTTACTTAGATTATCATAAAATATAATAAACTTTGTACCTCTGTTTCGACCAAAACGCGTCGCCCACAATCGTATTTCCTTTTCAAATACAAGCGTCTACCAGCCTCTAACAGTTCAGTGTCTCCAGAACGTGGGATTTTTCGGCCCCCACCACGTTCCCATCTGGGAGAAACACATGCAAACGTGGCGTGTCAGTGTGTCGGCTCTGCTACAAGCTGCGGTCACCAGCTTCGTGTAAAGCCGAAGGTGCACGAAGACGGACTTCGTTACAATGCTTGAGTTTTCAAGTTATTTTTAGATTTCACGCTTTCGTTTATCGAGTCGAAATTAAGAATTGTATTTTTCTCGAGTACGTGCAAAAGAGGCGCGAAGCAGACGACGAATTTGAATTTACGAAGTATATAGTTCAAGAAATAAAACCTTTTCTTCAATTTCTTGAAGAAAGGCTGCATGAAATAAACATCAGTATGATCTTGGAAAATTTTATTAGGATTTCAACACTTTAAAAATAAACTTTCAGTCAAATTTAGTGACAATAAATGTATAAAATTTGAATCAATATATAATTTTCCATTCAAATTTATATACTTCTTACTAATTTTGTACATTTAACAATTTTTCAATTAGAACAATATTTTCTATCAAGATAAAATGAACATAAAATTCAAGTTCATAATTTATATTTTCAGTTATATGTTAGAAATATTTTCATCTCACATTTTTGTAGCCTAAGCACAAACTTTTCATTCCAAAACTTAAAATCTCTACGGAAATGGAAAATTGTCTAATAGCAGTAGATAAATTAAAAAGCTAAAATATGTGTTTATTGGTATTTCCATATTAACATATAAATATCAATCAACTTTAAATTTTACATAAAAATGTTTGTTCGAAGTGTTCAAATCTTGTTACAATTTGACAAGATTTTATGGAGGAGTGCAATCTTTTGGATGAAATATTTTGTAGTTCTTAATTTGTCTGTCCGTCTGAAATCGTAGTAAGATTTGAACAGTAAACAACAAATTTTCCAATAGAATTCAGGATCAATAATAATTGATTCAGGAAATACTTCAACTCTGTAGAGCATTTTTGTATTTCGAATTCAAAATGTGTGCTTAAGCCACAAAAAAGTAAGCTGAAAATGTAGATATAAAACTAATTATGTCATGTTTATGTCTTCTTAATGGAAAATACTTTGCATATAATTCTCTAATTCGATATTTTTTTAATGTATGAACATTCAAGAAATTGATAAATATTCCATCTTTTTATAGGAACTAAAAATTTCCGGATAATGCTTTGATTGAGAATGCTAAAAATTTGTCAAATATTGATATAAATTGCAATTTTACAATTGCATTATTTTTCAAATATTTTAACATCTCTTCAATCTTGATAATTCTTACAGAAGTTTATTTCATGTAAGTGACTTTTTCTTTTTCTAATGAAAGATTTCGTAATTCTAAATTCGGCCCAATTCGTAACATTGTAAAAAGATTTTAAAACTTCATAAGAATTTTTTTCTGTTTTATTCAAAGTCAATAAATATTCAATGTTTGGAATCGAAATATTAAGTAAATGATTTTTAATTTCTGGGAATAAACTGCTTTAATAAGACAATCTTTCTTCTTTGTGAGAAATCTCAATTTTAAAATTAAAATTCTACGCATAGGATACAAAAACATAATATGAAAATACTTTTATTACAGAATTTTGAAATATACAAGTTGACCAATTTTTAATCGAGTAAATCGGCTACTTTAAGCAAAAAATTATGTTAAAAATATTTTATCAAAAAAAAATAAGACACATTAAATTACGGTTTAAAATCCACATTCATAGATTGATGGTAAAAGCAGTTTAAAGTTTTTTAATCTTACGTTTTAGTGACGTATGCACAGACTTTTAATCAGATAAATGAAATGCTTTATAGAAAGTCAAAATTTTCTTATTACTGCACTTAATCAAATTTATAAAGTAAAAGTATTTTTTAATTGATGCTTTCACTCAATTCTTTAAACATTCAGAATTGAAAATTGTACTCAAAATTTAATCTTGCAGCGTTCCAATATTCCCACAATGTTACAAAATCTTATTAATCATTATTTTAGTCGAATTATTTTCAAAATATTTAAAAAATAAATGTAAATATTTTGATTAAATACTCTGTCAAATTTTGCATTTGACTGATCTTGCAAAATTGTTGAAAGTTTTGAATACCGATAGAAGAAACTTTAAATGAAATTTTATGTCCATAAATGCTTAAAGTTCTGTATAGAAATATCAACTACAACATTCTCAAATTTTATAAATAAACTACTAAATTCAAAAAGTTTCGGATTTTTTTAAAAACTGTACAAATTTCAAATATGAATCAGTCAAAATCTACTGATTATCAGTGAAATTTGACTGATTTAAATAACTAAAAACAGGTTACTGTGAATCAGTCAAATTCCAGTGATTACTTCAGTGAAAAGTAACTGATTTAACAGTGAAAAATATTGTTCCCACTGATGATTCAGTGAAAAGGCAAATCACTGATTCAATCAGTGAAAATTTGACTGATTCAGATTTAGAGTGTATACAAATTTCAAATATAAAGTGTACTCTGTACATTAATCAAACAAATTTAGAAGATGAATATTTTAATAAATATTCCTAAATATTATTGGAATATGATACATATCGATTTAGAAAAACTTCTTCAAAGTACTCAGACATTTTTCTTATTTTACGACATTTTTGCACCATGTTTGACCTTTGGGTAGGACTCAAGAAAACAATTCTAGACATACTTTCATTACTTAGTAAAATACTATGAAGACTTGCTTTTTAAATTAAAGCGAAAACTTTTAAAACCTTTAACAATCGGTTACATAGATTCGGCTCTAATCTTGGACGCAATTAGAGAAATAGGTTTTTTTGCTTTTTTTAGATCTAGTTTTTGCCTTCAACATAAAAGAAAGAAAACACATTTGAAATATTAAAATAAAAAAGCTGGTTCATTCTTAGAGAATTCCAAATATTCTGAAATAAAACTCCTTTCCACACCACCACGGAGGTAGAGTTTAAGGCTCGTTTTTTTTACGTGGTATCCCCTGTAGGCCTAGTCCACGTCCTACGAAACGAAAAGGGTTTTTGCTTTCAAGCAAAAAGAAAAAAGGAAAAAAATGAAGCAAAGTGGTAAAAAACGCTACAAATGTAGCCCGTACTTCAGGCTTGCCTCTATCAAATGCCAGTATACGTCGAACAAAAATGTTTTGTTTTAAATCAAATAATGAAGAAGTTTGATTAATTCGGGATGATTTGGGGTGCATGATTATTGTGAGTCCCCTTGCCTCTCACTTATGCCCAAAGCGTGATATTATTCAATTCCAGTATGTTTTCTTACTCACAAAATAATAATTAAAACTAAACAATTTCCATACCCGAGGCACGCGAAGAAAGGAATAAAGAACGTATCTCTGATATAAGAAATAAAATGTCATTATTTTGTGAGTAAGAAAGGGGTTTGAAATTGATAAACGCCATGCCTTGGCCATTAGAATTGATCCTCTCCTTCGTGAGCGAAGTGCGACAAACCACTTTCCCTATCACTTTCTGCCATCTCATATAGATTTTCGGTCATTAATTGCAAATGCTTCGAAGTGATGCTCGTTGTTCTGGCTGTTTCAGGTCTCGCTTTTAGGGCTGATCGAGTAACACAAATTGAGTTGACCGTCCTGTTTCCTAAGCGATTTCTTTTGGGAGTTTTCGCGTCCGTGAGCATGGAGAAACCTCGCTCCGCTTCAGCATTTGAATGAGGAAGACTCCGAACATGATTCAATACTGAGGTCAAATTTGGAAAAAGTTTTTCTCATGTACTCGTCGAAGATACACCGATACTAGACCACATTTCGTCAAAAGATAAATTCGACCACTTTTCTTTGAGTTCCTGTCTGATTTTGAGTAAAGAATCCCACTCTTTTTGTACACCTATTCTATCAAACGACCCTAAATCTTGACAAACTTTCCAGACCCTAGGAAAAGTTTCGCTTCGATCAGCATAGAAAGCTACTTGAGGCCGGAAAACAGCAACGCAAGACAAAAAGATGTCATCAAAAGGAAGTCGATTGCGAATTTCTTCGCTTGCTGTGACATAAAATTTCAAGCAATTACGAAGAAATAGATCAACTTCGACTATTTGCAATTTCTTGTTTGTAAGTTGCTGCTGGAAATATTCTCGCGTTTCCTTACCAACGTCAGTGTCTTGAAGCGGCTTTTGATTACTAGGATCTGCAAAGTTAACATTTCTAATGATTTGAAAGAATAAATTCGGTTGAAGAAGACCCTCTTTCAAATAACTGCTAAGAATCCATACGAAGAATTTAGCCGAGTTTGGCTGGAGTTCCTGAACCATTGTTTCGCGACTTTGAAATTTCGCATTGTATACGTTGAACCTATTCAAAGTAAATTTCAAGAATAGGAAATATGCGAGTGTCAAAGGATTCTGCATTTTTCCTAACAAGTCTTTGGCCTTCTCTACTTTCTCAGATACGAGGACCATAAGATACTGAAGAATAACTTCCCAATTCTTTATTATAATATCTATGCATCGATAGCGGACAAGCCAGCGAGTTTCAGAATGACTAGGAATTTTTTGATAGTCATTTCCTAATTCCAAAACAATCGATCGAAAAATAGCCGTTCGCTTGGAGCTAGCATTAAGAAAAGCTGGCAAATCTTTGATTAAATCCTCTACATCTGGGATTGTGGCACAAGCATATTTTGCTACAATTGCTGACGAATGCGAGACACACGGGAAAACAATTAAACGGGGACTTTTTTCCTTTAATATTGTTTTAAATGAGGACCTATTGCCGACCATCACCTGTGCATGATCACAAGCTAAAGCACAGATATTAGATAAAGGGATTTTCTGCCCGGACAATGCTTTTTCGAAAGCATCAAAAATTTTAGAGGCAGAACAATCCGAAGCATTTACATTAATAAGCTGGAGCAATTCCACCCTGACAGAAAATATCGTTGGCTCCACATATCGAAGCATTAATGGCAGCCACTTTTCTAGAGTCCTGTCGGTCGTTTCGTCTTCGTACACTAAAAATGATTGCTTACGCAAAATATTTGCCATGCGATCAGTTTCAGCAGCACATACGACGTTATTTACAACTAGGACCATTTTAGTGTGGCTCAATCTAACGTATTTTAAAACCGAAGGTTCCATATCTTAGAAAAGTCCTATCAATTCTGATGAAATCGCGAATGGTAAATTATGCTCTACGAAAAATGTACTAATCCTAATCTCTGCTTCTTGTACTTTCTGTTTGAAAGTAACACTTTCCGGAATCGTGGAATTTGTGAATTCTGAAGCAGAAGAAGTTGCTACACAAGGTTCAACACTGTAAGAATTGGCAGTTACATTAGAAGAATTTTCACTTACTACTCCATAACATTCTAATTTATTTGAAAACTCTTGCTTCTTTCTGTGTGATAAAGATGCTTCATGCTTTTCAATTTCCGATTTGCCACATAGCAACGTTTAATTGCAAATTTTTCAATGAAATCTTGTTTCATCTGCTAATGTAACCACCCACTCTCTCCACGACGGGAATTCCTCAAACCATCCCAACTGAAAGTTTTTTGCATTTTTCATGACTTTTCTAGCGGGTTAACATTCGTTTGAACCAGAGTTCAAACGGTGGTCAACCTTCGTTTGAACCCGGCTGTCCTTCAAAACACTCGAATTTGGGTCAACCGGATTACTCATTGTGAACAATAAATTATACGACGAAGGAAAACAGAATTATTTAAAAAGAATTAATAAGATGAAAAGTCGATAAAATTGAGCGAATGTGAATAATTTGTAATCTGCACACAAATTAAGTTTCACAATATAAACTTACCCACAAGCATCAAACAATAACGTACGTAAGAGCACTCACGTATCACCAAATAATAATATAATATTCTTACTTTTGCCGTTTTCAATAAGGAATTACGATAAAAATATGAAGAATCCACACTCTTGCCTTCTAAAATAACGCATAAAGCGAGAATCAAGTATATCTTAGAAGAAAAGAAAAGAAGGTTGCTATTATTATTTGTTTTCGTCTCCAATTTGACCTCTATACCGTTCGTTTGCGATTTAAAACATTGGTAACTTTTTGGCTATTAATCTGATTGAGCTACAACTTTTCAGAAAACTTTCTTTACTAAAGTATTAAAATTTTTCTCCTGTAGATAGTTTCAGAAAATGTGGACACTTAATACAATATTAATAAAATCGTAAAATTCTGAAAATTTGTTAAGCTAGCGCGAGTGGAAGTAGAGAAAACAATTTTTTTTTTAAATTTACTTCTCCCAATTACTTGAAAAATTAGAAGTTTTAAAAATTTTTGCAAAAGGAAAAACGATGTGCCTTGAAAGTGTACATAAAATTTATTGAACTATTACTAGAAAACTCTACCTCCGTGGTGGTGTGGAAAGGAGTTTTATTTCAGAATATTTGGGATTCTCTAAGAATGAACCAGCTTTTTTATTTTAATATTTCAAATGTGTTTTCTTTCTTTTATGTTTAAGGCAAAAACTAGATCTAAAAAAAAGCAAAAAAACCTATTTCTCTAATTGCGTCCAAGATTAGAGCCGAATCCATGCAACCGATTGTTAAAGGTTTTAAAAGTTTTCGCTTTAATTTAAAAAGCAAGTCTTCATAGTATTTTACTAAGTAATGAAAGTATGTCTAGAATTGTTTTCTTGAGTCCTACCCAAAGGTCAAACATGGTGCAAAAATGTCGTAAAATAAGAAAAATATCCGAGTACTTTGAAGAAGTTTTTCTAAATCGATATGTATCATATTCCAATAATATTTAGGAATATTTATTAAAATATTCGTCTTCTAAATTTGTTTGATTAATGTACAGAGTACACTTTATATTTGAAATTTGTATACCCTCTAAATCTGAATCAGTCAAATTTTCACTGATTGAATCAGTGATTTGCCTTTTCACTGAATCATCAGTGGAAACAATATTTTTCACTGTTAAATCAGTTACTTTTCACTGAAGTAATCACTGAAATTTGACTGATTCACAGTAACCTGTTTTTAGTTATTTAAATCAGTCAAATTTCACTGATAATCAGTAGATTTTGCCTGATTCATATTTGAAATTTGTACAGTTTTTAAAAAAATCCGAAACTTTTTGAATTTAGTAGTTTATTTATAAAATTTGAGAATGTTGTAGTTGATATTTCTATACAGAACTTTAAGCATTTATGGACATAAAATTTCATTTAAAGTTTCTTCTATGGGTATTCAAAACTTTCAACAATTTTGCAAGATCAGTCAAATGCAAAATTTGACAGAGTATTTAATCAAAATATTTACATTTATTTTTTAAATATTTTGAAAATAATTCGACTAAAATAATGATTAATAAGATTTTGTAACATTGTGGGAATATTGGAACGCTGCAAGATTAAATTTTGAGTACAATTTTCAATTACTGAATGTTTAAAGAATTGAGTGAAAGCATCAATTAAAAAATACTTTTACTTTATAAATTTAATTAAGTGCAGTAATAAGAAAATTTTGACTTTCTATAAAGCATTTCATTTATCTGATTAAAAGTCTGTGCATACGTCACTAAAACGTAAGATTAAAAAACTTTAAACTGCTTTTACCATCAATCTATGAATGTGGATTTTAAACCGTAATTTAATGTGTCTTATTTTTTTTTTGATAAAATATTTTTAACATAATTTTTTGCTTAAAGTAGCCGATTTACTCGATTAAAAATTGGTCAACTTGTATATTTCAAAATTCTGTAATAAAAGTATTTTCATATTATGTTTTTGTATCCTATGCGTAGAATTTTAATTTTAAAATTGAGATTTCTCACGAAGATGAAAGATTGTCTTATTAAAGCAGTTTATTCCCAGAAATTAAAAATCATTTACTTAATATTTCGATTCCAAACATTGAATATTTATTGACTTTGAATAAAACAGAAAAAAAATTCTTATGAAGTTTTAAAATCTTTTTACAATGTTACGAATTGGGCCGAATTTAGAATTACGAAATCTTTCATTAGAAAAAGAAAAAGTCACTCACATGAAATAAACTTCTGTAAGAATTATCAAGATTGAAGAGATGTTAAAATATTTGAAAAATAATGCAATTGTAAAATTGCAATTTATATCAATATTTGACAAATATCGAATTAGAGAATTATATGCAAAGTATTTTCCATTAAGAAGACATAAACATGACATAATTAGTTTTATATCTACATTTTCAGCTTACTTTTTTGTGGCTTAAGCACACATTTTGAATTCGAAATACAAAAATGCTCTACAGAGTTGAAGTATTTCCTGAATCAATTATTATTGATCCTGAATTCTATTGGAAAATTTGTTGTTTACTGTTCAAATCTTACTACGATTTCAGACGGACAGACAAATTAAGAACTACAAAATATTTCATCCAAAAGATTGCACTCCTCCATAAAATCTTGTCAAATTGTAACAAGATTTGAACACTTCGAACAAACATTTTTATGTAAAATTTAAAGTTGATTGATATTTATATGTTAATATGGAAATACCAATAAACACATATTTTAGCTTTTTAATTTATCTACTGCTATTAGACAATTTTCCATTTCCGTAGAGATTTTAAGTTTTGGAATGAAAAGTTTGTGCTTAGGCTACAAAAATGTGAGATGAAAATATTTCTAACATATATCTGAAAATATAAATTATGAACTTGAATTTTATGTTCATTTTATCTTGATAGAAAATATTGTTCTAATTGAAAAATTGTTAAATGTACAAAATTAGTAAGAAGTATATAAATTTGAATGGAAAATTATATATTGATTCAAATTTTATACATTTATTGTCACTAAATTTCACTGAAAGTTTATTTTTGAAGTGTTGAAATCCTCATGAAATTTTCCAAGATCATACTGATGTTTATTTCATGCAGACTTTCTTCAAGAAATTGAAGAAAAGTGTTATTTCTTGAACTATATACTTCGTAAATTCAAATTCGTCGTCTGCTTCGCGCCTCTTTTGCTCGTACTCGAGAAAAATACAATTCTTAATTTCGACTCGATAAACGAAAGCGTGAAATCTAAAAATAACTTGAAAACTCAAGCATTGTAACGAAGTCCGTCTGCGTGCACCTTCGGCTTTACACGAAGCTGGTGAGCGCAGCGTGTAGCAGAGCCGACACACTGACACGCAACGTTTGCATGTGTTTCTCCCAGATGGGAACGTGGTGGGGGCCGAAAAATCCCACGTTCTGGAGACACTGCTGTAACAAGATAAATTCATAAAACTCCAAACAAATACAAGTAGTAAATAGACCAGTATTTAGCCATTACAGGAAATCATAAACAGCTTAGGTTGTCACTCAAAAGGGACCGCGCTGGTACCCCGCCCATGAAAAGACAAATAGATACAAAGTGCACTCTCTGTCTAGATAAGATCTTTGGCCTATTCAACATAGAAAATAAAACTTCCGAAAATAATATTTTATAAAATAATTAAATTAAATAAGAAATTAACATTACTTTTAATATTATTCAGTATTTTTGTAATAGTTAATTTGGCATGGGGTCAGTTTTGATATGGATTTATTTTTTTAAGTGATAGAACACATAAAAAATGCAATTCTATACACGTCAAACTCTGAACACTAGTCTTCCTAAATACGACTTCTTCCCAAATCAGTTTTCTTTTAGCCATGTGGCAGAGTGGTGGACTTACTTTCGTCTGTCATCTCTGCGGCTTCGGAGAAAATATAAAATAAAAATTTTTCCGTACCAATTACATCGTTCTTATTGTTTTAACGTCAGTGTCCTTTACTTCTGGTGCTCGTGAATGTGTGTGGTTTGCTGTGCGTGCTTTACCAAGGATCCACGTTATATTCTCCATCGTGTTGTTTCTTTCTTTGGTGAAAGAATTGTGTTTATATATGTGCCCTTGAGAGAGTGCGTTCCGCGGTCGCATTTTTCACGGTTCCTGTGGGAGAGGATTACTCGTTGGAACAGTTTTTGGAACGGCCTGGTTCCTTCACACCTAGGAACTCGCTTACCCATAAGTCTTTCCGCATGTTTACTCTATCTTTTTCTAATATCAATAAGCAAAGGAAAAAAAGAAAAAAACAAAAAGTACAATAATTATTAAGTTGCATGTTTTAGTTAATAAATATTTAAAGGTTACTATTAAGCTAATTGGCACTGAAGAGGGCCCCCATTTGTGGCCGAAACGTTTGCCTTTTGTATTTTTTATGTGTTCTATCACTTAAAAAAATAAATCCGTATCAAAACTGACCCCATGCCAAATTAACTATTACAAAATTATTATTGTGGGTCAATAAAACATTGAACATGTACGGAAACATGTCACGATATAATTATTCAGTATGTTATGAATATGAAAAGAAATTATTTTGACTAATAAGAGAAATGCAACTTGCATCTATTTTATTTTTTAACTAACGTTTGAAACTTATAGAATGTAAACTAATAGCAATTTATTTAAAAGTTGTTAATATTCAGGGATCTACTTTACCGACGTGATAATTTACGAAAAGTTATTTAAGAAGGTAAAATACCAGGTTATAAATTACTGAAAATTCTTCATACATTTCTCATTGTATTTTAAATTAAATCTAATAAATTCAAACATCAATTTATTTGATAATTGAAAATATTTCATATTTATTTTCAATAGTAATTTAATAAACCAAACTATTTTACTTTCATAAAAATATACATTTATTCTTTACAATCATATTTCAAACTTCATAAAATCTTAAATCAATCTGAGTTACAAAAACCCCAAACTAACTGGTAATTAACATTCAGAAATATAATTGTATTAGATAATTAATAATGCAACTAAACCAATGCTATTCAGAATTTTAAGTAATAGTAATGTTCTGTTTTACCGACACAATCATATATTCAGATATATATTTTATTGGTAATTTTGTACTCAACCTTCAAATCAAAATAATTTGTTTTAAATGTTAAATTATAACATCATTACCTACAAATAAAAATGTTAAAACAAAGCAATAGAAAATTAAATTCAAAGTCAGATTTTAGAATTAGTACTTATATCTTCAGAAATGAATTTCAGTAAGATAAAACTTATATATAAATTTATCTTCCCACATGTAAGAATTATATGTATTTAAACAAAACATTTAACGGTTAATAAGATCAATTTAGAAATTTAACTTCGAAATAAACATTAATTTTAAGCAATAACGATTCTTTGGAATTTGAAATGATTTCGTTTTTAGAGCTTGGATTGTTTATGCTAATAAAATTGATATGACATCTCCCAGTTAGACTGCAGTAATCTGATATCTTACGTTTATGACATTAAATCACATTCGGGATATGTGAACAATAATACAGTAGGAGGGTGGGTGGTGGGGGGGGGGGGGGGGGGTGGAGTCATCTCTTTCGGGAAACATTTATTTCAATGATTTTAGGTGGGTCTTAAAAATATGACCTCAAAATCATGTGTTGGTTCTTTTTAAGGCTTTTATGTTAAAAAATATATAAAGATAAAATGATAAAAAATAATTCTCGGAAAAACAAAGGTATATGTTTGTGATTTGATTGGTTAAACGCTTGCAGGATGTTTAAAGTAATAAATTTGATAAATTTTTTTTGGTTTAACCTCTGCACGTATGAAATGTAAAGGACAAATGTTAAAAAATATTTCTCAGAGAAATAAAGGCATATGGTTAATTTAAACGTTCTCGTTTAATGTAATAAATTTGATAAATTTTTTTCCGATTAATTTAGACGTGTGTGTCGGTGGTTCCCTTTGATGGGAGGTAGAATTACCTTCTAGACACACTACTGTCGCCATGTGAATAATGATAAAAATTGTTTTAAAACAAATATTTCTCAGAGACTGCTTCTGGAGTCAAAGATTCCTTAAAGGGTAATTAATTAATTAAGATATCAAAAGAATGTTATCGTCTTGAAAAATTAGCATTATTCCTCAATGATGATGAAAAAATAATAACAAAAAGACACTGTGTAAATAATAATGAACTTTCATTTATTGATTACAAAAGGAGTCTTTCCATACAGTTATACTGACGATAATTTGGAAAAATTAGAATATAATCAACTACCTCCAAAAGAGGCATTTTTCTGTAAAATTAAATAATTCAAGTATTTTTAATGAAGATTATCAGCATGCTCGAAGAGTTTGGGAAAACTTTTAACTTGAAAACTGTAGGTGAATATTCAGATCTTTACCTCAAAACTGATGTCCTATACTTTTATCTGATATTTTTGAGAATTTTAGACACTATTGTTTAAAAACATATAATTTAGATCCACCTGGACTTGCTTTTGATGCAATGTTAAAATTTACTAAAATAGAACTCGAATTGTTGACAGATCCTGAAATGTTATTGTTCATCAAAAGTGTGGGGATTTTGAATGGGTGGAAGATTTTTAACTGATTGATTTTTTGAATATTCCTGATAATCCATCTGCAGGTTTTATACTTAAAGTGGATTTTGAATATGGTTTTGAATATGGTCTTAATAGAGCTTAATCAATTGAAACTACATTTAAAAGAACCAGTTTATACAAGTTTCATCATTTTCGATATATCAAAAATAATGATTTATGATTTTCATTATATAATTATATGAAACATAACTTGGAAATAATGTAAAATTACTTTATACAGATACAGACGGGCTATTATATAATATCATACCCCCTGATTTTTTTGCTTACATTCGAAGAGATATTCATAAATTCGATATGTCTCATTATCCTCCAAAAAATGTTTATGATATTCCTCTTGCAAATAAAAAAATTTGAGGTTTAATAAAAGATGAGAAGAATTGGAAAATTATGTTAGAATTTATTGGATTGCGATCAAATTATATGCACTTAAAGTGTGATCGAGAAGAAAAACGAAAGAGCATATACTCCTGAAAGTTCTTCTTCTGAAGCTGGACTTATCAAAGTGGATCATATTTCTATCAACAAGCTCTGGAATATATAAGGAGGTGACTACGTGAAGGAACCACTAATAAATTCACCATCATCATCATCATCATCATCATCAGTGTTACAAGAAGTTCTTGAAAAATTAAAGATTGAAGAGAAATTAAAGAACAAAAAAACGGTTAGTGAAAAACTACAATATCTTTTGTGAAAGTGAATTTGAAGTGTTTTTACAAACATTGGGATATTTCATTTCCACCGATATCTGTAAGTAATTTTCTTATTCTATATTGAAGCATCAAAATATCTGGAATCTTTTATTATCACAATTATAAAATGCAATTTTATGAAAAGAAAGTATGCTTAAAATTCTAAACGCTTAAATAATTTAATTGAAATTTTTTAAAAATAAAGTGGATCGAGAATGATCTTAGTTTTCAATGATTTAATACTTATATATACACTACCGGTCAGAATTGTGGGACCACCTGTTTTTTTTTATGATTGCTTAAATTATCTTAATTTCAATTCTGTGAGTGATGAAATTTGTACTATTAATAATGTGAAAGCCATCAAAATTATCTTTAAAACTAGTCTGGAATGAAGTCGTTTCGCTAAATTTTGAAGTAGTTATTGCAAAACAAGTCCAAATTTCAATGTTTTCTTAAATTTTAAATAAATTTCGAAACAATCAACATTTTTTAATGTTCTTAGGTTTATTTCAAAGCTAAAATTCTATAGAATCGCAGTATATTGTCATTATAAATCTATAATTTTTTTTCTTGCATAATGCAAAGAGTTGAAATTGTAACAAAAAAGTAGAAAAATTTCGAAAACATTTCATCTGTAGGTAAATCATAATAAAGATCATATGAATATATATTTTAAGGGTATTCGATACAAAATTCATGATTATATGTTTTATATATCTTATAAAAATGTTTTTTCTCTGCAAAAGCAATATTGGAATTTTTCAAACTTTTTTATTTGAACTTTAACCTCGAGCAGTATACAAGAAAAAAATTGCACATCAATTCCAAAGACTTTGCTCGATTTTGTAGAAATTTAGGTTTAAAATTTGTCCAAAGAATTTTAAAATGTTGATTATTTCGAAAGTTATTTAAAATTTAAGAAAAAATTGAAATTTAGACTCTTTCTGCAATAACTTCTTCAAAAATTAACAAAACGAATTCATGCTTGGCACATTTTATGAAGAATTTTGATAGCTTTAAATTTAATTAAGAGAACAAATTTTTTCACACACATAATTCAAATTAGGATAATTTAAGCAATTATCTTAAAACAGGTGGTCCCACAATTCTAACCGGTACTGTATATATTTTGATTCTAAAAAAATTACTTGAAAGTGACCTAAAAATATGAAATTAAAGATGTTTCATTTGAATTTACATGTGGTTTTTACACCAAATTATAAGAAAAAAAATTTCTGTTTCCCAATACATATCTGATTCACCAGAAACACTTGATTGAAAAAATCAAAAACTACAGCATGCATGAGGTTTAGCCGTAAACAAACCAAAAAAATTAAGTACGTGAAAAATTACTTTCTAGATTTAAATTTGTAAACTGTTTATTCTTTAATGATTTTTCTCAATTATTAATGATTTTATCTTTTTCAACTTGAAAGATAAAATCATTAATAACTGAGAAAAGTCATTAGATAATTAACAGTTTATAAATTTAATCTAAAAATAATTTTTCACGCATTTAATTTTTCTTAGGTTTTTGGCTAAACTTCATGTATGCTGTATTTTGATTTTTAATCAAGTGTTTCTGATGAAACAAATACGTAGGAAACGAAAATTTTTCTTATAATTTGATATAAAAACTACATGTAAATTCAATGAAGTATCTTTACTTTCTTATTATTAGTTCACTTTCAAGTCGTTTTTTTAGAATCAAAATATGTATAAGTATCAAATCATTGAAAACTACCCACCTAAATCTGAATTAGTGAGAAGTCGGTCACTAATTTGCTTTAGTGAAAATTTCTACTAATAGTTAGTCATTTTTCACTCTTTCTTTTAGTAATTTTCAATTTTTCACTAAAGTTGTAGTGAAAGTTGATTAATGATTAGTAGAAATTTTCACTAAAGCAAATTAGTGACCGACTTCTCACTAATTCAGATTTAGGTGGGTAGTTTTCAATGATTTGATACTTATACATATTTTGATTCTAAAAAAACGACTTGAAAGTGAACTAATAATAAGAAAGTAAAGATACTTCATTGAATTTACATGTAGTTTTTATATCAAATTATAAGAAAAATTTTCGTTTCCTACGTATTTGTTTCATCAGAAACACTTGATTAAAAATCAAAATACAGCATACATGAAGTTTAGCCAAAAACCTAAGAAAAATTAAATGCGTGAAAAATTATTTTTAGATTAAATTTATAAACTGTTAATTATCTAATGACTTTTCTCAATTATTAATGATTTTATCTTTCAAGTTGAAAAAGATAAAATCATTAATAATTGAGAAAAATCATTAAAGAATAAACAGTTAACAAATTTTAACCTAAAAAGTAATTTTTCACGTATTTAATTTTTTTGGTTTGTTTACGGCTAAACCTCATGCATGCTGTAGTTTTTGATTTTTTCAATCAAGTGTTTCTGGTGAATCAGATATGTATTAGGAAACAGACATTTTTTTTCTTATAATTTGGTGTAAAAACCACATGTAAATTCAAATGAAACATCTTTAATTTCATATTTTTAGGTCACTTTCAAGTAATTTTTAGAATCAAAATATATACAGTACCGGTTAGAATTGTGGGACCACCTGTTTTAAGATAATTGCTTAAATTATCCTAATTTGAATTATGTGTGTGAAAAACTTTGTTCTCTTAATTAAATTTAAAGCTATCAAAATTCTTCATAAAATGTGCCAAGCATGAATTCGTTTTGTTAATTTTTGAAGAAGTTATTGCAGAAAGAGTCTAAATTTCAATTTTTTCTTAAATTTTAAATAACTTTCGAAATAATCAACATTTTAAAATTCTTTGGACAAATTTTAAACCTAAATTTCTACAAAATCGAGCAAAGTCTTTGGAATTGATGTGCAATTTTTCTTGTATACTGCTCGAGGTTAAAGTTCAAATAAAAAAGTTTGAAAAATTCCAATATTGCTTTTGCAGAGAAAAAACATTTTTATAAGATATATAAAACATATAATCATGAATTTTGTATCGAATACCCTTAAAATATATATTCATATGATCTTTATTATGATTTACCTACAGATGAAATGTTTTCGAAATTTTTCTACTTTTTTGTTACAATTTCAACTCTTTGCATTATGCAAGAAAAAAAATTATAGATTTATAATGACAATATACTGCGATTCTATAGAATTTTAGCTTTGAAATAAACCTAAGAACATTAAAAAATGTTGATTGTTTCGAAATTTATTTAAAATTTAAGAAAACATTGAAATTTGGACTTGTTTTGCAATAACTACTTCAAAATTTAGCGAAACGACTTCATTCCAGACTAGTTTTAAAGATAATTTTGATGGCTTTCACATTATTAATAGTACAAATTTCATCACTCACAGAATTGAAATTAAGATAATTTAAGCAATCATAAAAAAAAACAGGTGGTCCCACAATTCTGACCGGTAGTGTATATATAAGTATTAAATCATTGAAAACTAAGAACATTCTCGATCCACTTTATTTTTAAAAAATTTCAATTAAATTATTTAAGCGTTTAGAATTTTAAGCATACTTTCTTTTCATAAAATTGCATTTTATAATTGTGATAATAAAAGATTCCAGATATTTTGATGCTTCAATATAGAATAAGAAAATTACTTACAGATATCGGTGGAAATGAAATATCCCAATGTTTGTAAAAACACTTCAAATTCACTTTCACAAAAGATATTGTAGTTTTTCACTAACCGTTTTTTTGTTCTTTAATTTCTCTTCAATCTTTAATTTTTCAAGAACTTCTTGTAACACTGATGATGATGATGATGATGATGATGGTGAATTTATTAGTGGTTCCTTCACGTAGTCACCTCCTTATATATTCCAGAGCTTGTTGATAGAAATATGATCCACTTTGATAAGTCCAGCTTCAGAAGAAGAACTTTCAGGAGTATATGCTCTTTCGTTTTTCTTCTCGATCACACTTTAAGTGCATATAATTTGATCGCAATCCAATAAATTCTAACATAATTTTCCAATTCTTCTCATCTTTTATTAAACCTCAAATTTTTTTATTTGCAAGAGGAATATCATAAACATTTTTTGGAGGATAATGAGACATATCGAATTTATGAATATCTCTTCGAATGTAAGCAAAAAAATCAGGGGGGTATGATATTATATAATAGCCCGTCTGTATCTGTATAAAGTAATTTTACATTATTTCCAAGTTATGTTTCATATAATTATATAATGAAAATCATAAATCATTATTTTTGATATATCGAAAATGATGAAACTTGTATAAACTGGTTCTTTTAAATGTAGTTTCAATTGATTAAGCTCTATTAAGACCATATTCAAAACCATATTCAAAATCCACTTTAAGTATAAAACCTGCAGATGGATTATCAGGAATATTCAAAAAATCAATCAGTTAAAAATCTTCCACCCATTCAAAATCCCCACACTTTTGATGAACAATAACATTTCAGGATCTGTCAACAATTCGAGTTCTATTTTAGTAAATTTTAACATTGCATCAAAAGCAAGTCCAGGTGGATCTAAATTATATGTTTTTAAACAATAGTGTCTAAAATTCTCAAAAATATCAGATAAAAGTATAGGACATCAGTTTTGAGGTAAAGATCTGAATATTCACCTACAGTTTTCAAGTTAAAAGTTTTCCCAAACTCTTCGAGCATGCTGATAATCTTCATTAAAAATACTTGAATTATTTAATTTTACAGAAAAATGCCTCTTTTGGAGGTAGTTGATTATATTCTAATTTTTCCAAATTATCGTCAGTATAACTGTATGGAAAGACTCCTTTTGTAATCAATAAATGAAAGTTCATTATTATTTACACAGTGTCTTTTTGTTATTATTTTTTCATCATCATTGAGGAATAATGCTAATTTTTCAAGACGATAACATTCTTTTGATATCTTAATTAATTAATTACCCTTTAAGGAATCTTTGACTCCAGAAGCAGTCTCTGAGAAATATTTGTTTTAAAACAATTTTTATCATTATTCACATGGCGACAGTAGTGTGTCTAGAAGGTAATTCTACCTCCCATCAAAGGGAACCACCGACACACACGTCTAAATTAATCGGAAATAATTTGATCAAATTTATTAGATTAATCGAGAAAGTTTGATTTAAACTGCTGCCTTTATTTCTCTGAGAAATATTTTTTAACATTTGTCCTTTACATTTCATACGTGCAGAGGTTAAACCAAAAAATTTATCAAATTTATTACTTTAAACATCCTGCAAGCGTTTAACCAATCAAATCACAAACATATACCTTTGTTTTTCCGAGAATTATTTTTTATCATTTTATCTTTATATATTTTTTAACATAAAAGCCTTAAAAAGAACCAACACATGATTTTGAGGTCATATTTTTAAGACCCACCTAAAATCATTGAAATAAATGTTTCCCGAAAGAGATGACTCCACCCCCCCCCCCCCCCCACCACCCACCCTCCTACTGTATTATTGTTCACATATCCCGAATGTGATTTAATGTCATAAACGTAAGATATCAGATTACTGCAGTCTAACTGGGAGATGTCATATCAATTTTATTAGCATAAACAATCCAAGCTCTAAAAACGAAATCATTTCACACATACCCCACGTCTAAATTAATCAGAAAAAATATTATCAAATTTATTACATTAAACATCCTGAGAGCGTTTAAATTAACCATATGCCTTTATTTTTCTGAGAAATATTTTTCAATATTTGTCCGTCACATGCCTTTATTTTTCTAGGAAATATTTTTTAACATTTGTCCTTTACATTCCATACGTACAGAGGTTAAACCAACTCCTAAAGTCTTTGAAATAAACGTTTCCCGAAAGAGATGACCCCCCTCCCCCCCATTCATTAATAAATAATTTATCAAGGGTATAGTGTAACGTCATATGCTTCGAACTCCTTCTTGAAACTTCCAGACTTAGCTTGGAACAGAACCAATCGAAGCTTCTCGATGTCGGTAAATGTCGGTTACAGGAATCTGTATCTAGAACCGGCATTGTATAACTACTCACAATATCACCAAAAACGTTCTCTTCAAATTACCAAATATCGTTTATTTCTATACAAAGCAACCTTTATAAGTACCGTCGGTCGTGATAATATCAAAGTTATTATAATTCCAAGTTTCACCACTTCATTGATTTCTCCAGGGATTATTTAAGGAAATATCTTCTTTTTCTACTCAAAAAGAAAATAATAAAGTAAGTAAAATAAAAACTACATTGCTATCTAACTATATCTTCTCTCTTTTATTTGAATATTTAAATTTTTGTGTTTCCTCCATATGAATATCTGGGTGCCAGTAACCAATCTGGTATCGATATTCATACCTATCTCTCCTTGACCTATCCCCAAGTGTTTAAACGATCTGGTGTGCTCCTTAATGAGATGTGCAATTTCGTTTAAATCCTCACCTCCCTTCTTCCAATTTTAAATAATTCCCCTAGGATAAGAAAGAAATGTTTACTTTATTCTAACTGCCAAATTAATCTTAAAATTGTTCCTTAGTTATTAGAGTGAAAACTCTAGACTCAAAAATCTACTTTTTAAATTGTCCTTCCGACAATTTAAAACTTGTGTGACTTTAGACGTCACAATATTTGAAGTAAGGGGTTTCTAAAAATATGAAATTTTAAGAAATTGGTGGAAGTTTGTAAAAAAAATCATGAAAAATCGGTCATAAGATATAAGATAGATGCTAAGCATTTCGGAATGAACGGCGCGCTGCCTAAGCCACCCGCGCAGTAGGGTGCTTAATACCCGATGCTTATAACTCGGGGAAAATTTTTTGTTTTTACAAATCACTTTAGGACGTTATTTTTGACATATTTATCTATCATTTTAGCCAAAAAAAAAAATCGATTTTTTGAAATTTCTACATAGGTATTACCCCTTTGCATTACATCGACTTTTGTGAAGCATCTTGAACGTTTGTTCACCCCGTAAAACCAAGACCATTCAGAAAAAGGGCATCTGGTCGTTTCTCAGACATTTGTCCTTAATTTTTTACCTTTCCAAGGTGACAAAAACCATTTTTCCAGAAGTCATTTTTGACGTACAATTTCCCGCTCTTTTCAAATCCACAGTCAAAAATAGGGTTTCTCATTTAAGAAAAGGGTCTTACCTTCATTTGACCTTGAAAATTTACCTCAAGGTCAAAATTAATGATAGTCAAATGTCCCCCTCGGTCGTGGTCAACCTTTGTCCGAACCATTTTTTCGTACATAAAGTATTTTAGAAGATATTTGGGATTATAGATCAAAATGGGTCACCGTGTATATGCTTATAGTGGAAATGCTATAGATTCAATAGCATTTTTTTCGCAGTGTAATAATTTGATTTAGTGACGCAATTCTTATTGATTTAGATTTTGGGATTCACAATATGAATGAAATAACGAACATTCATTTACAACATGTGAATGGAAGTCTCTTGTTTTTTAAAGTAAAATGTTGACCACCGATTTCAAAGATCTCGCATTAAATGTCGGATCATTGCAGGGCTCCCCACTGCTCCTTTCTCTGGCTATTGTATTAGAATGGAGTTTATCTGCATGAAACCACATGTTATTGTTGTGTGCTTTATTCCGGGGTAGCTCATTCGCATTCTGTGATATAATAACCGACGACGACAATGGCTTAATCCGGACGAGCTCCGAGCACAAAAGGCGTGAGCTACGGAAGTAAGCTGATTAGGAAACCACCCCCGTCTTCGTATTCTTCCCTTACCTCATGTCTGAGGCTTCCTCTCCTTCTCCCTTTCTAGTTCTCATATCACTTTTCATTCGCAGACCGTTCTCTCTTTTAACCACGACTCGTATTGCAGTTATAGTCTGATACATTTATCAAAGTATTATACCCTTCTTTAAGTCTAAGCTCTAGAACAACCCAGACAATGTAATTTATATACATCAATCCTTTTCATGACATGGAGATTACAAATCAGGTTTTCTGTTTTCATAAGACCTCTACCATATTTCTTCAATTTTTTATAATAAAGCAGTAAATAAGACCCACTAAAAATCCCGAATAAAAACTTGATCCATTAAGTAATTTTGACCCTTACACGACTAGCGTTTTTTAAAATTCAAGTGAAACTTTTTTTCAAATTTAGCGACAGGTCGCCAACTAAGCGTTTTTCTTCTAGAAGTAGAAAAAAATCTAGTGACTAGTTTTTTACCATTATATCTAAAAAAATATAAAATGACAGTAATAACCATTCACAAAAAGGTATTCAAGCGTACTCGGTAGCTAAATTGGTGCACTTTTAGCACGAATTTTAACTTGCCATTATTGCGTTACTCTTTAATGACAGTGAGGAAATAAATTTTTTAAAATTAAAATTACGTTAAAACAAAAAAAGTAAAATTAATTATCATATACATTTATTATTATATTTTATATCACATTTGTATAAAAAATACACCAGAGATTCATAATAGGGACCATTCTGGGTGTTACCTCCTTAAACTCAGGTAATCCTCAGATCAAAACAATCAGGGCCGTAGAAACTATTTCAGTTATAGCAGAGAGTAACTCCGCCATTGCCGGTCCCAAGCCCGGATGAGAAAGGAGGAGGGGACACACGGACAGCAACACGACACTACATACTTACAGCGACACTGAACGCAACAAACCCAACACCCGAGATGGCGTTTCGCGGGAGGGCAGCGTCTCGCCCAGAGGAATGCGTGAGGTTACGCACGGAGCAGACGCGTCCTGCAGCCCACCAATGGTAGTAGCCGAAAGGACTCTGCCAGCAGCTGGGCTGTCGCCGTCAGGATGGCCGTCAAGGGGGCCCTATAAACAGGCTTTCCCTAGCGGTGGGCCTGCCGGGCGCACGCGTTGGAATGGTTTCTCCGAACCTTCAAGCGCGTGAGGACGCGGTGTGGAGCAAAAGCATCAGGGGACCTTAAACAGGTTCCTTGATGCCGTATGAATGAAAACAGTGTGAATGCGGGGGGCCTCTTAATAGGGATATCGCCCCAAATGCGCCTGCGGCAGTGACGCTGTACTTCCCTGGTGCCTTCTCGTGGTCACATCACAACTACATGCACGATACCGACACCCACACATACAAGAACGAATGCACTGCTGAGTGAATGGGCTGCGGCCGGCGCCAGGTGGATATTCCCGATAGACTAGCCAAGGGAGGAGACGCGATGTCAGTACCTTACCTCTGTGGAAGTAATATGGGTGAATGTAAGTCCCTCCGGTGTTCGGCCGCGAAGGGCAAAGATCCCGTGAAACCACATGTTAAATTGGGAAAACCGCTCACGTTCCTACCGTCTGGAGCCAATTACGGGGTTGAAATCATGGATGCCCGGGCGCAGGAATGAAGGATTACCTGGTCAGTATTTCCTTATATCCGACGCTGCGTAGGATAAATCGCACACCGTCTAGCCTGGTGTCCGGGTCAGGTGTCGGGGCAGACGCGGCACCGCTCGGTCGATAGGGGTGACGTTAAACCTTTAGCATCATTATGGCGCGGGCCTATCCCGTAACCTTTTTACTAGCCTCATTTAATGTGCTGATAGGATCGACCATCCGATAAGCCGCTTCTCGGTTTCGGTGCACATAACTAGGGATCCATACAGGCGGGGATAGTAGCCCTACTGCGGTAGGGCTCCCATGATGGGCGAACCGTCTTAAGACTCGAAGTTTATACAAATATGAATTCAAATGAAAATAAAGGAGATGGAGAGGTGAAGGCGCCAGATGCGCACTCACATACTCCCCCAGGGGCTGAGGGATGGAAAGACGTCCTTCAGCTCCTGAAGGAGCGAAGTGCTAAAATGGATAAGTTGGCTCTCAGTGTAATCCAGCAGGGTATGCTGAGAAATAACCCTGGCCATGTAAAGGACAGTGTAAACGAGGCCTCAGAGGTGTTGAGCGGAATGCTCAACACCCATAAATGCCTTCTAGAAAGCGGGGTGGAAATCCAGAAGAAGCTGGAATCCCACCCCGCCTCAAAAAAGATGGGTATCTTCCGGAGACTACGTTCTGCGTCCCTGGGAGATACCCCCAAAAAGCTGACAAAGGGGAAGAAGAGGGTTGCCCCACCCCAGGATCGGCTCCCGAAGAAAGATAAGGGCGGCTCATCGCCATCCTACGCTGCGGTCACCAGTGGCCAGACCCCACAAAAGGATGGGGAATGGCAGCTGGTTCAAATGAAAAAAAACAAAAAAAAAGAGAAAAAGAAGAAAGAGGTTCCTGTGCCTTCTGCGCAGGAACCTAAAGCAAAGGGGAAGATGCTGAGGCGCTCTCCGACTGCCACGTCGGGTGATGCTATCAGGGCGTCTGCGAAGGACGGCGAGTCCTACGCCGAGATCCTGAAAGCCATGAAGGCGAAGGTTAACCCATCAAAATTCGGGAGCGGAGGTCCTCTCCATCCGAAGAACCAGGAGGGAGAAGATCCTTCTGGTCCTGAAGAAGGGTGGCGACGTCTCAGCCTTCGAGAAGGCGCTCGATCAGGCGGTCGGAGAGAAGACCAACGTTAAGTCTTTGGTCTCGAAGAGGACCCTCGAAGTTAGGGACCTCGAAGAGAGCGTCACAAGGGAAGAGGTTGTTGCCGCGCTGTGCATCGCACTGGGCAAGCCAGATCTCGGGGACCAGTGCAGGCTGTACAAGCGCTTCGGCGGTGTGCAGACTGCGGTGGTCCGTTTAACCGAGGCGGAAGCTTGGAGCTTGCTCGGGCTCGGTAAAATAAGGGTGGGTTGGGTAAACTGCCGCATCCGAGAGCATGTCGAGGTTGCCCGGTGCTTCAGGTGCCAGGGATACGGCCATGTGTCGCGTGGCTGCACGCTTCCAGGCAGGAAGGATGCCTGCTGGAGGTGTGGGGGCGCGTCACACGTGGCTAAGGAGTGCAAGGCTCCCCCTCGGTGCCTGACTTGTACTGATAGGGGCGAAAAAGATATCGCCCATGCTTCGGGGAGCGGTTCCTGCCCAATATTCAGGGCGGCGCTCCAGAGGTTGAGGGGTGGAAAGTGGAGTTTCTACAGCTCAACCTCGGGAGAAAGAAGGAAGCCCAGAACCTTCTGATGCAGACTGCCAAGGAGAGGGGGGCCGATGTGTCAAACATTAGTGAGCAACATAAATAATCTGAAAACTCTGCTTGGTACCAGGATGCAACACGGAGGGCTGGGATCCTTGTTTGTAGCTCTGATTTGAACATCGGGGATTTCCTGGAGCCCGACGCGGGGTTCGTTTGGGTGGAAGTACCGGGGACTCGATGTACTGGTGGAACGACCAGTTGTCCGTCCTGCGTCGAAAGTGCCTTACAGCTCGGCGGAGTTTTACCCGCTCAAAGGGTGATCCTCTGCTGCGCGAGGCATGGAAAAAAGCAAAATCAGCTCTGAGGCAAGGCATAAAGAAAAGCCGACTTCAGTGTTGGAAAGACTTTATCGGAGAAGTCGAGAAGGACCCATGGGGTCTCGCCTTCAAAATAGTCACTAAGAGATTGGTGACTAGAAGAAAGACCCCGGGCCCGGATAATGCCGATCGAGTCAAGTACATCGTGGGAAGCTTGTTCCCGCATGTGGAGCCGTTCCAAAGACAGAACCGAAGTTCCTGCGTGGTCCGGGGCGAAGAACTCTTCACTCTCGAAGAACTAAAGAGAGCGGGTGGAAGGCTCAAGGCAAACACAGCGCCGGGGATCGACGGGTTGCAGAACGAGATCCTTAAAGAGGTGATCGGGGTATACCCGGAAATCCTCCCAGAAGTCTTTAACTTCTGTCTTCGGGAGGTGAGGTTCTTCGCAGACTGGAAGAAGCAGAGGTTGGTCCTGCTGAGGAAAGGCAACAAACCTCTAAGGGATGCCTCTTCGTATAGACCAATATGTTTATTGGAGACGATAGGGAAACTTCTGGAGGAAATGATCTTACAAAGACTACAGGGTCACATGTTCGGCGAGAACGGTCTCTCGGAAAACCAGTTCGGCTTTCGGAAAGGCAGGTCCACAGTTGACGCCATCCAGGCAGTGAGTGGACATCGCCACTAAAGCAAGAAGAGGAACCGGTAAGCGTAAGGGATTCTGCGCGTTGATTAGCATTGACATACGCAATGCGTTCAATACCGCGAAATGGAACATCTGCATTGAGGCGATGGTGCGGAAAAAGGTTCCAGACTACCTGTTGCGAATGATAGATGACTATCTGAGCGACAGGTGGGTGATATACGAGGGCGACAAATGGTCTCTCAAGGAAGAGATGACATGTGGCGCCCCTCAAGGGTCGCGGGTAGGTCCACTCGTTTGGAACGTCATGTACGACGATTTCCTGCGCATGGACCTGCCTGCTGGAACGAGCATCATCGGCTTCGCGGATGACGCACTTGTCGTGTGCGCCGCTGACGACGTCAAAATCCTGGAGCTGAGGATCAATGATAGTCTGTGGCGGGCAAAGCGTTAGTTAGATAGCAGATGCCTGAAAATGGCCCCTGAAAAGACCGAGGCTTTGCTGGTCACAGACAGGAGATCCTTCAAATACCCGAGGATCGTTCTCGGGGAACATGAAATCAAGTGGAAAAAGAGCATTAAGTACCTGGGTGTGCAGTTGGATCGAAGGCTTAGCTTCGGCGAACACCTGCAGATCGCGACTGCCAAAGCCATCCAATCTGGGGCCGCTCTGACTCGGCTCATGCCCAACAATGGTGGTCCTAGGGAAGCTAAGAGAAGGCTGGTGGCAAGCGTGGTAAATTCGAAGCCGCTCTATGCAGCTCCGATCTGGACAAGTGCCCTTAACAACCATGCTATCCTGAAGAAGCTATTCTCGGCACAGAGAGGTGTGGTGATGAGAATTGTCTCAGCATACCAAACTGTGTCGACGAGTGCTGTGCTGGTCCTGGCGAGCGTCCCGCCAATACATTTATTGGCGGAGGAAAGGCAGGAGACCTTTCAGCTTCGCAAGGAGCTTACCTGCGCCGACCTGCAGGAAATCGGTCGCGCGAAGGAGGCCATCCGCAAGGATGGAAGGCGCAGACTCGTCGAGAAATGGCAGACGAGATGGCATGGTGACCAAGCCGGGAGATGGACACACCGTCTGATCCCGGAGCTAGCCACCTGGCTGAATAGAAAGCACGGTCAAGTCGGCTTTTACCTGGCGCTTCAAGAAAAGAGACGATGAGTCGTGCCGCCACTGCGGTTCCATTGTGGAAAATGCAGAGCACACACTCTTTGTCTGCGTCAGGTGGGGCGCAGAAAGGGAGGCTGTCGGTCGGGCAGTGGGCGTACAACTCACTCCTGACACGATGGTCTCTCTCATGCTCCAGTCTGAACAGATATGGATGCTTATCGAGTCATTCGTCACCCTGGTGATAAAGACGGGGGAGCTCGATCGGCGTGCAGAGCGCGGCAACAATGGGGCCAGTAGAAATCGCATCGGGGCTTACACCCGCGGTCCTGCGTCTTGGGCGGACTTGGCTGTTCGCGTCGACTGGGGGAGCAATCTTCTTATTCCTTTCCTGGCTGGCGCGGCTAGCCGGCCTGCCAAACGGACGTGTTTCCGCGGATGGGAGTCCCGGGCGAACGGACGACGGAAGAGTCGTACGCGACTTTAAGCTGGAACCAACTGCCCTCGAAGTTTAAAGCCGAAAGGCGGTTCCGTGGGCGGTGTATTGGTTCGTGAGAGGGGTTTTTTTGGTTTTAACAGGTATGCCTAGACCCGTCCTAGGAGAGTCCTGTACAGCGTCTATAAAAGATTTCGCCATTTTTCCTCCTCACCCAAAAAAAAAAAAAATAAAAAAAAGTCATAGCAGAGAGTTAAAGCGAACACGACGAAATGGCGATACCACCTTTTCTTCATACGACACTTAACAACCACTTAATGCCACTCTTTTGACCCCTCGCACCGCACCATCGCCAAACTAATTCCAGGAAGTTCCTAAACCTAGTTCCCTTTTTATGAGTTTTTAGTCTAATCATAATGTAAATATGAACATTCCTGTATTTTTGAAAACTTTGAGGATGCTGTACGACAGAATAATCTGTCATTTATAGTATTAGAACTCCAGTTTCTAAATTGAAAATTTGAGCATATTCAAACGAATTGTGTATGGGTGACGCACTCTGAAAAATTAAAAAGTCGATTTTCAAATTATGATTTTTGAGAATATTTTTGAGGCGATATTTCACATGGTAAAATTTAAAAAATTCTATCTACTATTATTTTCCGATAATAAGTCTTTTAATATGAGTGCGTTCGAGGATACTTCGTCATGAGAAAAGCGCCAAAATCTCCGTTCCGACGGGGCCGAACTATTAATGCGGTGTTTTATCTTGGTGTCATGAAGCGTTTACTGGCATGTCTTGGTCGTGTGCGAACAAGATACCGTGAAAAAGGAAGTTGGCGCTTGTTACACGATAATGCACCAACTTATCGATCAACATTAAAAACGAATTTTTTTACCAAAAATGGAATCCTGACTATCAACTATTCCCCCCATTTGCCTAATTTTGCTCCGTAAAAGTTCTATTTATTGTCGTTCTTTCAATTCTCTCCTTGATCGTGCAAAGCCGTGTGTGTTGAGTCCGGAAAGGATCTATTTTGAATTAAAATAATCAATTTTGCCAAAAAAATTTTCAGTTTTCTTGATTTTTAACTTGCCTGGAAACTTTTGCGACAGACCTAGTAGTATAACCACTCTGCCTACCCTGACTCGCTTCTTTAGCTCCACCTTTAAAATCATCACTCTGATGCTAAAGGGTCTTTTATCGGAGAGCGTCATATGTGTATACAGAATTTTTTATAAAAAATAGTATTAGTTTCCTTATTTTGAACTCAACGTTAAAATAAGATTACAAAACTTCTTTGACGTTAAAAAAGATACAAAAAAGATATTATACACTTCTATAAGTATCTCTAGAAATCCGTAATATATTTAAATGATTAGTACATAAGGAACTCGGCTGACTACACGGATATGTCATAAATTCGATGTGTTAATAAATACGAGCGATCTTAGGTATCAATGCGTTACCTCGAGGTCATGGATCAACCGTACCACATGATTATATTTCTACGAAAGTGGTTCGATAAGTAACTTGGCTCACATACCAAGAGAGAGCGACAGCGATACTTGTTTTTTGGGACACTGAAGGAGTTCTCCACATTGACTATTTTGAGAAGGGGAAAACAATCACTGTGGAATACTTCACATCCATTTTAGACAGATGGAAGACAGCAATCGGGGAGAAACGGCCGAGAGAAAGATGTTGTTTCACCACAATACACCAGTCCATACGAGCTGTGTTTCTCAGCCAAAATTGACCGACCTGCGCTTTAAAATTCTTCCGCATCCAACCTATTAACCCGATCTAGCTCCTTCAGAATCCTATTAGTTCCGAAGATTTAAGACCTTCTGGCCAGACAAAAATATGTCTGCAATGAAGAAGCGATCCGGGCGGTCAACAACTATTGCGAGGGCTTTGAAGAAAACCACTTCAAAGAAAAAATTAGGAACCTGGAGAAACGTGGGGCTAAGTGGGTTGAACTTCAAGGAGATTATGTCAAAAAGTGAGGTAATATACAAAACTCAGACTTTCGTCTTTCACATTGAACCAAATTACTTATCAAAGCACCCTCGTACCTTACCGGAGTTTCATAATGTGTAACCACGTTTCTACGCAAAATGAGATATCGAGTTGAATAATAACTGAAATGCCGTTGAAGCAGGAATCTAGTCACGTGATTTAATTGATCTATGGCCTTAAGAACACATATAGACCAGACCACGTTACTTCAGTAATTACAATCAGTCTTAAAGGTTATTTGAAACTAATAACTAAAATGAACCCCCTGTTCATATCCTGCTAAAATCTTTTCTCCAAGACCAGAAGATTAAACAAACCTCCTACATAGCGCTTCTACATGCGGAGTGCTAATCTTGTTAGGTCCATTAATTTTTCTAGATAGCCCCCCTTACAAGAATTACAAAGCCATCCGCATATCCTTGAACACAAAAGCGCTCCTGTTGAGACGGTTCTGGAACGCATCCACCACAAGGTACGAAAAGGGAAGAAAAATCCCACTACCCTGCAGGCATCCTCTTGATGTCGTTCCCTTTACATAGTACTCACCTTATTTCAACTCAAGCTGCATAGATAGTAGTATACTCCTCAACTCAGCGGATAAGTTTGTCCAGCATTACACACATTGAGGCCTCCCGGCATATTAAACCTGAGGGCATATTACTAAATGCTTTCTCTATATCCAAAAAGTTACCCACCACATAGCCTCCTTGCTCCAACTGCTGCTCCAGTTTTCTAACAATAGCATGTAGTGTCTTCACCATCCAGCTTGACTGAAAAGCGTGCTGCCCCTGATGGGAGGGGGAGCTCAACAACACCTCTTCTTATATGTATTCCTTAACCAGTGTCTTTAGCATTCCTAAAAAGAAAAACTAACTAGAAAAGTTAAACTAGAACTAAAAAAAACCTAGAGTAACGCTTACTCTAAATAGTTACGTCAGGGGCAGCCTCAGAACCTTCAGTTCCTTTCGTAAGAGAACCAGTTAGACACCGTCCGGCACTAGTGACTCGAAGGTAGGAAAAGTCCCTACAGAGCATTCAAACCTTTTTACATTAACTAACTGACAGGCCAGATTACAATCTGCTCGTTTGTTCCTAAACCCGTGCTGGCATCTGGCCTTATGGCCTGTACATGCACACTGAAACTTTGGAAAATGGAACCTCAGTGAATGCTTCAGACTTTCTTCTAAGTCTTCTGCAAACTCACCAGATATGAGTCGTATTAGCTTCAATGAAGCCTTCGGGTTTTTCTACAGGATTTCGTGTAGATTCACTGTCGTATAGGTACACTTCGTATCTTCACAAAAGCCCCTCCATCCTCCATGCTGGTATTTTCTAAGTAGGTTCCTATACGTTTTCTGAGTCACTAATCCGAGTTATAGAGCACCTCAGTTTCATTTGCCCCATCGTTCAGCTTCCTGACCTTTTTTCGGAGCCGCTCGAGGTAAGAATTCCACCACCCAGCCCCTTTCACGGTTATAGCTGCACTTACTGGAAAATTTTTCTGGAATGATGCCTTTAATAACCTTTGCTGGACTTCCCGCTCTTGTTTTGGAAGGTGGGGACATTCCTGATAGTTATTATTTGCATCTACGTGCTAGCTAATTATTCTAGAAGCTCTCCCTCTATTGTAAGTATCCAAGCTTCCTCACACCTCCCTAAAGAAAAGAGAGCTCTTAGTATTAGCAGGAAAAAAGGTCGAAGCTACATAGACCTTAGCTTCTCACTACTCACGTCGCTGAGCCTTAACTTGACAGAACCTTAATTGCTCGTTTTTTGATTTCCAATGCGTGCCAATCTCTTGCAGAATTATACCCCTCAGTCTGAACAGTTCCACCGAAGCGTACTTATGATAAAAGTGGCACCTACATTGTTATGCCATAGCAACCTTCCATTATTATTAATAATCCATATGATTTTTAGGAAGTACCAATCATCAAACGATACGTGTCAAAATTTCATGACAATCTGGCGTTAAGTTCACAAGTTACAGTGATTTTAGTGACGTTACTTTTGTAATTTTCAAAATAATGGAAAAATCTGAATTTCGTGTGTTGATAAAGCATTGCTTTTTAAGGGCAAAAAATACCGTTCAAGCAAAGAAATGGCTTGAAAAATATTTTTCGGGCTCTGCTCCAACGAGACAAATGGTAGAGAAGTGGTTTGCTGATTTTAGATGCGGTCGTACAAACAGCGATGATGCTGAACGCTCTGGTCGCCCAAATTTGGCAGCTGTTCTAGATGACATAAAAAAAGTCCACAAAATGGTTTTGGCCGATCGTAAATTGAAGTTGCGTGAAATAGCTGATATCTTGAAGATATAAGAAGGTCGTGTATTCATCACTTTGCATAAACATTTGAGCATGAGAAAGCTCTGTTCAAAATGGTTACCGCGTTTGCTCAGTCGATCAAAAACAACAAGACGTCGACCATTCAGAGCGCTGTTCGGACCGGTTTCAGCGTAAAAAAAAAGATTTTTGCATGTCGTATGTGCCATTGGATAAAAAAGGATCCATCACTACGTTGCAGAGTCAAATCGACAGTTAGCTGAGTTGGCATCAAAAAATGAAGTGATTGCCGAAACTGTAGCGTATTTTGAGGCCAAAGATAAATTGTTCTACAAAAAAGGCATTAAAATGTTAGAGGTGCGTTGGAATAAATGTATCACTCTTGAACGAGACTATGTTGAGGAATGAAGTTGAATTTTGGCTAAAAGTTTTTGTTTCATTATTCATCCTACGAACTTCTTGAGTTATGTGTTATATTTATATATATATAGAGTTCCATTCACCGCGTTTGAAATAAATTGCATTGCACAAGCATTTTTGATTAACGATTTCATTCTCTAATTGCAGTTAATCGATTTTAATGAGAACGTTTTCTGCAGGGCGTGCTTCATTGTCCTCAAATTGTATCAAATATTTAAAATGTAAACGATAGTCTGTAATTTGTCTATCCCATTCTTCTTTATGATCATATAAAAGTCTAAAATTCAACAAACATTCACTCTCATTATTGAAATATTGATATCAATACGAATGCTTATGGGTTAAATCTCATGATTATTAAACTTTTTGAACTTGTCTACTCATGATTAAGTTACATTAATATGATTCAAGGTGGAAGATATAGTGCCTAATTATTTGTAATAAAATTTTATTTTTGACCTTATTTATCATTTGTGTAAAATGAACCCCGTATGGAAAACTTTCATGGCGCTGGCCAGTGCCAGACCAGACTGGCTGGTTTCCAGTTCTGGCGCTAACTATAAGGCCTGGTCTGGGGCTGACCAGAACTCTAACTTTTTTCTACGATCAGCCGCTAGTCAGCGCCTGGCCAGCCATAAGCCATAGGTTGCTCAGCCTCAAGCCAGCGGCCAGTCAGATACTAGTCAGCCACTAATACGCGGCTGATTAGCCACCAATTGGTGGTCAGTTAATGAAGTTTTGGTTGAAAAACCATTTTAATTGAACATTTATCGAACCCGATTAGAAATCCTAACCTCTCAAAGTAATTCCATCTTTTCTTAAATTCTTCTTAATAAGATATACGGGGTTCATACTTACCTTTCAAGTAAAAAATAGATTACCGTTTGAAAAGAAACATTCCACTTTTCATGCGTCAAAAAATGCAGTCAAGCTCTTGCTCAGAAACTTTTGACAGTTTATTCGATTTGTCAATAAGTTTGAGCGATGAAGACTAGCAATATGACGCGCAAAATCACAACTTAATCTTCAAAATTTTGGTATCAAAAATTAAGTAGTAACAATATTTGCAAAAAGTAGATATTTGTTTCCGGTCGAGTAATAAATATTTCTAAAAACTTGATACTAACCTATGGATTTTTCAAAACTTGCTAAAAAATTTTTTGTTCGCCGCAAACAAACATTTTTGACATGGAATGCTGACCAGTGTCAGGTTTGAGCCAGACCAGAACTTCCAGGCTAGCCGGTCTTGACATTGCCAGACCTGGACCAGATAAGACAATAGACTGCCTTGACATTTTTCCACACGGGAATTCTCTACCTTTTTGTATAAGAGATTAACATCAATTTATGTGAATTTTAATGTACTGTGTCTTAATGGTGATTTAATATACTTAAGGTTTCAAATCCATTATTATTTTGAAATTTTGTACATTGTCACGTATCCATGACTATTATATTATATATAATAATGATATATTCCTTTTGTATTATTATATTATATAACACTCATTATTACCTTATTTTTATTACCTATTATTATTATCAATATTATTATTATTGCTAATCACATTTAACTGTTCTTATCGATAATATTACTATTATTATCAATTGTAATATCAGTTTATAGCAATAAACAATTTATGTAATTGATGAACTATTAATTATAACAAATATTATCTTTCATTATTATTTACTATTATTATTTTTGTTATTAAAAACGATTTACAAACTGCAACAAATATTATATAAGAACAATGTTATTTCAACTTTTATAATCATTATATGTATAATAATTATCATTATTATTATTTTTTTTATCATATGGAATTTGTTATCATTCAATAATCAATTATCAATAGTTAATTATAAATTACGTTTGTTAACAACTATTAAAATCACTATGATTATTATTACATCATTTGATGTAGTGGTATAAACAATAAAGAATGTTCAAGTATAAAGATACAATTATTGATAGACTAATAGTAATTGTGATATAACTATATTTTCGTCATTGTACGATAAATGTATCGTCATTATTATCTTATTACCTATATATACCAATGATGTATTTGATCCTTGCGACTAATTCTACCAAAACCTGGTGGCGCGGGTTTACATAACTCCTTGAGCAGAAAAAGTCATCAGAGTAGGAACCAATATTCTAAAAGCTTATATTATTTTCAATTATCAAGAAGCGAAACGACTTCTGCAAGAGAAATAAATTAATTCTCCGTTTATAATAAGAAATACGTATATATTGTATAATTCGTTGTACAGTTAATGTGATAATTAAAAAAATATTATATGTGCATGTGACAACAATCTGAAGAACAACTTTTCAGGTCTGTGTTTCAGAACAAACTGCGTTCTTCATTCCCTCCAGAAGACCAACGAGTACTTTGTTCTAGTTTACTCCTTGTTTAGTCTAGTTCGAATCGTAAGTCGCCAACCTCTTATCTGAAGTTTAGGTGACGACGACATCTTTGACATCTCTTTCGAGTGGTCCCATAGAACAAAGCTGCCTGAATCCCAGTGACTTTTTCTCCTCTCAAAAATATTCCTTTCAGTTGGCCTCCCTGACAAATTTGGTCGTCCTCGACCTGAATATCAATTAGTTGCTTGGCTGTAACAAACGAACCGAAATTGCTCTTACCTAAAGTTCAGATGCGCATGGTGGATAGTGACTGTGATCCAAATGATGTCTCTAACTGGAGTGATCAGTTTCACAATAGCACCAATTGTGTCCCAAGAATTATTCTTGAGATGTTAATATTGGGACATAAGTTTTGACCAAAAACCATACCTGAGCAATCCAAACTCGGCCCCGGTCAAAGCCTCGCCAGAAGTTCCTTCTATGTATAACCCTGACTAAGGATACACACCTCAAAACTTCCAACTCCGACTTACAACTTGACTTTTCAAGTTCAACCCAACTTACCAGTCTACACCATGGCGTCAAAGGTGACCCATTTCGAAAGACTGTCCACTGATACAGTCATAGCCATCAACTTCCTGCTCTCACCGGTGGCAACTTTCTTAGCCACGACATCACCAACGTTATACTGCGGTGGTTTGAATGGACCAGCATTCAATCCTCAATTCCTGTAGGTCCAAACAATTAAGAGTTACCTGAATTTCCGCAGCTAGTGCCGCATCGGGCTTCTTTTAATGGTCTGGTTAATTGTACAATTTATTGCACTCTGCACTTTTTTTGCTTGTTCATCCCAAGTGTCCTCCGATTCTCCACCACAAGTCACCGCTGACGAATTTAATACAGTGCGATTTAGTCTCTAACACTGTCCATTAGCCTTGGGTGTTGCAACAGCGTTTAGGATGTGCTTGACTCCACACTCTTGACAAAAGGCTTCAAACGTATACGAAGTAAATGCAGTTTCTTGATCGGTTATTATTTTCGTAGGAAACCCAAAAAGAGCGAATAACTGATGGAGTGCCTTGATTACGCATTTTGTTTTTGTATTATGCACAAGTTCGAGGATGCAGAACTTGGTAAACCCATCAATGATTGAGAATATTTACGTGTTCTTGTTTTTTGTACGTATAAATGGACGAATATGATCAAGATGTAATGTATGTATGTAATGTAGAGACAATTTAAACAAGCCTTGACATACTTAGTAACGAATCATGACATATTTTCACAATATTCCAACGAGACATGCGAGGTACTACCCATTTATTCCCATCCTCGGTTCTTCTAAAGATTACACTGCCTTTTAACCTTTTAGCTGTGGGACTGGTCGATATATCGACCAGAAGTTATGTCGGGAACTCTACCTGAGATATCCAGTGATTTTATGTATAAATTTTGCATTTTATAAGAGGTCGATTTGTACTGAAATTCCCCCGCAGATAAAACGTTAAGTAATGCTTCTCGAAATACTGCTCTACATCTGGCTGCCTGTCACCGGATTCTAATATCTTACGTATTATCTCAATGTCATGATCTTGTATTTGTGCGGCCTTGATCCACTCTGCTGCTGTTATATCAACGGACAATCATTCTACAGGATTTCTACTTAAGTAATCAACATGAGCTGCTTGAGTTCCCGGACGATACACAATTTCGAAATCGTAATCCTGAAAGTAAACCTACCATCGTGCTACTCGAGGCTGTGTATCTTTTTTATTGGCGGTCGTCCGAATCGCATTGCAATTTGTTACAGCACTGAATTTGATTCCCAGAAAATACACACGAAATACTTTAAGAGTGGCAAATACTGCTAAAGTTTCTAGATCATAGAAATGATATTTTTGTTCTTCGGGGCTAGTTTTATGACTGTAATATGCAATAACCCTTTTTTCATTTTTCTTGATCAGTTGAATAACTATCGCTCCTAGCCCAATGGCGCCTGCGTCTGTGTAAACCTCTGTTTTTAATTCCAGTTCAAAAATAGCTAAGATTGGACGAGTGGACAGAATTTCTTTTATTTCTCGCACGGCGTTAGATTATTCAGGCCCACAATGCCACGCGACATTTTTCTTAACCAGATTCGTTAATGACGCCACCTTTCGTGCGAAGTTTAAAACGAATTACCGGAAATACCCCGCGAGTTCTAAAAATTGTCGCACTTTTTTAACATTTATTGGATCGGAAACCTTTATAACCGCACGAATTTGGGCATGCCTGGACGAACCCCATCTTTGGAAATCTCCTGACCTCAATAATCTGTTTTTCTTTTCAAAAATCTGCATTTTTGTAGATTTACAGTCAGATTGTATTTTTCAAAATTCTCTAGGACCAATTTTAATTCTTTAAAACCTTCTTCACTGTTTTTAACGGCCGATAATAGGTCATCTATTTAAACTGATGCTTTCGCATCCTTAAGTGCTTCATTCTTAGTTTTTTGAAAGACCGGAGGGGAATTGGCTAGGCTCATGGCCAATCTTAAATATTCCCAATGACCATCACGGGTAATAATAGCTGTTTTTTCAATCGAATCAGGGTGCAATGAAATTTGGTAATATTCCGATTTTAAGTCTAACAAAATAAAGTACTCTTTGCCTCCTAAATTATCGATCTGATCGTCGATCAGCGGGAGGGGATATTTTATGAGTTTGGTAATCTTATTTAATGACTGGTAGTCAACAACCATACGATCTTCCTTTCTCTTTTGCGAGACCAAAAATGCCGGACTTGCATGTAATGAAGTACTGTCGCGGATGATTCCACTAGCCTGAAGTTTCAATACTATCTTATTGAGCTTTTCACGTTCGCTCTTCGACTTGCGGTATGGTATTTTAATTTTTGAACATGCAATTGAATAGATGCGCTATGATTAAATACAGACAAAATTTTGTAAGTTTCCTTAAATTTTCTTTTTTCTTTCTTCGTTCTTTTTTTTAAAAAATTTATTTTCTGAATGCCCTAGTTCTCCGCAGTATGCGAAATTATCTTTATTTGGTTTTTTCTGCTTTAAATCTTTTTTTTTCGAAGTATTATGATCTTTATTTGAGGAATCATCCTCTTGACGTTTAGGACAAAAACGCCTAAGGTGCCCCTCTCCCGCACCTAAAAAAGCCCTCGCGGTAGTTGGCTTCAAATTTTTCCGAACGCGAAAGCGAGCGTTAATCCACTTTTATAAATTTTGAATCTTTTACATCTTGTGTTTTATCTGAATTGAGAAAGAGGCTTAAAAAACTTATTTAAATCCGCAACAGTCCTGCTGCAATCGTACGAATGAACTCGTCATGAATACCTTGCGCAATTAAGTTTGCTAATTTTTCCTCTGAAAGCTCTAATTTCAACTTGTTAATTTTTCCCAGTTTTGCAAAGCAGTATGCCTGAAGGTCTTGACAAAGCGAGCTTTTAAAATTAAGACAACAGTGAATTTTGCAATCTATCATGCCAAAGATTAGCATTTCCCTTCAATTTCAAGATCGCAAGGTACAACTGGTTATGCTGTCCCAATCATACATTTCTCTACACATCTCTACCCTTTGTACCCATTCACTTGCAAAAAGATTCTTTAATTCAGGATCGAATTTTGGCAATATTTTTTCATTAATGCAATGAGATTTCCTTGAACCTGTCTTAAAAATACCTGACAAAGTTTCTGTCAACTTGGCAAAAACTGACTCACGACTTGCTGAACTACTAGGCTCAGATCCTCTGGCTATCATGCATAAAGGGCTTTTGGAACGATTTCTCCTGTCTCTCGTCCAACTCGCCATGATAGATCTGGCTCAGCTCGTCCCTTGCTCTGACCCTTCTTTCTCTGTGCTCACGGTAGTGACTATGCGAGCGATGACGACCTCAACTTCGTGAACGACGTTCCCCGGCCTCTGCTGTGATGAGAAGAATTGTGAGAACACATTTCTACCACACTTTGTCACGGGTTATCAAGGTAACTTGTTATAGATTCTCACTGCAATTTTCACACGAAAATTCTTGTCAGTCATGTTTATAAGAAAATAATTCTTTCACAGCACGCGCGATAATACCACTTCTGATCACAAGGAAATCGGAAAAGCGGATAAACTTCTCAGAGGCACTAGAATTATAAGAACTCTTGTTTAACAGACAAAAGATTTTACTCAAAAAGTATGTTTAACTAATGAGAGCACATGATTGTGTGAACTTTACAGTTATTTCAATAAAATTTCAATTGTTAAAAAATCAGGTATATTGCCACAATTTTAAAGTACGGGCTCTACATTCAACATATTTTTTCTCGGTGTATCACTGAGGCTAACAATTTTATGTATTTCAATTAAAAATTATGATATTTTCGAAACTATTATGATTTGAATAACCTCACGCACAGCTTTCACACGAAAGAATCTGTAAGATAAATAAATTATTTATGATATGATATGTTCATATGATAATTAAAAGAATATTATATGTGTATGTGACAATAATCTGAATAACAACTTTTCAGGTCCGTGTTTCAGAACGAACTGCGTTCTTCATTCCCTCCAAAAGACCAACAGTACTTTGTTCTAGTTTACTCCTTGTTTAGTCTAGTTCGAATCGTAAGTCGCCAACCTCTTATCTGAAGTTTAGGCGACGACGACATCTTTGACATCTCTTTCGAGTGGTCCCATAGAACAAAGCTGCCTCCACAGTGCGGCCCAGCCCTATCCGACTCCCTGCTTGGAACGGCGAGAACTTGATTCCCTCAGTGATTATAGTTTGTATGTGCGAAGTTTTCTCACCAGAGCGGCGCTGCACGCGGCACGCTCTACAAAAGCATTATACAAATAGACAAATATTTAAAAAATTTTAAATAATTAAGTTTCTGAACTATATGAAATGGAAAAATGTTCCCAAAATGATTTTAGGACATAAAATAGACATTTTGCATAAATCAATTAATACAAAATAAAAAAAAGAACACATTAAACTTCGTAAAATATATAATGTGGAAGCGCATGAAGAATTCTTGAGACCCTGAACAAAATTTCTTTTATGTTATCCCCATATAACTGAAAATATATTTAAAAATAAATAAAAAGCTTAAGCTTCTAAGTAGAAGTATTTTCCATTTTTATTTTCCAGCTTCAAACAAATTAAATGAAAAATAAATATTTTGTTAAGCCCTGTGTTCAACATAAAAAACCATGTGAGGGGAAATATATACTTAATTAAAAATTTGTAAATGTAACAAAAAATATTCATTACTATAAAATTTGCTAGTACATATTTTTAACATATTTTAAATTTTTAACATGTACAGATCAATGATGACTAGTTAAGTGTCGCAAAGCTTGGCTGCTTTTTTCTTCAAGACGCTAACTTTTTTAATCTCAGCCATTTCCTGTCTTGCAAATTGTCTCATCCGTATTTGAAGATAAAATTGAATTATATTTGCTAACATTTCCACAGCTTCATTGGCATGTTCTTTGCATTGAAAACTAAATTGTGTTTCAGATGCAATTAAATCGTCTAGAAGTAGATCAAAAGAATTGCTAGACCGGCAATGTTTGTTAAATAGATATCCGACAACTCTGATAAGCTTGTATAACTTAACATTTGGATGTATGAAATCTTTATTTATTTTTGCAAATCTACTCAAACTTTCAGGTAACTGATAACGAGAAAAAGTTATCGTATCTGCATGAATTTCAGAAGTAGTCAAAAATGCATTTAAGCATGTCGAACACTGAGTGTGCTGTTTAATGTAAGCAGTTAT
This sequence comes from Diplolepis rosae, assembly GCA_030998225.1. Classification (NCBI taxonomy): domain Eukaryota; kingdom Metazoa; phylum Arthropoda; class Insecta; order Hymenoptera; family Diplolepididae; genus Diplolepis; species Diplolepis rosae. Next base: position 1,992,541 of record JAPYXD010000710.1, read on the forward strand.
ACGACCAGTTGTGTAAAAAATCAAACAATCTCTAACAGCTGGTAAAGCATAATCGTGCGCTACTGCATCTACAAAATTATTAAAATCAGTGTCTTGTTATTGAGGTCTGTGGAGGGTTGCCATCGAAAGCACTACAATTTCCAAGCTTTGGAGGTTTCAAAATGCTAAAGGCAGCTAATATCTTGTATATTTGCAAGAAGGTTGGTGTACAAGGATGATCATTTGTTCCTCCAGCTAATCTGATAGTGCCAAAAAATCTCTAAACAAAAGGAAAGGAACAAAAAATTAGTGAAACTTTTATACAGTATTGATAATATTCCATTCAAAATCTAATACTGAATAAAATATTTTTATCTTGTTGAGTTAAATTTTCTGAAATTAAGGAAGCTAAAGAAATACTAAATGGATTTTGAATGCAACATCAACGACACTATATTTAATCAATTTGTTCTAAATTATTTCAGTCGATCATTAGAAGAGTGCGTATCACTCTACGTGACAGCAGAACTCTACCATATCGATCTTACCAACCTGCAATTTAGAACTAATTTTAACGTCTCGTAAGACTAGATGGAAATTTTTAATTTAATTTTTGAAGAAATTTTCTGTGAAAAAAGGAACCCAGCGGAGTGGAAGCGTTCCTTTTTTCACAGAAAATTTCTTCAGACACTATATTTCTTATACAAATCCATTTTGTAAAAAAATATAAAAGTGCTTTCTTGGATATTTATATTTCACTGGAAGAATTCGGATGAAATGGAATGGATTGAAGGGATATAAAGATACATTTTGGAATTAAATAAATACCGTGATGATTAATATGAACGTATCTGGAAATAAAATATTAGACCAGATTTTATATAAAGATATTTTATTATACGCGTAAAAAATACTAAGTATAAAGTAATTAAAATAAATATTTTAATATTATTATTATAAACGGTAGTTTATCTTTCCTGCAAAACGCGTCATATTAAAATGAATACATATGTACATATTTTTTCGCGAAGTTCAATACTTACAAAAATTGATTGAATATAATGAAAAAAGACGAAAAAAATATAAATATCCAAGAAAGCACTTTTATATTTCTTTACAAAATGGATTTGTATATGAAATATAGTGTCGTTGATGTTGCATTCAAAATCCATTTAGTATTTCTTTAGCTTCCTTAATTTCAGAAAATTTAACTCAACAAGATAAAAATATTTTTGTGTCCAAACGGACGGAAAAAGTTGCTTTGCATGCTTGTGCGTAGAGCGGCATGCAGTCAATTGTGCCTTGGCGTCAAAATCGGGCGAAATGTTCATACCGCCCGCTTCAAAGGGCGATAATGTTCATACCGCCCGCTTCAACGGGCAAAATGTTCATACCGCCCGCTCCAACGGGCAAAATGTTCATACCGCACGAAACTTGACTGCCCGCGGCTAACTACGCACTCACACGCAACGCGACCGTTGAGTGAAGATAGGTATAGAGGAGACATCGAGGGCGATTGAATGGTCCCAACCTTGCGGGGAAAGACGCCAGGGGTAGGTAAAGTTCCAAACCCGAACACCAGGATCGACACTTTCGAAAATCGCCAAAATCTCACGGATAAGAAGTAAGTTGTAGGAGTAAGGCCGAAACTTGTGTTGGTGAGTCTGCTGTATTCGTGATGGGTCAGGTAGTCCTCGTCAATTCAACCCTAGCTTGTCGACAAGATTTTACAAAATAGCTTTTTACCTCTTTTCCTTCTACTTCGCTCTTTACTAGTCTTTTCCTAAGATCGGATATATATTTAAAATATACATATATATAAATAAAATAATATATAAATATTTTATATTATAAATTTTATAATAGAATATATATAAAAAATATTTTATATTATAAATGTTATAAAATAATATATGTATAAAATATTTTATATTATAAATTTTATAATATAATATATATATAAAATATTTTATATTATAAATTTTGTATTATAATATATAAAAGAATATATATAAATATTAAATATATATAAAAGAACAATTTATTGAAAATAACAATTTTTTTTTATATTTATTACATATTTCCGACAAATTGTTTTCAATATTCTTTCATTATCTTAATTACAATTATAAATAACTGGCTTATATTGACCCTCAATAATATTAATAGATAGATGATTTTTTACTTTGGCTTTAGGGTCCAGAAATAATGTAAACTCAGGATTTCATTTTTTCCTCAAACGTTTCGACACAGATTGGAGTCCTCATCAGTGAGATTTATTTCTATAAAAATACAAAGAAAGAAAAGAATAAAGAATTAAAGAATAAAAAATTGCACGTGTGACGGATAAACATTGTGTTGACAAACAATATAAATGAATTGCACTTGTGAAACTATAGAATAGGTCTAACTAATAAACAAATACATAGGGAAGGGACTTAAAAAATTTGAATACGTGTAACGGATAACATTATGATAAAATTGCAAATGTAAACCATATAATTGGTCCATACTAACTAAATTCGAACAAAAATAAATAAATAGTGTGCAGAATTTTTCTATAAAAAATGCAAAGGAAGAAACATTAAAAATTACACATGTGACGGAAAGACATTGTGTTGACAAACGATATAAATGGATTGCACTTTTAAAACTATAGAATAGGTCAAACTAAATTTACGTATGAAAATTGAAAATTGTTTAGGGTCCAGAAATAATGTAAACTCAGGGTTTCATTTTTTCCTCAAACGTTTCGACTCAGATTGGAGTCCTCATCAGTGAGATTTATTTCTATAAAAATACAAAAAAAGAAAAGAATAAAGAATTAAAGAATAAAAAATTGCACGCGTGACGGATAAACATTGTGTTGACAAACAATATAAATGAATTGCACTTGTGAAACTATAGAATAGGTCTAACTAATAAACAAATCCATAGGGAAGGGACTTAAAAAATTTGAATACGTGTAACGGATAACATTATGATAAAATTGCAAATGTAAACCATATAATTGGTCCATACTAACTAAATTCGAACAAAAATAAATAAATAGTGTGCAGAATTTTTCTATAAAAAATGCAAAGGAAGAAACATTAAAAATTACACATGTGACGGATAGACATTGTGTTGACAAACGATATAAATGGATTGCACTTTTGAAACTATAGAATAGGTCATACTAAATTTACGTATGAAAATCGAAAATTGTACAAAATTTGCTATAAAAATACATAGGGAAGGAACTTGAAAAATTTACACGTGTGACGGATAACATTATGATAAAATTGCACACGTAAACCATATATTTGGTCCATACTAACTAAATTCGAAAAAAAAATAAATAAAAAGTGTGCAAAATTTTTATATAAAAAATGCAAAGGAAGAACCTTAAAAATTACACATGTGACGGATAGACATTATAGTAAAAAATGATATGAAAGAATTGCACGTTGGAAACTATAAAATTGGTCTAAATAACTGAGTTTGCGAAAGAAACTATACAAAAGGTTTTTTTGTGTGAAATTACATCCTGTGCAAAATTTTCCCCTATAAAAATGCAAAGGAAGAACCTTAAAATTGCACTTGTGACGAAAAACTTTGTGGTAAAACTGATATAAAAGAGTTGCATATATGACACTATCAAATTGGTCTAAATATATAAGAATACATAATGAAGAAACTTAATTGAAGTGTGATGGATAAACATTGCAGTAACACGGGACGGAAAAACCATTGTGGTAAAAAAATTTTATAAAAAATTGCACGTGTGAACTGTAAAATTGGTCTGAATAACTAAAACCACAACAATATAAGCCGTACATAATTTGTTCTGTAAAAATACAAGTGGAAGAAACTTAAAAAATTGCAAGAGTGACAATTAAACATTGTGGTAAAAGGGGGAATAAATTCTAAATTTTTCAGCCTCATCAGGAAGTTGTATATAGATACAATTTTTAATTTATTTTAATAGAAACATTAGAAGCTAAAAAATAATTGAGACTAGCCTTCAGTCATAATAATGTTATCCGTCACACGTGTACATTTTTTAAGTTCCTTCCCTATGTATTTTTATAGCAAATTTTGTACAATTTTCAATTTTCATACGTAAATTTAGCTTGACCTATTCTATAGTTTCAAAAGTGCAATCCATTTATATCGCTTGTCAATACAATATCTATCCGTCACATGTGTAATTTTTAATGTTTCTTCCTTTGCATTTTTTATAAAAAAATTCTGCACACGTTTTATTTATTTTTGTTCGAATTTAGTTAGTATGGACCAATTATATGGTTTACATTTGCAATTTTATCATAATGTTATCCGTTACACGTATTCAAATTTTTTAAGTCCCTTCCCTATGTGTTTGTATAGCAAATTTGGTACAATTTTCAATTTTTTATACGTAAATTTAGTTAGACCTATTCTATAGTTTCAAAAGTGCAATCCATTTATATCGTTTGTCAACACAATGTCTATCCGTCACATGTGTAATTTTTGATGTTTCTTCCTTTACTACTGAGCCACTAGGCGATATAAGGAGATCTTCCTGTGGAGAAGGAGATGTCGGACGCCTGTGTAGCTCAGTGGTCAGAGCAGTCGACCGGCAATCAAAAGACCTGGGCTCGTATCCCAGCGCAGTCGAAAGCGTCATTTTTTCCGCAGAAAGATTTTCAAAATTCTTTAAAATATTTCTTCCTTTACATTTTTACATACTCTCATCATGGATGAGAAGGTATTGGTTTTATGTGAAAAATGACTTTCGAGAATTTCATCAAATCTTTACGTTTTGAGACCCCCTGAGTCCGAAAAAAGGGTTTTTACGAAAGTGGCTGTCTGTCTGTCTGTAGGTCGTGTGCGGCATAACTCTCGATAGAATTATCAGATTGAATTGTGCTTTGGCACACTTTATCGGAGCCGAAAAAGTAAGGACAAGTTCGTTAACGAGCCACATCCAATCAAAATTGAGGGATTGAGCACTACTTTTGTGTTTTTGAAAATAATTTTTTGAAAAAATCAAAAATTTTAATACTGGTTTTAAATAGTGCTCATAAATCTCTAAAAATTATCCTGATAACATTTTTTGATTAAATCAAAATTAGAAATGTTACAGCATATTCAAATTCGAAAAAAGTCAATATCAAAAATCCATTTTCCAGTTAAATTATACGAGATACGAAAAAACGTTATGATACAATATTATTTTCTACATAAAGACCTACAAATTTGAATTGTAACATTTTTCCAGAAGATGCATATTTTTCTTTTTAATTTAAAAAGAAAACTATTGAAAATCCAAAATTCAATTTTTTAAAAATAATATGTGAAATACGAAAAAAACGCAATAATACAAAGTTGTTCGTTTCAAAAAGATCTACAAGTTTTATCTTACACAGTTTATCAAAAAACATATATTTTTCGTTTCAATTCCAAAAAATACGATTAAAATTCAATAATTCCATTTTTTAGACAAAATATGTGAGATACAAAAAAAAACGTTTAGATGGGAAATTGTTTGCCTAAATGAGGTCTACAAATTTTCATAAGACATTTCGGGACAGGAGGTATATTTTATGTTTTGATTTTTAATATTAAATAATTCGATTTTTTTCACCAAAATATGTGAGATACGAAATAAGCGTTGTTCTGCAAAATCGTTTCCTTAAGGTAGTACGATCACGAAAATTAGACCTCAGACAAAAATAGATAATTTTGCTTTCAAGAATAGCAACATTATTATTGAAGGGCCAATTTGAATGAGAAAAGATTATTTTTCATGAAAAAAATTTGAAACACAAAAAATAATGTTATTAATAAATTTTATTTTTGCCCAAACTTATTTTCTTATCGCTTCGAGTCAAATTTTTGAAAATGATGCGATTCTAATAAATTATGGTTCATTTTTTTAGAAAAAAGATTCTCTACAACTTGACCGTTTCCTATTTTAGAATTTTTTCTGGAAACCAAAATTATCTATTTTAGCCTGACGTCTAATTTTCGTGATCGTACTACCTTAAATAAAGTCTACGATTATTTTTTCTTTTTGAGAGATTTGGAAGAAAATAAATTATTTTAATCATGTAATTTATTAAAAAGTTACTGAAATGCATACAGAAAATCGAGCGCGAAGCGCGAGTGTCATGATGAGAATGTTTTCCTTAAGGCCGATAGAGCCTTAAGTAAATTGAATTTCCTGTTTCACATAAACTGAAAAAGAAATTTAGTGAATTTGAGAAAATGAGTAATTCACATTATCTTTAATATTATAAAATTGGTTTGAGCTTCAGTATTAAATTATAAGAAATAAACTTAAATGTATGCGAAGAGCACAAGACCGAGCGCGAAGCGCGAGGTCCAGAAAGATCGAAGCGCGAAGCGCGACGATCAAATCGCGCGCCCTAGGCGCGCTCAAGCTTGCGAGCGAAGCGCGCGATGAGAATGTGCCCGCCAAGCGGGCAGATTTTTTATAGAAAAATTCTGCACACTATTTATTTATTTTTGTTCGAATTTAGTTAGTATGGACCAATTATATGGTTTACATTTGCAATTTTATCATAATGTTATCCGTTACACGTATTCAAATTTTTTAAGTCCCTTCCCTATGTATTTGTTTATTAGTTAGACCTATTCTATAGTTTCACAAGTGCAATTCATTTATGTCGTTTGTCAACACAATGTTTATCCGTCACTTGTGCAATTTTTTATTCTTTTCTTCCTTTGTATTTTTTATAGAAATAAATCTCACTGTTGAGGACTCCAATCTGTGTCGAAACGTTTGAGGAAAAAATGAAACCCTGAGTTTACATTATTTCTGGACCCTAAAGCCAAAGTAAAAAATCATCTATCTATTAATATTATTGAGGGTCAATATAAGCCAGTTATTTATAATTGTAATTAAGATAATGAAAGAATATTGAAAACAATTTGTCGGAAATATGTAATAAATATAAAAAAAAATTTGTTATTTTCAATAAATTGTTCTTTTATATATATTTAATATTTATATATATTCTTTTATATATTATAATACAAAATTTATAATATAAAATATTTTATATATATATTATATTATAAAACTTATAATATAAAATATTTTATACATATATTATTTTATGACATTTATGATATAAAATATTTTTTATATATTTAAAGAATTTGAAAATCTTTCTGTGGAAAAAATGACGCTTTCGACTGCGCTGGGATTCGAGCCCAGGTCTTTCGATTGCCGGTTGACTGCTCTAAACACTGAGCTACACAGGCGTCCGACATCTCTTTCAAAAATTTCAAACTCAACTAATTAATTTTTTATATATATTCTATTATAAAATTTATAATATAAAATATTTATATATTATTTTATTTATATATATGTATATTTTAAATATATATCCGATCTTAGGAAAAGACTAGTAAAGAGCGAAGTAGAAGGAAAAGAGGTAAAAAGCTATTTTGTAAAATCTTGTCGACAAGCTAGGGTTGAATTGATGAGGACTACCTGACCCATCACGAATACAGCAGACTCACCAACACAAGTTTCGGCCTTACTCCTACAACTTACTTCTTATCCGTGAGATTTTGGCGATTTTCGAAAGTGTCGATCCTGGTGTTCGGGTTTGGAACTTTACCTACCCCTGGCGTCTTTCCCCGCAAGGTTTGGACCATTCAATCGCCCTCGATGTCTCCTCTATACCTATCTTCACTCAACGACGCGACTTTTTCCACCAATTTAGACACAAAACGTCGTGTGTACCTCGAGCGACATGGTAGCGATGTGACTCGTGTGAATACGGCCCTCGCTACGCTCGGGCGGGTACACTTCGCACTCGTCACAATCGCCACCATGCCGCCCTTGGTACACAATCTACTATTTTGCAAAACAGGCACTAAAGTAGTACTTCGAGCCCCTGTAGAGCGGCTGTAAAGTTGTCCATTTACGACCAGCATGTTCATATTATATCTGTTTTCTTCCTTAAGTCCTACTTTCGTTCCTTATGTCCTACTTTTGTTCCTTACGCCCTCTGCACAGTTGCGAAAAATGGATTATATTTCCTCCCAAGCAAATACTTGATCGGACCGCAAGATGGCGACAGCAGGGATTAAGCTAACTCCTTCATTGCTCACCAGGGAGCCATCTCGCACGTTCTGGGCTCAGTGCTAATACTTAATTAATCTAACAAAAGTTTATACTTTTCCCTACGTTATTAAATTCAATCAAATTTGTTTCTTGAAATACTGAATACCCCAAAAATTGTACCTAAAATTTTTTAAACTTGAAGAAAAAACATTTTACATTCCAGAAAAATATTTAATTAATCTAACCAAAGTTTATACTTTTCCATACATTATTAAATTCAATCAAATTCGTTTCATACAATTCGGGGGGCACAGCCGACGAATAGTAAAAGCGCAATTCAAGAAATTCGAGAAAAGTTAAAAGCAATAATCGATTGTGAAGACACTGATTTTAATAATTTTGTAGATGCAGTAGCGCACGATTATGCTTTACCAGCTGTTAGAGATTGTTTGATTTTTTACACAACTGGTCGTATAACTGCTTACATTAAACAGCACACTCAGTGTTCGACATGCTTAAATGCATTTTTGACTACTTCTGAAATTCATGCAGATACGATAACTTTTTCTCGTTATCAGTTACCTGAAAGTTTGAGTAGATTTGCAAAAATAAATAAAGATTTCATACATCCAAATGTTAAGTTATACAAGCTTATCAGAGTTGTCGGATATCTATTTAACAAACATTGCCGGTCTAGCAATTCTTTTGATCTACTTCTAGACGATTTAATTGCATCTGAAACACAATTTAGTTTTCAATGCAAAGAACATGCCAATGAAGCTGTGGAAATGTTAGCAAATATAATTCAATTTTATCTTCAAATACGGATGAGACAATTCGCAAGACAGGAAATGGCTGAGATTAAAAAAGTTAGCGTCTTGAAGAAAAAAGCAGCCAAGCTTTGCGACACTTAACTAGTCATCATCGATCTGTACATGTTAAAAATTTAAAATATGTTAAAAATATGTACTAGCAAATTTTATAGTAATGAATATTTTTTGTTACATTTACAAATTTTTAATTAAGTATATATTTCCCCTCACATGGTTTTTTATGTTGAACACAGGGCTTAACAAAATATTTATTTTTCATTTAATTTGTTTGTAGCTGGAAAATAAAAATGGAAAATACTTCTACTTAGAAGCTTAAGCTTTTTATTTATTTTTAAATATATTTTCAGTTATATGGGGATAACATAAAAAAAATTTTGTTCAGGGTCTCAAGAATTCTTCATGCGCTTCCACAGTATATATTTTACGAAGTTTAATGTGTTCTTTTTTTTATTTTGTATTAATTGATTTATGCAAAATGTCTATTTTATGTCCTAGAATCATTTTGGGAACATTTTTCCATTTCATATAGTTCAGAAACTTAATTATTTAAAATTTTTTAAATATTTGTCTATTAGTATAATGCTTTTGTAGAGCGTGCCGCATGCAGCGCCGCTCTGGTGAGAAAACTTCGCACATACAAACTATAATCACTAAGGGAATCAAGTTCTCGCCGTTCCAAGCAGGGAGTCGGATAGGGCTGGGCCGCACTGTGGAGGCAGCTTTGTTCTATGGGACCACTCGAAAGAGATGTCAAAGATGTCGTCGTCACCTAAACTTCAGATAAGAGGTTGGCGACTTACGATTCAAACTAGACTAAACAAGGAGTAAACTAGAACAAAGTACTCGTTGGTCTTCTGGAGGGAATGAAGAACGCAGTTCGTTCTGAAACACGGACCTGAAAAGTTGTTCTTCAGATTATTGTCACATACACATATAATATTCTTTTAATTATCATATGAACATATCATTTCATAAATAATTTATTTCTCTTACAGATTCTTTCGTGTGATAGCTGTGCGTGAGGTTATTCAAATCATAATAGTTTCGAAAATATCATAATTTTTAATTGAAATACATAAAATTGTTAGCCTCAGTGATACACCGAGAAAAAATATGTTGAATGTAGAGCCCGTACTTTAAAATTGTGGCAATATACCTGATTTTTTAACAATTGAAATTTTATTGAAATAACTGTAAAGTTCACACAATCATGTGCTCTCATTAGTTAAACATACTTTTTGAGTAAAATCTTTTGTCTGTTAAACAAGAGTTCTTATAATTCTAGTGCCTCTGAGAAGTTTATCCGCTTTTCCGATTTCCTTGTGATCAGAAGTGGGATTATCGCGCGTGCTGTGAAAGGATTATTTTCTTATAAATATGACTGACAAGAATTTTCGTGTGAAAATTACAGTGAGAATCTATAACAAGTTACCTTGATAACCCGTGACAAAGTGTGGTAGAAATGTGTTCTCACAATTCTTCTCATCACAGCAGAGGCCGGGGAACGTCGTTCACGAAGTTGAGGTCGTCATCGCTCGCATAGTCACTACCGTGAGCACAGAGAAAGAAGGGTCAGAGCAAGGGACGAGCTGAGCCAGATCTATCATGGCGAGTTGGACGAGAGACAGGAGAATTCGTTCCAAAAGCCATTTATGCATGATAGCCAGAGATTTTTTAAAACAGAAGGGGATGGAGCTTTTTTTCAGTTTTTAAAATCGTTTATGTACAGATACATAAGGGTTGAATTATGAAACGCGAATTAATTTATACTAAAAATAATTATTATATGTGACTATTATTAATAGTTCACGTTCAGAACGTGAGATAATTTTTACACTACTCCAAGTTACGTTTACTTGTTGAACTATGTAATCTATATTTGATAAATTTATATTTAATTATAGTTAAGAAATAAATACATATGCCTATTCAAATATATACAACATTATATACCATAATAATAAATATTACCGAGTTATGTTTTAGTATTATTTAATAAATTTCATTCCATTAGTTTAATATTATGTATACTATCAATTCTAATACCGGTAAAAAAGCATGGATTACATATTGTTTCTTTAATATTTACACTTTTCCCTTTTTACTAAATTTGAATTTACCGCAACATTCTTTGTAATCAACCTACGTAAAGATGGCGGCTCAGCCTTCAATGAAGCACACGACTTTGCATTGATTGTGCATCCAGTGTATTATAGAGATCAGTGCTTGAGGTGCTTCGAACGGTAGTTGAGTAAAATAAGCGTCACAGTGCGGCCACTACCATGTATTTTAGGAGGGTGCTTAAAAAGTGAAAATGAGCATCAGCGCCGCCAAGTTTTGATAGCAAGAACTAATATCAATGCAAACGAAACCCCCCAACCCGATGTATTCTAAAGAGCGGAAAATTTTGAAATATATTGTATGAAATCCATTTTATAAATTTAAATGATTTAAAGTTGAAAATAATTTGTGAAAGAATAAAAATACAACAAGAATTTTTAAATATGAATCACAATGAACAGTTAAATACTGTACTATTACACGGAGAAAAATAGTTGAAGTAATTTTACTCAACTCTGTCAATTAAACTTGGGACTTAAGGACCCTTGAACATTTATTAAATCCTAGTTGGGTAAAATGATCTTTAAACCGTAGTTGAGTAAAATGATCATTGGGCGTATTATTTCAACTGGCAATGATATGGTTGCTATGGTTACAGCAGTTTAAAAATAACATCGGTAGCGACAATATCGCCACCACTTGTTGATAGCAAACATTATAATTCGTTCCCCTTTTCTCCTATACGAGTGGACCCACTGCGATGAGCACCGGCTGTATTATTTCAACTGACAATGATATGGTTGCTATGGTTACAACAGTTTGAAAATAACATCGGTATCGACAATATCGCCGCCACTTGTTGATAGCAAACATTATAATTCGTTCCCCTTTTCTCCTATATGAATGGACCCACTGTGGCTGCCTCAATGCCAGTAACTTTTTCTCTTCTCAAAAATATTCTTTTCACTTCCAAGTTACAACGTGACATATTTGGCATTATAATTATACAATCTGAGGATTACGTGATTGTGTCATCAAAACAAAAGATTACCTATCAGTAATTGGGGGAGATACCTGTAATTACCACCAGCCAAGGATTAAATTACCTGACCGGTAGTTAGATCAACAAGGTATCACTCACACAAAGGGATTACCAAATAAAAGGATTATCCTACCTAACAGGCATTTACATCAAAATCAATCGGTAAGTCAAAAACATTTTATTTATCAAACTTCTCTTTATTCCCTTACACACTTAGACTCACGGTGTGTTTTATTTAGGGTTGGACAAACCAGACTCTACCAATCAATGAAAAACCAGGCTTCCACAAACTCTCTTTTTCTATAAACAAAAGTCGCTTGGGTCTATATCAATATTGTATTTTTTAAATAAACTATACTTGTTAAAACTAATCGTTATTTAATTGATTTGGCTTCTCTGCCCAGTTAATTTTATCGATCATATTTAATAATGAACAGAGGAATATAGATAGGTTAATGGGCTCTAGACTTTAGCTAGAAATATCCAATTAAAACTTAAAGCTTAGGACGTCACTACATTATAAAATATACATATCTATACAAAACATAGATACAGAAAACTTATAATTATTGTATTAAACGCGATCTTTTGTACCTTTTTCTATAGAAAAACCTTTTAGTTTCTGATTTTCAAATCTAGAATATTGTTCTGGACAATAAATCGTCCCCGCTATTGAAGTAGACAACGAAGGAGAATATAAAATAAAAGGAGTATAAATACACGAATGTTAAAAAAATGCTGGTCTATGACGTTAAGTTAATGACGATACGATTGTTACAACTTTACTCCCCAAGACTGCGAGTTTCCTAAAATTTGCTAATGATTCTGGCAGATGCTAATAAAAAAAGTCTTTCTGTGTGGAATATGAACATAGTTATCTTTTCAACATTATTTTTGAAAAAAGTATTTCCTGAAAAAAGTTCTGCCTTGTAGAAAACTATATGAGTGTTTATTTCTTGAGTTTAATGCTTGAGAGACGTATAAAGTATCTTTTGGAATGAAGTACGTGAATTTCCACAGCAAAGAGCTCGTCACGAGGCCCTGTGTGCTCTGAATCAAAAACGCGTTGGCACGTCTCAGTGCAGGATTAAAATCTCGCTTTACCGTTATTCCGATCACGAAGTTTCGGTTACAAGGAAGAGAAAAATATATATGAAGTGTCAGATACGAGGTTCTATCGACTATATGCGGACTCGCTCCCCAGAGTTCTCAGATGTGCCAACTTGAGTTGGGATGGATGAAGGAGCGTCTAGATCCATGGAGCGTCGTAAACTTACACCCAGTGTGGGTTTCGAAAATGGAGGAATGGAATAAATGAAATTAGGTAAAATGAAAGAAAGAGAACTAAAATGGTAGAAAGAAAACTAAGATAAGTATGCAAAACCAATGGAAAACCAAAAAAGGCGTTCATGCGGTTGATCCGGGTATAGAGTATAGAATATAGAGCATAGATAGAGTATACAGGCAAACACTAGCAGCCGGAGGTGCACTCTGTCGAAGCCTTAGGTCTTTCAATCGCTTTAAGGTGGGTGTCGTAAACGAGATTGGGCAGAGATTTAAGGATATAATAAAGTGAAAAGAAAATGTACTCTCGTGAAATCCAAAGTTAGTTTATGGTCCAAATAACCGTGACCATCAGCACTTTCATAGGGTTTATGACAATGCCTTTCACGACGATTTAATGTCGCTGTCGCATTCTCGCCAGTTTCTAAAGCAACCACTGCAAATAATTTTCCAAGCCTCGAATTCATATTCATATTCAATGTAAAAATGAGTAGTTTTGTGAATTGCTTTATTAGTAAGAGATTTTCCACCATGTTTTATAAGTTGCCTCTAACATTCATTTACTTAGTGAAACTATTCGAATTATTACGTTGACGAACTGAATAGTTACTTCAAATTATCAGATAGTTGAGATTACCACCAAAATATGTAAAATGTTTATTGACAGTGAAGTAGTTGGTACAACTACTTATTTTCCTACTTCCTAATTTTTATAATTATACACGGAGAAAATTAATTTGTGAAAATTTAATCGAAAGTTGAGTAAAGCTGGGACATAGTGGCTTTTGGAGAAAATTTAAATTTTTTTGCGTATTCGTTCAATAACGAATTATAAAGTTTAACCAACTGTTTTAGAGTCAGGTTTCTGAGATAAATAGTCGTCAATGGCAAAAACATAAATTTTTTAGGCCATATTCAGCTATTTTTTCTCAACAAAGCAATTTTATCATAAAAAATTTCTATAACGCCATCTCAAATTACTAGAATTTAGCTGCAAAATAATTTTTTTTTATTTTTTTATTATCAGCGTAGAAAAGAGAATCAAATTAATTTGTTGAGTTTGAAATTTTGTGTTAGTGTCTACAGTATCGAAGGATCACAAGTCGATTCATTTGCATTTATTTGCGATATAAGAGTTAGAAATTGTCTACGAGGTCACCTGTCGACAATGTATCCTATCTGTTACACGACTTTTGATTCTTTGATAATGTAAGCAGTGATAAAAATTTCAAACTCAACTTATTAATTGGAAACCATTTACAGCCGCAAGGCGGAGCCACTAGGCGATATAAGGAGATCTTCCTGTGGAGAAGATGTTGGACGCCTGTGTAGCTCAGCGGATCGAGCAGTCGACTGGCAATCGAACTTCAGTGTCATTATCTATAGGCGCTGTTCGCTGGGCCTCAGCATTTTTCTACCTTGCTTTCTTGGCTCTTGGTGCAATTTGTCAAGACTTCCTCCTCGGGACTGCCATCCGACAAGCCGCTCATCTCATAGTCCCCGGAAGATGATCGGTCCGGAACTTCTCTCCTTTTCCAATGCACAGGTAGCACTGCGATTCGCTTGAACAAGTCGCCACACTGTATCCCTCCACGCCAATACTGCAGCAGTTCTTGCTACTATCCAGTATTCCAAAATGGGTCGCCATATGGCCACATATGGCCGAAGCCGAAGCAACGGTAACATCTGTCGGTCACCGTCCTCCTATGGACTCGGCAAGAGACCAACTCGATCTTGATGTTCTGTGTTGCTCTAAATGGCCGTCTTGTGAGTGCCACCTTCATTATCTTCGCCATCTCTCCGCCGAAGAAGTTGCTGATGGCTTCTTCAACTTTTACATTCTCCTTAGTTAGGGTTTGAGGCGTAGCTTACCCCTTCGGCCGTCTTCGTTTCTCGTTTCGGGACTTTCTTTTTAGCCCGGACCTACACACTCCTGTTCTTTCATATAAGTTTTTGGCCTCTTTTCCTCCGGCTTTTTTGCAGCAGATTCCTGCGGGCTCACGGTTAGCTCGCGTTGCCGCTTACGCAAGTCTGGAGTATACTACGCCGCAGGTGGTAGGGCTGTCCCTGGCTGACTAGGTTTGCTCTACCTTTCAACCTCCTTACCTCAGTCTCCTATCTTTTTTTTCTCTAGTTGCACAATACACTATTGTCCACTCCGCAAGGGGGAATAAATCCATATCTATGATCAGCTAGTAGAGAAATGGAATTTTGAAATTTCATTCGTATTTTTTGAAATTGAAACAAAATATATACATTTTATCAGAAACTGTGTTAGACAAAATTTGTAGGCCTTATTAGAGTGAATAATTTTATGTACCAGCGGCGCACAAACTCGTTTTTTCGCTACAGTTAACAGTAGCGCAATGTAGTATATTGCGCTACAGAGGAATGAAATGTAAAAATTGAACTGCGCATGCGCCTATAGCCATGCAACGGAGCACAATCTTCTTCTTATTCTTCTTCTTCTTCGTACAGCGTTAGCACCTTAGTGGCAAAGCCTTGTACATTTGAACTGCGTATACGTTTTTTAAAATCCATTACTACTACACAAGATCGATAAAATCAAAATGGACGGGACTAGTCTTGACATATCAAGTGTAGTGACTAGCGCCGCAAACAACTACAATACTAGATTAGATTCGAGTGTACGCATAAAAACTCGTATACGCACCGAAGTCGCATAAAATAGAATACGTGCCAATGTACACAATTCGGGAAATTACAAGACTCACGACAATGCTCGCAGGACTGATCGCGCCTCGGCTTTGCCTCAGCTACGCCTTGGCTTCGATCTCCTGCGAGCATTGTCGCTCGTCACGCAATAACCCTCATTGTGCGCCCAGGCACGTAATATACTATTTCGTTCTTATGTTTTTATCGTATTTCAAATATTATGGATAGAAATTTGAATTTTAGATTTTCAATACTATTTTTTTAAATTAATCAGTTGAGTTTGGAATTTCTGCCACTGCCTACATTATCGGAGAATCACTAGTTGCGTGTCAGATAAGATACGTTGCCGACAGGTGTCTTCGTAGACAATTTCAAACTCTTATACCGCAAATAAATGCAAATTAAATTTAAATTTAAGAATTTGAAATCTTTCTCTGGAAAAAAGACGCTTTCTGCTGCGCTGGGATTCGGCAACGTATCCTATCTGATATGCGACTAGTGATTCTCCGATAATGTAGGCAGTGGCAGAAATTTCAAACTCAACTGAATTATTTGAAATCATTTATAGCCGCAAGGCTGAGCCACTAGGCGATATAAGGAGATCTTCCTGTGGAGAAGGAGATTTCGGACGCCTGTGTAGCTCAGTGGTAAAGCAGTCGACCGGCAATCGAAATACCTGGGCTCGAATCCCAGTGCAGTCGAAAGCGTCTTTCTTTCCACAGAAAGATTTCAAATTTTTAAATTTAAATTTAACCCTCATCGGTTCTATGTATACGACCGTATACATTTTTTTGCGACTTTCCGTTACTTTTGACTTTTTTTTTAAACTAAAAAGAAAAATATACATCTTATAAAAAATGTTCCGATTCAAATTTTTAGATCTTTTTTATTAAACAATTTTGTGAGAAAACATTTTTTTGTATCTTGTATAATTTAACTTAACTTAAAAATATTATACCGATAATTAGTAGAGATTTATGAGCAATATTAGGAACCAATATTGCAATTTATGACTTTTTCAAAAACACAAAAAGTACTCTTATTTTAACAATTTTGGTCGGATGTGGCTTGTTAACGATCTTGTCTTTACTTTTTCGGCTTCGATAAAGTATGCGAAAGCTCGATTCAATCCGATAATTCAATCGAGATTTATCATGTATACGAACTACTACTACTAATACTACTACTACGGACAGGCAGACAGGCACTTTTGTAATAACTGTTTTTTCTGACTCAGGGGATCTCAAAACGTAATGATTTGATGAACTTTTCGGAAGTCATTTTCCACATAATACTAATACCTTCTCATTTATCATGAGAATGTAAAAAGTAATAGATATAATTTATAATAAGACATTTTTACATTCTCATCATGGATGAGAAGGTATTGGTTTTATGTGAAAAATGACTTTCGAAAATTTCATCAACTCTTTACGTTTTGAGACCCCCTGAGTCAGAAAAAATGGTTTTTACGAAAGTGTCTGTCTGTCTGTCTGTAGGTCGTGTGCGGCATAACTCTCGATAGAATTATCAGATTGAATTGTGCTTTGGCACACTTTATCGGAGCCGAAAAAGTAAGGACAAGTTCGTTAAGCAGCCACATCCAATCAAAATTGAGGGATTGAGCACTACTTTTGTTTTTGAAAATAATTTTTTGAAAAAATCAAAAATTTTAATACTGGTTTTAGATAGTGCTCATAAATCTCTAAAAGTTATCCTGATAACATTTTTTGATTAAATCAAAATTAGAAATATTACAGCATATTCAAATTCGAAAAAAGTCAATATCAAAATTCCATTTTCCAGTTAAATTATACGAGATACGAAAAAACGTTATGATACAATATTATTTTCTACATAAAGACCTACAAATTTGAATTGTAACATTTTTTCATAAGATGCATATTTATCTTTTTAATTCAAAAATAATCTATTGAAAATCCAAAATTCAATTTTTTAACAATAATATGTGAAATACGAAAAAAACGTAAGAATACAAAGTTGTTCGTTTCAAAAAGATCTACAAGTTTATGTTTTGATTTTTAATATTAAATAATTCGTTTTTTTTTTCACCAAAATATGTGAGATACGAAATAGGCGTTGTTCTGCAAAATCCTTTCCTTAAGGTAGTACGATCACGAAAATTAGACCTCAGACAAAAATAGATAATTTTGCTTTCAAGAATAGCAACATTATTATTGAAGGGCCAATTTGAATGAGAAAAGATTATTTTTCATGAAAAAAATTTGAAACACAAAAAAATAATGTTATTAATCAATTTTATTTTTGCCCAAACTTATTTTCTTATCGCTTCGAGTCACATTTTTGAAAATGATGCGATTCTAATAAATTATGGTTCATTTTTTTAGAAAAAATATTCTCTACAACTTGACCGTTTCCTGTTTTTGAATTTTTTCTTGAAAGCAAAATTATCTATTTTAGCCTGAGGTCTAATTTTCGTGATCGTACTACCTTAAATAAAGTCTACGATTATTTTTTCTTTTTGAGAGATTTGGAAGAAAATAAATTATTTTAATCATGTAATTTATTAAAAAGTTACTGAAATGTGTAGTTTCATGATGAGAATGTGTTCCTTAAGGCCGATAGAGCCTTAAGTAAATTGAATTTCCTGTTTCACATAAACTGAAAAAGAAATTTAGTGAATTTGAGAAAATGAGTAATTCACATCATCTTTAATATTATAAAATTGGTTTGAGCTTCAGTATTAAATTATAAGAAATAAACTTAAATGTATGCGAAGAGCACGAGACCGAGCGCGAAGCGCGAGGTCCAGAAAGATCGGAGCGCGAAGCGCGCGATGAGAATGTGCCCGCGAAGCGGGCAGATTTTTTATGTATAAATCGTAGCAGATGTGAATTTGTCATAAATTCAAATCTTCTTTTAGCAGAATAGCTAGTTTGTTTTAATTAACAAGTTCAATTTATTGTGCATATAATTATGTCAGGAAGATAGCAATGGTGCCAAATGGCTGAATTTATAAAATCAAATTGAATAATGTCTAATAATATAATAATAAGATTATTTTAGTTACAAAATTAACAATTCTTCAATTATTTATTTGCCTGTAAAAATCATCAAATTCGTAACTAAATTTATCAGAAAAAAATCCGGAATAAAGAAATTATCTTCGAATCATTAACACATATTTTGCTGATTGTAATTTAGACGCAATGACATTAAAGATAAGAAACGATTGTATTTTTCTTAGCATAAGTATTGATACAATTTTATTTTTATAATTCTAAAATTTTTAGTTTATACCTTCATATGTGAGATTAAGCAATGAAAATATATAAAAAAAGTAGTTTTTTGATTTCGGTTATATGAATGTCTACTTTAGGTATTATTTTGCCGTGTATAATATTTTATCAGGCACTTTAACTAATAATAGATATCCAGTATGACATAACTAAAAGAACATTTATTATGTCGACTGACGAGCGTTAGATAAACATTGTGTTATGAATTTTATCAGTATAAACACTCACAATCTTGTAATTTGTTTGTTAAGACACAAATTCAAATTATTGTTAACAAGTTATATTATTTATAAAAAGAAGCATGTCAAATTTCATCCATCGCTCCATACATTGCACCTCGATCAATACTTAAATCGCATTATTTTCTAATGTGTTAGATATTCGTAAAATTTCAACGATCTAGAGATCTAAATATATATCATATAATATAATATAAATATAAATATATAAGTAAAACCAACTTAAAAAATTACTAAAATTAACTAAGAAACTAATGAAATCGACTCAATTTTCGGTTAGTTTTACGAAAATGATTGATGATCCTTTTAACCAACCGGTCGACTGGTCAATCTCATCGATTTTTCTTCGGTGTTGTCTGTGTGATAATATTCAAAAGATTTTTTTGCCAGTTAGCTGCTTTTTAAAACTAACACCTTCACTTAAAGTTTATAAAATTTAAGATTGAAACTTTTAAGCGATTAAAGTTTTCATCCACGAAAATTAGACCTCAGGCAAAAATAGATAATTTTGCTTTCAAGAATAGCAATATTATTATTGAAGGGCTATTTTGAGAGAGAAAAAATTATTTTAGATGGAAAAAATTTAAAGCACATAAAAATAATTTTATTAAAAAATTTAAGTTCTGACCTAACTTTTTTTCTTATTGCTTCTTAGCAAATTTAAAAAAATTATGCGATTCTAATAAATCATGAATAATTTTTTCAGAGAAAAGATTTCCCACAACTTCACCGTTTCTAATTTTTAAAAATAAATTCTTTAATGGCTGAAACCATTTTAAAAACATTTTCCCAAACGAAATTTTTATAAACAAATTTCTGAATTTGATAATAATTTAATCATTTTCGAAAATTGGAAATGGTTAAGTTACAGGTAATCTTTTTCTTGAAAAAATTATTTGTAATTTATTAAAATCGCATAATTTTTTTAAATTTGGTAAGAAGCCATAAGAAAAAAAGTTGGGGCAAGAATAAAATTTATTATAAATTATTTTTCTGTATTTCAAATTTTGTTCATGGAAATTAATCTTTTCTCTTCCAAAATAGCCCTTCAATAATAATATTGCTATTCTTGAAAGTAAAATTATTTATTTTTGCCTGAGGTCTAATTTTTGTGGATCAACTACCTTAAAAGATTTGAACGCTCAAAAATATTCAAAAAACCCTCAAAAACCTTGAAGAAACCCTTTCGAAGGTTTCAATTGTAGAGTGGATTGGACATTAATGTCAATTCAAGTTTATAGTTTTATAGATTTGAATCTTTTTAAATATGAAATTTTAGGTCCTTCGATTTTTCACATCTTCTTCAGTTATTTATAATCATTTCTTGATAAAATGATAATTTGACTTTTATTCTTCAATACAAATATAATACACCTTTGATTTTTTTATTATTTTCATAAACTTTTTTATAAATTATTATACGAAATTATTGTATGTTTATAAAAATTTAAAATTATATAGTCATAATATATTATAACCAAAAAAATAATATATCAAAAAATCATGAATTTGCGAATGATTATCTGTAGAGGATTTTTAAGATATCAACGATTATATTAATTGTTATAAAAATGACTTTCAATAAACGTATGTGGCAGCCATCTAATTTTTAATCATAAATAAAAAAGTAAGAAAGGAGAGAAAGATGAATACGTCTCGTTGGTGGTAATAGTGTCATCTAAAGTAGAGGATATTCTGTTGAAAGGAGACTATATTCTAAAAGGCAAACGTGCAAAATAGAAAATGTTCATCCATTGAGTCTCAACCTTTTGAAAGCATCTTATTGCAAACTTCTCTTCGTCTCATTAGAACGAATTTTCGTGCAAAAATATATAATTCCTTCACATAACATTTTTCCGCATATCATTCAATAGTTAATTTAAAAATATCACAACTGATATTTAAAATCATAGCAGCATTTACCGAAGATTAATTACACATATTCCTCATTAATAAATTAAGTTTTTTTTCATAAGTCAAATATTTACATTGAATCATGTATCGACTCCATATGTCAATAATGAATCCGATCATATGACTTAAACATTAGACACATTAAGGTTTATTCCATTTTAATGAATAATTAATGTTCTATTTAAATTATATCGTGACATGTTTCCGCACATGTTCATTGTTTTATTGACCTACAGTGATAATTCTGAGATAATTAATTTGGCATGGGGTCAGATGTTTAAGCAGTTTTCTATGTAATAATCATAGAAATTGGTAAAGGCAAACGTTTCGGCCACAAATGGGGGCCCTCTTCAGTGCCAACAATTTTAGTTTGCATTAAAAATAGTAATTATAACCTAAGCAAGCAAAATCCATGCATCTTAATAATTATTATTATATTTGTGGCCGAAACGTTTGCCTTTACCAATTTCTATGATTATTACATAGAAAACTGCTTAAACATCTGACCCCATGCCAAATTAATTATCTCAGAAGTTCTATTTAAACTCCAAACCTCCAGGATATGATATATGTATCTGCGAAATATATAATTCTACTGATGAAAACTAAATATTTTGTCGAAACGCGTCGAAAATGCACTAAATAATGATTATAAAACTGTCATAAGCCTATAAAATTTTATTAAGAAACAAATCGTTACAATATATATATTAGGGTGTGCCAAAAAAACGCAATATTTTTTTTTTCTACGAAAACTTGAAAATATTGTAGAACTTTTATCAAGTAAACTATTGATGGTTGCACGAAAAGTTTAGTGATATTAATAATTAATATTTAATAAACCTTATATTTTAGAGTTATATATATAGGGTTACCTGACATATAATTATTATTGTTGAGCAGTACATTTAAAAATATCAAACAGCGAAATTACGTTAAAGACTTATGGGCTTGGCAAACACAGATAAAGTCCTCAGGAGAGTCGCCTAATCTTGATCAAAGTACGGAGAAACGTGAAAAATAATATAATCATAACACCAAATCGTTTATTACAAAGAAATTAATTGACCGATTGCATCTAAATTACTGACACATCACTCAATAAGTGGGTAGGATGACTAATAAAACAACAACTTTTAGGCGAAATTCGACTTCATTCATCAATATAAACTCCTTCAATAGTGATACATTCATTTCAACGCTTCTCTAACATTTCGATGCCTTTTTTCTAGAACGATTTATCTTTGGCCTCGAAATAAGCGTTCGTTTCGGTGATGACTTCCTCGTTGGAGTAGAATCTCTGTCCCTGGAGCATTCTTTTTAGGTCTGCAAATAGGTAGTAGTCGCTGGGAACCAAATCCGGAGAATATGGTTGATGGGGAAGCAATTCAAAGTGCAATTAGTGCAATTTTGCCAATGTTGAAATCGACTTGTGACACGGTGCATTTTCTTGGTGAAAAAGCACTTTTTTCTTTTCATTTGGGGTCTTTTTTTCGCGATTTCTTCCTTCAAACGCACCAATACAGCCATATAATATTCATTATTGATGGTTCTTCCTTTCTTAAGATAATCGATTAATAAAATACCGTGCACATCCCAAAATACGGATGCCATAACCTTACCAACTGACATTAGCGTTTTTGTGACGCTTTGGACGGTTTTCACTCATTGTAACATACCGCATTAAAAAGTCCTTTTTATTGCGCTGAAACAATTTCAAACAGCGCTCTGAATCGTTGACGTCTTGTTGTTTTTGATCGACTGTGAGCAAACGCGGTACCCATTTTGAACAGAGCTTTCTCATACTCAAATGTTTATGCAAAGTGATGAATACACGATCTTCTGATATCTTCAAGATATCAGCTATTTCACGCAACTTCAATTCACGATCAGCTAAAACCATTTTGTGGACTTTTTTATGTTTTCTGGAACAACTGCCGAATTCGGGAGACCAGAGCGTTCAGCATTATCGGTGTTTGTACGACCGCGTTTAAAATCACCAAACCACTTCTCTACCGTTTGTCTCGATGGAACAGAGTCCGAGCAACACATGTCAAGCCATCGCTTTGCTTGAAGAGTATTTTTTCCCATTAAATAGCAATGCTCTATCAGCACACGGAATTCAGATTTTTCCATTGTTTTGAAAATTACAAAAGTAACGTCACTAAAACCACTGTAACTTGTGAACTTAACGTCAGATTGTCATGAGAATTTTGACACGTATCGTTGGAAGGTTAGTACTTCCTAAAAATCACATGGATTTGTCAATAGTCGCGCTATCTATATTCCATCCTACGAACTTATTGAGTGATGTGTTAAAAGAAATGTTAGATGAATGTAAAATTCTGTGCGCCACTTAAGGTAGTTTGTTCACGAAAATTAGACCACAGGCAAAAATAGATAATTTTGCTTTCAAGAATAGCAATATTATTATTGAAGGGCTAATTTGAAAGAAAAGATTATTTTTCATGAAAAAAATTTGAAATACAAAAAAATAATTTTATTAATAAATTTTATTTTTGCCCAAACTTATTTTCTTATCGCTTTGAGCCAAATTTTTAAAAATGATACGATTCTAATAAATCACGGTTCTTATGTTCGGGAAAAAGATTCTCTACAACTTGACTGTTTCCAATTTTTGAAAATGAATTCTTTAATGGCTGAAATTATAAAAAAACAATTTTTCAAAACAAAATTTTTATAAACAAATTGCTGTATTTGATAAAAACACAGGTCAACATTTTATCTACTCTGGAACACCAGAAACGGATTGGATATACAAAGGTTTTTGAGGTCGCTGATTATGATGAGACGGTCAGTTAACCACCATCACGTCAGGTTCAAGGTCATTTGAAGGTGAAGTATAGAAAAATGCGTCAGAAAAATCTGGAAAAATTCTTACTTATGTGTTTGAGGCCACTGAGTTCGAATCCAAAGTCAGTTAGTCTTGACCACGCCAAATTCAAGGTCATCTGAAGGTCAGCTATAGAAAAAACTAAAAACATATGTTGATAATGCAAAGACAACTTGGGCAGCTTCTACCTTTTTTGTAGGCAGTGTATTTCCAAAAATAAATTCAAATTTTCATAAGCATTCAAAAAATTATAATGAATTCTTCAATATGGAGGTTAGTGCATTAAGCAATTCATAAACAGAGACACAAATATAACAAACAAAAACAAGGAATCGGTTCTAATCATTTGCAACTCAACGTAAACGTTCTAGAGCTGAAGATTAATATAGTTTATCTTAATCTTAAGCTAGAAATATTATCTTATGATATTGAATAATTCACTATATTTTTTTGAATGCTTATGAAAATCTGAAATTATTTTTGGAAATACACTGCCTACAAAAAAGGTAGAAGCTACCCAAGTTGTTTTTGCATTATCAAGATATGTTTTTAGTTTTTTCTATAGCTGACCTTCAGATGACCTTGAATTTGGCGTGGTCAAGACTAACTGACTTTGGATTCGAACTCAGTGGCCTCAAACACATAAGTAAGAATTTTTCCAGATTTTTCTGACGCATTTTTCTACACTTGACCTTCAAATGACCTTGAACCTGACGTTATGGAGGTTAACTGACCCTTTCATCGTAATCAGCGACCTCAAAAACCTTTGTATATCCAATCCGTTTCTGGTGTTCCAGAGTAGATAAAATGTTGACCTGTGTAATTAATTCAATTTCAAAATTAGGAAACGGTCATATTGTAGGGAATCTTTTTCCTAAAAAAATGAGCCGTGATTTATTAGAATCGCATCATTTTACAAAATTTGGCTCGAAGGAATAAGAAAATAAGTTTTGGCAAAAATAAAATTTATGGATAACATTATTTTTTTGTATTTCAAATTTTTTTCATGAAAAATAATCTTTTCTTTCAAATTAGCCCTTCAATAATAATATTGCTATTCTTGAAAGCAAAATTCATTAAATTATGTTCTTTTGATATTACTATTGCTAAATATTGCCAATCAGAAATGAAGTAGAAGCATTAAAAAATAAATCGTGTATATTCGCAGACTTTTTAAATGCCTTTCATGTTTTTTTGTTTGTTTTAGGAAAACAGTGAAAACTTACTCTCATTTCCTGTCCTCCTTCAATCTACAGCAAGACTCTTTTACTGTTTTCCTATAACGAACTTTTCTATGTTTTCTGTTTGCCACGCTTATTTAATTTCTTATCAACCCAAAGGTATCCTTCAGTTATAGGGAATCCAGGTCGAAGAAAATAGAGAGGTAAAAAGAAAAACGGACGATAGTCTCCTTTGGTTGGTAATTTAATTTTAAAGAACGCCAAACATAAAGGCCGAATTAAACTGTTTCCTTTTCTTCGAAACATCAAATTTTCAAAACGAGAATAACAATTTAAGAGATATTCAAGTACATAATCTCTTCAGTTCTCAATTTCATAATATTTTTTAAATTGTTTTTGAGTATTGATTTTACTTTTTTCTGTAGTTATCTTAAAATAATAATTAATATGACTCAAAGTAGTTGTCGTTCCAAAAATCAGGTCTCTGGAAAAAGAAGTTTTTCGTTGCTTTTGAAACATGAAATAATATTATCAGTCGTGTCTTATGAAAAAAAAAAACAATTTTCATCACGAAATTTAAAATTTACGAGAAGTAATACTTTTAATAATATTTTTTTAATAGAATTTTTCTATATTTCGCTTCCTAACATTTTTCAAAAGAATGATTGGATTTTTATAAATCATGAATTATTTTTTTGTTAAAAGTATTCCTTACAACTCTACTGCTTCTAATTTTAAAAGTGAAGTTTCCAGTGGCTGAAATCGTTAATAGGATTTTATTTAAGAAAAAACAGTTTTTGGTTAAATAACAATATTTAAAGATTTTATGCTTTATGTTTAAAATTGAAAACAGTGATTCCTGTTGATTCCCGGTGATTCTTCTGAATCCCCCATATTCCCATATTCCCCACATTCTTAAGTGTACGACACGATTGATAATATCATTTAAAGTATTAAAATTTCTGAGAATTTTTGTGGATTTTAAGAGATTAGGGACTATATCTACAGATTGTAGAGATTTTAATAAACTAAAATGATTTTCAAATAATTTTAAATATGATTCGGCTCCTAAAATTTGTTGAGAGAGATTACAGAATTTCATAAAATTTCTAAAATTTCTAAACGAATTCGTTGAATAACCTGCAACTTTGAGTAGCAAACACCGAAGCTTTAGCAAATTCGGATTTCAAGCACGTCCAGCTACAGTTAGTACTCGACTAGTACTTATACAATCGATAGTTTGGATGTCTAACGTCTAAATTAGAATATCCATAATCTAAAATGTACTTTAGGAAATTTTCCACATTTTTCTTTCCAACTGACCAAATAATTTGACAAATGCGTATATTTCTACTGGAATCGAATCTCTAGTAAATGTCAATGGATATATAATTTCTACCCATTTAAATTTTTTTCAATATTCAAGATTAAAGGTTTATAATATTTGCGAAAAGTAGCAATTTCACGTGAACAGCTTGGTTTATAGTTTCTTTATGTTTACGCCAAAAGTATAATACATAAAATCTATGTGCCTCAGCCGTGGAAACTCGTTTTTCCGTTACAGCTGAGAGTAAAGCAATGTTCTATATTCCTTTACAGAGGAATACAATGTAGAAATTGAACTGCGCATGTGCATTATAGTCTTACAGCAAAACGCAATCTATTTCTTATTCTTCTTCTTCTTCTCACTTCTTCTTCTTCTCACTTCTTCTTCGTACAGTGGAACGCAATCTATTTCTTATTCTTCTTCTTCTCACTTCATTGTGTTCATTGTGTGCCTAGGCACATAATATACTATTCGTTTACAAAATTTGGGTAATGGTAGAGAAGATAAAAGCGGACGTAGATAGACTACTTTTAGTTTTGATACTGAAAAAAATAATGCCAATAGATTTTTTACTTTTAAATTATTTTCCAAATTTTAAAAAACGCACCCCTTGATTGTTCACCTCATTAAAATTTTGAATTTCTCACAGCCACAGTAGCGCCTTTACGCACTTTTGACACGAAATTAATATCAGGTAATTTACTTTTGCCACTTCATGCATATATATAAACTAAAAATGAGAAAATTCTGTATCTAGGTGTATTCTTAATTCCACACTGAGAAAAAAATACTATTGAATCAAAAGCATTTCTTTCCAAAAGCATGTACTCGTATATCATAGATTCAAATCAATATGCTCTAGAATTAGTAACATATTTATTGGTTCTTTTAGTATATTTTTATGAATTAATAGTATACATGCTTTTAGAAAGAAATGTTTTTGATTCAATAGCAGTTTTTTCTCAGTGTAGAGGTGGTTTTCCGCGTATTATTAAATTCAGGGGTAACTTATTACAAACCTTATTTTTAAAATAATGTATGTCATTTCAAAATGCATATATGTTATGATTGGAAAATGAACAAAAGTCTGTTTTCAGGTGTTTTCCCACTTCTAAGGATGGTTTTTGCGATATTATTACATTTGAGGGTACTTTTTTTAGCCTTTCTTTGTACATATTTCTTATATCATTTCGAAACAAATAAATGAGATTCCAATAAAAAAAACCCAAAAAGTAATACTCATTTTTCTGTTTTTTGCATTTTTTAACAGAGTATATAACTGAAGTAGTCCAACCCTTACGCTAACTAAATTTTAGGTGGGACGCATATGTCCCTCTGGCCGTTAAGCGTTAAAATGTAATAGTAAACTGAATCCAAATCTGTCCTTTACTATCCACGTAAATCAATAATTATTTTGTCTATAAAGATTGTATTTTTTGATATTTTGATATTTGACGGCTAAACAATTATGTCGTTGCTATAGTAATTCATATGGTTGAAATACCCATGCAGGCTGCACTGATACAAGCAAACCTGGGTTTTCGGTAAATTTCCAATATACTTATAACATACCACGCATATCTTTTTAAATCCCTGCGTTTCTATCTAAATCTTTTGTCTAATAGTTTTCATCATTTCATATCTCTTCTACGAAGGATAGATTCGGATAGATATACTATATAAGAACTCAAAAGTTAGACGCGGTATTATATTTCGTGATGAAAGAAAATTTAACTCTGTTCTTTTGGATCCGAAAATGTACATCTTTTTATATTTTTTTTACTTCTAATAAAGCAAGTTTCTATTGAATATTTATTATTTTAATATTAAATTACTTATTGAAAAATTAAATGAGTTTATGTCGAGCTGAAAATTATTCTACTATTCCTCAGAACTTTATAAAATTTCTCGAATATCTTTCCGACTCTCTCGCACTCTCTTTCTTTCGCTTGGATTCCTACTGACAATGAGCGATTTCCCAGTGAATAGCCCCTCAGTTCGAAAAGCTAGCTGATATATCCCCGAGGTTGTAATGCTAATGCAATGTAAGTAAAGTTAGGATTGCAAAAGTAAACGACCATCGGGCCTTCTTGTGGTCCTGAAGCAAGAACTTCTGAGAATCCAAGCGATGAGTGACGTCCAATGTCTGGTTTTCCGTATCTCTTGCGACCTGGAGGCACTGTGCATTGTGCAGTCGACAGCCTTGGTGACGAGCAATACTCGAGAGGTTGAGATTCTCTCGCCGATTCACCCCGGAAACTTATCCGTAACAATCGGTAAATGTATATGTAGAACGAGGTAAGGTATGTATGAACGTGTCTGCCAGTACCATCGAGTTACTTAAATGCATGGACTACATAAGAGACTCCGTGTATGTTATGCACTACCACATATACATCACCACTATCAGGTTCATTCGCCACCACTAGTTGCTTGTTCCTCGTTGCTCCACGCAAATGGCCCAAGTTCGAAGCTCTTCGCTTCTGCCAAGTTATTATGTCGAGCCTCTAGGACCTTAATATCAACGAAGAGGTAGTCTCATAGATGACATTCTGGTTATATGTGCTTTCGGATTTATCTATTGGACCGAGACTTGCTTTATATAATAAAACAGAACGAACTATACACTCTAAAATTTGCATCTCTCTATTCAATCCTTTAATCACTTGATATGCATTTGATATATTACGTGACTTAAAAAATTGATTACTTTTTAACAACACTCTTAACATTATTTTAATATATTTTATTGGATCTATAACTTAATTCGTGCGGTTTTTTTTTTCAAAATTTGAACGTTTATTTAAGATTGCCCATCTGAAGCTATGACTTTTTCCCATCTTTCTGGAAATTTGTGGATTCAATCCCAAACGAACTGCGCCGGCTTGGAGGACAAGAATAAATCAAGCCAATTTTTGATACCCTGTTCTGATGTGAACCGTATTCCAGTGAGGGCGTTCTGCATCAACCGGAACAAATGGTAGTCGGAAGAGGCAAGGTCTGGGCTATAAGGCGGGTGGGGTAAAACTTCCCATCCACTGTTTTCCAAATAGTTGTTAACCGGAATAGCAACATAGGGCCGAGCGTTGTCATGATGGAAAATTATTGCCTCTTGTCTGATCGCATATTCCGGCCGTTTTTCGGCTATTACTCTCTTCAAACGGATTAATTGTGTTCGTTAGCGTTCTCCATTGATGGTTTCACCCGGTTTTAGCAGCTCATAATACAGCACACCCTTCTGATCCCACCAAATACAGAGCATTACCTTCGCGCCATGGATATTCGGCTTTGCTGTTGATTTGACTGGTTGGCCGGGTTTCACATGATTTTTTACGCTTGCGGCTGTCGTAATGGATCTATTTTTCATCACCAGTAACAATCCGATGCAAAAATGACTTCTTTTAGTGGCGTTCCAGCAGCATTTCGGACATGCAAAACCGCCTTTCAACGTCTCTCGGCTTGAGTTAATGTGAAACCCAATTTCCTTGCTTTGGAATGTATCCGGCTGCTTTTAAACGTTTTGAAATGGCTGCTTGAGTGACTCCCAAAGATTCTGCGAGCTCTTCTTGTGTTTGGCAACAATCTTTATCGAGTAATGCTTCTAGTTCTTCATCTTCAAACTTTTTTGGCACTTTCGGCACGTTCGCTCAGCTAGAGCATGTTCACCATAAACTTCCACCAAAATACGATGACTTTCGGCAGCAGATTTCTTCATATTAAAATAATGGAGAAGAACTCCCCGCAAAAACACTTTTTCAGGGACAAAGTTCGACATATTTGAGTGAAAAAAAATTATTGTTGTTTACGCTTCAAATGAATGACATATACTGAAAAAGACGCACAATGACAGTAGCTTTCCAACGCATGTTCAGAATATTGAAACGATG
This sequence comes from Diplolepis rosae, assembly GCA_030998225.1. NCBI lineage: Eukaryota > Metazoa > Arthropoda > Insecta > Hymenoptera > Diplolepididae > Diplolepis > Diplolepis rosae. Next base: position 2,023,170 of record JAPYXD010000710.1, read on the forward strand.
GAATAATAATAAGTTTCGCCATCTCTTAGCAAACCGCACGAATTAAGTTATAGATCCAATAAAACAAATATTTCGCAGAGACCGCTTCTGGAGTCGAAGGTGCCTTGAAGGAAGTGCTTGAAGGGTAAGTAATTAATCAAGATAACAAAAAAATGTTATCGTTTCCTGCTGATGGATGGATGGGGTATGTGAAATGATTTCGTTTCTAGAGCTTGGATAGTTTATTGCAATAAAATTGATATGGCATTTCCTTGTTGACTGCAGTAATCTGATATCTTATGTTTATAACATTAAATCACATTGGGGACATGTGAATAATAATTCCCCCCCCCCCCTCTCTTTGTTTAAAACACAGATAGAAACATTTACCATTATAAAAAGATGCATCTCACTATTAACAACATTCATTTGTTAGTGAAGATTTTACCAGATCATGAAAATTATATTTTGAAACGTTATAACTATCAATATAAAGAAAAGGTGTCTTTCGTCATATATGCTAATATTGGATGTTATTTAGATGTCGCTTATAATGCACTATGTAGTTTTGATAATTCTCTTTCCAAAATTAAACTTTATCCTGCCAAAGACTGCATTAAATGGTTCATATATGGTTCATATAGCCGAAAAGGGAGATGAATATTTAAAAAATATAGTACCAATGGAGCCTCTAACTAATCAACAAAACCAAGAATTCAAAATTTACAAAAATCTGTCACATTTGTGAAAATCCTTTCAGAATTGATGATATCAAACACCATGATCATTGCCCCTTTAGAGGTAAATATCGCGGAGCTGCTCATGAAGGTTAAAATATAAATTACAAGAATTCACATGTTAACGGGACTCCAAGGCTGTCCTAAATTCTCTTCCCTCCCTAGAGTTAAGAAAGGGCCATACTGTAGAGCTCCAGCCCAGCTCGTTAGTTCTAATCTTACCTTTTTATGGGATAAACATGCACGAATCAAACTCTGACTTGTGTTTAAAAGAATAATCATACCTAAAGTTATTTTTGTGCATAACACACACGTGATTCGAATAGTTTTTCATAATTTATCAGGTTATGATTCCCATTTTTTTTATCAAAGCTTTAGTGACAATTTCTTGAGGGGAAAGTTAGTTTATTAACAATAAATAAGGAAAAATATATTTCTTTCACAAAAAATGTTGAGAAAACTAATGCAAAGCTACGATTTATTGACTCTTCGATTTATGCTGAGTAGTCTTGAAAAATTAGCATTATTCCTCAATAATGATAAAAAAATAATAACAAAAAGACACTGTGTAAATAATAATGAATTTAATTTATTGATTAGAAAAGGAGTCTTTCCATACAACTACCAGGGGTGTTAGTTGAAATTTTCCACACCAACTGAACGATAGACAGATGGAAAATCGAAAAACCATTTGTGAAATGCTGCTTCAACGGTTCGAAAGGAAATCTTTTCTGCATCGAATTGTCACGGGGGACGAAAAAAAAGATTTATTTCGAGAACCCGAAGCGGAAAAAATCATGGCTTTCACCTGGTGAGGGCGGCCCATCGACTCCAAGGCCAAATCGCTTTGGTCCTAAGATAATGCTCTGTGTTTGGTGGGACCAGTGTGGTGGGGTGTACTTCGAGTTATTAAAACCTGGTGAGACGGTGAATACGGATCGCTACCGACAACAAATTATCAATTTGAATCATGCGTTGATCGAAAAACGGCCGGAATGGGCCCGAAGACATGGCAAAGTTATCCTACAATATGACAACACACCGTCTCATACCGCTAAAGTGGTGAAGAACACATTAAAAGCATTGAATTGGGAAATATTATCGCACCCGCCGTACTCTCCAGACCTCGCCCCGTCCGACTATCACCTTTTCGCATCGATGGGACACTCACTCGCAGAGCAGCGCTCCGCTAATTTTGAAGAAGTCGAAAAATGGCTCGTCGAATGGTTTGCCTTGAAAGAGAAAAAGTTTTTTGGAATGGTATCCATGATTTGCCTGAAAGATGGGCAAAATGTGTAGAATCCAATGGTCAATACTTTGAATAAAAATTTTTGAGATTCCCTTAAGAATTAAGTGTTTTCTTTATTGAAAAAACCGGCAAACTTCAACTAACACCCCTGGTATATTGACTTCTCTTTGAAGTTTGCAAATCAAGGATATCTCGAATCATATTAATTTTTTAAAGAACAGAGTTTTTACAATAAGGAACAAATTGGAGAAGTATTTGCCACAAGAAATAATTATTGATCTTTTGAAACATCAAATTGTCCTGAATAATAGATTTTTAAACAATGATAGTGCTTTTTTTGAACAAAGTAGTGTCCAAAAGCAAAACTTGAATTTGCATAAAGTTTTTGAAAGAGAAAAAAGTGATCCTTGGTTTGTTAATTTGACTGATGTTCAAGTGCCAGATTCTGTACAGGATATCCTTAGATTGGGAAAGGGCTTTAGTAGTAATATGATTAATGATAAATCAAAGCAGATGATAGAAATTGTCAAGGATATTGAAGCTGATATGCATAAAATTCCGAGGTCAGATGAGCATGATTTCAGGAACAAGGTTTTGCACTTATCCAAGGGTTTGTTTGAGAAAAAAAGTTTGCATATAAGTAGTATAGATAGAAAATTTGTTAATAATTTAAAAATAAATAAAGAGTTCCTCAGAAAAAACAAAGATTTAATGTGTACAAATGCGGACAAGGGTAATATTTCAGTTCTCATGAGAAGGTCGAAATACATAAGGGACATGGAGGAGCTGCTTGGCAATGTTGAGAACTTTGAAGTATTAGATCAAGATCCTTTAAAAAAATTAAAAAGTAGTAGTTTTAGGATGGCGGACAATTGGAGGAAGAAAGGACTATTGGGGAAGGACACCAGATGGAGAGAAATTGATACAACTAATACTGTTTTGGCTAGATGTTATGGATTGATAAAGATTCATAAGAAAAACTATACTTTGAGACTAGTTGTTTCGACTATTAATACACCTACTAGATTTTTAGAACAAAATTTTAATATGATACTTAAAAATTCATTATTAAAGTCGAATTATACAGTTAAAAATAGTTGGGAATTTCAAAAGATTATAGTCACAAAGACAATACCTGATGGTCATGTACTGATTTCTTTGGATGTTGTTGCAATGTTTCCGAACATTCCGTTGGATTTGGTCAAAAAAGCTGTTTCAAATAGATGGATAAAAATTAAATCGCATGCAAAATTAGATAAAAAAGAGTTTCTCAAAGGATTAGATTTCATTATGAATTCTACTAAATTTAAATTTAATGGTAAATTCTATAAACAAAAATTTGGTACTCCAATAGGTTCAGTTATTTCTCCAATGTTGGCTGAAATAGTTATGGAAGATTTGGAAAAGACTGTCTTTGAGAGGTTGGAGTTTGTTGTGCCCTTTTATTTTAGATATGTTGATGATACTTTATTGTGTGTACCTTTGGATAAGTTGCAAACAGTTATAGATACTTTTAATGACTATCGCCCAAGAATTAAATTTACCCATGAAATGGAAAGAAACAATAGAATCAGTTTTTTGGATCTGGAAATAATTAAACTTGATAATGGTAAAATAGTGTCAAATTGGTACAGAAAGAGTACATATTCTGGTAGAGTGTTAAATTTCATCTCAAATTATCCCTTTCAAAATAAAGTCGCTATTATTAAATATCTAGTTGACAGATCTGCGTGTTTGTCTCATGAATCATTCCATTCAGAAAATTTCGATTTTGTTAGAAAAATTTTATTCTTTAATCATTACCCACAAGATTTGATTGAAAAACATATAAAAGTTAGATTTCAACAAATTAAAAGTAGAAAGAGTAAAAACGTAGACACGGATACACAAAGTGAAATTTTTGATAAAAATAACACTATTGTTCTTCCATATTTTGGTCAAATTTCAAAAAAAATTCAATCTATGTTAAAAAAATTTCAAATCCATACAATTTTTAGAATACCGTTTGGGATGGAAGGACTCATGACTTTGGGTAAGGACGTCTTGAAAGATTAGAAAAAAGTGGTGAGATATACAAACTGATTTGTAAAAGGTGTAAAGTGACTTATGTGGGACAAATAGGCAGACTTCTTAATACTAGAGTAGAAGAACACAAAAAGAATCTTAATAATTATGAATCTTCATAATGTTTTGTCTGATCATAGACAGGAATATGCTGATCATGACTTTGACTGGAACAATGTAGAAATTTTACACTCGGAAAGTAAAAAGGGAAAAAGAGGATTTATGGAAATGTTATATATAAAAAGAGAGGGAACATATTCTATAAATTTAAAAAAGGATTTGGTTAAGTACAACGGCTGTTATGACAGCATGATAAGTTATCTTTAAGGACAATGTTCCACAGTAAATATTCTTGAGGTTTCTAGATTCTGCGAAACGATTTAAATTTTATTGAATGACCCTTGGGGTCCTTTAGGTGCTTAAAAAGGAGGGATGCACAGGGTCTTCTTGCAGTTTTCTGTTGACGTTCCATGGAGGAGGATCTGCGTCCCCATGGATGGTGATAGGAGACGAAAAATTTGTTTGAAAATTTTCCTTTTTTCTTTTAGTGTTGCAGCTTTGAGAGGGTGCTGGAAGAGCACCGAAACGTCGGCGAGTAGTTTAAATTTTATTTATGTAAATGGTGGTGGGAGTAGAGACAAAAAAGGACGAAAGAAAGAAAAAGAAGGAAGGGGTTTTGGAAGGTTGCCTTCTTTTTTCTTTCCTCCTTTTTTGTTTGTTTTCTCAAAGTTTTTTTCTACTTGTGATTTTGGTCCAAATTTGGTTCTGTTTTTGTTATTTTGAGGATTCGATTACTTTCGAATCCTTGAAATTTTTAATTGAAATTTATGAGCACTATCAAAAACCAGTATTGAAATTTTTCATTTTTTCAAAAACACAAAAGTAGTGCTCAATCCCTCAATTTTGATTGAATGTGGCTGGTTAACGAACTTGTCCTTACTTTTTCGGCTCCGATAAAGTGTGCAAAAGCTTAATTCAATCTGATAATTCTATCGAGAGTTATACCGCACACGACCTACTACAGATAGACAGACACTTTCGTAAAAATCGTTTTTTCTGACTCAGGGGGTCTCAAAACGTAAAGATTTGATGAAAATTTCGAAAGTCATTTTTCACATAAAACCAATACCTTCTCATCCATGATGAGAATGTAAAAATATAATTTAGATCCATTGCATTGTTACATGGAACCCGGACTAGCTTTCAATACAATGTTAAAATTTACTAAAATAGAACTCGAATTGTTGACAGATCCTGAAATATTATTTTTCATCTGAAGTGCTACCAGAGGTGATGTCTATCAATGCTCTAATAGATATGCAAAGCAAATAATCGATATATGGAGTCTAATTTTGATCCAAATTGACCTGAATCTATACTAGTTACTTTGATATTAATAACACAGGCAGACAAATTTATGTGACATCGCAAATTAATTTTTTTCGGAAAATGGGTCAAACCGTTTGAAAGAACCAGTCTTTCCCTTTAGAAATGTTTCTTTATTTTTCAGATATCATTTTTTTCACGAAGATATCGTTCAATGAAGTTTACTACTTTAGAGCGCTGATTACAGCATGACCAAAATAAAAAAAATTCTTTAAAAACAAACGTAATACTTCTATGTTTTTTGGTTCGCTGAATCTAAATCTAACCTATATATTATTTCACTACCTAAACTATTCGAGATATCCTAACCTAAAAGCCGAAAATACACTTTTTCAGCAACATTAAGGCAATTAACCTATCTACGCTCTAATCGGCTAGCGCTAGAACCAGGATGGAACTTCTCCTTTAACCCTTAAGACCTGTAAGCGCCGACGCTATATCCCAAAAAACATAGAAGTAGATTACGTTGTTCTTTAAATAATTTTTTTATTTTGGTCATGATGTAATCAGCACTCTAAAGTAGTAAACTTCATTGAACGATATCTACGTGAAAAAAAATGATATCTGAAAAATAAAAAAACGTTTCTGAAGGGCAAGACTGGTACTTTCAAACGATTTGCCCTGTTTACCAAAATAAAATTATTCGCGATGTTATATAATCTCAAATATAGCAAAAAACACTGTTTTTCGCACTTTTAGGTTAGAATATCTCAGTAACCTGACGTATAGGGTAAATTCCGAGCCCGAATTAAATGATTGATTTTTTGAATATTCCTGATAATTCATCTGTAGGTTATATACTTGAATTGGATTATGAATATTCCGAACAGCTTCATGATTCACATAAAGATTTACCTCTGATATCCAGAGCATTTCATAGCCCCAATTCAAAATGCGAAATTCCAAAACTGATGACAACTTTATTAACCAAGAAAAATTATATTGTTCACTATAGAAAATTTGAATTATATTTAAGTTTGGGGTGTAAAATTAACAAAAATTCATAGAGTTTTGAAATTTGATCAAAAGCCTTGGTTAAAAAGGTACATTGATCTGAATACAAAATTTTAAAAAAATCAGACAATGATTTTGAAATTATTTTTATAAATTGATGAATAATTTTATAATTGTGAAAACTATGGGAAATTTTAGGAAGCATAAAGATGTAAAACCAGTTACAAAGTGAGAGGGGAGGTATGGAGCTAAAGCCCTAATCGCAAAACCAAATCTTCACGGCTGCACCAGATTTGATGAAAATATGGTTTTCATAGAGCTTAATCGATTAAAAGTACATTTGAAAAAACCAATTTATACAAGTTTCATCATTCTCAATATATCAAAAACAATGATTTATGATTTTGATTATAATTACATAAAACATAATTTGGAAATAATGCAAAATTACTTTATGCAGATATAGACAGGCTAATATATAATATAACCCCCTGAGTTTTTTGCTTACATTCAAAGAGATATTCTTAAATTCGATATGACTCATTATCCTCCAAACAATGACATTTCCATGGGGATACATAAAGAAATAATGAAATAAATGACCAAAAAAAAAAATTATTTTCGATGTCACTAGAGCAAATGCTTCTGAAAGTTCTTCTTTTGAAGCTGCACTTATCAAAGCGGATCATATTTCTATTAACAAGCTCCAGAATATATCAGGAGGTTGATTCTTCAGAGGTCTCACTACTAAATTCATCATCTTTATAGAGTACATCGAGGTTCACTGACTTATTAATAGAAAAGAAGTAGTGAACAGTGAAGGAAAACAAAAGTAAGTTTCATCAAATAGTAGGATATTTTAAACTCCGAATTTTCGTAAGTATGTAATTATATTCTTCTCTATTTGAACATCAAAGCTTAATTACATCACCACATTTTAGCGTCCTTCCAGGATTTTAAAATAAAAATATAGTGATCAACATTACTAGTTTTTTTCTGTAAATTGTGTCAAATATAAAAATTCATGATGTGTATAAGTGTTCATAGGTTCACAGAAAAAATTTTAATTTGTTACATCTAAACGGACGAATTTGGTTTGAATTTCAACCCCTCAGTGTAAAAACACATAAGTCTGTCCTTTTCTAATGGTCTAGTTTTCGTTACATCTTGAAAAATTTACCAATTTTTAGACTTAAATTATAATTTTTTTGCAGTGTTATAATAACTAAATAATTTCAAATTAATTAGTTGAGTTTGAAATTTCTGGCACTGTCTACAGTCGAAAACGTCTTTTTTCCACAGAAAGATTTCAAATTCTTTAAATTTTACTAAATAATAATAAAATCAGAAAAATTCAATCTATAACTCTATACAAAAATTTTATAAACTATTTAAGAATGAATCTATAATTTATTTTTAAATCAAGTGATGTTTTTCTTGAATCATTGTAAAAGGATAGTTGAAATTAATTAAATATTCAATAATATTAAACGTTTTTTCAATTGGGTCAAAGAATGATTCTTTTAAATATAAAAATCCATAATGTGTACGAGTGCTCACAGGTTAAAGCTAACTACATAATAATAATTTATTTTTATTATTATTATTAATTCAAATTAGATGGTTGAGTTCGAAATTTTTTATTTAAAACCTGAATTTTTATTGTGGGAAATAAGATTTAAATGTGTATAAAATAAAATTAGATCAATTTAACATAAAACTCAATAGAAAAATTTTAAAAAGTAACTACTTGAAGATTTAAAATACGTTTTTGATGTTTTAGATTTGAGAAGAAAAAAATTATTTAAATTAAAAAGGTATAAAACATTGACCAATATGTAATATTTGAAATAAATTTAACTATAATAAAAATTTAATGAAAGTTTTGTAATTTAAAAGATAAAATTGTGTTGTTTTATTTTACCGCTTCCCCCCTATCGTTATTTGTGATGTATCATTTATTTAAAAAATGTTTATTCGATAAAAAAGTGTGTATTAGCAAAATTTTTATTTTTTTGTTGTTAATAATGTTACGTCACAAGTACGTAAATACTTACTTTGATCGAAGATTCCTCGTTTTAAGTTAGGATCGAATGATCCTCGCTTAGGGATGAGGATAAGTCAATGAAAAGACACAATGATTATCAAATAATAAAAATTGAATTTATTAAAATAATTATAAAATATTAAATTGTCGATACAATTGATTTATAATTGGAGGCACAGGCTGGTTGGTTGGAAAGAGACAGAACATATATATATATATATATATATATATAGAGAGAGAGAGAGAGAGAGAGAGAGAGAGAGAGAGAGAGAGAGAGAGAGAGAGAGAGAGAGAGAGAGAGAGAGAGAGAGAGAGAGAGAGAGAGAGGAGTTCGGTACCTTTATGATTTCCCTTTGTTTCATTAAATGTTCCTCACAGGTATGACTGCGATGCGATTCCCACAGGTGTGACTGCGAAGGAGTGAATATCCACAGGTGTGACAAGGACACAACAACTATTCACTCTTTTTGGCACTGAGTCTAAGATCCTTTCAAGGATTGAAAAACGGACCACGGTAAATTTATGACTCTCGGGTCTTTACACTGTCAAACTGCACGGTATAATTGTCTCACGCTGAGAATCCCTTTTAGTTTTTTAGAAAATCCCGCACTTAAATACTGCTCACAAGACTAGTTTTCCCTTGGCGGTGTGTCCTTTTTATATTATATTTTTTGGTGACGTCACGCGTTGCGCAGTCTCCCGCTGCGTGTGACGTAGTTATACCTCTCTTTTCAATAGGTGGTTTTCTCTCTCTTTTAGTAATTTCCCCAGATTTCTCTCTAGACCTAGCCTGTGCCTATAGTACATTCGAATGCGTCGCGGGACGTGACACCTCCCCCCCTAGTTCGAGCGCGGGGGTGAAGCATCCGCGATCGAATCTTCGGAAGAAGAATACATTCGTTAATGTTTTTGAAGCGATACATTCAAATTCTTTTTCTGATATAGTAACAAAATATAACATTCATTTCTGCGTCTGTTTTACAATTTGTATTCTACTATTTGATACATTTCAATATCGACCATTTCTTTTTGGATGTCATTAAAATTTATATTATCTTAATATAATAATTTTTTGTTATAAATAATTGCATAGTTTTTTGAAATAGTATGAACTTAACATAAGGTTACATATGGTTTTTTTGTTAATAACTAAATACATCAATAATTTTTATTTCATATTCGTAAATTATATCATGCCATAATATTAAACGTAAAAAAAAATTTTTTTTTTATTTTTTTTTTTTTCAAGAATTATTTTTATATTTTCTATTACGTAAAGGGTTGCGGCAGTTATGAGCTAAATGCCCTCTTTGAAAACACCTTTCACAAGAGTTGGTCCATTTTTGCAAGGTTTCTTTACTGATTTCATCACTTATTTTGAAAATTCTCGTTTCTGGGATTAAGCTTTTTTCTTTCATTTCTTCTAAAAATACATATCTTGTGGAAAGCATTTCCAAGAGTTTAGATGCTGCATTTTGCTTTGCAGACTTTTTTTGAGGGGCTGGTTCCCCAATACAAGAAAAAGTTATTTTATTTTTAAAAAATTCGCAAGTTGCTTGGAACGGTGGCAGTTCTTGGTGTTTTCCAAGCGATTTTACAGTATATGAGGGTTCGGAGAAATCATACTCAATGCTTATCTCGTTTAAAACTTGTACAGCAGTGCCTTTCGATAGGTCTCTTGTCTGCAAGGCCATTGTTTTGATCTGCAAAAGAATTACCTGTTTGAGTTGATGATTGAATTTATTGAAATTCTAAAGTTAGTTAGTTTTTTTTTGTAATAATTTTGTGTTTGTTGATATATTCACTTTCCGCGTTTCCTAACTCAAAGAGATATTTTATGCAGAGAAGACAGTGGTCCGTTTTTAGGAACATTTTAATTTATTAAAGTTTGTCGTTACATTATAGCGGTTAAGGAAGAAGTAGTGGTGTATATGAAATATGATTTTAAACAACGAATAAAAAGGGAAAATTTTTTTTTAACAAAAGGTACTAATAGATATTGTTTATATTTAGAAAAAGGAATAATAAAAAACATGTTTTGATTTATTATTTTTATTCGTCGTTGTTATAAATAATAGTCGATGCTTCGGAATCGACGTCGTTATACAGTGCTTCTTGTTGGTATAAATGAATTACACGTTCGGCACAAGTTACACATAAATCTGCTCTTTGCCGCATGTAAAAAATTTGTGTATTGCAAATGGAGCAGTCGAGGCTAGATAGTTTTAATGTACAATATAAGTCTTTAGTAACTATGTGGTCCATTCGGACGGGTAATGTTACTTCGGTTTCGAAAAAGCTGAGTTCTGTCATCCAACAATCCTCGCAAACAAGTTTTTTTTCGAGAACATTCATGTAAAAATTCTCGACCAGGGTTGTGCAGCAGTATTCTGACCATAATTGATTTTCAAAATACGGCTGAACATCCTGCTCGCTTGCTCGAACTTCTTCTGCTTCGATTGTTTCGATTTCTTGGGGCAGCATTTTTCTGTTGGGGAAATTTACAATATTTAAGGAATTTGAAATATTTGCAAAATTTACAATTTTTTAGTATTAAGGATTTTATTAAATTTAACAAAATTTTTCATGCGTGATTACATGCGTGGAAGGTAGATACGTATAATCATGCAGGGGTATTTTCTACTTGAACTTCGTTTCCTTGGCTAATTTCGAATTTATAATTTAAATATTGTTCGATACATTCTCTACAATCAGCTGCTTTTTTCGCGGAGTAATTAATAGTTCTTGACAACCGTAACAATTCATATATACACTGAGAGAAATCGGCTTTGGTTCCTGTGCACATAGCACATAAATTTTTTGTACAATAGTTGCCTTGACCAAAAAAGTTGAGAGAAGCTACTACTTTTATAGTTATCATGACAGCAATTTGGACTTTTTGTGTATTCGGTTGTTGTGACCAAAGTTGATGATTAGAATGAGCTTTATACGTACCCCAACGGCTAGTACACTTACATTTTCTTTATGTGTACTGCCAAGCTCCTTTGGTTACTACAACCGCAGCGTTCGCTGTTGCGCTAGACAAATCAAGTATAACTTTCATTGAAAGATATGCAGCCTAAGTTGAATCCTGCCAATTCTCGTTCTCGATTCCTGGACTATATTTCACCGTGCCAAGCATTATCAGGTAAATAATTCTATTATAAATATAGTTTGACAATTCTTTCTAAATGATAAACGATTTTGTTCGGGGACAATGCAATGCGTTCCAATTTTGCTGTCTCGTCGTATTTTGTCAAAACTATAGTCAGTCAAAAAAAGTTTATGGTGATGAAAAAAGTGACAATTTTTTAACTTAATCGACGAAAGTTATCATAAATATCATTATACCGGATTATTTTTCTTAAATCTTTTCGGTGAAACTTTATTTTTTCTCATAAAATTGAATTTGTATTTTTATAACTAAGAGAACCATACCTATAACCTCAAAAATAATTTTGGCTGGGTATTTACTGTCCGTAGACTTAGTCATTTTAACTAAACTCTATGCGCGGCTTTACGATGGACTTTGGTTCCTATAACTGCAGCGCTATGGTATTTCAAGTACCAGAATCGTGGTCTCAGTAACGTTCCTTGCAGTTGAAGTAAACACTTTTCCAATGTATGACAGCCACTACCATGGTTGTCATGAGAACTTTAACATTTTTGTAAAGACGATTTTAACAAAAAAACTTTGGTCAGTGAAACCTAAAATTTCTCTCTGTGTATGCATTCCAATTTACAAATGGAATGCCATGAAGTAAAAAATTCACAGTTATTTTGAGTTTCTTGATCTAATTTCTCGAAACAGAATTGGCAATATCTTTTTGTGGTTTGGTGATTATAATATAAAAACAATGTTGAGGGTTCTAATTCGAAGCAATAACTCTGTAATAAGTGCGCGTATGCTATCGGATAGTCTTGCGCACATACACCGTCTACTGGTCCAAGATGGTTAACAATAGGTTCACTTGGAGTTGGTATCATTTTCTACAAATTGTTAGAATAGATTTATTTTATTAAGGTCTGATAAGGAGATTGAAAAATAACTTTTTGAATATATTTTCTAATCATGCAAGGTAAAAGATTTTGCTAAAGGTATTTTACTTTCCGTCAGAAAAACAACTTTTATATTACAGTTTGTTTTTCCTTTAGTAAGAAACATTAAAGACGTGGGTACAAAAACTGTCCTTCTGACGGTATAGGACGTTCATGCATGTGGTTTTGAGAAAGGTAAGGACGGAATGTACCTGTATCTGAAAAATTTTGTGAATTGACTTCAAGTCTATTAAAGAAAAGGGTGAAAGATGGAATAAAGGAAAGGTCAAAAGTTAAACGTCAAGTCGGTCAGTAAAGGTTTTGTCACTGAGCTTAAAGGAGTTTTTTGTATAAGTTCTATACGTGTTGGCGTTTTGTTTATGTTTTTAGATATTTTTTGAATTTTCAATAGTAATAATCCTAAAATTGTAATCATAAGTAAAGTGATAAAGATTAGTGCTAATGTTAATTTATGTGCACTAGAAATAAAAATTGATGGAATGATTTTTTGAATGTTTGCATATTTTGTAAGGATAAAGACATGGTTTTCGAAGATTGATACTGGCATGTCTTCTTTTTGCTGAAGAAGAAGTAATACCTTTTTTAGTAAGTGAGGCTCTTGAATGGAAATATTATATAAAAATGGTGAAATTATAGCAAGGGAAGTAGTTGATTTGCTGACTGGAATTGAATTATCCATTATATTCAAATGGTTTTGAAGATGGTAATATGGAGTTGATGAATCTAGATTGCAACCTGATTTTGTTTGCAAAATTCCTATTCCTTGGAGTGTGATTAAGGTCTTAGAGTTTTTTCGACATGATAAGAAAATTTGTCGGGGGAAAATTGTTGAGTATAGCCATCCATGATGAAATTGCAATGGTGTTAGAAAGGGATATTCACTAAAACTGATGAATATTTTACACTTGTATGGTTCTGAATTTAGAAACATTGATGTTTCACAAATAGGATTGTTATCGATGTTAGATATAGATCTTGGTGGGTGACAAAATGTTTGGAATCCATTTTGATAACATGCATTGAGGAAATTTTCATTTGTTATAAAGTATGATTGGTTATTTGAAGAAATAGCGAGATAAGAATTTTGAGGTTTTATGTAAATAGAGGAAATTACGTCAGTATTAAAATCGAGATGTATTGGAATTGGATGTGGTTTAAATAATTGAAATTCTTCATCAGATGGGATTGGTATAGTCATAATAAAAATCAAGTACTTATCGAATAAGAAGTATTGTATTTTAGAAAATGGAAGGACCATAGAAAAAAGGGATGTTGAAAGGTGTGGGTCTTCTTTGTTGGATTTGAAGTCTAAGAAGGTATCAGGAAGTAGCATAGGGTGCCATAAATTAGTTGCGGCATGGGTAATAGCTTCTGTAAGTTGGTCAAGGAGTAAAAGAAAAGATTGAGAAATTTCATGCAGGTCTTTAAGCCAATTTGCTGCTGATATTCGATATAGGTGAATATTTGGATCTTTTTGAGAATTATGCCATTTTTTGTAGGTCATAATGTTGTCAAGTTTTGAAGAAAGATTTGTAACTTTTTGGAAAAATGGATTAGGAAGTAGAAATAAATTTTCTTTGGGCCAGTAAAGGGAGGTTTCATTTCTCATTCTTAATTCTAAAAGTACTTTTTGTATCTGTTGCAAGAATGGATCATTAGTGTTAGAAATATTCGTGATATTACGAGCTTGTCTAGATATAAATGATATTTCTTCAAGAAAATAGTTGATGCGTTCTATAAAATCAAGTTGTGTCTGATGATCGTATAAATTACAATTATTGGCAATATTTGAGAGTATGCAATATTCATATAATTTATGTGAGAAATCTATTATTTTGTATTTAAGTACGTCTGGCTGAAAGATATCGATATAAGATATAAAATGATATTTTTCAGAAAAAAGACGAACTTTTGAAATTGGTTCAAAATAAATCCCTGAAGAATGAGAAAATTGTGAGTCTATGAAGTATTTTTCTGCTTTGGAGAAAAGGAGTGGAATTAAAATTAAATACACTCTGGATGCTAGTTGATTAAGGAAATTCATTAGGCTTCTCGGAAGGCTGAAAAAGAAAAGTAGGATTAATATTGGATAAAATAGGATGTTTACATATGGTTGGATTTAGGTCTAGAAGTTTTTTGGAGAAAAGGGGAAAAAAGTCTACTAAATGTTGAGGAGTTTCTTGGTGGAACTGGAGGGGGAAATTGGGTTGATTTGTCTACTTTAAAAATATTTCGTCTACGGCACTCTTTTGTAGCATGCATTTGAGTGTTACAAAATCTACAGGAATTTTCCCAAGGTATTAATTTTGGTCTTGGATCGGTTTGAATACTTTGATTTTTGGTTTTTTGCCTTTTTTTATCATCATTATTATAAAATTTTTCGTCGCAGAGATCGTATGATCTTATTAGTAGTAATAATAATTTTAAAGCTGCTCTATTTTCTGCTAATTCACTAGTAGGGCCGGCTTGTATAACGAAATGTTCATTTATATTAATTTGTGCGAGAAAAAATGAGTTTGTTTTCGAATTCGGATCAGGATAGACTGTATATTGCGGTAACGGCAGTCCATATTTTATCGTGAAGTTTCTTAAAATTTCTACATGATTTAAAAATCCCATGGAGTCTGTTCTGTATTTCTTTTTTGGGTAACTTGGTACGTGTGTAGGCTCGTCGTAGTAATGCTCCATTGCAGTTGATTTCCTGAATCGGTATGGAATGTTTATATTAGAATTTATTGTACTGGTTGGGAGGTCTATATCTGCATTTAAAACATTTTTTAAAGCTTTTCGTAGAGAAAGATGATGCAGTATGATTATTATTTGTTTTCATTTTATATGAATTTGTATTTTTATCACTATTGTTATTTGAAGTAATAGGTTTTGTTATTTGGCTACTCGTTGAAGGTTTTGGATCGTTTATAGATGATTCTTGAATTGTTACATGCAAATGTTCTAGTGAGTTTATCAAACGTAGTTCACATTTCTCGTCTGTATGCGAAAGAGAATTAATAACTTTTATGGCAGCAAAATCCTTAGCTGTTTTTATTGAGTTTGCTATTCCTATTTGTTTAATGTTATTAATGAAACAAATTGCTATGTATGTTGAGTCTTTTGATGAGGTTTTTATTCGTAATACTGTATATTTTGGATACTCAAATTTATTTTCAGTGCAAATTTCGTTTAATTTTTTGCAATTTTTACTAATAGAGTTTGGTTGGACGTTTTGATTTGTTTCCTTTGATTCATTAATTAAGGCATTATATAAATTTTGTGCTACCTTTTGCTTTACATTTTCTTTATCTTTGCCACTATTCATTATTATATAATTTTTATATTGTAAATTAACGTGAAATAGACATTTATTATTATTGGTTTGTTCAATGAGTATCTCATAAATGAGGGGTGGATCTCCTCTTTGTTGAATAATTTTGTTTAGTAAGGTTGTAAAAGGAACATGCGACATTCTGAAGATGTTAGATTTGGATAGAGTAGTGGGTTCTACTAAGTTCTTCTTTTAGTTCAGAGTGAGGATAAAGCGTTGTGTTTGTATTATTGTGGTCTTTACCTGAAGTAGTATTTGCGTAATACGAAGGACTTTTAGGTGCCTCTTTTGAGCTTTGTGGCGCTGAAGCTGTTAGCAGTTCTTGATGACTCTCAGCAGGAGGTCCAGAAGGTCGATGGGTACCTAAGTGTAATAAGAGGTTAGTGACCGAATCCCAGAAGGCGCCTAGTAGATGGAGAAACCATCCAAATAATCTGTGTAGCGCATATCCATGAATATTGGTATCAGCTATCAATTTAATCCCTCTAATTATTATTATTAATCCAATTAGGCCTGCACTAGTAGTTCCAAAACTTGTAAAAATTGTCCAAAATCTACCCCATGCGGATTCAGCAATTTTATCAATTACATCTTCATTAAATAAATTCGTTAATGATATTCCTTGATTAATAGTTGGATGTCCTGTTATTTCTCTAGCTAAAGAATTTAGAATCATTGGTTTTTCTGCTGGAAACATAATATGATCTCGCAGTTTATCAAGATCAGATTGAGAATAAATGCCACTTGTTGCTAAGGATGAAGGATTTGTGTATTTCCAGGTTGCTTTTGTGAGAGGTTTAACTATAGTTGGTGCTATGGATTCGACAGGATTTGGAAGTAATTTGTACCAGGTTTCTCCAAAAAGGTACATTGGTGGAAGGAAAGAATTGCAATTTGTTTGGATACCTGATTTTGTTAATATATGAGTTCGTGGAGAAAGGAAAAAGGATTGATTTCCTCTAAATATTGGTAGTTGTAGATAACATTCTTCAGTTTTGCGATATTTTACTTCAACCGGTATACATTTTTACGATATGTACTACTTCTCCTGCAATTACTGACATATATCCTGGGCCTTTCATTAAATGATATGCAAATTCGTCTGGTGATTGGGTTGCTAAGGTTAATGTATTTCTAAAAACTTGCTGTTCAAGTATGCATCGTTGAGTAAGAACATCGTGATAAAGTCTATTTACTTCAGTGCGTATGTGTCGTTCTACATATATAAATTTAGAATTGACGTATGTGAAAATGTCCATATTTTGAACTTCTAAATGTTTATTTTCTGAAAATGAATTCCCAGGTCTGGTTTCAAAAATTAATAATTTTGGATGCTCAGTTTGTATTAAAACGTAACTGCAAACTGGTTTTCTTGTTTTTTCAGCCAGTACGAAGGTTATATCTTCAGTCGTTAAAGAATAAAAGGTTTCAGAATTTTCTGTCGTGTTGTCATATGTTTTATTTGCTGGTCCTTCATAAATAATTTCATATTTGTTAAAATTACATACGTCATTAGGTAATGTATCCCAGAATGTTTGTCCATATTCTACGTCTGTACAGAATGTGTCTGAAAGTGTGCATATTATTCCAGATCCTAATTGAATTTTATTTGAATTTAAATGAATAGTCGCGTAATGTTCTTGTAAAGTTATTTTAAATATTGCTTGGACTACGACATTATTTCATGTTCCATATGGGTCAGAAAATTGTGTACCAGTACAGTCTCCGTTAGGTGTTACAGAACCTGCTAAAGTAACGCTATGAAATGAAGTTTCGTTTACTTTTAACTTTGATATCTGAAGAGAAGGGGTTACTAAAAATGTTCCTATTGTGTGCATTTGATTACATTGATCTCGTGTAACATCATGTATAAATTCACTGTGGCCATTTGCTACTATGGAACTGTGAGAATGCATACCACAATGAGAGATAGCGCGAAGAATTTCTATTTTGCATTGTATTACTTTTGTATTTGAAAATCCAGTTAATTGTAAAAGTTGTATATAAGTTCTTTCAACATGTACTTGAGATCGAGGTAGATCACATTCTCCTACCTCTAGTAAAGATAATGTCGTAATATTTGATTGATTTGAACCGCAATCGAATCCTATGATGGCGTAGACTGTTGTTATATAGATGAAGTTGCAAGTGAGCAGTGCCAAAAGGAAGCCTCGTAATCCCATCTCTGGAAAAAGGGGGTTCCAATTAGCAGCTTGCTTTGTAATATAAGAATAGGAAAATGTTTTATCATTACATATGTATATTTTTGAAGTTATTGATTTACTTTTTGTATTTTGCGTTCCTAGTTCATTATATCCAACATGTCGGCTATGACAATGTGATTTGATAGCCGTAAACTGAGAATTAAATTTTTGTATGCGTCCGGTCCTCTTGTTTTGATTGTTGAAAAAATGTCTTTTATTATTTCTGGATTGTTTAGATTTCTGTTCCATGTGGGGATATTACAGTCGTCTTTCTTAAAAATTCCAGTTTGAATTAAGTATGGCCAGAGAGCTACCATGTCGATAAAACAGGGAACTATTTCAATGAGATCATCTATGCGTTTGCGATGAATTTGTTCCATTATATCTGGAATAATGTGTTATGTCTGAAAATTCATTTTTATTTTGTTTTATATATTTTTTTATTTTATATATAAAACATATATTTTCATAAAAAAAAATGTTATTTTTTATATTTTTACTATTTATCGACAAAATAAAATTTCTATATCTTATTTAAGTTGTATATGTATATATATAAATATATATATATTTTTTATAATTAAGGTACAGATATTTTGTTTCTATTTTTATTTATTTACTTTTGTACTTGCACATGTGAGCGTTTTAGTCTATTAATGTGAACAACAGTAGGTTTGCCTTTATAGCTTATTTTGACATTCCCTTTTCCTAACACTTTCAATATTTCATAAGGCCCTGTATAATGGCTGTCAAGTTTTTTAATTTTACCTCCTTTTAATAAAAACACGTAATCTCCAATTTTTACTTCTAAAGGACTTATTTTTTTGTCATAATATAATTTCGATTTTTCTTTTGCTGAAATAAGATTTTCTCTCGCTTGTGTTCGCATTTCATGTAGTTGTGTTACGAAATTAATTAAATAATCGTCATATGTTTGTAATTTTTCTTGTTGTGATAAAGGTTCACTGGAAGGTTCACGAGCTAGTTTACCAAAAACCAATTCATAGGGTGTGCATTTTGTGCCTTCATGTACACTAGTATTATATGAGAACATTGCTAGTTCAAGCCAATCATCCCATTCTGAATTTTTTGCAACAAATTGTTTGAGATATTCTCCTAAAACATGATGTGAACGTTCTAATGACCCGTTTGATTGAGGGTGAATTGCTGTGGTACGAAATTGTTTAATTCTAAAACGTTTTGCCAATCTTTTTAATAAATTATTTAAAAAATCTCTGCCTTGGTCAGTAAGTACTCCTTTCGGTGATCCAAATATGCAAATAAATTTTTTCACGAAAGCATCTGCTATCGTACTAGCTTGGTGATTAGGAATAGGTATTGCTAAAGAATATTTGGTAAAATTGTCTTGTATCGTTAGAATATATAAGTTACCAGATTTTGTTTCAGGTAGTGGACCAACAATGTCCATTGATATTTTTTCAAAAGCAGTAGTGGGTGTGTCAGTGATTACCATAGGGTGTTTTGTTTTGACTCTGATTAATTTTTTCAGTTGACATTGTAAACAGCCTTGAATATATTTTTGAATGTCTACTTTCATATTTTCCCAAAAATATTTTTGGCGAATTCGGCTATAAGTTTTTGTAACGCCTTTATGGCCTCCTAATGCTGAAGAATGAGCTTCTTCAATTAAATGAGTTCGTTGTTCCTTTACTGGATATTGCGTTATTCCATTGCAAACTATAATTTTTGTAGTTGAATTTGAAAAAATTGAATCGAAAATTGATTTCACTTCTTCCCAAGATATATGATTAATTCTGGAAGTTTTTGATATACTAATAGATCGTAATTTAACTTGTTGAGATAATTCATGTAATGAATGAATTGATAATTTTATATTATTTAAAGTTTCAGATAAATTATCTTTAGTTTCTTCTTCAATTGGAAGTGCAAAATGGTAGTAGTTTCCTTTTTTAATCTCTTTTGCTATCCCCTTTTGTAAATTTTTAAATTTTGGTAAAGTTTCACGTTTTTCTAAAGTTTTTGATCCGTTGTCGCGAGGAGTTCCATTTGTTGTAACAAAATATGCATAATTATCTTTTCGCATAGTTAATTGATCGCGACATTCAACTAAATTTTTCTTTGTTATAATTTTTTCTGTTTGAGAGTTTATAGGAGGAGGTTCTGGGGGTGGACGATTATAATTATCATGATCTTTATCGATTTTTTCAGGATTTATTTGAGATCTTCGGTTTAATCTCAAATTGTCTTCAAAATAAAGCTCTTCAAATTCTTCTTCCAATTTTTCTTCTTGGTTTTCTTCAAACTTCTCTTTAAAATTTTCCTCAAGATTGTCTTCAAAATTTTCTTCAAAATTCTGTTCGAAATTCTTTTCAAAATCGTCTTCAAGATCATCTTCAAAATTCTCTTCCCAATTTTCTTCATAATTTTCTCCATCATTTCCTTCGTGTGAGGTTTCAATGTCGTTGATTTCATCTTCTGAGGTTGAGAAATAATTCTCACTTTATTCACTTTCAAATTCATTAATATTTTTTGGCTTCTTGGCATTCTTCTTCTTTTTATTATTTGCTTGAGTTTGTTTCAAATAATCTAAATAATCAGAATCAGAGTCGGAATCTGATTCTACTTTTGTTCGGCTTCCCTTTTGCACATTTATTTCTGGTAATTCGTTTTCAAACATTTGTTTTCTTGGCCTACCTCTCTTTCTTTTTGTTTGAGAGGGAATATTTTTCAAATTTGTAAGTAGATTTTTTCTTGGCCTACCTCCTGGTTTTTTCATAAGAGGTTTAGAAGAAAAATTTTCGTCTAATTTTTCTTGAGTTTCGTTTCGATTCAAATTTTTTGCTTTTTCTTGCTCTATTCTCTTTTGAGCTCTCGTAGTAATAGTTTTCCATGATAAATTTTCGTATTTTTTGAAAAACACTGGACTTAATAAAAATATTGTCATAAAAATAAGTCTTGAAGCCATATTTTTGAATAAATTTGTGTATTTTAAAATATTCTTACCAATCTCACTGAGTGATTCTTCACTAAGGAATTCCGGAAAATATTCTGGAATTTTTGAGTCAATATTTAATATTTGGGCTTCCGGAATTTCGCTAAAATGATCTACGTCGTCTGGTACGATTTCTGGATTCAAGTTTCTTCGTTTTGAAGGGTTTACCTCATTTTTAGAGTTTTCTTGTTTTTTTCTTGTAAAAGTTTTCTTGGAAAACATTTTTTCTTGGGAAGTCATAAAAGTATCATTGGCGTCAACTTGTAAATATCTTGATTTCTCTTTGTTATCATCAATAGGGTTTCTTGAGAGAGCGTCTGCATTTACATTCATTTTTCCAGCTTTGTAAATTACATCAAAATCATATTCTGCGAGTTTCAATCTCCAACGTGAAACTCGTGAACAAGGGTCTTTAGAATTTTGAAACCAAACTAGAGGTTTGTGATCAGTCACTAAAGTAAATTTTCTCCCATACAAATAAGGACGAAAATGAGTTACACAAAATATTATAGCAAGAGCTTCCTTCTCATATGTATCATATTTTTTCTCAGTATCACTTAGACTACGTGAAGCATATGCTATTGGCTTATCTTTACCTATTTTACCTTGTGATAAAATACCTCCTATTGCAAATCCTGAGGCATCTGTTGTGAGTATAAAAGGTTGAGAAAAATCAGGTCGTTGTAAAAGTGGTTCTTCACATAATTTTGCTTTTAAAATTTCGAAAGCTGCTTGTTGTTTTTCTGTCCAATTAAAAGGTGTATCTTTTTTCAGAAGTTGATTTAAAGGACTTGCAATTTTTGAAAATCCATCAATAAATCGTCTATAATATCCTGCTAAGCCTAAAAATTGTTTAACATTTTTCTGTGTTTTTGGGATTGGAAAGTTTTTTACAGCTATTAACTTTTTTGGATCTGGACGTACTCCATTCGCATTTGTCTGGTTGTAAATGAAGATTTGCTTTTCTAAGTCTTTCTGCTAAATTGTTGAATTTAATTTCGTGTTCTTCTAGAGTATTTGCATATATAACTATGTCATCAAGATATACAAAAAGTTCCATTCCGATTAATCCAGTTAATGTTAAATCCATTAATCTTTGAAATGTGGGGGGTGCTGTTTTCAAACCGAAAGGCATTCTATCGAATTCGTAATGACCGTGAGGTGTAGAAAATGCGGTTTTATGTGAGTCTTTTGGGTTCATTTTTATATGGTGAAAACCAGTAGCTAAATCAAACACTGAAAAATATTTTGCTGATCCTAAAAAATCAAGTATATCGTTTATATTAGGTAAAGGATACGAATCGCCAATTGTTTTTTCATTTAATTTACGAAAATCAAGAACCATTCTCCATTTTATTTTTCCTTGAGAATCAGGTTTTTTAGGAACTATCCACACTGGAGTGTTATATGGTGATTGTGAGGGCTTGATTATTTTATATTTTAATAATTCATCGACTTGTCTTGTAATTTCTTCCTTGTGAACTGGGAGAAATCTATATTGTCTTGAAAAAATTGGAGCGTCATCTACAGTTGGAATTGAATGTTGTAATACATTAGTAGCTTCAAGTGGTTCTCCTGGGATTTGAAATCTGTCTGCAT
This sequence comes from Diplolepis rosae, assembly GCA_030998225.1. Lineage (NCBI taxonomy): Eukaryota > Metazoa > Arthropoda > Insecta > Hymenoptera > Diplolepididae > Diplolepis > Diplolepis rosae. Next base: position 2,045,744 of record JAPYXD010000710.1, read on the forward strand.
TATTTTTAATTAATTTTTCTACATGTTCATATTCATCTTGATTTAAATGGTCTAATCGAAGAAGTTTTTTAATACATTCTACTCTGTCTTCGTCTGTTACATTATAAAATTTGCATGAGTTAATTAGAGAATTGTCAGTTTTTAAAAAGTTATTTAATATTTTACTTGATAAATCTTCGTTATTTGTTTGTTTGAAAGTAATTAAATTTTCAATTTGTTTATAACATTCTTGTTCTTCAAAGTCTTCTAAATTAACTAATGGGACGGATAATGTAATTGGGATTTCATTTGTGTTTGCAAATTTTAAATAGGCTTTTCCCTTGTGATTTTTTACAACTGCGTCACCTACGTAGACGCCATCTTGGATATGCAATCGAGGTACATACCCTTCACTCTTTTCTGTATTTTTTATATTAACATAAAATGTTATAACTGTTCGAGCTGGAATAGTAAATGATTTGGTAGATTTAAAAGGGTAACAGTGGTTCTCAATTTCTAAGCATTTTGAAGTATAGTTTATATTCACACTATTATCTTGAAAAAATTCTGATCCTAATACTCCATCTTCTTCTACTGGGACTTCATTCGGAATAATGTTAAATATCGTTGGATAACCAAAAATGTTTATTTTTACCTTTCCTAACGTGTAAAGTGGTAAATCATTAATTCCTGTAAGTTTCAATACGTTATGCCTATTTATTGGTACTTCAGGGTTGAGAACCTTTTGTTTAATTAAATTTCGAGCAGCACCAGTATCAATCATCATGTGTGTTGGATTTTTTAAACCTTCCGTTGATATTATAATTGATGGAATTGAAGTGGACTTTGAAATATTTATTGTTGTTGTTGTATGATCGTTAGAAGTGGATGCCAGTGGTTCTCGATTTATGCTTTCCTCAGTGCACCCGTGCTGGGGAGAGCTTTGGAGTTTTCCTGATGAGCTGTTTGTGATTGGCTATTTGGTCGTATCTTGCAGTCTCGTACTAAATGACCGGGTTTTTTACAATAATTGCAAACTACTTCAGTATAATTTGAATTTTGTTGATTATTATTATTTTGTAAAAACCTATATTCATATGGTTTATTTCGATTTTGAGACTGTCCTAAGTTAAAGTTTTGATACTGTCCTAGATTCCATTGTCTATTATTATTATTAACATTATTAACATTATTGTTATTATTGTAAAAATTTCTAGGAAAATTATTATTATTGTTGTATCTTTGTTGTAAAACATTATTATTATTGTTTTTATAATTATTATTTCTATTTTAGAAATTATTATTGTTATTGTTATTAAAATTATAATTTTTATTTCTTAAAAAATTGTTATTCGGAAAATTATTGTAATTGTTTCTTGCAAAATTATTATTATTATTACTTCTTTGACCATTGAAATTACTATATCCTTGTTGGTTAGGACGCAAAAAATATTTTTGTTTATTATTAAAAACTGCATCTTGAGCTTTACTTAAATGAAAACATTTTTCAGTTGTGTGACCTGGTTTTTTACAAATTAAACAAATAGTTTTGTTTTCAAGTGCTACGTTAAATCGGGTTGTTTTATTATTTTTATTATTAGATGATTCGTCACTTTTTGAATAATCCATATTTTTATTTCTTCGTAGTGCGGAATTTGCAGCTAATCTTCGTTCTATATCAATACTGTCGCTAATAACTTCTTTAAAAGTATCCTTTTCTTCAACACGAATTTCTAACTCAGGACGCAAACCGCGTATAAAACATTGAATTACGTCTTTTTCAAGGTTTACTTTAAAATTATTATCTACCTGACCATTATTATTGAGCCTGTGAGCATCTTCGATTTTGTCGGCAATTTCTTTTATCCTAGCAGCATAGGAAAGTACATTTTCTCTTTCCCACATAAATGTATTACCTAATTCTCCCTGTAACTGGTACACGCTTTTCGCAGGGGCATATACTCTTTTCAATTTTTCTATCAATTCTTCTATTGTTGTATAAGTAGAACCAAAAATGCATTTTCTGGCTTCTCCAGTTAATTTACCTCTTAATAGCCTTGCGAGGTTTTCTTGAGCTGCAGGTGTCGGTAGCATTGCCTTTGCCTCCATGCAACCCTCAATAAAATGTGACAATGGGAGGTTACTTCCGTCGAACAATGGGACCACCTCTAGCGCGTCGCGTAAGGATACCTGCTGGCTGTTGGGTATGACCACGGCCATCTCTTCGTTATTTACTCTTACGGGATTATCCTGATTTATGGCTTCTGTGTCGCTTTTGTCGTCGTCGCTATCGTTGTTACTAATTATAGATTCGCGTGCCAATGAGGTTTCCAATCTTTCTTTCAAAGTTTTATTATCTACTGTTATTACTGTTGAGCTTAGCAAATTGAATTCGTCCAAATAAGATAATTCATTCGTTAGAGTTTGATCTTGATTACTGGATCCTGTTACAATGCTTAAATCTGGACAGAAACTTGAATGAAACCCGCTAGTTTTTTCTGAATTTTCACGTGATATATTTTGATTATTAATTAGAGTCTTTTCTAAACTTGAATCATCTAACTTAAGAGTGTTATCTAATTCTTGTTCTGTAGGGATTGGATCAGGGATATTTTGGCATTTATTATCAGTTGAATATTCTCTATTTCTAATTGGTTTTATTTTTAAATTACCCTTTTGATTCAAATCTACTATTTTTGCAAGCTGACTATCTTGTTTAGCTTGACTACGTGTTATAACTTTCGGGGTAGATTCTAAAGGGATATTTGGTTTTGACATTGAGTCATTATAAATTTACAATATTTTGTATTGAGCGTTGATTGTTTATTGTTATTTTAAATTATTCGATTGTTTATAACAATATAAAAAAAACTATATATAAAATTTGTTTTTTAAAATAAAATGAGATTAGTAAAATTTATTTTTAATTTGTTTATTTATTTTTAATAACAATATAATTTGAAATGAAATTTGTATTTCGTCATTTGAAAATAAAATAATGATATAAAAATATAATTATTTCAAATATTCAAATTAAATAAATAATCGCTCAATTGTTTGTAAATTTATAATTTTTAATAATAAATTTCTTAAAATAATAAAATATTTTTCTTTACCAACTGCATGTGCCCTTTATGTAAAATCAAAATAATTTATTTTATTTATTTATAAATTGTTTATAACAATTAAACAAATTTGTTTATAACAATGATCATTCGAAATATTCATAAATTATTTTTATTATATTGGAAAAGTTAACTTAAGTGCAAATCTTTGGACAATTTTTTTTTTGCAAATAAAAATATTCTGTTTTTTATGTTTGTTTTAACTTAAATCAAAACTTGGTTAACAAATTAAAATATTTTTTTAAATAAGATAAGTTACTTAATCACTTAGGTTAGCCTCAAGGTCAGATCCCTGCGTGATTTTTCAAACTTATTTTATTTTTAAACAATTTATATAAATTATAAAATTTCAAAGAAATGATTTGATTATTAAATCATTAAGGTTAGCCTCAAGGTCAATCCCTTTGTGATCTAACAAATCTATTTTATTTAAATTTTAAGTTTTAAAGTTGAAATAATATTTCATAATCATTTATTTATTTATTTATTATTAAGAACCAATGTGTTCAATTTCAATTGACTTGTGTTTCCCGGCCGATGCCGGAAAATTTTTTTTTGCAGCATGGTGAATACACTACCAAACTCCATCACAATTAGTGCCCACGGATTCTCAATGAATTTTGTTATGGCATCAGTGCAGGCCTCTTTCAAGATATCGGAGGAGATGGAAAATGAAATTTTAACAATTGGTTTATAAAATATTGAATAGAATATACAGGGTGAGGAACATAAAGTGTTACAGAGCGATAGCACTCAAACTACTGATCATATCCAAACATGTTCCAGACAAAAGTTTCAGTGTTCGAGAAGGCCGTCATACTGGACCACCATATTTTTTTATCGATGGAGACGCTGAAGCTATGTGCAGGTCAACTCCACTTTTGTAAATGGAACCATGTATTTTTTTTCGAAAACATTACTATATTAAAGATTTTTAAGATGAATTCTGCCAGTAATGAAACGCCCTACCCGATCGGGTCCAGATCTAGGCCTGTGAAATGGGGGCCCGACCTGGCCCAGATATGGCCCCTTATAATTTTGTATTTCTACAAATAGTAAAATTTAAAAGGTTTCCGTTTAATAATAATAAATAGTTGTTTCAAGAAAATTTATTTTATAAATTCAGATTAGTGATGCAACAGTATAATCAAAAGTATACAATGGTATATTATGTGCCTAGGCGATCAGTCCTGCGAGCACTGTCGCGAGTCTCGTAATTTCCCGAATTGTGTGCATTGGCACGTATTCTATTTTATGTGACTTCGGTGCGTATACGAGTTTTTATGCGTACACTCAAATCTAATCTAGTATTCATCATGATTCTCGTCCATTGCACTTGATATTTCGCGACTAGTTCCGGACATTTTGATTTTCTCGATCTTGTGTAGTAGTAGCGTATTGTAATAAAGCAAGCGCAGTTCAAATGTACAAGGCTTTGTCAGTACGGTGCCAACGCTGTACGAAGAAGAAGAAGAAGAATAAGAAGAAGATTACGCTCCGCTGTATGGTAAAAACGAGTTTACGCGCCGGAGTCTTATAAAAAGTATAATCTTCAAATCCATCTTCGTGGTCTGTAGAACTCTTCGATTCTTCTGAATCTCAAAATAAATTACATTATCAATCATTTTCTTTCTAAAAAATTCACTTTGGAAAATTAAATATGCGATATAAAAAATAGTGAAACACAATAACGTTCTACACTTAAAATTAAAATCTTCTTTTTGTTCCAAATTACCGTTAATAAAAAAATATTTCAAGTAATAATTTCATTCATTTCAATGTTAAGATTTATGTAATGAATCTAGTGAATTGACTTAGCTTAATCCATAATGTGGATATAAGAAATCTCACCAACGATTCTGTGCTTCCGAAATCGCTATGTACTTTATGCCTTTGGCATTTTAATTTCAATATAGTCACTACAATATCACGACCAGAACACAAAATTGGAAAATAATCTTGTGTATCATAATCCGATGTGGTTACGACCTAGGCCACATGTGCAAAATCCGATCGGGCCCGGATTGGAACTTGGGAACAAGTTGGGCAATTTCTGCACGGGTAGTCACGCAAAGTATGAAAATAGTCGAAAAATCGAAACGTATCGGCATAATCACTTTCAAAGGATCCACTAAGCTTGGTTTGGGTCTACCTCCAGAAGATGCTCGAAGTGATGACGCTCGACTTGTTTGCGTGAACATGCCCAGTCAGAAGACCTTAAAAAAATGGATCAATGACGTGATCGCCGGTAATGCTACACCAACAATTAAGGGACCACGGGTGTTGAAATGGTACAGTTCTCATCCATCGAGGATTCTCATTTGCCCAATAATGCATATTATACCTATTCACATTTCCCGTATTTCTGTACTTAGCTTCCTTAGAAAAAAGCACATGACTCAAAAATAAGACATCTGTGCGCATTTTTCTACGAATCCAATTACAGAAATTGACGCGTTTTAGGAAACCATTGCCGTACAAATCCTGATGTAATGACATGCGATACGGATGGAACTTGTGTTGATGTAAGATTCCTAATACAGATCGCTGACTAATTCCACTCTTTTTTTCCATTTGCCTGCTGCTCGCAAGTGGATTTAGTGCAGCAAAAACTAAGATAGGAGCCGCATTATTTTTATTAACAATTGGTCGACGTTTGACTCGTGTTTGTTTTACTGTACCGAAGCGACAGAAACGGTCAGCTAATCGCTTAAAAGCCATGTGCGATTTTTGTTGCCTATCTGGATAACGAGCCACATAAAAATCTTGGGCGTTTCTGTAATGTTTACGGCATTCCCCCAGCACCATCAACATATCAAAATATTCTTGAAAATCGTTCATTTTCGCGTTCCGATGTACTCACATTAGAAAGTAACGCGTGACTAACTGATATGTCAACAGAAAATGCTTACTTTCTGCCGATGACTTTTGTAGAGTATTTCTAGAACATTTTAGAAAGTTTTATAAAATTATGTGCAATGATCGTCTGTAGTCGCTAATATTGAACTAGTTCTCTTAACTTCAAAGAACTTTTTTCCCGTGTATATGGTTTTGCATATATTGTAGTTTCTTGCATAGATTTCTATATAGTTTCCTGTATGGGATTTTTCAATAGGGAATTGCTTGGTTTTCATATGCGAGGTGTGTCCGAAAAGTATCCGACCTGCGTTCATATCTCCGCGTTGGTGCTATTCTTCGTCATCCGGACCGTGGCATCCTTCGTAGTAGTCCCCATTTGATTGAACCACACACTCCCAGCGGTGATTCTACATCTTAAAGCAGTCCTCGAACGCAGATTTTGGAACGGCCTTTAGCTCGCGCGTCGCATTACTCTGAATCGTCTCGATGTCGTCGAACCGCTTTCCGTAGAGCGCCATTTTCAATGTTTGGAACATCCAAAAGTCGCAGGGAGCAATGTCGGGACTGTACGGAGGCTGGCGCAGCTGTACAATCTTGCGTTTCGCCAAAAGTTGCTGCACAAGATTCGACGAATGCGCTGGCGCGTTATCGTGGTGAAGAAGCCAGTCACCGCTTGACCAGAAATGCGGTCGTTTTCTTTTCACGGCATCACGCAATCTTTTCAGAACTTCAACGTAATATTCTTTGTTGGTCGTCTGACCTCTTGGAGCAAATTCGTAGTGCACAACACCCTCACAGTCGAAAAAAATAATTAGCATTGACTTGACATGGCTCCGACTTTGACGTGCCATTTTTAAACCGCCTGTACCACTTCTTTATGTGTGTTATGCCCATACTTTCGTCCGCAAAGACCTTCTATATCATTGCAATCGTCTCCGTACAACTCTTGCCGAGATTGAAGCAAAACTTTATGCAAATTCGTTGATCTGTTCTTTCTGTCATTTTCAACTGTAAACAAATGTGACGAACGGAAAAAGCACGTTGGACATAAACACACACTGCGCGCGACCCAAGGCGTCCGGCCGGTAAATACGGCATTCAGGGAGTTCATGAGGGACTACTGGTTACACTCATACCCCGCAGAGACCAATCGAGCGCTCTGGCGCGAAGATATAAACGCAGGTCGGATACTTTTCGAACACACCTCGTATTTATATTTGCAAAAGTTGAAGCCAATGCTAACAATTATAAAGCTTTTTCTGATTTGAATGAAATTTGCAACTCTCAAGTTTTCGGGGACTTTAATAACAAATCTAGAAACAAATTTCAAATAGCAGTTACAATATATCGAATTCCTTATACTTGCGAAAACTTAATTTTATTCAAATTAGATTACCTTCTGTAATTTTTTGTTCGTATTAGATCTTTTTCTTCAATTTCAGAATTTTTTTATCTTCGCATTAAAAATTACTGCATCTAAAATCCACACCGAAATTTATTTTTGTTAATTAATCACAACTTTTTGACTTTTCTCTACAAATTCTTTTATAATACATTGACTTATTATTGAATAAATATTTTATTTTATTATTTCAAATAATGAGTATGTTTAGGATAAATTTATTCAGTTGATCGATTTTAGGATGAATTTTACTTATTATTATTTGTTTCATCTTATAAACTCAAAAAAAAAGTTTCTTATACTCATACAACATTTTTTAAATTGAAAAAATCTGCACATTTCTATGGGATCAAAAACATATTTCCTCGATTGTAACAAATTTCTAAGATGACTTTATTTTTGTGCAATTGAACAAATCTTTAATGTACACTACCGTCGGAAATTGTGCGCGCGGTGCTTGTCATCGCTATTAAAAATCACTGCTGAACTTGAACCACAATATCTCGGTGAAAAAAAGAGATAGGGCATTTTTAAAAAAGCTGTTGGAAAGCTTATGAAATTCCACGTCTAGCGATGCTCAACGAATATTTTTTTGACTTTCTGAAAAAAATACAGCACGTGAGGAGTTAAAAAAAAAAATTCAAGATTTTTTCAAATTCTCTACCTCAACTTCAACTTTTTGCATGACCTAGGAAAATTTTTTTAAAAATCTGAAAATTATACGACATAAATTCTAATATCTTATCTTTAATTTAAGCCAAGAAAACTTGAAAAATATTCATGGCTACCCGAGATACGATTAAACATGTTCAATCGTATCTGAGTTAAATTTTAATCAACAACAAGCACCGTGCGCACAATTTCCAACGGTAGTGTATACATTTTAAAAAATTTTAAATTGAGAAAATGATTTTTTAAATTTGATAAAACCATTGTTTTTATAAAAAATTACTTTCATAAAATTAAAATAATATATTTTTGAATCAAATAAATCATTTCAACAAAGATTTGTTGTATTTTAATTTATTATTTTTTTTTAATCAAACATACTTCTTTGTAATACAAGCAAATTATTTTGTAAATTTGGTGTTACCGGTATTTAAATTTTAAGAAAGATATAAGCAAATTATTATTTTGAATTAAAAAAGTAAGATGAACAAGCGATTTTTTAAATTTGAATAGAAATTTTGTCTGGGTGTAAATACACAAAAAGTAAACAGTTTGACCTACTAACCTAATTCGACATATTACAGTAGCTGACAAACACAAATCAAGTTATTCCGTATCGTCTTATCAATTACTGGATCACAATCATTCATATTTAATACCTACATACGCTTCATTCAATAATTATAATAAAAATATCATTTTCCAATGACGTTACACTGAAAGATTTTCGTTTTAATTTCAATTATAATTTGGAGTACATTAGCAGATAATTTTGGTGTATTTGATTCGAATTTGAAAAATTGTATTGCTTATAGGAAAAAAAAAATTTTTTCAGTATCTTTCGAGAAATTTTTAAATAACTTCAAGGCTTCTTATATATCCCTAATGATTTTAAAAAGATTTTCCAGATCTTGTTTTATTTGCTTTAAAAAAAATTGATAATGCTTCAAATCTTTTATTTTTGTGTCAAGTCATAAATAAATAATTCTTTAGTACCACTGGGATTTCATTACCATATCTGTGATATATCTTATACTTATCAAGCTTTCTGAAATTAATTAATCTTTTATCACATCAATTCTACCAATCACTGATACGTTTGGGAAATTTTAAAAAGGTATTATAATATACATTTTTACCAAAATAACAAATTTCCAAGTTCACATCCACTTGAAATATTGACTTTTTACAAAGCTGGAAATCTCGAAAAATTTATAATTAAAAATATAAAATATAAAAGAGCAAACAATTCAATTTTAAAACTCTAATAAGATTTGTATCTGAAGATATTTCAATCATACCAGCTATGTAGTTTGTTTTTACATTTATCATTTATTGATTTTTAATTTCCCAAAAGTTTCAAACATTATAATTGTATATAAATATTTCTTTAAAGGAGGATTGGTTATAGCCAATCCTATCAAAGTACTGACTAGAAATTTCCAATAAAAAAATGAGTTTGTAATACTTTTACTACTTGAACATTTTTTGATGACTGAATCTGAAAATCTGGACATAACATGCTATTAAAAATTGTTGTACCTTATAAGAAAGTACTGCAATAAAAAGCTACAATTGTTGCAATTAATGAACCATTAAAGATTACAAAAAAATACAATTGTAGAATCGTTGCGATTTATTATAATTTACAACAATATATTCAATTGAATATGAACTTATGTAATATTTTTTATATTGTAAATTAAATTCAATTTTTCAATCCTTAAAATTAATTAGAGACTTTATACAAGTGATTAATAACAAATATTTCTTGTTTTTTACATTTGGACTGGGTCAGTCACAACGTATGAAGTCACCAGTCGAAGAAAACAAAAAATGAATGTTGGTGACGACGTGTGGTAGAAATTCAATTTCCGGTCTGCGCCGGACGTCAACGCTTCAGGGAAAACAACTGTCAGCCAATACGGTCTAACAGAAATAAAAGCATGAGGTTATTTACCGGAACTATGTCAGGAGCAAGCTCGACGTCTCTTAGATTTCATTTTGCATTGAACTCAAAAGAAGGAAATGCATAGGACTGTTTGTCTTAAAGAGAAGATAATTTTAAATAAACAAAGAATTTCTGGAATGCAATAAGATTTTCCGAAGTATTCTAATAAACCTAATTCAAATTTTATATCAGTTGTTTATATTATTTAATGTCTTGATATAGCAATACAAAAATTTTTACAGTAATTTCAAAGATTCCGAAATATTATCGAAGAATCTCAAACAATCTTAGGTTTTGAATTCTTTATACATTAATTTACAGTCAGAAACTTGACATTAGTGAGCGAAATCGTTTAATTTCGTAAATTTCGATCCGCCATTTTGAATCCGCCATCTTAAAAATGGAAATGTCAATTTTCTGACTGTAAATTCTTATTCACAGACCATCAACACCCGCAAGCACAAATTTTCAAGATAAATTTTTGAATGCAAAATGGTATGCACCAAAGAGTCAATGTGAATGCTCATAAGGTTGTTCGGATAAATTTCAAAACTTAATATGGCCGTATCTTTGTGAAAAAAAATCACTCGTGACTATTCATTAGCTCATTTTGAAGGGAAAGAGTAGTGCTAAATGATGACATTTGAGAAAAAAACCAAAAAAATTTCTTGCGCCCTGTACATAACCTCAAAAGTAGCGAAAACCCCCATTTTTCGAGCACATAACCTCAAATGTCTCAAAATCCTGACGTGATAGGCTGATTCTGATTTCGGATTCGGATTCTACGTCAAAAATTACCCCGGAAATGATCTTTCATTTTCCAACAACAAATACAAACCCATTATTTGCAGACCTGTGTTATTTGCAACGATTCAAAAGAGTTTAGGAACGTTGCAGGAACTTTTAGACATTCTGTAACATTATAGTCAATATAATATATATAAAAATATATAAATATATAAAACTTTGTGAAATAGATACCGATTACAAAATAGTTTTAATTAATCATTGTTTGATCTGCATAATTTCAGCAAGCCAATTCAGAACGTTATAGAATAATTTGAAATTTTTTTTAATATTTCAGAAGTTTATGGAATGTCACCAAGATTTCTGAGATTTTTCCACAAATTTCATCCACACTCGACGATAGATTTGCTCAATATTTTTATGTTAGACTATCGCACAGCGTTTAGATAAATTTTGATAGATTCTAAAGCATTTCAAAATTTTGCAAAACATTCTGCAATGTTTTATACAGTTCAAGTATACGCTGATAAATCAGTTCCATTTCACAGTTTAATCAACATATATACGCTGATTATTATAAATTATAACAAAAATGTTATTTAAATTTTTCTTTGGCCTTTTAATTTTACCACATTAATTTCAAACACTTTATAATACTCAGAGTTTTTTATCGAATACCAGGATATTTAATAATATTTTGGAATTTCATAGACAATCGTAAAATATTACTAAAATTTTAAAATATCTCTGAAAAAGTTTAATTATATATTCTATAGTAAAATGGTTTACAATGTTTCAAACACTTGAGAACTTTTCAGAAAACTTAAACACAATCTGGAGTATTTTGTACAGTTTTTCAGTAACTTTGTGTAAACACTATCATATTTCCAACAGTATTGTTAGAATTTAGGTACCATTATTAATTTAAACGTAATTTGATAATTGAAAAAGTTAGGATAAACTGATTTATTGGTATTTTATGGATAAACGTCATTTCAGCCATCATTCTCCCGCGAATGAGGCGAATCAATCGCATATAAAATGAGCTTTGCCCGACATCGATGGGCGATGCGTGACGTGTTTCCATCGCAATATCCTGTGTACGCCAAGGGAGTGTGTAATTCCGAGAATGGAGGATCAACTCGATTCGCAGATTACGTAACTAGTTTATCTTAGGCTGTACAGAAAGTTTTAACAAATTACATTCTTTTTCAATTGTTTAATAATTAAGGGCATGTGACACTTGAGAAAAGTAGAAAGTTTATGTAAACAATATGGTTCAGTTTCTGCATGTTTGTACCCAAAATACATAAAATTTTGTTATTAAAATTTGGGAAATAGTAGAGAAGATAAAAACAGAAGTAGATAGACTACTTTTGGTTTTGACAATAAAAACAATTTTCCTATATATTTTGCTAAAATTATACTTTTTTTAATTTTCGAAACCAAAAGTAGTATTTTGAAAATAAAATAAAATATTCTTTAGACACAAGCATGTAGAAACCTGAAATCAATCAAATTTGCTAATTTCCTAAGTATCATATGCCTTTAAGGGGTTATTCTACTATCTCACTTTTGAAAAATCGATTTTTTTTGTTGTTGCATTTTTCGATAGGTTCAAGAGAATTCATTTGATCAAAAATAAGGAGTATTATATGGAGAAAATTTTATTAATTACAGGTTTCTACATGTTTGTGACTTAAATACATAAAATTTTGTTTCTAAAATTTGAGAAAAGGTAGAGAAGATAAAAACGGAAGTGGATAGACTAGTTTTTTTTGACAGTGAAAAAAAATTTTCCGATATATTTTGCTAAAATTGAACTTTTTTCAATTTCAAAACCAAAAGTAGTCTATTTACGTCCGTTTTTATCTTCTCTACTATTCCCCAAATTTTGAAAAGAAAATTCAATGTACTTAAGACATAAGCATGTAGAAACCTGCAATCAATAAAATTTTCTAATTTCCTAAGTATACATTACATGCCCTTGAGGTGTCTCAACAAAACAGGTAATTCAAATGTGTGCCCACACCCAGAAAAAATACACTCAATCTAACAATAACAATTTTGTTAAGTGAACGAAGATTTTTGGTTATGTCTAAAAAAATTTGGTTCAATCAACTGAAATTGATTTTCATTGGTTGAGTCAAACAAAGGTTTGGTCAAACTTATGGTAATTGATGCTAGACGCATAATTGTTTTACCTATAGATTTTTTGGCGCGTGACACAAGTTAAATAAATCTATAGCTGTATTCAACTAAGTGTTCAAGTAAGCATGAATAAGAACAGAGCAGTGCATTGTGACCTGTTGAAGATGATAAAACTGAAGAATTATTTAATCAATTTCATTCATCTAATCTTGACAATGCCTTATCCAAGTTAATCTGATCAAATGTCATTCTGATAAGTTTACTTTATATAATCTGTTTATTAATCCAATTAGAGCTTTATATTTCAAATTCTTGTATGCTTGCAATCAAAAAGTAGGTAGTAGCAATATTTGCAAAAAGGAGATACTTGTTTCCGGTCGCGTAATAAATGATTCTGAAAACTTGTAACTAACCTATGAATTTATGAATTAAATCTATTATGAATTTCTATCTCATTTTGCCTTGCCCCGTGTAGAAATTTTGATAGGGGTCTAGTGGGGCCCCGATGAGTTTGCCCTATCTCTAGTCGGGATCTAGCGTGGAAAACTAGTCAGGGCCCCATCGGTAACGTAACGCTTTTGTCGAGGTGGGCCCTACTAGACTTTCTAGTAGGGGTTTAGTGTGGTCAGTCCTTACACTACCCCACCTACAAAAAAGGACACCATTAGGGCCCTATTGGACCTCCGCATTGAATTTAAGGGCATATATCAGCAGAGTCACGTGATCAATTGTGTTTAGGTATCTCACTGAGAAAATAATAAATAAAAACGATTTTCCACACTGAGAGAAAAAGTACAGGGGAAATTCGAGTTAAGACTCTAATATTTACCATTTTTAACGGCAATGGAGGGATATTCGCTTGGAAGGTTAAGTTTACTGTTTTCACAGTAAAAAATCTGTTTTCAAGCTAGGAGATTTTTTTCTGAGTAAATTGACAGTACTTTTTCATTATACGTAAACTGAAAAAAAATCTCTGTAAGTTTGACTACTTTTTAACTTACTTTCCATAGTTTATAAAGGCCCCAGTGTAATTTTTGAAGTTAAGTGAACCGCAGGAACGTATAAAAACAGTATAATCTTCAAACCCTTTTTCGTAATCAGTAGAACTATTCGATTCATCTGAATCTAAAAATAAATTACATTATTAATCATTTTCTTTCTAAAAAATTCACTTTGGAAAATTGAATATACGATATAAAAAATAATGAAACACAATAACGTTCTACACTTAAAATTATAATTTTCTTTTAAAATTACCGATTATAAAAAAATATTCCAAGTAGTAATCTAGTTCATTACAATGTTAGGGTTTATGTAATGAATCTAGTGAATTAACTTAGCTTGATCTATAATGCGTATATAAGAAATATCACCAACGATTCTGTGCTTCCGAATTCGCCATGTACTTTTTGCTTTTGGTATTTTAATATCAATAAAGTCACTACAATATCAGGCCCACAACTGAAAATTTGAAAATAATCTTTTCTATCATAATCCGATGTGGTTCCAACCCGGGCCACACCATGTGCCCTCCTGCGGGCACGTGTGGAAAATCCGATCGGGCCCGGATCGGAACTTGATAACAAAAGGGGCAATTTTTATGAAAATGTTTGCCTGTCACCCGACGTCTGTAGACACGAATAACTTTCGACAAAATTAGCGGATTGAATTAAGCTTTGGCATACTTTATCGGAGGTCTAAAATTAAAGACAAGTTCGTTAATCAGCCACATCCGACCAAAATTTTAAAATTGAAAGCATGCTTTGTCTTATTGGGAAAATCATAAACAGAGATATTAAAAAACGTTGGTATGGAAAATTCTTTGCCTAAATGTGGTCTACCAATTCTCATCAGGACATTTTTTAACAAGATGCATATTTTGCATTTTGATTATAAAAACACTATTAAAAATTTTAAAAAAACTCATTTTTTAACTAAAATATGTGAGATAAAAAAAGTGATGAAATAGATGAATAAAAATAAATTATTTTAATTATATAACCCGTGCAGAATTTTCCCAACTTGTTCCCAAGTTCTGATCCGGGCCCGATCGGATTTTCCACATGTGGCCGCAGGGGGGCACATGGTGTGGCCCGGATCGGAACCACCTCGAATTATGATAGACATGATTATTTAAGGAAACGATTTTTCAGAACAGCGCTTATTTCGTATCTCACATATTTTGGTGAAAAAAATCGAATTTTTTCAATATTAAAAATCAAAACATAAAATGTACATCCTGTCGAGAAATTTCTTAATAAGAATGTGTAGACCTCATTTGGGCAAATAATTTTTCATCTAAACGTTTTTTATGTATCCTTAATACTTTGTCTAAAAAATGGAATTCTTGAATTTTAATCGTTTTTTTTTAAATTAAAAAGAAAAATATGCATCTTATGAAAAAATGTTACAATTCAAATTTGTAGGTCTTTATGTAGAAAATAATATTGTATCATAACGTTTTTTCGTATCTCATATAATTTAACTGGAAAATGGAATTTTGATATTGACTTTTTTCGAATTTGAATATGCTGTAACATTTCTAATTTTGATTTAATCAAAAAATGTTATCAGGATAATTTGTAGAGATTTATGAGCACTATCAAAAACCAGTACTGAAATTTTTGATTTTTTCAAAAAGTTATTTTCAAAAACACAAAACTTGTCCTTACTTTTCGACTTAGGGGGTCTCAAAACGTAAAGATTTGATGAAAATTTCGAAAGTCATTTTTCACATAAAACCAATACTTTCTCATCGATGATGAGAATGTAAAAAATGTAGCAATTTGTATGTAAAGGATATAGAACACTAAACACAAAGTGCGGTTTGAATGTGCGCGCGAAGCTGGCAGATTTTTATACATTTAAAATGTATTAAACAACGCCAATAAGCAATAGTGCGATAAGTTTCGAGTAGAACACTTACGTAATTAGTTAATAACTTACGGAACCTTCACACATCTTAGAACAACAATTTAATGTTTCTCTAATTTGCTTATTACGTACGCTAATTTGACCCGAGGTAATAAAGTTCACATATTGATTTGAGATAGCTCGACGTCTCATTGTATGAATATATCATACAAGTATATATATAACTTGCAATCTCCTGAGATTTGATGGGTGGAAGTCAAGGTCGATTATGGAGATCGCACATGCATGTCAGAATATATTGAATAAATAACAAACTCTTTTTCCTAAAATTTTCTTCAGCAGATTTTCGTATTCCAAGTAAAATATTTTATAAATAGTTTATTACAGTTTCATAATTTTATGATAAATTTTATAACAATTCTGTTACAGTTTAGTAGTTTTAAGATAAATTTTATGGAAATTCAGTTGAGTTTCATAATATTAAGACAAATTTCAGAAAATTCAGTACATTTTTCGTAATTTTAAGATACCTTTACTCAAAAACATCATAAATATCGTCAAATTTGACGTTACCTTTGTAACATACAAATTTTGTGAATTTTCGAACATTTCTAACAGTGCAGCAAGATTAATGACAATTTTCAATGGAATTTAAAAATTGAATCGATAATTGTAAAATCATTTAGTATACTAAGAAATGTTAAGAATAAAGTATAAAATAGCCAAAATTTGTTTTGCTTATTAGATATGCAATACATTTCAAATTCTACATAAGTGCTCGAATAACGGTTTGAAGTTATGTTTTGAATCTTCTAGAAGCATATCCCCTTTAAATAAGCTAGACTTAAGGTGGCTTACGTTGACGGGAGGGAAACGCCGACTTGGGGACATTAATCCTGATTCTGTAAATCAATTGGAGCAAATGTATTTGGGCCATTCTGGCCCACGATATGTGCAATGTGAATAAGGCTATCTGAAAATCGGTTGAGGATTCGGAAGTCTCTTCGAATTTCCATTTGTAGTTAAACTAACAAAATATACAAAGCACAAGCTGCTACATCTTAGTTACATTTCGTCAGGTTGATCTGCCTCTTAGATTCAACCATTAAGAAGTACTCAAGCGGTTAAAAACTTTATTTATTTCATCATACGCATTGAGGAATTCACCACAAAAGATATAATTTGGAACATATAAAAAAATTTCAAATGCTCACAAATTTATTCTCATTGTTATTGAATTCATTACACTTTACAGACTTCCGGTGACATTATTACACTTACTGGCAACTTTTACTGTAATGGTTGTTAAATTTACAAGTTGAAGGAAACATCTTATTCTGAAAATTAAATAGCCTTTTGCATGATATTCAGCAATAAGTTTGTTATATTTACAAAGAATCCGCAAATGATACTGAAATATATGTAAAATGTACAGAGTTATACATACTTCTATGCTATGTTCGTACTTTGTGCACCTAACAGATTTTCATTTTCCATGTGATTCAACTTTTAATTAGCCCTGATTAGCTAGCAATTCGCATAGCCTTGATGGGTCCATTTTATAACAATATTATATTATAATAATTTTAATAACATTTCTTAAGTCAAAATGCTAAGTGTTGAATTGTTTCTTTACTCAAATTTACAGTTCTAATAGAAGATGAATTTTGAATTCTTATGCTACAATAATTAATTATAATTAGATAAAATTCATATAGGAATGTTTCTATTTGACATACAGTAGTGCCAAAAATCAGGTCTCTGGGAAATAAAGTTTTTCTACGATTTTGAGACTTGAAATTATATTATCAGTCGTGTCTTATAACTTTGCTTTGCTTTGCTTTGCGCTCCGTTTTTTTTGGACCTTGCGCTTAGCGGTCGATCTTATGCTTTTCACATACATTTAAGTTTATTTCATATAATTTGATACTGAAGCTCAAAACAATTTTATAATATAATAATAATGAGAATGTGCCCGCGAATCGGGCAGATTTTTTTGTCTTACTATCGCTTTATACCAAATTTTTTAAAATGATTAGATTTTTATATTGTAAATCAGAGCTTATTTCTTTTTTAAATTCGAAATAGTAGGGTGTAGAGAATATTTTCTTCGGAAAAATAGGTCATGATTTATGAAAATCCTATAATTTTTTAAAGATTGGTAAGAAGCAATAGTGAAGAAAAACTGTTACAAAAAAATTTATTAAAAGTATTATTTTCGTAAATTTTAAATTTTTTTCGTAAAAAAGTATGTCTTTTCTTTCATAATACATGACTGATAATATCATTTCAAGTCTTAAAATCATAGAAAACTTTTTATTTCAGAGACCTAATTTTTGGCACAACTACCTTAAGTAGTAAAAGTACTTTAAATCTACCTTTAACAAATATATCAGTCAAGTAGGCAAGGTATGTTATGTTCAGCCAAATTGAATACTTTTTCATTTTCCACATTAAAGAATTCGTAAACTCAGCCTTCTCATAAAAGCAAAATTGTTCAAATTCGTTTTGTTTACTGCATTTTGTTGATTTCAAAAAATATTTTGACTCAATAAAGTAAATTTTTGTTTATCTGACCGAAGTCGTTAGCTTAGATAAACGAAATCTTTTACTTAAACAGTTTTGTTAACTTTACAAAATATTTTTTTGAGTCTTTCAAATTTTTGGATTGAATAAACTACATAAATTTATTTTGGTTTGATCAAAATCTTCTTTCGTGTGTAGAAAGCTTATGTTAGATTGAGTAGAGCCTGAGACACACTGTAACAAATTTTATGGGGAGTCAACCCAGAACTTTTGCGTCACTAATTTCCTAAAAGTATCCTAAATTTTCCATTAAATCTGATAAGGGAAATTTCCCATAATCTATTGTACAGTACTTCGTAAAATATTTTTAATATTTCCCAAAATACTGTGGGGAAATTTTCATGAATTTCAAGTTTCAGGCTATGCTCCTACATTTATCCAATAAATTATGCGAATTTTAAGGATTACTAGTATAATTGCTCGATATAGTAAAAAGTACCTAAAGTTTTGTCGAAAGACCTTACATATAAATCTCGATCGATTAAAAGATAGAATCAACATTATTGCGGTAAAAGATGAAGCACGTAGTTTAATATCTGAGGCTTGCTTTATGTATGACGAAAACTACATTCAATTTTAAAAAAAGAGTCAGTTTTAGGTTTTCCTAAAAAGTGCACCTGCGTCGAGTTATCCAACCATGTTTACTAATGTGACTCACTGCTTATATACATATGAAAGCCCGAGTCGAAATCTTGAGACACGCCTCAATCTCTACTGTCGGGATTGAGGCAAATGTGTAATGATGGCTACGACAATGTGATAAAAGAATCTAGAAATTTTCAGTAATCATAATTAACTCTCTCCTCTGGTACGAAATTCATCAAGGTTCCTGACTAGGTCTAGTGATACAAAGTTCGTTTTTGACTAGGCCTAACCTCGTGCGTTAGTGTGGGCCCAGAAGCGCTGCGCCACACTTTGTTATCTAGGTTTCTGAATAGTTTCTATTTTCGCATTTATTTTATTTTCTATAGTTAGATCTAAACCGATCTAGATAAAACATTCTAGTAGCCTGATAAGGCCTAGCTAGTTATATGCCTAGGGTACTTCGTAGGCCGCGTAATGTATTTGAACAGCTGAATTATTTAGAAAATTCAATAATATTAAAAGCAATAAATAATAGCCACATCCACAGTTCAATATAAAAACTTTATTTGTTGCCGTAATTGTATACACGTTCAAAGAACAATCCAAGGAAGAAGCATGATCGTATAAAATACGCTTATTCGGAATTTAATGGTATATTACTTAGCTAGAACTAGCTAAACCTACACGGAAAAAATTTGTCGCTTAAAAAGTCATCGACTTTGTATAATACTCGTGGATAGGTTAGAAAGTCGACTAAACATTATGAGCCTCCTTATTGAAGAATATGATAGATAGTCGCTGAAAATGTAAAACGTAAATTCGAAAGTTTAAGTGACAGTCGCGGAAAATTTAAAACACCGTGGGTTGGGTTCCATTGTCTCTAAACCAGGCATCGAAAGTCTAAGTGACAGTCGAAGAAAATTTTGAACAGTGTAAAAAGGAAAATATTATTTTCTGTGATATATGATCCTGCACTTATATAGTTAATTATTTTTCACTTTTACATTACCTATATAATCCTAATATGAACTTACTATTATATTTAACACTCCACATTACAGAAACGCAATTTTTTATAAACACTTCGCAGCACCGAGAATCGAACGCTCGCACGCACGCACGCATCCTAACCTAATTCTAATCGCACGCCTTAACCCGCATATCCGTTACATGTCATGGAGACTTGTGTAAAATATTTGGATCACATTCAGAGTTTGAAGGCAAATCTAAAATAATAGATAAATTTCAAATTTGACGTAATACACTTTATCAAGGTAAACATATACTTACTCGGAACTAATTCTTCAATGTACGCTTCAATCCAGATTCAAACGAAACCAAACGACACGTAATCTCAAAATCTAACCAAAATTATTACAAAAACATAAAGCTGAGCTGCATTGTCTGCTGTGCGATGCTACGAATTACGTTTCTGCGCATCGCTTTTTGCGACTGTCGAAGAAATTTTAGAAGACGGCATATAAAATCTGATGGACTTTAGAATACAATTTACAAAACTATTTGTTTGAATTACTTTAATTTCAAATTATTCGATAGTCTTTTAAAATCTATGACAAATGAATCCAAAGATTATGAAACTTTTCATTACTTCTTAGAAAAGATCAGTTAGTGTTTAAAATACTTTTATAATAGTAAATACGCGACTTTTTTTCATCGACCTGGTTTTCTAAAAGTTAGTCGACTTTTTTCTACTATTTCCTAAAAGTCATTGAAACCTTACAAGACTTTCTCCGATTTTACTTTCTGTCCACGACTCTTCGAATAGTCTGTTAAATTTTAAGCGACAAATTTTTTCCGTGTACTTTTAACTCTTCCGATAGGCCTATGAACTTTTCTGTCAAGAAATCTACATGCATATATTGTGGAACCTAGCTAGGCCTAGACATACATTATTTGTAAAAATCTATTCTAGCATTTATAATAAATTCTAGCTAGATCCAGCCAGGATACTAGAATGAACATAACTTGAGGACAGCACTAGATTCCTCCCGACTAGGCCTCAAATACGAAAATAGCGCGCTAGACTCATTTCTACCAGAATCCTAGCCATCGAAAACTGCACATATTACCATTTTCCCGTTATTCGAGGGTGAGGCGATAGCCATCTCCATAGAAATTAACCTTGTTAAACACTCGCCTCGATCTCCTTACGACCTCTTCTGCCCTCTTTTTCCCTCTTTTACCTTCTTTCAGTGCTCTTTCCGCTCTCGCTTTACGTATAAAAGCCTACTATTCATATTAATAGTTTTTATTATTATTATTATTACTTATTAAAACTGACAAATTGACATTTACAACGAAATGTTCGTTGACATAAAGGTCATCAGCAAAGAATTTGAGTAAAACTTAATGATTGTATTTGAATCATTATTGTATTTAGAACTGAGTAAACTTGGTCATAATAAAATAAAACTCACCAGTCCTACTTTTTTAATAAATTAACTTGATCAAGAACATACATTTTACTTATTGCAACTATGTACATACATCTGCTTCAAATAATTGAACATACCTTCTTAAACTCTAGCGTTTCTGATCTTGGAATAAGAATATTTAATATTACTTTGCTCTCGATTCACTATTGCTTCGTACTCGTTCTTCTCCGCGTTTAACTTATAAACTATTCACCTTCAGTTTTTCGAGGGTTTGCGGGACATGATATTCGCTCTACACTCGTCCAACATTCGATTTTTGAAATAGAAAGTGTAGCGAGGGCAAAGCGAAGGCACACTGAAAGAAATCCTATTAGTTGTGCTGACTAAAAGGTCACAACTATTTATTTTTAGTAAGCAGTACCAAAAATTTTGTAAAACTTACTAATGCTCAAAAGTCTATGGAACTAAGTATGCTACTAGTTTTTTTTTTTGTAAAATTGATCAAATTCATTTAGTTTGAGAAAAGTAATTATTTTATTTTCATATATAATATTTCGTGTAATTATAAATCTTTGATAATTGTAAACTTCAAGAAATAATTGTACAGACGAATTAGATTTTTCCTGCTTATCAACTGTTTTGAAACGTTTTGAAATCGTCACATACATTGATTACTTAAAATTTTGCTTTTGTTCTTCATCAAAATGAGAAGAATTAAACCATGATAATTTTACAGTATAATTGTAAACTGTTGTGCAGTTTGTGATGAAAAATATGTCAACAATTATCATCCTTTGTTACATTTTGAAAAACCATAATTAAAAAAGTTCTTATCCTACTCTCTAAATCTGAATCAGTCAAAATCTATTGATTATCAGTGAAATTTCACTGATTTAAATAGCTAAAAAGAGGTAAACAATTCTCACCTAAGAAAGTTTCCATTGACTTTACTCGAAATAAAATAGATAGAATGATGAATCCCTTATGAAAAAAAAGTATTGGTAAGTATTGGATCCAATACTATTTTCGCGAAAAAGTATTGGATTTCTAATACTTATTCGCAAGAAAAGTATTAGATAAAATACTTACCAATACTTTATTTTCATAAGTGATTTAACATTTTTTCAAGGTTGGAATTACTATTTTAATCATGTACGGATGAAAAAATTCATCAGTTTCTAATTAAGATATTGAAATAGTTTTTAATACAACTATTCTCCGTTATGTCAAAAAAATATATATTTTCTGTAATAACTAAACTCGACAAATATTAATAGCAATTAACGCAATTAGTAAGTTTTACAAAAACATATTGGTAACTTCTATTATAAGATCAATGCAATGTGGGAATGAATGAAAATAGTCCCGGCTACAAAACGGACCGACTAATCGGATTTTGTAAGTTTCAATAAAAATTTTAATTATTGCTACTTAGTTAATCTAGCTGTAAGAACTAAGATGTTTAGATGATACAGAGTAATAAAACATACTTGTGACCCTTTTTTACATAAAAAAATGGGTAGTCATGACTAATACTTTCTGTCTGTGCAAGGACTTCGATTCGGGAGGCCAACAAGTGTAAATTAAAAATGATATATCAATTATAAAAAATCAATTTTCAGTGAAGGTAAGTAACTGTATGAATGGTCAGTTATTTGAAAATAATTTCAAGGTGACATTGTATACATAAATGCTTGTTCGATAAATAAGGGGTTCATTTTAAGAATAAAATTATGAAGGTTACAAGGTTAAAATTATGAATTATGAAAGTTAACTTAGCCGGCCAATTTAAAACATCGAGTACTACATTAACTGTCCATGTACAGTACGCGAATAAACACTTTTTATACAAACTTTAAATAATTTAACAATCAAATGAAGATGTTAAATTATGCTTATTATTTTCTTGCAAACGAAAAAGGCGTTCATTTCTGATCTGAGCATCTTGTAGTCTGCTTGTCTCAGAAGTTTATGGTTTATGTTTTATTTTATTTTAGACTTAATATTTTCAAAACAGGTGTTCAAGATTAGGCTATTTTTGAAATCATAGTAGAAAAAATTTTACGCGCGTTTTGCCGAAATAAAACTTTTGAACTCTTATGAGTACTGTCGTTATAAAGCAAATTACGTTACCCTCTCGACACTGCAGACAACCGTAATAAAGTTTATCGGTAAGAAATTAAGAAAAGGTCCTTCGTCTGGAGAAAATGCATGGGAAAACAGATGTTGTAGTTTTCAGAGTGGGAATTTATGCAGGTATGAAAGAACTCTTGAAGTGCATTTTATAAACTCATGTGTTTTGAGTTGTCTCATGATTTTAAGATGGAGTCGAGATTGGACATTCTTTCCCTTTCGACCACTTGCGCACTTTTACATATCCTTTTTAGTTTTATAATAAAACATAATTTTGTAGTTTTAACTCGAACTTCGATGTTGTGTTTATTTATTTACATTTATATTTAACCCTAATCCTTAATAAAAACAGAAGGAGTATAGTGTTTACATAATTTGAGAGTAGAGGCTTGCAAAAAGCTTGATAAGTTTAATACAATATACTTAATTTTTTCACTCGTTTTCTTTCGTTTCACTGATATCTACAAAACGTATAAAATTAACCTTTGAGAATAAAAATTAAGTGATAACTTCACATTATTAAATTTTTTCATCAACAATCTATGGATACATAAATGCATTGAATTAGGTGTTCATCTTTGTTTCCCAATGCGGTTATTTTTTAAAATATGAGTGCGCCACATTAACTGCTACCTCACATTTCAGACCTAGCTCCTCTAGTTTAACAAATTGTTAGAAAATGACCTTATCAATGTCAGAACTAAGAAGACAAATGGTCCTCGCAGTTCTTGAAACATCAAAAATAAAAATGATAGGAATGTTATTAATTGATATATATCCTTTTGGTATAAGATGCGGAACTCTATTTCCAAAGCATCCTATTTGACGTGCCGAGATTATTGAGAGACAGTAAGTTGTTGAGATTTTGGTCGAGGAGAAGTTGGGTATTGAAATAGGTAATTGGTAATTTGTGGGTAAAAAAAGGAAAAAATAGTGGAAGAGTTGAAGAGGTAGGTTAGGTAAGTAAAAGCGAGAATGTAGCGAGTAGAGTGGAGCTTAGGTTGGTGAAACGAATTGAAAGAACTAGGTGGAAAGAGAAGGTTGAATGGTTGGCTGGCTGGCTGGTTGGTACACGGAGGGCGAATTTCTTACAGCCTATCTCCGGGCAGTGCTACCAACAAGAGTGGTAATCAATACATACGTCTCCTCTTCCACCACCTTTCCACCACCTTTCCACCGCCTCTGGATCCTGCTTTTCCATGGTCCTTCCACCTCCTTCAGCCCTTGTGCTGCTGCCACCAGCACGACAGACATCTTCCAGCTACACTTTTCTTCTGCTCTCATCCATATCTCTTACACTTCTTCCTACTTACTCACGTATTTTCGAACGATTCTCAGTGTATGCTTCCCCAACCTCTGGAGTATCAAAGTACTACCTGAATCCTAACTTTAGTCTCTTTACCACTAAATTATAATACCACTTGGGAAGTTACATACGTGTAAGGACAACAGTGTCCTGAAAGGAGTTTCTGAGAGAGGTGTAATTTACGCACAGAGGTTCACAAGTTCATGCTTGTATAATAATATCAGATTACCTCACGTTCGAGTATACAGTACGTGCTTGGACTGATTTTGCAAGTAGTTTCACATTTCCCTAAAATCTCAAGTTCTAAATACAAGTCTGATGGTTTAAACCGTACTAAGTAGATAAACACTAAGAGAAACGTATGGTTTTGGCTTGGTCTTGTGTTCTTCACCAACATTCAAGTTTATTCCTTATAATTTAATACCATAACTCCAGTACATTTTATAACATTGTAAATTTGAAATTCATGTTCTCAAGGTTACTTCAACTTTGAGGAATACACTCTCATCACGAAACTCGTGCTCGATATTAATAATTGGGAAAATATACATCTTATTAAAAAATGTTTTGATAACAATCTGCAGATTTCTTTCCAGCTAACAATTTTGCATTTGCATTTTTTTTCATATCACGCATAGTTTTGCTAAAAATGGTTTTTTTTATTTATAGTGTTTTTTATTAAATTATGAAGGTATTCTCGTCTAGAGTGCGTTTTTTTTGATCGGTTAAATGTTGGTACAACGTAGGAGATCGACTATGGAAAAAGTAATTTTCCGAAAGTGGATGTACAAGGTGTATCCAGTGTTCTTCTCAGTGTTGGTAGTCGACTGTAAAATACCAGCGTTTGTACAGCGTTAAAGTTCCTTGTGTGAGTTCCTTGAGAATATGACATCCAATCCATGCAGCAGGTGTATGAAACACGTCTTCTTCGGGAAAGTCTGCTATTAGGAGTACTTTAGGCTCTCTGGGATGTATTCTTCAAGGACACAGCATTTGATCCATCCACCAGGTATAAGAAATACACCTCCACCTGAGAAGTATGGTTTTAGAAGTACTCTATTTTCCTTCAAATATACGATATCCAATCCAGCGCCAGCTATAAGAAACACATATTCTGGGAAATCTGGGATTTTCATTAATTTAAGGTTCCTTGTGTGAGTTTCTCGAGAATATGACATCCAATCCATGCAGCAGGTGTATGAAACACGTCTTCTCCAGGAAAAGTTGGTCTTAGGAGTACTTTAGGCTCTCTGGGGTGTGTTCTTCGAAGACACAGTATCTGATCCATCCACCAAGTATAAGAAATACATCTCCTCCTGAGAAGTCTGGTTTTAGGAGTACTTCAGGCTCCTTCAAGTATACGATATCCATTCCAGCGCCAGATATAAGAAAAACATATTCTGGGAAATCTGGGATTTTCATTAATTTAAGGTTCCTTGTGTGAGTTTCTCGAGGTTATGACATCCAATCCATGCAGCAGGTGTATGAAACACGTCTTCTCCGGGGAAGTCTGAGTTTTTGAATAATTTCATGCCGTTCCAGTGAGTTTCACTAGAATACAAAATGTAGTCCTGCACCGGGTATCTAACCACACCTTCCTCAAGGAAGTTCATTAGGTTTAATAATATTTATGGGACTAATTAATCGGAACCTTAAAGTCCTACATGGGACGGTGAAACTGTAAAAGAGAGTTGATTTTATATCGTTTAAAGACAAATAAAATTTCGTAAGTGAAATTGTATTTGGCAAATTCTAAAGGTAGGACAAAACAAGAAAAATACTTTTGACTTTCCTGTAGCAACGGTTTATTGTCAGGGCGTAAAACTACAGCCCGAAGAGTGGTAAGCAAGAACTGGGAGTCATGCTTAGTCCACGAACATATATTTTTGTAGAATTTCCGTATGGAATTTCTATGTGAAATTTCCTTGGAAAACTTTCGGTAGAATTTTTTCACGTGGGAGGCATCGAAGTAATTACAATAATATAACTTTACAGCGTTCAAAACTAAGAAAACATAATACCTGTCATTGGGGGCAATATCAACTGCTCCCAGTAGAATTTTGCAAGCTAAGTTTGAAAATAAGATTGAAGATTGGAAAATGCAAATGTGTAAAATAAATGTATCAAATGATAAGATTAATGTAATAAAACATGCAAATTATTCTATTTCTGGTTATGTCTTTACATTTTGGCTAGAAGTGGATACTTTTTGATGGAAATGGATGTAATGACATTTATATTGGAAAGACCATCTTGAAATTTAAAAATTCGGCAACGGATTCCTAATCAGCGACATCAAAAACCCCCATTCACGCTCAGATTATTAAAATCTTTTGAGTAGAAAAATTCATGTTTCAAATGTTTAAACGCCTCATTCTTGTGGCTTAGCACGTATAAACAAAAACATGTGTTGAATGTTTTTTGATGAACTATAGCATATCACAAAATCAGTTAAATCGTCGAGGTACATCTGGGAGCCTCTTCTTATGAGTTTTATTATAAATTATTAAACCGAATTAAAAGAATCATATTATTGTAACTAGCGAATCTAAAATTGGAAAATAATAAATCAATCAAATGATAAAATTGATAAAATAAACTTTCAAAAACGAAAAATAATCTTTTACTTATCTAATCTTGAATAATAGTACAATGCAAGAGAAGTTCATTATTTGTATTATTCAGAAAGGGACTAACAGTCAATTTGTATCCCCAAGCAAATATTATGAATATTCTATCAAACTCAGAAAGAATGTGGAATTTTTTCTTTTAAGCAAGATAAATTTTGATTGAATCGTTTAATCATAACTCAGGAACGATTTACCATGTAAAACTCACCCCAAAATATTTATCAATTGATATACACCCCCAAAAGGGACAACATATTAGGTTTTCGTAACCAAGATCATCAATCTCTCCCCTTGCATACCCCCCCCCCCCCCCGTTTGTTGCTGCCACGCAATTTTTCAAAGAGAAAACGCAATTTTGAGCAATAATAATCTATGAAGTTAGTAATATTAAACAATTTAATAATGGGGTCTTTTATCAATAATTTTATTTATTTGCCCTACAGGGAGCAATAAGATGCACTATATGACCCACTAGTAGAAAAATATATTTATTTGCAATGCATAAAACTGTATTATTGCGGTCAACATGTTACACTTGAACATGAGTGATTCCAAGAATTATCTCTTTTTAACATTCTAATTCAAGCTTACGAGATTTATGTACACTGATGATTTTGGAATGCCTATTGGATTTTGTTGACATGTAAAAAAGCATAAACAGATTATTATATTAATCATTAAACAACCTTACCATCTTAAAGTACTCATATTTATCATGCAGCTTAGGATTCAGTTCTAAACGACTTTCAATAAAATTTCATTAAAAATAAGAAAAACACCATATTATGTATTATTATTACATTTAATTGATGATTTTAAAAAATGCACACACAGTCTTTTAGGCATTTGATTACACCCCTGAACGTTATTAAAGTTTTTGAAACGCTGCGGGTAACAGTATGATTATAAACCCTTTTGACAATTTCCACGCGAAAATCAACTTTGGTATTTAGGTAAAACTTTTAAACAATATTTAAAGAATTTGAAAATCTTTCTGTGGAAAAAATGACGCTTTCGACTGCGCTGGGATTCGAGCCCAGGTTTTTCGATTGTCGGTCGACTGCTCTGACCACTGAGCTACACAGGCGTCCGACATCTCCTTCTCCACAGGAAGATCTCCTTATATCGCCTAGTGGCTCAGCCTTGCGGCTGTAAATGATTTCAAATTAATTAGTTGAGTTTGAAATTTTTGTCACTGCCTACATTATCGGAGGATCACTAGTCGCGTATCAGATAGGATACGTTGTCGACAGGTGTCCTCGACTAGTGATCCTCCGATAATGTAGGCAGTGACAAAAATTTCAAACTCAACTAATTAATTTGAAATCATTTACAGCCGCAAGGCTGAGCCACTAGGCGATATAAGGAGATCTTCCTGTGGACAAGGAGATGTCGGACGCCTGTGTAGCTCAGTGGTCAGAGCAGTCGACCGGCAATCGAAAGACCTGGGCTCGAATCCCAGCGCAGTCGAAAGCGTCATTTTTTCCACAGAAAGATTTTCAAATTCTTTAAATATTGAATTTATTTGCATTATTTGCGATATAAGAGTTTGAAATTGTCTACGAGGACACCTGTCGACAACGTATCCTATCTGATACGCGACTAGTGATCCTCCGATAATGTAGGCAGTGACAAAAATTTCAAACTCAACTAATTAATTTGAAAACTTTTAAACATGGTTTAGATTAAAAGATTAATTCCAACAGAATTCTTGTTGTTCTCAACTTTTTTTTTAGTGTGTGAATGCAATAGAGTCGTTGTTGCATCAGAATAAATAGATTCTCGTATATATACAATATAAGTACCAGCTACCATGGTGGATACTTTTTTTACTATAAAATTTGCGATGGGTCTCTGAAGTAAGCTGCAGTTCATGATAGGAAAGACAGATAAATTAGAGAAATTTACATATTTGTAAATATATATATTCAGAATTTGAAATTTTGAAAAATATAAAAAATCGAATGAAGTTATACAAAAAATAATAAATACTGTAAACTGGCACTTCAATATTATTTTTTACAGCATATTTTTTTAGAATATATGGGGCATAATTTCTCAAGTGATACCACCCCTAAAAACGAAGTCGTCATGAGTCGAAATTTCGAGGGCCTCATATGAGCCTTTTGGTGATGTTGAAGCTCATTTGAAACATTTTAAGCCTCCACAACCTCTTTAAAGCCTATTGATAATCGTTAAGTCACCATTTAACCCTCTTTAGCCTCTGTATTTTATTTTTCAACCTCTTTTAACGCTCAGGAACCTCTTCGATCGAGAAGAGCCTCACAGGCACTTTTCCCGTCGTAATGTATGACCTCCTTTGAACCTCTTGAGCCTAAAACGGACGTAAGTCAAGTCTGGAGGCTTAAAAGAGGTTCAAAAATAGGAACAAGAACCTCTTTTACCCCTCTTCAGCCTCAAAATTATGTCGCAGAGGCTCAAATGAGGCCTTCGATTTTTCGACTCGGGGTCCGATCGGGCTTAAAGTTTGGCTGATTGGAGTCCTATTTGATGGTACTTCCTACTAAAAATATATTTTCGCTTTGACAAATATTTGCTGAAATAGGGGGGGTGCAACTTTCACACTTTTGATGGGAAGCCTCTTCTTTAAACGAATAAAAGTTATTTCTTTTTGCACAAATCAAAATTTTACTTCATATGTTTTCTTCAGTCTTTTTCGTGATTTTTCAACTGGTTGTAAGCACTTTTGACAATTTGACCTCCACTTTCGAAAATCAAAAATAAATATAACTTTTTCTCAAATTTGGACCCATTTTTTTTTTTAAATGATCTAGTTAAAAAGCTGAGATTTTTTCCTATAAAATAGCAAAATTTCAGGATGGCGTTTTTCTTGTTTTCGAGCAATTGTGCGATGAATAACCGGATACTCCGCCGGAGGTGAGGTCGCGCGACCGTTCGCTACCGTCTTCACGTCGGGGAACCCGTAGAACGCCCTCAAGCTAATTTTTTACATTACATGCAGAGTTAAAGTATTTTCTCTTATGGGAAACGAAAATAGTGGAACTCTAGTGGTAGAAATGACGAAACAACGAAACAAGTGAAAACAAATGAAGGAACAAATGGATAAAGAAACAAACCCTCTGTCACGTGATGAAATATCATATATTTAAATTTTGAGGTTAGGTTTCTAAACATCCCACATGTATTTCACAGAGAGCAGTTACACCAACCGCGTATGATATTATGTAATGTAAAAATTTTGCTTGAGTGTGTTCTACGGGTTCCCCGACGTGAAGACGGTAGCGAACGGTCGCGCGACCTCAGCTCCGGCGGAGCATCCGGTTATTCATCGCACAATTGCTCGAAAACAAGAAAAACGCCATCCTGAAATTTTGCTATTTTATAGGGAAAAATCTCAGCTTTTTAACTAGATCATTTAAAAAAAAAAATGGGTCCAAATTTGAGAAAAAGTTATATTTATTTTTGATTTTCGAAAGTGGAGGTCAAATTTTGATTTTTCTCAAAAGTGCTTACAACCAGTTGAAAAATCACGAAAAAGACTGAAGAAAACATATGAAGTAAAATTTTGATTTGTGCAAAAAGAAATAACTTTTATTCGTTTAAAGAAGAGGCTTCCCATCAAAAGTGTGAAAATTGCTGAAAGACGTTCTGCAGTGACTATTAGAGTTCCTCAATGGATTATTCGAAATTAAAAATCCCACATTATTTCTTTAATTTATTAGATTCTACGGTGCTTGATCATAGCTTATCAAAAGAAAATTTTTTTTGACAAAATGGTAACCGGTCTAACTTGGACGTCCGATTTTCGCCAAAAAAAATCTACGATCAAGCACCGTACTTTTATATATCAAAGAAACGTGTCAAGTTTGAAGTGAATCGTTTAAGTAATTTTCGAGTAATGGCGGTCACCGATTTAAAAAACATAGTTTCGAGAAAAACGCATTTAAAGTTTTAAGTACAGCTTACATGTGAATGAAATTTTTTTGTAATATTTTATCCGTTCCAGTTTTTAAATATCTTTCACTCAATGAATTGATAATGGAATGCCGCGAAGTTTAAATTTGGTGTCATTTATAAATATCTGAATTTCTCTAAGTTGGCTGCCTTGCCTTTAATCAGCTACTGATAAATTCAGAGTCCCCTCTCTAAACTACAGTTTCATCTAAATTGCAATACAATAAACCACAATAATTTAAAAATTTAAGCTTTTGTACAAAATTGAAATTACTTGTTAAATTTGTTTGAAATTTTTTGAACTACAACAAAAAATTGTAGTTGCTTGTGAATCATATTCTAACTTTTCTTAGTTTATAAAAATTTTCTAAAATAAGGCGGAAATGCTTTGTGAAAAATCACAATTTTCTGCTAGAATTAAAATGCCATCATAAAATGTGTGACAATTCTCAAATAATTGTTATTTATTTTAATTTATTGTATTTTATTGTAAAAAGACATTTTCACTAACGAGGAGCTTGTAAATTTTTAGTAAATTGTTTGATATTGTAGATGGTTGAGGAGAACACACTCTTTAGAATTTTCTGGAGAAATAATAGATACATGTATGTATCATAGTTAGACTCGTATTCCATTTTACGCGATGTTCCGCATTAATTTATTATCCTGCGCCTCGTAGTCGTCGTTACAGGACCCTCCTGATACAGACGCTAAGGTAATTATAGCTCAACTCCCGACACGCGAAACTATGCAAAGCCAATCTAACCTCGGTAGCAAGCCTTCTCCATCTAAGTAAGCTTCTTCCATCGCTACCGACGTCTTAGATAACGAAGACCGGTGTCCTGATGGATCGATCCTTCGTTCCGATTCCAGAAAAGCCGACAACTTACTTCATCCTCAGAATTTATATTGGATTTGATTTAATTTTTCCTCCAATCTGTAGAAGTTCTAATGCGCATTTCACCCGAACGGTCTTAAATGAAGTATACATTTTTTCTTAGTTCAACAATTTCTAAAGAATTCGTATGAATTTGTAATGCAAAAATTGGAATTTGCATCATAGCATAAATAGTGTTTTTTGAACACGCGAAGCACATTATAAATACACCGTTTTGACAGATATTTAACATACATGTTACACGTTTTTTACACCATTTGTGTTCCTTAAAGAAGATTTAATTGGAGGTTAATTATTTATTTGATGGAACTTAGGCCCTATGTGGCGAAACGTCTCTTCAGCTCGGATTGGGTGAAACTTGGTCATAATTCAAAATTTTATGTGTAATTTTGGTGTTTCAAATTGATTACCGATCCATTATAAAAATAAATTGTCAAGACATACCACTCTCACTTCATCAGCTGCAAAGCCTCTTTTCTTCTTAAAAATACCAACTCACCTTCGCCTTAACTTGGGACGTAACAGGATTCTAAGAAGAATTACTCATTTCCAAATAAAATGGCCAATTAACAGTTATTGTGAACAACAAAGAAGCCAAAGGTAGAAAGATTTCAGATTCTGGGAAGAAAATTAATCTTGTTTTATTTAGTATCGAATTTTACGATTCTTTTATGCAGACAATAATTGAAGGAAAAAAAAATCTACCTTAGCCCAGAGTCGAACTGGTATCACCACTTTATATAGTATGGAATCATAAGGATAAGCATCAAATTATTGATAAAAATATGAAATTGAATTTATTCTAATCATCTTTTTTGTCAACAAAAGAACTAGTAATCATTGTATGATTCTAAAACTTAATTTATGTTAATTTAATTTGTTATTTATCATAGATCCTAGGTAGAAACCATTTTTTATAATAAAAATTGTACAAATTTCTCCATCTCTAAGAAAAAAGATGAACCTGAAGAAAATTTGGCACCACCTACTAGATCCAGATATCAGGGCCCGCTACAGAATCTTCCTATGAGAATCAAGAGTGTAACTGCTCTTGCTTATCTCAACCAATTAAAAGACAAAAAGATAACCCCCAAGTACCGCTGGAACATTTTTTTATGGAAAGGAAAAGTAGATCATTACATAAAAACGGGTTGCAAATCTAAAAAAGAGAGTTTTTTTAAAATTTCATTTATTCCAGTTTTTTGATTATTTTCAGTTTAATTTTCTTTCGTACTCACAAAATTTATTCTTAAAACAAAACAAGTAACTTTATAAAAATTATTTTACCTCTCGAAAGTTCTGAATATCAAATCTCAGTTTCGTCTACGTTTACCAGTGATTATTTTCATAAAGGAAAAATTAAATAAAAGTAAGTTTCAATTTAATTGACTATCTATATTGCTATTTTTCTTCTTCCTTTCAAAAAAAATGTAAATATTCAAATTATAAATTTGATTCCTCTCCGAATCTACTTAACAGCCCAGTAACAACCCAGTGCTGTGGTACGTTTTTCCTTATTTTTAACCCTTCCCTAAAAGGCTCTAAATGTTTTGCGTGCTCCTTATTATAGGAAGTGCGAAGATTTACCCTTTATCTCCCTTTTTTCAAATTCATATATTATTTTTGTGAGGTTTTCTGACGTCACAATATTTTTCTTTTTAATTTAAAAAAATACCACTAAAAATCCAAAATTAAATTTTTCAACAATATTATATGAAATAAGAAAAAAACGTAAGTTTGCAAAATTGCTCGTTTTAATATGATCTTCAAATTTTGTCTGACATATTTTCCGATAAAACATATATTTTTCATTCTACTTTCAAAAATTACGATTAAAATTTAAAAATTCAATCATTTAAACAAAATATGTGACATACGAAAAAAACGTTAAGATGGAAAATTATTTGACTAAATGAGGTCTACATATTCTCAGTTGGATAGAAAAGTTTGTTTCCGCTAGTTCTCTGGCGGCTCTGCAACAATTCAAATTCCAAATGTTTGATGGCCCACCCTGTATAATGTATCCGAATCATAATTTCACTTGCTAATATTATTGTGCAAATTTGGATTAAAATTATAAATATATTCATCTTATTCGAGGGTGATTGTGCACTGATCGATGTCTTAACGCTTTTGTGACTACGAGTGACTACAAATACAGGGTGGGCCATCTAGCGTTTGGAATTTAAATCAGCTATAAAACAAAAACTTATGGATATTTTTTCATAAGTATGGTTTTATTAGAAAGATTGAACTTTTCCATTTGAGAATTAAACACAACATTATTCAAATGACTGCCACGACTGGCCTTACAGTACTCCATTAGATTAACCCAATTTTTCAGTACATTTTCGATTGTTTGGGTAAAAGGTCAATAAGTTCAATAAGCAAAATTGTCGCATTTGGGGCTCAGAAAATCCAAGCGTCATCATTGAGAAGCCGATGCACCCACAACGAGTAACTGTTTGGTGCGGATTTTGGTACGGTGGCATAATTGGGCCATTTTTCTTCGAAAATGAGCAAGGAGCCGCCGTTACGGTCAATGGCGAGCGTTACCGTGCCATGCTCAACGAATTTTTGTTTCCAAAAATTGAAGAGAATGACATGGACGACATTTGGTTTTAACAGGACGGGGATACTTGCCACACAGCCAACGTAACAATCGGTCTTTTGTGCACCGTTTTCAAAAATCGAATAATCATCCGAAATTCTGATGTCCATTGGCCGCTTCGGAGCTGTGATTCGTCCCCGTTGGACTATTTTTTGTGGGGAGCCATTAAGGATAAGTGTTACATTAACCATCCGGAGACGATTGAGGCCTTGAAACACGAAATCGAAAATCATTTCATTCCAATGAATATAAAAAGTTAAAAAAGGTAAAATTTTAAATAACTAATCTTTTTTTGTTGAATTTTTATTATGGTATGTTCATTAGCAATCTATTTAAATGGATTTGTTAAAAATAATATATGTAAAAGGTATTGGCACAATTTAGTTCTACGCAAAGAATGAAATGATAATTTTTTTACACATTTCACTATTTTTTTCTGCGTAATAGCAACCTTTATTGAAAAGTTAAAGTAGTCTGCTTATTAATTACTTTTTCTGTTTCAGGGATATGCATTTTTTTGTGCGTGGCGTAATGTATTTCATGAGGCAGAAAAAGGGTTAAGAAGATTAAATCAGGAATGGAAATAGGGTAGAACAAGGCAATTACTCGAAAATTTACAAAATTTTATTTTTATTAGTTATAATATATTCTAAGAGGAAATAGCTACTCTTTCATGGAACAAATTTCTTTTTGAAAATACTCAAGAAACATGAGAGTAGATTTTGTTTCAGGTAGTTTTAGTTGAAACAAATTATCTAAAACGTGGTACCATTTTGATAGATTTTGTATAGTCTCAACTTCCCAGGTGCGAATTGACCGTCGGCCCACGGTTGGGCCAACCTTGTTGGCCAGAGGTCGGGCCAACTAGTGAAATGATAATGCTATCCGTCCTTTGGCATGAACAGTTGGCCCGACGCCGCGCCGGGTACCGGAGATGGGCCGTCATAAACAAAATATGCTTGTACCCGTGTAGAAATTGAAATCAGGGCACTAGCAGGCCCTGATAAGGTACATTATTTGATTAGTACATTATTAGTCCATTATTGATACATTATTTGTAATCGCATGCTTGAATTAAAAATTTCGTATTCGCTTTTGGATTCGAACCCTCTAACCTACCTATATTATCCACATAACTAAACGCATTCCTAACGTAATAATTTACATAGTATACAACTATTCTAGTTACTAATATGCAAACGATTGGTTCAACCGTGGCCCAGAGGTGGGCCGACTAAACTGTCACGGTCATCTTAAGCAATTGCCAAAGTTGGCCCGACAGTAGGTTCGAGTCTGGGCCATATTTGAGCTGACGGTCGGGCACATCTTTGGTTGCCGGTGTTGGCTGCCAAAGTTGGTAAAACCGAAACTACTTTTAAGTGCAAGATGGCTGCTGACAATAACAATCTCGACGAGCCCGCTTATGTCAAAAGTAATTATCGAGATTAATATTGCAGTTTGTCACTTGTATAAAGTGTGAATTCGAGTGAGGTCAGTAAAAGGTATTAATACAAAAAATTTATGCATGTCCCTCGATATGACCAGTTTGCATCAAAGTATTGAAAATCTCTATATTATTGAAGTAATCCAGTATCTTTTGCCAGTAACAGACTGAATAAATATTATTTCTGTATTCAAATTTTATTTCACAGCCCTAACTTTCAAATGGATTGTTCACCAGGAAATTATTCATCGCGAGTGACTGTGTATCCCTTGTAATAAGAGTCACTATTAGGATTTGTTAGCTGTTACTCTTAGGTTTGCTAAAAGTTACGTGATGTGTATGGTGACGGAGCCTTAAAAGACAGACAGTTAAGTGTCAAAATTCGTTTGATAAATTCCGTTCTGGGGATTTTTCACTCAAAGATGAGCAACGTTCAGGTCGGCCAAATGAAGTTGATGATGACCAAATCAAAGCCATAATCGAATCGGATCGTCATGTAACTGTGTAAGAGGTTAAAGAAATGTTAAAAATACGAAAATTAACAATCGACCGTCATATACAACGTCTTGGACTTGTTAAAAAGCTTTATATTTGGATTCCACATGAATTGAAAGAAATTCATTTAACAAAACGCATCAACGCTTGTGATTTGCATCTCAAACGCAATACATTCAATCCTTTTTTGAAACCAAGTATCACTGGTGATGAAAAATGGATTGTTTAGAATAACGTCGTTCGAAAACGATCGTGGTCCAAGCGTGATGAACCACCACGAACAAAGTATGGTATTTTTTGAGCTGCTTCCGAAGAACCGAAAGATTAATTTGGATGTCTACTGTCGTCAATTGAACAAATTCAATGCAGCTGTCAAAGAAAAACGACCAGAATTGGTCAATCGTAAAGATGTAATTTTTTACCCTGACAACGCT
Organism: Diplolepis rosae; assembly: GCA_030998225.1. Classification (NCBI taxonomy): domain Eukaryota; kingdom Metazoa; phylum Arthropoda; class Insecta; order Hymenoptera; family Diplolepididae; genus Diplolepis; species Diplolepis rosae. The sequence goes on from JAPYXD010000710.1 coordinate 2,082,955, forward strand.
ACACCATACACATCTTTAGCCACTCGACAAAAATTATTAAGGCTTGTTTGGGAAGTAATGTTACATCCACTATATAGCCCTGATCTTACACCATCAGATTACTATTTATTTTGATCTTTACAGAACTCCTTGAATGGTAAAACTTTCAATGGCGATGAATCTGTGAAATCGCATTTGGTTCAGTTTTTGCCGATAAAGACCGAAGTTATATGAGCGTGGAATCATGAAGTTACCAGGAAGATAGCAAAAGGTCATTGAACAAAATGGAAAATATATCATTGATTAAAGTTTATTCCTTGAATTTAAAAATTGTGTTTAATTGGTATGAAAAAATCGGCAGTTATTTCTGGGACAACCCAATATAATTTATCGTAAATCTTTGTTACCTTAATTATTTATTTACAGAATATCAATTTTAACAATCAGTAAATAGTACTGTAGCTACGTTTAATACTGGTCAGTAATTAGGTCAAACACTGGTCACTAATACGGCCCACGAAAACATTGCTGATGACTAATTGGGTCAAGAACATGTTGATCATAATTTATGATACATCTTAATTTCGAAATAATTGAAATGCAAATGCTTACTTTTTAGTGTAGAATATGATACAATAGGCTGGAAAAATAAACAATCACAAGAAAAAACAAACTTCATCAATATCAGCCTATTTTTAATGCAGTGTCTATTCGTTACATGGTCACTAATTGGGACTTTCACCTTATCGAAAAAAAATTTATTTGTGAAAATACGTTTACTATAGAAAAGAAATAAAATTAAATGATGAAATTATTAAAATAGAAAAATGAGTCAAATTTATTGTTAAGTTTGATTTATTTTGCATGATAAAATATATTGTTGCCAATAACATATTTACAATAAATGCTTCTTTATTCCAACAAATTAGATTCCTTCCAATGCATTCACAATAAAAACAATACCGCCAGTGCTCCGTAAAGTAAATTTAGCTGTTTATGTTAGTGAAAATGCCTTATTAACAGATATGAAATCTGTGAGAAAATTAATACTTCTTTTGCTTGAACAATTTTAAAGTTATAAAACTTTCTGGGTCCGAGAAAGGCTTTTCCGATTCTGTCTGCCTGTTTTTTGTCGTTATTGTTATAAACACAATAAATTTTGGAACATTTGCTTGATCTGATTGGGCTTTGATACAAGAAAAAGGTTGTGTTCGTTAGCGAGCCACATCTGACAAAAATTCAGAAAATTAGGCCATTTAAAATAATGTTTGCAAAGATCTGGAGTACTTCTAATTAATTTCTATTGCAATTTATTGAATGAATATCCTGAATTTCTCTAAGTGAATTGCAATTGAAATTTTTTAAAATTTAATCCTGATAAATAAATAAAATGAAAATAATGAATTAAAAACTACGAGTAAACGCAACTGAATTAAACGTAGAGTGAACAAAACTAAATAAACTGTAAAAAAGAACTGTGTAGAATTTAATGTGCAAAAATCACAATATGATTAACTCTAAAAAGGGTAAGATGAAAAAGATATATCAAAACATTGACTTTTGTATTTTCATTATAATAATGGATTCTCCTTTTGATATCGATAACCTGGCCAATGTCTGTTCTGTAATTGACTAGCAAAAATAGTATGGGAAAACCATGCCGTGTACATTATTGATAAAAGAAGAAAATATTCCGTTACTTTCCATTAGCTACGTCTACCTTTTTTCAAAACATTTTCCTGTTTTATTGTTTATTGTAATCCATATTGATTGGTAATAGTGACTTCTTGAAGTGTTTGAAACATACCATTTTGAGTAGAACTCAGAAATAATGTCTTAAAATATTTTGAAATTAGTCAATCCTGCTTAAATTTTTATTTTAACGAATATTGTCAACACGCATCCAACACCGAAAAAAATTCCTTGTACCCGTGTACAAGGAATCAACTATTTTGCCTAGTTAAGACAGGCGCCAACTTTGCAATCCTCGTTGAAATGACAAAGTTCAAGTTTAGTAAGAAAAACAAAGAAAGCAAGTTGATTTGACGGACAGATCCTTTCAGGCGCATGTATTAAGCATAACCAAAAAACAACTTTGCGTTTATGATCTACTGGAGCAAAATTTATATTGATAAAAGTGGGCCTTAAAGAATTATTGACAAAAATAAATTTTTGTTTGCACAGTGAAAACGTAATAAATGCAGAAGATATTCTTTTTACAGCGGAGTTTTGTAATAACAGCATAGCAATATTAATTGAATTTAATTGTTAATAGAACTAGAATTATTTATTTCTCTGTAACAAGGTTTATATTGGTATGCTAAACTGTATGTACGTGATTCTCTTAAACAGGAATCCGTGTTATTTCAACTAGGTTAGACTTAACTATGGGTGATAGTTGACTCTCGGAAAAAAAAATTTTTCGGTGAAGCAAAAGTAAAAAAAATGCTACGCATTGATGTCTTCTCTGAAAAATTTGTCAAGCTTATTATTTCATTAATAAAGTGGTCGTATGTAATTGATGATGTCAGACCCTATCACACAGCCTTAAGTGAAATTAACTGAAAAAATACATGTTTAATGACTTTTAATAATAATAATACACTCGAGATTCCCTCCAACGAGGGTTCCCTTATACGAGCGCGTCATCATTCTCAACAACGAGCAGCTCATCGACCCCTCTTCCCCCACTGCTATGGGGTAAAGCGCGTTCGAATTTAAAACAGTCACGCACATAACAACAAGTAGGGTATGGAGGGTTTCCCTATCGCGCTCGTTGCAGAGAACCCCCCAAAGCTCGAGCTTCTCGTTGGAGGGAATCTCGAGTGTAGTTATATTTTTTTAGTAGCACTCGTTGTTAGTCAACTAGAGCCATTTGTATATATTTCAGCTAGTACTCTTCACCAACAAAGTTTGTGATATATGAAATTCTGTATGTGTTGTGAATTTTATGTCCTTCGACAGTAGAACTCCATCCGTTTCAAATTCATGAGAAGCGAGAGTGATTGAAATGGGAGCTTCTAGTTGGCGCAAGCGTTGACATTAATGGTAAAAAATTTCGTGAAATTTGGTGGTGTCTTTCTCGATATTTTTCAACAAATTCTCAAAATAACAGCGATTGGTAGAGGCGATTATGTACCTTTCAACGTCTCATATCACACATCTTTAAAAATCGCATCATTTGCAAATTCATAGGAATTTTTACTTATGTTACTACAATAATACTTGAATAAAAGTAAGGGGTTCAAAAAGTATGCTATTTCTAAAATCAGAATAACAGGAGACACAATTGAATATATTTAATTGTGAGAAAAGGAATTCTTTTTACAAGATGGTATTTGTTCTGTCAACATAAAACAAACTAGAGACTCGTGATTCGTGACCTTGAGAGACTTCATTGACTTAAAATATTTGAAAAATCCCCTGACAAGAATCACTTGAGAAACTGTTCGTATTGATTAAAACATCAAGCATCCCAGAATATTGTGAAAATTCTGTTTGCATTTTATTTAAAGTCAGTTTTAATTTATGATTCACTAAATATATTTCAATTAACTAAAATAAATTTGATGATTTAAAAATAAAATAAATATCTATTTACAGCTTTTAAAGCATATTTTATTTAATTGAAAGATGCATTATAAGTTTAATATTTTTTTAGACAAAATATGTAGATAATATAGTAACACAACCCTGTAACCTCAAAATCAAATATTGTATACTTTGAATGTTAAGTGAATATTAAATATCCTAAATTTGAACATATTAATAATAATAAATAATAATAAATTTAGAAAGAATATTCATACTTTTAACTTCTTCAAAAGTGGATAATAGTTAGAATTTAACGTATAAATATCCTCTTTTTTATTTATGCTATTTTTTTGACATTTATTATGTATCATTTCAGATATAAGTCTCTTTTTATAATTAATTTCGGAATTAACTAGCAAAGTCCTATTCCAATCAAATTCATGTTTAAAATTTATTTTATGTTGACAAACAACTGATTCATTATTTTTGTTGTTTATATGTTCCTTTATACGTGTCTTTAATGATCTTTTTGTTTCACCAATATAACATGCTTCGCAATCTTTGTAACAAATTTTATACACAACATTAGTTTTTTCCATTGTATTGGTGACATCTTTACCTAATCTGATGACAAAGTTCAAATTTTTATTAACAATTGGAATGGTTGAGATATTATAGGCTTTTAAACTTAAAGATAATATTTTTTAAATTCTTTCAACAAAGGGCAAGCAAAGAACAATCTTTAAGTTATGTAAAAAATTCGTTTTTTTAAAAATGTTAATATGTTCATTGTGGCTAGAATTATAAGAAGATGATCTAATTTTTTCCTGGTGGATTTTTATATTGTGATCAATAAAATTAGAAGGATAATTATTATTTCTTTAAATCTGAATTGCTTTCAGTAAACTTTCATGATGAAATTCATAATCAGATAGTTAAATTGCTCTGTCCACAAGATTGAAAACAATATTTTTCTTTTGTTGGGTTGGATAATTTGAAGAATAGTTGATAATTCTGTCAGACGATGTTTGTTTTCGAAACTAATTAGTGATAATCACATTATTATTTCTGATTAGGGTCATATCTAAAAAGTTTATACTTTTATCTTGTTCTAACTCAAAAGTAAATTGTAAATTTGAATCAGAAGAATTAAAAGTATTAATCACTATATCAATATGTTTCTTATATGGACACATAGAATTATATCATTGAAATATCTATAATAAAATACAGGAATACAACATAAATGGTCATCGTCCAATTGGATATTTTTTAATCTTTCTTTAATTATTTATATGTGATTTTGGCAGTTTGAGCCTATTTTTTAATTCTTCATTAACAACTTTCGCTAAAAAATATGTAGGGCTATTAATTGAGGAAATAATTGGACGCATCGGAATATCTTTTTTATAGATCTTTGGAAGTCCATAGCACTTAGGGAGGACTGTACTAGATAAAATAAATTGGTTGTTATGGTATTATTGTTTTAGAAATTCATTGTCGTTCAAATTTTTTAGTATTTTAGAATCTTCTTCCTGAAGTTTCTTTATCCTTTTATACCTTTATCGGCTTTAGTAAAAAAGATATCCTGATTATCCTTGAGAAACTTTTTTGTAGTTTTTAGATTTTTGGAAATTTTTTTGTCCTCTTTTGATATGTGAAACTCTTTTCTGATAAAATTGTTAACATTCTTAGTTTTTATTTCCTTTATTTCGTTTTTAACATCATTGTTTATATCTAATAGCTGTAATGGAGTTTCAACGTTCTTAACAATGTCAATGACTTGTTGTTTTGATATTTTCGAAGACACACTAAAGTTTGGTGTATTTTGAGAGTCGCATTTCCATTATTTAATATATATTTTTTAATAGTACTAGAATAAACTAATTACATCGAGTTAATTTTCGGTACAATTCAAAAAATTTAGGTGTTACGTACTTATTTAATTTAGGTATTATTACTGAAGTATTTTATAAATAATTGTAGCTCATATAATTCATTTTAATTAAGTTGAAGGATCTGAAAATGATGAAAGAAGATTATCATTCTCAATTTGAAGATATTTAAATGTAATCTAATGTTTATCCCTAGAGTTTCATGTCTACTCGATCACCTTTATATTTTAGGTTAGAACTCAAAGGAAATCGCTTCAAAAATTTAAAAAATATTGAAAATTTCTTGATTTTCTTTCTCTATGGCTTTTTATATAAGCACAAGAGTCTCAGTTTTTGTAAATTTGTCACAAATAATAGAAAAAATATCCTTCAGTTGATTATGAAATCATTATTTTTTAAAGATCGATATTCCAAATTCCACAACTTTTTGGTAACGATCCATATGTATTTTCGTACAATGCGAATTTTTGTAAATTTATCTATTAAGCTGAGTTTCTAGGGCTTTATTATGAATAAAAATAAGAAAAATAATGTGAATAAAGAAAATCCATTTTGGAACGCAGGACGCGTTCCGTCTGTCAGATTTTAAGTAGAGAAAGTCCTCTGTGGTCAGACGTACTACGCCTGCAGAATGATAATACAGTACTCTCTAGCGTATGACGTACAGTTTACGAATGCGGTTAACATTTTATGGAATTGGCGAAATCTCATAAAGAATAAAGTTGTAGTATCCGACGTATATTAATACCACGGTAAAATATACACCACATGGAGAAAATTTGCTCGGTAACACTGAGAAAAAAGTACATCGATCAGAACTGTAATAATACGAGTTAGCCAACTATAGAATTATAGTTCGTTTTGAGGACAACTGTGGCAACATATTTGAGAAGACTATTAAAACTTAATTTGAATTAAATGTAGGTGAAAACTGACTCAACTGTAAAATACAGTTGGACCAAATGAATGATTATATTTGTATCAGCTCTTTTCGATTTTTATGCTTTTTAAGAGAATACAATGAAACGTTTATCTAAAACTAAATTTGACTTGTAAGTTTTCATCAGATATAAATCTTTCAGGTTGTAAAATTTATGCTCGTCTCCCTCGTTAATTTCATAAGCTTCGAAATTTTCATTGAATGAACTACTTAATAAGTCAATTTTAACAGCAAAATGTTCTACTTCAGTACCATTGCACTTTTCTTTGATACCATATATAAATCTTCAATTTTTCCAAACAGAGGATTACTATCAGCAACATTATTGACAACCACAATAGATTCAGGGCGTAGTAGAACATTCTCTACAATGATGTTCTTGACAGTACGATAAATGTCACTTCCAAATACCTGTGTTGCATTATTTTCTTGCACATTTTGAGATTTGCTATTATTCACATTGACCTTAAAGTTGATAAAAAGTTTTTTTAATTTGCCAAACAAAATTAATTCGAACTAGCTACTCTTCTGCTTACAATTTCGGAAGATTGATTTAATTTTCTGATAAGTTCCTCTCGTTGTATTAGAAATGTGTAAAAATGAACTTTATTTTGGATCAAATCATTGACGGCGGACTCAGAAAGGGCCAGGAAATCTTGTCTGCTAACATTTTTACCTTTAAAAATATGAAGTATTAAAAAAATTCAATAAATTAATGAAAGTGAACTCTTTTATCTACGTAAAATGAGTCAAAATCATTCAAAAGTACACTGTTAACGTAAAACGTTATTTATCATCTTATATCACCATATATATATATGAAAGAAAATATATGAAAACGAAAAACAGATACATACCTAACGATGCGCGCGCACGCACACGTACAAGTATGTGCATTTACACAATTCTGCAAGTGTTTTCACAATTTTGACAAGTCTGTTTGGCCGTTTGGCATAAACGGCTTAACCACAAAAAAATCAATGCAACTATTGTAGATTATGCAGGAAAAATTATTGAAGCGAAATAAACACCCCAAAAGAAATGTTACTGACACGTAATTAAATAATATCGACTTTTTTGAAAAAAAATTGATGATTAATGCGAACGATGCTTTACAAAAAAAGACTGACAAGGGGAGTGCGTCAATCTTCCCTCAGCTATCAGCTTGCATGCTCGTGGGCGCGAGTTCAATTCCTTTTGCCGGTGATTTTATTTTTTTATTTTTATACATTGTTAATTATTTACAATGTGATTAGTATAAGTTTTGATCATTTGTAATGAATTTAATTTAAATAACAGATACTAAAAATTATAAATATTAACACTAGAACTACCAAGGGGAGTCAAAATGACTTGTTTGACATGGTAGTAGTAGGTATACCTCAATCGTCAGTAGTTCTAGTGTTAATTGTTCTTCCACTGACACCTGACACTCATTTACCACATCGATCACAGCTTCAGAAATTTTTTCTGCCATCGTTTTCGAAACAGAGGAAATGTTTTGTGGAGGGTTTTCCGTTACAAGATTATTGTTTTTATAAATGAAAAGGGAATGCTGGAGAGCATTCGTAAACACTCCTTTGAAACTTTCATCGTCCAAAGATCTTTCCAAATCTTCGCTCGTAGATCCTTCACAATCAGATTTTTGACTCGAACTTCCACTTCCACTTGCACCTTGGTTCATTTTTGCAAAAATTGAAAAAGCACTTGCACCAGGAAAATATAAAATAACCAAATATATATAGTATCCACAAACACTTTCTAATTCCTAATTCCTCCGGTTTGGAATAAGTCAGTGAGAAAATTTTAAATAAAGTGTAAATAAATATACCTTTCAAATGATTAATATTAATATAAATTATGCAAAATATATTGACAGCATTAATTATTATTTATAATTTTTAGTATTTGTTATTTAAATTAAATTCATTACAAATAATCAAAACGTATACTAATTACATTGTAAATAATTAACAATGTATAAAAATTAAAAAAAAAAAATCATCGGCAAAAAGAATTGAACTCGCGCCCGCGAGCACGCAAGCCGAAAGCCATCACCACCACGCCAACGCTTCACTGTGCTGAAGGACTCGCCGGCCTTTACTCACTGGGCGCCTGCGAAAACCTCAATTTCCAAAACTCAATTTCTTGAAATAACTGAGGTAGTGGGTCCTGTCACTCCGGCATTATTACTTATTCATATCGAACATTCGGTACTGCAAGTTTCGTGCAGAAAGCTCAGGGAAGATTGACGCACTCTCCTTGTGAAATGTGAAGAATTAGTTATTATTTTTAACATTATAGCACATTCTATCATATAAAATCTACAAGTGCGCGAAATAAGTTCAAATTACTTTTCATACAAAATTATCATAATTATGGTTTATTGTTTTTGTAACTACGAATTGCATTGGAGATAACTGTGTGACTTTAATTGTCCCCGAAACGAACTGCAAAAAACAGTTAGGTGTTGTATAGTTCCACTAACTATAATTATATTTGATCCAACTAAAAATACAGTCAAAGCAACTGCAACAGGTTTAACTTTACAGCTAAAGTTTCTACGACTACTTTCCTTTTCTCTCAGTGAACTAATACAAAAAAGTTTGGTAAAATGCGGACATAGTGACGTTTCTGTATAATTTCGTATAGTGTCAATTATTGTATGATATAACCTATAAAAATGTACACAAGCCCAACTTTGACAAATGCCAATATTAAATCGACCATTATCAATACTATAATAACGATCTATCTTAGATTTCAGCTTAAACAAATTTTAAGATACAACTTTGGAGAAACACATAATATTCAATGAAATTTAAGGATGCTTTAAAAAATCATTTAAAAAAGGACGACTGATAACCCTTCGATGGTGAAAAGCATGAAAAACCAATAAATTTATAATACTGCAATTGTTAGGATCAATGAAAATTGAGATTAACCTGTGTAAAATTTTCAAAAAATCGATTTTTTTTTTTGACATTTTTTGCATCTTTAAAATATGACTAATGATGTCCTTAAGCAATTTTCATGAATTCAACCTAATTGCAGATTAAATGTGAGTCTACAATACAAAGTTCTGTTGTGTTTCCAAACTTTAAACGCGTTTTTCTAGATTGACTTGAAATTTTAACTGACTCATTTATAGAGATAACTGAAGGTACCCACGTAGCGGTTTTTTGAAATCTTTTTTTTTCAATTTTACAGCATATATTATATCGAAAAAAGCATGAAAATGATTATTTTTAATGAAAAGTACTGCCATTTCTTCAATTTTTAAAATTTCGTCAAAATGCTACGTCAGTACCTCGACAACATAAACAGAAATAATATGTTGTTTACTTTTTGTGTTTTAGATAACTGGTTCGAGCGGAATCTTACCCACAATTTCGGTATTCCATTTTCAAGGGGTCACTTTCAATGCCCTTAATGAATACAAGCCTTCGAATTACACTATTGGAAAAATTTACTATTATAATAAAACCACAAACCTTCAAAATAACGTTAAACTTATTCTCATTTTTGGATTTAGTTCTCCTAACAAACATTCCCGAAAAAGCGTTCGAAATACTGCCCTCACACAGGTGGACTCCCTTAAGGTGGCTTCGGCGTTTTTGAAAAAAATTACAGATTGCTCTGAAACTTAGAGATTATCTTAATAAAATATGCTAGATTCATTTGGAAAAAAGAATTACCGTGGTTGACGATGTCATTGCCGAAAACATCGCTACCGAAAAATGTCAGTTTAACACGTAGTCTTATGAAGTTCCTCATCAAAATCGGCGAAACTCCGGAACAAAATCACAAGTCCCCATAAATCAAATATATAATAGTACTTTCGATTTCAAGGAATCTATTAGTATTATAGAAAGAAAGGGTTGACGACTTCAATCAAGAGAAAATTGCGAGAAAAGTACATAATCGTTTATCGGTAAAACAATCTTCGTTTTGCATTTTACAGATGAGTTTTTTTATCAGTGAAACGATTCTGTTCATAGACAGAAGAAATATGCTAAAGGGGTAACACCACTGTAAACGCTAAAAAAAACACGTTTTTTCAAGAATTTTTTTTTGATGGTAGGAAAGGGAATACAATTATAATGATTTGGGGAGTTATTATTTATATATTGAAATAAAAAATTACAAATTTACAGTAAAAAAATGTTACAAAATGGCAGCACTGGAGACATTTTCGTAATGTGTGTTTTCTTGGAAGAGCTTCGCGGCACGCAGCACACAGGGTGCAAAGTTTAATCTGGAGCAAAATAAATTTTTTTTTCTTAATCTACATGAGAATAGCTAGAGAAAAACGTAAGGAATTTAGAAAATATTGATTTTTGTGTAATTGGCAAGCATTTGAAAAAAACTCATTTTTCGACCAAATATAAACGGCACTTAATTGTTTATAACAATTGTTTTAATTAATTTATCAAAAATCCCTTATATTTTTCTCTTTGAAATGTTATTATAAAGATGCAGGAAAAAACCCGATTAAAGATATTGAAAATTGTTTGAGTTATGCTGCGTGCCGATTTCAAAAAACGTGTTTTGAGAAAAACGCGTTTAAAGTTTTGAGATACGTAATAAATATGAAAAATTTTAATCTTGAAAATTTTTTACCATTAATCTGCAATTCCAGTACCATAAAGACGTCCTTTTGTATTCATATATTCTTCTTTATTCTCCTTCCTGGACGATGGAAGGTTGAAACGCGCCTCCTTTGCTGCATCCGTCAGTGCCCGCTCAGCGTACTGAATGCGCTTAGCATCGCTTTCAACACAAAAATTGTAAGATTGTGCCCCAATTTCTATTTCTAAAATTTGCATAATCCTCAAAACATTTTTCAGACCATCATTAAAATTGCATGCGGCGATATCCGTTGCAATATTTAAGACTTTCTTGCCACTAGAACGTGAGTTTCTGACGTGTACTAAAGCATTTATAACTGAAAATGCTTCTAACAGAAGCATGGCGACATCTATTAGTGCCATAGAACTCTTAGAAATGGATGGTTACGAAAATAGACAGTTCCTGCTCAGCAGGTAGCCATCCGACGCAGGTAGTCGTGCGGAACAGCCCAGCACGCTCGGTAAAAGGACTCGAAATTTCAATGAAATCGATTTCGAACACGTATAAAACCTTTTGTCCTTTATTCTACATGGTTCAAAGAATTTTTTAAGCTAATAAAAAGAAAATCGATTTTTTGAAATTTCTACAGTGGTGTTACCCCTTAATTTCATTGGATGCATTTTGAAAGGAACGTAATTTCACTACCAATAGACTTTTTTTTAGTGTTTTGACTCTGAATTAGCATATCGCTAAATTGAACTAAAAAATATATTTAAGGAGACATTCGTGTATTGCGTACATAAAAGTATTATAGATAGAGTAGGCACGCTATTGGGGCGTGTGCACGTGGAAGCGTCCGATCGTTGGAAAGAGAGAGAAGATGATGTTAATGAAGCTCTCTCACTCTACTAGCGCATGCGCAATTCTTGTTTATATTTCTAAGGCTGGGACAGGTTAGATTAGGTATTTTTGGCAAGTCGTTATGTGGAAAAAATAAATAAACATTTTTTCAAATTCTTACAACGAAGTCAAAATTATCAAAAGATTTTGTTACGTTCAAACATTTGCTATAGAAACTCTCTGGCAAACATGATTTTTATTGATAAAATACAATAAATTACAAAACTATTACAAATTTAATTTCTTGTGGGCATTTCTAGCTACTTATTTAATTCTATGGCACACTTCAGAAAAGTTGCTTATTTAAAAAATCATGAAAAAATGATTTCCAATCAAATTTAACGAACAGAATTTCATAGAATGTTTCAATTATGAAAATGATCTCTTTTTACTTAAATTGGATAAAAATTGTAATTAAACCGTGAAAAAAATGATCTTCACTTGAGAGGAACTTTTTCCCTTTCACATAAAACCAGGATAGCATTGAAATATGTAATAAAAGTAATAAATCGTTACATTATGAAGGTGTCGAGAATTTCCGAAAGTTGTCTGAGGAAATCTGGCTCCAATATTATACAGAAGATTTCAATTTAAACCGAGCATTTCAATATATACTGAATCGAACTATCCTCTGATCACAATAGCTGCTGATCAGTCGAGTTTTGGTGCAGGGTGAGAAGAAGCCAGAACTTGTTGGTGTTCAACGTATCAGGCTGAAAGTTTGATATCCCTGAGGCTTTAGCAGCCAAGTTACCGGCGTGGAACGTGACCTCCTGTCATTGGTCTTCCGAAAACCTCGGGTTCATCCGGTTTTAGCTCTTGTTGTCGTCTGAATACTTTTCTTCCTTGGCAATGTCCGAATCTTCAATGTACACTTTTCTTAAAGTTACTTGGTCCAACTGAAAAATACTATGTGCCTCTTTCTTCCCACAAAGAAAAATTCTTCCGTTTTCTTGCAAAAATATGTGTAGTAGGTATCTTGTTCGGACTTTCGACATTTTCACGCGAACCAAGAGAAAGATTTTTCACTGCCTTTCCTCTGGATAGCATGTGTCACCTTTTCTTAAATAACATTTCCTAGTACGTATTCTACTTGCTTTCCATAATGCAAGACTGACGATTTGAGTACATAAATAAATTATCTTTCTACTTCCGCAGTGTATAGAATATTTTAAAAGAGAAAAAGACGAAGAATAACAAGCTCAAATTGGAATAGATCTTATCAGTCTCAATTTCGTAAAACATTTAACGCTCGAACTACAAATAGATTTTTTTAATTTAAACATTTTTCAATTATACAAGGGTAATTACAGTTTTTTTTTATTTTCACCCTAGTGCAAATAAATTAATTTGGTGCGATTACTAGGATTAGAACAGATTAAAAAATTGCTTGCTGAAGAGCTTCGGATTCATTCGGATTTTCTGAACTGATTTCTGATTAGCTTACTGTTGGATAAGGCTATCTCAAGGGGCCCCGATTTCGAAAAGGTTTGTATTCTTCGTTGATATTTGGCTTAAACCGAATTTCATATGTAAAAAGTACATCCTGTTAATTCCGTTACAAAATTCCAGATGGTACATTTTTTATAAAAAATCAAAGTTTTTGTAGTGTCTTGGGGATTAATGTTGTCTCAGGAAATAAGTACCCAAATTGAATGATTTTTTAATTGCAGGTCAATAAGACATGACACTACAAAACAGTATTTTTATCGTTAAAAAAGGTCAATTTCAATTTTTATTGAAAACATTTTTTATAAACAAATAAAAATCAAAACTATTTCTGCGACTCTGAGATCAAAATTAACAACAACAACAACTTATGTAATAAACATTTTTGTGCATATATTCCTTAAAAAAGCGTGTAGATCGAAGTGGTTCAATCACAAAAATAACATTTTTGTGTCTGATTTTTATTTTGTAAAATTTTAAAAACTAAACCCCTCCTAGGAGCTGTAGGACCTTGTCATTGGTGGAGGGGCTTAGTGCTTGGTCCGGGGGCTACGGCAGTCCCTGACCCTGTCGGATCGAGAGTAGGATCCCTATAAATGAATTTCCTCGTACGGTTGGATGGGCTCGGGGGCGGTCCCGGCCCTTGGCTCGCGTTGCGATCAAGAAACGGCTCCCCCTAAGCCAGGGTTTGCGCAACCGTGCCCATTGGCTTTCTTGACACCCGGGGATAAGACAGGGTGCTTCCCTAGCTTCTCGTCGGATTAGAAATGAATCCAGCAAACAAAAAACAAAAAGACATCAGCAAAGTGGGAGAGACGGAAGCCGAGGTGGATGCGGAGCAAAGGTCTAGCACAAATCCACCCCTGCAAACTGCCCCAACAGAATCGCAAAGTCTGATGGTGGCTGCTTGTTCTGGCTCTTCTGGGTCGGGTACTAATGTGGTCCATCGGCAAGTTGCGATGGAAGAGGATGCAAACCAGCAGGCAACTTCTGGGGCATCCTCTGATAGCAAGAAGCTCACTGGGTCTCAGAAGAGGAAGCTGCGGTTATAGGCCCTTCGCGCAAATGAAGCGGCTAGTGGCGTCACAGCTCTTCAGTGTCCTGTGGCGAGAGGAGTGGCCTCCAAGAGACGAAAGGGCTCTCAGGACACCCTGCCCCCCGGAAGGGATGAGGAGTCCAAAGAGGCCCAAGCTGGTGCGCCTGTCAGCGAATACAGAACTGTCAGGTGTCGGGCTTTCGGCTGCACAGAGGACCAACCCTCTGACGGTGATAGTGATGGATGCCGGTTACCCGGAGTCGGTCTCGTCGCCGAAGCAATTCGAACTCTTCAGGGAGGCCACGTTGTACGCTGTGGATAAAGAACCGGTCAGTAATTGGCCGAGATTTGAGACCTCCTTTTTAGGGAAGGAGTATTTATTTTTGTGGCGTCAAACCCGGTGGCTAAAGCCATGGAAGATTGAAAGGTGGGTCGCGCACATCTCCCAGGTGATGGAGACAACTGGTTTGCAGACGGCTCCAAAAACAGGGAGGGCGCGGGGGCTGGTGTCTATGGGAAGAACAGCGACACAAGCCTCGTGATCCCATTGGGACCCCACACCACAGTTCTCCAAACGGAGATTGTGGCCATACTCCAATGCGCATGCGTAGCACGGAATTATGGCCGTGGCAGGAACATCCGCATCTGCTCAGATAGTAGAGCGGCCATCGCGACACTAGATAAGTCGGTGACTACTTCGACGCTGGTCTGGGAACGCTACGAAGCATTGAACAAACTAGCGGAAGACAACCATGTCATAGTCCTCTGGACCCCTGGACACAGGGGTATGAAGGTCAACGAGACAGCGGATAGACTAGCCAAGCTAGCGACAAAACAAAACCCCACTGGTCTAGAACCAGTAATAGGTATTTCAAATCGGTCGGTCACAGAAGACATTAACAAGTGGCTGGCCAAGAAACACTAGGAAGAGTGGTGCAAGGCTACGGCATGCAATCAAGCCAATACCCTCATGGAAACACATCTAAACCCCAAACAAGCTACAGATTTGCGCAGGGTTAGTAGAAACTGTAGAAATTGTCCAGCAATTAGGCACAAATGCCAGATTCTCACGGGCAACGGGAATACTCAAGCATCAGGGGCCCTTCCGGGTCCCAGCCATAGCAATAAATAATAATAATAATACCTTGACGTAGCTTCAGCGCCTCCACCGATAAAAAAATAGGGTGGTCGAGTATGACGGCCTTCTCGAACACTGAAACTTTTGTCTGAAACATTTTTGGATATGATCAATAGTTTGAGTACCATCGCTCTGTAACACTTTATGTGCCTCACCCTGTAGAACAAAGTTTCAAATTTTATGTCTCAGCATTGTACGCGAGCGTGTGCGTGATTCGACGAAAGCGTTATCGTTTTATATATAACTGTAGTTATTAGGTTTATATATGTAAGGTTATATTATAAGTGTATTTGTGATTAAAAGTATGATTGGTTGCGACTAAATGGTGTGAATGCATTTGTATAATGTTTATGTATATGTATGTATCGAATGACTAATGGCAAGCTCGAGGTAAGAATTTTTTTTTATTTAAGAGAACCATGACAACGTTTTTCTCAACTCCTTACTATTTCCTATGTAACGCTTATTGTTATTCACTTTGTGTGAATTAGGTAATTATCAAATTAATTTGACTCGACTAGGATTTAATAGATGTTCAAATGTCCTTATGTCCTAAGTTTAATCGACAGAGTCGAGTAAAATTACTTCAAGTATTTTTCTCCGTGTAATATTATGAAACTCAACTGAATTTTCATAAAATGTATCTTAACACTACCTGTAACGGGGTAGAGGAAATATATATATCAATTCCTAATATTTATATACTATGCCTGAAATATACTGCAGGACTTCTTTATTATATAATAGACCTAACGTGGTCAAAGGTACTAAAAGAACTGACTCCCTTTCACAAGAGATGCGGTGGCCAAGGCCCTTCCCGAAACGACTGTAGAGTGGGGGAGGATATATGTTTCCGTTACAATCCCCCCTTTATAGTGGATTTAGTCTCTAAACCCTTTTGTTGGGTCTTATTTTATCATTAGCAGTCTTAATAGTACAATCCATATTACTTATTTCCGTAGGTGCTGTAGGCGCAGGAGTATAATGCACAGTTGGAGCTGCGGTTACTGTTGTTTTTACGCAAAATATACAAATTTTCTGAGGGACACATTTACGAAGTAGTTTGACGATACCACATTTGTAACCCGAAAAAATTAAGATAGTTCCGATCGCACCGTAGCCTAAGTACTGTAAGCAGGTAGTAGCCTGTTCAGTCCAGCTTCTCGTTAGCCTGTCTCTACTGACCTTGTCAACGGCATTTTCGATGTCATCGATTGATTGTTTTAAATTATTTAAATTTAAAGGCTTGATTTCCTGCGTTAGCGGTATCAGTTTTTCTTTAATAGAATCTAATTGCTTATCAGTATACGGTAGGGACAAGTTTTTCTTATATTTTATTTCTCCCACTAAAGATTCTGTAGTGCTTAATTTTAATACTATATTCAATCCATTCAAAATACATTTATCGTTGCTAGTGATCTTCGTTGGACCTTGAATTCTAATTTTTTGCTGACCTGATTCACACAACGCATCTACTTCTATAGATTCGTGGGGAATCCGGATGTATCCACTAGTAAGCGGGATAAAAGCGATGTTTACAATTCTAAATGGGGAGTATTTGCACTCCTCCCCAATTGTTTTTACATGTGTTCTTAATATACTATTCTCGCAGCTATGGGTTTCTGACATCAGATACGTAGGTTGAATTCGTTTACACATTCTTTTTTTTCCATAAGTTTTACATGTGTCTAGAGCCGTTTTGTCGGTAGGTACGTATGTAGTGTGTCCCTGTCCCATGAACAAGTATTCGTAGTCTGGGATTATGGCAAGGAAAACCGAACTGATTTTTTTGGGGATAGATATCAAGTGCTTGATTTCATAAGTCTTGGTTTCCGGGATAGGAATGTGAATAGAGTACACAAATCGATTCTTTGCGATGGCTACGTTCACTATTGAGATGTCGATGATATGCTGAAAGTTTGATTCTTTCAAAGGAATGGTATATTTGACGTTCAGCTTTTCTTCAAATTCTTTCATCTAAAGTATAAGGATGTCTGGTGTTAGAAGTTGGGGATGAACTATTCCATTTTTCCCGTCATTTATTGCATTTATCAGGAGGTTGATGTCTTCACTCAATTCATCGATTATCATCATGCAAACCGTTATTTTGTTGGCAATGGCTAAATTTTGGGCATTTTTGTTGGTTCCGTTAGCCAGTTGATTAAGACGATTAACGTTTTCCTTACTGTGTAGTTCAAGCGTGTTGAGATCAGTAGAAGCAGAATTTAATAGTAATTTTATTACCTTGGTCTGGTTATAAATGCCAGTTGATAGAATGGTATTATCTTTGAATAGTTTATCTAGCTCTTTATTAATGTAATTAATATCATTTTCACTTAGAGTACCAAAAAGTGTTTTCGAGACATCTCCTATGAAGTTGAAAAATCCTCTTTTATTTCGTTTTTTACCCAAAAGTTGGTTCAAAAGGCCTCTTTGTTTGTCTAGCCTTTGAATCCTTGATTGGATTAGATTCAACTCAAATCGTTCCAGACAGTCATCACACTGATATGAAGCGGCGGTAAAAGCGCTTTGCAATGACCCAAGCCTATCGTCAATGTCGTTGGTCCCTACCCCAAGGATGATGTTCCAGGTGTCATGGTAGAGTTGAGCCTGCCCCAATTCTTCTGATTAAATAGTTACCCCGGTCAGGTCTGTTGTGATGATCTCCGCCGATATTATCTTCAGTAGCCATAATAGAATTAGTGTCGTCATCTGAAACATTATTTATAGTAAGGCATAAGCTGATTTGCATGAATGCGAATTCTTTTGTTATTAAATAGTATTGTATAATTATTATTTTCTTGGTGTTCCACGATAACTGCCGGCCCTTTCCATGAGGGAGACAGTTTGTTCTCTGGGTGGTTATTGATGAACTTGACTAAATCCCCCGGTTCGTAGACACCTTGTGGTATGGAAATTTTTGAATCTTGGAGCTTTTTGTATTTAATTTTCTGTATCTCTATTTTCTCTTTTGCCTTCTGTAAGTATTGTTCGAGCCTTCGTTTCCAAAGGTTAAGTAATTCCTCATATTTAACCTTTGGTGTGGTGCTTAGCATTGAGGGTAAGTTTACCTCTCTGCCGAAGGTTAGTTGGAAAGGCGAGTATCCGGTACCTTCGTTTTTCATAGTGTTGTATGCCATACAAATTATTTTCAAATTTTGATCCCATTTGGTGCTATGATCCTCGATACTGGTTTTTAATAAATTCTTAATTGTTGAATGGGCTCTTTCAAGTGCTCCATTTCTCTGTGGGTGATACGCTATTGTCTTTATGTGCTTAATCCTAAATATGTTTTCAAAGTTCTGTATCAGATCAGATACAAAGTTTTGTCCCTGATCTGTTAGGATATTCCTGGGTGCTTCGAATAGGTATATGTAATAGTTAAATAAGCCTTCTATAATGTTTTCGGATGCTATGTTTTTCAGAGGTATCAGGGTTAAGTACTTTGTGAGCATATCTTGAATGCTAAGGATATATTCGTTTCCTGAAAGTGTCACGGGCAAGGGTCCGAAAATTTCCATTGCTATTTTGTCGTTAGGGTTGACCGGCGTATCTGGAATGATTGCTTCACATTGTCTTTTAATTCTAACTGTCTTTTGTAATTGGCAAACCGGACATCGTTTGATGTAGTGGATGATTTCTTGCTCCATATTTTTCCATTCTCCTAGTGTTCTTGCTCGTTCTATAGTTTTGTTTTCCCCAAAATGTTGTGCCGTAATAGATCCATGTGATTCCCTTATGATTTCTTCCTTTTCCTGTCGAGTGAGCTCTGTACGTGGGGTGTAGCACGTGTGAAACTGTTGTTCTTTGTTTTTATTGCTCAGGAAGTTAAGGTAGTCTTGTATTTTCAGCTTTTCTAAAGGCGTGATCGTTGGGTCAACGAAGTGGTAACGTGTAATGGTTAGTTTGGCGGTCAATGCCTCTTGGTTTATTCTGTCTAATATTGCTAACCACTGAGTCTCATTAAATGGAGGTAATATATATCGAGATGTTTCCTGGCTGCCTTTCCGTTCCTTTGATATCGTGCGCCAAAGTTTTCCTCCTGCATTAGGTTTATTACTTACTCTACTAGGCATTCTGTTGGTAATCCATTTTTTATATTCCCTAATCAAGTTTTCTCTTTCGTCAGTTAGTCCTTCCTCATCTGAGATGAGCTGGTCTGCATCCATGCGCCGTTCTATACAGCTGCTAGACGCATCGGTTATGCCTGGAAGTTGCGAGATTGCAGGTAGTTGTGAGCTGATTGATGATTCTTCTTCAGACTCCTCGCTAGAGGTTTTGCTATTTCCTGTATTTCCTTCCGGAGATTCGGACGTTTCTCTTATACTACTTTCCTCATCTATTACTGGAAATAATCTGGACAAACAATCTGCAGTTTTGTTTTCCTTTCCATTCACGTGTTCAACAACGTATTGGTACTGTTCTAGGTGAAGCCTCCATCGTAACAGTCGTGAAGAGGGATCTTTCATTTTATATAACCATATCAATGCTTGGTGGTCAGTTTGAATGGTGAACGTTCTGCCCAGGAGGTATTGTCTCAGTCTTTTGCATGCCCAAACTATTACTAACAGCCCCTTCTCCGTTGTATTATAATTGATTTCAGCTTTATTTAGTATCCTGGATATATAACAACAGGGGTGTCCATTTTGTGATAAAACTGCTCCTAATCCAACGTTGGATGCGTCCGTTTTCAACGTAAACTTTTCCTTGTAATCTGGGAATCTCAATACTGGTGCTGTACATAGTAATTCCTTTATTGTATCAAAAGACTTTTGACAATCCATCGTCCAATTGAAAGGGGTTTCCTTTTGTATTTCGGAAAATCACAGTAGAAATTTCTAATAGTGTAATAATTCCCTGCATTACATACGTTCATTCAGTGAAAATATTTGTACGTTCAAATTAATTTATATAGATACATTTTATCAGAAAATCTAATTTTTGATTTTTTTAAAAATAAATTGGAGATACTGCTACCAAACTTTTGTTTTAGAAAAAAATCAAATAAAATTATTGGCTTTCGAGAAAGTAGAAAAGTTTTCACAAAGAAGGAAAAGAGTATTGTCTACGTGGGACAGAAATAGGAACATGAAATTAGATTATGGATTGTGAAATAAGTAGATTGTAGCAAGGAATGGTGCATTAGTTTCGTTCTATTTATCTTACGTTGTACGTTTATATTTATATGTAAACAAGTTACCATTTACCATTTTCTGAAGCGACATATTTATTTTCTTGAAACGACAGTTTAACAGCTTCAAGATATTTTCAAGTTAAAAGATCTTTTCTAAACATTTATTCAATTCCAACTAAAAGTTCAAATTTAGAGAGAAGTTATAATATAACTTTAAAATATTATTTATCATCCAGTTTATTATGAATTTTTTCTATTATTGTTAAAGACATCAATAATTCAGGTATAATTATCAGATGACCCAATGAATAATTTTCTCACCTGGAATGTAAGAAGGTTTGTAGAAACCGCTAAATGTATTTTTAAGTTTTGTGTATTTTTTACACTTTACATGATTGAATATTTTTGGAATCAAATTTTATTTTACCTCTTATTTTCTTTTTATTAAATAAAATAATAGAAGTTCGGATTTTCTAAAATAAATATATTATTTTCTTACTTCACGTGATTCCAGGACAACTTTTAATAATTAATTATTCATTGCTGATCATTAATTGTGTATGGGGCGAATGATTAGCGTTACCGACACCGACGCGTTAGATTTAACTAGAGATAAGTGCGAATCTCCTTAAGGTTTAGAAATTTTATTTGTAATAAAAACTTTGAAACTACAATGTATAAAATAGTGTGTGTGAGTAAATTTGATCATCTAATGAGAAAAGACATCCTTGTCAATGAAAAAAAGTTTAATTTGATAGCCAAAACTGGATTTTTTGTTCTACTTTTAATACATAATTGACACGATGAATTCCCATCCATTTAACAAATTTGATAAAGTTCAAACACGATCCTGAGAAAGGCCTTACTTATTTAAAAAGCACAGGAAAGCTTACTCAAAACACGGGTAAAGTCCTATTTTATAAAAATGTTCCGTAGTCTATAATACTTTAGTTGAAAAGTGTAATTACATTTTAGTCAAGAAGTCCAAATGAGTGAAATTCAAGACTCTAAATTAATGATCGTAACTTGTTACCTTAAAAATTAAGTAACTTTCATCAGTGTGATTGTTAAAAGGCCAATAGCTCTGTCGTATGCTTAATTACATGTTAATAGTTTAAGGGGTTAAGCCACTCTAGAGACAGACAAAAATAGGCATATTTTGTGATTTTTTTTCAGCGAAACCATTAAATAAATCGAAATTACAAAATAGGGTTTTTATTATACATGTAATCGACTGCATTTTTCTGATAACTGCAAATTTCAAGTCGGCCGGACACATTACTCAAACAAATTTCAACCGATTCACTTAAAATTTTAACTGTATATTTAAAATTACAGTATCCAAGGAAGTACGCTGAATTTTTTTTATTATATTGCATAGTTCCTTTTTTATCAACAATCTTATGACGAATATTTATGGAATTTTATACATTTTTACTTTAGAAATGCGCTATTTGGGCAAAAATCAATATATCAAAAAAATCATACGCAATTCTTTAGCTATTCTTATGTGTAATCGAAAAAACTTCAGTGACTCATCATAACTCACAAATCACGGGAGCTGAGTGTCCGGTCATAGACCGTCCAGAAATAAAGCCGTCATCGGAAAAATGCTGCACAGTCGCCATTTTGACATCTATCGCTTTGCCAAAATTATTTTGTACACTCAATTACATGTATAATAAAAACCCTATTTTGTAATCTCGATTTATTTCATGGTTTCGCTGAAAAAAAATCATAAAATTTGCCTATTTTTGCCTGCCTCTAGAGTGGCATAGCCCCTGAAAAATAAGAACAAAAGTCCTCTCTCTCAAATATTATTTCCCACTGACACCAATAAAAAGGCGCAAATCCGACATTATAGATTCGAATTTAAATTAGGGTCAACAACGTTTTATTTTGTACCTATGTAATAACATTTTTCATCATTCCTGATAACTAAAATATAATATTTGTAACTAATAGATTTTAGAATCAAATATCTATATAAAATTAACAAACGTATATTTTATTATTAAACTGATTATTGAAATCATAATAAATACTTAAAAATTTAATAATTAGATTTTGTATTGTGAAATACAGACTGAATAAATAATGATTTGGACTTGTATCGACCCTTTACTTTGTATTTTTACAAGGAAAAATTTGTTGTACACTTTTAATTTTCTGGAAAATTAGCTGTTTTAGACCGACTCTATAATCTCATACGTGCAATTTTTTATATAATTTTGTATCACAATGTTTACCCGTCACACGGGCAAATTTTTAAGTTTCTTCCTTTGTATTTTTATAGAAATAAATTCACTGATGAGGACTCCAATCTGGGTAGAAACGTTTGAAAACATGAAACTTTGAGTTACATTTTTCTGGACCCTAAAGCCAACCAAGAACATCAACAATACACTGAATAAAGTTTGAAAAAATAAAATTGTTAAGGCTTTGATAAAATTATTTAAGTTAAAAATTTGGAAAAAAAAATATTTCAGCAAAAAATTCTATTTATTTGATACTCTCTTAAATTCGAAATTCCACGTCAGGTAATTGGAAGCTTTCAGAAAGAAGAAAAATATCACGAATGTAATGGGCTTGCAAGCAGCTTAAAGTTTACTAGAATGGATGGAAAGAGAACAATAAAAATTGAACTTACAGTCTTAAACCTTGTATTGACAGAGATAAACAATTTTTCTTAACTTACATAATCGCAAATAAGATGTTTCATTCAGATACTTACTAGAAATAAGCAACTCTTAATTTTCATAAAAAATGTTGAAATTTTTTATAGTAATTTTTGATATTCTTTTGCCACTAAGTATTCTGATTCTTACATGAATTTATAAATAATTTTTAAAATAATCAAGATAATAAAATTTTTTAAAAATATGATAGTATATTATGCGCCGAGGCGCATAATGAGGGTTATTATGCGACGAGCGACAATGCTCGCAGGAGATCGAAGCCAAGGCGTAGTCGAGGTAAGATTAGTCCTGCGAGCATTTTAAGCGAGTCTCGTAATTACCTGAATTGTGTGCATTGGCGCATATAATAATTTATGTAACCTTGGTGTATTTACAAGTTTTTCTGTGTACACTTTAATCCAATCTAGTATACGCAGAATCGTCCAATCGAATCTTCGGTAATAGAAAATAACGCAAGTAACACGAGACGGCTATAAAAATGCGTAAGACGGCGGAGCGACTTTCAAAATATATCGCTGCCAAATCCGCAATAATAAACAAATATTTCTGAAAATTTCCAGAAAACTTCCTCTAACGATAAGGAACAACTTTGTCGCTGAAAGTTTTCCGAAATCGAAAATTTATTAGAGACTCTACCGGGACAATCACAAAATCATAGTTTTTTATTTACATTAAAATATTAATTAAAGACAAATGTTTCAACATATTTCATTTAAAACATAGGATCCGCCAAAGTATTCCGCGTCTAATGATAAAGAAAACAAACGATTTCGTCAAAAATTGACCGAGTAATAGCAATTTATGTTTTGAAAAACACTGATTTTCGATCATTTTTTATGACGAAAAATTGAGTGTTTTTAATTTTTATCTAAAAAACTATTGAGTCTGCATAAAAATTGTATGAAGATAAAAAATGCATCATGAAAAATCCTACAAAATGGTATTTTTGTTTTTGTGAATGACCGAAAAAAAATTGTTATCACAATTTTCGTGCGTATGTCGCAACCTGTTACCGTATTGTAATAGACGCATTATGCTCCGCTGTATCGCAATAGGCGCATGCGCAGTTCAATTTTTACATTATGTCCCTCTGTATCGTAATACACAACATTACGCTACTCTCAACTTTAGCATAAAAACGCGTTAATACGCCGGAGGCACATAAATCAATATTATGCTTCCACGTATTTATCATTCAATTTTCATACCAACTAGTTTGTCAGCTTTACGTTACAGTAATGTTAAAAAGTAAAAAGTTTACACTCAATTGTAGCTGAGCCACTAGGCGATATGGGGAGATCTTCCTGTGGAGAAGGAGATGTCGGACGCCTGTGTAGCTCAGTGGTTAGAGCAGTCGACTGGCAATCGAAAGACCTGGGCTCGAATCCTAGCGCAGCGAAAGCGTCTTTTTTTTCCACAGAAATATTTCAAATCTTTTAATTTAAAGAATTTGAATTTAATTTGCATTTATTTGCGATATAAGAGTTTGAAATTGTCTACGAGGACACCTGTCGGCAACGTATCCTATCTGATACGCGACTAGTGATTCTCTGATAATGTAGGCAGTAGCAGAAATTTCAAATTCAAGTAATTAAGGGGGTAGATCACAGTAAATTTGTCAAAAAAGTCATTTTTTACATTCTCATCATGGATGAGAAGGTATTGGTTTTATGTGAAAAATGACTTTCGAAATTTTCATCAAATCTCTACGTTTTGAGACCCCCTGAGTCAGAAAAAATGGTTTTTACGAAAGTGTCTGTCTGTCTGTCTGTCTGTCTGTAGATCGTGTGCGGCATAACTCTCGATAGAATTATCAGACTGAATTGAGCTTTGGTACACTTTATCGGAGCCGAAAAACTAAGGACAAGTTCGTTAACCAGCCACATCCAATCAAAATTGAGGGATGGAGCACTACTTTTGTGTTTTTGAAAATAATTTTTTGAAAAAATCAAAAATTCCAATCCTGGTTTTTGATAGTGCTCATAAATCTCTACAAATTATCCTAATAACATTTTTTGATTAAATAAAAATTAGAAATGTTACAGCATATTCAAATTCGAAAAAAGTCAATATCAAAATTCCATTTTCCAGTTAAATTATACGAGATACGAAAAAACGTTATTTTACAATATTATTGAATACATAAAGACCTACAAATTTGAATCATAACATTTATTCATAAGATGCATATTTTTCTTTTTAATTAAAAAAAAAACTATTGAAAATCCAAAATTCAATTTTTTAACAATAATATTGGAAATACCAAAAAAACGTAAGAATACAAAGTTGTTCGTTTCAAAAAGATCTACAAATTTTGTCTGACACAGTTTCTGATAAAAGATATATTTTTCGTTTCAATTCCAAAAAATACGATAAAAATGAAAAAATTCCATTTTTTAGACAAAATATGTGAGATGCAAAAAAAACATTTAGATAGAAAATTGTTTGCCTAAATGAGGTCTACAAATTCTGATAAAGAAATTTCGGGACAGGATGTATATTTTATGTTTTGATTTTTAATATTGAAAAAATTCGATTTTTTTCACCAAAATATGTGAGATACGAAATAAGCGTTGTTCTGCAAAATCGTTTCCTTAAATAAAGTCTACGATTGTTTTTCCTTTTTAGATATGTGGAAGAAAGTAAATTCTTTTAATCATGTAATTTATTAAAAAGTTATACTGAAATGTATACAGAAAATCGAGCGCGAAGCGCGAGTGTCATGATGAGAATGTGTTCCTTAAGGCCGATAGAGCCTTAAGTAAATTGAATTTCCTGTTTCACTTAAATTCAAAAAGAAATTCAGTGACTTTGAGAAAATGTGTAATTCACATCATCTGTAATATTATTATAAAATTGGTTTGAGCTTCAGTATCAAAATATAAGGAATAAACTTAAATGTATGCGAAGAGCATAAGACCGAGCGCGAAGCGCGAGGTCCAGAAAGAACGGAGCGCAAAGCGCGACGTTCAAAAATTCCGGAGCGCGCAGCGCGACGATCGAATCGCGCGCCCTAGGCGCGCTCAAACTTGCGAGCGAAGCGAGCTGCGCGCGACGAGAATGTGCCCGCGAAGCGGGCAGATTTTTTTAATAGTGGTACATCATTATTTAGTTAGCAATAAATTTATGAAAATGACCCACAAAACATGCCCGTCACTGTGTTCTACCCCCTTAATTCGTAAATCAATAAAATTCAAATTTCTCTCCTTATGAACAAGTTTTCCTAGATTTGTCGAAGATCCGTCTAAAAGCAGATAATTAATTTTGCCGGACTTTGCGCTTTGGCATATTCCGATTTCCTTCTCCATTCTCGGATTCTAGAAATCTTTCGTGGAGCGTGTCAAATGCAGAAAAGCAAGTTACCGGAAAGGGTACTGAATCCTTTATAGGTGAAAAGGGTACGAAAACGCATTGCTGAAGGGTGAACAAGAAAATATCAGGTATCAAATATCCGCATACTGGGAAAACTAAGAAGGGGTAGAAATTAAATTCCGACGAGACATTTGAGTGCGGTGGCTTTCAGGGATGGAATGGCACGCAATAGGAATACGATAGACGATCTGAGAGAGAAAAGAAGGACACCAGAAAGAGAAAGGACAAAAAGAAGTCAAAGGGAACGAACGATGATTCGAGGTTGCCTGTCTAAGAAGTCTTGGCATTCTTTCCATTGCTAGAAATCTTCAATCCTATCAGGAGAATCGGATGTCGAATATATATCTACCACCGAGCAAAGCCGTCCAGCGATGATTTCACCAGATAAATTCGACAACGATATCACTACGACTTCTTCAAGATTCCACGGTACCACCCTATCAAGACCTTGATAGTCAAAGTAATTCCTCTGCAATTGCGAGGGAATTACTTTTCAATAAAATTTTCTTCAATTCAGAGTCGATCAATGGGATTCGAAAACTTCTGCTATACATTTATTCTGAATTACATCTTATTTTGATTATTATTTAAAGTCATTGATCAAAGATTAGGAGTTTTTACATTCCCATCATAAATGAGAAGGTATTAGTTTTATGTGAAAAATGACTTTCGACATTTCCATCAAATCTTTACGTTTTGAGACCCCTGGGTCAGAAAAAACCTTTTTTACAAAACTGTCTGTCTGTGTCTGTATGTAGAAGTAGTAGCAGGTCGTATAATATTGAGGAAAATGATAAAATAATCGACACATCGAACAAATTATATTGAAGTAAAAGCAATAAATGTTTCATTAATTCTTAAAAAATTAAATTTATCATAGTTCTTATTAGATTTTGTGAGCTACATAGAGAGAGTATTTATAAACATAGTTACATACTTACATACACATACACTTATAAACTTATCAATATAATTAGTAAACATACCAATACACGCTCAAATACTAATTTAACGCAACTTAACCTAACCGCAAAACGCACACATTCATAAACTCATCGCAGTGATATGAAACTTGCAATTTAGCAACTTCAATATATACTGAACTGTGAAAACTTTCACGATTTGTGAGAAGAACAATTTGTCATAAAAATGGCTATATTGTTTTCCAGAATATTCTCCTTTGTGATCTATAGATTTCTGCATGCGATCGAACCATGTGTCATAGCATTTTTTCCATTCCGCTTGAGACATCTCGAAAACATGGTTTTGTCAAATTATGTGGGATCCGAACGAGAACAAATCTTTTTCATGGCTAAATGTTTATGCAATATTTTATATATGCTGGTGGAACTAATGACTAAGGATGCCTCAATCTTACAGTATGTCACATGACGATCTTGCATTATCAGTTTTTGCACAGCATTAATGTTTTCTGGGCCAACAACTGATTTTGGACGATCTTTACGAAATTAGTCGGTGAGCGAATGGCGTCCAGGATTAAACTCGTCAAAACAGCGTTTCACAGTGTGGTATAAGATGGGACTTAATTGCCGAAAGTGGGAATAAGTTGATCGATACATCCTTGTCTTGATAATCCACGTCAAATGTCATAATAAATCATTGCACAAAAATGTTCACGAGTTAATTCTATTTTTTTGCTGAGACGCAATTTTCAAGTCACTGTAAACAACACAAATAACGCTCAAATGACAAAACGTTCTAAAGGTGGTTATGGTAAAAAATGTCAAACATTGCAGTGCAAAAGTCAGATGGCACTTGAAAACACTCAGTGTTGACAAGGCCTAAAATATAAATAGTGCCCACCCTAGTAAAAGTTATTTTACGTGAATATTACGTTTTCGCTCTGGAATATATGTATTTCTTTGTTTTAAGTACTCTGAACTAAGTCCATCAAAGTATAGTTGAATCTATACGGGAACAAGGTTAATTCGAAAAAGTAAAATTTTCTTGTCCTCTCAATCGAAATTAGGGAATTTTTATCTATTCTTAGGTAAAAGCTGTTCACTGAAATAACAATAATGTAACTGTTAATATCTGGATATAATCATTCTAATTATTCATCTCATTTATTCAATCCATGACTTAATTTGAACCTTTTATTTTGAGCAGTTCAGTTTTAAAAAGTATCAAATGTGGAATTATTTTCAGATAATCTTTATCTATAATAAATATAATATCCATCTATTTGAATTTTTTTACAATATTCAAGATTGAAATACAACAGTGATGGCAATCAATTCCTATATTCTCTTCATTTAATAATAAAGCTCTATTTTTTGGTATATATATTTTTTATCCCTGTCCATGTTTAACTCATACCCCTCATGTGTATATCAAAATTTAATCTTCTTCTGATTATTTCAATTACCTTCTATCTCCAAAAATATATAAATTCGAAAAATTTGAACATAGCAATGGATATTGAAAAAAATCATTCAAGAAGAAGATAAATTTACTACTTTGATTTGCTTTTATTATTCCCTAAACCTAAATTTGTAAGATTAAACGAACTTACCTGTAAGTGAAGTTCTATCTTAATTGTATGAAGCGCCTCTTCCGAAATGATCAATGTAGTCCCCCTGCTCCCTGCCGTATATGCCACAAATTTCAACGCCTACTATAGCAAAGAAACCCATGTCGGTATTTCTGGTCTAATGATGCGGCGCTCCATTGTTTCTCTCACTGTCATTATTTCAAAGTCTGCCGTAACATTTTTATTAGGGTGGGTCTCAAGATATTTCTTGCAAGATGATTAAGTTTCCGGGTGGGACTGATCATTTCGGAAGAGGCGCTTCATACAATTAAGATAGAACTTCACTTACAGGTAAGTTCGTTTAATCTTACAATTGTATTACGCGCCTCTTCCTCATGATCAATGTAGATGTTTATAGCCAATGTTGCGGCTAATTACAGAGATGATTTTATTTATTTTAAATAAAGAACTCATACACGAAGAATGTTTACATGCATTCAAATGTTATAAATCGCCTTGGCGAATGCAGCCTGGTCACTACTTAATCGTAAATTATAGAACTTTATAAACGTATTCGAATTTTCTGTCCACCCAGCAGTTTTACGCAACGTATCGATATCAATGCCATTTCTTTTGGCTGCAGAAGTTGACACGTGACGTGTTGAGTGTGCTGTGAAAATATTTGTATCTATGTCGCATTTTTTAAGGCCAAGCTTCACCCAACGGCTAAGAGTTTGTGCGGTAACTGCTTTGAATGGGGCTTTTAGTGAAATAAATAATGATTTTTTATTCTCTCGAATCTTTTCAGTTTTGTTCAAATAACAATTTAACGCCGAAGCTACGCAAATCTTTTTGTTGTTATTATACGTTGGTAGTATTAAAACAGGTTGTTTTCGATTTATCCCAGAAGTCTTTATACGGTCTGGAATTTTAATTTCGATGCCAGAGTTTTTATTTTCAATGTTATCAATATTGATCAATGAAAAAGTTTGCATGCGATGCGCAGTTATCAATGCTAGTAACGTTATCAATTTTATACTTAAATCTTTTAAAGATAATTTATCATTTTCATCTTCCGAAGAAAAGTGTTCTAAAACGATTTTCGGATCCCAGGTGGAATCATACTTCGGTTTTGGTGGCCTTAATTTTGATAACCCTTGAAAGAATCGTTTCACTCTATTATTTTGTCCGATTTCAGGCCCAATAATTAGAGCTATCGCGGATCTATAACAATTTATCGAGCTATAAGCCGCGCCTTGATCGTGAATTAGTGTTAAAAAGGTTAAAACGTTTTCAACAGAATTATCAAAAGGGCTTATTTTTCTTTCTTTACAAAAACTCCACCACTTCTTTAAGCATATTTCGTATTGCTTGAGTGATGAATTAGTTAGTGAAGAAAGTGTTATCTGCAATGATCCTTTGGGAATTCCTCTTCTCTCAAATGCCTCGCTGATAAAACACCTACCACCAGGGTAACCTTGTTCCAAAAGGGCTGCTTCTCTTCGCTGGACAAAATAAGACAATCTTCAGCTTTATATTTTACAGCCTCGGAATTTAAGAGATCATTAAAGAGCGGGTACCATGGTTGTGCTGGACACTCTGGCACTACCATTATACCTCTAGCGACTAAGGCTTCTGCTGCGACTGCAGTCTGTGAAAGACAAAAATAAGAAAAAACAGTTGCTAGTTATCTATGTTCTTATGTTTGACGAAATTATCACGCATACTATATAGGTTAGAGCCTATATTAAATATTCAGATTAGAGCCTAAATATTTTTTGGCATTTGCCAAAGCCCAAGTGCAACCTGCGTTGTACTCGCAGACAGATTAGCGCCAAATTGCATATAGAGAAGCATAGTTTCTTTTCGATCACGTGGGTTAGAGCCACAACGTGATCGCGTCGTTCTCCGCTGAAAGTGGGCTTGTAGTTGGTTAGAGCCAACATACATTTCATTCAGCCATGAAAACACTCTGCCTATTGGTACTTACATGATCGGCTTCGTGACCGAGAGTGTGATCTGGAACAGCGTGAAGCTTCATCCGAGCTGCTCGTGCTGCTGCTGTTGTGTCGTTGTCCCCTATGCCGCTTCCCTTCGCGCTTGTCTTTTTTCCGTTGGCGTCTTCTTACTTTTTTCTTTAATCGCTTTAAGCGTTTTTCGAGGCGCTCGTCGTATGAGCTATCCGAGCTGG
Source organism: Diplolepis rosae (assembly GCA_030998225.1). NCBI lineage: Eukaryota > Metazoa > Arthropoda > Insecta > Hymenoptera > Diplolepididae > Diplolepis > Diplolepis rosae. Next base: position 2,114,288 of record JAPYXD010000710.1, read on the forward strand.
AGCTCTCTTTTCGGGATCGTTTACGACCCATTTTCCTATTTCGGTGATGTGGCGTCCACGGCACAAAGTGAAGGAATGACAGTGAGAGAAACAATGGAGCGCCGCATCATTAGACCAGAAATACCGACATGGGTTTCTTTGCTATAGTAGGCGTTGAAATTTGTGGCAAATACGGCAGGGAGCAGGGGGACTACATTGATCATGAGGAAGAGGCGCGTAATACAATCATAACTAATTATCTATGATACTTTACTTTAGCAAAAATGTTCATTAACTTATCGGTCACTGAGAAACTAATTTTTGATGAAAAAAAAGAACAAGCGTATCCTACAAAATTACTATCTTTCTGTGATTAATTTTATAACATCGTCTAACAAACAGCTGCAGAATTTTTTATTTGATTTTGGGGACAAGGTTAGTTTATGATTGATTTTGTATGGAAATGATAACGATTAGTGAGTCCTAGCGATTATTATTATCAGTATCTTTCTACAATGCTTATACGTTAATGTCTTGAAAGTAGGTTTCTCAGAGACAAATCGTACTTCTTAAACGAAGAATACTCTCTCGGCTTGCAGGAAGGAAGCCGTTTAAAGGTTTTATCTCTTCTGCAGGCTTGGATATATTTTTCTTATAGTTGGCTGCACCCTGTGGTCTATACCTCTCTTGAAACGAAAATTCGTGTGCGACGAAAGCGCTCCGAAAAGCGTACAATAGAAATTATTCATTCTTTCCAAAAGAAGAGGGAAATAAAACCAGCCTGTTTCCATGAAAGAAAGTATTTATGTATACAGTAAAAATCTCTAAGGCTGAAATATATTTTCTTAAAATCCAGAATTGATTCTTTTCTATGTTATATTAAAACGATTCAATATCAACTTTATATGGAACAACTCTGTATGCGAATACTAAATATACCTCAAATTACAAAAAAACGATTTCCAAAAAATATATTAATGTCAATTATTATTCATCAGATAGAGGCGTATATTAACTTGCAGAGCTTATGATGCAGGGGTAAACATGTGCAACTAAACATATTGATTTGAATATTTAGTTTTTGAACCAGTAAAGGTTTTGAATTTTCAGATTCTGACATGAGGAGCTAAATGTATAGTACACGGAAACAATTCTCATCCCAAATTCATAAATAGTTCTGCAGTCATGGACGAGCTTTTGATAATTGCAATTGCACAACAATGCAGCAAAAATTAAGCAACCTTGTCCAAAAGTGATAAACTGTTCATTAAATTTTGACGGTTTCTTTTTTCACGTGTGTATTTTTAATAATTTGCTTTTTCAGATTGAATAATGGATTTCTTTCTACACAGATCTATTCAAGAAACTACTGTCAAAATTATAACAACAATTAAGCTTTATCGTCAGAGGTCAGACGAGTACATTAAATCCATTTCTACCTTTTATACGATCGTGTTTTTCCCTTGCTTACCAGTTTAGAGTTGGATAATGTCCAAAATAAAATGAGGGCGACCATGTTTGCAAAAACTGAACCTATTTCGACAAAATTTCTCTGAATTTATTGGTATACTTCTCTATGATTTATTCATTTTAAATACCAAAAATAGTAAATGAACATTTGAATTATTAGATTTTCTTTTTTGGAGAGAATGCTTTATCCTCTGATAAAATATTTTCTAGGAATTTGACTTGGGCTAAATACTTAACGTATCTTTTCTTATATATATTTTTTATATATCTTTCTTTGCCCCCCCCCCCCCCCCACCCGTAGAAAAGAGATCGTGTGCAACACAGAAAAAATATTTATTTTTTCCTAGTCGCACAACATACTTTTTTCTAATAATGATCATATTTTTTTCGGAATTTTTTAATATAAATAGGATTTTGATTGGGAAATATTTAACTTTTCTGAGGTTAGACTAACGGAAATTCTTTTTTTTTACCAGATTTTCGAAAAACGCCTTAAAAATCTGAGTGGATAAATCAGTAAAGATTTACTTACTTAAAGATTAATTTCTTTGAATTTTAATTTAATTTGCATTATTGCGATATAAGAGTTTGAAATTGTCTACGAGGACACCTGTTGGCAACGTATCCTATCTGATACGCGACTAGACTGTTTTTTGGTGTGAAAATTACTAATTGCGAAATACATTTATCACTGATAGAAAAATACAAATAATATTGGGTGTACGAGGGATGTCTGAAAAGTTCTGGACTTTACATCAAGATAGTGTTAAAGTGCTTAATACTGTAGGTTTTGTGAATGTTATGTAGCCATCAAGGTAGGATCCTCCAATCCCAGGTCAGCAAAGAGAAATAAATTAAGTCACTGGCTTACCTTGACAACGGTCTTTATTAATTTCAACAATCATGTACATTGCACGTACTTGTCAAGATGCGCAGCAGAGGAAACGAGCCGCTACCAACTAACTACGAGGTAAGAGTGCCGTAGAGGCATAGACAAACAGGAGATCTTCTTTATTTTTTGAGGATTGTGTTTTGAGTGGTCTCGTTTCTGGACGCTTTGGAGTTTGCCCCTCACATAAGTTCCTTGCATGTCTTTATTAAATAATAATTTTAAGAAAAAAAAATTTAAAAAAATCTAATTTTAATACATACAACTAATTTTTTGCACGATTACAGCTTAGTCATTAAGTCCTTGAAATTACTGGCACTGAAGAAACCAAAACGTTTGTCCCCCCCCCCCCCCCCGCGTTTTTTATCTGTATGATACCTTTCTTGCTTCCCTATTTATATAATATGTTTCATTAATTATGGATTTTTAATCAAAAGGAACTGACCCAATGCCTACATACAAAGATACTTTAACGAATTTAAGTTTGGGTCAAGATAAAGAACAAAAACGTGAATACAAACATGTCACGTAATAAGTTTCCAAGAGTCCTTACGTCGTTGCTTAATCGTGAGCAGGGTGCACGAAAAGGGTCACGTTGGCTGGGTTTAATTTGGCCTATTCAAACGTGGCCTCAGTATCGGGATTCCATGGTATGGTCTTAGGTTTGGTGAACTCCATTATCGCGCATACCTCACCAGAAGTTTAGACAAAACTTTTTGATTAATCAGGTAAAGGAGAAATTGTACTTCAGGTTTGCGAACTGATATTTTCAAAAGTAAACACATCACTCAATAAGTTTCCAGTCTGGCATATAGATGTCACCACTATTGTCAAATCCATATGATTTCTGGATAGTACCAACCTTCAAACGTTAAGTGTCAAAATTTCATGACAATCTGACGTTGGAATGGTGATCTGACAATGGATAAAAACGAGATTCGAGTGTTAATCAAACATTGCTTTTTAATAGGAAGAAATACTGTTGAAGCAAAGCAGTAGCTTGGTAAGCGTTATGGGAACCTTGCACTAGGGAAATCAATAATCATCGATTAGTATACCGATGATCGCTTGGGATCTGGTCGCCCAAAATCAGTAGTTGTTTTGTAAAACATAACGTAAGTCCACACCCAACCAAAACATCAACGCGTCGAGGATTCAGAGCGGTGTGTAGAGCTGTTCAACCGAGGTAAAAATGATTTTCTGCGTCAGTATGTGACAATGGATGAAACATGGATTCACCACTATACACCTGAACCAAAATATCGTCAGCTGAGTGGACAGGAGCTGATGAAAGCCGTCCAAAGTGACGAAAAACTCAACAGTGGGCTGGCAAGGTTATGGCATCCGTATTTTGGGACGCGCATAGTATTTTATTTATTGAATATATTAAGAAAGGTAGAACCATTAATAGCGACTATTACATGACATTACTGGATTGTCTGAGCGCAGAAATCATGAAAAAACGGCCTGACATGCAATAGAAATAAGTGCTGTTCCACCAAGTCAATTCACTGTGCCACAAGTCCATTGAAAACCATGATCAAATTGAGTGAATTAAGCTTCGAATTGCTTTCTCACCCACCATATTCTCCAAATCTGGCCCCCAGCGACTACTGGCTCTTTGCTGACGTGAAAAAATGCACCAAGGAAAGATATTTGGCTCCAATGAAGAAGTCATTGCCAAAACTGAAGCCTATTTTAAAAGCAAAGACGAATCATTCTACAAAAAAGGCATCGAAAAGTTAGAAAAGCGTTGGAATGAATGTATTGCACTCGAAATGCAGCATTTTTAAGGCCGAAAATATTTAACCGGATATTCGAGAAGGCGGAAAGTCCAAAGTGATTGTGGTCTGGTGGTGTGCTATAAAAAGAATGAGGCTAGAGAATATTCGCTTGCCTCGTAACATGGAAGAAAAATCGTGAAAGTGAGGTATGGCATACGTATTGGAGACAGTAATCGCATTTAATCGGCAAAAATCGCCATAAACTTGCCATTCGCCGTTCTTTTTCTTGACCATGAGAATGGGTGTTTTCCGGGGGCTGCTAAGGAAGATTCCATCTTTGACCACCTGGTAGAAGATTGGATCGGCAGCGGTCAATTTATTTGGAAAAATGCGTCGTGCACGCTCAGAGACGAGCATCAACATCATATTATGATGTGATGTTGAACATCGCCGGCAGGAGGAGCAGTTCTCTGAAGTACGGGCGTAAGTTCCGGGTCGACCGCTAGAAAGTTAGAAAGAGAATGATCGTGGTTCACGATGCTTATACTGCAAATTAATGCGGATTTAACAAAACCGTGAACACTTAAACCGGTAGTATTAGTGTGAACTAAACAAGACTCGTGAGGAAATGGTACAAGATGGTAATAAGCGATCATATCCGCTCCTATAATAGGATTGGGAATCACTGCTACGCAAAATTTCCATTTTGAAAGTAAAATGGATGGCCTTTCCGGTTTTATATAATATTTTATACAATAAGACACCTATAATATAAATACACATAAGATAAAATTTTTAACAAGTTATGTAAAGAAAAAAAAAATTTAATAATATATTATATATATAATATAATAATTATTATAAAATAGGCTTCTGTCTGGACGATGATTTCCTCTTTTGAGCTAAATTTCTTTCCCGCGAGCCACGTTTTCATGTTGAAGAGCAGAAAAAAGTCACAGGGAGCCATGTCGGGCGTGTACGGTGGATGTGGCTGCAATTCGTAGCGCAATTCGTGCAATTGCGCAGCGACGATTCTCAATGAGTGAGCTGGTGCATTGTCGTATTGGAAGATCACATTTTTCTTCGCCAAATGGGGTTGTGCCTCTTTCAATTTCTCATCGAATCGGCTCAGTAATCTACTGTAGGACTGCCCCGTGATCGTACATCCTTTCTCCAAAAAGTCCATGAAGATTATTCTCTTCGAATCCCAAACATCGTACCTTCTTCGGATCAGATTCGCCTAAAAAAATCCATTGTTTTGATTGTCACTTGGTTTCTGGAGTATATTAATGGATCCAGGTTTCATCAGCGGTGACGAATCGACGCGAAAACAGCTGCAGATTTCGCTTATCATGTAAAAAGTTGATTCCCGTTCCGTACGTATGTTCGACGATCAGCCAGAATAATGTCGTGGACCTTTCTAACGATATACACAGTAACCATGTCTACTGGGCGGCCTGGGCGCTCACCATAAAAGAAAATATACCGCCACGTTTAAAATTGTTGAACCAATATCTCTCAGTCGGCATAGATGGTGAAAGGTCCCCTTCATTTCTTCGCACGTGTTTCCATTCAAAAATAAAAAGCGAATTACGGATTATACACGATTTTAAGGTCAACTTCCCTCACCAACGCCACCTTTCATCTAATACGGGTACTTATTGATCCACCCATGTATTCGCTGCATAGAGGAAGGGGTCGTTAGGACTACGTTTCAAGATGAGAGAGTCCGCAGGAAGCAAAGAAATGTCCGAAACGGTGTCGATTAAATAAATCAAATCAGTGGAGACGTCCCGAATGTGAAGACGCTTAGAGCCGGAAAAGCATATGTCGATGGTCTCCGTTCAAATAGGCTTATATAGTTTTCCGGTAAGCGTATGTGGTAAGAGCAGCAACCTTAGAAGCTCCTGCTACGAGATCTGTCCTAACGCTGAACTGGTCGCGAATTGGAATCTCGATGTTGAGAATTCAATTGAGACTACAAACCTCGTTGGACAGCTTTTCAAATTGCTTGATAAGTAATTCTGCCAAAAAAAAAAGAGGATCATTCGGGGTAAAAATGGTGCACAAGTATAATTCGGAAAACAATTTAAAAGAAAAAGACATTTGGTTAGGTAAACTAAGGGTTGAAAAGGGCCATGGTTTTAGTGCCCAGCACAATAAAGTGAAATATAGAGGCCAAAACTCGACACCAATAACCAAACAAAAAAAAATAGACCCTTGGTCAAAGTTACGGCTGGTGGTACAAATCCCCTCTCTTTCTTTTTGTTTTATTGTCATCACCCAATTCTGAATTCCCCTTTTGTTTTGAAATATCGAAGTCTATGTCGGAAACATTCTGAATGTGTTGCGGATTGAATCAACTTTGTTCATATTTCATCCTATATATTGAGTTTTCTTCTAAGATAAGAACTTTTTTCGACCACTTCCCTTGTTCCTATCTTAAAGTTAAGAATGTTTTGTTATAATTGTCAGACCTTTATAACAGTCTATTTACCTTATTTTACAAATCTCTTTCTTTACCATTTCACATAATAATATAATTAACATCCTCCGGTAAAATGTTCATATAAACCTATATTTGTCAGACATTGATTCTTAGCCTGATTTTGACTGTTCTTTTTTCAAATTTTACCGCATAATTTTGAGTTAGATTTGAGTTAGATTAGTACCCCATTGAGACTTATATACAATTTCTACCCAGGTATCTAACATGATTTTCATATTTCCCAATTCATATTATATGTATTTTATTCAATACTTTTTACTTAACATCAAAATGTTTGTCAGATTTTCATTTCAAATAGTTTTTATAGGTCATTGCTAATTAATAACAAGTTAAATTCTTCAAAACGATCCAACATTTATTTGTACTAATCTGTGCTTGGCATACTTTCTACTGTACCAGATCCTCTTCTAATATATATTTCATTTTACATAATTTACATCCTGCCTGAAAATAAAAGCTGGAAATTTAAATAAAAATTTCTATTTGGCGTTGTGAAACCAAATTGATATGTTATACGATAATTCCGTGAATTTGGAATTATGTCAAGCAATAATTCGTACAAATGAATATTAGATAATATTGGCTATTCGGAATAATTGATATTATCTCAAATAATAATTTTCGTATGAGTGAAAATTCTGACATATGTCAATGTGCACAAATATCAATAATGACAAACAAGTCAAATGCAATTGGGAGAATATTTACTCGACTGGGAATTTTATGTGAGTCTGGTTATAACCTGCCTTATCTACTCAAATTATCATGTCTGGTTATAAAGTCAGAAAAACATGATTTTTAGAATTTTTTCAAAACTTTACCACTGGAATTTCTGTTTGGGAAAGATTTTATATTCATAAGAAAATTTATCAGTAACCTTACCTTTTTTTTAGCCAAATATTACAAAATCACCCACAATCAGTATCAGCCACTGCCCCGGATATTTTTGTGGTGCCGTACACTAGCCTTATTAATTCGGAGCAGGATATTTAAAATTAAAAATTCTAAAAGACACTATTAATGTATATTTATTTCGCGATTATGAACAAAATAAATTTTGTCCATATGACAGGTTTTTAAAGAAGAAACATGATTTTTCAAAATTAAAACTGAATTTTTTGTTAAGTAAATGACGAGAAATTCAATAGAAAGTATAGTACCATCTTTAATAGTAAACTAGAATTATTAGGAAATGTTATCAATGATACCAAGAAAGATGGTAAAAATCAAAAATCCAATTGTCAAACTATGCCATTATTTTGGGATTTTCTCACAAGTTTTCCTAATAATTCTATTGCAGTTTACTCATTTAGATGGTACTACTTGCTATCAAATTTGTTTCCGTATGAGGAAAGAACTTTTATTCATTATGCATTTTTTTCATTTAAGGACACGAAAGTGACATGTACACCGCATGACATCTTCAAAATCAAGAAGTGTGCAAATTTGATTACGTACATGATACCATATGAAATTACTGACAAGGCACAGATTTACTCACACGAAAAGTTACAATGTGGGGATATTAAAGCCTCATTTATAGTACGATCAAATGAAATGCAAGTGTCCCTTTATGTTTTGTCATCCGATTGTCTTCTTATGTGAGGGCATTTTGAAGCAGCCTATAGGGAAAAGGCACATTATAATTTGCCATAAAACGTTTTACGGTGATAAAATGTCGAGAATGTCGACGTACGACTGCCCATTGGAGGAAGTTATGGTTTTAGGGATGATATCGTAATAAATCTGGCCTATTATCGTATGTGCATTTGCAACGTTTAAGGGCAGTCCCTTCACCAAAAATCTCTTCGTTTCGAATATATTCACGAAATTATTCCTTTAAGCTATTGTCAGAGAATCTAACCCAGAAATCGGAAACCAATTCAAATTGAATAGACATTTTTTTTAGCACAGCTTAAAATTTACAGTTCGTGACTAAAAATAAAAAGGTTCGGAAACTTATAAAAACTTATCATTTTCATTCCTATTTGTAAAAGCAAATGCTGTGCATCGGGAAAGGAACTGAACGGGTGTGCGATAAATAAAAATACTTGTTTACATTTTTTTCAACAGGAACGTACGTTTATTTTGCACTGAGCAGAAATACAAGCTATTTATGAAAGATGAGGTTTACAGTGGTCGAAAGCCCCCCTTCTCCTTCGCCTAATTCGCAATTACATGATCTTACTTTTGCCTACGACACCTTGCCTCTTTTCATTTCAATCTAATCAAAGATATTGACTCTAAAATTAATAATAAAGATCGTCTTAATGAGAACCATAAACATGTACATGTACATATAATTACATCATTTGTGCAGATTATGAAGACAATGTACACAGAGAAATATACATATGTGTTATTTCTTAGAAAATAAATATATGTGTGTAAATGTATACAATTCTTAAAGCAGTGCTTTATCAGCTTCTGCAACCACCTTACAAAATAACGATATAAAAAGTCTATATGTCAATAATGAATGCTTAGTTGCTTAAATGTATGAGTATTTTTGCGCAAAATCCCCAGTTATAGTAGTCGAGACACAATGTTTTACAAAAAAGACAGAAGGAAGAGAAATTATTATAAAACTCTCTCCGTCTTTTTTTTCAGTTTTTCCTTTTCCCTTTTTACATTTTTTATTTATTTATTTTTGTTGCATCGTTTTTCCAAGCCGAAGAAACGCTCGTGCTTAGATGAAAAAAACAATTAAATTTAATCTACCTCAGACGATTAAAGAGGGAGTTTCCGCCCACCGCTTGATTAATTAAAAGAATGAAGGAAAATACAATTGATGGATGGCGACATTCTCGAAATCGAACGAGTCATATTTTACACTGAAGCACTTTTTCCATCAATACATGCATACACATACACACTCACGCACAAGCCGTTCATAAGAGGAAGAAAAAGCTTCGTTCGATCGACAGCACTATACTGTACAAAGTTGCAAACACTCTTTCATTATTTTTAGCAAAACGAGTAGTCTCCGATTTGAAATTTGAAAAATATCGCTGATTATATTTTGTCTTATCAGGATCTCGGTACTGAGACGTGAAATAAGTTTCAAGCCAGTCTCTTCAATATAATATTCTAGTTCCAGTAGAATATTACAAATGATTTGAAGCACTTTTCTTGGTATGAAAGACTGATCTCTTATTTCTCCATTTCTAACGTATCGTTATGAATGAAGCGCAACCGCTCATAAGTAAAACAGAAGATTACTACCACAGATGGATTATTACCCTTGTATTAAAAATAATGCCTGCATGATCATCGGATCTGTACGCTTCGAGTCTCGAAAAAGATATCGAGCTCTCAAAAAGCTTAAGAATTCAGAGCACAAACAGCTCTGAATTATTCAAAAGCTGTATTTTATTTAATTAACGAAGAGAACTTTTTTCATTTCTCATATGCTCTTTCGGCAGAAACACCATTCGCAGATATGAAACAAGCATCACTTCTTTAATTTTATAATTATTTAATATTTACAATTCGCGACTGACCCGATCTTTGTTGCAGAGGCAATTAATACCTACAAATCACAGTATCGACCAAGTTACGAAATAGAATCAGCAACTAAAGCATTTCCAAGAACATCTCCGATTTTTTTCGGATGAGAATTAATTACTACAGAGGTCAAACAAAATTATTATCAAAGCTACAATTAAACATCCAACTGTTGACTTTGATGGGCGTTTAAAGATATTCCTACTCACTTATTTATATTTTTACCGTTTTCCATTATTAAGAAGCAGTCACAAAAAACGACCAATGCATCAGGCTAATACATCTGATGTATCAGTCGTTTTATTACAACTTTTCTAATTTACTTTCCATTCTCTTATTTCGTATGCTTTGAAGCCTTTTATGTTCTTTCATGCCTTCATATGCTTTCTTCTTTTTAAGAACTATTGTTCTTTACTCTATTCATTCGTTTTTTTCCAAATAGAAGCGAATAGCTCCTTATTTTTTTATCTTCAATTCACATAATTCATAGAAAAATTTCAATTTTTGAACCTACAACAATCAACATTTTTTTTTTCATCCTCATTCATCCATATTACCTTTTTCTCTCTTCATCTTTCAACCTATGAAACATTTCCAATTTTTCAATTCCTTATTTTCCTTATTTGATTTTATCTTCCTTATTCTTAAAAAATGAAGCAATCGTCTATGTTTCTTTTCAAATCTTGAAAATTTATATTCTATACTCTTTTTGTTTTCTCTGTAGAATGAATTCCCAACCATGAAAATAATAAAATTCGCTGTGCGTATGTCGTTTATTATTATCAGATTAATTACTAGTCTTTTAATAATAATAATAATAATAATAAATGATTTAATCGATCTAGATGTGATATTGGCTAACTGCTAAGCTTACACATAATATACATATAATCTTTTCACATTTTTCTTTCTTTTTTACAATTAAACAACATAACTTTAATGCAAAATCGATAACGAGATAATAATGTGAATAATATTGATAATTACAATTACAGTTATGCAAGTAATCGACAATTTATATAAAAATCACAATATATATATATAATATTTGAATGATTAGTCCATCATTCTCACTTGATTTAGACATCTATAAGTTTGATTTTTTTAGTATAATTCTTCGTTAATTGCCAGTCTCTCCTATAAGAGAATATTCTTATTGAATGTCCAATATGAATATTCACTCTGTTTGCCAAGCGAACTCTTCCGCACATTAAGCATTAGTACTTAGTATTCAAACACTTCATATCTCGTTTTCTTTGTCTTGGCAGCTCTTGTCAAGAATTTGATTAGAGCAACACAATAGGATTCGTATTTTGAACTACGTAAATAAATCATTGAGTTGGTCGAGTTAGATTCGAACATTTATTTCTTGTATAATTATCCTTTTTAATATAATGTTCTGTAGAAATTTGTTTTTCCAACAAAATACAATAAACCACAATAATGTAGCAATATTGTAATTCTTTGTAGAAATAACATTTTTAAATGAAGCCGAACAGTTTCACTAAGACTTTACAAACTTCTAAAACCACATTATTATCTCTTTTTGTAATTTATTGTATTTTATAGTATTATAAAAACAAATTCCCTTATGAGACTTCTTTGAATTATCGAAAGTTACTATGATGAGTATTGTTTTTTTGTTTGTGTAAAGAAAGCAAAATATTTATTATCCTCATTACCTTCTTGTTTATAATTCTTTCCTTAACAAAATTATATACCGTTATCAAATGATAATATGAAATACAGCATGAACGACTTGTATATGTTCTTCGAGTTTGCTCTGATTTGCTCTATAGCTCTGATACTGCACGAATTGACCTTTATTTTTTTCTTTATTTTCTTTTTCTTTCAACGTTTGTTCATTCCTTTTATCCTTTTATAAAATAAGTAGGCCTGCGTGTATAAAATTAGGCTCGACATCCCATTCCAGAGAACAACATTCTTACTTGAAGACTTGAAATTTATTGGACAAAACGAACTCCACGAAAGCTAGAATTCTGTTTACTATTTTAAATACTGTTGATATTATATATTTTTCATAAAATCACTTGAAGATGAGTTGTACAAAAATAGTGGCAATATTAATGAAGTGCTATTATGTATTAAGATAAAATAAAAATAATAATAATAATATCATGATAGTAAGAAGAATGTTAAGAAAGTCAGTAACAGAGAAAGGAGACGGTTAGAGGAAAGTGCAACAATCACATAAGCCCTTTCTTCGGTATCACATATTAATTAATCACTATACATCATCGTATTTCATTAACAACAATATGAAAATGCAGCGAAGACCCTAAAATTAGTCATTTTTACATCTCTCTTTAAATTCTGTTAACTTTAAGTTCACAGTACAAAATACAACATACTCCCGGTAATACACGTACATATTCTAGCGTAAGTTCAACGTAATATGCGTGTAACAAATCGCGTCATCGCATACGTTTCTGTTATTCACAATTATACAAACAATGAATGTTTAATTTACAATCAGCGAGATACGCAATTTTCGAAAGAGTCGATCGATCAATTCCCCTTCCTTATTCGCTTTTTAAAAATTTTCCCTCTTACCATTCCTCTAACAGTATTTTAAAAATCATAAAGTAATATATTTTTATTTATTCAATTAGTTATCCAGTAGAAATTTTGTTTTAGAATAAAATTCATTAAATTACAAAAATGTGACAATTTTAACTTCTTTTTAGAAATTTGTATTGAGTTGTAAAAATTTGTTGATATTTTTTTAAAAATCATAACAGTTTTTCAAAAAAGGCTTGCACCTTTTCATAAAAAAACGATTGAAATTTAATTAAAAAATTAAAACAAATTTCACAAGAAGTTGAAACTTTTTATTAAAATTTGAACAGGTTTACAAATTCTGACAAGTAATTCCAAATGTCTAAAAAATTACTATTGTCACATTCTATCAAGTTCTCAAAGAAATTGAAATATTTTAGTAAATATTAAAACTTTAATAAATCGAAGAAAAAGTAGTATTTCAATGGGAATTTCTAATACTTTCATAGGCAATAAAACCTGAAATATTATAAACGTTAAAGAATGGGGAAACATTTCGTCTCTGAAATTGAAATTAAACTTCCACCTAAGCGAGAAATAACGACGCGATAAATCTGGGGTTTCAATTTTAAAGTTTAATTTTAATCCAAGGTGATTCCTTCTATCATTTACCTCAGCTGTAGCTTCCCTCAGTCATACCTTTACATACAAAAAGAAACGTTTTCTTAAATCTTCACAGTTCCTATACGATAATAGCTAGAACATAGATCGTTTTGCAAGCGAGTATAAAATCCCTAAAAACACTATTCTACTGTGAACCGTGTTGATGACGTAAGTAGTGACAATGAGACTGACTTTTGCTTCCGAGTAGTCGATTAGAGAACTGATTATGTTTATTAGAAAGATTTAATCTATAATGTCGACTTCTAAACGTCCAAAACTTATATGAGAACAAATATTTTGGTACAAATTTTATGATGAATCTCAATTTCTTTATATCAATCATGATGCATTAAATTTCCTTTTCTTTATAACCTTCATAGCCAGAATATATGAAATGCATAACTGTAAAAGAAACCATTACTTTTTTCCAATGCGCCTTAAAGTTTACAGTTCGATTTTAATTAGTATATCGATAGTGATTTTTAATGAGTTTCAACCGGGTGCATTTATAAATTTTTTCCCATCATAATTGTTTTTAAAAAGAAAGGGATGTTCATTATTTACCTAGAGAAAAGATCTTTCTGCAAACAAACTCAGATTCCTTCTTTAAATAATTAGTTTAGCGAGAAATCCATTGGATCTTTTCTCTAGTTTTTCAAGCAGACGAAAAAATTGGTTATATTTGTCGAGTGAAAGTTCTCACTCCAGAATGTATGTGTAAAAATAGTTTCTCTTAACTCTAGTTTTTTTCATTTTTAGATTATCAGTTTCATTAAAAAGATATCGAATTTCTCATCAAACTTCAATAAATGGTCCTCATAAATGGAGAAAAACAAGAAAATTTTAATAGTCATAAAATAATCGTTGTTGAAGTTATCACATAATTTGTATTCTGTGATTTAAAAACTAAGCTTGCATTAATATACCATATTTTTTATTGCTTTAATATTATACTTCAACTTATTTTCAATCAGTTTGAAGAAGAATTTGGAAAACTAGCTTTTCAAAAATATTTTTGAGAACGATTTATTTCAATCTTGTGGTAATTAGACAGTCAGACAGAATTTATTTTTGTCTTCAACTTTGAACATCCCAAAAAAAGTAATATTTATGCACAATTTATTGGTTTTCAAAAGGGCGCCTTTTTACGTCTAATTTATAGGAATCCACGTATAGTATATTAAGGTACGATAAATGTTTGAAGGTATATAAAGCAGAGACACGGGAAGGACGGACGCCTCTTAATGAATTGCGCCCATTAATTCACATTTTACTTAACTCGTTGCATGATTTTTACAAGTCTTTAAATGCCAAAGGTCACTTTTTAAAAATATATGTATCTCATGATTTTCAAATGCCTCCTTTTTTCTTTCTTTTCCTATATACTGTTTTTTATGCTCTCTTTTTTACTCACTTTATTCATTTATGTTTAACTTCATTTTCCCAAGATACATTCTCCATTTTTCTCTCTCATTCACTCTCGCTTTTAAGTCTTACCTCACAAAAACTTCGTATCATTTTAGTATTTTTAATTTAGCAGTACTCAAAAACTTCATCTTTTTGTAATTATTTATTTTTTTCTATCGAGAACTTATCCTAAAAATAATATTAGTATATCAGTTCAGTTTTAATGGTTTGAAGTTTCAGCAATACAAGGTTCTCGTACGCGAATCCATACCAAGTTCTAAGTTGAAACTTAAGTGCAAAAGTGAATTTTGGGAAAGGAAGAAATAATAAGTTCTGGTTGAAAATAAAATTTATTTGAAAACTTTTCGACTTCAGACATTTAAAAACAATAAAAATAATATAATAATAATAATAATAATAATAATAATAATAATAATAATAATAATAAAATTAACATCTCTCAATCGAACTTAAAGAGAAAACGAAAATATCAGACGCGATTCGCGCAGTTCTCAACGATCACGATCGCCTTGTATTACGATTCGATAATTAATACTTTTCGTAACGTAGATAATTGGTTGTATAATCTCGTTTTCTATATCGTAATTTCATACGTTGCTTCAAATTTAATGATACATATCATATATAATATATATTTTTTGTTTATATTTATATTTATGTATACCTAATTATAGAGGAGTGATAAACCACGCGGATGCATGATTTTCATTAAGGGACTTCCACATTCTCCCACAAGCCTCATTCACTCATCATTTGGGACTGAAAACTGCGCTCAATTCTGTACAATGCACACGACAAATGGTAATTACATTCATTCACTTCGTATTTATGTTCAGACAAAGCTACTTTCTAGTGTGAATGTGTCTCGGTAAATGTTCGTAGATTAGTGTGCACATCTGCTCATGTGTTTTGCGCGTATATTAAATATATTTATCATTACATTCGTTAGCTTTACAATTATTACTATACAACATGACTGAAAATATCTTAGACAACGCCGGATGCAATTACTATTGGTTTTGTCTCCGCCTCGGGCAAACGCGACGCATTACAATAAATTTTATTTCTGGTCTCAACTCTACACACTTTTCTATTAATTTCTTTCTCATTTTTACAACCCTCTTCATTTTATCCCAGTGCAAATGAGAAGAAAAAAAAAACGTGTATTTTCTTCTTTAATAGTTGTTCAAATCTCATCTATTCAATTTAATAACGATTAATTGGTTGTGAATTTGAAAAAATATAATATCTGAAAATTTGATCTTTAGATTCCTGTGTTATTTATATTTTGTTTCTCTAATTATTTTGCTGATAAACTGAGTTTAATAAAACATTAATTAAATGATTTACAATGAAATTTTCTAGTAAAATTACAAACGAGACCTGAAAAACTATTCGTTTGATTTAGACAAGACCAAACTAGATCTAATCTGACGCAATGTCGCGACCCCGCAAGCTTCCTTAAAGTTCTTAGGTACTTATTGTAATTATCATAATTATTTTTAATCGTTTCCGTCGACCTAGATTTATCCGTCTATCTAACTTCTGCCTATCTATCTGTCTATCTATCAGGCTAATTAGATTCTAGCTACACTACATGTAATTACAGTTGGTTATCATTTAAAACAATGCGTTCCTCTCTCGCGTACACATATAATATCTACAATTAGCGAATTTCTCGAAATGTTCGTGAAAATATCATAAACTTGCGTTATGACTTTAGTCTTTTCTACTTCAGTTGTCGAGCCAAAATACAATATCGCCAGACGAAAAATTTCTGTCGATTTTGCGTAATAAGCGGGAGGCTCGATTTGCAAAAGGCAATGTCTCACGGATATTTCGAGATGCGACGCGACATCAATGATCTCAATATGGCTATCAAAAGATGTCTGGCTTAATTTGTTTCCTAAAAATGTAAATACTATCAGTGATAAATCGTGAACATGGTAACAAAGAATGAAACACTGATAAAAGAAAGATTGCACGATATACAACGTAGAATGATCTTTTTCCCGTTCCCTTGGACACACTCGTTTCTCGCTTTTAATTTTCTTCTATTTTTCATTCATACAATCGTATAAACGCGTAGACAAACCCATACAAATGATCACATAGAGGTTATCATAAAAACTGTGAATTCAGACACATTTCGCTGGTACGTTCTTCTTTTAATAGGTACATTTGGATTATGTTCTACGTGCGTATCAATTATTTTATTTGGCCACTGAACATTAAAAATTTAGTTATCTTTCTTTTCGTTTCTCGCTTCAGGTAAGATTAGTCTCTTAACATGTTAGTTTTGATGAGTGTGTTACAAACTGTAACATTAAACTATATTACATTCTCTCTATTTTTCTCCCACGCACTTATAAACACACATGCATTTTCATTTGCTCTCTTCTTTCCTTTTTCTTCTCGTCGTCGCCGCTTTTTTCCGACCGTATCCTCTCCCAACGAATGATTTGATCGATCGATCAGGAACTACGAATTATTGCTGATTCAATGAAATGAAAAGACTTCGCGATTACGTTAACTGGCCCCATTTCGTTTTGTGTCTTTCTCGCTATCGACCTATCTTTTTCCTTATTTTATCTCTCGCTCTTGGCTCTATCCTCCCTACACCCCACTTCAATAATTTGTTCATTCTATTTTTTAGAAGCTGCCCTTTTTGCTGGTCTCGCAACTTTGAATCTTTTATATCCAGACACATGAACAGTTCTTTTCAAACAACTTCAAGGGGAAATAATCTTCAATAGTATTTATTCTTTAGATTCCGTTCAATTTTATTCAATTTCACAAAAATATTGTCTATGAGAAAAAGATACCTTTCAAGGTTGTCAATATCATTATTTGTTCTCTTAAAATTTGTTCAATTTGTTTTTTAGAAAATTAAAAGCGAAATAAGCAAAGCCAAAAACAAACAATAGGAGATGAAATACATGCAAATTCTGCCAACTAAATAAAAATCTTATTTCCGGATATTTTTAAAGACTTAACTTAAATGCTGAACATTTAGTCACGTCATATACTTAAAAAAATCTTAATGTAAACTAAGAAGTTGATTGTTTTAATTTTAACGAAATATATATACGATATATCCTTAATTTGTACTATGACATTGTGTAAAGAATTAAATACATAAAAAAATAAACTTTTGAATAAATGATATGGTTAAGACTGAAGAGTTAATATTAATAATTTTAATTGAAATTAAATAGTCGTCTTTGTCTTATTGAAAAAATAAAATAAAAAATTCTTTTATTTGTTTTAAAATGAAATTGTACTAAATACTTTTTAATACACAATAAAAATAATTAAATCAGTGAAAATAAGTATTATAGATACACTCTATAAGTATTTCTAATTTTTGGTCAACCTAGATCATAAAATTTGTGATGGATCTAAATTAAATTTCTTTTAATATTTTTTTTATGATCTTTTCCCAGTCAGAATTATTGACAAAATATGAAAAAAAGTTTTCTTAAAGTATGTACAAATTAATTAAAAATATATAAAAATATTGGATTTTCTCATATAATACTACAATCTAAGCCTATCCAAAATAATTAACTACAATATGAAACAGTTTTATAAATATCTCTAAAGGGAAATAAAATGTAAACCCATTAACTTCAAAAGTAAACTATAAACTTATAATTGTGAAAAGCAATTATAATGAAGTATTTTATAATAATAAAGTATGAAAAACGAAATGGGGACATTGATTTTAAGAATCTGAAATTTCCATTCTAAATTAAAAATACATCATATAGTCATGAAAAACTATTTTCAAGATTAGTTTTTATAACAAATAATTATAGTAATCAGAAACATCGAAATTCGAGACATTTTAGTAAAAATTAAAATTTAAAAATTAATTCCAATAGGAATTCAAAAATCATAGATATAATCTTTTAAATTAACGTGTTTACGAGAAAATTCGAGGGCAGCTTCCATTGTTAACGCAGCAAACTTTGTTCTGCAAATGTTGCGAATGAAATTGGGAAGTTTGTTAGAGCGAGAGACGTAATAGGGTCGCGAAAATCTCCTTCATGATTTAAATGCAACATGACTATAACGCGTATGACAAGCGCGCGGACTAAACTTTTCGACGATGAAAACTAATTAAAATCATACTTTCCATTGCTCTGCCTCCCTAATTCCCATTCTCACGAGAAGGATTAAATTAAACATTAGTTTAGCCGATAAGCGCGAAAGCTGTCATAACTATCTCGTGTCATCAAAACAAGGTAGTCCGAGTTTTACACTCACGAATAAATGAAAATTCTTAGGAAATGATTTGGCACCTGATGCTGTGATTGTTGTATTGTCCTAGATAAAAATAACTTTTTTTAATACTTCTTTTCAGTCCTTTAAACGAATATTGATTTGTTACAGAGAGAAACTCGAACCACCTGCGATTCTATCACGAGTCAGTCGAAAATTAATCCATAACTATAATTAAACTATATTAAAACACCCTGATTAAAGAATTAAAATTTCTGCTAAAATATCAAAGATAATAAAATTTAATATAATTTTTTAATCAGGATCTAGAAATCGCACGAAATTATCAGCGTAATTTAAAATACAAAACTCGTTTACGGATTTGATTGCACATTTTTTTACACATTCCTCAAGTTTCTCGAGTGATGTTACAATAATTTTCTGTGTACTTTGTACACTCCAATCATAGTCTCGAACTTTTTAACAACCATTTCGTTAATTTTTCTTACAAATGGAATGATTTCGTAAATTCAAATTAGCATTTTAATGCCCATTCATTTTTTATATATATATATATACAGTAGAACACGTAGTAAAACTACAAACATTCATAAAAATGCAAATAGAAAACGACAGCATATCTTTTTACTTTAAAAAGAATATTGCATGCATTATTAATGAATAAATCTCGAATTTTCGCTAATAGCTTATAAATATTATTTATTAATAAAAAAATTGACGCGTTCGCGCATCGGCTCTTTAAAAAAATCAACAAGCATAATCGATCGAGGCGGACTTTAATGGAAATAAACTGCTAAATAAAATCGCTTGTAGAAGATTACTTTGAGATTTTAACTTAATAATTGGCAGTGATTGATGGCCACAAACTAGAGACACGTGCAAGCGTCGATTATGTGAAAGTTTAATAGCTTAACTGTTGCAACTTAGGTGTGCATCAAGCTTCTTGAATACTCTCTTTAAGGATAACCAAAGATCTTGGATTCTAACATTGATCTGAGTTGGTCGATCATTCAAATACAAAGATTCCTTTACCATAAAGATACACAAAAGTTTAAGTACAGGAGACTTCTTGTTCAGAACGTCAATTGCTTTCAATGATGAACTGCTTTTCTCTCAAATAATCTGTGTTCGGTACCAATTTTATTTTATTAAAATTACTTTCCCGAGAACATGAATAGCTTTGAATTTTTCATTACAATGAAATTTTCTGAATTCAATACTCGAAAACAAGAGAATTTGTGAGGAAGTTTAAATAAATTACTGCTTTATAATGTGGCTCTTGAAATCCAAACTAAAGATCTTCCATAATTAAGACGTTGACTTAAGATTCAAATCTGATCGACGCAACTTTTCCTTAAGACTTTGTGACCTTTAAAGGATACCTAAAGTCACCTTATGGCACTTGCCTACAATAAAAGCGATCGACTTATGGCAAATTTACGAAACTTAATACAATTTGGTGTTCAATGAGACACAAAGTTCTAAAAGTAGAGTCTAAAATTGCAAATTATTTAAAGTTTACGTTTTTCACCCACTCCTACTTTAAATCAAATCAAATATTATCGCAATGCATAAAGATCTCTGAAAATTCTTTGTCTTTAAAATAAATCATGATAATTATAAGTTAAATAATAACTTTTGTTTAACTTTAAACTTGTATATATTTAGAAAGAAAACAATATTAATAATGTGTAACAAGTTTTAGACCCTACTTAACAGGAAGTGCTTAGGCCTCGATGATCGACTAACGACGCTTCATACGTCTTGAGAATAATGACGGGTGGTGTCGGTAAGAAGAAAATAGCGATGACGATGACGATGACCATGACCATGACCATGACCATGACGAGGAAGATCGATAACGTTGGACAATACAGCGTGCATTGCTCATTGCACACTATCACATTTGGAGGTTTATGGCTCCGGGTCCTGGCGAGAGGCAGTATTCTCCGTAAAACAGTTAGGCAATTAAGCTCAGCTTAATCACAGAACGGAAGCAGTATGTATACGGAGAATCCGGTGATCCATCGATCAGGAACGATTCAAATAAAACTCAAATACATCAGTTAATCGTGTCCTGTAGGACGAGCCAGTCATCAGCGGGATTAATTTTTAACCTTTCGACAACGGTCGTCACATCCATGCACAATCTTCTTGTTCCTCTCGAGATCACGTCGCCGGGACTCCTTTCTCGCGGACTCGAGGAAGTGAAAAAGTACGAGATTAAACGTGTCTCTTCATGTGTAGCGCTAAGTGATCGCTGCGCGAAAAGCAACGGTCGCAGTGCCTACATTTGAAGGGTTTTGCACCAGTATGCTTGCGATAATGGCGTGTCAACTCATCAGAGCGGGCGAATCGCCACTCACAACCTTCCCAGCTGCATTTGTACGGCTTCTCTCCTGAAACAGAAACAAATTTCAAAGTTATCTTTTCAGCTAATCAAAACGATTTTATAGATTTTCATTACAGAATATTGAGACACTTTCGCAAAAAATTACTTTTTCCTATTATTTTCATTGTTTTTTTTTGTTTGTTAATTATATTCATGATAAAAAAATAAAACCCTGGCGAAATTTTCGGATTGGAATTCAATTCGAGCGAATCAGAGCTGATTCAAAATCGGTTCACATACACTGCTGTGCAATAGTCGCCGGACATCTGTTTTTAACTATTCACATAAAAGTTTCTAATTTATAAATTACCTAACAATGAATAACAAAATAAATAACAAACTTCTGCATTTAATGGCCCCCAAACTAAATGTTTTAGTCTATTATTAACGAAAATATTGATTAAAAAAAAGTAAAAATTCAAAGCTTTTTAAAATTTTGAATAACTCTTGAAACAATAAATGTTTTTTAACTTTTCTTGAAACATTTCAAAATGATATTTACGTAGAATGTCAGTAATGTAACAAGTAAATTGTAATCGTTTTTTCTTAAATTCAGCCAAAATCTGAGCTCAGAACGAAAAAGTTGTAAAACTTCAAATTTGTGAAATTATTTATGAAAGAAATTTTGAAAATAATTTTATTGCATCTTTTTCTGATGCTTTGTATTTTTGTTTACATTATTAATTTTTATCATTTTTAAAATCCATTATTCAAGTATGAGAATCCTTTGTATTCTCACAACTTTGTTTTTCTAAATTTTAACTTTGATAGTATCAAGAAAAAATCTGTCAAAATATTTTTGATACGTTGCCAATAGTCTATGTAAATTTACCTTTATGATAAGTATTGTTTAAAATTCAAGAAAATTTCGAAACCTTGACTTTTTTCACAATATCTTCGTTAATAATTAAATAAAACACTTCGTTTTGGGCTCATTGAATGCAGAATTTTGTTAC
Source organism: Diplolepis rosae (assembly GCA_030998225.1). Taxonomy (NCBI): domain Eukaryota; kingdom Metazoa; phylum Arthropoda; class Insecta; order Hymenoptera; family Diplolepididae; genus Diplolepis; species Diplolepis rosae. The sequence goes on from JAPYXD010000710.1 coordinate 2,136,573, forward strand.
GTTCCATGTTATTCTAAGGAAAGAATTCAATATTATGTATTTTATAAATTAAAAGCTTTTATGTGAATGGTTAAAAAAAACAAGTGCCAGCGACTTTAGCACATCAGTGTATAAGAAGCTATTATATTTGGGTGAAATTTAACACCTCCTTTTTTTAACGAATTGTATTTTTCGTTTTGATTGATAAAAATACTTTTAAAAATAAAGAATTCGATTTTTAAACGGAATATGCGAGATATGGAAGAAACGTTTAGTGCAAAATTGTTTGCTTAAAAAAGTTCTATAAATTTTCATCCATATATTTTTTGATAAGATACATACTTTTCATCTTAGTTTTTAAAAATACTATTTAAAATAAAAAATGATATTTTTCTAACCAAAATATTGGAAATATATAGAAAAATAATGGAATATTTTATGCTTAAATAAGTTCTAAAAATTTGCATTCACACATTTTTTTAAATTATAGATAAGATAAATGAACAGGGACAAAACATAAAACGTAAAAAAATATGATTCCAGAAAATACGAAATCATGAAATTACGAAAATAAATATATTACAGGCAAATCAATATAAGCTTGTACTGATTTTTTCCTTTAAATCACGAGTCTTGTTCCGTGTTTTAAAATGTGAACATCGAGCGCGATTGTCTTGATGAGATTGTATTCTTGAAAGTCGAAGTAACTTTTAGAAAATTTAATTCACATTTACAATATTATAAAATTGACTTGAGTTTCAGTATCACATTACAAGAACTAAACTTGAATGCATGCGGAGAACATAAGTCCAAACGCAAGGTACAAACATATCGGAGCGCGACGATCGGATCGCGCGCTCTAGGCGCGCTATGAGAATATGTCCACAAAGAGGGCAGATTTTTGTAATCTATAATTTTCTTACATTTGAAAACAATAAGGACTACATTACTAAATCGTGAGAGAAATCCTCATAGTCGAAATTCTTGAAGGTTCAGTTTAGTTCTATGCAAGGAATGTTTTTAAGCGCAACTAGATATTTTTAAAGCGAGCGATTAATAGTTTGTAACACGTGTTGTTTCTAAATTTGAAATATATAGCCTCTCTAGAGTATTTGTCCCTTTTTTCTGCTTTGGTATCTGACATCTCGAGTAGTAAATAAATTTTCTTCTATCTCTGTCAGCCTCCACCCTTTTCGATGTTCATCACTGTCGCGGGTTTCTTCCCTCTAGTGTCACGGTTCTCTAATACCTACCACACAGAAGGACACACGTTACTCTACCGCCATTTCTCTCTCATGATTCGGGAATGAAGAAAGGCAAGATGGGAGATTGGAAGAGGGAAGCTGATGTAGAAGAAGGAACGTGTACCGTATTTTCGTGGAAGTCGCGTGCCTGGAATGTCGACCGGGGTGGATTTGGTTATGCGTTACCACGTTCGGGTCGGATTTGTCGCTGTCACCGCGAGGAATACCTCCTGAAGAAAAAGGAACGGGTTGTCGGTTTTGTTTAATCTTTTGGACTCTCTGGCGTGAAACAACTTTGGCTCGAACAAAGTGCTGCATAAATTTTCCCACTTCGAAGCGTGCCAAGAGGAATAGATCGTCTAGCCTCACCTGAGCGTTCGATCTTAATAGGCAAGGTTGGCGAAGACGAATATCTTTCTGAAAATTAATCGTTTTCGTTTTCCCTTTTTCGTCTCCTTAGACAGTCGATTTTTTTCTTCACTTGGATAATTTCTAGTGCGGACTTGATAGAAAGCCGTTCATTCTTTACCTTTCGGCAAAATTATTGTTCATGGAGTGAATCAAACTTGAAAATTTATTAAGTAAATTATCATTTTTAGGAGAAAAGGATAAATTATATGGTATATATACACTGTTAGAAATATTATTAGATTCAAGGACATGTAACACTTGAGGAATGTAGTAATTTTATGTGAACAACTTGATTTAGTTTCTAGATGTTTACGTCTAAAATAGATCGGAGCCCTCATCAGTGATTTATTTTGGATCGATTGACGGTAATATTTAACTGTTTGACGGTAAAAAAGAGCTTTACTAATTCATTCAGTGAATAGCCTGCTATAAAAAAAGACTGTGTGTAAAATTATATGTAAATTTGGACACACTCCATGTACACTTGCAGGATCCAACTTAATTTCTTCCAAATTTTACAATTTGTACAATCTTCCAGATGATGCTACGAAAGTTTCGAGGTTTTTCAACTCAGCTTGTTTGCAAAAATTACTGCATACCACAAAAAAATGTTAATGTTTTCTAAACTCTACTTTGTACCAAAGAAACTTGGACTAATACTTTTGTGCACAAAGTTTAAAAAAATTGTGCACTTACATATTTAAGCCAAATTGTCAGTTTATTCCAAAAAATTGTCTTTCTCAAAGTATTTTATTCGGAAGAAATGTTATTCTCAATTACCTCATACCAAAGAAATATTTACATAAATATTTTATATTTAGAGTCAAACCAAAGAAAACTTTATGTATAATATTGTATGAAAACTCAGGTATATTTCGTGTACTACGCATTTATTTTGAAGTATATGTTTTTATTTTTAGGAAGAAAAGAGAACTGAAGAAGGAAATGGACGCGTTATGTAAATGAGAGCAACTCCTTAAAAGTCTTAATAATTCGGGTTAAGCTACACTAGTACCTAAAAGTAGCAATAAGCCTGTATTTCGGCATTAACATAGAAATTTCCAATTTTTATATCAGATATAGTAAATATTTTTCCTTGAAATAACATAAAAGGTAATAAAATTGTTACAACACTACTTGAAATTCACACTTTGCACATTTTAAAATGTTCGTAAAATGGCAAATTCCTGTTGACCTTAAAAGTGTTCGGAAATGTGCGGGTTAGGCTGGAAGTTATTAAAAGGTTAATAAAACTTTTAAATTCACACTATTTTCGTAATATCTCCGTAAAAAATTGACAAAAACATTTTGCTTTTACAACACTGAAAGCAGAATTTTGTTTATAAAGTGTTGAAATTTTCATAATATAGTGAAATAATTGTTTTTTTCAATAAAAACAGTTTCAATTGAAACGCGTTCTTTTGCTATATACAATGTTGTTTTCATCATTCGCTAATCATTCTCCTTCCGCTAATTCATATTTAGCCGGATGGAAATTATAAATGGCGTCTTTTAGCTTTGCGATTCCCACTAATTTTAAAATTCAAATCCTTATTGCCGTGGTACACTTTTTCCACGCAAAGTTACGTGTTGGACCCAATAAGCGGTTCCCAATAATTATTCAGTCCCTTAATTGTTATCTTTTTATTTTCATTTTAATTTCATTATAAAATTAGGAAAGCTATATTGCTTATTTAAACAATTGTACGTATTGCAAATTATAGCTAGAAATTGAGATTCATGAGAGTTGAAAAGAGGTTCTTTCCATGTTGCAGAATTAGCGGTGCATAAAATATTTTGGTTCTTGGAAATCAAGGAAAGGAATGAGAGGTTGAAAAGGATAGTTGTATGAATAAATAAAGAGTAGTGGCGTATATTATTTTGAGGTCGACGGGTTATGGGACCTCCATCACTGGCGTATAAACCCTTTCGTGGTGAGTGGTTCGTAGTCGCTCGCGTACTTCTAGCCAGTCATGCTTTGCCACACTACTGCAAACTCCCTGAGCTTGTTAAGCTCAGTAACATCACGCCACAGGTGGTGACCCTGCATTCTCTCTCTATCTCCTCCACTGTAGCCTCATCAACGTCGACCCATCTTCCATATTGCTAGAATAGGTTATTTATGGCTTAATAATACGCCATCGCACTGCTCACAGAACCGTACCCTATTAAATGCCCAAATCTTCACATATATATGCTTCCACACACTTTCATTCAAATCAAATACATTTAAGCGAATTCGAAAAAAGTCTCCTCACGGACAAAAATGGAAAATTATTCTGAATATCCAGAATGTTAGGTTTACTATATTCAGGGATTAACTGAAGAACAGTCTTCTGGATGGTCAAACTGACCATTTCTAGAGGGTGAACAAAAATGTTCGACTTGATCATCCTCGAGTGTCAAAATAAATAAGTCTCAAAATTATATTCAACTTGACTATCCTGGAGAAGTGACTTGATTATCTTAAGTCAGTCTGACTCTCTGCGGGTGGCAAAGCTGAACATAAAATACAATTTTTTCTAACTGTCGAAAAAATTATACCATTTTTACATCCTCATCATATGAGAAGGTATTGGCTTTATGTAAAAAATAACTTTCGGAATTTTCATCAAATGAATGATTTTGAGACCCCCTGAGTCAGAAAAAGCGGCTTTTACGAAACTGTCTGTCCGGTATCTGTGCGGACACGATAACTCTCGATAGACTTATTTTTTACCAATGGTTCTGGTTCGATCCATAAAAAACGTTTTTATGAAAATAAAAAATTCCATTTTCCCGCCAAAATATACTGACTCTCTGCGGGTGGCAAAGCTGAACATAAAATACAATTTTTTCTAACTGTCGAAAAAATTATACCATTTTTACATCCTCATCATATGAGAAGGTATTGGCTTTATGTAAAAAATAACTTTCGGAATTTTCATCAAATGAATGATTTTGAGACCCCCTGAGTCAGAAAAAGCGGCTTTTACGAAACTGTCTGTCCGGTATCTGTGCGGACACGATAACTCTCGATAGACTTATTTTTTACCAATGGTTCTGGTTCGATCCATAAAAAACGTTTTTATGAAAATAAAAAATTCCATTTTCCCGCCAAAATATACTGACTCTCTGAAGGTGGCAAAGCTGAACATAAAATACAATTTTTTCTAACTGTCGAAAAAATTATACCATTTTTACATCCTCATCATATGAGAAGGTATTGGCTTTATGTAAAAAATAACTTTCGGAATTTTCATCAAATGAATGATTTTGAGACCCCCTGAGTCAGAAAAAGCGGCTTTTACGAAACTGTCTGTCCGGTATCTGTGCGGACACGATAACTCTCGATAGACTTATTTTTTACCAATGGTTCTGGTTCGATCCATAAAAAACGTTTTTATGAAAATAAAAAATTCCATTTTCCCGCCAAAATATACTGACTCTCTGCGGGTGGCAAAGCTGAACATAAAATACAATTTTTTCTAACTGTCGAAAAAATTATACCATTTTTACATCCTCATCATATGAGAAGGTATTGGCTTTATGTAAAAAATAACTTTCGGAATTTTCATCAAATGAATGATTTTGAGACCCCCTGAGTCAGAAAAAGCGGCTTTTACGAAACTGTCTGTCCGGTATCTGTGCGGACACGATAACTCTCGATAGACTTATTTTTTACCAATGGTTCTGGTTCGATCCATAAAAAACGTTTTTATGAAAATAAAAAATTCCATTTTCCCGCCAAAATATACTGACTCTCTGCGGGTGGCAAAGCTGAACATAAAATACAATTTTTTCTAACTGTCGAAAAAATTATACCATTTTTACATCCTCATCATATGAGAAGGTATTGGTTTTATGTAAAAAATAACTTTCGGAATTTTCATCAAATTTTTACGATTTGAGACCCCCTGAGTCAGAAAAAGCGGCTTTTACGAAACTGTCTGTCCGGTATCTGTGCGGACACGATAACTCTCGATAGACTTATTTTTTACCAATGGTTCTGGTTCGATCCATAAAAAACGTTTTTATGAAAATAAAAAATTCCATTTTCCCGCCAAAATATACGAGGAACAGCAAAAATCTAGGAAACAAAATTCTTTATTTTAAAAAGATCTACAAATTTCCTGGTGATAATTTTTTCATAGGAGTTATATTTTTTGTTTATTAATGAAAAATGTTATTAAAAATAAAAACCTATAGTTGGCAAAAAAAACTACACGATACGAAAAAAAATTTCCAGAAAAAATTGTTCATTTCATGAAGATATACAAATTCACTGCAGAGCACTTTTTGATCGGACACATCATTTTTGTATTAATTATAAAATACATTATTAAAACTGAGAAATTCTACTTTCCACCAAATTTATGTGAGATACGAAAAAAATGTTAGGAAAGAAAATTGTTCGCTTCAAAAACATCTGCACATTAGTTTCTGATTATTTTTTCATAAAAGTTATATCTTTTCATTCATTGATCAAAAGCGTTTTTATGAAAAATAAAAATTAAATTTCCCCGCCAAAATATACGAGATATGGAAAAAATGTTGGAATACAAAATTGTTTATTTCGAAAAGATCGTCTCAAACATTTTTTCATAGGAGTTATAACTTTTGTTTATTAATAAAAAATATTATTAAAAAAAAAAAAAAAAACCTTTTTCTAAACAAAACTCTACGCGGAAAACGCAAAAAAATTTAGGGACAAATTTACTAAATTGTATGTAAAGGACATAGGCCACCGAGCGCAAAGCGCGAGATCCACATATTTCGGAACGCGATGACCGAAACAAACACTCTAAGCGCGCCCAAATTTTTATTTTGGATGCAAATGTAGGTCTAATGGATACAAAGAATCAAATTACAAAAACTTCCTGATTGTTTAAAGATAGGTTGGACAAATATTCGCAAAAAATAACTATTCAAAGTAAATATTTCCTCAGTTTTTCTTTCATTTAGAATATTTCTAGTGAAAGTGTGGAAAATCATTTCTTGCACAAAATGAGCAATGAAACGTTTGAATATAATAAAAATTATAGATTTGATTATGATCGAAATCATTGGACAAAGTTTAATCATTTTTAGCTGTTTTCGGATGATATGATTCAAACAATAAAAAATCTATGATTTTTATCTGATTCAAACTTTTAATGACTCATTCTCTCGAGATAAAATTTTTCACATTTTGTAACTTCAAAACAAGTTTGACAAAGATTTTTTCGGAATTGACCTTCAAGCCTTGTGCGCGTTTCTTGTTAGGGCTATTTTTGGGAGTTTCATACCCATCTTTCTCAAATATCTGATTGTAAAGGACAACTTTTGGCCCCGAATTCGTATTCAGCGCGAAAAAATCTATCAAGAACACCATGTCATTACCCAGTCGCACGACCCTTGCAGACTAGTATAATAAGCACACTTATTTGTTTTTCATTTTTTATTCATATCCTCGATTGAAAAACAAAACCACCATGAGAAAAACATATATAATGGGAACTTATTATCCATATTCGACTTATCGTTAATTTTAATTTCTCACAATTTTTCTTGACATGATTTTCCGAAACTATTATTTGTCAAGATTTTAAATTACCCAAATTATAATTTCACATAATTTAATTTCATCGAAATTCTATCCGTTCGGAAGATAATTCAACATAATAATGCCGGTGTAAACTTCGAATCCAGAATCATAATTAGTAGATTTTGAAAATTTGAAATAAAATTTTGTTCAAATAATAATTCTGCTACAAAATTTATGGCTAATGGGAATTCAGATTATTCAAAGCCACTTGAAAAAATATCCAAACAAATCATAGAAAAGGATAAAGTAATTAAGAAGAAAACTGATGAAAACTCTTTCAAAAGTGTGTAAAAATGACCAATTAATAACATGTTATAGTTTTTGTAATAGAAGAAACATTTTCGTATCATAGTTCAGAAAAGAATGACTCAATATTTATTTTTTTCTGAACATTTTTTTGCATAAGCAAATTTTTTGTAAAATGAATTCCAATACTTTGTAACTTTAATATCAGTTTGTTTAAAATTTGAAATTAAAATTAAAAAATCAATTTTTGAATTTAACTATCACAATAAAAGCCAAACTAAAATTTGTTGGTTGCATTAGGTGTTGACATGAAGAGCGAGGCTAGAAACCGGAAAAACAAGCGCTTGCTCGATAGTGAATTTTATCCGTCGACGCGATAAGTACACATACGAGCACCTATATTTAAAGCCTGCATTAACGTTTACACCCACATTGTCACAGAAGGAAGCCTATAGTTACATAGATGCTGTTGCACATCTGTGCAAGTACTGGCAGATATAATACAATGTACGCTCGCACGTCGCGCATTTTATCACCACATAATGGCCCCCGGCGGTTCGTTGCCTGTTATGTAATAAAGTCATATTAAACAAGACGGCTTAGCGCTTTAACCCCTCCACTCTCGTGTATTTCATCCCTCTATGCACGCAAAACGATATAGGTACGCTGGGTTAGGCACTTGAAAGCTTCACCACTTTTCCAAAAATCCATTGTCCAGCCTCCTTAACCCTCACATTTCAAATATCCAGGTAAGTGGTTTCTCATATTTTAGGAGTCTTCCAAAATTGTTACGCAATTTTTTTAAATTATTTTCCAATTATAAATATAAATTAATGAAAATATAATATAATTTATATATAACACGTGGATCAATAAGTCCCGGGACTGACACATAGATGGCGTTGCCAACAAAAATTTTGTATGATTTTTCATGAATACCAACCTTCAAAAGATGCCTGTCAAAATTTCATTTTTGTCATTTCATGACATTCTGATGTTTGGTCCATGATTTACAGTGATTTAAGTGACGCTAGTCTTGATATTCTCAAAACAATGGATTCAAAACAATTTCTTGTGTTGATTTACCATTGCTTTTTGATGAAAAAAAAACACAGTGCAAGCTCAGCAATGGCTTGAAAAGTGCTACGGGGACTCTGCTCCATCAAAAACAACCATTTGCCGGTGGTATGCTGAGTTTAAACGTGGTCGTACAGACACTGAAGATGCTGAACGCTCCGGCCGGCCAAATGAGGTACGTTTGCTTACGGCGGATCAAAAACGACAATATGTCGTTGATTCCGAGCGCTGTTTGGAGTTGTTTCGCCGAAATAAACCGAATTTTTTGTGTCGGTATGTGACAATGGACGAAACCTGGATCCATCATTATACACTCCGGAGTCAAAGCGGTCGTCAGCCGAGTGGACTGCAGTCGGTGAGACGCGTCCAAAGCGGCCAAAAACGCAAATGTGGGCCGGTAAGGTTATGGCCTCAGTATTTTGGGATGCTCATGGAGTTTTGTTCATCGACTTCCTTGAAAAAGGTAAGACGATCAATAGCGAACGTTACATGGACCAATTTAAATGGTAAATTACATAAATACATGACAGTATTTAGCAGAGAACACAATTGGTTTATTTTATCTGTGGCTGTGATAACTTTCCTTTTTAATCTTTCACAAATTATAAAATTTTCCGATTAACTTTCTTGTAGACTAATGTCTCAAATAATGACTTGGCTAAATCGACCAAAACGTATTTTAAAATTCTACTTTTCATCAATAAATGAGTTAACTATTGAAGCACTACGATTTTTATTCAAAACGATATGAAGAATACAATTCCGAATAAATATTTTTTTAATCTATTCAATCACTTTATTGAGATAAATTCAGTAAGAATTCAGTTAAAATCAACTGATCAATATCTATAAATATCTTACTGAATGAAATTTATATAGATACTACTAATGAAAATCAAGAGATGAAGTGAGTAATTCTGAATATGCAATTTTCTCTAAAGCATTTTTAGATTCTTTAAAGTTCATTACAATGAATAAAATTTATATTTGTATGGATTTCATAAATAAATATGAGGTCTTGATTAATATTATGGTTGATTTTACATTATGAACATCTTCAAATTTCTTGTTTCTCATAAATCATTTACATCTTATATTTTTAATCAGAAACTCGTTTTTAAAAACTCTTCCCTAGAACAAATATTTTTTTGAAAAATTATGATTAAAGCAAGAAAGAATTATATTTTGAAAATTATAAAATCGAAAAACAATAAAGTTACAATAATAGAAAATTTCAAGATCCTGAAACACGAAAAGATGGCACAAGAATACTAAAAAAATTGGAATAGCTGCAACTCACAAAACAATAGTGGAAAATAATGTAACAAAAACAAAAGAAATTTGAGAGTTTTATGTGAAAAGAGCTTTTAACTTCACCCTAACTACATAAATTATCATAATGTTTATCGAGAGTTTTTGAATTAAAGATATCTGTCTGGAAGTCCGTCCGAAGATATACAATTCATGTTTTTCAAGAATTACGTATATATTTTTTTCTGAACAAGGCATGAAGAATATTTTGTTAAAATATTATGCGGAAAGGAGCCTCTTGAAATCTGTTTTAAATTTTTGAAACCAATATCATCCAGAAAGCAGATTCTTTTATAAAATATTATTGCTTACTTCTTGTATGGTGTGTCATAAAAAAAATACATTGTGGTCGAGCATTCAATCAACTGATTCTGAAAATTTAACTTTTAAGACTATACTACTAAAAGAAAGCTATTAAAATCATCGCTGAAGGTTTATTCTATAATTATTATTTCACGAGATGAAGTTACAAAGAATAGAATATTCTTAAAACATTCAATATCTTCGGATTTATTAGTTGAAAAACTATACGAAATCATGCCTTTTTTTGCTAGCAAGCCATTAAAAAAAATCAACCATTTTGATATTGACTCCTTTTGGGTTTTCCTTCGGTCACTAACATGACAAAAGAAAAGCGGTATGCCGGAACCCGACAGATTTAATAAAATGCAAAAGACGAAAAGCGCTGATGGTGCCTGCGAAGCGAACTGACATATCGACGCAATACCAGATTCAACCCTCTCGGTAAGCCTGGCGAGCTTGGTTGAGGTAGAAAAGGATCAACCTCCAGATAAAAGGGCAAACCCTATTCTAAGAAACCCTTAAAAAAAATTAGTATTTCGTATTTCTCTTACAGTTGAAAAGAAACAAAACGAAATAGTTCCAATTTCTTCGTCATTCATCTAATTTCAACAAATTGACTTTATTTTTTACTTATTCTTTGAATTATAAAATACTAAAATACTAAAATTGGCTTTGATCGAGATATACAAATTCACTTTCAAAATATGAATCTTATAATTTTTGTTTAATAATTTCAGGTATTTTTTTATTCAGAGCAGTTTTATTGAAACATGTCAGAATCGGATAGCCCTGGCTATTTCGTGACGGGTATCCTCGGTTGAATTTTGTCGTGTTTGATTTCATTTATTTTCTCTCAAAAATTGATAAATAACCATGAATATTCTCAATGAATTGAGGTTTATATAAGCTCAATACCCTATCTACAAGCTAGAAAGGAGAATAAAAAAAAAACAAAAAGAAAAATAAGGAAAATCAGAGAAAGAAGTGAAAACATTATTTTTGTCTGCTTTAGGTCATGGATTGATTTTATTATCGGCTTAATCTTATAGGAACGACTTAATTCGCTTTGTTTTCTTCAACAATATACTCATTTCTTATATATCTCTTTATAGCTTATTGGTAAAAGCTCTGGAATTTATAACTAGCCTTCTATATTTATATTTTTACCAATATCAGCCAATTTATCAACAAAAAAGCTTAAGGGGACAGTATTACTCGATTCTCCCATGTACCCTCCAAGTTGTATTAACCCTTTCACTGTAACGCTATTATTTGTAGTATTTAAGTGTAAAATGTCGAGGTAGTCAGTTTCTCTTTGAAAACTCTACATCTTATTGTCAGTCACGTACAACTCCTAAAGTAATAAAACATCAATAAAAGAGTTTTCTCTCCAGATGTTGTAGCGTTAGGATTTGGTCAGCGGTCAATGTGCGTCTGTCTAGGATGCAGTTCTTCCTCTGCAGTTAGTTTTTAATCTGCCAGTCAAAGTGTAAACTGCGTGGTCTCTTTTATGTAGCAAACTCTCGTTTTTGTATTTTAAATAAAGTTACTTTTACACTTATAAAATTTCTATTCACTCCTTTACAAGTGAGAAATTTCAACAGGTTATGGGCCCAGAATAACGCCTAGTGTTAAGTGTTTAAAAGGTTTAAGTGATTTGAGCAACAAGAAGATAGAAAAATGGAATCATCCAATTTTAAAATTGAAAAACTGCGTGGCAAGGATAATTGGCTTCAATGGCGTTTTGTCATACGCACTCTGTTGGAAGAGGATGACGATATGGTCAATGTATGTGAAGGCATATTAACTCGTCCAGTAGCAGGATCGAATAATCACGATACTTTATTGAAGAAATTTTTGAAAGCTGATAAAGCAGCTAGGAAACTGATTGTCACAACTGTGGAAAGAAGACCCTTAGACTTGTTGTTGTGTTGTTCGACGGCCAGTGAGATGTGGAAGAAACTAAATACAGTGTACGATATGAAATCGGATGAAAATTTATTGATGGTGCAGAAACAGTTTTTTGATTCTAAATGGGAAGAAAGTGAAAGTGTTGCACATAATTTGTCAAAAATAGAGCAGTTAGCGACAAAAATGAAGAGTCTCGGCAGTGAAGTTCCAGAGTCAATGTTAGTTACACGTATCTTGTCTATATTGCCAAGGAAATTTAATCATTTTCATAGTGCGTGGGACTCTGTGGAAGATAATAGAAGAAATTTAGAAAACTTAACAACAAGGTTGATGGCAGAAGAACTGAGAGTGCAAAATAATGATACACAAGAATTAAACGTTGCATTAGCTGCAAAAGCAAAAATTGCTAACAATTCCTCGAGGAAGGAGGGGCGTAAGTCAACTCAAGGTGATGAAGAAGAAAGAAATCGAGTGTTTAATTGTTATAACTGCGGAAGAATAGGACACAAAAGAAAAGACTGCTTTGGTTGTTACACTTGTGGTTCGAGAAGTCATATAAGCAAGAATTGCTTTAGAAATAAAGGCAGAAGAAATTTCCAAGACGGTGGCACGAGCTCATGGCAACAAAAATCAAACAGTGAAAATAACGGAGGACAACGTAGGGGCAACAGAGTGGCTTACGTAGGAACTAGCGACGTGTCTGACAATTTTTGGCTGATCGACTCAGGAGCATCGGATCACATGACGAATCGGAGAGAATGGTTCTGCGATTTTGAAGAATTTACGTCACCAGTGGATATAAAAATAGGCAATGGCGATAGTATGTATGCGTACGGTAAAGGTAATATTGAGATTGATACTTTTCTTGAAGGTGGGTGGAAAGCAGGTATTATGCATGATGTACTATTTGTTCCGAATTGGAAACAAAATCTGTTTGCGGTGAAAGTTGTTGCGAAAAAAGGTATCGATTTTTCAATTAAAAATAATGGGAAGCAATGTTTGTTTATTCGCGATAAAGAAATAGTTGCGACGGGTTCAGATATCGGTAATCTATATCAAATAAATTTGCGAGTTATAATACAGAGAGATTGTAATTTAAGTAATTCAGCGAGTTTAAAGAATAATGAAGATAAATTAGACACGTTACAGTTATGGCACGAGCGGCTTTGTCATCAAAATTATAAACACATAAAGAATTTTTTAAAGAACATAAATATAAATTTCAAAGATGACAATATTTTATGTGAAGGCTGTGCTTATGGAAAACGGCATCGATTAAGTTTTCATGACAATGTCAACCGCGTTACAAGAGTTCGAGAAGTCATACACGCTGACGTTTGCGGTCCTATGGAACAAGAATCTCTTGGTAGAAAGCGGTATTTTGTTCTTTTCAAAGATGTTTTTTCACGTTATAGGAAAATTTATTTTATACGAGAAAAAACGGAAGTAGCGGAAAAATTAAAACTATTCTGTTCGAAAATCGAAAATCAGTTTAATGAAAATATTAAAGCAATTCACAGTGATAATGGGGGAGAATTTAAGAATAGACATATCGAGATCTTTTTAAATAATAAAGGAATAAAACATTCGTTAAACGTGAGAATCGTACAATTTGCGAGGCGGCTAGATCGATGATATATTCAAAGCCGGATTTACCTTTATTTTTGTGGGCTGAAGCAATGAACACTGCTGTAAACGTGTTAAACAGAACTGGACCGACTAAGCAGGCAGGAAAGACTCCCTACGAGTTATGGTACGGTAAAGTTGCGAGTATAAACGATTTAAAGATTTTCGGAACCGAATGTTTTGTTCACATACCTGTGGAAAAACAGAGGAAACTCGACAAGAAGGCAATGAAGGGTTACTTAGTGGGTTATATTGAAAATTGCAAGGGATATCGCGTGTATGTGCCAAGCTTAAGAGACGTAATTTTAAGTCGTGATGTTGTATTTAAACCAGAAATGTTAGTTCCTAATGAAGTTAGTATAAACGTTTCGAAAGATAATCGAAAAACTAATAAAGAAAATTTATCTTTCTTAAATAATGTTGATGCACTTGAAGTAGAGGGGTTTTATGACATTGCACAGAATGAAAAGGAAAATGAGAGCGAACCAGAAGAACCTTTGCAATCTTCAGATAATCAAAATGGAAGAGAGTTGCGTGATAGACATACGATTAAACCAACGGATTTTTACGGTTGCCCTATTACGTATTTGGCAGAAGTGTTACCTTTGACATATAACGAGGCAATAAATTCGGATAACAAAAAGTATTGGAAAGAAGCAATGCAAGATGAAATTCATTCTTTGCACGAAAATAAAACGTGGAAACTTGTTGATAAACCGGAAAATAAGAAGGTAATTAGTAGTCGCTGGGTATATACTAAGAAATTAAAACCGGATAATACGGAGCGTTATAAAGCACGATTAGTAATTAGTAAGATTAATTAGTAATAATTAGTAAGATTAATGCTAAGTATTGCAGCTCGTGATAGATTATGTCTTGGTCAGTTCGATATAAAAACCGCATTTTTATATGGTAGTTTAAAAGAAGATATTTACATGAAGCAACCAGAAGGTTTCAATGATGGTACAACGCGGGTATGTAAATTATTGTAAAGTGTATACGGCTTAAAACAAGCTCCTCGATGTTGGACTGAACATTTTACTATTTTTATTAAAAATTTTGGATTCATTCAGAGTACAGCTGATTCTTGTTTTTATATCTATAAAAAGGCTGATAAGAAAATGTATTTATCGATATATGTAGACGATGGACTTGTAGCTGCCTCAGATGAAAGCTTAATTGAAAAATTGTTTTGCGAATTAAGTAAAGAATTTAAGATCACAAATACAAAAAATGTAACAAATTTTCTTGGTGTAGAGATTTATAGATTAAAGGACGGTTCTATCTTTATAAGTCAGCATAAATATGTACAAAACATTTTGAAGAAATTCAATTTAACAGAGGCAAACTGTGTATATCGAGAGGCTGTAGGTTGTCTGATGATCTTACAGACTGTAAGTAGGCCTGATATCAGTTTTGCGGTAAATATTGCGTCAAGAGGGTTAGAAAAACCGAGTGAAGCGCATTGGATGTTAGTTAAGCGAATTATAAGATATCTTAAGGGCACTATAGATTTAGGCTTATTGTATTGTAAAGATGGCGATTTCGAGACATACTGTGATGCTGATTATGCGGGTGATAAAGAAACTCGAAAATCAACATCTGGTGTGGTATGTAAGTATGCAAGTGCTGCAATTACATGGCAAAGCAAGCGACAACAGTGTGTAGCCTTGTCTACAACCGAGGCTGAGTATGTGAGTGCTGCCTCAGCAGCAAAAGAAATGGTTTGGCTGAAGAAATTGTTTATTGAGTGTGAGGAAGATATTGTAAACTACGATTCAATGATTGATAATATGAGTGCATTGAAGTTAATCAAAAATCCGGAATTTCATCAAAGAAGCAAGCATATAGATGTGAAATATCATTTTGTAAGAGACCTCTATGAAAAAGGCGAAATAAATGTAGAATATATAAAGAGCGAAGAACAAACAGCCGATGTATTTACAAAAGTGTTGCCGAAGCCGAGGTTCTTGTATCTTAGAGCGAAATTAGGTCTTAAAAGTTTAAGCGAGTTGTAAATTATTTTTATTCTTTTTGTAAGTCTCATAGATGTATAGTTTTAGGGACAGTGTCGAGGTAGTCAGTTTCTCTTTGAAAACTCTACATCTTATTGTCAGTCACGTATGTTGGAGTATTGCAACGACATGCACACTAATAGCCTTCGCATCTGTGCGGAAGAAAAAGTGCCAGGCCTATGGTTTTCCTGAAAAGCTCAGAGTTTTTATTGCTTTCCCCTTCCGCTCAAGGAATCTTGAAGAATGCACTTTTTCGAGTGCAGAAATTTCAGTTAGTGAGTAGTCGACATAACAGACGGTCCACATCAAGTTTAAATTCTGTTCTCATTAATTCAGTGTATTGATAACAATTAAAGACAATTCCAGTTTTTAATCTAAAGACATTTTATATTGCTTATTTACGTACTGCGTTACGTGCTAATATTTTACCCTGTATTATTTGCAGCCAGTTTTTCTGTATTATTAATAAAGTTTCAATCTAATAATACATATTAATTATTACTAAATAACAACAGGTTATGGACCCAGTTATAATACAATAAAAGTGAACTGAATTAAAGTGATTTTCAAAAGTGAGCTGAATTAAAGTGATTTGTTTTTTTGCACGATGGCAGACAACGTTCGTTTTAATGTGCAAAAATTAAACAGTGACAATTTCTCAACATGGAGTTATAAGTTGAAGTTATTGTTATTGAAAGATGGATTGTGGGACGTGGTCAATACAGTGGCACCAACTCCAGTCGATTCTGTATGGACAAAAAAGGATGAATCCGCTCAGGTAGTGATTGGCTTGACAGTTGAAGATAGTCAATTGCGGTTCGTCAAAAATGCATCGACGGCACGTGAAGCATGGTTAGCTCTACAATCATATCACCAAAAATCGACGACTTCAAATAAAGTCCATATTTTGAAGCGTTTGTGTCGAACATTTCTTAAAGAAGGCGGTGACATGGAAGAGCACATTATGATATTGTCGGACTACTTTGATAAACTAACAGGATTGGGTATGGTTTTACTCGACGACGTAATTGCCTGCCTTTATTTATCAAGTTTGCCGGAATCTTACGATACTCTTGTCACGGCATTGGAGAGTAGGCCCGAAAAGGATCTTACGTCGGAATTCATCAAGAGTCGATTGATCGACGAAAACAAAAAACGTAAGGGGGCAAGAGAAGTAAGAGAAAGTGTAGGCAGAGAAACAGCAATGAAAGCTGAGCATAAGGCGAACAGCAGCGGCGCTCAAGGAACCAAAAGGAGCTGTTTTTTCTGCAAGGGCACATGAAGATGAACTGCGACAAGTACAAAGCTTGGAAAGCGAAGCAGGAAAAGAGTAATAAAGTTTCGGAGGAAAGCAGAAAGAAAAGTGACTATGCCTATTTAGCGCGGGCTCTACTCAACACATGTAGCGAGGAATGTCAGGGCCCAAGAAAAACAGAATGCAGCTGGATAGTGGACTCAGGAGCTACGAGTCATATGGTGCAATCTCGAGATTTTTTCAACAAGATAGACCCAAGCAAGAAAGGTTTTGTTAGCCTCGCGGACGAAACGAAAGCAGCAATCGAAGGTAAAGGGTCTGGAGCCATAAAGTGTTCAATCGGCGACAAAAAATGCTCAGAGTTGGAAATAAGTGATGTGCTGCTCGTTTCCGGATTAGGGACAAATTTATTGTCGGTCAGAAAAATGACTAACGATGGATACGAGCTTATTTTTAAAGAAGATAAGTGCAGTGTTGTTAAGAATGGTGAAGTGAAAGCAATAGCGCGCGCACCTTTGCATTCAGACCTCTACGAAATAAAAACTGTTGAAAAGGCCTGCGTGTTAAATCAAGGTATAAATGTAGGAAACAGTGAAGGACACTCCGAGAGTTGTCAGCACGTGTGGCACAGGCGTTTTGGACATCGACATACAGGAGCAATAAAGGAGTTGGCGACGAAGGGTCTCGCTACGGGGATTCAGGTAAACGATTGTGGCAAGCGTGAGATCTGCGAGTGCTGCTTTAAAGGAAAGATGCCTCGCTTGCCCTTTCCAAAGCAATCGTTTAACAAGACAACTGCCCCACTCGACTTGGTTCATACAGATGTTTGCTCGATGCCAGAATTTACGGTCAGCCGCAAAAAATATGCCTTGACCATCTTCGATGATTTTTCGCGACATACGCACGTGTATCTGTTGGAGTACAAGAATGAAGCCGCGAAATTCATCAAGCTGTTCGTGCAGATGGGCAAGACATAATTCGAAAAGACCATGAAGATGATTAGGTCAGATCGAGGCCGTGAATTCGTGAATCAGAACCTGCGAGAATATTTGCAAAAGGAAGGGATTCGCATACAGTATACAACAGCTTATTCGCCGTCGCAAAACGGCGTAGCAGAAAGAAAAAATATTGCAACACGATGCATGCTTTCGGACGCTCAACTAGACAAAAAGTATTGGGGTGAAGCAATTCACACTGCATGTTATTTGCAAAACAGATTACCTACACGATCGACAGGCAAGACACCATATGAATTATGGTATAACAGAAAATCAGACGTGAAGCATCTGCACATTTTCGGCTGCGCAGCATACAGGCATATTGACGATCAATTGCGCAAAAAGTTGGATGACAATGCCGAAAAGTTAATTTTCGTCGGCTATTCAGAAGAATCAAAGGCTTATCGCCTTCTCGACATCAGGACGAATGAAATAAAGATCAGTCGAGATGTGCACTTCAGTGATGTATTGAAAAAGGACGATGCTTCACAGTGTGAAATTGAATTCTCGAAATGCAAAAATTGCGATCGTGACATCGAGGATACTCAAAACAATGACAGCAGTTCAAGCGAGTCTACAGATGGCCACGAAGATGGACCAAACGCGCAGGAATTTATTTCGGCAGACGAAATAAGCAGCGACGACGAAAGTGTATACGTACCGGCCGATCGTATACCTGATGTAGATCCAGCAGCGGTCAGGCGTTCCAATAGGTCAAATAGGGGTGTCCCGCCCGACAGGTATGTAGCAACAGCAAAGTTAGCTAAAGAAAAGCCCGACCCACGAACTGTGACTGAGGCCTTATCGAGGCCCGATAAAGACGATTGGAAAAAGGCCATGGATGAAGAAATCGAGTCTCTCCGATCAAATGACACGTGGGAAATAGTGCCGCGACCCAGCGAACAAAACATCGTGACCTGCAAGTGGGTGTTTAAAACAAAACGCAATGTCAAAGGAGAAGTGGAGAGATATAAGGCTCGCCTCGTGGCTCGAGGTTTCTCTCAAAAGTACGGCGTCGATTATAACGAGGTGTTTGCCCCCGTTGTGAAGCAAAAAACCTTCCGAACTCTTCTCACCATCGCAGGTCAAAAAGGTATGGTTGTAAAACACTTCGACGCGAAGACAGCTTTTCTCAATGGAAAGTTAAAGGAACGAATCTACATGAGTCAACCCGAAGGATACATCGAGGGAAACCAAGAAGACACATGCAGATTGATTAAAGGAATTTACGGTTTGAAGCAAGCCGCTAAAGTATGGCACGATCAACTCAGTGACTATATAAAGGAATACGGTTTTATGCAAAGCGTTGCAGACCCTTGTTTGTACATAAAAGTTGATGGTGATAACATCGTTTACTTGATAGTCTATGTAGATGATTTTTTGATCGCAGCTAAGGATATCAAATCAATTAATGAAGTAGCAGATTTCTTAAGTAAAAAATTTCAGCTAAAAGATCTCGGCATTTTAAGCTACTATTTAGGCATGGAAATACGGAGAAATGCAGACGGCATTTTTTGTATCAAGCAGTCGACATATATTCAAAGCATTTTGAGTCGGTTTGGCCTTCAAGATGCAAAAATTTCACGTACTCCATTAGATCAAGGATATTTAAAAATTAGACAAGACAACGAACCAATGCCGGACAGCGAGAGATATTAGCAATTAATTGGATCATTGCTTTATCTAGCAGTGAACTCAAGGCCAGACATTGCTGCCAGTGTGACAATTTTAAGCCAGTACAACAGGTCGCCCACTAAAGCCGATTGGAATGAGGCAAAAAGGATTGCTCGGTATTTAAAGGGCACATCAGACTATGAACTACGTCTAGGAGAGAAAAACGGAGTTCCTGGATTAATTAGCTATGCAGACGCAGACTGGGCGGAAAATCGCTCTGACAGAAAATCCAACAGCGGTTACATATTTCGTTTTTATGGCTCACCAATAAGTTGGGCCTGTCGAAAACAGACTTGCGTTGCCGATTCATCAACACATGCAGAATACATCGCTCTTGCGGAGGCAACTCGTGAAGGATTATGGATACGCTATTTACTAGAAGAATTCAAGCGAAGAGCACAGAAAACTACACTTGTTTACGAAGACAATCAGAGCTGCCTTAAGCTTGTAGAAAACGGAAAATTCAGCAGCCGAAGTAAACATATTGATATCAAGTATCATTTCATCAGAGATATCAAGAAAAAGGACATTATGGATTGTAAATACTGTCCAACAAATGAAATGATTGCTGACATGCTGACGAAGCCCTTAGGAAAGGTGAAGTTAAAGGACTTGGCTGAAAAGTGCGGATTAATGTGTCAATAGGTCATCGCAGGTGTGCGTCGTTGAGGAAGGGTGTTGGAGTATTGCAACGACCTGCACACTAATAGCCTTCGCATCTGTGCGGAAGGAAAAGTGCCAGGCCTATGGTTTTCCTGAAAAGCTCAGAGTTTTTATTGCTTTCCCCTTCCGCTCAAGGTATCTTGAAGAATGCACTTTTTCGAGTGCAAAAATTTCAGTTAGTGAGTAGTCGACATAACAGACGGTCCACATCAAGTTTAAATTCTGTTCTCATTAATTCAGTGTATTTATAACAATTAAAGACAATTCCAGTTTTTAATCTAAAGACATTTTATATTGCTTATTTACGTACTGCGTTACGTGCTAATATTTTACCCTGTATTATTTGCAGCCAGTTTTTCTGTATTATTAATAAAGTTTCAATCTAATAATACATATTAATTATTACTAAATAACAACAACGTACAACTCCTAAAGTAATAAAACATCAATAAAAGAGTTTTCTCTACAGATGTTGTAGCGTTAGGATTTGGTCAGCGGTCAATGTGCGTCTGTCTAGGATGCAGTTCTTCCTCTGCAGTTAGTTTTTAATCTGCCAGTCAAAGTGTAAACTGCGTGGTATCTTTTATGTAGCAAACTCTCGTTTTTGTATTTTAAATAAAGTTACTTTTACACTTATAAAATTTCTATTCACTCCTATACAAGTGAGAAATTTCCACATAAAATGGGTGAAGTTCCTACTTTATGATTACGATTCAAAATTTAAGGTTTCTTGATTTGTTTACTACGTAAATAGCAATAAATGAATGAAGTCATGAAAAACAGTAATTGCCGATAACACTTCAGTTTTATATTTTAGAATAAAAAAAATTACAGAATTTTTACTAAAACGAAGTTAACAGACGTTCCTTATTAACTTCTGATACATTTACCAAATTTTGAGTAAGATATTTTATCAACAATAGTATATTATGTGCCTAGGCACACAATGAGGGTGATTGCGTGACGAGCGACAATGCTCGCAGGAGATCGAAGCCAAGGCATAGTCGAGGCGCGAGTCTCGCAATGTCCCGAATTGTGCACAGAGAAAAATGGATGTTTAGAATTAACATCTAAATGTTTAACTATGGGACAGCCATCTTATATGTTTAGTTGTAATACATAGATATTCAGGAGTAATATCTAAGATGCTAAAATATGATAGAATTAATATCTTGGATATTACAGTTGAACATCTAGATAATACAATTGAACATATAAGATGGCTGTCCCATAGTTGAACATCAATTTTTCTCCGTGTGTGCATTGGCACATATTCTATTTTATGTGACTGTGGTGCGGATACGAGTTTTTATGCGTACATTGGAATCTAATCTAGTACTTATTGTAGTTGTTTGCTGCGATAGTTGTACGAAGCGGGCGCAAATTGGCGACTAGTCCCGGCCATTTTGATTTTATCGGTCTTGTGTAGTAGTCAGTGCTGACGCTGTACGAAGAAGAAGTGAGAAGAAGAAGAATAAGAAATAGATTGCGTTCCGCTGTAAGACTATAATGCGCATGCGCAGTTCAATTTCTACATTGTATTCCTCTGTAACGGAATATACAACATTGCTTTACTCTCAGCTGTAACGGAAAAACGAGTTTCCGCGGCTGAGGCACATAATAGTATATTATGTGCCTAGGCACACAATGAGGGTGATTGCGTGACGAGCGACAATGCTCGCAGGAGATCGAAGCCAAAGCGTAGTCGAGGCGCAGCTGAGGCGCAGCTGAGGCAAAGCCGAGACGAAATCGAGACAAAGCCGAGACGAATCCGAGGCGCGATCAGTCCTGTGAGCATTGTCGCGAGTCTCGCTATGTCCCGAATTGTGTGCATTGGAACAAATTCTATTTTATGTGACTGTGGTGCGGATACGAGTTTTTATGCGTACATTGGAATCTAATCTAGTACTCATTGTAGTTGTTTGCTGCGCTAGTTGTACGAAGCGGGCGCAAATTGGCGACTAGTCCCGGCCATTTTGATTTTATCGGTCTTGTGTAGTAGTCAGTGCTAACGCTGTACGAAGAAGAAGTGAGAAGAAGAAGAATAAGAAATAGATTGCGTTCCGCTGTACAAAGAAGAAGTGAGAAGAAGAAGAATAAGAAATAGATTGCGTTCCGCTGTAAGACTATAATGCACATGCGCAGTTCAATTTCTACATTGTATTCCTCTGTAACGGAATATACAACATTGCTTTACTCTCAGCTGTAACGGAAAAACGAGTTTCCGCGGCTGAGGCACATAAAAAAATGTTATCTCACATGGTTGAATTAACATATAATTTTTGTCACGTGACCTACTTGGCCCATGGCCTTAAGTTTTATGCTTTTTACAGAGTTAAACACTTTTTCTCCTACTGTGCGCTCTTGATATAAATTCAATTGAATGAATGGTTGAATTGTTATGTATGTCAATGTCTACCTTATATGAGAAAACCTTTGTCTCAGTAGCAAATAGAATACATTGATGACAGGTATTCACCTCATACAATTTAAGAGTTCTAAAATGCTGAGCTATCAGTAAAGAGTTGAACGTTGGCCACCTATGCTACACAGTAAAGAGAGCTAGCTTTCAATCTAAATATCCTTGAGGCTTACGTTTGACACAGTAAAAAGCATTCATTTTTCCAAAGGAAACCAAAGACACAATATAATAATAAAATATAAGGCATTTAATAAAAATACGTAGCACTTTAGTATCTAAAATACGTATAGTAGCTGTATACTGAATCCTAGTTATGGGGTTTAGTATCACCAAGTTTATATCATCATCATTATTTTCAAGAATAATCCTTTAATAAATAAAAAGAACAGTGGAATGTAATACTCGACCAGAGTGTATTGACTTTACTCGAGAGCCATAAAATTTAACATTAAGGATACAGAGATATCGTAACCTGGCCGCAAGCGACTGCGGTATTTCAGAGGACTTTGAATTTGTGGTCGAGGTAAGAGGATACGCATTCAATCGCACAGATGCAATTGGTTAGCGTCTGCGAATCGAAAGTACGAATTCCCTTTTCTCGAGACATTATTTACGAATGGCATTAGAGAAATAGACTGAATCACCTTCTAAGAATTAAGTATCGTGGCTGGAGAGCAAATCCTCTGAAACCAATGTACCGACAAATTTTCAATCGTCCTGTAGACGCCAGCACGACTACTCATTGCTGGAAGTCTAGTTTCCAATAGCTGGGGAGAGTAATGTTCTATCTTGTTGCTAAGCATGCAATGGCTCGTATGTTCTCTGTAGATTTAAGAGCGAAGCTTCCAACCTTTGGCATCCTTGCCAAAGGGTTTACCATCCTAAAAGCTAGGGATAGAATGATTCCTAATCACTTTTATTAAAGAGACTTTGAAATTCGCAGCTGAGATTAGCAGTTTGAATAGTAATTAATAATTCATTATAGAAATTTATGAACTAGATATTTCTTTTGAAATAACAATATTTTTATATTTTTTTCTATTCGCTTAGAATCCACTTCTGGAGCATGGTATCATGTGAACTTGAAGATTTTTCAAGTTAAACAGAAACCGAAACACAGTAAAGAGAGATTTTACTCTCGTGAATATAGAAGAAAAATCTGCTAGGAATATTTGCATTAAAGAGTGAAAAACTATCTGATTGGGAGTACAGTCAAATTTCCGGGAAAAAGGTTTTTCAGGTACAAGGTATTGAAGAATCAAAGTCCTGTCGGGAAAGTGCACGAGAACAATAGTGCCGAGAATAGAATATCAATGAAAAGTGCCTGTAATTGAAAATCTCTCTCCTGATATGCCGTGTGACTCCGGCTTGCCTGGCACAATCGATATCCCCGACCCCTAAGGGAAAATGAGAAGCAGGATTTATTCGAGGTCGTCGGCATTGTATGTAACTTAATATTCAACGACTCCTTTGAACTTTTCATTTTTTCTAGTCTAAGTGGACATTATTTTATTTACTTCTCTTTAGAACTTAAAAATTCTCTACTATACTCGAGATGAAATGTTTTTCTTTAAAGTTGATAAGTGATAATTAAATTTTATTATAATGATTAGGACTTGTATCGACCATTTAGTGATAATTTTCGATAGTTGTTGGTATTGACCAATTGGCTTTAGGGTCCAGAAATGATTTAACAATTAGATAACATTTTCGGAGAAAGGAATACGTCATCAATGCTCATTCAGGCCACATAAAGATCAGTAAGTTTACAAATACGTAACTTATTTCCACATATTCCTATTTTTTGAGACGCAAAAATTCAGATACCCGGCTGATGGAATTTAAGTTTTGTCTTCGTTTCCAAACCTTTTCAAGTTTTGTCAAAAAAAAAAAAATATTTAAAAAAGTTTCTTCACATGTAAAGTTTACAATTTATTCACAAATATCAACATTAACATCTGCAATTTTTAGTCACTTAGGAAACTCTATTTTAAACCTCTCTGTAATCACAATTTTTTTCAACACAAATTATAACGATCTCATCTTTTAATAATTATCTTTTATCCAAATTTAAAGAATTTGAATTTAATTTGCATTTGTTTGCGATATAAGAGTTTGAAATTGTCTACGAGGACACCTGTCGGCAACGCATCCTATCTGATACGCCACTAGTGATTCTCTGATAATGTAGGCAGTGGCAGAAATTTCAAACTCAACTAATTAATTATCTTTTATCATTGTTATTCCTAATAATTGTTTAAATATTTTCCAATAATTGTTAATGTATAAGTTAGCCATCTCGAATTAGTGAAAAAAGATTCCGTTTAGAATATCACAATTTGTTTATGTATTTATAGAAATAAAATCTCACTGAAGAGGGCTCCAATCAGAGTCGAAACGATTGAAAATGTTAACTAATTGTAAAATTAATTCTGGACCCTAAAGCCAATTGGTCAACACCAACAACTATTGAAAATTTTATTATTTTTTCGATAATAAAATCCCTAAAATCATTAAATAAATATATTAAAAAAATGATTGCTGTTTACTCCGAACTTGTACAATCGTTATACTAATTAATGGAAGGTTTTCAAATATATTCGGATTGAATTAGAACATAGAGTTAATCTACGTAACTTATTCGTTAGGAATTATGCTCTTTTGAATATTGCTGTGAGTACGAATTACAGCATTTAATCGACTTGCGCGGATTTTACACTGAAAGATCGTGGCTGAAATTCACCCTCGAGATTTAGATACAAAACTACAAAGAAAAAGAGCTTCTGCTAGATTCGTAACGAACTTTTTCGTTGCCCGACTCGTGGTCCTGAGGATGAGACTCTGCTCGTTTCATCTGATCCTTAACGACATCCTCAGGATCAACTTGAAATTCGTCGTTATTTTTATAAAAAGTCCCTCATTTATTTTCTCTCCTATTCTCATTTGTTTATATTTATAGTTCAAGAATTCTAAATTAACTATTTTTAATCATAAAAATAGTTAACAGGTTAGCTTAATTAACCAAAACGTGTCGAAGGAACGTCAAAGGACAAAGCTATTAGTTTCTGAATCCTCTCCAGTGAGAAATATATGTCGCGTGCCAAAATGCATGGTTCATATGGAAAAAAGATGGTGTGAAAGAAGAATGCGGAGGAACTATTCAGCTAAAGGTGGACGTCATTAATTACAATCCTGATGCTACTGTTGCTTACCACAACCATCACGAACAGGAGAATGAGGATGAGACAAAATACCTCACACTAGGTAATATCGCGCTCGAGCTTTAAAATTATTCGAGAATAACGTTCATCAGTCCGTAGATGCAACTTTATTGCAGAGAGTCAAATTAAGTTCTCCTTGTCTTTCGAAATAATCATGTTTCAGTGAACAGAATTTAAGAGGCATCTATAAAATGAGGGATCATATTTGCAGAGACCAAGTAAATAGTGATAATTAAAATAACAATATAAATTACATTTCAATATCACATTAAATTAAGCAATTATAGTAGTTATATTAGTTAATTATAATTCTGTTCAGTGGGAATTGAATTATCTTGTAGTCGTTTTATGAAAGTTTTACAAAAAAATACTGTCAAGTTTGTGGTATCAGAGGAATCATGAGAGAAAATCTGCGCCAAATTAACTATGAAAAGTGACGAAATACAATGGAATAACATACATAAAGTACCCTGCATGTGTTTTACTTGGCAAAAGTCTTCAAGCGCGCTATTTTTTACCAAATAGAAACTTCAGTTCTACTTTACGTAAGGTCTTGAGATGTAAACGGGTCGAGTCGAATAAGAATTTCCAATGGAATAAAGCTATAAAGCACTTTACATAAATTCCGCTAAGCAACGAAGGACTTTCGGAATAGTTTTGTGGTATCGTGTGCCAGAGTTCAATAATTTTACAGAGACTTCTCGTATTTCCTTATTCTTATTTGACTCAAAGAAAAGCTTTATCTCAATTTTCTTATGAATATTTTTTTAATTATCTATTTTTTATTGCAAGTTAAAAAAGAATAGAGATATTTTATATAAAATGGATATTTGCATTAACGATGATGAGACTCAATGCTCAAGTTCTTATTGAATTTTATTGAATAGAAAATGTAAAACGAACTTAGTGCATCTTGTGAAAATTCATCATCGACTCCTAATTACGTGATACACCATAATATGTTAAATTTCCTTCCTAATTTTAGTAAACTAAATTTCACCCTCTGCGACCAAGGATTCTACTACCTCGAGTTAACAGGGGTGGCCATTATTACCACGTTTGTCTTCCTTTGCCTACCGACAACCACTAGCAAATCCTCTTACTTGTATGTGCTCTGCGAAACCAACACTAACTATGGAAACCCGACCAAGTTTCCCTTTCGATTCAACTTTTTGATTAGTTATGCACCGTTATTTACACTAGGAAGGGTGGGGAATACAAGATTTCTTCTGACTGTGACCAACAGAAGGGCTCTGCGCTTGCGCCATCGGTTATATTATACATTTTGGTATAAATATTGTGAGGACGCTAAGTAGAGGTAACAGATCCAATTAAGAGTGCAACGTTGTGGATAATTGTGAAAGGTCGTATTCTATGTACAGAATACATTATTTGTTTTTAATTATTTATGGAGCATAATTTGTCCATTTGAATCAACATGAAATTCTATAAGCATTAGAATCTTTTATTCAACACTTTTACTGATCAATAAAAGTATTTGCCACCTGGTAAATAATTTTTACTGTTATTTAGATTGCAGAATTACTCCAAAGAATAGGGTTGATATTATTCGATTGCGGGACCGTTTCTCGGAACAATGGAAAAATCAATGGTTTTCTAAAAAGCGACATTCGAAGCTTTCATGAAAGCTTTTTAATTACTTTGTGAATGAAAAAATCTGCCCGCTTCGCGGGCACATTCTCATTGCGCGCTTCGCGCGCAGCTCGCAAGTTTGAGCGCGCCTAGAGCGCGCGATTCGATCGTCGCGCTTCGCGCTCCGTTCTTTCTGGACCTCGCGCTTCGCGCTCGGTCTTGTGCTCTTCGCATACGTTTAAGTTTATTTCTTATAATTTAATACTGAAGCTCAAACCAACTTAATGATATTAAAGATGATGTAAATTAGTTATTTTCTCAAATTCACTAAGTTTCTTTTTCAGATTAAGTGAAACAGGAAATTCAATTTACTTAAGGCTCTATCGGCCTTAAGGAACACATTCTCATCATGACACTCGCGCTTCGCGCTCGATTATCTGTATGCATTTTTGTAACTTTTTAATAAATTACATGATTATTGATAAATTTATTTTATTCCAAATATCTCAAAAAGGAAAAACAATCGTAGACTTTATTTAAGGAAACGATTTTGCAGAACAACGCTTATTTCGTATCTCACATAATTTGGTGAAAAAAATCGAATTTATTTAATATTAAAAATCAAAACATAAAATATACATCCTGTCGAGAAATTTATCGATAAGAACGTGTAGACCTTATTTAGCCAAACAATTTTCATCTCAAAGTTTTTTTTGAATCTCACATATTTTGTCTAAAAAATGGAATTTTTGAATTTTAATCGTATTTTTTGGAATTGAAACGAAAAATATATGTTTTATCAGAAACTGTGTGAGACAAAACTTGTAGATCTTTTTGAAACTAACAACTTTGTATTCTTACGTTTTTTTCTTATTTTACATATTATTGTTAAAAAATTGAATTTTGGATTTTCAATAGTTTTTTTTTTAATTAAAAAGAAAAATATGCATCTTATGAAAAAATGTTACAATTCAAATTTGTAGGACTTTATGTAGAGAATAATATTGTATCATAACGTTTTTTCGTATCTCGTATAATTTAACTGGAAAATGGAATTTTGATATTGCACAGAGAAAAATAGCATCTGGTCATAATGACTAGGAATAATGTAGTTGGAAATAAAAAAGTCACTGTAACGAGGGAGACTTGTTGTCGCTACTTGACCCATGGCTACAGTAACATGATTTGTAGCCATGGTAGCCATATTCTGAATACCTGGTCGTGGCGACTAGTTAACACCGTTGAAATTGTCCTTAACTCTTAAACCTAGCTATGTGAACTTGAAACATTGAGTTGTCATAGCTAGAATAACGTAGTCGCTATAACCAGTGGAGCAAACTTCACACTCGTTGAATTCGCTGTGTATTGTTTCAAGTAATGCATATTATTTTTCATAGCAACTGATAGCAACTCTTTTGAGAATTTGATTTGAAGTGTCGAGCGGCACGAAACTGTGATTTTAAATCCTACTACTTTTAAAGTTTCAACCCGCTCTACAGATGTCGATAAACAGATTTTCAAAAGAGGTGCTATGAAAAATACAATGTTCCACGTAGTGATTTCATGCATTTGATTTTAGGAATTTGATTTAACATAACTTTATAGTTGACACTTACATATAGTGACTGTGACAACATTACATAGTCGCTGTGACTACATTACTTAGTCACTGCGAACACTTTTAGTACCTACATTGACGGGTCAACCATTGCTTGAATTCAGCCACAAAAAGTAGTTAAGGACATTTTCAACTACATATATCACCTCACTATGCCCAGGATTTTTTCTCAGTGTGACTTTTTTCGAATTTGAATATGCTGTAATATTTCTAATTTTGATTTAATCAAAATATGTTATCAGGATAATTTTTAGAGATTTATGAGCACTATCTAAAACCAGTATTGAAATTTTTGATTTTTTCAAAAAATTATTTTCAAAAACACAAAAGTAGTGCTCCATCCCTCAATTTTGATTGGATGTGGCTGGTTAACGAACTTGTCCTTACTTTTTTGGCTCCGATAAAGTGTACCAAAGCTCAATTCAATCTGATAATTCTATCGAGAGTTATGCCGCACACGACCTACAGACAGACAGACAGACAGACAGACACTTTCGTAAAAACCATTTTATCTGACTCAGGGGGTCTCAAAACGTAAAGATTTGATGAAAATTTCGAAAGTCATTTTTCACATAAAACCAATACCTTCTCATCCATGATGAGAATGTAAAAATTGAGTAAAAATAGAATAGCAGGGGATTTTGAATTTAGTCACTTACCTGTGTGCGTTCTCTGGTGTGCTTTGAGATGCGAACTTTTGGTATATACTTTTTTACATCCAGGAAACTGGCACTTGTGTATCCTGCGTTTGGTGTCCGGCGGACTGTGTTCGTGACTTCTTGCGTGATGCCTATTTGTAACCGTGGATGCAACTGCTGCTGCCCCTGCATGTGCGTGCTGCGTGCTCGCGACAGTTGGAAAGCCATTTGTCGCTACCG
The DNA here is from genome assembly GCA_030998225.1 of Diplolepis rosae. NCBI lineage: Eukaryota > Metazoa > Arthropoda > Insecta > Hymenoptera > Diplolepididae > Diplolepis > Diplolepis rosae. Next base: position 2,166,584 of record JAPYXD010000710.1, read on the forward strand.
AAATTAATCTGCGAAGGGAGAAAAGCACTTTTATTTTGGAAAAGGTCTTGAATTGAAGTTTAATTAAATAAAACATTTGCAAGTTTGTAGAATTTCATCATGCTTTAGTAGAGTGAAGGAACTAATTATCGAGGAATTAGTTACCTTAACAACATTGAAATTTTCACTCTTCAACAACAGAACATTTAAGCAGTTCAACACTGTATTTTTGGAAAGTAAAGTTTGGAAAGCTTTCGTTTTCCCATAGTTTTTTATCAAAAAATGTAAACTGCATCATGAAAAAATGAATCAATTTTAAAGATATGAAAAAACCCTTTTCTCGAGTTACAAGAACCAATTGCGCGATTTTTTGGGACCATTTTTCGAATTCAATATGTCGTAACTTGTAATATTTTTCTAATGTTTTTCTTTTAAAATAAGGCAACTATTTATGCAGTGTTTTTATTATTGAGAACATAAAAATAGAACGATTTGTTTTTCTTATAATATATAACATTTTTATGTATAATGAAACAGCAAAAACATAGGTTATCCTTACGACTACAAATTTAAACTATACCTAACCAAAATGAGACGCGTAATTATTATATTCTCTCGCAATCATATAGTGAAATCGAAAAATTGTGCAAATTCAATAAATGCACGAATCTTATTTTTCGAATCAGAAAATTGATAAATGGAGCTCGACGATAATATGTCACCATTTATTGATTTTTAATTTACAAAATACCAAGTATTTTATTTAAACAACATGAAGATATTTATAGAATTTTTTTATTTATTCCACGTACTGCGATAATACTTAAATCAAACTAAGGGGCTCGAAAAATGTATTATTTATGATATGAAAATAACAGAAGTCATGTGGAGAAAAAAAGCAAATGGCGTTTTTCTCTCAGATTCTTGGGAAACATAATTAAATATATTTAATCGTGAAAAAAATCATTTCTTTTACAGTGTAGATTTTTTTTATCTTAATACAAAACGAACTTAGACACTGTAATATTACCGTATTTCATATTTGCAATATAATTTGCTATTAACCTGCAAAAGTGACTCCAACGATTCAACAACTAGTACCGGCTCGGTAATTAGTTCCATCACCTTATGGTAACTTTTTTGATTCAGGGGGATACATGCAATATTTAAGAAATAAGTATTCGACTATCAAAGAGTGGGTTTTATAATTTTGTTTTGATGAGTGAAATAGAACGTTATACTAATAAGTATGAAGAGTATCAAAACGAAATAGAGACTATGATTAAATTTGCGACAGTATTATTTTTCAATCAATTTTTAGCATTCAATACCAGTATTTCATAGTATCAAATTTCTTGACCAAGATATAAGTTTTTCATATTATCCATACTTATTCTGAATAAAATATTCATAATTGGTTAAATTAAATTAGAAGTTTATCAGGAATTCTTGACATGTTGGATCTCACCTAGCAACACTTTGGGCATTACTGGCGGTAACCCTGACGACAGCACTTCTTCCACCCGTTCCATGAAGGTTCAAATTGTGCACGTCAAGCATCGAACTTCCGCTCGACGAGTGACTGGAATTGGAATGACCTTGACCTGATTCAGGGCTCGATGGTGGCGTTAGGATTTGACCTTCACCTTCGCACAAGCTGTCATCGTCCTCTTCGATTTCCTATACAAGAAAAGTTTGAAGTTACAATTTATGAATTATACAATTTTTGAGCATTTATTTTATAATTACAGGGTACCTACAAACTCAAAAATTTAGTAATTAAGGACAGATCTAAAAATCACGCAATTTTCAAGATCGACCCGAAAATTTTACAAAACCAGTCGAATTAGATAAATCATTTGAATAAATTGAATTTTTCTATTAATTTTAAAGGAAGTGCTGATAATTTACTCAAAATTCAAATTTTTGACAAAACTTTTAAGAAACAAAACTTGTAAGAATTGTGGTAGAATATATATCGTTATAATGGAATACAATAACTTTTTATTTATTACAATAAATTTCTATAACTTTATTAGTTTTAAATTATTTTTCATCCATTTTTTTAAACTCTACTAGAATTCAGTTTATTTCTATGGTAAAATAATCTAGTTAACATAGACTCTCTTCCTTTTAGTTAAGTTTCAACAAATTAGTTTTCCTGTCTTAAGTTTACTTGAAATCGTGTCAAATTGATTTTAAATCTGAATTGAAAAATGGGTTAAGTTGAATTTACTAAAGTTCAGATAAATTTTTTAGAGTTTCAATAGAGTACCTTTGATTTTAGTATGAAATTTTCGCTTTATGTACTTGCTTGAATTCACTTTCACTTCACTTAAAGTAAGTTCAATTAAATTTCATTCATTGGAATGTATTTGAATTTTATTAATTTTACTTATATTTATATTAACTTGATTGAATGAAATTAAATTCGCATTTTAATTAATTTGTGTCAATTTAAAATTAATTCAATTCGGGATTTAAATTCACTAGAATTGAAATTAGATTTACTTGAGTTTTCTTCGATTTCAAATTATGTTGCATTGTTTTAGATTACGGCTCAAATAAAGGCAAATTGGGGCATTCACGTGAAAGTGAATCAACACAAACTCGAATAAATTCATTATGAATTCTTTTAGGAATGAAATCAGTTCTGATAGATAGCCTGAATCATTTTTCTTTGAGCAAGTAAATTCCTCTTCAAAGCAATTAATTCGTTTCTATGAAAAGCATTCTCCTGGGAAGAAGAGGACTTTCTCTTGACTTAAAGTTCTGTATAGAAAAAGGAGCTTTCCGAACCTCGTGTTCTTCATCCTCTTCGAGATCTTCGCTAGGCTCCTTTTTCAAGATAAGAGCTGTACACGAAAGGGAGGGAGGGCTGTCCCAAGACAGAGCTGAACATGCTGAACTCGCCGATGACATCGACAGGGAATCCAAATGCCGATCCAGGAGATCCCTGTCGCGGCCATTGTGACTGTGGTTACCTGGACTGAACTTTATATCGTCCAGGCAGAGAGTATCCCTTCTGTCGGTCGACGTCGTAACCTGTAATTTCAATAAACGAACATCTTTTTTACAAACTTCTCCATTTCCAGTCTTGTCAATTAAATTGAACAATAATTTGCTAATGCAAGATCTCGGAAGGAGAGAACTGAATTGACTCACCTCCATTTTGATCGTAGGCTCGAATGGTCCATTCGAGGTGCCTGTGGATGCCGTCCACGATATAGGCGGCGCTCTAAATAAATTCCAAGGTGCGGTGTCGAGCTCCGTAGGTAACTTTTTGTATGTTTGTAACTTCGGCTCGTCCTTCAGGTACCTCTCCATTTCGTAGCATGTCTGGAATGAGAAAAATAATGTTTAAAAAATGCTCCAAAAGTTAAGGATGAATTGTTCAGATATGTTGTCAATCTTTGAAATATTCGCATTATTTTTTGAAAGATTATTTTATCGTTGAGAACTTATCTAAATAATACTCGAGGAAGTCTTACGAAAAGTTAAAGTGCTTATCAAGAGAAAATCAGGAGAAGCAAAGTTCTGTAAAGCAAAGTGCTGATGATAATAGTAGACACAAGTACTTGTAAGTTACCTAAGTCAGAATTCTCCTTAGGCTACAACAACTTGTTTTCTCGGAGGAAAAGCGAAATCAAGGGGGAAATAAGGCAACGACAAAGACGAGTACATTGAACTAGCAAAGACAAGGAGAAATAGAGTGGGACAAGGAAGGAGGAAAGTTGTACTGCTTACTGGTGGAAATTGTGTGTCACGATCTCCTAAATGTTATTACGCTACCAGTCCCCGTTCGCCTTTGTCGTCTTGGGCCACCTGCCTCCTCTTAAGTCCCTTAGCGCTAATGAATTATTACTACTCCGCTCGTCCACTTTCCCGAGGGACGAATTGCCCAAGTTACTAGATTTCAAGCACGATCCAGAAATTAACCGCACTTCCTAGTTGATGAACCATGTACCATGAACCATATCGAACCGGATAACGTCTGCATTCCGGATCGTTAGTCTTGCATGTGTTTCCAACTAGAGCATTCTCACGTCGCCTATTAACATTCATTGTCGTTTAAAATTCTACCTACAAAGTTCAGCTATGTCAATAGTCGAAGATATTACTTTCACAATCCAACCAATTTAGATCTTTCACGAGCAGTGACAAACGATATCAGTAGCACCGGATAGAGGAATAGAGGGGCATCAGATTATAATAAATTTTTAACAAATTTCAAAACAGGATCAGTGAATTTAGTTGGTTTCTTTATTCACGAAAGAAGTTACGATCGACAATTGATGCAAGTCTGCCTTTACTTCCTCAAGCCTTTCTCCATGTCACTTTGAAACACACATTATTGCTACTAAACGCATTACAGCGAAGAACGATTTCCTTCAAGTGCTCTAAGGAGAGAAGATTTCTAGCTTCCTCAACCCGTATTTCTTCTTCAAGTGTGCGCGTTGCAAATTCTTCAAGTTCAATTAGCGTACAATTTAATTTCTCTCGTGAAGAGCATCCCTAGACTCTGATCATTTCAATAAAAACAAATGACCCTTCATGGAATTTTAATAACACCCACAAAGAACACGTCACGACTGGTGGTCTGCATTTTCTTGATGAATTAGTCTGGAATTCGAGTTTCTTTACTCTAAGGTGTAATCAACTGTGAGAATGTGTCTTTAAAGCTACACGCAAAATATTTTCTATTCATATTCTAAGCAAAATCAAATATCATTACTGGAAAGCTATTCGAGCAAAACTAATTTTACTAAATGTCAAAAAGCTTTCTATAGATGTGAATCACTTGATTCCTTCATAATTTAGGATTTTTAATCCAATCTCAAATATGAGAAATAAACAGTATAAAAAATGTAGGAATATCAGTTCTTCGTAAAGTTTTAAAGACAAACATATGGTGAATTCTGATAAAACAGAATCGAGAGCCGAGGATGTTCACAAGACCATTCCTCTTCAGGAAATTAACGCGTTGGAACAGCGACTCTTCCATTATTCACGGTTAAAAGTTCGTTGAGCTTGGCAAGTTCAACTAACGGCATTATTATAACTTAGAAGCAAGGGATTTTATGACTCGCCCAGGACCAGCAACTCTAACGCTCAATACCAACCGATTTCACTAATCGTGAAGTATGGAACTGAAGTTCAAAGTTTCACCTTGGATTAATGTAAAATGTTCACCCAAGTATCGGTTACAGTTTCCAAATCGGGTAAAAAAAAACCCATCAGCTTTTTCTATTGGTAAAAATGTGTCTCCGCCTTTAGTGATCAAATTTGCGTCATACGTAACTCACTTCGCTCATGAAATCAAGCGCGTAACAAAGTTTTCATATTTTATCGAGTTTCTCGAAAACGATGCAATGATCAACTACATTTAACTGAATTTGATTCAGTTCGATTCAATTAAAGTGAATTTAATTTAATACGAAAAAGATTCCAAGTATATTCCATGATAATCTTAATGATCTCAAATTAATTAGCTGAGTTTGAAATTTTTGACACTGCCTACATTATTGAAGGATCACTAGTCGTCTATCAGATAGGATACAGGTGTCCTCATAGGCAATTTCAAACTCTTATATCGCAAATAATGCAAATAAATTCAAATTTTAAAGAATTTGGAATCTTTCTGTGAAAAAAAGACGCTTACGACTGCGCTGGGATTCGAACTCAGGTCTTTCGATTGTCGGTCGACTGTTCTGACCACTGAGCTACACAGGCGACTGACAAAAACATCAGTAATTTTATTGATTAATAAATCAAAATGAAATTATTAAAATTGAATAGCATTCACCGATATTTTAATTGAATTCAAAGAGAAATAAACTCCACTAAATGAAAGTAAATTCTAGGGAATTCAAACATATTTATTCGACTATAGCAAATTAAATTCTACTACATTTAAATGAATCAGAATAGAATGAATTCAATTGGAAAAATTTGTTAACTTTAACAAACTTTGAGTTCCATTCTATCCAGTATGTAATTTCATATAAATTATGTTAAACTCGATAATTTTAAATTACCCCGAAATAGTGGACTAGAATTGATTTTAAATTCAATAAATAACTAATAAATAATAATTATCAATTCTGAAAATTAAAGTGAATTCAAGTTACGGGTACTAAAGCTTGTGCATCTTCTCTAGCAAATTTCATGGGCCTTTAAAGTTATTTCGCTTAAGAACACAGCATAATAGATATAAACTAGTTATTTAGTTCAAGGAAAACAAGTCTCAGGTGAATAAACAGTGTTGCAAAAGCAATGTAATTCCACACATTTACATCTTTACAGGAATTAAACTCTCACAGTAGCCTTAAGATATCTTCTTCAATTAAAATAAACGCTCTCGAGATAAATTCACTCGTAAATAAATCAAAAAACCGTCTCAAATCCCTAAAAGATTATATAATTCCCCTTTTCGCTTTTTTTTTAATCTTTTTCATTTCTGAATTTTGCGGATTATAAATTATTGAAATTCTTTGAATTTCCTACTTCTAGAACAGTCTAAGAACATTTGTAAAATATATTGTAAAACATATTTTACCTATTTGTTTTACAATTTATCAACAAATTTGAAAGGTTTCATGTTTAGAGTCTTTTAAATTTGGAATTTTAATTTCACATAATCTAATATAAATATAGTTTTTGACGAAAATTTGCATTCTTTTAAGAGTATTATTTGGAGGCTGAAGTAGTTTGGGAGTGTTAAGGCAATTAATAGTTTGTCCAAAAGTTCAATTTTTCATCATGACCTGCGAGCTCTTCGAATATGCATTTTGTTCCCTGTTTCTCCGTTCTTCCTCATATAATCATGAGAATCAGGAGAGAGTATTTTTATAGATGATAATATCACCATATATTGTACATATATGGTTTGTGTAAGCATGTATCAATTAAAAGTGACTGTTTTGGAATTCATGAATATCATTCCATCACCACCTAAAAGTAAAGAAGATTTGTTCACTTTAAATACTCCAGTCACTGTCGGATGAATCAAAGTATGAAAAGGTGCAAAAATGCTTGAGTAGTTTTAATCCTGGACATCAAAGGACGTATATTACGTAGCATTATAACCGGTGACGACACTTGGGTATATTTGGTTTACTTCCGGATATCAAAAAACACCTGAAAGGAAGGCAATTTGCCTGCGAAATTGAGCTTCTGGTAGTCAGGGTTCAAATATATTCAATGATTAGTTTCGATGTACAAATATTATGAACACGTGCAACGTACAGATCTTTTGAACAATACTTATTACTGACCTGTTTAATGAATGAGGTTACACGGTGAATATAAAAGGAAGAAAAGGATAAAAAAGAAGGCACAATTAAACGAGATGGGGTTGAAAATGATAAAAACTGCCGCTTAACTCTTTCAAGTCAGACAATTTTGAAGGAGACATCCGCAACCAACGCTTGTTTGAGCAACGGTCGACGTTTTAATAATCACAAGAGTGGGAAGGCTTGAGGGACCAAATGCTTCTGTTTCTGCTAAGCTTCAACCCGTCATATTCCCTCGAGCGCTCGATTATTGTTGAAGGATATGGAGAAAGAGGCAGATAAGTAGAAATGGGGATAAAGAGAGAAAGAGAAAAGCAGACGAAGAGTTAACACGCTACGAGATGCTACAATGAGTTTGTGGAGATCTCTCTCTTTCTCTCTCTCCCTCTTCCTGTAGCACTCTCGCAAAGGCCGGTGTAGTCATGTAGTGTAGGTTGTAGATGTAGGTGGAAGGTGGAAGGTGGAAGGTGGAAGGAGGTTGTCGGTGCTCGGTGGGCCAGCAGAGACTGCACAAAGCCGAGTCTGTTCATTCATAACACGAGGCAAACTAGTACATGTATACGCGAGAGGAGAAATCGGTTGTACTATGGCTCTTGATGCCAAAGCGCTGCGAGCTGTTTCACAGAATTCTGGCATTAATCAGCTCATCTGTGCTTTCAAGCCACAGAAAAACAAATCATTTTTCCTTTCTTTTCTTTTCCCCATTTTTTTACTCTTTTAAAAAAAACAATGCAGGAAACAGAATATTAAAATTTTCAATTAAGTCGTACACTGAATACAAAATTCATTGGATCGAGTAAACACAAACTTTTCTATAGGAAAATCTTTGTAAGATCAGGGTGGGATTTAGAGATTTTCAGAGAAACAATTGAATTAGTTTGCTTATTATTCACTCTTCGAGCTTTTTCAATGAAAAAAGTAAATATTGACTTAAGGTCATAGATCAACCAGACAACATAATGTCAGTAATTGTAATTAGAGTTTGAAGGTCATTAAAAAAATTAACAATTGGAATTGATTTTTATCTATATAAAACGGACATAAAAAATAGTAGAAAGGTCTGCTTGGTACAAAAAATCCAATTTATTTATCAGTTTTTAGATAAATTTGTGAAATTAACTTTTAGTTATCAACTTTACGTGGTTTGGTTGATTCATAAATTCAGTTTGTTTTTCAATATTTGAAAATAAAATAATGCTAATTAGCAAAAACTGCGAAATTACTTTCATATTCTATGAAATTGAATAACAATAATTTTCTTACCTAGAAATCCGTGAAAAATGTCTAAACTTTCAATGAATATCAAAAACTTTTGAAAATTATATTTAAATTTATTGTACCTTTTTTTAAATTGAGTAGTACATCAACAAAAATTAGACCTCAGGCAAAAATAGATAATTTTCCTTTCAAGAATCCGCAAGACATAGCCACTAGGCGATATAAGGAGATCTTCCGGTGGAGAAGGAGATTTCGGACGCCTGTGTAGCTCAGTGGTTAGAGCAGTCGACCGGCAATAGAAAAAGACCTGGGCTTCGAATCCCAGCTCATTCGAAAGCGTCTTTTTTTCCACAGAAAGATTTTTAAATTCTTTAAATATAGTAATATTATTATTGAAGGCCTAATTTGAAAAAAAAACATTTCTGTATTTCAAATTTTTTCATGGAAAATAATCTTTTTTCTTTCAAATTAGCTCTCCAACAATAATAATTTGCTATTCTTGAAAGGAAAATTATCTACTTTTGCCTGAGGTCTAATGTTCGTGGATAAACTACCTTAACTGATGTTGAAAATCCAAGGAAGACAGCAATAAGAATTAATTTCTCCGTTTACAAATATTTATTTCTCACTCCAAGTTTACACTTTGTTTACACAATTCACATTTGATTATGAAAGTTTATCTACATTATTAGTTTCACAACTTCTAACATTCTCTACGGTGCGACGAGACGTCCTGCAATCGCTCGAGATATAAGAAAAACAAAAAAGAAAAAAAAATTGAGTGGAACTTAAAATAATTTTTAAGTTTATACTAGAAGTGACCTGCTCGGTCTTACAAGGTTACTTAAGAACTGACACGTTGACCAGCTTTGCACCTCGAAGTTCTCAGGTCAATCATACCCTTTCATGAAGCTTGGACGAATTGGGAAGTAAAGATGCCTATTGTACTGTGTAAAATATTACATTCGGCTTTCCCCAGGTACTTGAGTAATTTTTATTTTAACTATTACTAAAGCTTTTTCGGATCTTTTGAATTCAAGTTCCATAATTTCCAAAAGAGCATCAATGATTTCTCAAGACAAGGACCTCAAGTAACGGCTCTTTATAACTTTAAAACCAATTATAAATTTTAACAATATAGCTTCCAAAGAACTGGGGACAACCCGAAGGCTTCCCTTTACTTCAAATAGAAATTCCAACATTCTCCCCCGCGTTGAAGCATTTGTGCTTCAAACATTAGAAAGGGTAAAAGACAATATTAAACTGATAAAATAAATATAGGGAACTATTTTGATATTTTATTTAGGAAGAGGACACAATTTCGTTATAGGTCTGGTAAATATACCACTTGGTGTTTTTATTTTAGCTACTCGAACCTTTCCGTCTTTTCCTGGCAATACCTCCACCACTCTTGCGAGAGCCCACTTCAAAGGAGGAAGGTTATCTTCTTTAATAAGAACTAAATCGTTTTCTTTTAAATTTTCTTGAGTGTGAATCCACTTGGGCCGATTTTGAAGACAATTTAAATACTCTACTGACCAACGTTTCCAGAATGACTGTTGAATCTTCTGAATTCTTTGGTATATGGAGAGACGATTTTCAGAAATATTTGCAAGATCTTTTTCAGGGTAAGCAGTAAGGCTACACCCTATCAAAAAATGGCCGGGTGTAAGACTGTTTAAATCTGATGGATCATTTGAAAGTGGACACAGAGGTCTAGAATTCATTATAGCTTCAATTTGAGCTAACGAGGTTGAGAATTCTTCGAAAGTGAAGTTAGTATTACCTAAAAGTTTCCTCATATGATTTTTAGCCCCTTTTATTGCTGCTTCCCAAATCCCACCCCAATGCGGTGATCCTGGAGGGATAAATTTCCACGTTGTTTGATTCTGAGAGAGGAAATCAGCAATACTGGAAAAAGCTTCTCTATTTTTGAAAAAATCATAAAGTTCCTTTAGTTGATTGTTAGCACCTGAAAAGTTAGTTGCATTGTCACTAAAGATAATGGACGGATTTCCACGACGTGAAATGAACCTTTTTAATGTCATAATAAAAGCATCTGTGGAAAGACTAGTCACAGTTTCTATGTGAACTGCGTTTGTCACCATACACACAAAGAGAGAAATGTATGCTTTTACAAGAGGTGCTCTTCTTAATCTGGAGGATTTTATCATGAATGGACCACCAAAATCTACACCCGTTTTTTGAAATGGTCTAGAGATGCTGACGCGATCTTTTGGCAAACTGGCCATTATTTGCTGAAGTGGTCGAGCGTTGAACCTTGCACACGTAGCGCAATCTTTAATAATTTTTTTTACGGCCCTCAGTCCATTGAGAGGCCAGTAGTTTAATCGAATGTTAGACAAAACTATTTGTGCCCCAGAATGACCTAAGCGAGCGTGTTCGTGTTTTAGCAACAGGTTCACGGTATGATTTTTTGAGGGTAGCAAAATTGGATATTTTTGTTGATAAGGAATATCCGCGTTGTCTAATCGGCCACCTACTCGTATCAAATTGTTTTCATCCAGGAAAGGTTTAAAGGGAATAAGACTTTTATTCGAGAGCAATTTACCTGACTTGAGTTCTGATAATTCTTTTGATAAGTGATGTTCTTGCACTTTCTGAATTATAAAGTTCTTAGATAAAATTAGTTCATTTACTTTTAAGGTACCTGAAATCTTATTCCCTTTACAGCATTGAGTAAAGCGAAGCAGGAAAGCGATAGTTCTTTGCAATCGGAGAAATTGAGAGAAGCGTCCAAAAATTTCGCTCCAAAAATTATTGCTCTGGACTGTTTGAATAGAAAGGTTGATTTTCCTTTCTTCAGGAATATTGCTTGGATTTATTTGAAGTTTACTAATTTCAGCCAAATCCAAATCAACTTTATGGAGAAATGAGGGACCTTGCCACCACATCCTTGAAATTAAAATCTCTTGAGCATTCATGCCTCTGGATAACAAATCAGCCACATTATCCTGGGATTTTACATGTCGCCAAGTGTAATTACTTGTAATTTCTTGGATTTGCGAGACTCGGTGGGATACAAAAACAGACCACCTACTTGCATGACTTTTACACCAATATAAAGCAATTTCAGAATCCGTCCATAGATTTACAGAATCAAATTCAATTTTTTTGTGAAATACGTGAATTAACTTTTTAATGAGTTTAGAAAGGAGAAGCATGGCACATAGCTGTAATCGTGGTAACGTTACACTTTTTATTGGAGCGATTCTTGATTTTGAAGAAATGAGAGTGCACGAAACTGTATTATTAGAGTATACAGTTCTAAAGAAGACACAGCCCCCATATGCTAGTAAACTTGCGTCTGCAAATCCATGGATTTCTATTTTCCTAATGCTCTTATTTAGAAAGTAAAATCTTGGAATTTGCAGCCGACTTAACAAAGGTAGATTGCTACTAAAACTCTCCCATTCCTCTAAGATAGATTCACTTTCAATTTTTGTATCCCAGTCAAACTTGTGAGCCCAGAGTTTTTGCATTAACATTTTCCCTTTAACTGTAACAGGATTTATTAGTCCAATGGGGTCATAACATTGCGCTAGTATTGACAATATATTTCTTTTAGTAATAAGCATGATATTGACTTCTTTCGGAACTGAAATACAAAGATAATCGGAAATGGGATCCTATTTTAGACCTAAAACCTTATTTGGAGATTTATCGAAGTTCATATTTACTGCATGCATTGCTCGTTCTGAGATGCTTTCGAGGAAACTTTGAGAATTTGAGCAATATTTGTGAAGGCTGAAACCATGCCTACTTAGAAGAGTATTTAATTCATCGTGGAGCTTCCTAAGCTCTTCAATATCGGCTGCCCCGCATAGCCCGTCGTCCATATAGAATTGCGAGAGAAGTGCTTCAGATGCTAACGGAAATTCCTTTGAATTTAGAATTGCAATTTCTTTAAGAACTTTTGTTGCAAGAAATGGAGCGCTATTAGTACCGTAAGTGACTGTATTAAGTTGAATACAGTTGAGGTTATCAGTAGTGCTTTTTCGCCACAAGATGTTTTGTAGAAAACGTTGATCTGGGTTTACTAGAATCTGTCTATACTTTTTTTGTATATCAGTTGTTAATACTACAGGGAAACTTCTGAATCGACAAAGAATGTGGAATAACTCGGGCTGAACTTGATATCCTTTAAGACATATATCGTTCAAAGAAAGCCCTGAAGAACTTTTACAACTGGCATCAAACACAACGCGTAATTTTGTAGTTACACTCGCCTCTCGTATTACGCATAAATGAGGAATGAAATATTTATTTTTAAAATTCTTGTTATCTGGAGAGAATGGTACGACTTGTGCGTGGCCTAAAGGGATATATTCATCGATAAAATTGCTAAATTCTTGGAAAAGGAGTTTATCTTTTTCAAAACGTTTTTCGAGAGTTGAAAATCTTTTCTTAGCCATAGAGAAAGAATCACCTAATTTTTGATATTCAGAAGGCGTCTTGAGAGGGATATTTACTTGAAATCGACCATTGTCGAGAATTTTAGTCGTAGATTTAAATATTGTGTCTACTAATTCATCTTCTTTTGATTGAATTATTGGTTCCGAAAGTTCCTCGATATTCCAGAATTTGGTCAGTAAATTATCTAATTGATGATCCGATTGAAAGGTAGTGATTAGAGAGATGTTTTGATTTCGCGTTTTTTGAATTGCACATGTATTTGCAACCGCGTAGATTTGAGGGATTTTTCCTGCCACAATCCAACCTAAATGGGTATCTTGCAAAACTGGTCGATTTTTTCCGAGGCTTACTATGTTCGGTTTTATTAAATCATAATAAATATCTGAACCGAGTAATATGTCAATTTGTGATGGGATGAAAAATTCATTATCAGCAAGTTGTATAGTTTGCGGAAGTTGGAGATCATTGACAAGGATACTAGCTTGTGGAAGCTTACAAGTTATTTTTGGCAAAATTGCACAAGAAATATTGAATTTTTTATACTTATCTAGATTCGAATGTATAGAGACATTAACCATTTTATTAGAGGTAGTACTGTTTTCGTTAATACCTGAAATATTCAAAGTGAGATCATAGGGTGAACACTGTAATTTATCAGTTAGTCTTTTTGTAATAAAGGAGTTTTGGCTTCCACTATCTAGAAGTGCTTTGACTGTGACTGGTTCCCCTTGTTTTGAAAATAACGTTACTTTGGCTGTAGCCAAGAGAATGTAAGAATTTCTAATTGAAATTGCTGAATTATTCAGCGAAGTTTGAGCTGAGTTGCTAGAAACTACAGAGCAGTCATTTTGAATTAAAGAACTCGAAGGACCATTGATATCTTTTTGAGAATTAGGAGAAATGTTTCGCGAACTTATTAGTGAATTGCTTTGTGTATCTGAAAGTGATGCATTACTTTGAATTTTTTGCTTTTGATTACTTTCCACAGTAGTCCAAGCTTGCAACGCGTTGTTACAATTTTTATTTTGATGATTTTGAGAATCTGAATTCCTGTGTAACAATGTATTATGAAGCCTAGAACAAATAGAGCAAGCTTGTGTAGATGCACAATTTTCGTAGTTATGTCTACCTAAACAATTCTGACACAAATTTTTTGATTTTACAAATTTCATTTTATCGTTAAGCTGAAGATTTTTAAATTGAAAACATGTATAAATTCGATGCCCTGTTTTGTTACAGTAAGTACAATTTGAATTTTGTGAAGTTTTAGAGTTTGTATTTGAAAGGGAGTGATGTGCAAGAGAGTTTTTCGTTTGCCTTAGTGCAGGATTAGGAGTCTCTATACTTTCCATAATTTGTCGTGATCGCGTTCCATTTCAAAAGCTCTCTTTGTACTATAATCTAGTTTTTTTTGTAAAAGATGAATTACCGTAACATTAAAAAGTTGTTCGTAAGATAGATTCAAATTTTTTAATGACTGAATATTTTTTTGTGTATTCGAAACAAACTCACGTAGTAGACTCGAGGTACATTTTGACATGTTCTGCGTATCAAACATAGAAGTTAAATAAGAGTTGATAATTGAAATTTTGCTTTCATACCGTGATTTTAAGGTGTCGATTGCGATTTGAAAATTCTCGTTTGTTACTTTTAAAGAATCTATTAATTTTAGAGATTCTCCTTTAAGATAGCTTTTCAGGTACACAAATTTTTGAATGTCAGATAGACTACTATTTTGTACAATTAGCGCGTCAAATAACTGGAAAAATGATTCGAAATCCGTAATTTTTCCGGAGAAGGGTTCTATCCTAATGTCGGGGAGTTTGACAGAAACGGACTTTAAGTTACAGTTATGCTGAGTAGAATCGGTTTGCGCGGAAAGTTGAGGATATGTTACATTTTGGGGCGCGTTGTTGCTTAAAGACAATTTTTTAATATTCGCTTGAAATTTACTTAAAAGATTAAAATACTGATCTTCAATTATGGCTCGATCTTCAGTGTCAACGATTCCCAGAACTTCATCGGTTTCGAAATTCTCTATAGCTCCTTGACAAGTTTCGTATTCTTTAAACAGAGTCTGGAGTCTTTCGGCTCTGTTTTAAAATTCGAATAGATTGTCCGCTTCTTGGTTTTGCGATAACCAATTTTGTAGCCTGGTTATCGCCGTCTTGATTGACTTCCTTGTTTTCTTGAGTTTTTGGAACTCTTCCATTTTTGTGAGAGTGGATTGAAGTAGAAGACAAGAAACCAAGCACCAAGAGAATACTCGGTAGACTTACTTGGAGCAGTTAGAAGTTTTTAATAAATAGCTCACCAGAACTGTTGTTTCCAAACCTTTGTGATGAATTTATCAATTGTTGTTTAATCCATGTGAGTGCTGGTAGTAGAAGAATCCGGCTCGATGTTGACCAAAATGTTGAAAATCCAAGGAAGACAGCAATAAGAAGTAATTTCTCCGTTTACAAATATTTATTTCTCACTCCAAGTTTACACTTTGTTTACACAATTCACATTTGATTATGAAAGTTTATCTACATTATTAGTTTCACAACTTCTAACATTCTCTACGGTGCGACGAGACGTCCTGCAATCGCTCGAGATATAAGAAAAACAAAAAAGAAAAAAAAATTGAGTGGAACTTAAAATAATTTTTAAGTTTATACTAGAAGTGACCTGCTCGGTCTTACAAGGTTACTTAAGAACTGACACGTTGACCAGCTTTGCACCTCGAAGTTCTCAGGTCAATCATACCCTTTCATGAAGCTTGGACGAATTGGGAAGTAAAGATGCCTATTGTACTGTGTAAAATATTACATTCGGCTTTCCCCAGGTACTTGAGTAATTTTTATTTTAACTATTACTAAAGCTTTTTCGGATCTTTTGAATTCAAGTTCCATAATTTCCAAAAGAGCATCAATGATTTCTCAAGACAAGGACCTCAAGTAACGGCTCTTTATAACTTTAAAACCAATTATAAATTTTAACAATATAGCTTCCAAAGAACTGGGGAAAACCCGAAGGCTTTCCTTTACTTCAAATAGAAATTCCAACAACTGACATTAATAGAATTTATTTTTTCACTATTCAAAGTCTTTGTATAGCCTGCCTCGTATTTTCCACAAATGCGAAAAATTAAATATAAGAAACTTAACCGATAGATTTAACCTGTAAATAATATATATTATGTATCTTGAAATATACGCTTGATTCAAATAATTCTGTTAGTTAAACTGAAAATTTAGCTTGTATTCTATTTACTCGAATTAAGTACGTATATCCAGGCAGGATATTTCCTTGATGCGAGTAAAATTTACTTGATTCAATTACATTTCTATTTCAGTGTACCTCTTAATAAATTAGCAGCCTCTTCTTACTCATAGCTTCCTCAACATCTGGAGCATTCCCAGATTTGTTTCCTTAACAGTTAGAAAGGAAATACTCAGAAATCTCTTCCGAAATATGATGTTAGCCAGGTCGACGTGGAAGGCGAAATAAAGAGAGATTAAGTTCGACAGTAACGATCTTGGAATGTGGGAGCCAGGGGTAACGATGAGATAAAGCATTCTGAAGGACGGTGGTTGTGAGGCAAGGCAAGTGGCTGAAGAGAGAAGACGAGTGGAAGAAAAAGAGGAAGAGAAAGAAAAAGAGAAAGAGAAAGAGAAAGAAGAAGGTTAGAGCAAAGAAAAAGAAGATGCACGAGCATAAACCACTCGCACTCGGTGGTAGTGGAGATAATCTTCCGGTCTTCTTTCCCGTTCTTACTTTCTCTTTGTGCTTTATACTCTATACGGAACCTAGAGAACCAGGCGAAGTTCCGCAGTAATTTCGAGCGACTGTCATTAACAGAGCCATCTCGGAACTCGCTCACTCGAAAGAAAATGAATGATAACCGCTACTGCTCACTCTCTCCCTATCTCTGTTTCACTCCGTATCCCTGTCATCTCCTTTTTCATCCTCTTCGCGACACGAACGTCAATGCATCCTCAGACACTCCCGTAGGAGGTTGCTCGCTGGCATCCTGCCAGGTCGTTAAAGAGATTTCCGCAACTTTAAGGACGCCGTAAACCCGCGAATTTATCTTGTTCTTTCTTTCTGTGAACCATCCACCAATTTTCGAAAAGTCCTTACCTTTTTCCTTACAATCTTTTTGACAATGCCTATAATTTTCTGAACTGACATTGGTCTGTCGACTACTCAGGGAAAAAGTAACATTGGAAACAAGCTTCTGTGACCATGACAATGCCAACAATGCCAAGGATCATTTTTATTCAATTTTTTTTTTTTCATAACATTTTTATTTTTCATTCTTTGTTGATAAGTGTACCTTAATGTTCTCGAGTCGAAATCTCGGAGCAACTTTTACGTTTTTAGGTACTTCTTACCCCCTTCTTCTTCTCATTTACCCCGGCTTTCATACTTCTCGGAATAATTAGAACCTAAATTAATTCTTATTTGCTGCTCCTCAAAGCTAAAACCTGATTTAGACCTTATATGTTTCAAATATTAAAAACCTTTTAGACCTGATTTTAACCTTTATCTCCTACACTGCTATTATTCTTAGTTTTAATTTTTAATTAAATTGTTATTAAAATATGTATATATATATAATCATAAACAATTGAAATATTTTTTAAATTATAATACATATATAATGTATTCACATAAGATTACTTTACATGCACAATCATATAATTTCTATAAAGTGAGTATATATACTATATAATTTATAAATATTATTATATTAATAAATTATATATATAAAATTTATATTAATTATCAATAATCACAATCATATAATAATAATGTAAAAAATATTTTTTTCTATGTATGTAGTTTGATTTTTTTTGTTTTATTCGATTAGGGAATGCAAGTGAAAACGCAGGTTGTTATAAGAGCCAATACGGGAAAACTTTAACAACAATTGAATGATAACATTTGTATAAAAAATAGATCGTACTTAAAGTTAATCGGGGATCATTTCCAACTGCAATAAAAACACTGACACATTCAATTTGACGGATTATCGCATAGTGTTTATTTTTTTATTAACAATTAAAATTTAATATAACTAACTAAAGTTTAAATTTTAATATTATACAAATATTATAATTTCCCGAGACTCAAACAAATTTGAAAAACACCAAAAAAATCATTTATTTATTTATTAACACCAGCTAAATAATTGAAAAGGCCACGATTCAGCAGTAAAGTACGTTTTAAACTAACCCCTTGTTTAAGCCTAACTATGCTAAAAAGGGCAATTTGTCCACGTTTGAGAAGTTTTTCAGGGGGGAAAAATTACATTAAGTTTTCCCCCGACTTTCAGCAGCAAAAGATGAAAAATAGTTTTTAGAATTCGACACGGGTTATCTTATGCTTATTGATGTGTACTTATTAATGAACCTGAACAGGACAAAATTTGTAATTTTTATTTATTCAAGGCATTGAGGAAATTTGAAATTTTTCTATCAGGAAACAAATTCCAATTATCCATAGCTACACTTAGAAAAATATTTTGATGGATCGACAGAATTTTAACCAAATATTTTAGTTATGTTTAATAAATTTCAAGTATTTATTAAATTCAAACAAAAAAATTGCCTGAGTCAATTAATCACTATTTGAATTCAACAAAACGATTATTTTCAATGAAATTAGATACGGATCAATGTTGGCGAAGTTCTACTGTTAATATTTGGCACGATTCTTGCCAAAAACATTTGAACTCAGCCTAGCATCGATTCTTTAACAACCCAAACTTTGCTTTTTCAAGTTTAAGAATTAAATAGCCAAAGTACTCGTAAAAGATAACTTCAGCCCAGATTCGAGACAGGCTATGCTTTTGTATATGCATAAATTATAAAAAAATGCAAATACTTTTTGAAAATAATACGAGATCATTTATTCATTTTTAGTTATAAATTACTGATATTCCGATACCTGTAACAAAATACTCTGTTCAAATTTCGTAATTTTAACAAAATTTTGGAAATTTTAATCATCTTTTTTTGATTTTACGATACGTTTACTTGAAAGTATCATGTTTCCAATTATTGTTTGAAATTATTTTAAGCACTTTTAATTTCCTACACATGTATCTACAGTAAATTTATTGTGCCTGTAACTAATTTTTAATTTACTCAAGTAAAGGGAAACTTCAATTAGATATGCATAAAATCTCAAATAAATGGTTTAACAAAAAAATTAGTTTGGCCTGACAAAAATTTTTGTTAGCTGCATAGCAATCAAATTTTTCTGTTGAGATAACCAAATTTTTAATAGCACAACCAATTTTCTCAGTATATAATTTTTCACCTGATGGTATGGAACAAGAGAAGGTGAAAAGTAGGGGATACACGGTTCTCGTTACAGGAAGCTGATCATGTTCTATAATTCTCTAGTCTAAGCTGACGCGCGCAGGTAAGAAAACTTTTAGATTCCTTGGAATAATATCCACATGAATATATATTTCACAGGATATATTTGATATTAATTTCTTAATCATTCTGCTGGACAAAATTGAAATAAAGTATTTTCACTTTGTACTATTTTGAAAATTTGTTCATGTTTTCTAAAAAACTTTTAAAAATGAATCCCGCAAGCAGAAATAATGACACTCTGCCGACTGTGACGATCAGTTAAATGTTGGTCCAATGTAGGAGATCGACTGTTGATTGCCAACGTTGGTACAATGTTCAGAAACAATTGGCCCAACCTTATTCCGACTGTGGAAAAAATAATTTTCCGATAGTGGATGTACGGGGTCTAGCCAGTGTCTATTTAGTCCCGGTAGTCGACTGTAAAATTACCAGCGTTTGTACAATGTTGGATGTATAACAGGCCCAACCTTCTTCCGACTGTGGAAAGAGTAATTTTCCGACAGTAAATGTACAAGGTCCACCCAGTGTCTAATCGACTCTGATAATTAACATTGTAAAATACCAGTTCTTGTACAAAGTTGATTCGACACTGGTACACTCTAAAAAATGTCTATTGATAGTGAAGTTAGGTTCCTCTCAGAATGCATCCATTGAAATTAAGCAGATTTCTTTTGCCTATAAACAGAATCGTTTTACTGTAATTGTAGTATTGATGATGACCGATTTAATATTGGTATTTGCCAAAGTTGGACTTGTGCACATTTCTATTATTTATATTAGATAGGTTATATCATACAATTTGTTTTCTTTCATCCTCGAAATTATTTTTTTTGTACGAGAAAGGATTTCATTTCAAGACCAAAGGAAATACTTTGAAAGTAAAATGTTATAACATTTGAAACGATAATCGTTTAACGGCTAAAGGATTTCCTCTCATGCCAATCTTGAATAGGAAATGCTTTAATAGTGAAGGGAATAAATAAATAAAATAAAAGTATATAACCAGTATTTTCGAAATGTTGACAGCCAGCGTTGAAAATATGTTGCTTACCAGTATTAATAAAACGTTGGAAACCGATGTTGTACCAACGCAGTACATCGTTATCATTTCAACTGTCCGCCGACAGTCGGATTCTGACAGTCGGAAGTTGGTATCCAACGTTGGATCGACGTTGGTCCGATTGTTAATTTCTGCTTGATTAAAGAAACAAGCAAAAGGGTATTTTCGTAGTTTTTTATCCATAAACAAATTTCCATCTCATAAAATTTTGTTGCATCTTTTTTGTGGAAATTCAATTTTGAATCACTTTTACAAGTATCTCAAAGAAACGATGTGAAATTTCAACACAGTTCCATAAAATTTTGTGTCACTATTCTGTTAAGGCCGCCATTGATTAATTGGATAGAGGTTCTTTATTGTTTTCTATTTTATTTTCCAAATTACCAGGAAGACATTTTGTAAAGTAAATAAGTTATCTTACACGAACTTTTACAGGAATTTGGTCACGTGATCTGGTTGATCTATGGCCTTAAAGAAGAATTTCGTTCAGTAAAACTCTTTTGTGTCTTTCAACCAGTATTTTTTTATGTTCTACAATAATGAATATTTTTGGCTGGAATTTCGGGACATGAAAGAGGACATGCTAAAGGAGGTCTATCAACTTCAACTGGTTTGAAAAAATTAATTAATTCAATGTCAGTAGAACAGGGATCAATTTAGTCATTGATTTAAGACTAACTAAAGTTTACAAAAATTCGTTAGTATGTCTTTTTTCATGTCCCTAAATTTCAGTCAAAAATATTCATTATGCTAAAAAACTGTTAGGTTCTTCCTGGACCTCGCGCTTCGCGCTCGGTCTTGTGATCTTCGCATACGTTTAAGTTTATTTCTTATAATTTAATACTGAAGCTCAAACCAATTTAATGATATTAAAGATGATGTAATTAGTCATTTTCTCAAATTCACTAAGTTCCTTTTTCAGTTTAAGTGAAACAGGAAATTCAATTTACTTAAGGACGTTCTCTTGCCCGTAGATGTGCTCATCCTACTCTATCATAGGTAGTGGGATTACTGTTAAGCTTTCTAACCGAATGAGTTGAGCACCGTTTATGCGCAAAAGTAACAAAATGTGTCTTCTGCGTCGATTTGTGCGATTTGGCAACACCGCTTTCCTGTCTTTCTCATATCGAGTCGAAAGCATATGGTGTGAGAGAGGTTATATTATGAGTTTATTGACAGTTTGTAAATACTAATAAGATGTCGAATAAATTTCTCAACAAAAATGCATTTTTTATTTCACAAAAATCAGCTGCTCGTAAAAACAAAGCTCTGGAAGCAATGTCAAATGTAAGCGTACGCACTCGCTGTTGATGTGGTGTTGCCAAGTCACCATATTTGCTTCAGCAAGCCAGCTAAGAATTTGTGCAACTGCGAGTTTCAACAACGTATATCTTTAAAAGTAGTGCCGGTACACGTATTTTTTATGATGGCATACGATTCCTTATAATCTCTAGTATAACATACTAGTTTTCCAAAAAAATCTAAAGAAAATTGTGCTTTTAATGTAAAGGAAAGTATCGCGAAACTGAACTACGCCTATCTAACACGTGTTAAGAGATTCAA
Organism: Diplolepis rosae; assembly: GCA_030998225.1. Taxonomy (NCBI): domain Eukaryota; kingdom Metazoa; phylum Arthropoda; class Insecta; order Hymenoptera; family Diplolepididae; genus Diplolepis; species Diplolepis rosae. The sequence goes on from JAPYXD010000710.1 coordinate 2,188,516, forward strand.
CTTTAGAGCTTAATTTCTCGATTTTAAGTACCGGTCTTGATGATAATCTTTTTACCGCTTTGTAGATCATGGTAAAAAGTACTTATTTACGAAGTTTGAAAGAAATCTAAAGAAAAGTGATTTTCAAGAGAACGTCCTTAAGGCTCTATCGGCCTTAAGGAACACATTCTCATCATGACACTCGCGCTTCGCGCTCGATTTTCTGTATGCATTTTTGTAACTTTTTAATAAATTACATGATTATTGATAAATTTATTTTCTTCCAAATATCTCAAAAAGGAAAAACAATCGTCGACTTTATTTAAGGAAACGATTTTGCAGAACAACGCTTATTTCGTATCTCACATATTTTGGTGAAAAAAATCGAATTTTTTCAATATTAAAAATCAAAAAATTAAAATATACATCCTGTCGAGAAATTTCTCGATAATATTTTTTTCGTATTTCACATATTATTGTTAAAAAATTGAATTTTGGATTTTCAATGGTTTTTTTAAATTAATAAGAAAAATATGCATCTTATGAATAAATGTTACAATTCAAATTTGTAGGTCTTTATGTAAAAAATAATATTGTATCATAACGTTTTTTCGTATCTCGTATAATTTAACTTGAAAATGGAATTTTGATATTGACTTTTTTCGAATTTGAATATGCTGTAACATTTCTAATTTTGATTTAATCAAAAAATGTTATCAGGATAATTTGTAGAGATTTATGAGCACTATCAAAAACCAGTATTGAAATTTTTGATTTTTTCAAAAAATTATTTTCAAAAACACAAAAGTAGTGCTCAATCCCTCAATTTTGATTGGATGTGGCTGGTTAACGAACTTGTCCTTACTTTTTCGGCTCCGAAAAAGTGTACCAAAGCTCAATTCAATCTGATAATTCTGTCGAGAGTTATGCCGCACACGACCTACAGACAGACAGACAGACACTTTCGTAAAAACCCTTTTTTCTGACTCAGGGGGTCTCAAAACGTAAAGATTTGATGAAAATTTCGAAAATCATTTTTCACATAAAACCAATACCTTCTCATCCATGATGAGAATGTAAAAATTTAATAGCGTTATAGTAATTGGAATGAAAAGTTACTTCAATTTAACAATATCAAATACGTTAAATTATAAATTAAAAAATGAAAAGAAATTTTTCATAAATAAATTAGAGTATTCTGTAACCCGTTTCTTTTTGAATTACCCCACTTTCTAATATGCAGAAAAGTCATGCTAAGTTTTGTAGACCTTTCGCAGGATTAAAGGATACTGACAGAGGAACTTCAAAGAGAGATTGGCCATGTAAACTTTCCTGCAACAAAGTCAACCACCTTCCTTTTTCTTTTTTTTATCTTTCCTTTCCTTCCTCCTTTTTTCCTCTTGTTGTCGAATTTCTCTTTCATCTCACTTTTTTCTTTTTATATGCAATTCGTGTGAACTTGTCGTGGAAAGAAGGCATCAGAGGAGCATATGGAAAATAAGCAAGTGACGAAAAGCGAGTATTATGCTGCCAGACAGGTCTTTCAGTTCGCGTGAAGATTGAATTTTTTACGAAAATAACTTTTAGCAGCATTTTCGGTGTCGCTTGGGAATTCCGAGACTACTTTTTATATCAGGCGCTTTTAGTCTTCCAGGACATGCTTTTTAGTTGCCGATTTTTAGATTCCACTCTTAATTTTCTCTGTTTGTGGTGAATAAAGATTATTTTTCAAATTTAACATCAATGTAAATCAGGTAATTAAAAATAAACTATTTTTATCAAGGAAAAGTGTTGCCATTGTTGATACATACACGAAGAAACGTAAGCTTAAAATTTTTGCTAAACTACGTTTCAATTTAGAGATAAACGTCTAATAGTGAGAATTTTTCGCAGCGAAATACTGAACTTTAGATAAACTATGCGATAATTTACTATAGATTGTATCAAACTTTACTATAATCTACACTTAAGTTTCATATCATTTTTTGAATCTTTAGTATTCTGATTGCGAAAAATTTCCAGTCCGCTAGGAATAATTACCATTGCACGTCGATTTTCCCTAAATTCCTAATATTTTTTAGAATTATCATTCTAAAATAAAACATATATTGCTATGAAAAGTTTCTTCGTATACAACTTGAACGTGTTAAAATTGAAAGATCTCTTGAAAAAGTAGCGGTAACCTTTTGCGTTAAAACCGTACTTCGTGGCGTGGACACACCGAGATAATTCGATATTGCCTCCACTAAAAGCCAAGAGTTTGCCAGTTCACCCTCTCAGGTACGCTGACAAAACTAATAGTTCATAGAGGTCAAAGTACTTGAATTATGTAGGAGCTTCCAGCACCTAAACTAAGCACAAACTAACATAATTCATAACTACCGTTTTAATCTTCTAATTGACTAAATTAAAGCCGTGTGGTAAGGTCTGTCATTACCAATTATATACAATCGCTTAATTAATAAAATAATAATTTTAAAATAAACTTTCCCGAGAAGGCAGCAATGGAGATAAATGTAACGCATTACTGTCTTCTCTGGAAAATTTGTTTAAATTATTTTTACATTCTCATCATGGATGAGAAGGTATTGGTTTTATGTGAAAAATGACTTTCGAAATTTTCATCAAATCATCTGTCTCTGTCTGTCTGTCTGTCTGTAGGTCGTGTGCGGCATAACTCTCGATAGAATTATCAGATTCAATTGAGCTTTGGTACACTTTATCGGAGCCGAAAAAGTAAGGACAAGTTCGTTAACCAGCCACATCCAATCAAAATTGAAGGATGGAGCACTACTTTTGTGTTTTTGAAAATAATTTTTTGAAAAAATAAAAAATTTCAATACTGGTTTTTGATAGTACTCATAAATCTCTACAAATTATCCTGATAACATTTTTTGATTAAATCAAAATTAGAAATGTTACAGCATATTCAAATTCGAAAAAAGTCAATATCAAAATTCCATTTTCCAGTTAAATTATACGAGATACGAAAAAACGTTATGATACAATATTATTGAATACATAAAGACCTACAAATTTGAATCATAACATTTTTTCATAAGATGCATATTTTTCTTTTTAATTAAAAAGAAAACTATTGAAAATCCAAAATTCAATTTTTTAACAATAATATCTGAAATACGAAAAAAACGTAAGAATACAAAGTTGTTCGTTTCAAACAGATCTACAAATTTTGTTTGACACAGTTTCTGAAAAAACATATATTTTTCGTTTCAATTCCAAAAAATACGATTAAAATTCAAAAATTCCATTTTTTAGACAAAATATGTGAGATACATAAAAAACGTTTATATGGAAAAATGTTTGCCTAAATGAGGTTTACAAATTCTCATTAAGACATTTCGGGACAGGATGTATATTTTATGTTTTGATTTTTAATATTAAAAAAATTCGATTTTTTTCACCAAAATATGTGAGATACGAAATAAGCGTTGTTATGCAAAATCGTTTCCTTAAATAAAGTCTACGATTGTTTTTTCTTTTTGAGAGATTTGGAAGAAAATAAATTATTTTAATCATGTAATTTATTAAAAAGTTATTGAAATGTATACAGAAAATCGAGCGCTAAGCGCGAGCGTCATGATGAGAATGTGTTCCTTAAGGCTGATAGAGCCTTAAGTAAATTGAATCTCCTGTTTCACTTAAATTCAAAAAGAAATAGAGTGACTTTGAGAAAATGTGTAATTCACATCATCTGTAATATTATTATAAAATTGGTTTGAGCTTCAGTATCAAATTATAAGAAATAAACTTAAATGTATGCGAAGCGCGAGGTCCAGAAAGAATGGAGCGCGAAGCGCGACGATCGAATTGCGCACCCTAGGCGCGCTCAAACTTGCGAGCGAGCAGATTTTTTTATTTGTAACGCGGTCGTATATAATTGGTGACAATAGAGTCTTCCATACGGCCTCAAGCATGAAAAATTTACAAGCGATTCCTATCTTACCGACGCTTTTTTTCGCCCTTTGTATTTCCACATTAATTGAGATATTGAGTTTAAACTTTGAGTAATTAAGTAAAAAAACAGTAAAGAACATTTATCTGGTTCAAAATTTTTATAATTATAAAAATCTGCCCGCTTCGCGGGCACATTCTCATTGCGCGCTGCGCGCTCCGGAATTTTTGAACATCGCGCTTCGCGCTCCGTTCTTTCTGGACCTCGCGCTTCGCGCTCGGTCTTGTGCTCTTGGCATACGTTTAAGTTTATTTCTTATAATTTAATACTGAAGCTCAAACCAATTTAATGATATTAAAGATGATGTAAATTAGTCATTTTCTCAAAGTCACTCTATTTCTTTTTGAATTTAAGTGAAACAGGAAATTCAATTTACTTAAGGCTCTATCGGCCTTAAGGAACACATTCTCATCATGACACTCGCGCTTCACGCTCGATTTTCTGTATGCATTTTTGTAACTTTTTAATAAATTACATGATTATTGATAAATTTATTTTCTTCCAAATATCTCAAAAAGGAAAAACAATCGTAGACTTTATTTAAGGAAACGATTTTGCAGAACAACGCTTATTTTGTATCTCACATATTTTGGTGAAACAAATCGAATTTTTTCAATATTAAAAATCAAAAAATTAAAATATACATCCTGTCGAGAAATTTCTCGATAGGAATGTGTAGACCTTATTTTGCCAAACAATTTTTCATCTCAAAGTTTTTTTTGTATCTCACATATTTTGTCTAAAAAATGGAATTTTTGAATTTTAATCGTATTTTTTGGAATTGAAACGAAAAATATATCTTTTATCAGAAACTGTGTGAGACAAAACTTGTAGATCTTTATGAAGCTAACAACATTGTATTCTTACGTTTTTTTCTTATTTTACATATTATTGTTAAAAAATTGAATTTTAGATTTTCAATAGTTTTTTTTTTTAAATTAAAAAGAAAAATATGCATCTTATGAAAAAATGTTACAATTCAAATTTGTAGGTCTTTATTTATTCAATAATATTGTATCATAACGTTTTTTCGTATCTCGTATAATTTAACTGGAAAATGGAATTTTGATATTGACTTTTTTCGAATTTGAATATGCTGTAACATTTCTAATTTTGATTTAATCAAAAAATGTTATCAGGATAATTTTTAGAGATTTATGAACACTATCTAAAACCAGTATTGAAATTTTTGATTTTTTCAAAAAATTATTTTCAAAAACACAAAAGTAGTGCTTAACCCCTCAATTTTGATTGGATGTGGCTGGTTAACGAACTTGTCCTTACTTTTTCGGCTCCGATAAAGTGTACCAAAGCTCAATTCAATCTGATAATTCTATCGAGAGTTATGCCGCACACGACCTACAGACAGACAGGCAGACAGACAGACAGACACTTTCGTAAAAACCATTTTTTCTGACTCAGGGGGTCTCAAAACGTAAAGCTTTGATGAAAATTTCGAAAGTCATTTTTCACATAAAACCAATACCTTCTCATCCATGATGAGAATGTAAAAAAAAATAGCATATTACATTACATGGGCAGAAAGTTGAGAGCCCTGAACTACGTGCCATGATGCCCTCGGCTGACGCTTGAGGTTATCGACGTTTTTACTCCCGCTATTATAGAGGGCGCGCATATAGCTTGACCAATGCATGAAAGTTTGACTTTCTGCCGTGAAATTGGTGCCGAAACCACGTACTTTCGACTAGGGTAGTAAGAAAAAAAATTTTAGAATTTGTAATCTTTCTGTGGAAAAAAAGACGCTTTCGACTGCGCTGGGATTCGAGTCCAGGTCTTTCGATTGCCAGTCAAAATGTAGGCAGTGGCAAAAATTTCAAACTCAACTAATTAATTCGAAAAAAAAAACTTTTGGACATTTTTAAAAAATAATTATGAATATTCAGAAGCAGATAAACGTTCCTCGGTGCTTTTTACTTAATTACCAAAAGTTTTAACTTGATATCTCAATTAATGTGAAGATGCGAAGGACGAAAAAAAGTGTCAGTGAGGTAGGGATCTGATAAGTAAGACATGGCCTTAAGCAAAATTATTTTTTAAGTACAATCTCATGTACAATTTTTAATATTCTCTCATTTGTTAGAACAAAATTCTATTACGGTTTCAGAACATAAAGTTTAATTTTTCAAGTTGCATTGTTTTAATCATTACTGTAAACTTGATTGCAAACATGATATGTTATTATATCAATCCACTATAGTCAATTTATTAGAAAATGATTAGTTGAGATTTCTATAAACTATTTATTCAAAAATTCTAAAATGATTGTGAAATTTTATAAATGTATAATTATTCAATAAAAAACAGTTTAAATCAGTAAAGTGGAAATTTTAAAAGAGTTTTGTGGTATTGGTAGAATTGTTTCATGGTAAAAAATAATATATGAGTTAAACAAAAGAATTGATCAAGTGCGTATAAGAAAATTCTTCCCTGGGTCGTGCACATGTTGACGATTAATGGTACAAATGATAAAAACAGAAAGTAGACTATGTGTATGTTAAGTCGGCTAGATTCAATATTATGGCGAGCACCCACGACACTGTTCTCTTCTTTTGGCTACGGGCCCAACTTTTTCTTACTTTCAGTTCCATTCTGTGTTTCACTTTACTCTAGAGACTTGCTCTAAAATTTAATGCTATAGGTATTATTTTTCAATTACGCGGTTCCGCTAAAAAACATTAGACCAATAAATTATTGGATGGTTATAAATTGTTAAAAATGTTTGCAATTCCAAATTAGATTTGTATAATAAATTTAAAACATCAATTATATTAAATCCCCATTAAGACACAAGATATTAAATTCAAAATAACATTTTGTATTCATGTTAATCGCTTTTTTGAAAAGGTACAGAATCTCACTTAACACAAATTAAAAATGAGAATATAAATAATTAAGCAAGATTTTTTCTCTCAAACCATATTATTGTAACTAAATTGGAAGTGTGAAAAATTAAAAAGTTAAATAATAAATGTAACTGCCGTTTGCAACGTTTATAAACGAAAATATTATATTTATATATATATTATTTTTATATATTTATAATATTCTTTGATTATAATATGATATTAGAATTGAGTAGACAAATTAGATTCTCCTTCATATTGCAAATATTTATTAAAATTGCAGAAATGATTTTTCACGCAATATATTTTACCGACACATTTGAAATTTACAATGTATGTTATTTGAATGTATATTAAATTTGTATAGATATCAGTATAGTCAATTTAGATCACTATCCATGCTATCCATATTTGTATACTTAATTCACTACAGAAATTTTTAACAGTGAAGATGTATAAATAAATACAATGTCATTATTTTCACTCAGCCAGGTAACTATTTTGAATTTATTGACTTTCCTCTTATTAAGGGTTTTCAAGATGTCATGTGACCTGGCTGAACGGACAACATAACCTTACAAAAACATAAGCTCCGCTACTGGCAAAAGTGCAGTGATCCATAAAAAATGATATATTTTGCGTCAGAAATTTTCACATTAGAGACTTATAACAAAATTCAAAAATGGAGATCTGCAGTAAAATTTCACCCAAACAAAAGAAGAGCACCAAATGACAGCACGTAATACAAAAAAAGGTTATAATACAAAATTGTTTGTTTGAAACAGGTCTATAAATTTTTATTTATGAATTTTTTACAAGATGTATATTTTCCCTTTTTGTTTTAAAATATGCCATTAAAAATCAGAAGTCTTATTATTTTCCATTAAATGGCGAGTCTCAGTTCGGACAGATTTTTTTTTACTAATTTCAATTCGTAATCAAATTCTAGCCAAACGATCAGTTGTTTTCAACAGATTTTTCAGTTAACATGGCTTAAAATAACTGATTCGAATTGAGAGAGATTTTTAAAATATGCCACTACTAATTGATTTCGTGGCATAACAATATTTTTGTTGATATTAATATCTAAATTGTTACATTTGTACCAACCAATAAATTAAATTGTATAAAGTAAAGTTGTAAGGTTGAATTCAAGCTAAGTTTCAGTCCACGATTGGAAATTATGATTTCCAATGAAAGAGAGTTATAAAATACTATATAATTAGTGCCTCGAGTTTCACTCAAGTGTCTGAATTTGTGACGACTCGAAGATAATAAGTAATTCATAATCAACCAGTTAATGGTCGTGCACAACCCTTAAAGCCCATTTAACGACAGATATTTTACATTATAGGTGCTCTTTGAGTGCATCATTATCGTGGTACTTCTTTTGCTGCTTTATGAATGATAAGTACTAACAAGAAACCGAATAGCTAAACCTTTATTCTAGGCTCTCTTTAAAATTTAAGTGAAAAATTCTTCATTCATTCGAAATCCATTCATTTAATGATATATGTTACATTTAAAACTCGATTAGCTAGTAAAAAATTGATAAATATTCTTTATACCATGACAAGTAAGAAACTTTCACTCTAAAAGAATTTATAGTAAACTGTACTATATTTTTGCTATTAAGTATGGTGACCAAAGATTACGATTACAATTTACAGATTTTCTAACTGAAAAAAATTGATAATATAACATATAATTGAAGTGCTGATCGTTTTAGTGAATTTCTGAGAATATCGTTTTAATTTGAAAGAATCGATGTTTATATTCCTTAAATCGTTAAAATTTTCAATTTAAGAGCATGTGATACTTGAGAAAAGTAATTAATTCATGTGAACAATTTGGTTCAGTTTCTACATTTTTTACACCCAAAATACATAAAATTTTGATTTCAATATTTAGGAAATGATAGAGAAGGTAAAATCGGACGTAGATAGACTACTTTTGGTTTGGTAATAAACAAAAATGAAGAATTTCATCGAAAAATCATCTTCAGCGATGAAGCTCATTTCTAGCTCAATGGCTTTGTTAATAAGCAAAATATGCGTTATTGGTCAGCAACAAACCCAAATGTGATTCTTGAGACACCGTTGCATCCGCAAAAAGTGACTGTTTGGTGCGGTTTTCATGCCGGAGGTGTGATTGGGCCGTATTTTTTCGTGGATGAAAACGATCGTCATGTTACCGTCAATGGAGAGCGCTATCGTGCTATGTTGGAAGATTATTTGTGATGTCCGAGAAGTTGGCACCGCCATTTTATATTTTCACAAAAATGAAAGTTGTGCTGAATTGTGCTAGATTTGTGCTGCATTGTGCCGCAAAAATTTTTTTGAAAAAATTAAAACTCGAGCCAAAATACCCAAAAAACTATTTTTTGACTAGCACCGCCATTTTGTTTTTTTGATATAAAAAAAGTTGTGCTAGGTAGCCCTTAATATATCAAAGAACGTGCCGTAAACTAAATTTCGATATCATAAACAGTTTTTGAGAAAAATAAAATTTTGAAAAAAATCTCAGCACCGCCATTTTGTTTTTTTTTTAAACGAAAACTTGTGCTAGGTTGCTCTAAGTATACACAGTATTGTGCTGCACATAAAAATAATGAAATTCAAATTTTAATCCAAAAAAAAGGAATCCAAAAAAAACACAAAAATTTTCGAAAATGTGAATTTAAAAAAAACAAAAGTTGTGCTGAGTTGTGCTAGGCGGGTGCAACAAATCTTTTCCTTAACAATTATCACTCAGACGCATCCTTTTCAAAATAAATACATTTTTGTCAATTTCAAAATTTGTTCCAACATATAATTTTCAAAAATGCGAATTTCGGAAAAAGATAAGTTGTGCTGAGTTGTGCTAGGCGAGCACAATAAATCTATTCCTTAACAATTTTCTCTCAGACGCATCTTTTTCAAAATAAATACATTTTTAATTTTCAAAAATACGAATTTCGAACAAAGAAAAGTTGTGCTGAGTTGTGCTAGGCGAGCATAACAAATCTCTTCCTCAACATTTTTCTCTCAGACGCATCTTTTTCAAAATAAATACATTTTTGTCAATTTCAAAATTTGTGTAGACACGTAATTTTCAAAAATGCGAATTTCGAAAAAAGAAAAGTTGTGCTGAGTTGTGCTAGGCAAACACAATAAATCTCTTCCTTAACAATTTTCTCTCAGACGCATCTTTTTCAAAATAAATACATTTTTGTCAATTTCAAAATTTGTTTAAACATACAATTTTCAAAAAAGCGAATTTCGAAAAAAGGAAAGTTGTGCTGAGTTGTGCTAGGTGAGCACAATAAATCTCTTCCTTAACAATTTTCTCTCAGACGCATCTTTTTCAAAATAAATACATTTTTGTCAATTTCAAAATTTGTTCCAACATATAATTTTCAAAAATGCGAATTTCGAAAAAAGAAAAGTTGTGCTGAGTTGTGCTAGGCGAGCACAACAAATCTCTTCCTCAACATTTTTCTCTCAGACGCATCTTTTTCAAAATAAATACATTTTTGTCAATTTCAAAATTTGTGTAGACACGTAATTTTCAAAAATGCGAATTTCGAAAAAAGAAAAGTTGTGCTGAGTTGTGCTAGGCAAACACAATAAATCTCTTCCTTAACAATTTTCTCTCAGACGCATCTTTTTCAAAATAAATACATTTTTGTCAATTTCAAAATTTGTTTAGACATACACTTTTCAACATTGTGAATTTTGAAAAAAGAAAAGTTGTGCTGAGTTGTGCTAGGCGAGCACAATAAATCTCTTCCTTATCAATTATCTCTCAGACGCATCCTTTTTAAAATAAATACATATTTGTCAATTTCAAAAATTGTTTAGACATACAATTTTCAAAAATGCGAATTTCGAAAAAAGAAAAGTTGTGCTGAGTTGTGCTAGGCGAGCACAACAAATCTCTTTCTTAACATTTTTCTCTCAGACGCATCTTTTTCAAAATAAATACATTTTTGTCAATTTCAAAATTTGTGTAGACACGTAATTTTCAAAAATGCGAATTTCGAAAAAAAGAAAAGTTGTGCTGAGTTGTGCTAGGCGAGCACAACAAATCTTTTCCTTAACAATTTTCTCTCAGACGCATCTTTTTCAAAATAAATACATTTTTAATTTTCAAAAATACGAATTTCGAACAAAGAAAAGTTGTGCTGAGTTGTGCTAGGCGAGCATAACAACTCTCTTCATCAACTATTTTCTCTCAGATGCATCTTTTTCAAAATAAATACATTTTTGTCAATTTCAAAATTTGCGTAGACACGTAATTTTCAAAAATGCGAATTTCGAAAAAAGAAAAGTTGTGCTGAGTTGTGCTAGGCAAACACAATAAATCTCTTCCTTAACAATTTTCTCTCAGACGCATCTTTTTCAAAATAAATACATTTTTGTCAATTTCAAAATTTGTTTAAACATACAATTTTCAAAAAAGCGAATTTCGAAAAAAGGAAAGTTGTGCTGAGTTGTGCTAGGTGAGCACAATAAATCTCTTCCTTAACAATTTTCTCTCAGACGCATCTTTTTCAAAATAAATACATTTTTGTCAATTTCAAAATTTGTTCCAACATATAATTTTCAAAAATGCGAATTTCGAAAAAACAAAAGTTGTGCTGAGTTGTGCTAGGCGAGCACAACAAATCTCTTCCTCAACATTTTTCTCTCAGACGCATCTTTTTCAAAATAAATACATTTTTGTCAATTTCAAAATTTGTGTAGACACGTAATTTTCAAAAATGCGAATTTCGAAAAAAGAAAAGTTGTGCTGAGTTGTGCTAGGCAAACACAATAAATCTCTTCCTTAACAATTTTCTCTCAGACGCATCTTTTTCAAAATAAATACATTTTTGTCAATTTCAAAATTTGTTTAGACATACAGTTTTCAAAAATGCGAATTTTGAAAAAAGAAAAGTTGTGCTGAGTTGTGCTAGGCGAGCACAGTAAATCTCTTCCTTATCAATTATCTCTCAGACGCATCCTTTTTAAAATAAATACATATTTGTCAATTTCAAAAATTGTTTAGACATACAATTTTCAAAAAAGCGAATTTCGAAAAAAATGAAAGTTGTGCTGAGTTGTGCTAGGCAAACACAATAAATCTCTTCCTTAACAATTTTCTCTCAGACGCATCTTTTTTCAAAATAAATACATTTTTGTCAATTTCAAAATTTGTTCCAACATATAATTTTCAAAAATGCGAATTTCGAAAAAAACAAAAGTTGTGCTGATTTGTGCTAGGCGAGCACAACAAATCTCTTCCTCAACATTTTTCTCTCAGACGCATCTTTTTCAAAATAAATACATTTTTGTCAATTTCAAAATTTGTGTAGACACGTAATTTTCAAAAATGCGAATTTCGAAAAAAGAAAAGTTGTGCTGAGTTGTGCTAGGCAAACACAATAAATCTCTTCCTTAACAATTTTCTCTCAGACGCATCTTTTTCAAAATAAATACATTTTTGTCAATTTCAAAATTTGTGTAGACACGTAATTTTCAAAAATGCGAATTTCGAAAAAAGAAAAGTTGTGCTGAGTTGTGCTAGGCAAACACAATAAATCTCTTCCTTAACAATTTTCTCTCAGACGCATCTTTTTCAAAATAAATACATTTTTGTCAATTTCAAAATTTGTTTAGACATACAGTTTTCAAAAATGCGAATTTTGAAAAAAGAAAAGTTGTGCTGAGTTGTGCTAGGCGAGCACAATAAATCTCTTCCTTATCAATTATCTCTCAGACGCATCCTTTTTAAAATAAATACATATTTGTCAATTTCAAAAATTGTTTAGACATACAATTTTCAAAAATGCGAATTTCGAAAAAAGAAAAGTTGTGCTGAGTTGTGCTAGGCGAGCACAACAAATCTCTTCCTTAACATTTTTCTCTCAGACGCATCTTTTTCAAAATAAATACATTTTTGTCAATTTCAAAATTTGTGTAGACACGTAATTTTCAAAAATGCGAATTTCGAAAAAAGAAAAGTTGTGCTGAGTTGTGCTAGGCGAGCACAACAAATCTCTTCCTTAACAATTTTCTCTCAGACGCATCTTTTTTCAAAATAAATACATTTTTAATTTTCAAAAATACGAATTTCGAACAAAGAAAAGTTGTGCTGAGTTGTGCTAGGCGAGCATAACAAATCTCTTCCTCAACATTTTTCTCTCAGACGCATCTTTTTCAAAATAAATACATTTTTGTCAATTTCAAAATTTGTGTAGACACGTAATTTTCAAAAATGCGAATTTCGAAAAAAGAAAAGTTGTGCTGAGTTGTGCTAGGCAAACACAATAAATCTCTTCCTTAACAATTTTCTCTCAGACGCATCTTTTTCAAAATAAATACATTTTTGTCAATTTAAAAAATTGTTTAGACATACAATTTTCAAAAATGCGAATTTCGAAAAAAAGAAAAGTTGTGCTGAGTTGTGCTAGGCGAGCACAACAAATCTTTTCCTTAACAATTTTCTCTCAGACGCATCTTTTTCAAAATAAATACATTTTTAATTTTCAAAAATACGAATTTCGAACAAAGAAAAGTTGTGCTGAGTTGTGCTAGGCGAGCATAACAAATCTCTTCCTCAACATTTTTCTCTCAGACGCATCTTTTTCAAAATAAATACATTTTTGTCAATTTCAAAATTTGTTTAAACATACAATTTTCAAAAATGCGAATTTTTGAAAAAAGAAAAGTTGTGCTGAGTTGTGCTAGGCGAGCACAATAAATCTCTTCCTTATCAATTATCTCTCAGACGCATCCTTTTTAAAATAAATACATATTTGTCAATTTCAAAAATTGTTTAGACATACAATTTTTCAAAAATGCGAATTTCGAAAAAAGAAAAGTTGTGCTGAGTTGTGCTAGGCGAGCACAACAAATCTCTTCCTTAACATTTTTCTCTCAGACGCATCTTTTTCAAAATAAATACATTTTTGTCAATTTCAAAATTTGTGTAGACACGTAATTTTCAAAAATGCGAATTTCGAAAAAAGAAAAGTTGTGCTGAGTTGTGCTAGGCGAGCACCAAAAATCTCTTCCTGAACAATTTTCTCTCAGACGCATCTTTTTCAAAATAAATACATTTTTAATTTTCAAAAATACGAATTTCGAACAAAGAAAAGTTGTGCTGAGTTGTGCTAGGCGAGCATAACAAATCTCTTCCTCAACATTTTTCTCTCAGACGCATCTTTTTCAAAATAAATACATTTTTGTCAATTTCAAAATTTGTGTAGACACGTAATTTTCAAAAATGCGAATTTCGAAAAAAGAAAAGTTGTGCTGAGTTGTGCTAGGCAAACACAATAAATCTCTTCCTTAACAATTTTCTCTCAGACGCATCTTTTTCAAAATAAATACATTTTTGTCAATTTAAAAAATTTGTTTAGACATACAATTTTCAAAAAAGCGAATTTCGAAAAAAGAAAAGTTGTGCTGAGTTGTGCTAGGCGAGCACAACAAATCTCTTCCTTAACATTTTTCTCTCAGACGCATCTTTTTGAAAATAAATACATTTTTGTCAATTTCAAAATTTGTGTAGACACGTAATTTTCAAAAATGCGAATTTCGAAAAAAGAAAAGTTGTGCTGACTTGTGCTAGGCGAGCACAACAAATCTCTTCCTTAACAATTTTCTCTCAGACGCATCTTTTTCAAAATAAATACATTTTTAATTTTCAAAAATACGAATTTCGAACAAAGAAAAGTTGTGCTGAGTTGTGCTAGGCGAGCATAACAAATCTCTTCCTCAACATTTTTCTCTCAGACGCATCTTTTTCAAAATAAATACATTTTTGTCAATTTCAAAATTTGTGTAGACACGTAATTTTCAAAAATGCGAATTTCGAAAAAAGAAAAGTTGTGCTGAGTTGTTCTAGGCAAACACAATAAATCTCTTCCTTAACAATTTTCTCTCAGACGCATCTTTTTCAAAATAAATACATTTTTGTCAATTTCAAAATTTGTTTAAACATACAATTTTCAAAAAAGCGAATTTCGAAAAAAAGGAAAGTTGTGCTGAGTTGTGCTAGGTGAGCACAATAAATCTCTTCCTTAACAATTTTCTCTCAGACGCATCTTTTTCAAAATAAATACATTTTTGTCAATTTCAAAATTTGTTCCAACATATAATTTTCAAAAATGCGAATTTCGATAAAAGAAAAGTTGTGCTGAGTTGTGCTAGGCGAGGACAACAAATCTCTTCCTCAACATTTTTCTCTCAGACGCATCTTTTTCAAAATAAATACATTTTTGTCAATTTCAAAATTTGTGTAGACACGTAATTTTCAAAAATGCTAATTTCGAAAAAAGAAAAGTTGTGCTGAGTTGTGCTAGGCAAACACAATAAATCTCTTCCTTAACAATTTTCTCTCAGACGCATCTTTTTCAAAATAAATACATTTTTGTCCATTTCCAAATTTGTTTAGACATACAGTTTTCAAAAATGCGAATTTTGAAAAAAGAAAAGTTGTGCTGAGTTGTGCTAGGCGAGCACAGTAAATCTCTTCCTTATCAATTATCTCTCAGACGCATCCTTTTTAAAATAAATACATATTTGTCAATTTCAAAAATTGTTTAGACATACAATTTTCAAAAATGCGAATTTCGAAAAAAGAAAAGTTGTGCTGAGTTGTGCTAGGCGAGCACAACAAATCTCTTCCTTAACATTTTTCTCTCAGACGCATCTTTTTCAAAATAAAAACATTTTAGTCAATATCAAAATTTGTGTAGACACGTAATTTTCAAAAATGCGAATTTCGAAAAAAGAAAAGTTGTGCTGAGTTGTGCTAGGCGAGCACAACAAATCTTTTCCTTAACATTTTTCTCTCAGACGCATCTTTTCCAAAATAAATACATTTTTGTCAATTTCAAAATTTGTTTAGACATACAGTTTTCGAAAATGTGAATTTAAAAAAAAGAAAAGTTGTGCTGAGTTGTGCTAGGTGAGCACAATAAATCTCTTCCTTAACAATTTTCTCTCAGACGCATCTTTTTCAAAATAAATACATTTTTGTCAATTTCAAAATTTGTTCCAACATATAATTTTCAAAAATGCGAATTTCGAAAAAACAAAAGTTGTGCTGAGTTGTGCTAGGCGAGCACAACAAATCTCTTCCTCAACATTTTTCTCTCAGACGCATCTTTTTCAAAATAAATACATTTTTGTCAATTTCAAAATTTGTTTAAACATACAATTTTCAAAAATGCGAATTTCGAAAAAACAAAAGTTGTGCTGAGTTGTGCTAGGCGAGCATAACAAATCTCTTCCTCAACATTTTTCTCTCAGACGCATCTTTTTCAAAATAAATACATTTTTGTCAATTTCAAAATTTGTGTAGACACGTAATTTTCAAAAATGCGAATTTCGAAAAAAGAAAAGTTGTGCTGAGTTGTGCTAGGCAAACACAATAAATCTCTTCCTTAACAATTTTCTCTCAGACGCATCTTTTTCAAAATAAATACATTTTTGTCAATTTCAAAATTTGTTTAGACATACAGTTTTCAAAAAATGCGAATTTTGAAAAAAGAAAAGTTGTGCTGAGTTGTGCTAGGCGAGCACAATAAATCTCTTCCTTATCAATTATCTCTCAGACGCATCCTTTTTAAAATAAATACATATTTGTCAATTTCAAAAATTGTTTAGACATACAATTTTCAAAAATGCGAATTTCGAAAAAAGAAAAGTTGTGCTGAGTTGTGCTAGGCGAGCACAACAAATCTCTTCCTTAACATTTTTCTCTCAGACGCATCTTTTTCAAAATAAATACATTTTTGTCAATTTCAAAATTTGTGTAGACACGTAATTTTCAAAAATGCGAATTTCGAAAAAAGAAAAGTTGTGCTGAGTTTTGCTAGGCGAGCACAACAAATCTCTTCCTTAACAATTTTCTCTCAGACGCATCTTTTTCAAAATAAATACATTTTTAATTTTCAAAAATACGAATTTCGAACAAAGAAAAGTTGTGCTGAGTTGTGCTAGGCGAGCATAACAAATCTCTTCCTCAACATTTTTCTCTCAGACGCATCTTTTTCAAAATAAATACATTTTTGTCAATTTCAAAATTTGTGTAGACACGTAATTTTCAAAAATGCGAATTTCGAAAAAAAGAAAAGTTGTGCTGATTTGTGCTAGGCGAGCACAACAAATCTCTTCCTTAACATTTTTCTCTCAGACGCATCTTTTTCAAAATAAATACATTTTTGTCAATTTCAAAATTTGTGTAGACACGTAATTTTCAAAAATGCGAATTTCGAAAAAAGAAAAGTTGTGCTGAGTTGTGCTAGGCGAGCACAACAAATCTCTTCCTTAACAATTTTCTCTCAGACGCATCTTTTTCAAAATAAATACATTTTTAATTTTCAAAAATACGAATTTCGAACAAAGAAAAGTTGTGCTGAGTTGTGCTAGGCGAGCATAACAAATCTCTTCCTCAACATTTTTCTCTCAGACGCATCTTTTTCAAAATAAATACATTTTTGTCAATTTCAAAATTTGTGTAGACACGTAATTTTCAAAAATGCGAATTTCGAAAAAGAAAAGTTGTGCTGAGTTGTGCTAGGCAAACACAATAAATCTCTTCCTTAACAATTTTCTCTCAGACGCATCTTTTTCAAAATAAATACATTTTTGTCAATTTCGAGAGTTGTTTAGACATATAATTTTCAAAAATGAGAATTTCGAAAAAAGAAAAGTTGTGCTGAGTTGTGCTAGGCGAGCACAACAAATCTCTTCCTTAACATTTTTTCTCTCAGACGCATCTTTTTCAAAATAAATACATTTTTGTCAATTTCAAAATTTGTGTAGACACGTAATTTTCAAAAATGCGAATTTCGAAAAAAGAAAAGTTGTGCTGAGTTGTGCTAGGCGAGCACAACAAATCTCTTCCTTAACAATTTTCTCTCAGACGCATCTTTTTCAAAATAAATACATTTTTAATTTTCAAAAATACGAATTTCGAACAAAGAAAAGTTGTGCTGAGTTGTGCTAGGCGAGCATAACAAATCTCTTCCTCAACATTTTTTCTCTCAGACGCATCTTTTTCAAAATAAATACATTTTTGTCAATTTCAAAATTTGTGTAGACACGTAATTTTCAAAAATGCGAATTTCGAAAAAAGAAAAGTTGTGCTGAGTTGTGCTAGGCGAGCACAACAAATCTCTTCCTTAACATTTTTCTCTCAGACGCATCTTTTTCAAAATAAATACATTTTTGTCAATTTCAAAATTTGTGTAGACACGTAATTTTCAAAAATGCGAATTTCGAAAAAAGAAAAGTTGTGCTGAGTTGTGCTAGGCGAGCACAACAAATCTCTTCCTTAACAAATTTCTCTCAGACGCATCTTTTTCAAAATAAATACATTTTTAATTTTCAAAAATACGAATTTCGAACAAAGAAAAGTTGTGCTGAGTTGTGCTAGGCGAGCATAACAAATCTCTTCCTCAACATTTTTCTCTCAGACGCATCTTTTTCAAAATAAATACATTTTTGTCAATTTCAAAATTTGTGTAGACACGTAATTTTCAAAAATGCGAATTTCGAAAAAAGAAAAGTTGTGCTGAGTTGTGCTAGGCAAACACAATAAATCTCTTCCTTAACAATTTTCTCTCAGACGCATCTTTTTCAAAATAAATACATTTTTGTCAATTTAAAAAATTTGTTTAAACATACAATTTTCAAAAAAGCGAATTTCGAAAAAAGAAAAGTTGTGCTGAGTTGTGCTAGGCGAGCACAACAAATCTCTTCCTTAACATTTTTCTCTCAGACGCATCTTTTTGAAAATAAATACATTTTTGTCAATTTCAAAATTTGTGTAGACACGTAATTTTCAAAAATGCGAATTTCGAAAAAAGAAAAGTTGTGCTGACTTGTGCTAGGCGAGCACAACAAATCTCTTCCTTAACAATTTTCTCTCAGACGCATCTTTTTCAAAATAAATACATTTTTAATTTTCAAAAATACGAATTTCGAACAAAGAAAAGTTGTGCTGAGTTGTGCTAGGCGAGCATAACAAATCTCTTCCTCAACATTTTTTCTCTCAGACGCATCTTTTTCAAAATAAATACATTTTTGTCAATTTCAAAATTTGTGTAGACACGTAATTTTCAAAAATGCGAATTTCGAAAAAAGAAAAGTTGTGCTGAGTTGTGCTAGGCAAACACAATAAATCTCTTCCTTAACAATTTTCTCTCAGACGCATCTTTTTCAAAATAAATACATTTTTGTCAATTTCAAAATTTGTTTAAACATACAATTTTCAAAAAAGCGAATTTCGAAAAAAGGAAAGTTGTGCTGAGTTGTGCTAGGTGAGCACAATAAATCTCTTCCTTAACAATTTTCTCTCAGACGCATCTTTTTCAAAATAAATACATTTTTGTCAATTTCAAAATTTGTTCCAACATATAATTTTCAAAAATGCGAATTTCGAAAAAAGAAAAGTTGTGCTGAGTTGTGCTAGGCGAGCACAACAAATCTCTTCCTTAACATTTTTCTCTCAGACGCATCTTTTTCAAAATAAATACATTTTTGTCAATTTCAAAATTTGTGTAGACACGTAATTTTCAAAAATGCGAATTTCGAAAAAAGAAAAGTTGTGCTGAGTTGTGCTAGGCAAACACAATAAATCTCTTCCTTAACAATTTTCTCTCAGACGCATCTTTTTCAAAATAAATACATTTTTGTCAATTTCAAAATTTGTTTAGACATACAGTTTTCAAAAATGCGAATTTTGAAAAAAGAAAAGTTGTGCTGAGTTGTGCTAGGCGAGCACAGTAAATCTCTTCCTTATCAATTATCTCTCAGACGCATCCTTTTTAAAATAAATACATATTTGTCAATTTCAAAAATTGTTTAGACATACAATTTTCAAAAATGCGAATTTCGAAAAAAGAAAAGTTGTGCTGAGTTGTGCTAGGCGAGCACAAGAAATCTTTTCCTTAACATTTTTCTCTCAGACGCATCTTTTTCAAAATAAATACATTTTAGTCAATTTCAAAATTTGTGTAGACACGTAATTTTCAAAAATGCGAATTTCGAAAAAAGAAAAGTTGTGCTGAGTTGTGCTAGGCGAGCACAACAAATCTTTTCCTTAACATTTTTCTCTCAGACGCATCTTTTTCAAAATAAATACATTTTTGTCAATTTCTAAAATTGTTTAGACATACAGTTTTCGAAAATGTGAATTTAAAAAAAAGAAAAGTTGTGCTGAGTTGTGCTAGGTGAGCACAATAAATCTCTTCCTTAACAATTTTCTCTCAGACGCATCTTTTTCAAAATAAATACATTTTTGTCAATTTCAAAATTTGTTCCAACATATAATTTTCAAAAATGCGAATTTCGAAAAAACAAAAGTTGTGCTGAGTTGTGCTAGGCGAGCACAACAAATCTCTTCCTCAACATTTTTCTCTCAGACGCATCTTTTTCAAAATAAATACATTTTTGTCAATTTCAAAATTTGTTCCAACATATAATTTTCTAAAATTCGAATTTAGAAAAAAGAAAAGTTTTTCTGAGTTGTGATATGCAAACACAATAAATCTCTTCCTCAACATTTTTCTCTCAGACGCATCTTTTTCAAAATAAATACATTTTTGTCAATTTCAAAATTTGTTTAAACATACAATTTTCAAAAAAGCGAATTTCGAAAAAAGGAAAGTTGTGCTGAGTTGTGCTAGGTGAGCACAATAAATCTCTTCCTTAACAATTTTCTCTCAGACGCATCTTTTTCAAAATAAATACATTTTTGTCAATTTCAAAATTTGTTCCAACATATAATTTTCAAAAATGCGAATTTCGAAAAAAGAAAAGTTGTTCTGACTTGTGCTAGGCGAGCACAACAAATCTCTTCCTTAACATTTTTCTCTCAGACGCATATTTTTCAAAATAAATACATTTTTGTCAATTTCAAAATTTGTTCCAACATATAATTTTCAAAAATGCGAATTTCGAAAAAACAAAAGTTGTGCTGAGTTGTGCTAGGCGAGCATAACAAATCTCTTCCTCAACATTTTTCTCTCAGACGCATCTTTTCCAAAATAAATACATTTTTGTCAATTTCAAAATTTGTGTAGACACATAATTTTCAAAAATGCGAATTTCGAAAAAAAGAAAAGTTGTGCTGAGTTGCGCTAGGCAAACACAATAAATCTCTTCCTTAACAATTTTCTCTCAGACGCATCTTTTTCAAAATAAATACATTTTTGTCAATTTCAAAATTTGTGTAGACACGTAATTTTCAAAAATGCGAATTTCGAAAAAAGAAAAGTTGTGCTGAGTTGTGCTAGGCAAACACAATAAATCTCTTCCTTAACAATTTTCTCTCAGACGCATCTTTTTCAAAATAAATACATTTTTGTCAATTTCAAAATTTGTTCCAACATATAATTTTCAAAAATGCGAATTTCGAAAAAAGAAAAGTTGTGCTGAGTTGTGCTAGGCGAGCACAACAAATCTCTTCCTCAACATTTTTCTCTCAGACGCATCTTTTTCAAAATAAATACATTTTTGTCAATTTCAAAATTTGTGTAGACACGTAATTTTCAAAAATGCGAATTTCGAAAAAAGAAAAGTTGTGCTGAGTTGTGCTAGGCAAACACAATAAATCTCTTCCTTAACAATTTTCTCTCAGACGCATCTTTTTCAAAATAAATACATTTTTGTCAATTTCAAAATTTGTTTAAACATACACTTTTCAAAAATGCGAATTTTGAAAAAAGAAAAGTTGTGCTGAGTTGTGCTAGGCGAGCACAGTAAATCTCTTCCTTATCAATTATCTCTCAGACGCATCCTTTTTAAAATAAATACATATTTGTCAATTTCAAAAATTGTTTAGACATACAATTTTCAAAAATGCGAATTTCGAAAAAAGAAAAGTTGTGCTGAGTTGTGCTAGGCGAGCACAACAAATCTCTTCCTCAACATTTTTCTCTCAGACGCATCTTTTTCAAAATAAATACATTTTTGTCAATTTCAAAATTTGTGTAGACGCGTAATTTTCAAAAATGCGAATTTCGAAAAAAGAAAAGTTGTGCTGAGTTGTGCTAGGCGAGCACAACAAATCTTTTCCTTAACATTTTTCTCTCAGACGCATCTTTTCCAAAATAAATACATATTTGTCAATTTCAAAATTTGTTTAGACATACAATTTTCAAAAATGCGAATTTCGAAAAAAGAAAAGTTGTGCTGAGTTGTGCTAGGTGAGCACAATAAATCTCTTCCTTAACAATTTTCTCTCAGACGCATCTTTTTCAAAATAAATACATTTTTGTCAATTTCAAAATTTGTTCCAACATATAATTTTCAAAAATGCGAATTTCGAAAAAAGAAAAGTTGTGCTGAGTTGTGCTAGGCAAACACAATAAATCTCTTCCTTAACAATTTTCTCTCAGACGCATCTTTTTCAAAATAAATACATTTTTGTCAATTTCAAAATTTGTTTAAACATACAATTTTCAAAAAAGCGAATTTCGAAAAAAGGAAAGTTGTGCTGAGTTGTGCTAGGTGAGCACAATAAATCTCTTCCTTAACAATTTTCTCTCAGACGCATCTTTTTCAAAATAAATACATTTTTGTCAATTTCAAAATTTGTTCCAACATATAATTTTCAAAAATGCGAATTTCGAAAAAACAAAAGTTGTGCTGAGTTGTGCTAGGCGAGCACAACAAATCTCTTCCTTAACATTTTTCTCTCAGACGCATCTTTTTCAAAATAAATACATTTTTGTCAATTTCAAAATTTGTTCCAACATATAATTTTCAAAAATGCGAATTTCGAAAAAACAAAAGTTGTGCTGAGTTGTGCTAGGCGAGCACAACAAATCTCTTCCTCAACATTTTTCTCTCAGACGCATCTTTTCCAAAATAAATACATTTTTGTCAATTTCAAAATTTGTGTAGACACATAATTTTCAAAAATGCGAATTTCGGAAAAAGAAAAGTTGTGCTGAGTTGTGCTAGGCAAACACAATAAATCTCTTCCTTAACAATTTTCTCTCAGACGCATCTTTTTCAAAATAAATACATTTTTGTCAATTTCAAAATTTGTGTAGACACGCAATTTTCAAAAATGCGAATTTCGAAAAAAAAAAAAGTTGTGCTGAGTTGTGCTAGGCAAACACAATAAATCTCTTCCTTAACAATTTTCTCTCAGACGCATCTTTTTCAAAATAAATACATTTTTGTCAATTTCAAAATTTGTTCCAACATATAATTTTCAAAAATGCGAATTTCGAAAAAACAAAAGTTGTGCTGAGTTGTGCTAGGCGAGCACAACAAATCTCTTCCTCAACATTTTTCTCTCAGACGCATCTTTTTCAAAATAAATACATTTTTGTCAATTTCAAAATTTGTTCCAACATATAATTTTCAAAAATGCGAATTTCGAAAAAAGAAAAGTTGTGCTGAGTTGTGCTAGGCGAGCACAATAAATCTCTTCCTTAACAATTTTCTCTCAGACGCATCTTTTTCAAAATAAATACATTTTTGTCAATTTCAAAATTTGTTCCAACATATAATTTTCAAAAATGCGAATTTCGAAAAAACAAAAGTTGTGCTGAGTTGTGCTAGGCGAGCACAACAAATCTCTTCCTCAACATTTTTCTCTCAGACGCATCTTTTTCAAAATAAATACATTTTTGTCAATTTCAAAATTTGTTCCAACATATAATTTTCAAAAATGCGAATTTCGGAAAAAGAAAAGTTGTGCTGAGTTGTGCTAGGCAAACACAATAAATCTCTTCCTTAACAATTTTCTCTCAGACGCATCTTTTTCAAAATAAATACATTTTTGTCAATTTCAAAATTTGTTTAAACATACAATTTTCAAAAAAGCGAATTTCGAAAAAAGGAAAGTTGTGCTGAGTTGTGCTAGGTGAGCACAATAAATCTCTTCCTTAACAATTTTCTCTCAGACGCATCTTTTTCAAAATAAATACATTTTTGTCAATTTCAAAATTTGTTCCAACATATAATTTTCAAAAATGCGAATTTCGAAAAAACAAAAGTTGTGCTGAGTTGTGCTAGGCGAGCACAACAAATCTCTTCCTTAACATTTTTCTCTCAGACGCATCTTTTTCAAAATAAATACATTTTTGTCAATTTCAAAATTTGTTCCAACATATAATTTTCAAAAATGCGAATTTCGAAAAAGAAAAGTTGTGCTGAGTTGTGCTAGGCAAACACAATAAATCTCTTCCTTAACAATTTTCTCTCAGACGCATCATTTTAAAAATAAATACATTTTTGTCAATTTCAAAATTTGTTTAAACATACAATTTTCAAAAAAGCGAATTTCGAAAAAAGGAAAGTTGTGCTGAGTTGTGCTAGGCGAGCACAATAAATCTCTTCCTTAACAATTTTCTCTCAGACGCATCTTTTTCAAAATAAATACATTTTTGTCAATTTCAAAATTTGTTCCAACATATAATTTTCAAAAATGCGAATTTCGAAAAAACAAAAGTTGTGCTGAGTTGTGCTAGGCGAGCACAACAAATCTCTTCCTTAACATTTTTCTCTCAGACGCATCTTTTTCAAAATAAATACATTTTTGTCAATTTCAAAATTTGTTCCAACATATAATTTTCAAAAATGCGAATTTCGAAAAAACAAAAGTTGTGCTGAGTTGTGCTAGGCGAGCACAACAAATCTCTTCCTCAACATTTTTCTCAGACGCATCTTTTCCAAAATAAATACATTTTTGTCAATTTCAAAATTTGTGTAGACATATAATTTTCAAAAATGCGAATTTCGAAAAAAGAAAAGTTGTGCTGAGTTGTGCTAGGCAAACACAATAAATCTCTTCCTTAACAATTTTCTCTCAGACGCATCTTTTTCAAAATAAATACATTTTTGTCAATTTCAAAATTTGTGTAGACACGTAATTTTCAAAAATGCGAATTTCGAAAAAAGAAAAGTTGTGCTGAGTTGTGCTAGGCAAACACAATAAATCTCTTCCTTAACAATTATCTCTCAGACGCATCCTTTTGAAAATAAATACATATTTGTCAATTTCAAAATTTGTGTAGACACGTAATTTTCAAAAATTCGAATTTCGAAAAAAGAAAAGTTGTCAATCACTTTTGACTACTTGTAAAGCAAGAATTGATTCACTGATTGAAATTGTAAATAATTCTTAACCTTATATTGAGAGTAGGGTGAATACTTTTATAAGTTTTTTTTCAATAGTAATTAGCTTCATTTATATTAAAAACATTAAATATTGAAAATCAATAAAAAAAATTCTCTTTCGTAAAAAATTATTTCTGGGTATAGAAATAAATACCTTTACGTTAAGAGAAAATTGTTAAGGAATAGATTTATTGTGCTCGCCTAGCACAACTCAGCACAACTTTTGTTTTTTCGAAATTCGCATTTTTGAAAATTATATGTTGGAACAAATTTTGAAATTGACAAAAATGTATTTATTTTGAAAAAGATGCGTCTGAGAGAAAATTGTTAAGGAAGAGATTTATTGTGCTCGCCTAGCACAACTCAGCACAACTTTTCTTTTTTCGAAATTCGCATTTTTGAAAATTACGTGTCTACACAAATTTTGAAATTGACAAAAATGTATTTATTTTGAAAAAGATGCGTCTGAGAGAAAATTGTTAAGGAAGAGATTTATTGTGCTCACCTAGCACAACTCAGCACAACTTTCCTTTTTTCGAAATTCGCTTTTTTGAAAATTGTATGTTTAAACAAATTTTGAAATTGACAAAAATGTATTTATTTTGAAAAAGATGCGTCTGAGAGAAAAATGTTGAGGAAGAGATTTGTTGTGCTCGCCTAGCACAACTCAGCACAACTTTTCTTTGTTCGAAATTCACTTTTTTGAAAATTATATATTTAAACAAATTTTGAAAGTGGCAAATGTGTATTTATTTTGAAAAGGATGCGTCTGAGAGATAATTGTTAAGGAAGAGATTTGTTGTGCTCGTCTAGCACAACTCAGCACAACTTTTCTTTGTTCGAAATTCGTATTTTTGAAAATTACGTGTCTACACAAATTTTGAAATTGACAAAAATGTATTTATTTTGAAAAAGATGCGTCTGAGAGAAAATTGTTAAGGAAGAGATTTGTTGTGCTCACCTAGCACAACTCAGCACAACTTTTCTTTTTTTTAAATTCACATTTTCGAAAATTTTTGTGTTTTTTTTGGATTCCTTTTTTTTGGATTAAAATTTGAATTTCATTATTTTTATGTGCAGCACAATACTGTGTATACTTAGAGCAACCTAGCACAAGTTTTCGTTTTAAAAAAAAAACAAAATGGCGGTGCTGAGATTTTTTTCAAAATTTTATTTTTCTCAAAAACTGTTTGTGATATCGAAATTTAGTTTACGACACGTTCTTTGATATATTAAGGGCTACCTAGCACAACTTTTTTATATCAAAAAAACAAAATGGCGGTGCTAGTCAAAAAATAGTTTTTTGGGTATTTTGGCTCGAGTTTTAATTTTTTCAAAAAAATTTTTGCGGCACAATGCAGCACAAATCTAGCACAATTCAGCACAACTTTCATTTTTTTGAAAATATAAAATGGCGGTGCCAACTTCTCGGACATTTATTTGTGGCCAGAATTGGATGAACTTGTCATCAAAGATATGTGGTTTCAATAAGACGGTGCCACTAGCTACACAGCACACGTCACAATCGATTTATTGAAAGGCAAATTCGGTGAACGTGTTATCTCGAGAAATGGTCCGGTCGAATCGCTGCCTCGCTCCTGCGATCTAACGCCATTGGATTTCTTTTTATGGGGCCATATCAAGTCACTGGTCTATGCCAACAAGCCAGCAACTTTAGACGACCTGAAAGACAACATCCAACGCGAAATTGCCAACGTTCCCGTCGAAATGTGCGCCAGAGTGGTGGAAAATTGGGTCCAAAGAATCGACCGCCGTAAACGGGTTCGTGGTGGTCATATGACTGATGTCCAATTTCATTCATAAAATGTAATGCTTGCACTACACCCACAATAAATTTAAAATCAATGTCTCAAATCTTTCTGTGTTTTATTCATAGATAAAATTGTTATGTCCCTATTGGAAAACCCTTTATAACACTCCTTGCGCGCGGCTTCTGCCTCCCGAGCGCCCATGCTTCAAATTCAGAATGTACGGTTTCTAGTCGACTACAAATAATCGACTACAAATAATCGACTACAAACGGCATTTTTTAACCAAATAATTATTATCGTTATAAATTATTTCACGGATAATAATTATTATTATTTATTGGACAAGTAAAATCCACTTTTATGTCGATACTTCATTTTTAAGACTTTAGAGAGAATTTGAAAAACCCGCCGAAAAAATTAGCACTTTAAAAATAAATATAACTTCATCAATTTGCTCCACCATGAAATGGATTTTGGTGTTCCAGCCGAGTGGCATTTTCATGCAACGGCGCACGGAAAAGGCCCTTGTGATGGTATTGGGGGAAATTTAAAAAGATTCGCAGCGCGTGCTAGCCTACAAGCGTCATCTAAAGATCCGATTTTGACTGCTGATGCCTTGTATCAATGGGCAAAGAAAAATTTAGTTGAAACTTTAGTATTCTTTAGTCCCAAAGAAAATCACGCCATCACAGCTCAAGAACTTGAGAGTAGATTTGCATCAGCAAACACAGTGCCTGGTACACAAAAATATCACTTTTTCGTTCCCTCTACTGAATTAACTCTCATGTTGAGAAAATATTCGTCATCATTAGAATGTGAGGTTTTTCCGAAAAAAACTGTGAGGCAAAGAAGAAAGAAATTTTTCTCTTAATCTAGATTTTTTCAATAATCAAATTCCAAGCATTATGGATTTTTTGGTCTTTAATAATTTCAAATTAGATCAAATTAAATATTTGTATCAATGTCCTGCACTACTAAGTAATGAATGTCATCGTTTCGGTGATCTCAAATGTTAGTTCGAAGTTAGTTCTTGGATGGGTGAACGCGTCTAAGAAAGAAGCAGACTTATTATCTGAACTCTGGACTATCAACCAAACCAGCTGTACTATATGGATAGTTTTCCGCAGTTTCACTTTCCACTGGTCTAAAGTTAAGGCAAATACGAATACCTCTACTAAAGTCAAATGCAGTCACAAGGAATTTTCGGAATATTTAGGAGGAATCCACGAGATGAAGTGTATCAGACACTTGTTTAGACATTCAAGAGAGGCTGGCCAAGTTGGTTAATTCGGAATGTTCAGGAAATGGGTCAATTGTTAGTTTTTGCTAACCTACCATGATGTTGATAAGGGGGAAGGGGGGATTTCAGTGAGTAAAAATATATTATATTTCCAATTAAAATTTCACGTGTATTTAGTATGCGAATACTAAACTTCCAGCGGATAAGAAGGGACCGAGTAATTTAGATGTAAAGGATTGGAAATTGTAATATTCAAAAAGATTATTCTCCAGGGTTGGGTAACTTTCTGGACAGTCAAATGAATTTCTGGTAGACTCTACTCAGATTCTCGTGGCTGTGTTCAACTACCACTGCTTTTTACATTCACATTACATTTGAGAAAGTTTTAGTTTTATATGAGATTAAACTTTTCGAATTTTCATCAAATTTCGATGTATTGAGATCCCCTGAGTAAGAAAAAATTATTTTTACATTGGTCTGTCTGTATTTCTTGTTGTTGTCCAAGTTGTTGTTTCAAGAGTTATGAAAACTAATGTTTGGAAAAATACAAATTTTTAATAATTTTTTTTTAATACTCGAAAATTTTTCCCTTTACATTCTTTTATCAGACCAATATTAACAAAGCTAGAAAATACACGATTTAAAATTTAAACGATAGTTCATAGATTACTTTTGGTTCTGGCAATAAAAAAATGTTTTGCTAAAAATTTGGTTGTAATTAAATATTTCAAAATTATTCAAACGAAACATAGTCATTTGATGTGCGTTTTTACCTATCTTTGTTCCTCAAAAACTTTAAAATAATTTTTATCATTTAAAACGTAAACTCGGAGAATCCTAAAATTTCTAAAAACCTCTAATATGTGAATCTCACACACCTCTGATAAGTGTTTACATTACAAGAAAATATATTTCTATCACGGTATTGAAAAATTAATACACAGAGAGAAATTCAATGGTTTAAAGTACAATGTTTCATGGGAAGAAGTACCTATAAACCAAAATTATTAGGCAAAAGTAGTGAGACAGTTCCAAAATTAAGGTATAGCTTTTTTATTAATGATGGAATTATTACGCAAAAGTTGTTTGATAATCCCAAAATGAAGGTATTGATTTTACTATCAGTCTTAGCAATGCACGAAACTCAAAAAGAATTATTTCATTTATTCTATACTTGAT
Organism: Diplolepis rosae; assembly: GCA_030998225.1. Classification (NCBI taxonomy): domain Eukaryota; kingdom Metazoa; phylum Arthropoda; class Insecta; order Hymenoptera; family Diplolepididae; genus Diplolepis; species Diplolepis rosae. Next base: position 2,217,645 of record JAPYXD010000710.1, read on the forward strand.
CTGTGTCATTGCATTCACATGAGGACCTATCTTTCTTGTTACAATTCTACTTTTAAATAAATTATAACTATTTTGCCATTTTTGTTGTTTTCTAAAACTAGAAGCAATTATTCAAAGAATATCTTTCACTTAGTAAATATTGAAATTTATTATTAAAACAAAATTTACAAGAAACTACAATTTTTTAGTAAAAATAAATTTTGGAAAATTTCATAAGTATATTTATAAGTATATTTTATAATTAAAATATGTTTCCAGCAAGTTGTAATTGAATTCGACTACATTCAACTGAATAAAAAATTTATATAAAAAAATCAGATGAAAATGTCACTAAAACCTAAAAGAAATGTAAATAAAGTCTATTAAATAAATTCAAAAATAATGTGTATTCAAAATGATGCAATAAAGTAAGCAAATTAATAAAATTCAAATGAAAGAGCTTTATAAGACTCAATATTATTTAAATAAATTCTAATGAAGTCCAATGGAACTGACAAAAATTGTTGTTTAACAAAATTTAAATTCATTTATAGTTACGATGAATTAAGTTGCTTCTAGTAACTCCTCTTGAATTTTCCAGAACATTCAACTTAACTTCAATTATCTTGTAACCGTGGTTAATCTATTTTAAATTTCATCAAACGCGTTCGAATGGACTTGCGAATTATCTTGAAATTATAGTTGATTCAATTAATTACAGTAAATGAAGTGTATATAATGATGCCATAACTTTCTTCAAAAAATATTAAAAAATAGAATTTGTTGAAATATGCGATTAAACTGATTGGATTTGTTGCATCTCCACCGCTTACAAATATTATAACTTGTATGTTTATTTTCTTTAATATCATATTTTACGAAGATATGACTGTAACTTCCTTGAGAAGACCCTTGCTAAATTAATTTATCGTTTACAAACTATCTTCGTCTTTACAATTGTAAGAACAACCGTCTCACTGTAACTTATTTTATAGATTCTCGAAAATCCCTCCATAAAAGCCTTCTAGCCTCAACCAGATTTATCCTAAGCCATTTATGATCTCGCAGATGTCGCATGTTTACCTGATTTTCGGAAAACCCATGTAAAGGGACTTCTCCCTGCAACCCCTCCACTGGGTCTTGACCGAACGCCTATCTCTCCCACCTTAGACTCTCTTAGCCAATTATTTGTCTCAGTTTTTCCCTTTTTTCCAAAATAAAGGATTTTTCTACAAGTTTTCCCTCCCTTTCCATTTTTTTTCAACTCCTCGTTCGTTCAAGCCCTTTTAGAAATCAGTACGACCAAAAACTCCTTCAAGAAAAGAAATCTGGAAAGATCGACCAAATAATACAAACGTTCGCAGAATATATCCATCAGGAACTCGTGTAATTTTTATTAATACTTGTAACAGTTTTATTCTCACTTAAAAAATACAGTGTAATTAACATATACATTGTATATTGTATTAATATATACAGTGTCGTTTTTTTATTAATTCATTCATTTGGGAATTGATCCTCCTATATTTCAATCTCCCAAAACCTCGCGTTAAAATAAACGTGAGCAATTAACAGGATTGGTTTTCTGAAATTCCCCCTTTCATCCCGAAAATTCCTTCCGATTCCTGGTTCTTTTCGGTCCAATCTAAATTCGCCGTTATTTCCCGGTTAGTAAATACCCTGATGGATATTAATTGAAAGCTATTGATGATTACCATTTCCACGCATGGAGGAGCATTAATATGGTTATAGGAATGTGTATCCATATGAGATTAGGCGAAGAAGTCGCTGGTTATATGCGATGCGTGTCCTTGAGTAGGATGTCACGTCAGGTAAACGCGTACTGCAAATTCTCTTGGCGTGTCACTTGCTTCACGCAATCATATGAGAGAGCAAACGTAGAGTAAATTACGAACCGTATTCGTAGACGAATACGTATTACGTTCCTGTACTTCGGCTCGCTTCCAGCACCCGTACTCCCGTATGACATCTATAATGTCTATCTATTCACTCGACCCAGCACTGCTTTTGACAGCGTATGAATTTCAACTTGAATATGTATTGTCGACGTCAAATTATTATATACCGTACAGCTCGTCTCTCTTCCTCTTCATCTCTAACTTTCTCACTCTTTCTCTATTTATCTCTATTTCTCTCTTTCTGGCCATCAGCCGCTCTTTCTCTGTCTCCGTTTCTCCTCCTGTACAGTCTGAAGAACCAGTGCCGACGAACATAATTTAATAACATCCTCCCTTAGACCTTAGACTCCGTCGTTTCGTCTCAAAGACCGACATCAAATTTGGTCATAGGACGGATCCTTATTTAACTACATTTTGCATTCAAGAATATTTCACGCCAACTGAATTTGCGCGAGAATTGGGCTTAAGTCAGGATTAACTTAATTTTAAAAAATTACAGTGGAAAAATTGCGATTACAATATGAGTATGCTCAAGCAGTGAATTAAACGTCTTATTTATAGGAGGGCGTATCTCAAGAACCTTTTACTTTTCAGTCAAAAAATAAGGGACAACATTTTTGTAAGCACAACACTCGCAATTTTAGAATGTTATCTAAAAACATGTACTTACAGTTCTGAACGTTCATTGAACGATGGAAAATATTTTTTTATCAAAACTAAATGATTAGTTTTCGACCCAGAAAATTTAAAAATAGTGTATTGGACACTATAATATCATATTCTGCAATTAGATAGACAATTAAAAATCACTTGATAATATGATGAAAGACGCTAGAAATACTTTCCTTCTCCTTTCATTTCATTAAGATAATTAGGCTAATTCCCTTTCATGTTTAACGGGCCATGCACATTCACATCTACAATATAATATATAATAATAAAAATATAATTATAATATTGACTTTACTGGATACACGGCAAAAATTTGTTCATGATAAAGTCCGGATTTTATGCCGCAGCCTGGGATAAGAGGTAGAGTTTGTGAGTCGTTCGTGGATTTACGGTAAATTGTCCCAAACTTTTGATAAGAATTCTGAAGCTGAAAGTACAAATTCAAAAATGGTAATTAATTTTTGTCAGTATATTTATTTATTTAATCCTCGTACAGCCCTTGTAGGCTTTTTACAATTCTTCCCCTGCCGACAATTTTACATTTCATATTTGTTATGTGTTTACAGGTGAAAAATTTTTGTCAGTAATTATCAAGAATAAGTTAAGAAATATATCAAGAATATTACCTAACACCTTACAAGATTTTGCCTAAGGACTTATACTTTTCGTTTTAAGGAAAATCGACCAATTTACATTACCTCGAACTAAATTACACTTTACTTGTATATTGGATCTATAACTCAATTCGTGCGGTTTTTTTTCAAAATTTGAACGTTTATTTACGAAAAACACGTACAATAGTATTATTGAAAGTATTGCCCATCTGAAGCTATGACTTTTTCCCATCTTTCTGGCAATTTGTGGATTCCATCCCAAAAGAACTGCGGCGGCTTGGCGGCTAAGAATGAATCAAGCCAATTTTTGATACCCTGTTCTGATGTGAACCATATTCCAGTGAGAGCGTTCTGCATCGACCGGAAAAACTGGTGGTTAGAAGGGGCAAGGTCTGGGCTATAAGGCGGGTGGGGTAAAACCTTCCATCCACTATTTTCTAAATAGTTCTTAACCGGAATAGCAACATGGGGCCGAGCGTTGTCATGATGGAAAATTATTGCCTCGTGTCTGGTCCATATTCCGGGCGTTTTTCGGCTATTGGTCTCTTCAAACGGATTAATTGTGTTCAGTAGCATTCTCCATTGATGGTTTCACCCGGTTTTAGCAGCTCATAATACAGCACACCCTTCTGATCCCACCAAATACCGAGCATCACCTTTGCGCCATAGATATTCGGCTTTGCCGTTGATTTGGCTGGTTGGCCGGGTTTCACATATCATTTTTTGCGCTTGGGGTTGTCGTAATGGATCCATTTTTCATCACCAGTAACAATCCGATGCGAAAATGACTTCTTTTTGTGGCGTTCCAGCAGCATTTCGGACATGCAAACCGCCTTTCAACGACTCTCGGCTTGAATTCATGTGGAACCCAATTTCCTTGCTTTTGAATGTAACCGGCTGCTTTTAAACGTTTTGAAATGGCTGCTTGAGTGACTCCCAAAGATTCTGCGAACTCTTCTTGTGTTTGGCAACAATCTTCATCGAGTAATGCTTCCAGTTCTTCATCTTCAAACTTTTTTGGCTGCACAGGACGTTCTTCGTCTTCCAACCCAAAATCACCACTTTTAAATTATACAAACCACTTTTGGCATGTTCGCTCAGTTAGAGCATGTTCACCATAAACTTCCACCAAAATACGATTACTTTCGGCAGCAGTTTTCTCTATATTAAAGTAATGAAGAAGAACTCCCCACAAAAACACTTTTTCAGGCACAAAAATCGACATATTTGAGTGAAAAAAAATTATTGTTGTTAACGCTTCAAATGAATGACATATACTGAAAAAGACGCACAATGACAGTAGCTTTCCAACGCATGTTCGGAATATTGGAACGATGGAATAATAATCAAGTTACGCCATCTCTTAGCAAACCGCGCGAATTAAGTTATAGATCCAATAGAAACAACAAAAATGAAATAAAAATTAATTGCAATACACTTCGGAAGAAGCAACTATAGATTTCCCAGTGAAAGTTAGTTTGGATTGAAATTATATGTTTATCAATATTTATTTGCCAATTCATTTTTTATCTTAACCTCTGTATAACTAACCTTGATTTTCTTTTAATCTGAATAAACAAGAATAAAATATTGAATTCATAATTGTCTGAGAGAACTGTAAAATTTAATACCGAATTTCAAAAATCTTTTCATCAAAAATAGAATTGGTATTAAAAGTTTTCACACTTGTAAGCTGTCAAACTTTAGCACGTTTAGAACATGAGGTATGTTAAGTTGACGTAACCACATCGCCCAATCGAGTCCCCACCTATATCAGAATTAAAGGCTCATTTAAGGCTAATTTAATGCCATATTGCTGAATTTAATGCTCCATTATTTTTTAAAAAAACAATGGGTTCCGCTGGCTTAACGTTAAGTTGACGTAACCACACGTTAAAATAATATTTAAACAAGTTAAGGCCTATACCAGAATTGAAGGCTCATTTAGGGCTCTCGAAATACCCCATTGCTGAATTCAATGCTCCATTATTTTTTAAAAATACAATGGGTTCCGCTAGCTTAACGTTAAGTTGACGTAACCACACGTTAAAATAACATTTAAAAAAGTTAAGGCCTATACCAGAATTGAAGGCTCATTTACGGCTCTCGAAATACCCCATTGCTCAATTTAATGCTCCATTATTTTTTAAAAAAACAGTGGGTTCCGCTGGCTTAACGATAAGTTGACGTAACCACAGGTTTAAATAACAGTTAAACAAGTAATCACCTTTAACAGAATTTAAGGCTCATTTAGGGCTCTTTGAATATCCCATACAAAGTTCCAATTTTATTTGTTTAAAAAACTTATGTTAAAAACGGCTCCTTGAGAAATTGACTGTTTTGATCGATTTTGTAAAGACAGTCATATATGTTCCGTATATCTCATGTTTTATTTTCTCATATTGTTTGTAATAAAAGTTTCAACAATATGGTCTCAAACAACTAGAAGCATATTTAAATATATGTTATATATGGTTATGCAAATAATGCCTTTACGAAGGTCCGATCAGCTGGCACCTCCAGTACATAAAAACGGTATGTATACATTGTACCATAGTTTTAGTTGCCTAAAGTTTCAATTGCCCATAAAATCACCAGACGTCACTATATTTGAAAAGCAGTGTTAGACGAAGATTATGAAAGGAATGTATAGTCAGTTTTTTAAACTTTAAGGTTTTTATGTACTGGAGGTGCTAGCTGATCGGGCAGTCAGCATCTTGCCACCTAAAATTTGGTTTTTTGATAAAAATACAAAAGCCCAAAAATCGGCATTACCGCCCAAAATTAGCCCGTAATTAGCCCAAAAATGTAGCATAAAGTAAATAGTGATATTACTTAGTGGAGCTGCCAGCTGATCGGACCTCCGTAAAAGCATTATTTGTATAACCATATATAACATATATATAAATATGCTTCTAGTTTTTTGAGAGCATATTGTTGATACTTTTATTACAAACAATATAAGAAAATAAAACATGAGATATACGGAACATATATGACTGTCTTCACAAAATCGATCTAAACAGTCAAATTTTCAAGGACCCGTTTTTAACATATGTTGTTTAAACAAATAAAATTGAAAATTTGGATGGGATATTCAAAGAGCCCTAAATGAGCCTTCAATTCTGTTAAAGGTGATTACTTGTTTAATTGCTATTTTAACGTGTGGTTACGTCAACTTAACGTTAAGCCAGCGGAACCCATTGTTTTTTAAAAAAATAATGGAGCATTAAATTCAGCAATGGGGTATTTCGAGAGCCCTAAATGAGCCTTCAATTCTGGTATAGGCCTTAACTTGTTTAAATGTTATTTTAACGTGTGGTTACGTCAACTTAACGTTAAGCCAGCGGAACCCATTGTTTTTGTAAAAAATAATGGAGCATTGAATTTAGCAATGGGGTATTTCGAGAGCCCTAAATGAGCCTTCAATTCTGGTATAGGCCATAACTTGTTTAAATGTTATTTTAACGTGTGGTTACGTCAACTTAACGTTAAGACAGCGGAACCCATTGTTTTTTTAAAAAATAATGGAGCATTGAATTCAGCAATGGGGTATTTCGAGAGCCCTAAATGAGCCTTCAATTCTGGTGTAGGCCGTAACTTGTTTAAATGTTATTTTAACGTGTGGTTACGTCAACTTAACGTTAAGACAGCGGAACCCATTGTTTTTTTTTAAAATAATGGAGCATTGAATTCAGCAATGGGGTATTTCGAGAGCCCTAAATGAGCCTTCAATTCTGGTGTAGGCCTTAACTTGTTTAAATATTATTTTAACGTGTGGTTACGTCAACTTAACGTTAAGCCAGCGGAACCCATTGTTTTTTAAAACAATAATGGAGCATTAAATTCAGCAATATGGCATTAAATTAGCCTTAAATGAGCCTTTAATTCTGATATAGGTGGGGACTCGATTGGACGATGTGGTTACGTCAACTTAACATACCTTAGAACTATAACGGGTGACCTCCGCTGAAACGTCAAAAGGAAACTGAACTTATCAAAGCGGACCCGAGGACTCGGGATTACCCTCGGTGTCACCTGCGTTACTTAGGCGGCTTCTAATATGAGCGCCTGGCGTCTCTCGACGCCATATTTATAAAATAATGACCCTGAAAATAAGAACTTGGCATGCAACGAGAAAAGCGAAGCCAAGCAGGGGTTCCGGCTAGGGTTATTATGGATTCGGGAGTCCGGATCAGGCAAGGTTTTAGGTTAGGATAGGAATCTTAACCTAAACATAGAAGCTCTTGGGCAAATAAAATAACAAAATAAATTAAGCAATTAAAACTAAACTACAATTTATTTTGTGATCGGGTAATGCCCTGGCTCGATATAAATACAAAAGACCTCAGATGAGATTAATAAAATATCGTGGCCAACATGGCTCATGATATAGTAAAAGAGGCAGAGCTCTGAGAGAGCCTGAGAGCCACGCGGTTTAAGAGAATAAAAATTTATTATGGCCCGAAATAAAGTCTCAAAGACTTACCGAGGACCTGGCCGCGATCTCGCGCCTAACTTCGTCCAGGTTGAATTCAGTGTTGGCGTCCATTAGATTTATATTTTTTTGAGGTTGATTAGCTCTCTTAGGACAACGACAGAATAAAGCTGCGCGCCAAAGGTGTCGCGCAGTTTTATTACATCAGCTGGAAAGGCTAGCGCACGCGCGTGAAGCTCAGGTTTGCGCGGGCGACTCGTCTTGTGAGGACGACGGCGCCAGGCAACCAATGAGCTGAAGCGTCTATCGGTCAGCTTGCCCCATTGGCTTAAAACGTAGAGGGGTGCGTTTAAACTACGTTGAGTTTGTACTGCTCAACACAGCAGTTACAAATAGACAAGGCTAATATACAATATATAATACAATTTCTAATTGTTCCAACCCGTCATGCCCTCTCTATATTAATTATAATAATAATGGTGCGACGGTGTTGGAAACCATGGGCTGCAGCACGTGGTCGTTTCAGATGCCATGCCTGCTGGGTGATGCCCTCTGTGGCTTGCCTGTGAACCCCTCTGCGTTCGATGGTAACACAGCGATCTCCTTGGCGGCGCCTTTCAAGCTGGTGTTTTTCAATGAAACAAATAAAAAAAGAAAACGGCCAGAAAAACAATAAAAAAATAAAAGAATTTTATGAGCAGCTCTCAAACTATCCCTAACAGTTTTGAGTTTTAATCAAAAGGTGGCTTGGGGTCGATCCTGTCGTTGCCGGTCGAGGTAAAAAAAGTTAACGTAATTTACCACGTTACAACACCCCCTGGCCAGACCGGAAACGACCCCCCCAAGTCTCCAAGACAACACTCCGGGCCAACTGACCAATTATTAGGTCCAGAAAAACAAAAGGATAGGCAAACCCATGGCCCAGGCTGTCTGAGAGCGTGCTTCAATACTTAAAATCAGTGCTAACTTACGAGCTAAGAATATAAAAAAAAAGACGTAAGCCTATAAAAATAAAAAAAAAAAATAGAAAAAGAGGAGAGAAAAAAAAGTATGCGGCAACTCGCTGTTTGCGATGCCGAGAACGAGCCTTATTAACTAGCTTAAGAGCTACTATCTTACAGGTTGTAGGGATAGGCCAAGGAATCAAACTCTCCATATACCAAAAGAAACTTTTTACATTTATTGTGGCGCCTTGCGCCTGTGAGCCGTAAAGCCTACAACAAAGTTTTTGCATGCAGGACAACAACATTCGACTCGCATAGACGGACAATGACGATCAGTGCCCTTTGGACAATATGGCCACCACTTAAATTAAAACAACTGTAAGGTATCCGAGGACGCTAATCAGAGGCAGCGGCCTCTAGATACGGCTTGAGGTCTTTGGTGTCCGCGCGGCCAACCGATTCGCCTCTATCATTCACGAGTTCGTAAATTGTCCGCGAGATCACTCTCGATACCGTGAATACGCCGTCGAATTTATTGGTGAGCGACGCGGTTATCCCTTTATTCGCGGAAGAAAGCGTACGGTCTCGCCGAACCAGGTGTCGACATTCCCGGGACGAGGGGGTTCTGATGAAACAGGCTCGAGTTTTTCATGAAGAGTGCCCTGGGGCAGTGGATCTCGGCCGAAAATTAAAAACGAGGGCGAGGTTTTTAAGGACGAATGATACGCGGTGTTAAACGCGAAGCGGAAGTCGTTTAGGTGGACGTCCCATTTACGCTGCGTCTCCTTGATAAACGAGATTATCATCGTCTTTAATACTCTGTTGATTCGTTCGACCGGGTTCGCCTGCGGATGGTATGGCGGCGTCTTAACGCGCTTAATCGCGTACTCCTGACAGATCTGGTCTACGATCTTGTTACAAAATTCGGTGCCGTTGTCCGTGAATAAAAACTTCGGCGTACCCCAGCGAGTTATAACCAGGTCTTTAAATGCCTTGGTTATGGTCGCGCCATTCGCGTTTCTTAATGGAAGGACTTCTATCCACCGCGTGAAAAAGTCCTGAAAAACGAGAACATAGCGATGCTGGGCGGACGAGGGCGTATAAGGGCCCATAATATCCGCGCCAACCATGAGCCATGGCTCTTCGATCACCCGATGACCCATCTCGCCAGCAGGTTTCGCCTGCTCTACCTTGCAGCGTTGGCAAATATCGCAGACTCTAACGTACTGCGCAACGTCGTGGTAGAAACCCGGCCAATAGTAGCGGGTGGCGAGACGGTGATAGGTTTTATCCACCCCTAAATGTCCCGCTTGAGACTGATCGTGCGCCTCAGCCAGAGCTGCAGCATGATGCTCTTTAGGGAGGACCATCTTCCACGAATCTAAATCTGGGAGGATGGGATCGAGCCATTTATTCGCGCGGTGGTGATATAAGAGTCCGTTCTCTATCTTCCACGTGGGGAACGCGCGCGGGTTCTTCTGAACATCCGAAAGGCGCTTAAGATACCAAGCGTCCTCGGTTTTGTCCATTGCGGCGACCTCTTCAGGACCATTTAAGTCCTGGTCAAGCCGTGATAGGAAGTCCGGTAGGACATTCCAGGCCCCCTTTCTATACTGGACCTCAAAGTCGTACTCTGAAAGACTTAGTGCCCAACGGGCTAGTCGCCCAGTCGGGTCTTTCAGTGACCTGAGCCATCGAAGGCTACTATGGTCCGTCACGACCGTGAAGCGGAATCCTTCGAGATATTCCCGGAACTTTTTGATTGCCCACACGACGGCCAAGCACTCCTTCTCAGTCACTGAGTAATTACGCTCAGCGGCTGACAGGGAGCGGCTGGCGTAAGCGATTACGCGCTCTATGCCTTCTATCGTCTGGGTCAGTACTGCTACGACTCCAGTGGAGCTTGCGTCCGTTTGTAAAGTGAACGGGTGCGCAAAGTCTGGGCGAGCAACTACTGGCGCTGTAGTTAAGGCGGTTTTAATCGCCTCAAATGCAGCTTCCTGCTCTGCCTGCCAATCAAAGGGCTGCGCTTTCTTTAATAGTCGGAAAAGGGGCTCTGCTACTGTCGCAAAGTTCGGTATAAAGCGCCGATACCAACCTGCCGAGCCTAGAAAACTCCGAAGTTTGCGGATGTTACGCGGCGCTGACAAGTCCAAAATAGGGGCCAGCTTGCTTGGATCAACCTTGACGCCCTCGTTGTTAATGAGGAACCCAAGGTACCTGATCTCGCTTCGGAAGAATAGGCATTTATCGGGGTTTACTGAGAGACCAGCAGCAGCGAGTCGATCTAATACCTCTTTTAACCATTTGAGGTGATCTTCGAAGGATTCGCTCACTATTATGACGTCGTCTAAATAGGCGAACGCATGAGGTTCCAATTCCGGGCCAATGACTTTGTCGATTAGACGCTGGAACGTCGCAGGGGCGTTGGTAAGTCCAAAAGGCATGCGAGTAAATTGGAAAAGACCGCGCCCTGGCACCGTGAACGCGGTGAGTTCCTTACTCTTCTCATCTAATGGTACCTGATGGAAAGCCTGGTCCAGGTCAATCGTGCTAATATAATTAGCTTTCTGAAGTTTGTCCAGGATGTTTGTCATTGGCGGAAGCGGATAAGCGTCCTTCTTTGTAACTCGGTTTATTTCCCTGAAGTCGATGCACAGGCGATAAGTGCCATTCGACTTCCTTGCCATAACAACCGGTGAGGACCAAGCACTATTAGATGGCTCAACTAATTTTTGTTCAATTAGCTTGTCCATCAGCTTGTTCATCTCGTCCATCACAGCGGGAGACCGAACATGGTACTTCTGCTTGATGGGCGGATGATCACCCACATCAATGGTATGTTTGGCAAGGTGGGTAGCACCCAGTTCCTTTTTTGAAACCTTTAACTCGCGCTGAAGGAAATCCTCTACCAGAGCCATTTGCGTCTTGGTGAGTTCCTTAATCGCGGCGCACCCATCGTCGTCTATCCGCGCCAAGTTAGACAATAAGTCTATAGTGGCTGTGCGGTAAACTTCGTCGTCGTAAGCCATACGAATAACGTTGGCGTTGCCATCCACAATTAATCTAAATTGTCGAATGGCATCCATGCCCAGAACACATTGGTACTTAAAATTCGGTACCACTTTGTATTCTACGCACTTTTGGACGACATCTAGGGTGCTAGGTAGCGCCACTTGCCCTAAAACTGACTCTATGCTACCATTCGGGAATAGAATTGCTTTAACTTCAGAGGGTTTAATCTCTTGGTTAAATTCTGCGGCTAATTCTATCCCCTCTTTACCCAGAATGGATTTCGTGGAACCCGAGTCCACTAACGCGTCGAGTTCTCTGTTGGCGATTTTTAATTTCACGAAGAATCGTGTGCCTTGTTCATAAAATTTTAAGGCTGCGCAATCGTTTTCCGAGAACTTATCGGAATCGAGATATACGCGTGATTCGCCAGGCGACATACGCGCCCCCTCCCCGCCAGAATACGATAAGGGCGAGAAAAATGGAGTAACAGAGTACTCATTAGATACGCTGGTAGCAAAGTCTAATAAAATTGAGCTGGGTTCAGCGCTGACCTTTAGCGCTGAGCCCGTTTCGCGTTTCCCGGAGGCTTTTTGGAAGCTTTACACTCCGGTGTAGGACAATCCGGGGTTCTATATCCTGCACGACCACATTTGTAGCAAAAAATTTGCTGTTTCTTAGTACATTGCATTGTACTATGGTCGTGAGGTGCAGGTATGCCATAAGAAAGGCAATTTCTGCATATAATCGTCGCCGAAGTAGATGGCGCTTGAGAAATTGCGTCAACATTAATTTTTGCCACGTTTTGTTCAGGCTTGTTCGCTGAGGGAAGCCTTTGCGCGTAGTTGTCCTTAATTTTTCTACCCGGCCGAGGACCTTTTTGCCTAGGTGGGCTATGTGACATTGCGTCGCATCTCGATATCGGAAGGGGTGAATGCGTCTTTTCGCTGGGAATATTTTTCTCCTCGAAATTCGCGTCCATTGCTGCCAAGCTTGCCCTCGTATTCCGAGTTTCCTCGCCCTTATACGCGAATTCCGGTAAAAATGAAGTTTCCGGCGCAGGGGGTGGTTTGTAATCGCGGATGGTTGCCCATTCCGCTTCCCAATCTTTACCCAGCTGCGCAAGTTCCTCAAAATCCGTGATATCTTTGCGTTTTATTACGCGCCTAAATTCGGGTCTCAACCCCCTGTGAGCATTATCAAGTTGCTCTTCGACCGAGTATGAACCGTCTAACTTGTCGTATAAACCTAACAGGCGAGTTAGATAGTCTTCGATTTTTTCTTTCGCGCCTTGAGTGCGCGCGCGGATTTGGTCCCTTACGCGGCGGTCAAAATTATCGTCGCCAAATCGACTTCTGAAGGCTGTTCTAAATGTGGACCATGATGTCCATTGCGACTTCTTCAGCCGATACCATTGTAAAGCGACACCTGTCAGCAGCAATGGTAGTGCGCTAATTAATTCAATATCCGAGAGTGGAGAAAAAATTCTGCACTCGTCTACTCGCGTTAGAAAATCTTCCGCGCTTGCCTTAGATGAGCCATTAAATTTTAAATTCAACTGGCGCACTACTTTACCGACGTACCTATTTAATTCAACACGAGTGTTGGTACCTCGCGAATTATGATTATAGGGGTTGGTAGGCGCGGAATTAAAATTTTGCTCCTCATCTGACGTTATTGGCGGAATTCGCGTCGAATTATATACATTTGCGCCAGCGTTATTGTGCGGCGCATAGGGGTTAAAATTACTATGAATATTAGGGGTTGATATCCCCATGTAATCGAAACTTTGTTGCGCGACGAAGGGTATAACGCGACGTGGAACAAAAGGCGGTGATTCCGTCGTTAAATTGCTTGGAATCGTAGTGCTCGGGGCCTGGTGCGCAACAGGTACGAACCTGGATGCATTTTCGAAATGCGATGCAACGGGTCCTGGGTAGGCTGCGGTGTACGCTTGCGAGTATGGTGCATATGACGCGCCTGCGCAGGTCGTTATTGTTGAAGTGGTCGTCGCGGTGGAGGTAGCGTGGGCGTGGGTGTTAAACGCAGTCGCGTCTAAAATATTCGATAGGTCAGACGGTTTTCGAGATACCGTCTGATCATCACGTATTTGTGATTGTGACGTGTCTAGTGTGTCGTCTTCTTACCACGGTATATTATTATCGCCTGCTCTCTTTTTAATATATCGAACTACGCGATCTCTTAAAATTGGTACCACCCCCGCTGCATTTATATTAAATGCATTCGCGAGTCTACGCAGTTCTATTTCACCCAGCGTATACACCCACGATTCAGTTGCGTTAGAATCCATTTTCGAGCTAAAAAATAATTTAAGCGACGTAAAATTATTTAATTAAATAATAATAATTTATATTTTAAATTAATATATTTGTAATAAATTTTTAATAATCTAAAGAAATTAAGAAATTCAACGAAACGTGAATTTATTACTTTATTTCCTCGCGCTCTGGTATCAAGTGACAGTTCGGCTGCTAGAAAAGGACCGCGATAATACGAAACTAGCCGAGCGCAGTCACGAAGTTCACGTGCGCATCGACGAGTCGAGGCAAGAAGCCAAGATGGCGAAAACTAAAATTCACGGCTCCGTAATAGCGTCGGTTCCCGCGAAGCACGAACGCGAGCGAAGACGTACGAAGTTTGTCGAGCCGTCGAGCGAGGTAAGATGGCGAGAACTGCGGAAGGCTGTCAGCTAGCAGGCTGAGACCGCGTCACGCGAGTCGAGCCGAGATGTCACGAGGAGTACCGAAGGCGGTCAGGCGTCGTGCACTGTGTATGCAAGCTATGTCGAGTGACAGGTGCGAGAGAATTACTTTAATTCTCTCGAACGTTTCACTCGATTTTTATGCTTTTCAGGTTTTTCCTTATCGTCCAGATTTTTGGAATAGTCTCATAAATAGTTTTACTATTTAATGAGACTACTTAGGATATTTTTCGATCGTGATTTTAATTGAAAATTAATTAAAATCGACCGAGCTGTCAACCGAACAGCTATATAATCGCACTCCCGGAAAAACAGAGGCAAACACTTCACTCGCGTACACGATTTTTCGCGACCTATCACCGCCTACCCGCACTTTAAATTAATATGGCAGCTTTATAGTGCGGAGCACTTTTATTCTTGTACAGCGCTTTAGCGCTTTTGTTCTTGTATAGCGCTTTAGCGCTTAAAGAAAAATATAAAAGATATAAAATGTGCAACAGATAAAATACAAATCAATATTAAAAAATTACATATAAAACATAGAAAAATATAACACATAAAATAAATATTTTTCTAATTTGAAAAATAAAATAATCCAAAATCCTGCGCGGATAAGCGAGCGCAATCAAGCTGAAAATAAAATTCAGGAGGGAAAAAATTATATTCAAGAAGAATATGAAATAGAAAATTTTCAAAACTCAACTCAAAATTAAAAATTTGAGTCTTGAGTATTCAATGAAATTTTCAAGCTTCATAAAGAAAGGAAGCTTGTTCACAAAATAAAGGCTTTTGTGAATATTTTTCCCGATGATTCGAACTCCTTTTAGCCGTTGGGCGCCATTTATAACGGGTGACCTCCGCTGAAACGTCAAAAGGAAACTGAACTTATCAAAGCGGACCCGAGGACTCGGGATTACCCTCGGTGTCACCTGCGTTACTTAGGCGGCTTCTAATATGAGCGCCTGGCGTCTCTCGACGCCATATTTATAAAATAATGACCCTGAAAATAAGAACTTGGCATGCAACGAGAAAAGCGAAGCCAAGCAGGGGTTCCGGCTAGGGTTATTATGGATTCGGGAGTCCGGATCAGGCAAGGTTTTAGGTTAGGATAGGAATCTTAACCTAAACATAGAAGTTCTTGGGCAAATAAAATAACAAAATAAATTAAGCAATTAAAACTAAACTACAATTTATTTTGTGATCGGGTAATGCCCTGGCTCGATATAAATACAAAAGACCTCAGATGAGATTAATAAAATATCGTGGCCAACATGGCTCATGATATAGTAAAAGAGGCAGAGCTCTGAGAGAGCCTGAGAGCCACGCGGTTTAAGAGAATAAAAATTTATTATGGCCCGAAATAAAGTCTCAAAGACTTACCGAGGACCTGGCCGCGATCTCGCGCCTAACTTCGTCCAGGTTGAATTCAGTGTTGGCGTCCATTAGATTTATATTTTTTTGAGGTTGATTAGCTCTCTTAGGACAACGACAGAATAAAGCTGCGCGCCAAAGGTGTCGCGCAGTTTTATTACATCAGCTGGAAAGGCTAGCGCACGCGCGTGAAGCTCAGGTTTGCGCGGGCGACTCGTCTTGTGAGGACGACGGCGCCAGGCAACCAATGAGCTGAAGCGTCTATCGGTCAGCTTGCCCCATTGGCTTAAAACGTAGAGGGGTGCGTTTAAACTACGTTGAGTTTGTACTGCTCAACACAGCAGTTACAAATAGACAAGGCTAATATACAATATATAATACAATTTCTAATTGTTCCAACCCGTCATGCCCTCTCTATATTAATTATAATAATAATGGTGCGACGGTGTTGGAAACTATGGGCTGCAGCACGTGGTCGTTTCAGATGCCATGCCTGCTGGGTGATGCCCTCTGTGGCTTGCCTGTGAACCCCTCTGCGTTCGATGGTAACACAGCGATCTCCTTGGCGGCGCCTTTCAAGCTGGTGTTTTTCAATGAAACAAATAAAAAAAGAAAACGGCCAGAAAAACAATAAAAAAATAAATGAATTTTATGAGCAGCTCTCAGACTATCCCTAACAGTTTTGAGTTTTAATCAAAAGGTGGCTTGGGCTCGATCCTGTCGTTGCCGGTCGAGGTAAAAAAAGTTAACGTAATTTACCACGTTACAGAACATGGAAACTTTTTGGCATTATTTATTTTATGATCGTTATTACTTTTTCCTCAATTTCAAGTGTTTAAACTTAAAAGCCAAGAAAATAAGATCAGAAAAACCAATCATTTTTATAACTTAAATGGCTTGTAATTTTAGGTTGGAAGATACTCTGAAATGACTAGACTAACGATAAAGAAAAAATACCTCACCAGTTATTTCAAAGATACGTATGCCTTTTAGAAACAAACACCCAGAAAACAGTTTCTTTGATATAAGGTCAAAGAAAAAATTTCTTTGAATTGAAGAAAGTTTTGTTGAATCAAAAAAATTTTCTTTAATGTAAAAAAATCTATTTCTTTCGATCAAAGGAATTTTTTTGAATTGTTATTTGTTTTTTGAATTTGTTACGAGTCTGCATCTCAATTTCATTGCTCATTTTGAAGATGAGCATAGCTCAACTCCATAGTTAAGTAAAGTAATCCAGACATGTCCTCTTTTTGAGACACGCGACTTTTGTTCCTACGGAGTTTTAGCCTCTGTCCGGATTTCTAGAAATAGGATTTTTCAATTTTTAAAATAGAAATTGATAAACATCTGATAAAAAAACATTCAGGCGGAATAATATCTAGTGGTTCTCTTCAAATTCAACAAATTTATAGATATTTAAAACTATATTAATAGATTTTAGATTTGTTTTCTTAGATCGTTCACATTATAAATCCCAGATTTGACGTATTGATTAGAGCTCTCAAGATTGGCAGTAGGTGTATGTTTTAAAGGATCACAATTGGAGAGAGTGAGAGTCGAGGAACTGAGAACTTGACCCAGCAAGTATACACCTGCGCCTGACTAAAACATATTGTACTTCACGATATTTCAGGATACTTCACATACTTTGAGATACTTTAGAATATTTTACGTTACTTCAGGATATTTCACGTATTTCAAGATACTTCACATACTTTAGAATATTTGAAGGTACTTTAGAATATTTCGGGGTATGTTTCAAGATATTTCGCACACTTCATATTATTCAGAATATTTCAAGGTACTTTAGAATTTTTGTCAATTTCTCGTTATTTTTTCTATGAATTTGGGTCAATATAATACTAGACATGTTATCAAACATGTCACTTTAAAATTTAGTACTTTAGAATATTTAAGTGTACTTCACGATATATAACATACTTCAAGATACTTTAGAATATGTAATGTGATATGCTCTCTAAATTTGAATCAGTCAAAATCTACTGATTATCAGTGAAATTTGACTGATTTTTTTTGGCATATTATCAAACATGTCACTTTGAAATTTAAAAATGGGACTTTCACTATAAAGCAAGAATATCTAACAGTTCTGACCATTTTCAGAACTAGTTAAATTTATTAATAACTTCAAATGTGATACTTAATATGATGAATATTTAAATTGCATTTTTATTAATTTTTAAAGATAAATTTATTATCATTTTTCCAAAACATCTCAGAATAAATCTGAATGTGATAATAAATAACTTTCAATTTTTTTTTTTTTTAAATATGGAGTAAAATTACATATATGGATATTATATTATTTTATCTTTATGTAACGCCTTGCTTGCAAATTCAGTGTAAAATGGATTGTCCGTGAAGCTTATATACAAAATCGTTTTCTTGAAAAATAAACGCCTTCGTCCACTCGTGAAAATCATCATAAACGTCTCGAATTTCTTAACTAAGTACAAGGAGGAAAAGAACCTCGCAGGATCTCTTATAGGAAAAAAATTTTCGGTCAGCAAAGCCACATGTCCCGAGTCGGTTTTTAAAACAGTTCAGATCATTCTGTGAGAGACGCCGGTATTAAAGTCTTCACGAGAAGTTTTCATGAATGTAAAACTTGTTCGCGTTTTGCCATTGTGAACCAATTTGGCATCATTCTTTAATAATAAACATTTTTTGAAAAAAATTCCGGTCGGTTCATGTGCAAAATCTTTTATATTTTTTCATTTTATCCGGTTTTTCATTCATAGTGAACTTCAAGTAATTTTTCAATTCGTGATGCTGCATACTGGACTACTTCATTTTGAATTGCAAGCTATGAGATAAGTTTTTAATTTCTATGATAATTCTTTTTTTAATTATCTTCTATATTGTAATTCTTTACAGAAATTTTGAATTAATCTTTGAATGTATGGCACTGAAGAGGGCCCCCATATGTGGCCGAAACGTTTGCCTTTCTTTCTTTTTGCGCATTTTTAAATGTAATAATAATTTTAATCAAAGAAAATAAGAAGAAACTGAGCCTATGCCAAAGAAATGAACAAACATTATATTTCAAAGTACTTCGATATATTACACATACCTCAAGATATTTCACATGATTCAGGATAATTTTATTTACATACTTCAAGTTAATATTTCACATAAATTAGGGTGTTCCAAAGGTACTTGAATGTACCTACTTCAGGATATTTAAGCTCTAGTGTACGTCTCACTTCATGAGTCGTCAACCCTTCGGTGAAAGTAAGAACGACACTTCAGTTAACAAATGATACCCAGATGTAACAATGATTGAGATTCTGGTCAAGTGATTAAATACAGTAGAGATGAAACGTAATCAAGACATCCGAAAGATTATTTGAAAAATGGACCTAATAAGTGGGATATATGTTTTCATAGTCGTAACATTTGCTAGTGGGAATCGTAAATTTTATGAAAGTATGTACGTACAGCTTTTTTACTCGTTAAAAATAACTGATAAATATTGATAAGAACCGATACGATATTTTTCCATGACAATTGGTGTAGATTTTACTCTAATGATTTTCTATCGAAACTCACATTGTTTCTCTCTTGATTCTTGTCGCTTTGATGATTCGTTTCATGACTCTATCAATCCGTTCTGCAATGTTTCGTTTCGCTTGGTCGCTGCTCAAATCGACACGAGTATAAGAGACAACATATTGACACCTTCACCCTCCTCCACTCATTCTCGCCATTTATCCTGAATAGAAACTCGAACAACCGTTCGCTTCTCCCTACAAGCATAGACACACGGCGCGACGCGACGAATGCATATTTCGAATCGACGCGACGCGACGGTGTATGTTTTATCCATCACGCACTCTCTCTTTATATCTCTCTTTCTACTCTCAACAACTCTACCCCTTTATTTACTCTTCCACTGTGTGCACTCAGCATGCCAGACGCAATCAGGCAAGTCCTAAAACCCACATATGTAAAATCACGCGCGAATAGCTGCACAATTTGTAACTTTAGTACAAGTGAATATCAATTACAAGCTATTTTCGTTTGAACAGCAAAACTCAACAAAAGGCCATTTACCTCTGTTCCCACGAAATTCATCAAGTCTTAATGTTTTAACAGAAAATACATATTCTTGCAGGAATAATATTCAAAAATATCAATCGGACCATGTGACTTAATATGTTAATTAATTTCCGTAAAATAACTTATTTATTTACAGAATTTTTCTGAAAAATAAGGCTGTAAGGTTCTTAAGGATGTATGTTGGAAAAGGTTAATGTTCCTTGGAGTGATGAGACTGGCGGTTTAAACAGAACAAAATAAAACACACTTTATTAATTAAATAGTACAAAGAGCAGAGTGTCGAGCCGCGACGAGAGGAAAGTTTGAACGTTTGGCTAGGACCGAGGTTACATAGAGAGTGTTCCTGCCAAAACACAGCTAAAGGGCTGAACCCTTGGAAGGTATTCCACGTTGTTGCCAATGTATAAAAAAGATGAAAGTTGAGACTATTATAATACTGACTACACAATTTGACAACGCCGAATCTTGACCCGGGTCAGGCCGGCTACTTTATTGTTTTACGGTGCGGACGTGCCGTCCTGCTAGCTGCAGGTCTTACTGGGAGAGGAAGGTATACAGTGAAACTGCTAGATGCATGAGAAAAACTACAAGAGAAAGTTTCAGGTCTGCAATGACTAAGTTTACAATCGTAAGAATAAAAATACTGAATTCTGAAATCGGCTTCGCACACTCTGAGTGATATTACTTTTGCGATATATATAAAATATGGTATTAAAATCGTAGGTCGCTACATACACCCCCCTGCTAGTGATCGAGTTTATACAAGCAGCTGAGTAAGATTACGTAGATCACGATACATAAGCTATACAATTTAACAACTGCCTACTTAAAAAAAAAAAATCGAAAAAACAAGGTAAAAGAAATAATTGATTATATATTTTAAGCGAAACCCCCTTGGAGTCGCTCTGGAAATCTTACTTTCCGTCCGGATCGTGTTTGTAATGTCGGTGGGGTTTCTTGAATTTCTTTATTTGACGGATCTAGATGTTGACTCGTTCTTGAGTCGTTAAATTGCACTGCATCCTCTTCTTCCGCGATGGTATAGACGGGTTTCAGGCGGTCGATCGACAATGTGACATTATTGTTATTAATGAGCACAGTGAATGTCTTGTCAGATCGATTGATTACTGGATACGGTCCATGGTAAGGCATTTGAAGTGTACCTTTTATTCCCTCGCGGCGAACCAGTACTTGATCGCATGTTAGAAGGTCTTTAAAAACAAAGGCTACTTTCCTTCCATGACAAGTGCCAGGCACTGGTTTCAAATTGTGAAAATGCTTTTTTAAACATTGCACGAAGTGTGTCGTTGCCTCGGAATTCGAATTTATGCGAGGTGCCAAAAATTCGCCTGGCAACCGCACTGATTCGCCGTAGACGAGTCCGGCTGCTGTAGATTTGAGGTCCTCACGCCAAGCTGCTCTGACTCCGAGGAGGATGATGGGAAGGACTTCTGACCAATTTTCGTCAGCATGACATTTTATAGCTGCCTTGAGTTGTCGGTGGAAACGCTCGACCATGCCATTAGAAGCAGGGTGGTACGTCGTCGTGTGAAAATGCTGGATTCCGAGTAGAGCGTTCAATTCTCTAAATAAATGAGACTCAAATTGCCTACCTTGGTCAGTTGTTATTCGCAAAGGAACTCCGAACCTGGCGATCCATCCACTGAAGAGAGTCCGGGCGATTGTACTCGCGAGAGTATCCTCTACAGGAAAAGCTTCAGGCCAACGAGTGAAACGATCGACGATGGTGAGAATGTTCTGACAGGCATTAGATGAAGGTAAAGGTCCAACGAGGTCGAGGTGTAGGTGCTCAAATCTTTGAGAAGGAGGTGCGAAAGATCCCACTGGAGACGAAACGTGCCGGGAAATTTTTGCTCGTTGACATTGTATGCAGGCGCGTGCCCATCTCCTACAGTCAGCCTTGATGGACGGCCACACGTATCGCTCGGTTACGAGCCTCGCTGTTGCTTTCATTCCAGGGTGTGCTAATTGATGCAAGGAGTTAAAAATTGCGCGGCGGAATGGTTTTGTAACAAATGGTCGAGCTGTCGGGGTTGAAACATCACAGTACAGGCGCGTGCCTGTTTCGGGAAGTGACACCTGCTTCAGACAAAGACTCGTTCCTGGTTGCAGATATTTTTGAAGTTCTTCGTCCGCTTCCTGGGATTGAGAGAGAGCTACGAAGTCGATTCCCTTAGAGACGTCTTCTATTCTTGACAGTGTATCGGCCACGACATTGTCACTCCCAGAGACGTGTCTTATGTCGGTGGTAAACTGTCCAATAAAATCTAAATGGCGAAATTGTCGAGGGGAACATTTCTCTGACTTTTGCTGGAATGCAAAAGTAAGAGGTTTGTGGTCCGTGAAGATGGTAAAATCTCTACCTTCTATCATGTGACGGAAATTTTTTACCGCTTTGTAAATGGCCAATAGCTCTCGGTCGTAGGCTCCATACTTACGCTCAGT
The DNA here is from genome assembly GCA_030998225.1 of Diplolepis rosae. NCBI lineage: Eukaryota > Metazoa > Arthropoda > Insecta > Hymenoptera > Diplolepididae > Diplolepis > Diplolepis rosae. The sequence goes on from JAPYXD010000710.1 coordinate 2,239,865, forward strand.
GTTGGAGAGCTTATTGGAGAAAAAACCCAAGGACTGCCATTCATTGCCGACTCGTTGTTGAAGTGCTGCACCGACCGCGAAATCCGATGCGTCTGTAAAAATGGCCAGCGGAGCTTTTGGAGCTGGATAAGTTAGGAGGACTGCCTGCGCAAGACTCTTCTTGCAATTTTCGAACGCTTTGCAAGCCTCAGGAGTCCAAGATATCGGAGTTTTTCCACGAATGTTCCCTCGTAGAAGCTCGTTGAGAGGTGCTTGCTGGGTTGCTGCATGAGGAATCGCGAGTCTGTGGAAATTTATCATGCCTAGAAAACGACGTAGATCTTTCGCTGTCTTAGGAATTGGATAATTTGATATAGCTTCGCTCTTCTCTGGTAGAGGTTTTATCCCTTTTTGCGTCACTTCGTGTCCAAGAAAATTTACTGCAGTCACTCCCCAGACACATTTTTCCGGGTTGATTAAAATTCCGTAATCCTTGAGCCGCTGAAAAACTTGAAGGAGATGATTCTGGTGTTCCTCTTCAGATGATGATGCTATGAGGATATCGTCTATGTAGACGTAAAGGAAATCCAAGCCTCTGAGTACCTCGTCCATGAATCTTTGGCAGGTTTGGGCTGCATTGCGAAGACCGAACGACATGAATGGAAATTCATATAATCCGAAAGGCGTTGTGATTGCCGTTTTGGGAATGTCTTCATCGCTGACTGGAATTTGGTTATAAGCTCTGACCAAGTCGATGGTAGAAAATATTTTCTTACCGTATAGGGTGTGAGTGAAGTCGTGAAGATGAGGTACTGGGTACTTGTCTGGAATGGTTCGTGAATTTAACCTCCGATAGTCCCCACAAGGTCTCCATTTACCTCCTTTCTTAGGCACCATGTGTAACGGTGATGCCCAGTTACTTTTTGACGGCCTTGTTAGATTCAGCCGCATCATCTCCTGGAATTCCTTCTTAGCCTGCTGAAGTCGATCCGGAGCGAGTCGACGGGGTTTCTCTGTGACAGGTGGTCCCGGTAGCGTATGGATTGAGTGTTTCGTCGAGTGCTTGATTCCGGTGCTAGTTCCTGCTGGACGCGTTATTTCCGGATACTGGTGCAGAAGTTCATGCCAAGGAGAGGAGTTTCGTACTGCCCGGATTCCTAGCCAATCTTCCTTGCACAAAGAAACTTTTCCGATGGTGGAGAGTGTGGTACGACCGTCTACAAGGCATTTATTTCTAACGTCCACCATGAGTCCGTAATGGTCTAAGAAATCCACTCCGATTATAGGTTTGCTGACGTCTGCGATAACAAAACGCCATTCAAACGCTCGTCTGAGGCCGAAATTCAGAGAAAACGTCTCGAATCCGTACGTTGCGATGGTCGAGTCATTTGCCGCGAAAAGAGTATAATTTGACTTTGGGTCTTCGTCCACTGATAAGACTGCGCGGAAAAACGCAGAGGTCGGCCCCGGTGTCGATCAAAAATTGCGTCTTCGTGATTTTGTCTGTGACGAAGAGGCGGCGGGACATTGGGCAAGGGTCGCTGGCCTCCATCAGCGCCGGCCCGTCTAGTTTTCCGACGAGTACGAACATGGAGAAGTACACTTTTTGGCATCGGCACCGAACTTAGTATGGTACCAACACATACCGTTGCGAGTCTGGGGACGAGAGCGACTACGATTACGATATCGCGAACGGCTTTGAGAGCGGTTCCGGCCGTTATAATTATTTTTCAACGACATGTCCCGTAATTCCGATGAAACTTCTTGAATTCTCGCAGTTAGCAAAGTTAACTGCTGAAACATGGCTTCAAGGGGAGCTAGCGTTGTAGTTTCTGCGATGTGAGCTCGTGGTGTTGCTTCTACGATCGCGTCGGCAAGTTCAGCTAGTCTGTCTAGTGGTGTGTCTTTCTGTGTTGCAAGAATCGCCTGTGTCGACCCTGGCAACCGGCCGAGCCAGAGTGATCGCAGAGCATCGTCTGAGAAAACTGTACCCGCTAAGCCTCGAAGATGTCGAAGGAATTGTGATGGTTTTCGATCCCCGATTTCCTCGCGTTCCAAGAGTCGACGAGTCTTTTGGTCTTGCGAAGCACTCAACCGCCGAATGAGTTCCGACTTCAACTTGGTGTATTTCCCGTTTTCCGGAGGGGACGTTAAAATATCGCGTATCTCGATCGCATATTTTGAGTCGAGATTGCCGGCTACGTAATTAAACTTTGTGTCCTCGGTGGTGATGCCGGCGAGCGCGAATTGAGTCTCTACTTGCGCGAACCACATCTCGGGATCCTGCGCCCAAAACGGTGGTATTCTAACGGCGACACGATTAATTGAAGCACCTTCAACACTTGCGGTCGATGTAAGTACACTGCTTGCACTTTGATTATCACACGCCATTACTTACTGGGAATTTTATTTTTTATTTCTGAACACACAAAAAAAAACACAGGAGCACAGCCGAGATGTAGTCTGTACAATCACTTGGAGAAACAAGGAGAGAAAAAATCACTTCACTTTCCAACAACAACAAAAAAAACCACTACAAAGTTCTAACGCAGTTGAGAAAAATGCGTTGCGTGTTTTAATCACGTCGGGGTCACCACTGTAAGGTTCTTAAGGATGTATGTTGGAAAAGGTTAATGTTCCTCGGAGTGATGAGACTGGCGGTTTAAACAGAACAAAATAAAACACACTTTATTAATTAAATAGTACAAAGAGCAGAGTGTCGAGCCGCGACGAGAGGAAAGTTTGAACGTTTGGCTAGGACCGAGGTTACATAGAGAGTGTTCCTGCCAAAACACAGCTAAAGGGCTGAACCCTTGGAAGGTATTCCACGTTGTTGCCAATGTATAAAAAAGATGAAAGTTGAGACTATTATAATACTGACTACACAATTTGACAACGCCGAATCTTGACCCGGGTCAGGCCGGCTACTTTATTGTTTTACGGTGCGGACGTGCCGTCCTGCTAGCTGCAGGTCTTACTGGGAGAGGAAGGTATACAGTGAAACTGCTAGATGCATGAGAAAAACTACAAGAGAAAGTTTCAGGTCTGCAATGACTAAGTTTACAATCGTAAGAATAAAAATACTGAATTCCGAAATCGGCTTCGCACACTCTGAGTGATATTACTTTTGCGATATATATAAAATATGGTATTAAAATCGTAGGTCGCTACATAAGGAAACCTGATAGAAGATTATAAATAAAATCTGTCGAATTCTAGTAAAAATTTTAGAATTAACTGAAACTACTATAGCATTTTAAATTTTATTTTCCCTAAAAAAATTCCTTGCATACTTTAAAAAAACGAACAAGACAAACGTTTTTTTTTACTCTATCATATTCTCAAAATTTTTAGAAAGATATTTTGTTTAAAAATAAAGTCATTTCACGAAATATTTGAACTTATTCTCTGAATCCGAATTAATGAAAAGTCAACCACTAATTCACATTGATGAAAATTTCTATACTAATTATTAGTCGTTTTTTTTACTGATTATATTTGTCAAAACGTTTGTAAATACTAATGCATTTACTAGAAAATGACTAATAGTAGAATGTTTATTAATTTGACTTGTGCCTGAATTTTCATCAATTCAAATTTAGAGAGTATAATTTAGTCGAGTTTTATGGATGACTCATGGCTTTAAGGAGGTTACTGTCTGTTCTTATTCCCATGGGAAAACGAGCTCCGATTAGTTAACTTTTCTCGGAAACTACTGAACCAAATTAAATGGCATTTTGTATATACGAGGTGTGTCCGAAAAGTATCCGAGCTGCGTTCATATCTCATTTGATTGAATCACACGCTCCCAGCGGTTCTTCCACATATTAAAGCTGTCCTCGAACGCAGATGTTGGAATGGCCTTCAGCTCGCGCCTCGCATTGCTCTGAATCGTCTCGATGTCGTCGAACTGTACGGAGGCTGGCGAAGCTGTACAATCTTGTGCTTCGCCAAAAATTGCTGCACAAGGTTCGATGAATGCGCTGGCGCGTTATCGTGGTGAAGAAGCCAGTCACCGCTTGACCAGAAATTCGGTCGTTATCTTCTCACGGCATCACGCAATCTTTTCAGAACTTCAACGTAATATTCTTTGTTGATCGTCTGACCTCTTGGAGCAAATTCGTAGTGCACAACACCCTCACAATCGAAAAAAATAATTAGCATTGACTTGACATGGCTCCGACTTTGACGTGCCATTTTTAAACCGCCTGTACCACTCCTTTATCTGTGTTACGCCCATAGTTTCGTCCACAAAGGACTTTTGTATCATTTTAATCATCTCCATGCAACTCTTGTCGAGATTGAAGCAAAACTTTATGCAAATTCGTTAATCTGTTCTTTCTGTCATTTTCAACTGTAAACAAATGCGATGAACGGAAAAAGCACGTTGGACAAAAACACACGCTGCGCGCGACCCAAGGCATCTGGCCGGTAACTACGGCATTAAGGGAGTTCGTGAGGGACTACTGGTTACGCTCATACCCCGCAAAAGCCAATCGAACGCTCTGGCGCGAAGATATAAACGCAGATCGGATACTTTTCGGGAACACCTCGTATGTCGTTCAATGACAACTTTCAATAAGGAGTTTCAAAAAAATCGTTTTTGTAAAACAAGCTCTGATATATATAGAAATATAAAGAATAGAAAAGTTAGACGCAATAGTTAATTTTAGTGTTGTTTAAAATGTGATTCGGTAAGATACATTCGTCTTTGTAACCAAAGAGCTTCTTTGATTTTTTTTTTTCTAAATTGAAAATAATACTTTTACATTGTCTAATTATTATCCATGTATTTTTGTTGTAATTTTCTTGCAGATTTTTGAAGAAGTTGGTGTTTTTATTTGCATTTTTAGCCATGTTTTTAATACTTAAAAAAATGTTGCCGTTTTATCAGTAACATAAAACTCTGGGATAATATAAATCATTACTAGCTAGGGCCAAAATAATTTTTCTAAATCAGAGCTTTCTGGAAAAGACTTCTTTAGTTTGGAAAATGTCAAAAAATTGAATAATGCAAAAGCGAAATTATTGGTCTGCTTTAGAAACTCAATATATTTTTCATTTAGTAACAAATTGCTCACTAACAATATTGGATACATGACGACCCTTAACAAAATGCCGTGACAATAATAGCAAACAAATTTTCGGATGTTTGCTCATGAGACTTAAGTACTCTAATTCTCATTATTCGCGAAACACAATTGTTCAACTGGATAGCACTCGCAAGAAAACATCTGTCAAGACGAACGTATACGGAGACTGAATTACACTTATGTTACTTAGTAACGGTCTCGTGACATCATTAACCCAGAAAAAAAGAAACGATTGGTTGAAATGTCTGTGAATTGCGTATCTCAAAATTTACCATTAAAGGTTTCTGAATCTGCAGAGTTATCTGAAAAAGATTGCATCGAAACATTGTTAAATTGTGTTTAGGACTTTTCAATCGTATAAATTTGTTTCAATGACATTGAATCCTAGTTTTACAATTAAGTGATACAGTCCGTAAAATTTGAATCGTCACGATACATTTCGTGAATTGTTCATCTCAATTGTGAAATTAGGATTAACATGAGTAAAACAAATTTATACGAATGGAAAAAGCATACAAACAATTCAACAAAGTAATGATTTAATCGGCCTGGGATGAAAATTTCCGATTCAAACAGCTTACCAATTTAAATGGCCACAACCTAATTAAACGAAAATATTTTCAATCTCCAATTTTAAAATACGCAATTCACAGCTAATTTATCCCATCGCTTTTTGTTTTCTGGGTAGACATCAATTTCTTTTTTTAAAGATTATTATAATAGATGACGGACTTATTTTGTCTTAAATAATAAATTGATACATAGATTCGGTCAATTTATAGTTTGACTGTACCGCTTGAACATCCTTAGCCCATCGTCATTTGCATACTGTGATTTTCGCTCAGACAGTTGTATTTTTATGGAATTAAAAAAAATGTATATGTAAGATATCAGTCTGAAAATTTCAGTACCTTCTAAGGGGAATTTCCTTTACATATTCTAGCAGTTTTTACATTTGATGAATAAAGTCCCATAGAAATTGTTGTGTAAGCTTAAGAAAGGTGAAAAACAAGGCGCTTTCCAAGCAATATTTTTAATATGACTTAATGACTAAAACATAACAAAAAGTGAAGCATAGAGCAATTCAAAGATGCCATTTTATTGTTATTGTGTTTTATACCCACAGCGATTGTTGAATTGTTGGTGGGATCAGAAGGGTGTGCTGTATTATGAGCTGCAAAAACCGGGTGAAACTATCAATGGAGAATGCTACCGAACACAATTAATCCGTTTGAAGAGAGCAATAGCAGAAAAACGCCCGGAATATGCGACCTGACACGAGGCAATATTTTTCCATGATGACAACGCTCGGCCCCATGTTGCTATTCCGGTTAAGAACTATTTGGAAAACAGTGGATGGGAAATTTTACCCCACCCGACTTATATCCCAGAGCTTGCCCCTTCTGACTACCATTTGTTCCGGTCGATGCAGAACGCCCTCAGTGGAATACGGTTCACATCAGAACAGAGTCAAATTTTGAAAAAAAAGACCACACGAATTAAGTTTTAGATCCAATAATTAAAGAGTGAGCGTTTCGCTCAGATCCGAGAAACGTGTTACAAAATCTGATGCGAGTAACGGAGAGTTCATTTTCTATTTACTAAATGGAACGAGAACATTTTTTTTTGTGTAGGCCATGTACATATATTTACCGGATTGCGTAACGTAGGTGATTCCAATAAAAGTTCATAAGGTTATTTAGAGATTAATAATTAAAAAGGTATTTTAATAACAGACACATCTTTGTTCTTTTGTTCGAGATTTTCTGCTCAAGAGAATCCATCACGAAAAAAAATTGATATTCAGGATTAATATCTGGATATTCAACTAAGTGACAAGCACCTTATATCCAAGATATCAATATCATTCTATTTTAATATCTTAAATATTACAATTGAATATCTAGATATGTATTACACTGCACTGAAAAAAAAAATTCGACGATACAGACATAATTGTGGTTTCTTGACCTATATTATATTGGAGATTTACCGAAAACCAAGGTTTGCTTGTATTAGTTCAGCCTGTATGTGTATTCCCAACATATGAATTACTATTGCAGCAATATTTTTGGTTAACTGTCAAATATATTTTGTTGAATTACTTAAAAACAATCAGCTATATTCATATGGCTGATAAATCCCAAGCATTTCTTTCAGTGTGTTATAAATTTTATTAAATATCGAATAAAATTGCATATGAAGTTAAGTACCATGCGTATATTTTTTGCAAAAAAATTCACTGGTGCATTAAATTTAATTTTAAAGTGACATGTTTGATAACATGTCTGCTATTATATTGACCCAAAATTCATAGAATTTTTGTTCAATCCTCTTTATTTTGGGACAGGGTCAGTTTCTTTTTATTTTCTTCGATTTAAATTATCACTATTAGATATACAAGTACGCAGAAAAAGAAAGAAAGACAAACGTTTCAGCCACATATGGGGGCCCTCTTCAGTGTCATAATTTAAAAAATCAATTCAAAATAATTTCGTGACATGTTTGTGTTCATGTCTTAAGTATTATCTTGACCCAAAATTAAATCGTTTTAATATTTTGTATTCGCATTGGGTCAGCTCATTTCCATCAGGAATAAATAAATAAAAGATATAAATAAATAAATCAAAGAAAATAGAAAGAAACTGACCCTATGCCAAAATAACGAAAAATGAACAAAAATTCTATTAAATTTAATATACTGATATATTAAATTTAATATATCAAAATTAACAACTCACGTAATTTGATTTTAAGCAATCTTTAACTAATTTTTGCAGTGAATTAAAGTCTATGCAGTAAGTTGTTCAAAATTTCTACCGTAATTTTTCGAAAAACGTGACTGGAGTTTTATTTAGTTTCAATTTCGTAAATTGAAGATAGAAGTTCAAAAAATTTAGGTACTTTTTAGTAAATTTAAGAAACAATTTCTTAATTTTCAGTTACAACGTGTTAAATATTCTAATACTTGTATCTGGAAATTCTAAAACTTGTAACAGGAATAATTTTACGTTTATGGCAACTGAAGTTTTATGTAGTTACATGTAACTAAAAATTTTGATACAGTTTCGTAATTTTATGATAAATTATATGAAAATTCTGTTACAGTTTGGTAGTTTTAAGATACATTTTATGAAAATTCAGTTGGGTTTCATAACATTATTAAAAATTTCAGAAAATTCAGTCCATTTTTCGCAATTTCAAGATACCTTTACACGAAAGGATCGTAAATATCACCTTTTGCGTTACCTTTTTAACATAAAAATTTTGTTAATTTCCGAAAATTTATAACAGTGTAGCCAGTACAATTTATTAATAAATCCCGCTGGAATTTTTGAATGGAGATGATCTAATCTTGAGCTGCAGTGGGAACCGCACGTCTTTTTTTGGCCCTTAACAAAATTGCGTAAAACTCGGATATAAATTAATATTTTGCAATAAAAAAATTACTGTAACTTTTTGAAAGATGTATTATTTAATTAAAACCATTAGTCAAAAAATAGATATATCAGTTTTACAAAAGATTCGTAAAAAAAGCTTTTTTTGGCCTTCTAATTGATCCCAACCCCGTAAAGCCATGTCCTAGAGGTGACTTTAGACAATTCTTTTTGTGTTTCCCATTCTCCAATTAATAACTCGAATTCATTTCTCATAGCAGATTAACATACCTTGAGCTTTTTCTTACGTTTATCTGCTATAAAAAATACATTTTAGTTATCAATTTAAGAATGAGAAGTGCGAAAAGTATTATATAAAGTGACATCCGAAAACTTTCCAACAGTGTACAACCAAATATATATAGTATATAAGATGATTGTCCTATAGTTGAGTATCCAATTTTGTCTGTGATTTTAGTTGAAAATTCAAGAGTAATTTCACAAACTGTAATTCAATTACCGAAGTTACACAGTCCAATTGAGCCATGGTCTTAAATACAAGTACTCATTATATAAATCCGTCAACTTATCAGCAATTGGATTGAATAGTTGATAAAGCAAGTGCATAGTTTAGGCAACAATAACTCACGTCACGCGATAAAGGAGAAAATACCCAGAAGCAAAACACTTAATTGTTAGTAAGGCAACGTACGCGATCTAAATCTCATATCCATTAAACTGCCAGACTGTACTTGGTGCATATGCGACATAGGTTGTATGTGCGCGTACATGTACTTACTCCAGTCTCCAGTTTCCAGTCCACGGGCGTGTACTCATGTGTAAAGCCCCACATGTAAGGGAACTAAGAGGCAAACAGCCAAAGCGATTCTTTACGAGCAAGCAAATGTAGGACATGCTCAATGCTCATCCGTACTACTATGACGTTTTATGTTTGAAAAGTCACTGTCCCCCTGTGAGGTCGTCCATTGGTATGTCTCACAATACTTCACGAGCAGCCGCTCCACTTGATACGAATTAAACTTCTTGTCATTTTCTCCTTAGAATTGGATTCAATGTGAAAACTGGACAACGTCACGAGCAAATGTTTGCAACGCCTTCGTTCAAGTTGTGACGAGATAAAAAAAACTCAGTAAGCTTGTATGCTTACAGAAGAGGTGGATTCTTTGCAGTAAGTCGTTAACTATAAACCGTAAATTTTACACATACGTAAACGTATTTGTTAAGCATGAGTCTTGTGAGGAACAGATTGTATGTTGTATGTAAACATTTATAGTAGAAGAAAACGAGGTGTTTACAAGAAAAGCTTTTTCCTTGAATTGGTATTGTTGGAGGCTATCATGAAGTAAAGTTAAGCGGAAGTTAAACTCAGAAGCTAATTGAGCAAGGAGGAATTAAATATAGTAATTATTACAAAATCATGGTCTACAACCTTTTTTCTAGATGACGTAGATTAATTTCAATTGAGAGCTGCTAGTTGTTGATTTCCAATACCCAAAATCGTTAAACAGCTGAACATTTTGATAATAATAACTTTTCAATTGACTTTAATTTGTCAGACTAGATTGAAAAATAAATTATAAGTTCTTCAAAACTCAGAATGTTGAATATTAGAAGATGAGGAAATTTTTCGCGGTATAACTTAATAGATCCAATGTTTTCAAGAAACAGAAAAGGATAGAAATTCTACTATTAAAACTCATCTACTGTAAAAAATGTATTAAATTCTTCCCATATAAATCCTTTTCTATCCATTTACCAATCTAATAATTCAAAATTTCAAGAATTTGACACCGTTTCAACTGTCAAAATACAAAAAAATGACCAAATTTGGACCAAAAAAATTTCTTAGGATCAACGATTGTGAAAAACCAACCAAAAAGGAGGAAAAAAAAAAGAATGTAACCTTCCAAAGCCCCTTTCTTTTTTTCTTTCTTTCGTCCTTTTTTGTATTTACTAACTACAACCATCTACATAAAAAATAACACGCCGACGTTTTTTTTAGTTTTGAAAAGGATGCTGGAAGAGCACCGAAACGTCGGCGTGTTATTTTTTATGTAGATAGTTGTGAGTAGTAAAGACAAAAAAAGAGGAAAGAAAGAAAAAAAGGAAGGGGCCTTGGAAAGTTTCCTTCTTTTTCTTTCCTCCTTTTTTGTTGGTTTTCCACAACCTTTGAAACCGTTAATTTCTTATAATTTGATACTGGAGCTCAAATCAATTTTATAATATCACAGATGATGTGAATTATACATTTTCTCAAAGTCACTAAATTTGTTTTTGAGTTTAAGTGAAACAGGAAATTCAATTCACTTAAGACTCTATTGGCCTTAAGGAGCACATTCTCATCATGACACTCGCGCTTTGCGCTCGCTTTTCTGTATGCATTTCAGTAACTTTTTAAAAATTTGAGTAACCTCGAGTATACCTTGTCTCATTTCAGTATATTTTTCACAAATTTAGGGGAACGTCTGTCCACGTGGATTCTAGACCGACCCCCCGGTCCCCCTCGTGGACAAGCATTGAATCCCCCCCCCCCTCCTTAAAATTTCCATGTTAGCATATTGATAAAAAAATAAAAAAAGATTGGCGTGGATATTTGGAAGATAGAAGATTATTGAGGCGGTTAGTTAAGGCACGGAAAGATAGACACGTATATGTTTAAAATAGAGATAGAAAGAAATATTGTGATTCAAAAGGTCGCAGCTTTATTATGGATTGGATGAGAGATATCATTGGATCGACATGGATAGCGAAGCATCCATTTGGATAAAGTTTGCCATTCTATGATTCAAGAAAATTCAAATGGATATACTAGGTCGTTTGAAATATCTCGGGCCTAAGTGATAAAACAAAATTTTTTTGAGAAAATTTGCATTTATTCTTCAACATAGTTCCTTTCTAACAAGTTTCTCAAAGCTTCATGCCTTTTTCATAATAATCGGAGCTGAACTCTTCAAAATACCCGTTTGTTTCAGCAATAACCTCTTCATTTGGGTAAAAATCTCTTGTAGAGAATTAGATGTCGGACGCCTGTGTATCGCAGTGGTTAGAGCAGTCAACCAGCAATCGAAAGACCTGGGCTCGAATCCCAGCGCAGTCGTAAGCGTCTTTTTTTCACAGAAAGATTCCAAATTCTTAAATTTAAATTTAATTAATAATAATAAATCATATCGGAATTTAATTTTAAAATATTTATCCAAAAATACCAATTTTGTGGATCTATATTTATAAAATAATATTAAAAAATGGTTAAATACCTGAATAAGTTTTGAGTTTTAAATTTTTAGTCTTATAGGACTTGAATAGTATTTTATCTCCCTTAATATCATGAAAGTTCGCTCACGTAGTGGTTGAGATTCCACCCCCTTTGCTAAAAAGACGCATCCAGCAGTTTTACTGCTGTAAAGCTCCATTTTAGTCACGATCTGGCTATAAATCATTTCTGAAAGTTGACTATAGTGTTTCTTACATGACAAAATAATCCGTGGCAGGGCAATATTATCGTTGCAACTGATGTAAAAGTGTATTCTTACATGCTTGTAGAGCACAGAAATAAGCGCAGGGTACGTGGCTCGTAGATCGAATTTCTATAAAAAAAATTTTACGGGCTCGTTTTACGTTCTTCGCGATTTAGCTGCTCAGCAGCCCTGACCGCGCGCAACTATTTCTTGACGCCAAGTGCTTCAAACGACTTCAGGATCGAGCCGTCGTAAAAATTTTGTGAGGCGCACCAAAATCTCACTTTAGGAGAAATAAGTGTCCAAAAAGATAGGAATGGTGAGAAAAAAATGAAAAATAAGAAAAAGCAAGAGGAAGAAATAGAAAAACAAAAGTTAATTTGTTTTACTCAATTCAATACAATTTTTATAAACCATCTTCTCAAAGACACAAAATCGTCGAGATTAAATTAAAAAGGGTTCTAATGTTATGACTCAATTTATTTTATAACACTCTTAGGACAAAAAAGAGGTATTAATACTGATCGTAAAAACCGAAAATACGAGAAATAAGTATCAAACTAACAAGAGCAGCTTAAATATTATAGCTGCAATATTTTACATCCAATTACTTCATTTAATTAACTGTTAGTAACAAAATTTCAAACTTTATTGTATCGGTGTGTGCAAATTAAAATATCAAACTCGCATAAAAGTGGGAATTAAGTTTAAAGGGAAAACAAACTCTAAAAATTGACTCCTGACACAAAATTGTAATTTCATCGTCAACTTTAAACGAAGCTAAACTCCTCTTTACTCTTATTTTATTTACTTGAAATTTTAATTCCCTAACATTATTATATTTTTATGTCTCAATATCCATGCAATAAGAATAGCATAATTCTGTAACTAACCCTTAATCTAAATAGTTAATTCTATTATTATTGAAGAAAAGATTAATTGAAACTAAGAAAACGTATAGCTGAGTAATTCATAGAATCGAAGGAATGAAATGAAACGAATTCTCTCCTCTAATTGAAAATTGACCCTCTTCAGTTATTCCCTTCAGAATAATTTCTTATTACGCTTATTAACTTTAATTACAGAAGTCCTTTAAATCTCTCCACTGCAGATATTTCCCATCCTTAAGAAATGTCTCTTAGGACCTAATAAATACTTAAGTTTCTTTACCCTGGAGTCTTCTCCAATCATCAAGTTTGCACCTAACCTCTTTTCACTCTGGATAGACGGAGAAAGAATCCGATATCAAATTCTTGGGTCAACGGTTTAGCTAGGTGAAAAAAAAGGGTGGAAATAGAAAGAATAGAATAAAGTGAAATACGCTGATAGACGAAGGAAGAAGTTGAAGACAATGTAGAGAGAGAGAGGGAGAGAGAGGGAGAGGGAGAGAGAGAGAGGGAGGGAGAGAGAGGGAGAGGGGGGGGGAGATTGCCGCATTCCACTGGTGCATAATGAGCTGTGAAATTTCAAGAGTGGTATGCTCATGGCACTTCACATTGGTCGCGGAAATATTCTCCCAGGAATCTCGGTGCGAGACGTCCAAAGACTTGTTTTCATCGTGTGCTTGTCTCTCTATGTGTAATTTCAATTCACCACAAAACTGTGCATTCCTATTTTCCGTGAAATAAAATTATTCATTTAGTCAGGTGTTGTCTATTAATTTTGGATAAACCCTTACGTCCTAGTCAAGACTTTAAGGCTTTTTAAAGATTTTAAAAGATTTACAGAGACCGTCAAAGAGTGCTTAAAATTTAATGGATTTCAAGTACTTTCAAGGAGTTTAAAGTATTTGATGAATTTAAAAGACCTCAAAATGTTATACATAAAGAAGCTTCAAAGCAAAAAGGAATGTGAAAATTACATTATTTAGAAAGAATTTTAAGGAATGTTATATTAGACTCTCAAATTCACGCAGGAACGAATGAAAGTAATCTGCGCCTTGGGCACACATAAAAAATGTTTAATTTCAAAAACTTAAATTCTTAAAATTAAATTGATATTATGAAAATTTAAACAAAAAAAAGTCGATAAGTGTATTACAAAAAATATGAAATATCACATAAATTACTCAGGCAGAATAATAATTTGGAATTCGCAAATGTAAAATCCATATTTTGAAAATATAAAACACAGAAAATAAAAGAACCTTCTTTTCAATGTTTTTATACAAAATACTTCTTAATAATAATGCAATTTTTTAATGTAAATTTGAAAATTTAGTTTCACTAAACTTCATACGTTGTTATAATAAGAATGTATACTAAATGTAATTTATTAATTATATTAATTTTTAAAAATATTTTATTAATCATTTATGAAAAAAGTTGATTTATTTTTACTTGAGAAAGGCTCAAAAATTTTATTGACGGCACTTACTCTCATAAGCTCTGAATAACTCAGGCAGTCACTATATAAGAAAGTTCCAAGTTTTATATCTCAGCATTGTAAGCGAGCGTGTGCGTGATTCGACGAAAGCGCATCATACTATATATAAGTGTAGTTATTGGGTTTATATATGTAAGGTTATATGTTTAAGTGTATTTGTAATTTGAAATGTGATTGGCTATACGTCTGAATGGTGTCAATGTATTTGTAAGTTGTTTACGTATATGTAACGGATGACTATTGGTAGGCTCGAGGTAAGAATTTTTTTTTATTTGAGAGAAGCATACCATTGCCAGTTGAAATAATACGCCCGATGCTCATTTTACCCAACTACGGTTTGAAGCACCTCAAGCATCGGTGATATAAAGGGTTTCCCAATAAGGGTGATATGTTTTGAAATTGAAAAAAAACACTGAATATTCATTCGGAATTGATCGAAATCTTTTTTATTATATTGGATATTCTATGCCATTTATGATTTAAACAATATATCGGCCAAATTTCCCCCGAGACTTGAGCCAAAAATGCGCCTCATCAGAAAAGATGATTTTTTGATGAAAATTGGGATCATTTTCAATTGATTCCAGAGCCCAATCCGCGAACTCCCGACGCAAACGATGGTCATTAGGCTTCAGTTCTTGGGCCAGAATCATCTTATAGGGATGCAGGCCAAGATCCAATCGCAAAATACGCCAGGTAGTCATCCTGGACAGGCCCAATGCCTGAGATCGGCGTGGCACGGACAATTCACGGTTTTCCTCGATACTGGCCTGTACGGCGGCTATATTCTGTGTAGAACGTGCGGTACGCATACGATTTTTAGGCTTAGTATCCAATAGAGTAAATTCACTCTCCAACTTATCGATTATTCGACGAATTGAGAGCGCGGATGGAGCAGAATGACGACCATATTTTGCACGATATGCTCTTTGAACACCGACAAAACTTCTCGAATTTTGATAAAATAATTGGACAATTTCCAAACGTTGAGGAAGCGTGAAACTACTCATGATTAAATGGCAAACCTTACTGATGACAACTGACAGCAGACGTCAAAAATTTCAGTTCAAATGAGCCCGATAGGGACATTCAAAATCATATCACCCCTATTGGGAAACCCTTTACTTATACATTTCATGTTAACCCACACTGAGAAAACTGGAGTGTCAAACTTTGAGTGTCAAAATTTAGATAGTCAGTCTGAACTTCTAGATAGTGTAACTCTCTTTCCGAAATTTTTTCTTTTTGGTCAGGGAGACACTCATTTGATATTCTGCTCAACTGTTACCAGAGTGTCAGAATCACTATAAAGAGTGTCGATTGGTGAAATACGCGCCAAAATTGTGAAGTCACGTGGGTTCGCCTATTTTTCCTCGAATATCACCAGCGTGGACTCTAACCTCATTGCCGGTTTCGCGTCCTTTACGTGTTAAAGTGTCACGAGGGTTATTTTTGCCAACTAATTGGTGAGTACCTATTTCACTTGCTATAATAACATAATAATTGTGAAAGCTTAAAGGTAATAGTTTTGAGGTTAGCCATAGAGGTAGATTATAGTCTATTTTTCGCTCTGCGATGATCAACTTTTCCCTCTAAAGTATTCAAGTTGAACATCTTATTTTCACAATCCACAGGTAATAAGTTACACTATCTAGAAGGCTGTCCTATAGTTTAACCTCAAATATAGTCTGCTTCACCCTCCAAATGTTTAGGTTGACACTCCACTTTTCTCAGTGCACTGACGCATGTTGGTGCCCTGTCATCGATAACGTTTTACTCAACTCCTTACTATTCCCTATATAACGCTTATTATTATTCACTTTGGGTGAATTAGGTATATATCAAATTCATTTTACCCGACTAGGATTTAATAGATGTTCAAATGTCCTTATGTCCCAAGTTTAATCGACAGAGTTGAGTAAAATTACTTCAACTATTTTTCTCCGTGCAGAGAAACTCACTAGTTAATCAGTGAAATATACTGGTCAACCAGTGAGTATCCCTTGTGATATCATAAGCATTGAAAATTGGAACTTTTCTATAATTCAAAAAAATAATTTATTTCGACTTTGTGAAACATCATAACTTATAAGCAGTAGAAATCTCAAAGTAAACAGTCTTTTTTAATTTGAATCAGTACACTCAGAAGAATATTTGGTTCATGAAACAAAAATTTAGTTGGATCGACCAGAGTTTGCTTATCATAGGTTGACCAAATTTTTGATTTATTCAACCAAATAATTCATTTTATACTTTGTTTGGATATGATTCGGTTGTCAAACCAATATTTTAGTTCATTGAAATCACACCCAGAAAAAAATGTATTTCTTCTAACCAAAAACATTTTGTAAAATGAACTAAAATGTTTGGTGATGATAAACAAACTTTGGTTGAATCGACAAAAATTTTCGAATGTTTTATAGAAAAAATTACTTACTTAAGGCTATGGATCAACCAGAGCACGTAACTAAATTATATGTTAATTAATTCCTGTTAGATAACTATTATATCTTTCTAGAAATTGAAAAAATAAAATAGAATATATTATGGAACGTATGTTAATTTTGGTTTGGTAGAAATTTAGTAGAGAAAATGAAAGTTTAAGAGTTATCGATAATTACAGTAAAACCCAGAAAAAAGTTTTATTTAAATTTAAGAAATCGTTTTTTTAACTTTATTTCTTTAATATATGTAAACAAACTGACACCATGCCAAAATAACAAAATGTAGTCAATTTCAATTTTTGGATTAATAGAAAAAATTGATCTTATGAGAATTTTGAGAGAAAAGTCACATAGTACAGTTAATCCATGGTTCGAAGAAGTAGGAAAAATGTATTTAATCTTGGTAAAAGCGTATTTTATCAAAAATCTGGGAACCATCCGCCTTTGCCGTTGAGTAAGTGATAAGGCGCAGAAGGTAAAAAAATGTTAAAAATTTGACGATCTTACTGGCGAGAGTTGGCGAATGAATGAGGATTTTCACAGCCGACAGAATCGCGACGAGTAAGCAAACTATAGCAGGTTCATGATGGCAGTAGCATCACATTTTTATGTGAGTGTTAAGGATAACTACGACTGCCTGCACCGATTCTTACGAGCTGATATATCCTCGCGAGGGTAGAAAGTAGAACCTCCTTCTTCCCCTGCGCTTCTCAGATGTCAAACGCTCCGTGAAGTCGCGCAATAACGGCGTCGTTTATAGCCAGAAGATAAACGAGGATTCCCTTCAAAGTAATCGCCCCACGTCACTCCTACCTGGGACTTCTTGTCTGAAGAGATATGGAAACGGAGAAAGAATTAGTTCCTTGAACCGTATTCCCCAGGGTTCAAGGGATTCAGATCTCCGAGTTCCTCTATATCTATACGTACCACCATAGATTTTCTTACAGTTTTCGAATCAACCTTCAATACCTCAACTTACACCAGTTTCTTTCTTTAAGATGCAATGGGCATCTGCCTTGAATGACCTTGAAGCTCGCAGATGCAGAGATTTAATCGAAGCTAGAGAAGTCGATAGTAAGCGTAAATCATCTGAGGCTTCCTAAACTTCGAACACAAGATCTAAGAACTGGTTCGTAAAGTGGAAAGAGGCCAACTGGTGAACTCGTAAACCGTGTCTTTCGAGAAGCGAATTGCTACTACTATCTTCTGCATGCTTGCTTTAATGCCCTAAACTCTCCCCCCCTCTCTCTCTCTCTCTCTCTCTCTCTCTCTCTCTCTCTCTCTCTCTCTCTCTCTCTCTCTCTCTCTCTCTCTCTCTATATATATATATATATATATATATATATATATATATATATATATATATATATATATAATAGGAACGTCATTGATAATAATCCATGGCTTTTTCATTTTCTACTTACGGTCAAACCGGTTGTACTGCTACTTGTATGCACTTATAGTCACTTCTATTATTAACTTTTAACAATTTGCAGTGTTTCCTCACCTGAAACAAAAAATTTCACAACTATTACATTCCTTTCTTTTTTTAACATTTTTATTACATATGAGGGCGTACCAGAGTCGAAATCTCGGAGCAAGTTTTACGTTTTTGGGTACTGCTTTCATACTTATACAAGTATTTAGAAACTGAATTAATCCTTATATTTGCTGATTCTCAAAGCTAAAACCTCATTTAGACCTTATATGTTTCGAATATTGATTATCGATAGTTATAATCATATAATAATGATAATAATAATAATAATAATACGAAAAAGACTTTTTTTATATATGTATAGTTTGATTTTTCTTGTTTTATTCGATTTGGGAATGCAATTAAATTTATGAATGTGGCTTATACTTATAGTCATTTTATTATCACGATTGGTAAATGCAACGATTATGATACATAGAGATATTATAGATAGAGGAGACATGCAACGTCAGTCTGCAAACTCGGTGAGAGCGAAAGAGAGAAACGATAAGTGGTTTTTTCTGTCTTTGTCTACGTGTACCGCGCTAGCCCCGGCGTTAGCGAGAGACAGCCTAACCCGAAATTCACTCTCTCTCTCGCCCGAGCTGACAGGCTTCAGGCTGGCATGTCTCCTCTATCTATAATATCTCTATGTTATGATAAGCATCATTCTCGTTCCCTAATATAACTAACTAATTAATCTAAAAATATTATACAAATATTATAATTTTCCGAAACTCAAATTTTAAAAACAACAAAAAAGCAATAAAAAGCTATTTATTTATAAACGCTAGTTAAATAATTCAAAAGGGCACGATTCAGCAGTAAAGTAGGTTTTAAGCTAGCCCCTTGTTTAAGCCTAACTATGCTGAAAAGAGCAATTTGTCCAAGTTTGATAAGTTTTTCAGGGGGAAAAATTACATTGATTATGCCCTTATTTTGAACCTGACTTTTAGCAGCAAAAGATGAAAAATTGTTTTCAGATTTTGACTCGGGATATTTCAAGAACCTTTTATTTTATGCAAAAGAAAACGACCAATCGGATTTAATTTGTATTTAAAAAGATTAGAAGAACGGTTAACAAAAATTTCAAAATTAGAAATACGATTTAAAATTAGATAATAATATGATAAGAGATGCTGAAAATTCTTTCTATCTCCTTTCATTTCATTAGCGTAATTGAGCTAATTTTCTTTCATGTTTAGCAGAATTTTTTCGTCCTTTTTCGCTCAGTTAATCTTTTTTTAGGATAAATTTATTACTAAAAATATTCATTGCATGAAAATATATTATCCTCTCGCGTGGATAATCATTAGAATACATTCTTTAAAATAGCAATAAATATGACTTTTACCTTGTATGGTAAGTTAAAGTAGTTGAGCCACGAAAAATTAAGCCTCAGGCAAAAATACATAATTTTGCTTTCAAGAATAGCAATATTATTATTGAAGGGATTATTTAAAAGAGAAAAGATTATTTTTTATAAAAAAACATTTGAAACATAGAAAAATAATGTATTTAACAAATTTTATTTTCAATTGCCCTTTTTTTCATATCGTTTCTTACCAAATATTCTAATGAATCGCAGATCATTTTTTCAAGGAAAAGATTCTCTGCAACTTGACAATTTCCAATTTTTGAAAATAAATTCCTTAATGGCTGAAACTATTAAAAAATAATTTTTCAGAGCAAAATTTTCATAAACGAATTGCTGAATTTGATAATAATTGATTCATTTTCAAAAATTGAAAATGGTCAAGTTATAGAGATTCTTTTCCCTGAGAAACTGATCCACGATTTATCAGAATCGAACCATTTTTAAAAATTTGGTAAAAAGCGATATGAAGAAAAGCACTTCCAAATAAAATTTATTGAATACATTATTTTTCTATGTTTCAAATTTTTTTACATAAAATAATCTATTCTCTTTTCAATAATTCCTTCAATAACAATATTGCTAATCTTGAAAGCAAAATTATGTATTTTTGTCTGAGGCCTAATTTTCCGTGACTGAACTACTACCTTAAGGTCGACCGTAACAATTTATAATTTTTGATAAAAGTTAGCAATTAAGTATTTGTTTCTTGAAGACAATCGCAGAAAGCTCAAGGACAGCCGTGAGAAGATATTTATAAACTTTACCAAAATTATATAGAAAAGTTAGAATATTTAAAACATTTTCTCCGTATATGTATATTTTTCGTTATAATTAAAAAAAATAACAGTGAAAATAAAAAAAAATTCTTTCTTAGCTAAACTATGCGAGATACGCAAAAGACGTTAAAATACATATTATTGGTTTCAATTGAAAAAAATAACATTAAAAATCAAAAATCCTATTTTTTCCTTTAAATTGCTAGTTGCAGTTCCTTCTTTTCAATTGTGAATATCGAGCGCGAGTTTCGTGATAAGGATGTTTACTCAAAGTTCAAGAAATTTTCAGAAAATTAGATTCACATTGAAGAAATTGACATGCGCGAATTCGTATTTTGTTCCGTTGAACTAATTTATTGTCTTATTTCACGTTCGAGGTATGTCAAGAGAAATACATAGGGTTGGTTTTTCTCTTCATGTTGTGACGTATTAAAAGAAAACAACTTGTATACATTTAAAATTGATATCCTTTATTTATTTGGTGGTGGTGAAGAGAGAACTAGACTCTCCTGATTTGTCTCATTACGAAGTTACATTAGCAAAACTGAAGAAAATTCCGAATAGTGTCAAAGTTGACCGACTGGGAAAAGCCCAAAAGCTGAATCACAATTAATGAAGTGAGCTTTGAATTGCAGTTTTTATGGTTTGAACGTAGCCGGGGTTGGGCCAGAGAAACAACACAATTTAAAAGGGCAATACATGTATTAAATAGCCTTTGAAAGTTAGAGAAACGTGACAAAATAAGAATTGTAAGTTTTACTGAGATATAACGTTTTAAAACAGAAAGAATACGGACTGAATATAATATGATAAACCTAGAAAGTTTGTGAATCCTTGTAATGAGACGTCTGAATGTCTATCATAACTCACATTTTCTACAATAATCTCCATTGATGCTTAATTTTTGAAATACATGCAAAAAGATCCACATACAAAGTAAAATATACGAAATAAACATACAATTTAACCCTCATCGTACAATTGGGGTTACGTTAACCCTACGACCTTTTGGTATTTCAAAAAAAATGTTTAAAGGTGTCTTCGAAATTCGCCAAATTGATTTTTTTTAAACCAACTAGATTGCCCAAATAGAACAAAAGACATAAACAATCAAACTTATCATAATAAATCATGATAATAAACTTTAGTACCTGCGAAAAACACAAAATCGAGCGCGAAGCGCGACAACCGAATCTAGTAAGGGTCTTTTGATTCCGAACTTTAAATATGAAAAGAAACAATTTGCCAACATTAAGTATAGAAAGACTAATTTATGGAATATTCGATTTTTAGAAAAAATGAACTCAATCTTTTCGTTCAGAAACTTTTTTTCTACATCGGTAACGTGTTATTGAAACTTTATAATTATAAAATGCGAGGAAAAATATAAAGACAAAATAAAAAACTTGCACCAGCATCTTGCGATGAATGCGGAACTGATCGCAAGTTTTCTTTACGGCGTATTCTAAAGTTTCCTGGAAGCCGTAACACTACTCAAAGTCACTAAAGTGTTGCATTTAATGATGCTGATCACTAATAAAAAAGCATTATAGTACGGTAATGTACATTGATACTATTTTTTATTAACCATTACTGTTGAGTTATTATTTAAATGGATTTTTATAAAGAAAATAGAACCCTGAGAAAATATTAGCTGTATCAAATGATAATGTTAATTAACACAAACATTTCGGTCAGTCGAAAAACAATTTTTATTCGCCATTAAGGCCGTGTGTGTGACGTCACCAATTACATACGACCACTTTATTAAGAAAATAATAATTTAAATAAACTTTCCGGAGAAGAGAGCAATGCAGAAAAATGCAACGCATTACTGTCTTCTCCGAAACATTAGTTAAAGTTATTATTTTATTAAGAAAACGATCGAATGCAATTGGTGACGTCTCTCTACTATACGGCCTTAACACCCAATCACTTTCGCAGCTTCAGAAGACATTTCTATGATCCATTATACAATATATTTTTGAAATAAAAATGGGATAAGGTACTTACATCGAAATGGTTTTCAATCAAAATTTAAAATTGTAGGTACTTTTTTCAAAAATAGGAAATTTAAGTAGGTTAAGACGGGCACAGCGGGCCAAATAACTTTAAACGACCATAGCTTCTTGATAAATGTGTTGAAGACTTTGAAAAAAAGTAATTATATGGGTAAACTATTCTACTTCTAATAGACTATATTATCTTGTAAAATAATAAAAATCCAGTTAACAGTAAAGATTTTGTAAAGGAAATGAATTTTACCTGTTTTATAAAGTGAACAGACAAAACGGGCAAAATTTGCATTTCATTAAAAATTCTTGAATTTTCGTATATGTCACGAAAAATAAATTATAATTTAGTAATAATATAATAAAATAAATTCAAATAAATCATTTCTTCAAATTAAAGAAAGTCTTCCCAAACAAATCATTTCTTTCGATTCAATCAAATCTTTTTTCTGAGTGTTATATCGATAAATATGAAGTCAAATAAGACTATAATGACATTGAGATTCGTCGGAATCTTGTGTAATAAATCAATGAAGCTCAGTTCATCAGGTTTTATTTCTCAAATGAATGAATCCTATGAGTAGACTTTGGTCAATACATTAAGAAAATCAAAAACTAATCTCGTAGTGCTCGCCCAAATATCATCGTATTTCGATCGTCTGATGCGGATGAAAAATGAAATTATTTTTTTATATCAATCACGGGAACGCAAATGTAATGATGCCAAAAGACATTTGAAACCTCATAGCTGTTTTTGCTCGAATTAACCGAAATATTTGTTTAATTCAACTAAATTGTATTAAATCAAACGATCTTTAGTCACATGAAACAAATTCTCTGGTTCAACTAATCAAACATTTTTTGAAAAATTGATATTTTTTAATAATCTTGTGTTCCTTTCTCGAAAATCTAATGTAGTTAATGAACACTTTTTTGTATTGCTGTAGGTGCTGATGTTTTTGTATACATCATAAGATTCCAAATCGCATTTTGTCTCTTTATTAGTAGAGTCTAAAGAAATTCTCCAAAAGAGCCTAATTTCAAGACAGAGCAAACGCAGGTAATTTTTTTTGGGAGGGGGGGGGGGGATAATTCGGTGAAAAAAGGCATGTTTTTAAGAATTTTTTTTGGCGATACAGATAGTGTTAGTTCATTCAGTCAATTTCCATATAATAATGCAACATTTACATTTACACGTTAAAATAACAGTTAAACAAGTAATCACCTATACCAGACTTTAGAGCTCATCTGTGCTTGAGTGCAGATGGCGTGCGTGTGATCTTTGAGGGTGGATTTATTTTAGCTTTCCCCTTCTGACTATGGCATATTTTTTATTTTCGATAGGAAGAAGAACTTTCCTATTGTCTTTTGTAAACTTCAAAGTCTTTTCTAGGGATTATAGAAATCTTATTTTGGTATGAGTTCAAATGCTTAATCATTTATTTCAATATAATTAACAAATTCACAAATTATTGTTTAAAATAGTAATTGTATAAACATTGGCGTTATATCTCACTTCCTATTGACTTTTAGTCAAAATAAATATTATAATATCTACACGGAGAAAATTTGATCGGTAGTCGTTACCGAAAATTATGGTGAAATTTGGATATCGTGGCGTTTTGGTATAATTTCGTCTAGTATAAGTATTATTTAATAGTTTTTTACGATTATATCATGTAATGTGCATTAAAAAATACAAAGTAGCACTGTAATTTTTCAAGTCGTGTGATGTAATAGGTGGATAGTAATAATTAAGCAAAGAATGTAATAAAAGAGGAAGTAATTGACAGAAAATACTATCAACAAAATAAAATTTCTTCCATGATAAATTGAAAATTTAAAAATAGATGCATTAAATTTTCGTATTTACTTTCGAGAGGCTTTACTTTTATTTAGAGAATCTTTTCAGAGCTGGGGTGGACGAATTACCGTTCCTTCGATAAAGACTACAAATCGCATACCTAAATGCGAATTTGCATCAACATCCCGCCCATGCGCAGTAATAATTTTCTGATCAACACAAAGCGCTTTCAATTTTATTAGATTTATCGAAAATGTTACGTCACAAGTACGTAAATACTTACTTTGATCGAAGATTCCTCGTTTTAAGTTAGGATCGAATGATCCTCTCTTAGGGATGAGGATAAGTCAATGAAAAGTACACAATGATTAGTAAAGTAATACAAATTGAATTTATTTAAATTAACACTGATATAAACAAGGTTAAAATTTTACAATGATTCAAACAATGGCACAGAGAATAGGTAAAGAATAGAGAGAATTTTCGGTACCTTTGTTGAGTTGTGAATAGTCCCTTTTTTATGAATGATCCTCACAGGTGTGAGGGAGAGAGAAAGATTCTTCCACTGGTGCGACGAAGACAGCAATAGGTATCCCACTGGTGTGAGGAAGACAGAAACAAATATCCCACTGGTGTGAGGAGGACAAGAATAGTTATCTCACTCTACACTGACTCTAAGATCCTTTCAAAGATTGAAAGTACAATCAGAGAATTTACGACACGTTTCTTCGGAAAACTGAACTAAACACGTATCTCACGCTGTGAATCCTTTTAAGATTTTAGAAATTTCCCGCACTTAATTTTGCTCACAAGACTAGTTTTCCCTTGGCGGCGTGTCCTTTTTATATTATATTTTTTGGTGACGTCACGCGTTGCGCAGTCTCCCGCTGCGTGTGACGTAGTTATACCTCTCTTTTCAATAGGTGGTTTTCTCTCTCTTTTAGTAATTTCCCCAGATTTCTCTCTAGACCTAGCCTATGCCTATAGTACATTCTAATGCGTCGCGGGACGTGACAAAAATATAAATAATGGACCATTTTATGAGTAAAAAAATTTCTCATTTAAGAAATGTTTTATTTATAATAAAAACATGTTTTACGCAAAAAAAAAAAAAAAAATTAATTAATTTGCATTTATTTGCGATATAAGAGTTTGAAATTGTCTACGAGGACACCTGTCGGCAACGTATCGTATCTGATACGCAACTAGTGATTGTCCGATAATGTAGGTAGTGGCAGAAATTTCAAACTCCACTAATTACTTTGAAATTAATTAGTATTTGAATTCATTTATTAAATTTTTATGAATCAGTAAACCTTTCAATCAAATTGTTCTAATAACGGATTGTATATTTGAAAGACTCTGAATATAGACATAATATTTAATTTTGTTTTGAAAGCAAATTTCTTGTTTCAATGAACATTTAAAACTGTAAGTACATTTACAGTGCTGCACGTAAAAATTTACCGAAATGC
Organism: Diplolepis rosae; assembly: GCA_030998225.1. Lineage (NCBI taxonomy): Eukaryota > Metazoa > Arthropoda > Insecta > Hymenoptera > Diplolepididae > Diplolepis > Diplolepis rosae. Next base: position 2,265,541 of record JAPYXD010000710.1, read on the forward strand.
CATTATATCCAAATTTCACAAAAACTAACGATGACCGATCAAATTTTCTCCGTGTAATTTTACAACTAAAAGCTTCTCCGTGTATGAGGCAAAATTATGAATTATTTCTGTGGAATTAACTAGTGGTTACGTCTGTTTAACGTTAAACCAGCGTAATCCATTGCTTAAAAAAAAAATAATGGAGCATTAAATTGAGCAATAGGGCGTTAAATTAGCCTTAAAGGAGCCTTAAATTCTGGTACAGGTGATTACTTCATATATTTAAATAATTTGAAAATCTTTCTGTGGAAAAAAGACGCTATTGACAAAAATTTCAAACTCAACTAATTAATTTGAAATTACTTCGTATAATGATATTTTTTCGTAAAGCAATAGGGTATTTAGAGAGCCCTAAATGAGCCCTAAATTTTGCCATAGGTGATAACTTGAAACAATGCTATTTTTCGTAAAAGCATAGTTTGTATAACCATACATATTAAAGTGTTTCTGTTTGTTCGAGAGCACATTGTTAATTGTTTTATTACAACAAAGAAGATAAAAAAATAGACATAAAGTATACGGAATATGTATTATAGTCTTTATAAAATTGATCTAAACATTTAACTTTTCAAGGTGCCCTAAATGAGCCTTAAATTCTGGTATAGGTGGTAACTTGTTTAACTGTTATTTTAACCTGTGCTTACGTCAGCTTAACGTTAAGACAGCGTAACGTCTTGTTTTTTTGAAAAATAACGGAGCATTAAATTTAGCAATATGCCTTTAAATTAGCCTTAAATGAGCCCTAAATTCTGATATAGGTGAGGACTCGATTGGACGATGTGGTTACGTCAACTTAACATACCTGAAAATTAAAACTTTGAATCATCCGAATCTTACTATTACGGATATATAAATTTTATCCTAAAAAATCAAAATAAAAAAAATGTATACTTGAACAATTGATAAATTGAATTGTTAAAATTATAAACTTTTCAAAATAAATTTAATATGCTTGTAATTTTTTAATCTAACAAATTGTTGATCTAAAAATGTTATAATGAGGAAAAAATTGTTATAATGTTTCTAGAAAATCGGTTCTTTTCCAGACATTCTCTCGACAAAATTAGTTCTTTTGAAACAATATTCTGGTGTTATACTTTTTAGCAAGTGGCTGAATTCCACACTACAGAGCTCATTTTTTGTTACAGTTCCATTAGACCCCAAAAGTCGGTTCTAATTAACACTCTTGTTTTTTCTGCGTGTAAATTAGTTTTAAATCAAAATATCATCTACGTCCTTCTTTTTTAATTGAAAATGTTTAAAAAATACTTGAGTTTCCGAATTATTTTTCTTAAACAAATCTATAGCCCAAATTCCACAACTTTTTGGCAACGACCCTTATATCGACACATTCTTTGGTCTTGAGTGAAGAGTTATATAAGGCATTTAGAGGTTTTATTTGATTTTGGATCGTTGAAGGATTGCAAGTTTTAATTGGTTATGCCTGTGGAATGACCAATTGTTTTAAATGAACACATTCATTGAAATCGTGTGTCGCTCATCAATCCAGGGTACTCGGCGTCATTCGGTTTCCAGCTCGTTTCGTTAGCTCTTCAACTTGTTTTGCTCGTGGCTCACCCGATAAGCTCCAATCAAATGTCTCTTGTAATCTAGATCAAGGAACTTACATAAAGAAAAGAGACCCCTAAAATTACTCAATATTATTTATCTGTAAAGGGAATGCGATACTTGCTGCAGTAAAAAAAAATTTTTTAAATAAGAAAATTTTTTTGTTTAATTTTGATTTTTCAACAGACAAATCGCAATTAGAAGGTAAATTTTTGAATGAAACAAAAAAGTGTTATACCTAAGAATTATTATTCTGATGTAACACATTCAGAGCTACACAGAAAAATATTAAAACTAAATATGATGTGACATGTTTTAGAACATATCCGATTTTGTATTGACCCTTAATTCATAGAATATTTATTTGTTTTTCATTTTGGCATAGGGTCAGACTCTTTTTATTTTCACAATACCATTTTTCTCAATGGCAGATATTAAAAAACGTAAAAACTATGGCAAACGTTTCGGCCACATATGGGGGCCCCCTTAAGTGCTACAAATTATAAAATTGGATTAAAATTTCTTTAAAATATCATAATATAGAAAATTATTAAAAATGAAAGCAGTCCGGTATATAAATGTTGTTCCTTTTTCATTACAATAAGTACTCGAAGAATATTAAGTAAATTAAAATATACAGATATGATAGTAACTTACTTTCTGTAAAGCCTTGCTTGCAAATTCAATATAAAATACACTGAGAGACTTTTCGTTAGAGTAAATGATAAAGATAAATCAAAATTTAGTATAATATCGTTTCAAAATGGGGAAAGCCGAGGCTTTATTATACTTATTCATATTATGACATCGAAGTTTGATATAGTCATAACGGTCTTTAATATATGAAGAAGATAAAGTAGTATTATAAATACTAAATATTATGAATCTCTATTCAAGAAATTGAAAGTACGAGAAAATGATATTATGATTACTAAGTTGTCTAAAAATAATTTGAATAAGATAAATAATGAATATCACATTTTGAAAAGCATGTTTGAGAAATTCATATTATGAATATGAACTTACCAGAAACCTCACGACGCGCAGCAAAAATCAAAACATTCATTCTCGGTTTTTCATATAATTTGTTTGAGAATGTCGTCCGAGTACTTCCGACGTTATCCGAATAGCTTCGTAGACTCGAGTCCAAGTCTGCCCAACCCCCAACTCAGTAGTGGCTTATAAGCGACATTTATTTCGGAATATGGCAAGCGAGAATAGCTGAGAGGCTTTAGGCGTTAGGAAAGCGTTTAGTTAATGTAGATATAGGTAGAGTTAGGGGGTTCGAACCCAAAGGCGATTCTGAAATTTAATTTCCAGCGTATGCGAATATAAATAGTGTAGCATTGTGTACTTAAATATATGAACATAACTAAGGTATGGTAATAATATTTGTGTATGTGTTTCCACTGAAACCTCCCCTCTTCTGAGTGCCCAAAGCTCTCCCCCCTCTATCTTCCTCTTACTTCGCACGCGTTAGAAAAAGACACCACAATCCATAACCCGGAGACGTCCCTTCTGAAGGTCAAACTTTTTGGTGGAGTGAGTGATTTTTCATATAGTGGTTTTCAGATTCACATATTCTTTGTTTCGCTTCGAAACTTTGATATAGTAAATTTCAAATTCTCGTAGGTTTTATAGCAGTTAGTAAAACATATATTCCATTTATTCAAACGAAAATATTAATTTCGCCGCTTGAAAACCACTATATTAATTTCTGATACGTAAACCCCGTTTGCCTCACTTTGAAACGATATTATACTAAAATATGATCCACTTTTACGATTTATTCTAACGAAAAGTCTCTCAGTGTAGTTTGTCCGTGAAGCAGATATACCTAAAAATTTTCATTTAAAATACACGCTTCCCTCTGCTCGTAAAGATCACCATAAGTGTCTCGAATTTTTTAAGTATGTATTGGACAATTGTCTTCTTCTAGTAGGAAAAGAACCTCTCAGGATAGCATAATGCGTGTTTTGCATACCGGAATGCTTCATTTTGAGTTGCAAGCTATGAGATAAGTTTTGTTTTTATACCATTCCTTATTTTAATAATTTTCTATATTGTGATATTTTAAAGAAATTTTAATCCAATTTTATAATTTGTGGCACTGAAGAGGGCCCCCATATGTGGCCGAAACGTTTGCCACACTTTTTACGTTTTTTTATATCTGCCATTGAGAAAAATGGTATTGTGAAAATAAAAAGAGTCTGACCCTATGCCAAAATGAAAAACAAATAAATATTCTATTAAAACTAAAATTATCTAAGGCGGACGGTCCTCAAACGGGGTAAAAACTGGACACACGCGCAAGTTTTTTTTACAGTTTTTTTATTTTTATGTAAATGGTGGTGGGAAATAAAGACAAAAGAGGACGAAATAAAGAAAAAGAAGGAAGGGGTTTTGGAAGGTTGCCTTCTTTTTTCTTCCCTCCTTTTTTGTTGGTTTTTCTCATGTCTGTTTGATTTGGGTAATGTTTTTTGGTCCAAATTTAGTCGTTTTTTTTTAGGATTCGAGCGTTTTCGAGTCTTTGAAATTTTGAATTAAAATGAAAAAAGTATTATATCTAAGAATGTTATATTCCTATGTAAAATATGAAAAAAGATTTGATTGAATTAAACAAAATTATTTGCTTTCACCCCATTTGAGGGCCGCCGCCCTAGATAATTTTAGTTTTAATTTCTTTCTGTGTAGCTCTAAATGTGTTACGTCGGAATATAACATTCTTAGGTATAACCCTTTTTCGCTTTATGCGAAAATTTTTTGTTCTAATTTTTTATTCTTTACAGTCTTGCAAACTATTAGTTTTTTGTTTCTAACGTTTTTTAATTGTTACTACTGAAAAAAAAAGTTTCAAAATTCGTCTGACTAGAAGTCTGAAACTTCAACCCAATTTCTAAGGAGTGTGTAAAACAAAATGACTTTTTTCGTACAAAATTGATTAGGAATTGGATATTCCGTAAGTTTTAACATTTTTTCTTCTTCATGTAGATATGGCTCGATGATTAATGAGATTGCAGAAGGGATCGATGGATTTGGCAAGTTTCACTCGTGATTATGATTGATCGCATTTTTCCTTTACTGAAATATAGTCATTTGAAGGTAATATTCACATCAATAAATCTGAAATTAACCACCTTTGTTAGTTGGTCATTCCTGTAAGTTATGTGAAAAAGTTATTTCTGAACATCTGGTTATTTGAATAAATTTTCTGAATTGGAGTCAATGAAATACTGTTAACAAACTACTAAATTAAACGAGCATTTTTGACGCTTTAATAATTGAAATTTCAGTAAAATTTTCAACTGAGAATTATTGAATTTTTAAAAAGTTAGCCACACAAACTATTTCAACAATTCAAATAGGAAACACGATGCTGTAGTTTCCAGATGAAAATTTAAGTTCGTTTAATTTGCTTTAATTTCGCAGAGGGCAGAAATTCCGCTACTCAAAATCCTAAAGTGAATATTAAAATATACTTGAAATTCCCAAATTTATAATTTAATGATATTTTGAAAGATAAAACGCATGTTTTCAACTTTTTTCTTTTTATGAAAAAAAGTGACAAAAAGAGATATCAATTAACGGGAATTGAAAAAAAGTTAGATTTAATTCAGAACTAAAATAGAAAGGCTTTAATTTCGCATGTAGAGAGGAATGGAAATATGGAGAATTGTATATCAGTCGAAATTCTTTACTTGGTAGGAAGTGGTTAAGGGAGACAGAAGCACGCATAGAATGAAAGAAACGGTGATAGATCGTGAAACATGGAAGGTTCTAAGGGGATCGAAGGTTTACTGCAAGGGGCGTTTCAAAGGAGTGAGAAATCTCAGAATAAAGATTTCAAGGTGAGTTCAGGGTGACTTCCTACTGTCTCCTTTCGGCTCGAGACGAACAAGTTAAAAGCGATCTCGTTTCTTTCACCAAATAACAAAAAAACTGCAATATCTTTGTGGTTTTCTTGCCTGTGTGCTTGTTCCTCTATTCCTTTTACATATAGTAAATAAAAGAAAATAAACTCTAAACCCAGTGCGTGCAGCACTTACATTTTTCAGTCCTTTACTATTTCCCTGAGCCTTTCATGAACTTTTCATGATTCGCGTGTTTTAAACATTGTTTTACAGTCTTTTTTGGGATCTAATATCAATTTTTAACCACAAGAAGTGAGGGTACTTTGAGAAAAATGGATTATAAAATTAAATATCCTGATTAAGGTAGTACACTTGCGAAAATTATGCCTCAGGGAAAAATAAATTATTTTTCTTTTTCACTGAGAAAAAAATGCTATTGAATCAAAAGCATTTCTTTCCAAAAGCATGTATACTATTAATTCATAAAAATATACTACAAGAACCAATAAATATATTACTAATTCTATAGCATATTGATTTGAATCCGTGATATACATGCTTTTGTAAAGAAATGATATTGATTCAATAGCATTTTTTTCTCAGTGTGAGAATAGCAATATTATTATTGAAGGGATCATTTAAGAGAAAAAAGATTATTTTTCATGTAAAAGATTTGAAAAACAAAAAAATAATTTTATTAATCAATTTTATTTTTGCCCAAACTTTTTTTCTTATCGCTTCGAACGAAATTTTTAAAAATTATACGATTCTAATAAATCACTATGGGACAGTTATATGGATTACCAACAGTATATAATCTAGATTGTAAGTGACATATTCTACAGTATATAATCTATAAGAACTATACTGTTCATAATTCAGATAGCTGTCCTGTAGTATTTCTACAAATATACTTGATTTTAAAATCCACTTTTCTCAATGTGGATTACAGCTTCGGGTGTTGATGCGTTCGTAAACATTTCATGAACGTTTGTACATGCAGACTGACAGGCATCGATGAAAAAATAATTCTTTCTGCATTTGGTTTATTTTAAAAAGAATCAACAAAATTATTTGATATGTTATAAATTCTAGAGTTAAACCATTCAACCTTTTGTTGACTTAACCAAATATTTTTTTGAGTGTAATGAGAATGTATTATAATAATCAATATATTTATAGTGGTAATTGATTAAGGTGTTAAAAATCTTATTAATTTTAATAGACTTTAATATACAAGTGGTAAATTAAAATTAATAGATTCGTATATTATCAAAAATTAATATACTTTCATATTAAATTTAATAACTTTTTAATCAAAATATATTAAAATTAACAAATATTATTAAAATAAATACACAAGTGTATTTTTTTTGTAAAAATTTAACAAGTAATTATCATTATGTTTTTACATGTAGGTAAATAAATTTTGATATTACTTTGAGGTAAATATTATATACATATATATATACATACATACATACATATATACATACACATATACACATACATATATATACATATATATACACATATATACACATATACATATATACATACATATACATACACATACACATACATATATACACATACATATACATACATACACACACACACACACACACACACACATATACATCACGCATGCAATATATACACATTTATATGTACAATATACAATGTACATATACTATATAATATGCATACGTACATACACACATACATACATACATATGACATGCACACAACATTATATATACCACACATATAAAATATTTTCAAATTCTTTAAATATTATTTCTTTTGGTATGAAGTGCAATCTGTAAATTTTATTTAATTTAACATTTTTTTCTTTGGCATATTTTCCTTGGAAATTTGTCCGCTGTGATTGTAAAACTCTGAGTTTTTATCAACCTTGGACCCTAAAGCCAATTACCAACATCAACATATATCTTCAATTAAAATTAAAATTTGTAATTTTTAAGATTAAAGTATTTTAAATTTAATATACGTTACATAGAAAAAAACTTCCATTGCATGTAATGGAAGTTTAATAGAGAAATTTCTAACAGTGTAGTTATCGTGCCAAAAATCAGGTCTCTGGAAGAAAGTTTTCCTGTGATTTTAAGACTTGAAATTATATTATCTGTCGTATCTTATAAAAGAAAAATCGTGATTTTTTATTAAGAAAATTCAAAAATTACTTAAAGCAATACTTTTAATAATGTTTTTTGTAATAGAATTTTTTCATTGTATCTCTTCTTACCGATTTTTAAATAATAATTGGATTTTCATAAATCATTGCTTATTCTTCAGGGAAAATATTCTCTACAACTCTACTGTTTCCAATTTGGAAAATAAATAGTCTCCAAATATAGTTATTTAATTAAAAAAGTGTTTCTTTTTAAAATATTGCTCTAATAATTTCAGCCATTGAAAACTTTAGTTTCAAAAGTGGAAACGGTAGAAATTGTAGAGAATATTTCCACCGAAAAAATAGGCTATGATTTATGGAAATCTATTCATTTTTAAAAAATTGGTAAGAAGCGATAGTAAGGAAAAATTCTATTACAAAAAACATTATTAAAAGAATTATTCGTCCTGAGTTTTAAATTTTTTCCATAAAAAATAATGATTTACTTTTTATAAGACACGGCGGATAATATCATTTCAAGTCCTAAAATCATAAAAAACTTTTTTCTCCAAAGATCTGATTTTTAACACAACTGCCGAAACAAGGCTTGCATGGTATTATTTTTGTTTTTAAACTTATGAAATTGACAAAGAAGAAATGCCTTTCTTTCTTAAAATACAATAATATGAGCTTAAGCTATAAAAATGATTTGTCAAATGCAATACTAAGGGTCAATATGACATTGGGGACTATTCCAAACCTGTCACGAAATAATTTATTGATATCAGTGGCGGAGAAAAAAGTGAAAATAAACGTAAGAACTGAAATGAAAAGGACGAAAAGGCAGTAGAAACGAACGTGAAAACTGAAAATGAGATGCGGATCCGAAGTATGAAGAGCCAGACAAAAGAGAAAGGTAGCGAGAAGAAAAAGAGACGGAGATGACAACGTGAATATAGAAAGGGATGGTAAATGGGAGCGGGAAGGACAATAATTGGAGTTGCATAAATTCGAGAATATTAAATGCATCGACCACGAAGTTCGGAATGAAAGGTGCCTCATCCTCGAACCTCAGCCTCAACGAGAAATAAATTACGCTCTCGACAGAGAAGGTTCCATACTGTAAAACTAGGTACTCGGGAAACTCGAAAATCTGTATATTTTTACGGAAACAACAGTATCTAACTTGCGGAAATGGTCGAGGTGTTTCGTAACCGCAGCAGGTTGTATAATTGCTTTCGAAACAAATGTAATTTCCTTCTTACTATGCTATCAATTTCTTTCCGTTTTGAATGTTGCTTTATATGCAACACGGGAAACATTAATTCTTTTAAAACATTGTTTTACATTAAAAAGTAATTACGAATACAAAGCTACGCATTCAGAAATCTTATAGAATATACTTGACAAAAGTATATCAGCGACAATCCAAGCAAATAATATGAAAATTTCATTTGATACATTATTTGATTTTTTTTTTCATTTCGCCAATTTTCACTTACTGAAAATAGTTATTGTATGGGTTACCATTTTTATTATACCCAGTACCATATCGATGGATTTCCGTATAATCTGTTAGAATATGTGAACTAATGCAGGAAGGTAAAATTTTTATGGTGGATTTTAATTTATCTATAAAAGTGATATCACAATTGTTTCGTGGAATTTAAAACAATCAATTTAAAAAATAAAAAATAAAAATTAAATTAGAAAAAGTAAAAATTAATATTTATCGAAAAATAGTGTACATTTTTTTCTACAGTGCGTTTTAAAAAGAATATTTTACCCTTTGAACACTTGTGACACCCTGTCTGACAAAATATGGTTTAATTTCTATTTCAGAAATGGAAAAGGAGCGTAAACTGGCAATTGTTATTTTTAGGAAGACATCTAATAAAAACAACCAATCCTCAAAAGTTTTAGGGACAATTCCCAATAAGTCGTTAGAGATAATTCTACACCTATATTTGAAAAATTAATTTACGGCAGGATTTTAATTACTCTCTTTTTTTCAAATTTTCTTTCTCAGCGTTTTTCCTCAGTTAGCAATTGTGTGAAAGTCAACGTTTGTAAAAAATTCCTGTGTGAATGTGATATAGCGAATTTTTTTCTCATTTGTAATCGAATAACTGCTGCGAACACCAGAAAAACACAAAAATATGTTGACTCAAGTGAAATAAGAAACGCAAAACTCGCGTAATACAGACAATCAAGTTTAAAGGAAAAAATGAAATAAAAAATCTGCCCGCTTCGCGGGCACATTCTCATTGCGCGCTTCGCTCGCAAGTTTGAGCGCGCCTAGGGCGCGCGATTCGATCGTCGCGCTTCGCGCTCCGTTCTTTCTGGACCTCGCGCTTCGCGCTCGGTCTTGTGCTCTTTGCATACGTTTAAGTTTATTTCTTATAATTTAATACTGAAGCTCAAACCAATTTAATAATATTAAAGATGATGTAAATTATTCATTTTCTCAAATTCACTAAGTTTCTTATTCAGTTTAAGTGAAACAGGAAATTCAATTTACTTAAGGCTCTATCGGCCTTAAGGAACACATTCTCATCATGACACTCGCGCTTCGCGCTCGATTATCTGTATGCATTTTTGTAACTTTTTAATAAATTACATGATTATTGATAAATTTATATTCTTCCAAATATCTCAAAAAGGAAAAACAATCGTAGACTTTATTTAAGGAAACGATTTTGCAGAACAACGCTTATTTCGTATCTTACATATTTTGGTGAAAAAAATCGAATTTTTTCAATATTAAAAATCAAAAAATTATAATATACATCCTGTCGAGAAATTGCTCGATAATAATGTGTAGACCTTATTTAGCCAAACAATTTTTCATCTCAAAGTTTTTTTTGTATCTCACATATTTTGTCTAAAAAATGGAATTTTTGAATTTTAATCGTATTTTTTGGAATTGAAACGAAAAATATATGTTTTATCAGAAACTGTGTGAGACAAAACTTGCAGATCTTTTTGATACTAACAACTTTGTATTCTAACGTTTTTTTCTTATTTTACATATTATTGTTAAAAAATTGAATTTTGGTTTTTCAATAGTTTTTTTTTTACTTAAAAAGAAAAATATGCATCTTATGAAGAAATGTTACAATTCAAATTTGTAGGTCTTTATTTATTCAATAATATTGTATCATAACGTTTTTTCGTATCTCGTATAATTTAACTGGAAAATGGAATTTTGATATTGACTTTTTTCGAATTTGAATATGCTGTAACATTTCTAATTTTGATTTAATCAAAAAATGTTAACAGGATAATTTTTAGAGATTTATGAGCACTATCTAAAACCAGTATTGAAATTTTTGATTTTTTCAAAAAATTATTTTCAAAAACACAAAAGTAGTGTTCAACCCCTCAATTTTGATTGGATGTGGCTGGTTAACGAACTTGTCCTTACTTTTTCGGCTCCGACAAAGTGTGCCAAAGCACCATTCAATCTGATAATTCTATCGAGAGTTATGCCGCACACGACCTACTACAGACAGACAGACACTTTCGTAAAAACCCTTTATTCGGACTCAGGGTGTCTCAAAACGTAAAGATTTGATGAAATTTTCGAAAGTCATTTTTCACATAAAACCAATACCTTCTCATCCATGATGAGAATGTAGAAATAAATTTAGTCAAAGTTACAAAATCATTCTGGGGTAATGGATATATATTTCTTTGGAAGGGATGTTTTACACTGGAAAAATGCCTTACAAACGAGTAAGTTCCTCAGACTAGGTTAGGCCGGATATATACGTATATCTCCTCTACGTACGATACGTTAGCTTCGTTCCGACTTACAGGATGTTCGGTAGAAGTGAAAATCCCGAAGAGCAAACTCCGATAAGGCGGTCTCATCCCTTATGCTCGCTTTGGGACGTCCTCATCTAAGGGTGGAGAAGGTATACTACTGTAAGGTATGCTGTACAACTTGCCAGAAGCTATCAAGTCTAAGAGCGTGACCTATCTCTTCCTCGTAATATCGTTTGCATAGAATTAATGCTCCTTCTCGCTACATCATTCATAAAGGTGCGTGAGCTCCTTCCTTCTTCCAAATTGGTCCTCCCTTCAATATTACATTTTTATTCTCCACGAGATACTTCCTCCTTCCTCTTTCGATCTAAAAAGTATTTCATCTATCACACATTAAATCAAAACAAGATCTTAAATTGTTTTGAGCATCATTTTACTATGTTACAATTTTTAATTATTACATTCTCATCATAGATGAGAAGGTATTGGTTTTATGTGAAAAATGACTTTCGAAATTTTCATCAAATCTTTACGTTTTGAGACCCCCTGAGTCAGAAAAAAGGGTTTTTACGAAAGTGTCTGTCTGTCTGTAGTAGGTCGTGTGCGGCATAACTCTCGATAGAATTATCAGATTCAATTGAGCTTTGGTACACTTTATCGGAGCCGAAAAAGTAAGGACAAGTTCGTTAACCAGCCACATCCAATCAAAATTGAGGGGTTGAACAGTACTTTTGTGTTTTTGAAAATAATTTTTTGAAAAAATCAAAAATTTCAATACTGGTTTTAGATAGTGCTCATAAATCTCTAAAAATTATCCTGTTAACATTTTTTGATTAAATCAAAATTAGAAATGTTACAGCATATTCAAATTCGAAAAAAGTCAATATCAAAATTCCATTTTCCAATTAAATTATACGAGATACGAAAAAACGTTATGATACAATATTATTTTCTACATAAAGACCTACAAATTTGAATTGTAACATTTTTTCATAAGATGCATATTTTTCTTTATAATTAAAAAAAAAAATTAGTTGAGCCCGAAATTTTTGTCACTGCCTATATTATCGGAGGATCACTAGTCGCGTGTCAGATAGGATACGTTGTCGACAGGTGTCCTCGTAGACAATTTCAAACTCTTATATCGCAAATAATGCAAATAAATTTAATATTTTAAAGAATTTGAAAATCTTTCTGTGGAAAAAATGACGCTTTCGACTGCGCTGGGATTCGAGCCCAGGTCTTTCGATTGCCGGTCGACTGCTCTGACCACTGAGCTACACAGGCGTCCGACATCTCTTTCTCCACAGGAAGATCTCCTTATATCGCCGAGTGGCTCATCCTTTGGGCTGTAAATGATTTCAAATTAATTAGTTGAGCCCCAAATTTTTGTCACTGCCTACATTATCGGAGGTGTTGTATTCAAAATAAGGAAGAAATACCCCTTTTGGTGATAGTTTTTAAAATATGAGCATAGTTATACTTAGTCATAAATTTCCTAGGTATATTGAGGAAAAAATAGAGGGAAAGCTTTACAGAGTGGACACATGTTGAAGATCGTTTTATGGTAAGCTAAGTAACATAGCGAAGTGAAAGCGGGTTGAAATTCCAAAATAGCCTTTTCCTGTAAGCGTGGGAATATTATAAGTCTGGTTGTAAAGTTTCCACACAAAAAAAAATATACGAGATGACCGTTGAAGGGAAGACTTCGGTTCCAATCAGTTATAGTTGCAGCTTCGAAGCGAGAAGCTTGTGCTGCTTGATTTGCCTCTCTTTTTTGTAATTTTAACAATAAAGATTTTTTCTTAAGTTTATGTAGTATGGAACATTTATTAAGTTAGTGTGACACAGATTATTTTAATAAACACATTATTTTACCCCAATCCATTATAAAACAATTGGCGACCGTGACAGGACCCGGGGATTTTTTTTAGTGTTTATGTTATCATTTATTTATCTGTGTGTTTGTTCGATAAAAAGTGAAAAAATGGAACAAGCGAAAAAGAAGAGGACAGTTTTACGTATAGGCTTTTCGAAAGCGCTTAACGCGTTTCAAGCTCTCTTTGATAATGCACAATCGACCATCACAGATTTGAATATTGCATTCTGTACTTTAGAAAGCAAATCCGCGGCTTTAGACATTTGTCAAGAGAATGTAATCGAAGAATTAGTGGTGAGCGCGATTGAAGCCGAATTACAGAAAGAGTACGATGAAGCTGACGAGTATAAGCACAAGTTTATGACAGCAAAAATTAAGTTTGCAGGGCGGATAAATAGTGCGAATTCAGTGCAAAATAGTGTTGTACCAGTTCCTTCCGGTTCGAATAGTGGTGATCCGAGCTCTGTAAAGCTGCCGTCGATGGAGTTTGTGAAATTTGATGGCGATATTCGCCAGTGGCTGACTTTCTGGAATTGTTTTAAAAAGATTGATGAAAATAAAAATTTAAGTAACGTAGACAAATTCCAGTATTTGAATCAAGCTATGGTGTCGGGCTCGGAAGCAGATAATTTAATAAAAAGTTACCCACTAACTGCCGCGAATTATGAAAAAGCTCTCAAAGGCCTAAAAAATCGTTTTGGTCAAGATGAAATTTTAATTGAAGTGTATGTGCGTGAACTCCTTCAACTAGTGTTGCAAAAAGCGATCAATCCAGCAACTAATGTTTCACTTTCAAGTTTGTACGATAAATTGGTGACACATTTAAGATCGCTAGAATCGTTAGGAGTCACTACAGCTAAGTGCGCAGCAATGCTTTTACCTTTGGTCGAATCATCCTTGCCAGAAGATTTGTTGCGTGCGTGGCAACGCAGTGATAAAGGACGAGAGGAGCCCGCGGATAATGATGACGCGTCGCTCCCAAGAAAAGATCGCCTCACGCGCCTTATCGAATTTATTGAGAGTGAAGTCAAAGGAGAATTGGAGAATTTCTTTGGCAAAGCGTGGTTTTAATTTAAATAACGATCGCAGTAGTACCAGACCAAGAGCGAATGATTTTAGGAAAAACGTGCCTAGTGCCATAGGTTTGTTCGCAGCCAAAGGTAGAGAAAATCAATGTTTATTCTGTGATTCAAAAGCACATACTAGTGAAAATTGTGTCAAAGCTAGAGATATGACTCTTGCAGAAAGACAAGCGTATGTTAAAAAGAAAGCACGCGTGTTTTAATTGCCTTAAATTTGGACATGGTTTTAAAATGTGTCACGTGAGATTAAGTTGTTCGATTTGCAAGCGATGACACGTTGATTTGATGTGTAATGCACAAGATATTAAAAATAGTAATAAAGGCGATACTGCAAACACAGACGGCACTGCGACTGTGAGAAAGGAATTAAGTTGTATTGCAAATATCCGCAATTGTCCTCAAGTTTTTATGCAAACATTTAAAGTAAAAGTTTACAGTGATAGTGGTGAGTTGACTGTACGTGTGCTTATTGATAGTGGTTCACAAAGGTCGTATGTGAAAAAAGAAGTGGCGGATAAATTACTTTACAAACCTATAGGTGAACAACAACTCACACATATGCTTTTCGGTGGAGGACAATCTGAAAGTGTTATGCATAAAGAGTATCGGGTACGCATGCAAAGTTTATTGAGTGACTTTTCGTGTAACTTTGCGGCTCTCGATCAAGATGTTATATGCGGAAAAATCGAGCCGATGGAAAGTAGTGACTGGATTGACGAATTACGTGAATTTAATATCATATTAACTGATACGTGGGATAGTGATGAACCGATATCAATCCTTATCGGCGCCGACGTTGCTGGAAAATTATTGACGGGTCGTCGTCAAGAATTAAAAAGCGGATTAATTGCATTTGAAACTCTATTAGGATGGACCATCATGGGATCAATTCGTCGACAAAGTGTACACGAGAGTTCAACAGTCACAGCTATAGCGTTATATGTGAAAAACTGTGATGTAAAAGACTTGTGGTCATTGGACGCTCTAGGAATAAATGATCCAATTGCCCACAAAACGCTGAAAGAACACGAGGAAGTTGTGTGTACAGAGTTTTTAAAAACCGTTTCTATCAATAAGGAGGGTCGATATGAAGTGCAGTTGCCATGGGCAGAAAATCATGCACCCCTCGCCGATAATAAGAGTGTTGCTATCAAGCGTCTACAGTCTATAACTAAAAGATTACAAACAGAAGAGAAGTATGAGGCGTACGATGCTGTTTTCAAGGAGTGGTTGGCCGAAGGGATTATCGAGCGTGTACCGGCCGAAGAAAGGGATGTTTGGGGGCACTATTTACCCCATAGGCACGTAATTAAAGAAAACAGCACAACCGTGATTAGACCTGTTTTTGACGCATCTGCTAAGCAGCCGCCGCATCCAAGTTTGAACGAGTGCCTCCACAAGGGACCTAATCTCATCGAGCAAGTACCATCAACGTTATTGAGGTTTCGTGAAGGTAATATTGGTGTTATATCGGACATTAAGAAAGCATTTTTACAAATAAGTATTCATCCAAAGGACAGAAATTTTATGCGTTTTTATTGGCATGATAAAGAAGATAACCTAATTTTGTTTCGTCACTGTAGAGTAGTATTTGGCATGTGTTGTAGTCCATTTATGTTAGGCGCGGTTATCACATTACATTTAAAAAATTTGCTTTCTTCCATAGATATGAATCGTGAATCGATTTTCAGTCATAATGATATAGAAAAACTTTTAAGAAGTTTCTACGTGGATAATTGTATTACGAGCGTGAATTCCATACATCAGCTAAATAATTTTATGTTCCAAGCAAAGAAAGCGATGGAGCTAGCGGGGTTTGATCTCCGAGGCTGGGAATTTAGCGGCGATGATTTAAGTGACAGAAAAACTCCGGTTTTAGGTATTTTATGGGATAAAAATCGCGACGTGCTATCTTTGAACGTTTCAAATTTATGCAACATTAATTTTGATAAGATAACCAAGAGAGACATTCTCGCGTATACACATCGCATTTTTGACCCTTTAGGCTTTGTATGCCCGATAACTTTAAAGCCGCGGATTTTATTGCAAGAAACGTGGGCGAAAAATCTTACGTGGGATGAAGATGTCGGAACCGAGATTAAATCGCGTTTTTTAAAGTGGTATGATGAATTAAAAGATTTGAGTGATGTAGAAATACCACGGTGTTTAATCGGCAATATCGACTCAAACGACGAAATCAGTCTACACACGTTTTGCGATGCAAGCAAATTTGCTTACGCAGCAGTCACCTTTATTCGCGTGAAAAATAGTGCAGGTGTAAAAGTTGGATTTGTACAAGCTAAGTCGAGAGTCGCTCCCATGAAAACTCAAACTGATACGCGTCAAAGTATACCGCGACTAGAGTTATTAGCAGCCACGATTGGTGCAAGATTAGCTAGGACAATTATAAGTACGTTGAATCTAAATAATATAAAAGTTTATTTTTGGTCTGACTCATCAACTGTAGTAGCTTGGATTAATAGAGAAAATAACTGGAGTACGTTTGTGCATAATCGTGTAAAAGAAATTCGTGAACTGTCGGATCCAAAATGCTGGAGACACGTACCAGGTCACCTGAACCCGGCCGATCTCCCATCGAGAGGGTGCACTGTCGCACGTTTATTAACTTTAAATTGGTATTTAGGTCCCGAATGGTTATATCAAGCTCCAGAAAATTGGCCAAGCAGTAGTGTAGACTTATTATGTAATGAAGATGAGATAAATATAGAATTGAAAAAGACGGCGAAAATTAGTGACAAAAGTAATTGTTTTGTGGCAATACAATCAGTGAGTAATAACTTTTCTAAAGTATTTGAAAGATATTCGAAGTATTCCAAGATTTTACGTATTGTGGCTTATATTAAAAGATTTTTGACTAACTGTAAAACAGATATAAATTTGCGTAATAAAGCAGAGTTAAGTTGTACCGAAATTAAGAGTGCAGAAGTAACCTTATTAAGGGCGGTTCAGTCTGAAAATTTAAAAGGTCTTGAAGACAAAATAAATAAACAGTATACCTTATTTACAGATGATGATGGTTTAATTCGTTTAAAGTCAAAAATAATTTTGCGGGAAGATACCTTTAATTTTAAATGTCCATTCATCTTATCAAGTAAAAATTATATCGTCAATTTAATTATACGCGAGAAACATGAAAATTTAAGTCATGCAGGGGTACAGATTACTCTAAACTCGTTAAGAGAAAAATTTTGGATTATAGGAGGTAGAAGAGCAATAAGATCAGTGATAAAAAAATGTACAACTTGTCGCAGACATGAAGCACAGCCATTTAAATCCATCCCAGCGCCGTTACCTTTAAATCGGGTAAGAGATGCCGCAGTGTTTGAGGTTACAGGTATAGATTATGCGGGTCCTATTTTCTTAAAGGGTGGACAAAAGGCCTGGATATGTATCTTTACCTGTGCAGTTTTTAGGGCGGTGCATTTTGAGTTAGTTTACTCCTTAGATGTAGCATCGTTGCTTATGGCATTGAGACGCTTTATGGCTAGAAGAGGTAGGCCGAGCATAATATATAGTGACAATGGATTAAACTTTTTAGGCCTCAACAACGAATTTAAACGTATAGATTATGAAAAGCTAGCCAACACAGTAGCATTACAACAAATAGAATGGCGTTTTAACCCACCTACTGCTGCTTGGTGGGGAGGGTTCTGGGAGAGACTCATCGGTATTTTGAAAAAATTATTACGTCGAACCCTCAGAAAAGCATCTTTAGATTACGTAGAAATGAATACGGTTCTTGTCGATTGTGAAGCAATTATCAATTCAAGACCGATCACGTTCATGTCAGATAGCGAAAGTGAGATTAGACCACTAACTCCAGCGGATTTTTTGCAATATATTAAAGAAATCGGTGTATTAGACTTAGATAACATCGAAAACTGCCGATTAAATAAACGCTATATTTATCGACAAAAAATAAAGGATGATTTAAGATGTAGATTCAGAAGTGAATATTTAGGGTTGTTACTTAAACAAAAGGGAGACTTGAAAAACTGCGTTGGTGTAAACGTTGGCGATATTGTATTGATAGGATGTGATAAAGTAAAAAGGCTTGATTGGCCCTTAGCAAAGGTAATTGACGTATTTGCTGGAAAAGATGGTGTTGTACGAGTAGTAAGATTAAGAACGGCTACAGGTGAACTTGTTAGACCGATTCAAAGAATTTTTCCATTAGAATTAAATTGTAATGTCATCGATTCAAATTTAAAAGATTCTGTTGTCGAAAAATGTAAAACCTTGAAAGTTAAGAAACATCAGTCTCCGGAAAATGTACAACCAATTAAATGTAAAGTTCCACAGACAACGAGATACGGCAGAAAGATAAAAAATGTGGATCGTTTGATGTATGAGTGAGATACGCTAATGTCTCTTGTTATCCTTTAGGTTTGTAGTACTTAATTTGCTGTATTTTGTAGCATTTCATGCGTCCGTAACTAAATGTAAGTTGAGAACATGTAACTTTTCATCTCAAGGTGGGGAGGATGTTGTATTCAAAATAAGGAAGAAATACCCCTTTTGGTTATAGTTTTAAAATATGAGCATAGTCATACTTAGTCATAAATTTCCTAGGTATATTGAGGAAAAAATAGAGGGAAAGCTTTACAGAGTGGACACATGTTGAAGATCGTTTTATGGTAAGCTAAGTAACATAGCGAAGTGAAAGCGGGTTGAAATTCCAAAATAGCCTTTTCCTGTAAGCGTGGGAATATTATAAGTCTGGTTGTAAAGTTTCCACACAAAAAAAAATATACGAGATGACCGTTGAAGGGAAGACTTCGGTTCCAATCAGTTATAGTTGCAGCTTCGAAGCGAGAAGCTTGTGCTGCTTGATTTGCCTCTCTTTTTTGTAATTTTAACAATAAAGATTTTTTCTTAAGTTTATGTAGTATGGAACATTTATTAAGTTAGTGTGACACAGATTATTTTAATAAACACATTATTTTACCCCAATCCATTATAAAACAGGAGGATCACTAATCGCGTATCAGATAGGATACGTTGTCGACAGGTGTCCTCGTAGACAATTTCAAACTCTTATATCGCAAATAATGCAAATAAATTTAATATTTTAAAGAATTTGAAAATCTTTCTGTGGAAAAAATGACGCTTTCGACTGCGCTGGGATTCGAGCCCAGGTCTTTCGATTGCCGGTCGACTGCTCTGACCACTGAGCTACACAGGCGTCCGACATCTCTTTCTCCACAGGAAGATCTCCTTATATCGCCGAGTGGCTCAGCCTTGCGGCTGTAAATGATTTCAAATTAATTAGTTGAGCCCGAAATTTTTGTCACTGCCTACATTATCGGAGGATCACTAGCGGCCTGAGCCACTCGGCCACTCGGCGATATAAGGAGATCTTCCTGTGGAGAAAGAGATGTCGGACGCCTGTGTAGCTCAGTGGTCAGAGCAGTCGACCGGCAATCGAAAGACCTGGGCTCGAATCCCAGCGCAGTCGAAAGCGTCATTTTTTCCACAGAAAGATTTTCAAATTCTTTAAAATATTAAATTTATTTGCATTATTTGCGATATAAGAGTTTGAAATTGTCTACGAGGACACCTGTCGACAACGTATCCTATCTGACACGCGACTAGTGATCCTCCGATAATGTAGGCAGTGACAAAAATTTCGGGCTCAACTAATTAATTTGAAATCATTTACAGCCGCAAGGCTGAGCCACTCGGCGATATAAGGAGATCTTCCTGTGGAGAAAGAGATGTCGGACGCCTGTGTAGCTCAGTGGTCAGAGCAGTCGACCGGCAATCGAAAGACCTGGGCTCGAATCCCAGCGCAGTCGAAAGCGTCATTTTTTCCACAGAAAGATTTTCAAATTCTTTAAAATAGAAAAATACTATTGAAAATCGAAAATTCAATTTTTCAACAATAATATGTAAAATACGAAAAAAACGTAAGAATACAAAGTTGTTCGTTTCAAAAAGATCTACAAATTTTGTCTGACGCAGTTTCTGATAAAACATATAGTTTTCGTTTCAATTCCAAAAAATACGTTTAAAATTAAAAAATTCCATTTTTTAGACAAAATAAATGAGGTTTACAAATTCTCATTAAGACATTTCGGGACAGGATGTCTTGAATGTATACTTGAATGTATGCGAAGAGCACAAGACCGAGCGCGAAGCGCGAGGTCCAGAAGGAACGGAGCGCGCGCCCTAGGCGCGCTCAAACTTG
The DNA here is from genome assembly GCA_030998225.1 of Diplolepis rosae. NCBI lineage: Eukaryota > Metazoa > Arthropoda > Insecta > Hymenoptera > Diplolepididae > Diplolepis > Diplolepis rosae. Next base: position 2,286,080 of record JAPYXD010000710.1, read on the forward strand.
CGAGCGAACCCGTGTGGAAAAATTTCATGGCAGTTTGGAATCATACTAACGCCAGTACAGTTTTTATCACGCCTGACTATTCACAAATTGCTAGCCTGGTACGATCTTGGCGCTGTCTAGTTTTACTGTGATTGTATCGTTATCAAGTCAATCTGCAAAGAGCAGACAGTCTGCCTATTTGAACTTAGAAAAAAAGGTATGTCATGAAAGAAAATTTGTTTAAACATTTTTATATACATATAATTACTTTATGAATCATAAAAAATTGTGTTGTTTGAAATTATAATTATTCTTGAAATATATTGTCAAAAACAATCGCAGCTAGGTATTCATTGACTTTTATTTATTTAAATGGAGGTTAGTTCTAATCAGTTTTATACCATGTAATTTGTATCCTTTAATAGGTCCAAAATTCGGAAAATTTAAAACGCAAACGAAAATTAACAGTAGCCCGTGTAAGGAAATTTAAAGCAAACACTTCTGCGTTATTCTCCACAATGATTAATGTAAACGTCGCGTCGTTTATATTACTCACATTGAAATTTATTTGTTATTTGATATTGAATTTATTTTTGTAGAAGTGTCCAATTTATTGAATTAATAATAAAAATTACTTATGTTAAAATTTTAAAAATATACATGAAATGTGTAATAAATTAATGATACAAATATATATTTTATATACAATCAGAAAAACGTCTAATTGAATTCACGATTTCGAAATTTAGAATACTTTTATGAAATTTTCAGGAAAAGTTCACTTAAAAAATATTGATTGTACCGTGCTTAACGATCGAGGAAAGCAGAAGCTTTTCAATGTATTCAGAATTCAAAAATGACAATTGATTTAACCCTTAACTTATTTTTTTATTGCATACCCAGTGGTAGGTTCCGCTTAGATACGTTGGTGTCAGTGTGAGACGCCATAACGTTAAAGTGAGTTGGAGTTTTTAGAAATTTCGAGAAAAAAAACAAAAAGTAAAGACAAAGGAAAGATGCGCGTAGTAACCTGTGCTTAATTTTCCTTTTCATTTGACACGCGAATTTCAATCTTATAAGGAATCCTTATATCAGAATCCTATATCAGCCTTCTCTGATTTCCAGCTTTTTGGTGCTTTTTGCAGTTTTTGTGGCAGTTAAAAAGGTAAGTGCAATTATAGGATATACAAGTATAGCACAACCTAGTTTTAAAACGTTTTTGTAAGTTGTATTTTAATAATCTTTGTCTGGGTGTTAGATTTTATGATTAATACTGATTTCCCACTGTTTTTACGTTTAAAAAATATTTGATTCATTCTAGTTTAGATTTTCTTTGATTTGATATTTTTAAATTGTAAGTATGACATGGGTAAACTTTCTTTTCAGAATTATGTCGAGTATCAAGGATGAAGATAACTACCCTTATGAATTGGTTTCATTACAAATTTGCATAATATTATTTCAACAAATGCCTTTGTAACATATATGTACGATTTAAACAAATGCCTTTGTAACATATATGTACGTTTTAAACAACAATATTTATTTTTACATTTATTTATTAGTTACAACAATAATATTGATTGTTGCACAATTGTAACAACAATAATATTTATTCAATATTTAAAGAATTTAACACCTGTCGACAACGTATCCTATTTCATACGCGACTAGTGATCCTCCGATAATGTAGGCAGTAAAAAAATTTCAAACTCAACTAATTAATTTGAAATAATATTTATTGCTGTACAATTGTTACAAAAATAAATTTTATTGTTGTAAATAATCATGATTATTTTAATTTTGCAGAAACAAACTTTTAACGATTTAATGGACAGAAGTGGCATACTATCTCGAACTCAAAATAGCATTATCAAATGTTATTTTGCGAGGGATCTTATGATTCTTTTTAATGTCGTTAAAAAAACTCAGAACAGGGCTTTCATTTTCAAAGACACGGAATTTTACAAGTGTATGCTTGGTATGGTATTTATTATATCATATTTTACTTAGCTTCTATTCCAAAATTACCTGTATGGTTCAAATTTTAAAATATGTGCTTTGAATTTTAGATATTATCACCAAACGATACAAGCTGGAAGGAAAACAATTAACGGAAAAGGAGTTTTTAAAGTCGCTAGGACCAGTAATAACAAACTCTATCGACTGGGAAGGTTATCGGGCTCTACGAGCAAACAAGAAACCACATTTAAAAGATTCAACAAAACCAGATGAAGATATTGTAATGCTGGAGAAAGTGTACGATAAAAAAATAGAAGTGTTGAACAAATAAAAAAGTAAAAAGTAACAATTTTTCTATTTACTCATAGGCTTTAATTGGTTTCATAATTAGACATACATATTAATTCCGAATCCGGATTTCATGTAGGTTTACTAGATATATATAGCCCCACTGTCTAGCTTCTACATAGCCGAACTGTCTTGTTACTAGTCGATCCGAGCGTTACATTTCGGTATAGTCACTGGACAGTCAATCTGTCCCGCGCCAGTACAAATTCTAGACGGACTTGACTGATTCTGTACAGCGCCTAGAAAAATTTCTACACGGGAAGCGAGCTGCGCGCGAAGCGCGCGATGAGAATGTGCCCGCGAAGCGGGCAGATTTTTTATATTTCATTACCATTAAGCATCCTCAACTCAGAGGATAGACAATTTTTCACAGCGAAATACTGAATTTTAGACTAACCATATGATCATTTACTGTAGATTGTATCAAACTTTACCATAATATATATTTAGATAAAATGTTGGTATCATAATCTATACGCAATACCATAAAACTTTCGCATACACACTCAGTAATATATATACACATGATAATGCAAGAAGAAAAAGACGTAAATCTTTGTTTTCTTTGTTATAATAATGTTATAAAAATTAACCTATAACGTGACTAGTATTACTGCAGCAGCGCTACAAAGTTATTTGTCCACAGAATATTTTGTAGCTTCATTTTATTAAGTAAATATCCAAATAATTTAGGCAAATTAATCCGAATTGAAGAAAATAAAATGCTTCTTTTACGGGAAAGCAGAATATTTCTTTGATATTTAAAATCAAATTAATTAGCTGGAAGGAAAAATAATGATTTTCATGGAAAAAAAAGTAATATGACTGGGTGCATGAAGAGGACAGGAAAATAGATGAAGTTTTCATTAAGTAAGAGCGTTCGCAGTCGTGCGAAAGAAAAGAAGCAATGAAAGAGAAATGGAAATGCATAAGGTAAACATATAGCGCTAGTAATTGCGGCGGCAGAGAAGGCCGACCAGTAAAGTAATACCGCGCATTGCTGTAAAATTGCGAGATTATTATGTTTTCCTCCTTCCCTTGCACCTTCATCTTGCATCCCTGCGGGTTATAAGAGGGTCGTATCGTTATCCCAGCTTATTTCATCTTGTACTATATCGTTGTCTAAAGATAGGCATGTATTTTATAACTCATTAACAGCGATCGATCTTCAAATTCTTCCTCAATCAAATAACTCTAAAGTGAACTAGAAAGCCGATTTAGTACGTGAAAAATTAAGTACTGCATAGAATTGTCCATCAGGCCACCAAAGAACTTCATTTATCATTCAGTTGACAGATAAATCATTTTTAAAGTATACTCTAGAAAATAAAGCTTTACATCATACTGATACATTTTTTGTGCAACATATTACTTTCAAATTAAATGAAAATTTCAGATGACTTGTAACATGAAAGAAAGAGCAGCAGAGAGAAAAGCAACCAAAATGTTCTTTAAGATTCGCAATACGTAAAATGGTAAAGTTACATTTCAAAACGCCTAGCACTTTAAAAATAAGAGCATTTTCCAACTCTAATGCTTTTACATCGAAAATGCATTCGAATAAGAACATTTTTTGTTTTCGGAAATTCCCACTAAACTTTCTTTCTGTTTTGTTTTGTGTTTCTCTATACGAAGCAAGTCTTCTTCTTACTTTTCTTTACTTATGCATTATCGGTTCTGTGTCACGACTAAACAGTATCCCCTCCACCACTTTGTTTTCCATTAACTAAAATGAAGCAAAAGGGGTTTTTAATTTCGGATTATTTTTGTTATAATTTCTATCAGGCTTACAAGTTCTTAAAAAAAATTCTATGTTCCTTGGAATAGCGATAAATAAAGAAAGACTTCTATACACGGAGAAACTTTTTATATCAATTTTTACTATAGTATTTTCCAATTTAGAGAAAAGCGTATCACTTTGAGAATTTTTGTTAGTAAAAATACTAAACTTTATAATAACGATATGAAACTTCAGCATGGTTCATAGCAAAATTTACTATAGTTTATACTAAAGTTTCATATCATTACTATGAAGTTTAGTATTTTTACTAACAAAAATTCTCAAAGTGATACGTTTTTCCCTAAATTGAAAAATACTATAGTAAAAATTGATATAAAAAGTTTCTCCGAGTAAGTAGGATGAACAATGAAAGTGAAATTCGAAATTATAAAATTCTGGGTAAGTCATTTTAAAGTATCGTTTGACATTTTAACTCGAACTCTCGTCTTAAAAGCATAAGTAAAGACTGAGTTTGTTGATGAAACAATCTGCTTTGATTGATTGATGATGCTGGCCAAACATGTATTGTAAACTGAATTGCTAGCTTCAATCAGTTTAAACACAGATATATATATATATATGATTAAATTGTGTGTAAGTGATCACCCACATACATGAGATTCGCGAAATCCCCAGAGTACAACGCATACCTAATTAACTACTACACTCAATGATGAACGGATGCTTGTCGTTTCTCAATTCTAGGTGATTCTGATACCAGAGACCATTCCTTATTGATCATCCGGAATGCGGCCTTAATTGACAGGATGTAAGACTCAATGTTGGAATTAATTTATCTATATATTCAAAAGTATATTTAACCCATTGGCCTATGATTTTTATGTAGAATAACTTGTCTAGAAATATTATTTAATTTTCAGTTTAACAGGAAATTCATGAAGGTGGACAAAAACCTCAATAAATGCAACAGAATGATGCCCGTGAAGTTAACACACCGACTATAATATTTTTTGATTTTATTATATGGAATCGTTTGTTAGTGTTTGGTATTCAAGTTTTGACGTTTGGTAGTCAAAATTAAAAAAGTTATTAAAGTTTTAAAGTTGGGGTGCTAACTTCACGGTAGCACATCACTTTAATATTTTTCAAAAATTCCTATTGGAATACTTTTATTTTGGTTTGCTGATGTTTGGTCGTCAGGTTTTGGCGTTTGGTAGTCAAAACTTTAGAAAATATTTAACTTTTAAGAGTGTAAAAATCAACCGGAAATATCATGAAGAACTGTTTCACCGCGCAGCCGCACAGCTGTTCCTGCCTCCAGCGCACGTAAGACAAGCGCGAAATTTAAATTTAAAAAAAGCTCCATATCAATCGAAAAACTATTTGGTGTTATAATTATCCATAACTGTTGTGGGTTTTCTTATTTTTTAATATAATAGAGTATAATTCTGTAATAATGGTAGAAAAAATCTTTCATACTGCAAAGGTGAATTAATCTTTTCAATAATTTTCGATTTGCCATTAAATGATATGTTACGTTTGAATATTGTACGCAGGTTCAAATTAAATTTATTGAACCTATTTTATAAAATTATAAAATGGAATTTTTATCATTAGTACATTTCAATTCTATTCACCTTTTTTCATCTGTATCTTATCCACCGAAAATTTTCTTCATCCGATGATATAATTGATTTTTTTCCTCCATAAAATCATATTTCAAATTTTCAAGCTGAGGATTTTAATGTAATAATAAATATTAGAGGTTGGATACTTGGATAGAGCTAATTTTATGTAAGCAATTAGTCTCTATCAAATCTAAACTAATAGACAATTATTCACTTTCTCTAAGACAGAAAAATTATTACTTAATCTTACTTTGACACTTATATAAAACACTTGCTTAAATCAGATGAATAGATTATTCTGTTTTTCAAACAGGAAATAATCTTTATTTTTATATTTTTCTTTGTTTTTTTATATTTAAATTGCTCAGAATTATTCAAGTGGTAATAAATGATAACACAAACCTTTCGATCACAATAAATATAATTGGTATTAATAATTTAATTAGAAAATATCCAATTTAGCTGTTTTTCTAAAAATCAATTTTTCGATCAAAATAACCACATTGATTTTTGTTTACAGAATTGATAATTATTAAGTTCTTGATAATTATTCATCGGCATTTACAAAATTCTTAGCGATTTAATTTTCGCCTACTTTTTCATCTCTAAACTTCAACCTTAGACTGATACGTTAAAAAACCGTTTGTCTAAAAATCTTTTTTGTTTTAATATGCCTTGTCTATTAAATTTGCTATGCTTATTTAATAACTTATATTTATTTTCTACTTGCTCATATCGTTTTTCATGATTCATGAAAATTATATTGACTCTTGTTATTCTATTGTGGAATTAATTTTAGTTACAAGGATGTGGAGAAGGTGTGACAATGAAAGGCTCCAGAATCTTTTAAAATATTTTTGTAACATGAACATTCTTATCAATAGAATTTTTTTCTTCATTTCGCGTTATTTTGAAGTAGTCCAGTATGCAGCATTACGAATTGAAAAAATATTTAGAATTCAGTGTGAATAAAAAACCAGATAACAAATAATAACAAATAACTTAATAATTATCAATTCTGTAAACAAAAATCAATGTGGTTATTTTGATCGAAAAATTGATTTTTAGAAAAACAGCTAAATTGGATGTTTTCTAATTAAATTATTAATACCAATTATATTTATTGTGATCGAAAGGTTTGTGTTATCATTTATTACCACTTGAATAATTCTGAGCCATTTATGTATAAAAAAAAATCTGCCCTCGCGCGCTTTGCGCGAAAGTTTGAGCGCGCCTAGGTCGCGCGCTCCGTTCCTTCTGGACCTCGCGCTTCGCGCTCGGTCTTGTGCTCTTCGCATACATTTAAGTTTATTTTTTATAATTTAATACTGAAGCTCAAACCAATTTTATAATATTAAAGATGATGTGAATTACTCAAATTCACTAAATTTCTTTTTCAGTTTAAGTGAAACAGGAAATTCAATTTACTTAAGGCTCTATCGGCCTTAAGGAAAACATTCTCATCATGACACTCGCGCTTCGCGCTCGATTTTCTGTATACATTTCAGTAACTTTTGAATAAATTACATGATTAAAATAATTTATTTTCTTCCAAATCTCTCAAAAAGAAAAAATAATCGTAGACTTTATTTAAGGTAGTACGATCACGAAAATTTGACCTCAGGCTAAAATAGATAATTTTGCTTTCAAGAATAGCAATATTATTATTGAAGGGCTAATTTGAAAGAGAAAAGATTGTTTTTCATGAAAAAAATTTGAAACACAAAAAAATAATGTTATTAATAAATTTCATTTTTGCCCAAACTTATTTTCTTATGGCTTCGAGCCAAATTTTTAAAAATGATGCGATTATAATAAATCACGGTTCATTTTTTTAGGAAAAAGATCCTCTACAACTTGACCGTTTCCGATTTTTGAAAATGAATTCTTTAATGGCTGAAATTATAAAAAAACAATTTTTCAAAACAAAATTTTTATAAACAAATTGCTGTATTTGATAATAATTAATTCAATTTCAAAAATAAGAAACGGTCAAGTTGTAAAGAATCTTTTTTCTAAACAAATGAACCATAATTTATTAGAATCGCATCATTTTCAAAAATTTGACTCGAAGCGATAAGAAAATAAGTTTGGGCAAAAATAAAATTGATTAATAACATTATTTTTTTGTGTTTCAAATTTTTTTCATGAAAAATAATCTTTTCTCATTCAAATTGACCCTTCAATAATAATGTTGCTATTCTTGAAAGCAAAATTATCTATTTTAGTCTGAGGTCTAATTTTCGTGATCGTACTACCTTAAGGAAACGATTTTGCAGAACAACGCTTATTTCGTATCTCACATATTTTGTCTAAAAAATGGAATTTTTGAATTTAAAATTTTTTTTTTAAAACCACAAAAGTAGTGCTCAATCCCTCAATTTTGATTGGATGTGGCTGGTTAACGAACTTGTCCTTACTTTTTCGGCTCCGATAGTGTGCCAAAGCACAATTCAATCTGATAATTCTATCGAGAGTTATGCCGCACACGACCTACAGACAGACAGACAGACAGACAGACACTTTCGTAAAAACCCTTTATTCGGACTCAGGGGGTCTCAAAACGTAAAGATTTGATGAAATTTTCGAAAGTCATTTTTCACATAAAACCAATACCTTCTCATCCATGATGAGAATGTAAAAATGAAAAATATTTAAAACACTTGCTAAAATCAGATGAATAGATTATTCTGTTTTTCAAACAGAAAATAATCTTTATTTTTATAAGTGTCAAAGTAAAATGAAGTAATAATTTTTCTGTCCTAGAGAAAGTGAATAATTGTCTAGATTAGATTTGAAAGAGTCTAATTGCTTACATAAAATTAACTCTATCCAAGTATCAAACCTTTAATATTTATTATTCCATTAAAATCCTCAGCTTGAAAATTTGAACTATGATTTTATGGAGGAAAAAAATCAATTATAGCATCGGCTGAAGAAAATTTTTGGTGGATAAGATACAGATGAAAAAAGGTGAATAGAATTGAAATGTACTAATGATAAAAATTCCATTTTATAATTTTATAAAATAGGTTCAATAAATTTAATTTGACCCTGCGTACAATATTCAAACGTAACATATCATTTAATGGCAAATCGAAAATTATTGAAAAGATTAATTCACCTTTGCAGTATGAAAGATTTTTTCTACCATTATTACAGAATTATACTCTATTATATTAAAAAATAAGAAAACCCACAACAGTTATGGATAATTATAACACCAAATAGTTTTTCGATTGATATGGAGCTTTTATTAAATTTAAATTTCGCGCTTGTCTTACGTGCGCTGAAGGCAGGAACAGCTGCGCGGCTGCGCGGTGAAACAGTTCTTCATGATATTTCCGGTTGATTTTTACACTCTTAAAAGTTAAATATTTTCTAAAGTTTTGACTACCAAACGCCAAAACCTGACGACCAAACATCAGCAAACCAAAATAAAAGTATTCCAAAAGGAATTTTAAAAAAATATTAAAGTGATGTGCTACCGTGAAGTTAGCACCCCAACTTTAAAACCTTAATAACTTTTTTAATTTTGACTACCAAACGTTAAAACCTGACGACCAAACACTAACAAACAATTGCAACAATTTTTATTCAAAAATTCCAAAAAGTCGTGTGCTATCGTGAAGTTAGCGCCCCAACTTTAAAACTTTAATAACTTTTTTAATTTTGACTACCAAACGTCAAAACTTGAATACCAAACACTAACAAACGACTAACAAACGATTCCATATAATAAAATCAAAAAATATTATAGTCGGTGTGCTAACTTCACGGGCATACAGAATGTCATAGAATATAACTACAGCTACAAACCGCGATTTTTGATTTTTTAACAGGCGAGCTAAACGGAAAAAATTTGTCGCTTAAAATTTAACAGACTATTCGAAGAGTCGTGGACAGAAAGTAAAATCGGAGAAAGTCTTGTAAGGTTTCAATGACTTTTAGGAAATAGTAGAAAAAAAGTCGAATAACTTTTAGAAAATCAGGTTGAAGAAAAAAAGTCGCGTATTTACTATTATAAAAGTATTTTAAACACTAACTGATCTTTTATAAAAAGTTATAAAAAGTTTCATAATCTTTGGATTCATTTGTCATAGATTTTAAAAGACTATCGAATAATTTGAAAGAAAGTAATTCAAACAAATAGTTTTGTAAATTGTATTCTAAAGTCCATCAAATTTTATATGCCGTCTTCTAAAATTTTCTCGACAGTCGCAAAAAGTGATTTATGTTTAAAAGCTTTATGTTTTTGTAATAATTTTGGTTAGATTTTGAGATTACGTGTCGTTTGGTTTCGTTTGAATCTGGATTGAAGCATACATTAAAGAATTAGTTCCGAGTAAGTATATGTTTACCTTGATAAAGCGTATTACGTCAAATTCGAAATTTATCTATTATTTTAGTTTTGCCTTCAAACTCTGAATGTGATCCAAATATTTTACACAAGTCTCCACGACATGTATCGGCTATGCGGGTTAGGGCGTGCGATTAGAATCGGGTTAGGATGCGTGCGTGCGTGCGAGCGTTCGATTCTCGGTGCTGCGAAGTGTTTATAGAAAATTGCGTTTCTGTAATATTGTACAATGTTAAATATAATGGTAAGTTCATATTAGGATTATATAGGCAATGTAGAAGTGAAAAATAATCAACTATATAAGTGCAGGATCATACACGGAGAAAAATGTTTAGTGGCTCCCACCTTTGTAAGGGTTAGAGCTACTAAACGGAATAGTAAATTATGGACCGGCCAACTCGTCGGTAGAATCTACTAAACGCGAGTTTAGTCGATTTCACTGGTCACTGAAGAGTAGCTTCTACTGTGTACGCAGTCGCACGTACGGTTCTTGTTTAGTAGAATATACTGAAGTTGAGTGCGTTTTACTAAACAAGAATCGTACGTGCGACTGCGAGCGCAGTAGGTGCTACTCTTCAGTGATTAGTAAAATCGCGCTTGAAATTATAAAAAAGAATCCTAAAAAATATATAATTATACATAACACATGATTTTTGTTAAGATATACATGGATCTACTTATAATTAACTGGTAATCGCAATTTTCAACGCTCACTTATTAATTAAAATTTCGTACGCAACGGGGGGGATTCGAACGCCTAACCTAACGCACGCAAATCAACAAGCCTAACTATTTGCCTATCGAGACTAGTTGTCACCAGCTTGAAAAACGAGGAATTAATTCTTAAGCACGTTAATCAACGAAACATATGACAGTTGGTAACAACGCGTTGATGACATCAGAACGTACACTCATCGATGATATGTGCGAATCTTAGGACACTTTGTGGGACCAGCCTCACTCATACGTTTATTACGATTATTTCTTTAAATTTTTGATTTAGACCACTTTCATAATTTAGACTAAATGAATTCTATATAATGTTGAAATTACAACCACTATCTAATGGTTCATTTTTGACGATATCGTAAAAATTACATTAAATTAATTTAGTTTAAAATAATGTGATGTGAAATAACTGATGAACTCATTTTTTTTAAATTTCGACTTAGACCACTTTCATACTTATGGGGACAATTGATTCCCTCAATTCTCGACTAAACAAAAATATTACAGCCTACACCTGCGATGTCAGCTGAGAACCAATGCAGCTTTACAGCTCCACGTATGTGTAGCCTGCGCGAGAGACTGCGCATTAGACAATTGGCGATTCTTCTGAATCTTACTGATGAATGCGGATTTCATTGACCCTCGTATATTTTAATAGTGTTTCTTAATTTTAATACATTTTCATAGAAAAATTATTAAACTTAATATGAATGTATATTGATTTTTCATAATATACAAATCTATTAATTTTAATTTAAAATTTGTATATTAAAGTCTATTAAAATTAATAAGATTTCTAACAGTGTACTATACGTATCTTTGTTTCCATTGTTAAAGTCCCTCTGAAATAGTTTTCAATCGCTTTTTATTGCTTACAGAATTTTCGAGTCTCGTTTGGGAGAAACAAATCTAGTCAATCCTGAGCCTTAGTATACTGCGACTTGTTATCTTATCAAGAATCAGTAAAAGGCATGGGTTTCCATCGTGGAAATTCGAACCTTTTACCCCCTATGTTTCTACCATACAATTTACCCTTCATTCTTCCATTGACCCTTCTCTCTATCGAAAAAATCCCGAATTTGTTGAAGCTTTCATCTGACCACAGGTCCTTATCACGAACACCCTCTTATCTAATACTGGATTACCTTACAAAATTAAAGTACCTGGACTAAAAAAAAAAATTCGTTCACGTATGAAATTATTGCAAAAATTATAAATAAAATTATTTTTCAAATGATACAGGTTGATTTAAAAAAATATTGATAAGGAATTTTTGTTCAAAAATTAGTAATAAAAAGTAAAATGAGGATATCACATACAAGGCACACAAAAAAAAGTTTTATTTTTACGTGCTAAATAAATTTTGCTGGAAATACAATAAAAACTGCTTCTTACCAAAAAACTGTCAGCACGATTCTTGTTGTTCGCAGAGTTACAAAAGAAAAACTCACCTGAAACAAAAATTGAAAACAACTTTAATTAAAGCAAAATAACAAATTTTTGATGTTTATATACAATTAAACAACATCATATATTCTAAATAATTCGTTTGCCTGTTAATTAGAAGTCATATTCGACTTTCAATTACGTTTCTTCAAGTTATGAGGCTCTATGCTTGAAGATAAATTTCAAGTTTTACAAATTCCAAAGTAGAAATTTCGGCTTATTTAAAAATAAAAACATATTTTAATCAATCTCAGACTGTGAAGCCTTAAATATTGTATTTTTGATTTTCTAAATTTTGTTTATTTTCAAAATAGAAGTTTCTTTATCATAAAATTGGAAAAATTTTTTAATTTATTTTATTCAAAGGGTTTGAAAGTATAAATCTAATTTTATCAAAATTACAATTCTTACAAATTTGTCTTCAATTACAATTTAACCTGATGAAGAAATAAATAGTAAATACAGTTAAAAATAATTTAAAATTCAAAATATTTTTTATATGAAAAATAATAAACTTAAATTCAAGTATGAATTTGCAAATAATTAAAAGTCTAAAATGTTTGATTGTTTTAATTGGAACAAGGAAAAAATATGGAAAATAATGCAGTTCAGGGAACAAAAGAAAAAATAGCACTAAAAAGGGAAACATGAAGTCCTCAAACTTGTCATATAAAAATTAAATGTATAAATATAAGGATGAATCTGGAGTTCTTTTCCCGAGACAGTCGTTCCATTTCTTAATTTTTTTCCAGACTCAACCATTCACATTGCAATAAATATCTATTTGTTCGATCTTCGTGTATCACGATAAATTCACTTGAACGTGTTCGCCAGACTTGGAGTGCTATTCACTCAATTTGTCGTAGGGTTCTGTGCCCGTCTCGGCAACCGTCACCCTCATTCGTGGAGAGAAGATAGAGATAAAAAAATTGAAGGACTTTCCAAGCGTTTCAGTGATTCTTTGTCGCAACGACCGAGTCCTTTGGTGTCTTTCGGCGATTCGAAGTCCCTTACAGAATTGGGAGTGGGAATGTTTCCGATTCCCCTTCCATTTCTTCTTTCGTCGCATCCCCATACCAACCCTGCGGATTCCTGCTCACCCTCGAACCAATTCCAAATCACATTAAGTCCGTTTCAATGCTTCCAGTCAAAACTCCAATTTAAAACTTCCCGCCCATCCGCCGAGCGACGTCATAGAAAGAGAAAAGGGACGATGCAGAAGAAAAAAGGAGAGATGAGAGAGAAAAAGGAAGAGGGAGATTGAAAGAGCGAAGGAATTAAAAAATACCTAAAATATCTTTCATCGACCACTCTACTTTTGCACTTGCGCCAACTGAATTTAAGATTTCATCTGACACATGACTTCAAACACTTGAATAGCTCTAAGAAATTCAACTTTGAATTTAGTACCCGAGAAAAATCTTATATAAAATAAAACTCTTATTTGAATATTTGATTGTACTTCCGAGAAGGACTTACTTCCGAATAATTTGAAACTGACTATATCAACGTATTTTGAGGCGCTGATTACGAATATGATGATAAAAATACCCGCAAATTTGATTTTCAAGGTGAAAACTTAAATAAAATGTTTTTAAAAAGTTTTTTTATTTTATCTCGATAAATATTGATCTAGGAAAAAAATGATTCCAACAAAAGTTATAGCGGTTGAAAAGATCTATCTTTAATGTTCCTCACATTTTTGCCCTAAAACCATTATTTTTTGAGAAAAATGAGATTTTCAAGAAAAAAAATTGCCAAAACCCATTAAGGATGCAGTTCCGCATATAGGCGAACCTTCCGATTTCCACCAAACTAGGGATGTTAGATTTTGATTCCATTCTTTGAAGATCGATTTTTTTCGGCGAAAAGATCGATTTTCTACTAGTTGATTCTTTCGAGAAGTGATTCTTTTCCCTGAAGATCAAGTTGTTGATTCTCTTTTTTTAACTGAAATAAAGTTGAGGAAAGAACGTGGAAACGTAAAAACGCTCTCTTGAGTAGCGAATAGCATATATAGTATGTGTGCAATCTACCAATGAATATTCTCCATTCTGTTAAAAACGAGAACTCTGATTGGTCAATCACTCTGTGTGTTTCCCGCATTGGAAAAAAAGATATGTGAGATTAAAAGTAGAATTCTTAGGTTAAACCGTGTCCCTATGTATGCAGTATTTTTTTGCTTTTTTTCGAATTCTATAATACAACATTTTCTTTAAACAAATAACTATCAATCTAAAAGTGGCTCAGCAATTTTCATTTATTTCTTCGTTTTACAATTGAAGTTTTCTAATAGAATTTTCATTAATTTACAAATCAACCGGTCTGTAATTTCAATGTAATTTGATATAAATATGGAAATAAATATTATTTTAACTATATTTTTAGTGCTTTTTTCATAGTTGATTATTCCGTTATTTAATTTTTTACATTTTGAATGTTGATATTATATTTTTAGATTAATAATTAGAGTTTTTTTTATATAAAATAACTTTTTCATTTAAAAATATACTTCCCTTTTTCATCATAATACCAAAAATTTAATAAAAAATTACATAACTACTGAAAATGAACAATTAATGTCTTAAATTAACGTGTTGTATACGTCTCTAAAAGATTAATTCTTTCCAAGTTGATTTTTTGAAGAATTGATACTCGTCTATTTGATCTTGGATCAACTCAAGAATCGATTCTTATTCCAAAGAATCGAACATCCCTACATCAAACTACGCATATACGTATTTTAACGCGCTGATTACAAATCTAATAGTGAAAATTGCCGACTAGCCGTTTTTCATGGTGAGACCTTAAAAAAATCATAAAAATCATGGTTGTTTGCGTTTATCTCAACCAATATGCAATAAGTTGCAAATTTGGATTGAGAAAAACTCCCCATCGCGTGCCTGTCTGGTTGATTCCTTGTAACAGGGGCTGATGCAGATTTAGAAGAACTCCCCATCGTGTGCATGTCTGTTTGATTCCATTTAATTTCATTTTTTCGTAAAATAATGGTTTTAGGGCAAAAATGTGTGTAACATTGAATATAGATCTTTTCAACCGCTACAGCTTTTGTTGGAATTATTTTTTTCGTAGATCAATATTCATAAACATAAAATGAAAAAACTTGTTAACGACATTTTTTTTAGTTTTCAATTTGAAAATCGAATTTACGGGTATTTTCATCATCATATTTGTAACCAACGCCTCAAAATACGTGGGTATAGTGAGTTTCAAATTAATCGGAGGTAAGTCTTTTTCGGAAGTTTATCCGAATATTTTTCTGAGTAGAGAGGCAGAGAAACTTAAAAATCATAATTTTTTAAATAGCTAAGTATGCAATCAATCACCAGGAATAATTTAAAAGTCAGATTCAACCATTTATTCATGCAGTAAGATCGACATTTGCCAGACTCGAAATGAAATCTCAACAGCTGTCTCTGATTGGCTGGTTCAGCCGGTATTATCGAATTGTTCTTGCTACTGTGACAACTTTAAGAAGTTGTCTGAAAAACTTTCCCCAAATGCAGAAAGAGTGGAGCTAGTCCTGAACGAATTAATAAAATCTCTGTCAGGACGTACACTCTGT
Organism: Diplolepis rosae; assembly: GCA_030998225.1. Classification (NCBI taxonomy): domain Eukaryota; kingdom Metazoa; phylum Arthropoda; class Insecta; order Hymenoptera; family Diplolepididae; genus Diplolepis; species Diplolepis rosae. The sequence continues at coordinate 2,301,859 of JAPYXD010000710.1, forward strand.
CAAGAAAAATTTTTCCAATCGCCTTTCAGGATCAAAACGACACGTTACTCATAAGAAGAAAATATTCTAGTTGTGGAAATGGGGACTCTGAGAACCGAGCAAACGATGTGAAGAGCTTAACGTACGACTTTATGAGTCAGGTTATGAAGTTTTCTCTTGATTTTCATTTTTCATCCAACCATTGCTCTGAACGCTCGAGGTGCAAACCTTGCTGGCTGAGATAAATTAGACACTTGAAACGAATGTAATTTTTTCTTTTTATCTTTTCTTTTCAGAAGATCATTTTGAGAAATACAAAATTGCTCGTTTCTGAACTAGATGCTAGATATGAAATAATAAACTGCGAAATGACTGAGGATACGTTAAAAGATTACGTCTTTTATGGAATTTTGGAACCCTATATTGCTCTTTATTAAATGTAAATTAACTTTTTAATTTTTTATGATGAAGCCTCCTCGAAGTCTGAAACGTACTTTTTATTCATAGAACGAATCTATTTCAAATCAGACGAGCAGTGGAAGTTCAAATCACAACACCGGTCGCGAATAAAATATGTTATTTTTAAAGAAAATAAGACGAGGCGTATTTTGCATTTCGAAAACGAATCATTTTTCGGAAAGTTTGAATTTAAATTTGCAAGATTGTTTTCCAAAAAAACACAGTTTTTTTTCAAGCCTGTATAACTTTTCATTTAACTGAAATATTTAGGTTTTCTTTTGAGCATCTGGTGAAGCTTGTGGTCCTTTTTTTAAAAATATTCAAAATCGGTTTTCTCAAAAACTCTACCTTTTCTTTGCTTAAATTATTTTGTTAAATTGGTACTTATATGATATTTAAATAAATTTACATATTGTCATTACAATTACAGACTTCACGTGGTTTTGGTTAATCCATGGCCTCAAAAAACCATGAAAACAATTTTTTTTTGCATCAATTTTTTGAAATTTCGATTAAACTCTTATAATTTTCTAGTCTACATTTTTTTTAAAAATAACTATAATCTTTTTCTTATACTGGATTTTATTGGTATAAAATTCACTAGATATGATCAAAAATAATAGTACGAGCTACATTAGAATAAATATATTCCTTCAAGGAAAAAAACGTTAGTTGGAGGATCAATGGTTGACAGTATTCAAATCGAAATTTAACTACGGATTGGTGAAAGCGTCGATGGGAAAAAGAAGAGGGAAGAAAAATCTAAAAAAGAAGAACGTCAGTAAAGAAAGTCTGTTATTCTCCGGGGAAACATAAATCCTACATTGAAATGAGTTTAAAATTACCGCGTGGTGTCCAAGTGTAGGAGATTCCCGCACCGCGAGTCGAATGCTAGATTTGAGAATGGAAATACATAAACGAAAAGAACAGAATCTTGAAAAAGGGAGAGAAGAACAGGGAGAAAGTAACGCTGCGCTCGGAATATTCTTCTGACAGGAAGAAAGGAATCTCATTAATTCGCCGGAGGGTCCTGCCGCGGGAGCCGTCAAAACTTTCCTTGACGCAGAGTTCCGACGTAGTTTCGTCGACGACGCCATAGTTGTCGCCCTTGTTCTCATTCACGTCGGCGTACCAGATGCTGATTTATTTTTACAATTCACATGTAATCAAAGTTTCTATGATCAAAATTAAACTTTATTAATTGATTGATTTTTTGCATTAATCATGATACCGATATTTTATTTATTACAACCTTTAAAAATTCCTTAACCTGGTCCTGACCTGGCATAAAACGCTGTACCAGAATCTAGACTCCGTCAGATAGATTAAAAGTCCTGAGATGGAGTTGCAATAATCTGTCTTTATCTATAATTTAAAAAATGTTTCATTTTGGTAAAACGTATTTTTTAAAACAAATATACAATTATTAATGAATAATTTAAACATTTTTTTAAAGATAATTGTCGTATTATTTTCGGTAAGTTTTAAATTTGTTTCATAAAAAATAATGTTTTTTTATTCTTACGGCACGACTGATAATATTATTTCAAATCCTAAAATCCTAGAAAAACTTTTTTCTCGACAGATCTGATTTTTAAAAAAACTACCGAATACAAGGCTTGCATGGCATTATAATTGGTTTTGAATTTGTGAAATTGACAACAACCTTTCTTTCTTAAAATACAATAATATGAGCTCTTGCTACAAAAATTATTTGACAAATGAAAGAATTGTTAAATAAAAAAGAATGTTTTTTTTTTTTATAACACAGATTGATAATATTATTTCAAGTCTTAACATCATAAACCAATTTTTGTTTTAGAAACTTGCTTTTTGGTACAAGTACCTTAAAAAGAACATTGAAAATATCGTGAATTCTGTAACTTGCATATTCTGAAGAATCAAAATATCCAACTAAAACGTGAAATTGACAATTGAAAACCATAAAACCTTTTTTTACATTGAACATTTATGAGATAAAAAAATAATTTATTGGAATTTGAAAATTATAAGAATTTTTACTTCTGTTATATAAATAACAGTAACATCAGAGAATCTGGTTTATCCAGAAAGGAACATTCAGACCTACAATGTATGATAAATAACTCAGAATTTGATGGAGGGAATTGAAATATTTCTATTGGAAAAAATGTAAGCATGGAGATTTTATGAAGGCAAAAAGAGGAAAGAGTAGATGTTTTGGAAGTAACCATTTCGAAACGTAAATTTGGCCAAAGGTGAAGATACGAGCGATCTCAAGCATCTATTCAAGAACGTGAATGAGAGTCTAAGAGTCGTGAATGGCTTGCCATGCTTAGCAATATTAGCTCGGTATATTCTCTAGTTTTCCACTTCCTGAATTCAAGCTACATTCAACAGCACCAGAAACTTTATTTCCTCATGGAATGAAACTTTTAAACTTTTTTCTACTCTAACCACATTTATACTAAAAAAAGACGTTGTCAATTTTCAATAATGGCTGTAGTCGAGGCTGTAATATACATAAATTACGATTAATATACAATAAGTTAAAAAATGTTTGAAATCTTGTTTTTCTTTAATTACAATTTACATTTTTTAACAATTTATCATTAAACCCTTGCATCAAAACTCATAAAAAAATACTTTAAGCTGTTAAAAAATATGATTTAATTGCATACATTTATTTTTAGATTATTTATGATATCTAAGTATTTGAAAAGATAGTCAGCTTAACCCTCCGATACCAAACATATGAGGGATTCCCTTAGTGGGATCAGTTTTTTCAAAATAACATCTAATTTACGCTTCACACAATCTGGTCCGTTTGAATACCTTTCCACGAATTATTCCTGAAGTTTTTTGTAGCAATAACAAATTTTCAAGTAAAATACTCATTCAATAATCAATTCTCAAAACCAAAGGTGACGTAAATTCTGAGGAAAACCCTCCATAGGTTGGCTTTTGTGCAATAGAAATAGCTTGAGTTCTTGAGTGTGGTGCTGCCACATTTTGATGTTACACGTTCAGCCAAGTAGTCCCAACATTTGGCAACACTGCAGATGTTCTAACACGCACGGGAAATCCTCTAGGGCTTGGTATTCGTGTAATCATTTTTAAGGTGGGTATCGGAGGGTTAAGGAGATCTGCTACCTTTAGATGGTATATTTTTGATTTTTTTGATATTTTCCAAAAATGTTATTTTTTTATTCTCTATACTTTTCTGAATACGTGTATAAATTTTCAGGTGAATTTGATTTTTTTTTTCTTGGAAAAATAAATAAAATTAAAAGTTACTATGATTTACGAATAACACATTTTTAGCGAAAATTGGCTTTTTACTCAAAATAGTTTGTTGATTTATTTACTGATATATCTGAATTATATGAAAAGTAGTATGAAAAAATTACTCAAGAAGAAAACATGTATGGAGCAGGGGAGTTTTGATAATGAGTATTAAGGCTTCAAGACTTTGCTTTAAACTCCGTTTTCCGCAAGTTGTGATTTTCCGTGTTTGTTGCAATCATGACAATTGGTTAAAAAGCAAAAAAGTTATTCAATGTCAAGAGATGTCAAAAAAATGCCCAAAAAACTAAAAATTTTTATTTTAAAAATACATAAAGGTGCTGAAATTTTGAAAATAAACCAAAACCTTCCTAAATAACGGTACTAAACATAAAAAAATTATATGGAAGGTCTAAACTCAAAAAATAAAAATATTAAAGGTGGCGGATCATGAAGTTTCATATTCAGAGCAATCATTAGCTTAAGTCTACAATTGTACCTCGAATTTCCGACATAATTAACAAGAAAGTTTACATAGAAATTCTAGATACTAAACAATTGGTGGCAAGATGACATATCGACTCCCAGAGGTTTTATGAAAAATCATTCAACAAAGTATTTATGTAATAAATAAAAACTTGTTTTTTACTTTAAAAACCATTATCAATAAATTTATATTTTTGTGTTCACCCAAGATCAGCAGATAATTGGAAAAAATACTTAACATAAAAGAATTTATTTGATACACAAAGAACTCAAAGAAATAAAAAACGTATTTTCGGTTCAAACAAATTTATATTAAGATAAATAGAATGTTAAATTAGACAAGAAATTCACTCCAGCAAACATCGAAGAAGATCGCATCTCTCACAAGAGCCGATCATGGACATAAGGAATCTTAATGGAAGCCAGGGATTATGGGGGTCGTCTCCGGCAAACAAACGTAATTGCACATGGCATCTACCATGAATGAACTGCCAACATTACAGGTCGCTTCATTGTGAGTCGACCAAAGAAGCGGTTATAAAATTACTATCGAAAGCAAAGATTCTTAACGGGACTGAGTTCAAAGATCGTCAATTATCTTCGATCGCGACTATACAGAGAAACCCAAGTTTACAATTTAAAATTAATTAGTTGAGTTTGAAATATTTAACTTAAAATCGAAAAAGAAAGTGGAATAGAATAAAATTAAGAATGAAAATTTAATACAAGTTATGAGTCAAATTTGATTTTCGCACTATGTCGAAACAAAAAACAATTTCTTAAAGGCATGTGATACTTAAGAATATTAGGAATTTCATGTGAACAATTTGGTCCAATTTCTACATGTTTTTGTACAAAATCATAAAATTTTGTTTCCAAAATTTGGGAAATAAAGATAAAAGAGAAGATAAAAACGGACGCAGATAAAATACTTTTGGTTTTGATAATGAAAAAAATTGTTGATATATTTTGTGAAATTGAACTTTTTTTTAATTTTTGAAACCAAAAGTTTTCTATAAAAAAAGAGGAAACATTTTTTACAGTTAAAGAATCAAATCGATTTCTTTTTATCATACCAAAAAGTTGGAAAAAAAGAATAAAAGGAAAATTTATCAGTACTATCAGAAAGACAGACAGACAGACTTTCGTAAAAACCCTTTTTTCGGACCCAGGGATTCTCAAAATGTAAAGATATGATGAAAATTCCGAAAGCGATTTTTCACATAAAACCAAAACCTTCTCATATGATGAGAATGTGGAAAGTAAAAGAGGTGGGTGGTGAGTTAAGCTAAAGGCCTATATGTGACTGTATAGATACACGCGGGAAATGAAAATTAAGTCATTCATAAAATACGTGACAAAAAATGGTAATTATAATTCAAAGTGGTTTTCAAGCTGTAAAACTTAAAATTTTTCGAAAAGAAAGCCTTTCAAAATATATAGGCTTAGTAAGAAGTTGTCACTGAGTACTACAAATCCTGAAATTTCTAGTTGGAATCCAGGGCTTTTCATCTTTTCTATAATAATAAATTAAATAACGTGTAGAAGTACAAACATTGTTTATACGGTAAATATTTGAATAATATAGGTTAAGGTACACGTTTTACAAAATTCGAATAATTCTATATTTTAACTCTTTTTCAGATATATGGCCTACAAATATAATTTCATGTTTATCTTGAGTTACATATATTGTTCATTTATACAAATACATTTTTGAAAACAAATATTTTTTTTCGTTTTTTTATTTAATACAAATTGCATATATTATTGTTTTAAAAAGTGTTTGCTTTTAATAAATGATATGTACTTACTGCTCCCTGCGGACAGCAGCTAACCACGCTTTTCTCCGTTGTTTTTGCCACCAGTGTCCCGAAAAGGAATAAAATTGTAGTTCCGGATTTTTCTGCTCCGTATTTGAGCAACCTACTACATAACAAATTCTTCTTGACCCAGTTTTTTGGGCTGGAGCCCCTAAAATACTCAGTGTTTTTCATAGTAATTACACAACACGGCACAAAAACTCACCTAACTGTCCAAAAATTTCGCCATGTGATGGCGCTGTCAACATATTTGGGAGCTCTATATTAAATGAGAAAAAAAATGTTTGCTTCTATTTCTTTGTTTAGATATATTTAGATAAATTTAGACATACTTTATACAAACAAAAATTTCGCTTCTGAAAGAAAATTGATTAATTTACAGTTTTAAAAATAAATGCAAAACCATTTATCATGACCAATGATTTATACACGAAAATAAATTATTTCTCTTTTTATTCTCTTTCTTTGTTATGAAAATAATGAACCTAACCCCTAGCCAATATGAAATTTCCCTTTTTAATTATTGAGGGTTTATATAACACCAATCATTAATATTAATCATATCAAAGTATTATGGAAAAAATGTGTAGTAAATCACCAAGATCATAATACATTTATTATTTCATTGGGGACGCGTATTACAGGCCGGAAATGATTAAATGTGGTTGCAATAATTTTCTAAGAGCATAGGCGTGTGAAGAAGGAGACTATTTTTTATGGCAATAAATATATGTTACTTTCAAGGTTCTTTCTAGAATTATATCGTGACATGTTTCCGTACATGTTCAATGTTTTATTGACCCACAATAATAATTTTGTAACAGTTAATTTGGCATGGGGTCAGTTTTGATACGGATTTATTTTTTTAAGTGATAGAACACATAAAAAATACAAAAGGCAAACGTTTCGGCCACAAATGGGGGCCCTCTTCAGTGCCAATTAGCTTAATAGTAACCTTTAAATATTTATTAACTAAGACATGCAACTTAATAATTATTGTATTTTTTGTTTTTTTCTTTTTTTCCTTTGCTTATTGATATTAGAAAAAGATAGAGTAAACATGCGGAAAGACTTATGGGTAAGCGAGTTTCGAGGTGTGAAGGAACCAGGCCGTTCCAAAAACTGTTCCAACGAGTAATCCTCTCCCACAGGAACCGTGAGAAATGCGACCGCGGAACGCACTCTCTCAAGGGCACATATATAAACACAATTATTTCACCAAAGAAAGAAACAACACGATGGAGAATATAACGTGGATCCTTGGTAAAGCACGCACAGCAAACCACACACATTCACGAGCACCAGAAGTAAAGGACACTGAAGTTAAAACAATAAGAACGATGTAATTGGTACGGAAAAATTTTTATTTTGTATTTTCTCCGAAGCCGCAGAGATGACAGACGAAAGTAAGTCCACCACTCTGCCACATGGCTAAAAGAAAACTGATTTGGGAAGAAGTCGTATTTAGGAAGACTAGTGTTCAGAGTTTGACGTGTATAGAAAGCATTCTCCAGAAAAAAAAAAAAAAAAAAAAGTTCTTTCTAGAGTTGAGATTGCACTGATAGAAGAAAGGAATGGCCGTTACAACCATATTTACAATTAATTTAACCTTACTTTATTGCTGGCATATACATCAATATAGAATGTATATTTTGGCCATCGGATTATAACTGAAAAAATATGAAAGAATCAACCATATTTTTGGTTGCTATAGCAATATTTATTGTTCGCCTTTCCATATTATATTTCTGATCCGACCAGTTTCACATACAATAAATCGATTACTGTGTTCAACATGTTGCACTCTTCAGAGAGACATACCATATTATAAATACAATTATAAATTCCCAACACAATTTTAATTAGCAATAGAAATGATTGCGAAATGAATAAAAATTTCATCTTGTTTATACATGCATTGCTCGAAATTTCAGTAAACATATTAGTAACGTATATTAAATTTAAAATACTTCCATCTTAAAAAATAAAAACTTTCATTTGAATTTTAATACACATGTGTATATATTTTAATAATATTTAAAGAATTTGAAAATCTTTCTGTGGAAAAAAAGACGCTTTCGACTGCGCTGGGATATAAGCCCAGGTCTTTCGATTGCCGGTCGACTGCTCTAACCACTGAAGTCGAAAGCGTCTTTTTTTCCACAGAAAGATTTTCAAATTCTTTAAATATTTGAATTAATTGCATTATTTGCGATATAAGAGTTTGAAATTGTCTACGAGGACACCAGTCGACAACGTATCCTATCTGATACGCGACTATATTGAATCAAAAGCATTTCTTTCCAAAAGCATGTATACTATTAATTCATAAAAATATACTACAAGAACCAATAAATATGTTACTAATTCTATACCATATTGATTTGAATCCATGATATACATGCTTTTGATTCAATAGCATTTTTTTCTCAGTGTAGTGAACCTCCGATAATGTAGGCAGTGACAAAAATTTCAAACTCACCTAATTAATTTGAAATATTTTAATAATGTTTCTTAATTTTAATACATTTTCATTGAAAAGTTATTAAATTTAATATGAATGTATATTAATTTTTCATAATATACAAGTCTAGTAATTTTAATTTACCATTTGTATATTAAAGTCTATTAAAAGTAATAAGATTTTCAACATTGTGTATACCATTTTTTCTTAGCTCAAGTAAAATAGCTATAGCTGAAGGCAGGATAGTCTCGAATTTTGGTTGTCGAAGCCACCTGTATAAATGCTAGTGCAGTTCGATGCACCCCGAGAGTTACTGGCAGCTACATGAAAATGCAAGCACGCCCCCTCGTTACACCCACGACTTGCTCTCGTTTATCCTCATTGTGCACGTCGACGACACGCAGCGCCGGCATAACATCCCGTCTAAGCTTCCTGGATCCACAGTCACTGAATTAAATCTCGTACAGCTGCCCGAATATCATTAACGACCCACCACAAAAACGACCCTAAACTCCTAAACGATGTTTACTCAAGATATATTATTTACAACGGACATTCTAAGTCATGTATGTTTTGCTAAGAAGAAATATCGCATAATTTTATAAAAAGCAAGCAAGTAAAGGCATTTTTAGAAACAAAGTACGGTAAAGAAAATATAATACTCTCCAGATTTTTTCACTTTTTAAAGAAATGTGATTTTTAATATATTTAGTGTTTCTAAATGAAAATATTTATCTTTTTCGGTGCCGTATGTGGCGACCTATGATTAAAATATTATTTTATACAGTTTAAAAATGTATTATAACTCAGAGTGGTCGAAGCCGATTTGCAAACGCGTTTTATTTTCTTATATTCAGCATTTTTTCTAGTGATCTCTGTCTCTAGCCATGGAAATAATACCTTCAGTTAGCAGGGCGGCACTTCCGCAACCGTATAAAGCAATAAAAGCAGTCAGCCTGACCCACGTTAAGATTCGACGTTGTCAGTTTTGTATTTTATATTATAATACTTTTCATTATTTTTCATCGTCAACAATGTCAAAACTAAAATCAGCCCTTGAGTTGCAGTTAGTAGTTAGTCTCTAAGTAACCTCGGGTAGGACAGGCAAAACCTTGTAGCGCGGCACGGCTCGACACTCTAATACTCCGCTTTTCTCAATAAATTTCTTTAATGTTTATCTGTTAAAAATCATCAGTTTAGATTATTCTAATTCAAATTAACCCTTTCCATAAATACCAAAAGGACCTTACACCGTCCAATCAATATTGCAAAAATAATGTTTTTCAGTGTATCCCAATAAAAATAGTGAAAGTTAAGAATAATCATATTTCTGTAGAAATAACAATATTTTATTTCAGAAATATAATTAATTGCTGACGATATTGAATCAGTTTCAAATACTTTATATATTTTACACATTATTTAAATTAAGCAAATGAAAAAAAATTTTAAATTAAATTCTCAACCTTTTAATTGACTAAACTTTTTTAGATTGTTAACGTTTTAATATTTTAAGTAGCAATTCTTCATTTCTTTAAAATTAAATATTTTAAGTTTATAATTTTAAATTAATTAGTTGAGTTTGAAATTTTTGTCACTGCCTACATTATCAGAGGATCACTAGTCGCGCGTCAGATAGGATACGTTGTCGACAGCTCTGACCGGCAATCGAAAGACCTGGGCTCGAATCCCAGCGCAGTCGAAAGCGTCATTTTTTCCACAGAAAGATTTTCAAATTCTTTATAATTTTAAATTGTGCAATTTCTTTATTTGAAAACTCGTAAGAGTTCTACAATTCTTATGTTCTAAATTAAATTTCATATATTTGCAAATTTCTCCTGTTAAATAATTTTACATTACGTCCAGTAAAATTCGCAAACGAGCCCTAAATCATGAAATCTGTTAAAATTTAAATATGAAAGTACAAAATGACTTGCGTAATAGTATATTTGCAAGTTTTGCTTTCGTTTCTCGTGCATTAATAAATCTTTGTCCGATGAGCAATTCGGTTTGCTGATGGTTTCGAGTCTATAACGAGCGCGAAAAAGCAGCGCAATTGAACTATGAAAACATAGTATAATTTCTATGAAATTTCGTATTCACCAAACGGAAATGCGCCGATCAAGAAGATCAAAGGATACCGCAACGCGCTTCAGCACGTTTACATCGTTTCTGAATCTACCTTTATGGCTACACTTACGGATGTTAATCGGGCGCAGTCCAGTTTTTATGAGCAATTGAGAAGAGAGTCCAGAATGAAAACAGGCCTAGATCATGCTATGCATTTTTGACACTCCAATGGGAAAAAAGTCGTATAAAACTGTAAAATTTGTTTTTTTTTTTCATAATTTTTTTTCCTTTACTCATATCACTTAATCTTATCAGGACGCGGTCTTTCTATGAGAAAATCAACATCAAAAATATGTTTTCTCCAGATTCTTGTTAATGATATTTATTTATCTTATTAATAATGTGTGAAAATAAATCAAATCATATTCGATTGTATCAATTTATATTCATTTTGTCGTGCTTATTAAGTGACAAAATTTTAAGACAGTATAAGAAATTATGTATCTCGCAAAAAAATTTTTGCAGCAAGTTTGATGAAATTGGGAAATTGTAAAGTTTGTAATAAATTAATTAACGTACAGCACGATAAAGATAGCTTCATGTGGAATATGATAATTTTAATTAAATCGCAACCTTCATTTTATTATACATTCTGTCAAAAAAGTATCGGAAATTGGTCAATAAAACATAAACTATTAATTATTCATCAAAATTTATTTTATCGCCTTCAAAGTAGGTCCCTCCCGAAATAATACACTTATGCCAACGAATAATCCAACCATCGAAACATTTTTTAAACGCTTTTTCCGGAATCGACATCAGGTCTCGCCGTGGATTCTCGTTTATGTTAACCTTTTATTTTTTTATTTTATTTTTTATTTTTTTTAAATGGTTGCATAATATCTCAAGAATATTGTGTCAAAATTTAATGTCAATCGGAGCAAAATTGACGAAGTCATGAGTATTTGAGCGTTCGTTGCTCCAGGCCGGGTCTCTATCTACAAGTTGACGAGTTGCGAATTAGTAGAGCAAAACTTTAAAGCGTTTTTCTGAAACTTGTTATTTTTGAAGTCCGTGTACATCATAACTCAAAATCTACTGGACCAATCGTATTGAAATTTTGCACAGTACTTCTTCACATAATTCACCAGGTATCCCTGGGAGATTTTTTGTTTATTTCAATAATTATTAATTTTACAATAATAAATTAGCCGATTTTTTTTTAGCGAAAATCACTTTTTGGCTTCCAAGTACTACGAAAAATTGAAAAATCGAAAAAAAAAATCCTCCCAGGGTTACCTTGAGAAACATCTCCTTTAAAAAATGCACTTTGAGTTTTTTGTTTCAAATGATTCTGTTGCGAATTATAATGTACACCGAAAAACAATTTTTTTTCGAGGCGCCTCCGCAGATTTACTGCCACTCGCTCAGTTTTCAATATTTTGCAATGAAAATTTAGGCAAATATTGTTCAAATGTTGCATTATCATATGGAAATTGACTGAATGAACTAACACTATCTGTATCGCCAAAAAAAGTTCTTAAAAACATGCTTTTTTTCACCGACTTCACATTATCCCCCCCCCCCCCCGCCAAACTTAAATGACGATTTTCAATCACCATTTCCTTCACTTTAGCGATGTTAACTTCAGTTGAAGACGCTGATTCCATTTGCAATACAAAATTTGAGACAAATTCTTTGTTCTATATTCTTATCCATTGGGAAAATCGCGAAACACACTTGAGATAAATTGACAACATCGAGAACTGTGAATAAACTAAATGATAGATCACGCTCGAACTCCACATCAGTATAGAGGGCAGTGGTGCCAACTTAACGTCAACAAGGTTTTGGACAATCTCTTTATGCGGGCTTTTTGAATTATCAATTCCCGGTACTTTTTTGACAGAATATATAAATATCAGGAAAATTAATATAGTATATCATTTCAAAAATGATGCCACACTGAGAGATTTTTCGTTAGAGTAAATGATAAAAATAAATGAAAATTTTAGTATAAAATTGTTTTAAAATGGGGAGAGCCAAGGTTTTATTACACTTATTCATATTATAGCATCGAAATTCAATATAGTCATAACAGTTATCAACCCATTGACCGATTTTGACGAGTTGCACTCGCCTATTCAAAGATCGCGGTTTTTAGCTGTAGTTATATTTTCATTCTGTTTTCATTTTTTCACATGCTGTTGCATTTATTGAGGTTTTTGTCCACCTTCATGAATTTCCTGCTAAACTGAAAATTAAATCATATTTCTAGACAAGTTTTTACACCGGGAAATCATAGGCCAATGTGTAGAAGACAAATTAGTATTTTAAATACCAAATATCATGAATCTCTATTCGAAAAATTAAGAGTACGAAAAAATGATAATATGATTACTAAGTTGTCTAAAAATAATTCTGATAAGTCGAACAATGAATATTATAACCTGAAAAGCATATTCGAGAAATTTATATTATGAATATAAACTTGCTAGAAACCTGACGATGCGCAGCAAAAATTCAAAAATTCATTCCCGATTTTTCACATAATTCGTTTCAGAATGTCGTTCGAGTGTTTACGTCGTTTCTCGATTGGCTTCGTAGACTCGTTTCGAATCTGTCCAACTTAGTAATAGCTTATAAGCAAGATTTTTTTCGGAATATGACAAACGAGAATAGCCGAGAGGCTTTACGTGTTAGAAATGTGCTTAGTTACGTAGATATAGATATAGGTAGGTTAGAGGGTTTGAATCCAAAAGTGATTATGAAATTTTTAATTCAAGCGTGCGATCACAAATAATCTATCATTGTGTGACTTAAAGATCTGGACATAAATAGAGTATTATTATAATAATATTTGTGTCCATTTTTCCACTGAAACCTCTCCTCTCTTCTCAGCACCGAAAACCCTCTTTCTTTCATTTGTTTTTCACGCATTAAAAAACTTTAATATATTTAAATTCAAATTCTTGTAGGTTTTATAACAGTTAAGGTAAACGTACCAATTTGTGGACATGTAAGGTATGCAGGAATGATAGATCGGGAATAAAATAAATTCAATGCGTGTTTGAGATGTAAAATTAATTTTCATGTGATACGTGTTCATTGAAGTTGTAAAAAATACTTTTATATGCTTCTTTGAAGGCTTTTATTATTTAATATAAATTTTTTCCTCAAGCAGTGTCACTGCACCAGTTTCTGGACACTAGATTTTTTTCAGCACCAGTTTGTGAACAATGGATGTACCAGTTTGTGGACACTCAATTTTATTCTGAATTACTTTGTTAACCATGATTCATATAAACTTGCATGATGTAATAATAATTTCGTCCTTTTTAAATAAATTAACATCTTATAATAAAGTTTAGGAGTGTATAAAATTTTTTTGTATTAGATGGTGCTAGATTTTTATGAAAACTTTTTGAGGCTATAATCGATAAAAAATTTATTGACAATCGGAGAATCGTTAATTGACTAATAATTTACTGAATAAACATAAATACAGAGATAAAACACGTTAGAATTGATTTTTTCACATGACTGTCTACAAACAGGTACATGCACGTATTGCTACCACTATGCTGACAGTGACACTCGCATAAAAAACGGCGATTTATTTTTAAAGTATTTAAATTTAATACCGACAACTTATATCAATCTTATTTCTTATTATTCCAGGATTATGTTTATAAAGTTTATCTCAAGGTTTTTTATCATATGACATATTAATGGAGAAAAATACGAACAAGTGTCCACAAACTGGTACGTTTACCTCAGTAGCTAAGAACATATATTACATTTATTCGAACGAAAATATTAACTTTTCCCCATGACAATCACTATATTAATTGCTGATAGGTAACCCCTGTTTGTCTCATTTTTAAACAATATTATACTATTGTAAAATATAATTAATTTTTATGATTAACTCTAACGAAAAGTCTCTCAGTGCATTCATTCTTTATAAATATGAATTTTAGCTGAAATTTAATATTTTTGAAAATTTTAGTGTACTTCTTGCTTTTCAATCAGTCAAAAAACAACTGATTGAAAAGCCAAAAATTGCGCTACAGATTTTAAATCTGTCAAATTTTAACTGATTCAAATTTAAAGAGTATTTTTACAATGGAATTTCTTTATTGATAGTTAATTTTAAAATTTAAAAAAAGCAAATGAAGCGAAAAAGAATTGAACGCGACTACTTAAAATAGTTTTCCCTAGTTCTTGGAAAAAGTTAATGAAGTTCGTGCAGAAGAATTTAAATTCTACACTTGTTGCAAGTTACATGATTCTGCCATAAACGTCGATGGGGAAGTCGAGCGATTTTTCTAACAGTGATTGTAAGCGAGTTTTAAAAGAGGGCAGCCTCAACTAGGGAATCGTTAGAGTAATGTCCACTTGCTCAGAATAGAGAGCACGATATTTCAAGTTTTTCATCGATCTGTCGAGTCGACAAAAACTACATTATTTATACGCGCTCGTGAACTTGTCACAATTTTACACAATGACTAATCTAACTTTTCAGAAGGTTTTTTTGCTCTATTTAATTAAAGAGAAAAAAAGAATCGTTTTTACAAACCCTTAAAAAAGTTCCTACTTTTCTCGTCCTTAATTTAGGATTTTGGTCTGATATTGTGTAATTTCAACAATGGGATTCCAATTTATTCGCTGCTGATTCAGTTTCGGTGATCGGTTTCCGAATGTGCAAAAAGCAAAATGCCATTTCACGGAACACCAGCAGAGATGTAGCAAATTAAAGGGCTTCTCTTTGCATAACATCCTTTCCTGCACGAGTTTACCTTATCAGAGTTTTTGCATCCATGCAGCAACCCTAATGAGGATCGAGTTTCATTTCTGCTTTCCTCAAAATCGGAAATTAGTTTCGTAAGTAATTAAATGGTGCGAATAAATTGCATACTTTCTAAAGGATAAACGATGAAAATCGTTAAAAATGCTAATCAAAATGCATATTTATGGGGAAGATTATGTTGTCAATTAAGTCTTTAAAGTGACGCAATATCCACATTAAAATGTCAAAACACTTGCAATATCAATATATCCGCAAGAAAAATATCCATCAGAAATATTGATCTTCACTATATTCTGTTACTTTAATACTTCAACTTTCAAAATTAATATTAACATTACTATCAACTGCGTTTAATAAATTGGAAGAGAAGTCGATATCTCGAAACTTGAGCCAATTCATTTTAAAAAAGTCATTTTCGGAATAGCGAAAAGTCTTTAATAACACTTTCCTAGCTGATTCTAAAAATTAAAACTAAGTGAGTTTATTTATAAAATTTGTTTAATCGATTAATGATTTATTTCAAATTAATCGTATAATGGAACATGGATTCCTCTTATATTTTATACAGAAACTATGGATTTCAATGAGGTAAACATTACCAATCCCGAAAAATGACTTTTGGTCATCAATTTGTTTATGACACAATACAAATTTTTTTTTTAATTTCCCACCCACTAGAAAATTTGAGGTGGCTTCGGCGTTTATAAAGAAAATCACTGACGGCTCTGAAATTTAGAGATTATCTAAATAAAATATGCTAGATTCATTTGACAAAAAGTCTTATGGGACTCGTCATTAAAATCATCGAAACTCCAGGACATAATCACAAGTCCCCATAAATCAAATATATACTAATACTTTCGATTACGAGGAATCTATTAGTTTCATAAAAACAAAGAGTTGACGACTTCAATCAAGAGAAAATTGCGAGAAGATTACAGAATGTATATAATAAAAATCGCCTCGAGGTAAAACTAATAAATTTTTACTATCGCTTTTTTCTGGCGACATTTCCGCGATTTCATACTCTTCTACTTAGATGTGACGATAATACGTATGATTATCAAAAAAATAAGTAGCAATGAGCGTTCATGTAAAGCACACAAATCTTTCCGAAACTTGAAAAGCTGTTATTAAACAAAAATCGAACGACTAGTATAGCCCAATAAAAGATCTGTCCGCAGGTATTTTTTTTATCCTACTGTCGCGAAAATCGCGAAAATACAAGGTGACTTATTTGGCAACAAGCACATTAAATTCTCCTCTTGAGATTCCAGGAGTGGAAAAGAAAACACAAGCTTCCACAGTTGCAACATCGACGAACCAGATTGGGACGTTTAAATAACATTGATTGCACATTGCATCGCGTCGTCACGAGGCGCAGCGTTCATCGAGCAAAAAGCCTCCTCACTTGACCCACATGTATTGAATGGCAAATGGTTTTTACTCGAATCCAGTTTCATCTCTATTCGCATGTCCTTGCTTGATACACGTGCGCACTCACACATTCAGAACCTGTGTATATAGATACACACAAACCTATACATTTCTAGAGACGCTCAATGTCCCCGAAGAAGCTTCTGAGCTGTGCAAATTGCCGACGTTCGCCACTTTCAGGCTCTACTTGCTCTTTTCACATTTCTCAGCCACGTTTAAGCTATTATGCAGACAAGAAGTTGGATTGCATAAAAACATATGCTGAGATTCTCAAAATGATGACACGCAATAAAATACTATTTCAAGAATCAGATTTCAAAGTCTTACGTTCACAATATTCCTCACCAATTTTTATTACACTTTCATCTCTTCGCAACGATTTTTAATAAACTGCTCTCTTACCTGGAACAAAAAAAAACAAACAATATTTTTAGAATCCTTTCAATTCATAACAACACGGAGAATCTTTTTACGGGAAATTTTACTAAAGCTTAAGAGTTCAGAGCCATAATCGTATACAGAAATATTTCCATAAAATTCTTATATATGTAAGATTGATATTATTTTTAAAATGTCAAGAAATTTAAGGAAATTTACAAAATATTTAGAAAAAATTCGGGTACATTTGAAAGACTTCTTAGATCTCAAAATATTTTTTAAAAAAAGATACACTTTTGGAGATTTGAAACAATTTGGGGAGATTATATTTTCTGTAGTCTTTACAAATAAATTTTATTTTTATACATAATTACACTGTTATTTTTATGTAAAGAATCTCGTTGTCTATTGTTTTATCATTTCATAAAAGTATTTACAATAAACTATAATAATGTTTTATGGTAATTTATAAACATCAAGATAATTGTCTACCTGTATAACTTTCAACAATATTTCTAAAATACCTTTACACTATTTTTTACAATACTTTTTTGATTCTCTTTTTAGATAATAGATTTTTTATTGCAATATAAGACAATTATGTTGTTTGGAAAATTATCGTAACTAAAGTATGATATTATTTACTTTTTCAGAAAATGTATTTTTTAAAGATGTGACCCTCTCAGAATTTTTCACTTTGAAGCTTTCTACACAAAGACAAATTCAAACTGTAAATAACACTTACAAGATGAAAAAACCATATGTGTGACTGTGTAAAGGAATAAGCCACGATTAAAAGCTTGCTGAAAAGAGTCGAGTGTTTTCACGAATTAGGGCGTGCAAAATACTCTACTTGCTCTCCAGCCTACTTTGATTAAAACCTGAAAGAAAGAGCAGCCTGTTGCAAGTTACCCTTCTTTATATTCTACTGTAGACCATAGAAAAGAAGGCACTTATTCATCCAACTGCAATTCATTAAGAGTTTGTTCAACACAGTAAAGTATATAAACTAATGCTCAGAAAAATATTTGGTTAAATAAACCAAATTTTTGATAGTTAAACCATAGTATGTATGTTTTTATAATATGACCAAAAAAATTATTTTATTAATTCAACAAAATTCTTTAATTGGTGAAATTTTGTTGATCTAACCAAACATT
Organism: Diplolepis rosae; assembly: GCA_030998225.1. Lineage (NCBI taxonomy): Eukaryota > Metazoa > Arthropoda > Insecta > Hymenoptera > Diplolepididae > Diplolepis > Diplolepis rosae. The sequence goes on from JAPYXD010000710.1 coordinate 2,320,192, forward strand.
TATTCGATTAAACCAAATATTTTAGTTACTTTTAACAAATTTTAAATATTTATTAGATTCAATCAAAAAATTTGGTTAAGTTATTAAAATACTTTGTAAATTCAACAAAACTATTTTGATCAATGAACAACGTTATTTCTTTAAGCCTCATCAAGAAAAAAGTTTTTTTTGATTAGTAAAAAACATTTTTAACCTAAGTTTACGTTAAAAATTTATCTTATGTTCCGACACCCACGTCAAACTTTTATTTCTAAGTAGTAAAGATCTTTTATGTTAGCCTGAATCTAAAAATACTTATTTCACATAGTGAAGGCATTTTTTGCTGCTGTTATTGTTATTCATATCTTAAATTTCTACTCTTCAGTAGTAACGGTATTTTCTACTCAGCCGTCTCATGATATAAGTATTATAATCACTATAAGTGCCAAGTAGACAGTATAATTTTTACAATGAGTATTAAGTTTTTTCTACGCAAAAAAAAATTTAGTTACTTAATGGTAATCATTTTGTTGGCTACATTTGGATAATTTGAAAAAGTATTTTGGATGAATGGACTATATTTCATTCATTTGATGATATTCGTTTGCTCGAGTAAACCCAAGCTTTAGGTTAAACGGTTTTGTTAACTTTACAAAATATCTTTTTGGTATCACAAAATTTTCAAGTTACACTCTAAAAACAAGTGTGTAGTGAAATGTGTAATTTTTACAAACTACACACGTTGTCAAGTGTGTAATTGAGCGAAGTGTGTACTTACTAAACATTGCCAACTCAATTTTTCGGGTACAAAACGTTAAAGTGTTTGAAAATTAAACGTTACGTTTGTAATGTGTATTAAAAATACACACTTCAAATACCTAAAAAGTTACTATCGTGATTCACGTGTAGAAGTAACACACTTGTTTTTAGAGTGTAAGCTCAGCAAATAAATGATATAGATGTAAGAATATAAATACGTTATACACAATTATTTTGATACCCCTAAAGATTATGTAAATTTAAGTTGCAAAATGTGACTAATTCTTTCCTAAAAATTGTAATGTATAGAGTATTTTTAAAGTGCAATAATAAATACATTTAATTTACTTACAAGTCGACTTCGATTATCAAGATTTTTTCGCGGGGAAGAAAGATATATAGCACATTTTGCAGAATTGAATTTTTTATTTTTAGAAGTAAAAATACAGTAGATAGTTTTACTAGTGAGAAGTTAAGTTACGAAAGAGGCAGCAAAAAGTACATAATTAGGTTTTTTTATTTTAAAAAATAAGATATTTAATTTAACTTGAAACGAATTTTATTACAGTTATGAAATAATATTGAATTAAATTATAAGACTTAATTTATTTCACAATGTAGTCGAATGGTAAAACAATAATATTGAATAAATAACGGTTATCGAAAGCTTTCAACAATTATAAACTTTTATTTAGCCATAAGTAAGACATATATGTAACTTTTCTCTCCCACTGAGATTAAATATAGCCGCGATAAAACATCGATCTACATAAAACTGAAAGAATTCATCGCATTTATTGCTTTAAACGATTTTGATAAAGTATAAAATTCTAATGTTTAATTTCCTTCGGACAATTTTATCCGTTCTGCATCGGAGGCGCTCGTAATATTCGGATGGAAAACTCGTTATTCTTTGCAAAAGTTGGTTCCACATACTTCTAGAATTTCCACTGCCATTGCCGGCTGCTTACTATTCCTTCGTGATAAATAGTATATGTACTCAAGTCTTCTCAAATTATGTAATATTAAGTAGGATAAGTAATTCAGCGTTCGACTTACATTTTATTTTGATTCTTTAAACTAAACTTGTGTTGAAAAATTACCTCCTTAGGTACATACTTTTAAGTAGGTAAGTTCTTTTAAGTTCAGACACGCATCAAAGCTAACATTTCAAGTAGAAGAGATAGTGCAAAGTCAGCCATCCACAAATACAAAAATATGACCAGTAGATAAGATATTCAAGAGTAAGACCTCCTATAAAAACTATAAACGCACCCGAATAAATTTTATTGCCAATTTGATATTTTAGAGGCAACCTAGATGACAAAGGTTTACCTTATCAATATCAAAACCATGAAAATTGAAGCTTGAGATTCAACGAAGTTAAAGAGCAAGAGACAATGTAACGACGAAGATAATTCGAATCTCATCAGAGTCGAAAGCGTTATTATATCGGACGTCGTCAGATTTGGCTAGCCTATCATTCTCGAAATATAGTAGCTGCCATCCGAGAGCGTTCGCATCATAGCCAGACTTCCAAGGATGTCATTGTCGTAGCGGAGCTTGGGATAAAACGGAGGACGTCGCGTAACGACGTCGTTATAGAGATATACTTATACATAGACATCTTGGCCCCAGCACTCACCTACCCCCATGGCGATTATGGCATACCACCGCAGGGACATAACGGGGGTTGCGGCTTCATAAGCCGACCCTTGCATACCTCGCGGTCCTCGAGGCTTCGTCGAGTGTCGACGAGCTTCCACGTAGACATCTCAATCCCTCCCTCCCTTCCTCCCAGTCATCCCCCTAACCGCTACACCGACACTGCACTCTCTGGATCAGGCCTAAAGAATCGCCCCATTAACACGATTTATTACTGCCGCATCACAAGTAAAGTATACATATATCGTTTCATTCAATATAACTTACCACGGTTAGAATCTCATTTTGTCCACTAAGAAAGGACACGAAATTTCATACTTGAGTGCAAATTTTTCCTCTCTTCGTCAAGGAGATGATCATTGGGTCAATCAATATATAGGTTCATATCATCAATCTTTTTTACCGATAGGTAGAGACTCGTGTTTAAAGAAATTATTCAAAGCGATAGTTCTTTGGTCATAGGACATTTAAATACCTTCATTTGATAATATAATTGATAATAGTTTTGATCCTGATAGAAATTTTTAGGATATGAATTATCAATAGATTCCTACATACGTTACCGGCACTCATCCACATGCAAAATGAGATATCGAGTTATAATTTTGGCAAATTAAATAGAAGGTATCGAAGAAGTTCTGACAATTTTTAAATGCTTATAATAACGCAAAATGTAAATATCGGTAAAGTAGAAATCTCTAGGTGATACATGGCCTTGAAAAAATGAATGAAATATAGTTGTATATTCTAAAATCCTTATATATGGCCGAGAAGTGTTTAACGATATTTTGAAAAAATTCAGGTCTTTTTTAGCGAAATAAAAAGCAACAAATCTGAATTGATCAATATTAACTAATTCAGAGTAAAATTTACCAATGAATTAGTGTAAATGTGTTCACTCTCAATTAGTAAACTACTGGAATTATTATTGATGAAATATAGGAGCTACACTCAAAGAAATGCTTGGAATATATCAGCGAAATAAATATAGCTGGAGTTTTTAGTCAATTCAATAAAATATATTCGACAGCTAAACAATTATGTTGTTACTATAGTAATTTATATTCTTGGAATACCCATATAGGCAGGTCCCTGGAGCTGAAATTACAACATTGTTATATGAAAATAGGAACTACTTCACAATTTAGTGCTTATTTAGTGCTAATTTGTGCTGCGTAATATTTTTTTATGTGTAGTAATACTAGCTTCAGCTGAAGCTACAACTCCGGTATAACAAAAAATTAAATAATTCCTTTAATTTTTGTCTTACAGAATTCGAGTTAGAGTCATTGTAAAGGTAATATTTTTATACGAATTCATGGAGAGGGTTTAATATATTAGGTTAATTATAAGAGGAGATCATTTTTTAATTTCTAATAATTATTGCAGCTTTAATTTTTACCATATGTTCAAAATGAAGATGAAAACTTATTACAATTAAACTATAATGTTCAAAGAAAGAAGAAAGAAATCATCAGTTGTTAACTTACTGTTCATAATTCAATGCCCGGATCAAATAAGGGGATACGGCGCCCTATTGTCTCTGTATTTTATCGTCTAGTTCGAGAGTCTTGTCCCCTTATTTGATCCAGACATTGAATTTTGGTTGATGTTTTAACAAGATCCATGTTTCGATAAATCTCCAATATCATATAGGTCACGGAACCACACACTGAGAGAAAAAATAATGTCACCGCAACAAAATAGTTTTGTTAAACAGATTTTGTTGTCAATACTAAAATTTGGTTGGCATTACAAAAAGAATGCTTAATGTTACCAAAAAATGTATTTGGTTCGAACAAATAATTTGATTGAATGCCTTGGTTAAACCACCTAAATAATTTGGTTATCCCGACAAAATGTATTACCACTCATGTGTATTGTTTTGTTTATATCAGTATTTCGTTCGCGTCGCACGCAACCGGCACATCATCCTATCTTTCCTCTTCATAAAATATGTTATGAGAGTTAAACTAGGGCGTAAGGTGGCGCTAGTATTAATTATGTTCTGCTAGACCACATAATGCACAGAAAAAATACGAAAAAGTGGCAAATTAATTTCTAAACAAACCATGTTGCAGAGTAAACATTATTTTAAACTAGTAGTTAAACTGTTTTCATATTATTGTGTTATTTTCCATGTGTTACGTGCTTTGACAGTGCAAAGTTACTACTAGCGACACCTGAACTCTGGTGACATATTTCAATTCCTCGATACACAGGTCTGTAACGCGGCTCTTTTGTTTGATTCGATGTAGCAAACTTTGCCGAGAAACCACATGTCTTCATTTTCGCCGTTCACCGAAATTTAATTTAATCGAATTCGCGACTTCATATTTATTGATGTCTGACTTAAAAATGCAGCAACTCTTGGAGGAATGGGGCTTACCAGGCCTGATAAATACCTTCAAAGGTAAATCTAACCCTAATAGTGCATTTAATCAAAAATATTCATTTATCATTTTTCACTTTTATTTTGGGATTAAAATCAATATGGCAGAGTCTTGCAAAGTGATTGTTAAAAATCTTACCAGAAAGTGTTCAGAAAATTCTAACAATGTAAATAATGATACGTGTAGTTGACTTTTTTTTTACTTTTATGATTTGTAGATTCGAATAACCTCGGAAATTCATATTTCTCTTTCCGTGCATAGAAATATGTTTTATTTGTGCAAAAAATATTGCTAATTTAACAAAATTATGAATTTCCTTAAAAAAAACGATTTTTTCTACGAAAAAAAGTATGCTCTCCTAACAAAATAATTTTGCTCTATCAAAAAAATAATTTTTTTCTTGGAACAAAATAATTTTGTTGAATCAACAATAAGTTTTGTCATACTAACAAAACACTTTTGTTATCACTACAAAATTATTTGGTTGAGTGAAACTAAAAATTCAACAAAAAAATTTGGTTGGTTCAACAAAACATTTTGTCAGCTGTATATCAAACAAATTATTTTGTTGCGACAACCAAATTTTTGTTGGCACTACCAAACTGTTTTCTCAGTGCAATTATGTCTGTACCCTGCAATTTTTTCTTTCAATCTAAGCATCACAATTTCAAAGGCAGGTCACATTTAAAGATTTTGAGAGATTCAAGAAAGTGTGAAAATGTTAAAAGACTGTTAGATAGATGTATACTGAGAATCTAATTTTCTCTTAATAATATGAGGGGAATTTCTCGAAGTATTGGAATTCATAGAATTGAATATTATTTTTAGGCAACTAGCAGCTCAACATTTGTAAATTGAACATGGACAGAGTTTCGCCAAGCCTTATTTATATTTCAAGTAAAACGTCTGTGCCGGCCAAATCCACAGCAGCCATATAGATCGTGGCACTTTGGAATGGGCATGGACCAGCAAATAATGGCTATCCGGGTCAACTGGAGTCTTACGAGCCGTGACATCGTTCTCCACGAGACGCTCGCGTTAATAATTTAAGAGGAAAGGCTGCCGGAAGGCTTTTCTATGTCGCCATTCCAATTCTTGATTACTGGGCCATCAGAAAAAATAACCTGCGTGAATTGTATCCACCCTTTTCTCCCTTATACATACATATAAAAGAAGAAACCTTTTTTATCAGGCCTATTTCACTTACAACCTTGATCTTTTGTCTAATGTCTGAGCCCATTGATAACACTAGAGGAACAATTTACTGACCTCTAATAAAAGTTTTCATACACTGAACTAATCAACTTAAAGGCCAAAATATGAATCATAAAATAGTATTAGTTATGCACTTGTTATACCTACTTATATATATAAATGAAGTAATGTAAAGTATTTATTTTGAGCCTTTCATAAGAATATCTTGGGAATGACGTACGGCAATTAAAAAATACTGTTTTTTTATTAAAAGGGGTGCGGATTTGAACAAAAGTTCACCTTTAACTAGAAAATTACATAAAAAATGTTTGCAACGAAACTGAAATCCATACGTACTTCCTGAGATATTTTTATATAGAATTCAACATTTTTTCTTTTTCGGTTCAGTTGGAAAATTGGAAAAAAAATCTTTCCGTCGAGTAACACTTTGGGTACAAGTTTTCTGAGCTCTAGTGCCGCCATTTTATTGAAAGGAAAATGTTTTTTATAGTTGTGAATGAACTTGTAAGTATGTAGAATAAACCCAAGTAGAAATTTTCAAAAGTTTTATTTGAGATACTCGCAAGTTTTCCTTTTCAACTAGTGAGGACCTCTTGGGGAAAACTTATAAGGTATTCAGAAGGAATGTAATGCTACGCCATTTAAGTTATTAGTGAGTCTAAACTTTTAAAGTATTGTTAAGGCACTCTCTAGTTATTTTTAAGGCAATAGACAGTTCTTTGTTAGGGATTGAAATCTCACATATATGTACAAAAATCTGAGTGAACGTTTTGAGCAATAAAATTTAATGTTGATGGGCCTTGAACGTCGATTCCAAAAAATTTGTCTGCATCAGTTCATCCGTCTGCCACAAAAACTGTTATATAAAAACCTAATACCATAAATGAGAAACCAAAAAAGTTTTTGAAAACCAGGTAACGAAAACTTATGCGGGATCCCGAGGAATTTATAGATTAAGTACTTAAGGAAGTAATCAAAGGACTTTGTAGATTAAAAAATAAATTGTACGTGACATGCTTTTGCAACATTTTGGACAAGAAACAAAACAAGGTAAATTGCGAATTTTATTGAAAAAATAATGTCATAACCCATAAAATATAGACGTATTGCGATGAATACTTACTAGACTCATACTGATACTTTTGGATAATTTTTCTCCTTTTACGAAACTGTTTCACTCAGTTTCTGTTTCCTTCCCTTTTTCGGTCCATTTTACGATGTGCAAAAGTTTTTTCCCAACACCTTACAAACGCACTAATAAATTTTAGGTTGACATTTAACTTGTATTTTTAGTACGCACACATTAAATGAAATGACTCCAAGTTTTCGTTTACAAATGCCTCAACAATTACTTACAAGCAATATTCAAAAGTTAATCACGTGGGAAACTAGACAAGTTTTACTCCAGTTTAGCTTGTAATAGTTAAACTTACAAATAACTAGCAAGTTCCTTACAAATATTTTCTTACTAGTTTTGACTTACTATTAACTAATCAACTGTCAAGTGAAACTTAAGAAATTTCTACCTGGGAAGGGTTTGAAGAAAATTTCATATTCCATACAGATTTGGCAAAAATAGAGTGTTTTTTTCCAGTGACCAGAATGGCATTACCACTATTGGTCCTTAAAATGGTAAAAACCCAAGTGCGAAGTTAGATACGACCCAAGACTGGCCCAGCATCGGCAAAAGTATTGCCGAAGATCGGTTGCCAATATCGTGCCGTTGCTGGAATGATGACTCTGGTATGCATTTGGCGGTCAATTCTGTCCGCCAACGCTTGTTCTCGGCATAGCAACGGGCCAATGCTGCGCCAAACTTTGGTTTTCTCACTTCCAGAATGGTTTGCCGTGGTAAAAGAGACACATGACCCAGTAATGTGTCAAACTCTGGCTCTTCTACTTTCGGAACTGGATGCCATAGTAAAAGTGACAATCGGCTTGGTATAGAGCTGATACTGGGCCAAGTTTCGGATGAAGATCGGTCAATTTAAACACTCGACAAAGGTACTTGACCGATGCAAATGGCGGCACTGGCCCAATAACAATAGCTGACTGTTAGCTGCCGACATTGAGCCAATATTGTGCCGTATTATCAGCTTTGGCAATTAGCACTTGGGAAATGTTTAATGTATATCGAACTAGAATCTCTAAATACTCTCAATAAATGCAACCTATTTATTTTGTGAAGCCAAATTAAGAAAAATTGTTCGCATTTCTAATGCAATTCATTTCTGGTTTCATACGCAATTTTCTATTCGTACCAATAACGTGTATACCCATGTTGAACGCTTCCATCAGTTCTGGAGCAACCCTTGGGATACGACGTATAGATTCGAGTTTCCTATGAGAATCGTGTACTAGAAAATTAACGAAGTCGGATTTTCATCCAATAGCTCTTGATCATTCCCTTCCCTTTTTCCCAAAGCATTATCCCTTGTGAGAGTGAATGCATTCGTTCTTAATAATGATTATCATCGCAAATGGTAACTCGCACGTAATTATTGTAAGAATGACCATCCGTATCATATCTACTACAATGCAGATAATAATCCGTACAATATTTTATTCCTGAAATAAATATAGGGGAGCATCCACAAATTACTTAAAAGCTATTATGAGAGGAGAAAGTTCAGAAGAATAAGAATGCTACGATCTATCACATGGAGGGAATTACAACTGTTACCTTATTTTTTAAAGAAATAAACACGCTTTAATAATTATACATTTTCTTACCTGCTTGACGTTAAACTTAAAGGTCAGCGCAGAGCCTACTAAGATAAGCAAACGAACAAAAAGAAAACAAACGACAAAGAGCGCACTTTCGCTAAATGGTTCAAAGCACCCGAACACATGCCCTTAAGAAAAACTACTGCGTATCATCTCTGAAAATTTAAAAAAAATTTTAAACATCATATAGGTTCACCCTGCCTGGCAGAAGTTCCGGATTGAAATTCATTCCGAATCAATCCGCACTATTCCGAGCCATTCCGGAATCTGATTCCGAACTAAACCAAGTTATTCCGAATCACGCCAAAGCAAATTTTCACTCTGAATCAACCCGAAGCCAGTTCAAAATCAATCTGAAATTCCAATCCGAAAAAATCCGATCAATTTCGGATTCATTCGGATCCATTCGGATTGAAAGTTTGGACTGATTCGGATTGTTCGGATTATTTCCCATGAAAAAAATTTAAAACCCAAAAAAATAATTATATCAATAAATTTTATTTTTTCCTCAACTTTTTTTCTTATCGCTTTTTACCAAATTTTAATAAATTATGCAATTTTAATAAATCACGAATAACTTTTTCAGAGAAAAGATTCTTCACAACTTCACCGTTTCCAATTTTTTAAAATAAATTATTTAATGGCTGAAGCCATTAAAAAAGTGTTTTCCAAAACAAAATTTTCATAAACAAATTGCTGAATTTGAAAATCATTGATTCATTTTCAAAAATTGGAAACGGTTAAGTTGTAGAGAATCTTTTCCTTGAAAAAGTGACTCGTAATTTATTAGAATTATCTATTTTTGCCTGAGGTCTAATTTTCGTAGATCAACACCTTAATAGCATCTGGTAGCATACTTTCTTCGATTGATCACGAAAAATTTGTATTAAACAGAATGAGTTTAAATATTTATCTTTATGTTTGACAAAGTATTTTTTAAACATTAATTAAAAGTAACTAATGAAAGAGCAAGAAGTCACTCTGGTAGAAATGAGTCTAGCGCGCTATTTTCGTATTCGAGTTCTAGTCAGGAAGAATCTAGCGCTGCCTTCAGGTTATGTTTATTTTAGTATCCTGGTTCGGTTTAGCTAGAATTTCTTATAAATGCTAGAATAGATTTTTAAAAAGAATGTATTTCTAGGCCTAGCTAGGTTCCACAATATATGCATCTAGATTTCTTAGCAGAAAAATTCTTAAGCCTATCGGAAAAGTTGATAGTAGGTTTAGATAGTTCTAGCTGAGTAATGTACCATTAATTAAATACCGAATAAAAGTATTTTATACGATCATGCTTCTTCCTTGGATTGTTCTTTGGACGTGTATAAAATTATAGAATTAAATAAAATGTTATATCTATACTATTTCCTATAGTGCAATGTTCTTGATGTATAAAGTATAAATTCTAGAATATCATAGATCAAATGCACAGCCTGTCAGTAATTTTTTCCTATTAAATCGACAATACACGGTTCGAGACACATATTTTTCCATTTTTTGCAATGTAGACTCATGGAGTCGTTGAACGTGACGCACCAATATCAGCGAAGATTACGTTATAGGGGAGAGTAGAAAAGGATACGATAAAATGTATTCAGTCACCAACCACATTTCTCGACCGAAAGATTTCTGATTTCGACATTTACTTTGCAACAATATTGAAAAAATTATGATACAATCTCTTTCTTTCTCTGACGATACAAATATCACATACTGCAAGTAAAAAATAATTTAATCAAAAATTTATACTATATTTCAAGTACTTATAATTGCATTATTACTTCCTATTCGTCTGCAGTTTGCTGAATAATTACTAGACAACATAAATTGTTATACTATACTATATTATATGGTACGTTGATATATTTGAAAAAACAATTTAAATTATTAAAATGATTAAACAAATAATAGTTATATATGGAAAAAAAGGATTGAAAAAACAGACACGCCAGTAAGTTGTAAAAGGGAGAAAATTATAAAAGAGATAGGAAAAATTAAAATATTAGGACACTTAATAGACTTAAATATAAGAAGATATGGATTAAAAAGAATAGGTGCGGTAGTGGATTTCGAAAAAGAAAAAAAAAAGAATAAAAATAATAAAAATGATTGAACGAACGACAGTCATGGATAAAGAGGGAAGGATTAAACAAAATAGATATAGAGCAGCAGGTTGTGAAGAGATAAAAAAAGATAGACATAGATATTTGGGGAATAGGGAAAGATCGGCGCAGATAGATAATGGATAAAATAATAAAAAATATACATAAGTATCATAAATTAAAGATAGAGAAGAATAAAAAGACTGAGATTTAAAAGAATAGACCGTTATCATAGTCTTAGGGAAGGAGAGAAATGGATCGGCATGGACAAATTAAAAATAAAAATTTCTTTCGTAGAAAAAAACGTTACAGAGTTCTGCCAGAATCCTTCTTCTAATGATTGAAGAGGCTACATGTATAGTTTTCTTTTGATGTGAAAATTACAGACAACATTTTTACATCCTAAAACCAATAAACGTGCATGCAGATGGAATTTGCGTCCTTCTTCTACAAATTTAAGAAGTTCAAGAATGGGGTGGCTTTTTATTAAAAAGTATTCTGAACGAAAGAACTCAGAGAGGGAAATAAAATCTTGAAACTAGAAAGGCAGAAAATCTGCAACGCAAGTTGTAGTGTGTCAGGCTATTTCCAATCTACGCAACTTCGATCTCTATTCGATAACTTTCTTTTATTTACTTCCTCCCTCTCGAAATTTCATTTTAATATTTATTGAACTTCTTTAAGGAGCTAAAAATGAATCTATGAAGATGACTGTATTTTTTGTATCATAAATGTAAGAATATAAACCGTTTAAGTGCCAATAAAAAATTGTTCAGGAGAGTGAAAAACACATTCTCAAAATTGGAATAATTATTTTTAAAAATGAGAAAGTACTTTACAAGACAAATAGAAGGCTACAAAGTGAAAAATTAATTTTATAAAATCGTTGGCGTGAAATAAAATTGGATTCTCCAATACTAAAGTAGTATTTGTGTAGAAAACATTTATTTTTCTACTAGCGGGTCATAAAGTGGATTTTATTGCCTCGTGCGGGGTAAATAAATCCGGTTTCTGGCCCCCTAGTAAAAATAAAATCGTGTGCGACACGGGAAAAATATTAATCTCACCCATGTGGATGTTACCCTCGCTTTGCTCGGGCATCAAACTTCCCACTCGCAAAATAAATTTATTCTTCCCTAGTCGCACAATATACTATTACCTTGTATATATTCCTCAAAATAATTAAATCAATTTAAATATATGTACTGAATAATCTATATAATTGAATAATAATGATAATCTAGATAATATTGTCTTGCCTCCAGTGTCAGAAATGATAACATCGCCCGCAAATCTTTGTCTTTTTCACGAGTCAATTCTTTTCCTCTGGGTTCATTTTAAAATAAAATGTTCAAAAAACACGGACAGGGTGACACTGGCTACGGTAGAGACGAATATGCAAAAGAGTTTTGCAGGTACCCCGATAGCACTTATAGGGTTATGAAAAATCACACTTAAGGCCATGAACCAACCGAATCACGTGACTAGGGTCCTACCTTGCGAGCATTTTCAATTCGTCTAACCCCATTTCTTTAAAGAATGAGATAATAAGTTGAAAATTTGTGAGAGTAAATGAAAGGCCATAAGTCAAGTCTGTCTGGTCATAAATGTTTATAATTGTAAAAAAAAAATTCAAAGCACTTTTTTCTTATAATTATAAACATTTATGATTAGGCAGACCTATATTAATGTCTTTTATTTAATTCTACAAATTTTCAGTTACTTATCTTATTTTTTATAGAAATGGGGTTACACAAACCAACAAAACTTGTTTTGAAAAAAGTGGCACTTATACATTTATGCCGTGACAGCTTTCGAATGGAATTCGCGCGTCTTGTAATTGGTTTCAAGGAAGTACAGGATACGAGTCGATTTGGCAGCTGAAAAAGAATATACTATTAACGACTTCCGGTCTCAGCTGTATCTGGCAACGAAACTGCATTAGTGGTGCATTGCTTTACGCAGGAACCTCAGAGGCAAGCCGGAGTCTGTGAGTAACTCTTCCCCTCGTCCTTTGCCAAATCGGGTAGCTCAACGCCCTGGCGGATCTTGTTAAGCTAAATCCTTACAGAGTTTAAGAAACTAGCAAATACAGCTATAGATAAGTCAATTTCTGAAATTAAGGATTATCGATTTTTCTTTTCTAATTCAGATTATCATCTTGAGTTGATAAACAATTACTGAATATGTTCGTAATTATGTAACGCATTACAGGGAGAAAAATAGTTCAAAAAACTTTACTCGATTTTTGAGCAAATATTATTTATTATTAAATAATTATTTAATAATTATTATATTGCTTAAATAAATAAAATTTTTTAAAAAACTTAAAAACTCTTCTCAACATTTTTAAAAAGTTTACCGGAATGTAATGCATTATATAAACATTTGATAAGTCATAAATTATTTAAATAATATTAAATAATAATTTCCAACTTCTCCATATGTCCCAACTATGCTCAAAAGTTGAGTAAAGTTTCCGAACTATTTTTTTCCGTGAAGAATTTATTTTTTCTAAAATATAACAGTATTTAACAATATTCTTTAATTTGTGATCTGTTAAATCTCGTGATATAAAAAGAAATTACATTTCTAGCGAATACTATTGAATTTCAAAATTTATTTTTAAAATATCATGAAGCTTATAAAATTGAAATCCAAATAATTAATTGAAGCGACATTATTGGGTCCTTGAGAATTGTAGATCAAAAAATCCGTAATACTCGATCGTCGCGCTGCGCGCTCCGGAATTTTTGAACGACGCGCTTCGCGCTCCGATCTTTCTGGACCTCGCGCTTCGCGCTCGGTCTTGTGCTCTTCGCATACATGTAAGTTTATTTCTTATAATTTAATACTGAAGCTCAAACCAATTTTATAATATTAAAGATGATGTGAATTACTCATTTTCTCAAATTCACTAAATTTCTTTTTCAGTTTAAGTGAAACAGGAAATTCAATTTACTTAAGGCTCTATCGGCCTTAAGGAACACATTCTCATCATGACACTCGCGCTTCGCGCTCGATTTTCTGTATACATTTCAGTAACTTTTTAATAAATTACATGATTAAAATAATTTATTTTCTTCCAAATCTCTCAAAAAGAAAAAATAATCGTAGACTTTATTTAAGGTAGTACGATCACGAAAATTAGACCTCAGGCTAAAATAGATAATTTTGCTTTCAAGAAAAAATTCAAAAATAGGAAACGGTCAAGTTGTAGAGAATCTTTTTTTCTAAAAAAATGAACCATAATTTATTAGAATCGCATCAATTTGATACACGCACTAGCGTATAATAGTCTTTTTAGTTTTTATTAACTGACCTTTGATTTGCTCATCTCCAGGGAAAAAGAACTGGGAAGTAATTTCATTAGTAGAAGATTAAATTTTTCCATTCAGTCACTAAGCATCAATGTTTACTTGGACGCCATATTCACCAACTCTATCTTTCTCTTTCTATCCTCCCATGTTTGTATCCTCCATCTTTTTCTACGGCGTCCAAGCGTCACCCGCCATCATTGATGCATAGAGAAGTTCTCGGTTACGGTAAGTTACCGTCACGGGCCGGCCAACCCGTTGTCATGCGCCTTGCCGTTACCAGAATTTCAATAAATAAATTCACAAGAACAAGTTAAAAATTAATTAACTTTTTAAATAGATTAAAACTTCCCAGATCTTCTACAATTTTTAGACATAAGTTAGACTCTTAAATTATTAATATTTAGAAATTGTTTGGATTTTCACACGTTTCCGTCTACGGCATTGGTGGGACCTTGGAAAATTAGTTTTAAGGATTAATTTAGTTTGTATAAATATTCATTAATTTTTTAAATCATTTCTATTATTTTTAAAGTATAAAGATATATTAATAAGGTTAATTAAGTTAGTTTAAGAATTGTTTGTAAATGTAGCATTTTCCCGAACGGGCCCATTGGATACGCATCGAGCAACTCAGGGGAAAGAAAAGCGCGTGCTTACCGAGGATTGGCTCAGCGGACCCAGTCTATCGGAAAGCACGATGCACGCGGCGCGGAGGGGATGCGCAAAGCGCCGGAGCGTCTCGATTGGCGCGTGGTGACGCCACTAAGTGCATCATGCCCAGGCATCTCGAACACCCCCACGCTTGCGCCTACCCCCACGCACTTTCCCTTCGAGCCCTTCGGGTATAAAAAGGGGTCCCTTCGCTTGGAAAATCAGATCTAACGCTCCTCACCACGAGCTAGATCCAATCTCGACAAATACACTCCACCAAATAAACCCTCAAGAAAAGCATGGTAAGCCATTATTATTTCTACCTAAACAAACATACCATTTTCTATACTAACGGAGGCGAGGCGAAGTAGCTTCTCGTCGCTTTCCGTTGAGAACAAGGCGAGGCATACCTCTCTACCCTGGGCAAAATTCAAAGAGGTGTTGGTAAAAAAGTACGCCGGCACTACCACCTTGATGAAATTACATACAACCTTATACTCCAGAAAACAGAGTGAGAAGGAAAGCACCGCCATCTTTCTCCAACAAAAATATCTACTCGCACTCCGTCTCCGACCGGAAGCACCAGAGGAAGAAATCGTCGCCATCTTATTGGAGTCGTTACGACCCTCAATACGTAGAGCCATACGTGCCTCTGCTCCCACGTCATTTACGGAGCTCTTCGACCGTGCCGTTGAAGCAGAAGCGGACGAAGTAGATGACGTCCCAAAAAAGGAAATCCGGAAGGAAGAAGCCAAAATTAAAAACATTCCAGAACCGGTAAATTACACAGCACCAACCCGTCGCGTACCGCCATGTAATTACTGTCCAGAGCGCCATTTCCACCGGGACTGCCCAGTTTTCAACTCTCGCATTAATCAAGAAAACTGGCGAGCTTCAGCTCAACAAAACAGTAATCCGGGAAACTGGCAAGGCGCGGCAGCCAAGGAAGCTGCCGCCAGCCCATCAACATCGAACAACCAGCAATAAAGCTAACCTCAACGGCCCCGAATCGATTAGCACGGTTACGGGTTCGAATCGGAAACCAGGAGATCTTCGCCCTCATAGACTCTTGCGCTTCTGACAACATAATAAAGTCTTCACTCTTAACTGATGCACAGCGACAGTCGTTACAGCCAAGCCCCCCATACGCAGGACCCGCAGCAGAGGGAGCCACCTTACAATTGATCGGATCAATCAATCTTGCACCCGAGATTTACGACAAAAAATACCCTGGGAAATTTTACGTAAGTCCAGGCCTATCTACGGATCTAATCCTAGGACGTCCATGGCTATGGGACCATAATGTGATACACGAACACCGAGGGGATTGTATTTTTCTAGGCGAATCAGAGCGCCAGAGAGTTTATCTCAGTCCAGAGATTAAGCGTAGAACAACCGAGTACGCTGTACCAGAGCTCGAGCGAAAGTTTCCCCTAGAATTTCTGACAAAGTTCAACGAAATCATTCACAGGCACCATTTTATATTTCATCAAGGAGGAAGATTACGCCAAACCATCGCCGCAATCCAACATGAAATTCATCTTGCAGACACGCGCGCTTTTCGTGACCCCCCGAGACGCTACTCGGACGAAAAACGCGCATGGATTGATTCACAAGTACGTGACATGCTTGCTGACGGAATCATAGAGCCCACTACCTCACCTTACAGCTCAGCGATCGTAGTTGCAGGGAAGAAGGACGGAGACTATCGATTTTGTATCGATTACCGACGTTTAAATGACGTCACTATTGATACCCCACAATGTCTACCCCGTATCCATGAAATTATCAAAGATCTCGGCCGTGCTAATATTTTCTCATCGATTGATTTCAAAAGTGGATATTGGCAGATCCCATTATCCCGAGAATCCATGAAATACACGGCATTCACTACTCCCAGCGGTGGACAATACCAGTTCCGAGTAATGCCGTTTGGATTAAAAAACGCACCCGGGACGTTCCAAAATTTCATGCGTCACGTTTTGGCCGAATATTGGGGAAAATTTGCCATTGCTTACCTGGACGACATTATTGTTTATTCAGATGGTTGGGAAGAACATCTGCTCCATCTATCGGTAATTTTCGAAAGGTTGGAAATTTATGGTTTAACCTGCTCCCCTACTAAGTGTAAATTCGGGCAGACAACCCTCCCTTATTTGGGCCATATGATAAACAAGGACAACAACACTCCCCAGGAGGGACATTTGAAGGCTATTCTCGAAGCTGAACCCCCTACTACTCGCAAAACACTACAATCCTTAATAGGGGCTTTGAATTGGTTAAACGAGTATGTGCCGAATTTCGCTGAAATAATATCTCCAATGACGGATTTACTATCCCCCAGAAAGCCATACAAATGGAATCTAGAAGCCCAAAAAGCATTGTATAATATAAAAATCGCCTTCAGCCAACCGCGTCCATTAAGCCGGCCAGACTCAACCTTGCCATTTATCTTACAGACCGACGCAAGCGCAAAAGGAATGGGTGGAGTTCTCATGCAGCAAACCTCTGATGGACAGCGCAAAATTATTTCGTACGCCAGCGCGAAATTCTCCGAGACGGAATCACGCTATCACTGCAACGAACAAGAATGTTTAGCCATTATCTGGGCCATTAAACATTACCGTCCCTACCTTGAAGACCGTCGTTTCACATTGCGCACCGACAGCAAAATCCTCACATGGTTAAAAAACAATAAGGATACGCGTGCAAAACTTACACGCTGGCATTTACTGCTTAGCGAATTTTCCTTCGACATAGAACATTGTCCTGGAAAACACAATGAGTTGCCAGACGCACTTTCAAGATTCCCCAACCCTGACGTACCATCTCCTGGTGAGCCAGACCTGGACAGAATGGTATTACCGACATACCCACACGCAGATGAAGATTCGACGGACATTACACCAGTGGTACACATCGTAAACACCCTCTCTCTTTTCAAAGAAGTGTCTACATCGCAACAGGACGATGAGGAAATCAATCGCGATACTGCTCATTGGTTGGAACTACGAGAACAACCCCATCTAACGGCAGAAGAGGAGAAATTCCTCAGAGACCACAAGGTAGATCTCGATGGTTTCTGGAAAAGATCAACAG
Source organism: Diplolepis rosae (assembly GCA_030998225.1). NCBI lineage: Eukaryota > Metazoa > Arthropoda > Insecta > Hymenoptera > Diplolepididae > Diplolepis > Diplolepis rosae. The sequence goes on from JAPYXD010000710.1 coordinate 2,338,099, forward strand.
ATGGCGTTGGTTGGTTATTCCGAGTACCTACCGCATTACAACAAAAGGTTATTTTGGAATATCACGATAAACCACTCGCCGGTCACCCTGGCACAGATGAAACAATCCGTTCTATTAAAGAACACTTCTTTTGGCCCGGCATGAACCGCCAAATCCGTCGTTACATAGCAGGCTGCCATTTATGCATCTGCTGCAAGCCAGTTCGAGGGAAGCAGCCAGAAAATTTGCGCCCACGCCCCACAAATAAAGCCTGGGATACTATCGCGGTAGATCTAATGGGCCCTTACCCTCTTACCAGTAAAGGAAATCGTTTCATTCTAGTAGTGACTGATATGTTTTCACGATGGGTAGAAGCTTTCCCCTTACGTAATGCAACAGCCACCCGTATTACACGGATTCTGGAAGATGAAGTTTTCTCTCGCTGGGGTTACCCACGCAGAATACTCAGCGACAATGGGAGCCAGTTTACAGGCCACACCTGGGCCGAAGCCAGTCAAAAATGGGATAGTGAGTTGTGGACTACGCCAACTTACCACCCTCGCGCTAACCCAACAGAAAGACGTAATCAAGAGATAAAAAAGGGGCTAAGGTTGCGTCTCCATGAGGGTAACCAACGGATCTGGGACAAATACCTACCAGAACTCTTATTTGGCCTTCGTCGTCGAGGAAACGCGGCCATAGGTACAACTCCGAGCAATTTGTTACTAGGACGGAAAATAGCGCTACCAGGTGAATGGCGACTACCCACACCTGAGCCTCAGCAGGAAATGGCTGACGAAAGAATCGCCCGTCAACAACGTGAGATGGCAGCGCGCCGGAATCAACAGAGGTATCAAGAAAGATATGCAACTAACGTTGATACGCAACCTCGTTACGCAACCGGCGAAAGAATATACGCCAGAAATCGCCGACTCTCAAACAAAGCAGCTGGATATAATGCCGGCCCCGGTCCATCCTGGACCGGACCCCACGTGATTCTAGAAAATATCTCAGGCGAGGTATACTGGATCCTAAAAAACAACGAGCAATGTAAAGTACATGGAAAGGACCTCCGTCCATCTCCACCCGAGGAGGATATTATGGATGTCGGCGAACAGCCGCACCACCAACGACCTCTCTCTCCAGTACAACTTGCCCAAACAATGCCATCTACGTTTAAAGGAACAGATAGAGAAGAACACAACTCGGCGTCACAAGCACCACCTACAGGCGTCAGCGAGAAGCTGCGTCCATCCTTGTCTAACGAACGGACTGCGTCACGAGCGCCACCTTCCGACGTCGGCGAGAAGCTGCGTCCATCCTTCTCTAGGACAAACCGTGTGCCTCAAGTGCCACCTACAGGCGTCAGCGAGAAGCTGCGTCCATCCTTGTCTAACGAAAGGACTGCGTCACAAGCACCACCTGCAGGCGTCAGCGAGAAGCTGCATTCATCCTTTTCTAACGAAAGGACTGTGTCACAAGCGCCACCTACAGGCGTCAGCGAGAAGCTGCGTCTATCCTTGTCTAACACAAACACGGTGATACACACGCCACCTATAGACGTCGGCGAGCAGCCGCGTCCATCCTTGTCTCGCGCAGACTCAGACAATGACGACAGGAAACGTTATATGTTACGTAAACGCAAAGGTGTAATGTATAGAGACGCGAGGCCGTACGTAGCAAAAGAGAAGTAAAGGAGTTATGAACAAAGATGATCGCTCATCGATTTCGTGTCAGTGAATAACTGCACAAACACCTCCACCTCTCCAGCACTACACACTGGAAGCCATCGGAAATTATTGTTGCCGAGCAGGCACATCTACCAACCTCACAGTCGCCGCGAAGGCGCTATGAAACAAAGAAGAAACCAGCAGGTCGATTCTACAATAAGTAACGCCAGGGGGCGTTACAGACATCATCAACGCATCAGTGGAAGCGTGATTAGATTTTAAGAAATTTCTGTTAGGTTTAATTACAATATTTTTGAATACAATTATTATGATAATAGTTTAATTCCGAAATAGACATGCGCAAACAAAGGTCAATCTAAATGGGAAGAATTTGATACACGCATTAGCGTATAATAGTCTTTTTAGTTTTTATTAACTGACCTTTGATTTGCTCATCTCCAGGGAAAAAGAACTGGGAAGTAATTTCATTAGTAGAAGATTAAATTTTTCCATTCAGTCACTAAGCATCAATGTTTACTTGGACGCCATATTCACCAACTCTATCTTTCTCTTTCTATCCTCCCATGTTTGTATCCTCCATCTTTTTCTACGGCGTCCAAGCGTCACCCGCCATCATTGATGCATAGAGAAGTTCTCGGTTACGGTAAGTTACCGTCACGGGCCGGCCAACCCGTTGTCATGCGCCTTGCCGTTACCAGAATTTCAATAAATAAATTCACAAGAACAAGTTAAAAATTAATTAACTTTTTAAATAGATTAAAACTTCCCAGATCTTCTACAATTTTTAGACATAAGTTAGACTCTTAAATTATTAATATTTAGAAATTGTTTGGATTTTCACACGTTTCCGTCTACGGCATTGGTGGGACCTTGGAAAATTAGTTTTAAGGATTAATTTAGTTTGTATAAATATTCATTAATTTTTTAAATCATTTCTATTATTTTTAAAGTATAAAGATATATTAATAAGGTTAATTAAGTTAGTTTAAGAATTGTTTGTAAATGTAGCATTTTCCCGAACGGGCCCATTGGATACGCATCGAGCGACTCAGGGGAAAGAAAAGCGCGTGCTTACCGAGGATTGGCTCAGCGGACCCAGTCTATCGGAAAGCACGATGCACGCGGCGCGGAGGGGATGCGCAAAGCGCCGGAGCGTCTCGATTGGCGCGTGGTGACGCCACTAAGTGCATCATGCCCAGGCATCTCGAACACCCCCACGCTTGCGCCTACCCCCACGCACTTTCCCTTCGAGCCCTTCGGGTATAAAAAGGGGTCCCTTCGCTTGGAAAATCAGATCTAACGCTCCACTCACCACGAGCTAGATCCAATCTCGACAAATACACTCCACCAAATCAACCCTCAAGAAAAGCATGGTAAGCCATTATTATTTCTACCTAAACAAACATACCATTTTCTATACTAACGGAGGCGAGGCGAAGTAGCTTCTCGTCGCTTTCCGTTGAGAACAAGGCGAGGCATACCTCTCGTTGTTCTCCCTCTCTCTCTTTCTCTTGAACGGGGCGAAGCATTCTTCTCGTCGTTCACTCTCTTTCACTCTCTCTTTCTCACTAGCGGAAGCGGGGCGAAGTAGCTTCTCGTCGCTTTCGTCGGGAACAAGGCGAGGCATACCTCTCGTTGTTCCCCCTCTCTCTCTTTTTACGTGAATGAGGCGAAGCATACTTCTCGTCATTCACTCTCTCTTTTCTCACTAGCGGAAGCGGGGCGAAGTAGCTTCTCGTCGTTTTCGTCGGGAACAAGGCGAGGCATACCTCTCGTTGTTCACCCTCTCTCTCTCTCTCCCTCTCTTTCTCTTTTCTCCGCTTTCCTCCCTTCCCATCACGACCATGGGCTAATCTGATCAATATTACAGGGTCGCAAGCATAATCAGCGGCGTAGTTTCGCGAGGGCTGCGGAGTACCACCAGCGGCCGAAGTTGCCACCGAGCCGGTTCGACCCGGTTACCAGAGAGATCCAGGGCAGATACGCGCCGTTTTGCCACATCAGACCAGGGTCTACGAAGCCCATCTTCTCCGCCGAGTCGCACTCACGGCACGAATTCCAGCCGTACTCTCGGTCCCTGATTGGGCCTCACGACCGTCATCCCCTGTCGACCCAGGGACGCCACTAGGGAGTTTCTCCCCTGAGCACGAGTCAGATATACGTGACTACGACGCTCATCGACCACCCCCACGAAGGCCCCTGTCGTCAGGTTACAATTCAAATTTGTAGGTCTTTATGTAGAAAATAATATTGTATCATAACGTTTTTTCGTATCTCGTATAATTTAACTGGAAAATGGAATTTTGATATTGACTTTTTTCGAATTTGAATATGCTGTAATATTTCTAATTTTGATTTAATCAAAAAATGTTATCAGGATAATTTTTAGAGATTTATGAGCACTATCTAAAACCAGTATTGAAATTTTTGATTTTTTCAAAAAATTATTTTCAAAAACACAAAAGTGGTGCTCAACCCCTCAATTTTGATTGGATGTGGCTGGTTAACGAACTTGTCCTTACTTTTTCGGCTCCGATAAAGTGTGCCAAAGCACAATTCAATCTGATAATTCTATCGAGAGTTATGCCGCACACGACCTACAGACAGACAGACAACCCACAGACAGACACTTTCGTAAAAACCCTTTTATCGGACTCAGGGGGTCTCAAAACGTAAAGATTTGATGAAATTTTCGAAAGTCATTTTTCACATAAAACCAATACCTTCTCATCCATGATGAGAATGTAAAAATTGGTAAACTTCTTAACACTTATAATTTAGTGTTGAAAGTTACTAATTTTTTACATTCTCATCATGGATGAGAAGGTATTGGTTTTATGTGAAAAATGACTTTCGAAATTTTCATTAAATCTTTACGTTTTGAGACCCCCTGAGTCAGAAAAAATGGTTTTTACGAAAGTGTCTGTCTGTCTGTCTGTCTGTCTGTAGGTCGTGTGCGGCATAACTCTCGATAGAATTATCAGATTGAATTGAGCTTTGGTACACTTTATCGGAGCCGAAAAAGTAAAGACAAGTTCGTTAACCAGCCACATCCAATCAAAATTGAGGGGTTGAGCACCACTTTTGTGTTTTTGAAAATAATTTTTTGAAAAAATCAAAAATTTCAATACTGGTTTTAGATAGTGCTCATAAATCTCTAAAAATTATCCTGATAACATTTTTTGATTAAATCAAAATTAGAAATATTACAGCATATTCAAATTCGAAAAAAGTCAATATCAAAATTCCATTTTCCAGTTAAATTATACGAGATACGAAAAAACGTTATGATACAATATTATTGAATAAATAAAGACCTACAAATTTGAATTGTAACATTTTTTCATAAGATGCATATTTTTTTTTTAATTCAAAAATAATCTATTGAAAATCCAAAATTCAATTTTTTAACAATAATATGTGAAATACGAAAAAAACGTAAGAATACAAAGTTGTTCGTTTCAAAAAGATCTACAAGTTTTGTCTTACACAGTTTATGAAAAAACATATATTTTTCGTTTCAATTCCAAAAAATACGATTAAAATTCAATAATTCCATTTTTAGACAAAATATATGAGATACATAAAAAAAGTTTAGATGAAAAATTATTTACCTAAATGAGGTCTACACATTCTTATTAAGAAATTTCTCGACAGGATGTACATTTTATGTTTTGATTTTTAATATTAAAAAAATTCGATTTTTGTCACCAAAATATGTGAGATACGAAATAAGCGTTGTTCTGCAAAATCGTTTCCTTAAGGTAGTACGATCACGAAAATTAGACCTCAGACAATAATAGATAATTTTGCTTTCACGAATAGTAACATTATTATTGAAGGGCCAATTTGAATGAGAAAAGATTATTTTTCATGAAAAAAATTTGAAACACAAAAAAATAATGTTATTAATCAATTTTATTTTTGCCCAAACTTATTTTCTTATCGCTTCGAGTCAAATTTTTGAAAATGATGCGATTCTAATAAATTATGGTTCATTTTTTTAGAAAAAAAGATTCTCTACAACTTGACCGTTTCCTATTTTTGAATTTTTTCTTGAAAGCAAAATTATCTATTTTAGCCTGAGGTCTAATTTTCGTGATCGTACTACCTTAAATAAAGTCTACGATTATTTTTTCTTTTTGAGAGATTTGGAAGAAAATAAATTATTTTAATCATGTAATTTATTAAAAAGTTACTGAAATGTATACAGAAAATCGAGCGCGAAGCGCGAGTGTCATGATGAGAATGTGTTCCTTAAGGCCGATAGAGCCTTAAGTAAATTGAATTTCCTGTTTCACTTAAACTGAAAAAGAAATTTAGTGAATTTGAGAAAATGAGTAATTCACATCATCTTTAATATTATAAAATTGGTTTGAGCTTCAGTATTAAATTATAAGAAATAAACTTAAATGTATGCGAAGAGCACAAGACCGAGCGCGAAGCGCGACGATCAAATCGCGCGCCCTAAGCGCGCTCAAGCTTACGAGCGAAGCGAGCTGCGTGCGATGAGAATGTGCCCGCCAAACGGGCAGATTTTTTTTTGTTAAATTGTTTATTTAATTATATAATTGTATATTCGAATTTTTCAATAAGCAAATATTTTTTGCATTCTATTCAATTTTTATAAATAACCCATGAAAAAAAAATTATTTATATCTTGATATTTACTTTTTAATTAGACTTTGAAAATAGGGTTAGTTTGATTCCTAGTCCCCTTAATAAAAAAAATCATGCACTGTAGTACCGACCAAATTAAGAAAATTAATTTTTTTAAATTAAGATCAGTGATAAAAACCCATAAAGAAAGAACATATGTTAATTTCGTTTTGGTAAAACATTTAGAGGAAAATGTTTGTAAGGAAATAAAATTAGTTAGTTATCGACAATTCGCAGTTAGCGGAAACTAAATTTTTTCTATATAGTTACTTAACCGATGTGGTATACATGTCCCTAAGACTAGTTCTTCCACAATTACTAATCTACGTGAATGATCAAAGTCTATCAATAACTATTGAATTTTGGAAAAAAAACTTTAAATCATCAATTCTGAGATTTTATTGCATCCGAATTATTGCATTGAATTTATCATCCTTATTTGTTAATCATTCTCAAATAAATATGGAAATATGATTGAAACATTCCCATGGAACCCATTCTCAGCATTTTTCATGAAATAGATGATTTTTAAAGCATCCAATTTGCAAGTTTTCAAATTTGAAAATATAACGAATGAATATTTGAGGAACTATTTCGAAATTAAATACCTTTTCCAGGTAGTCGCGGTTCTTTACCAACCCTGAATAAATATTAAAAAGCAAAAATGAATGATTAAGCAAACAGATAGGTAGCAAGAATGAGCTAAATATAGGATATTCCTCTTGAGAAATTGCAAGTTTATATCGGGAAGCAAATAAGTGTCTACTTTATAAATCTTAGCACGTCATAAAGTTAATTTAATTCAACCTCAGGGTATGACAGTGGGGATACAGCTAAAGAGGAAACGAGCAACACCCTCGTCGTAGATGCTTAAAGCGATATCTTTCCTGAACCTCGTACAAAGTGTCGTTGCCACCAGTAGAACTGTATGTCCAAGTAAAACTATATACCCTCTCGTAGACTACCAATGAGCATATATTAATCAAAAAGACGACAATAACTTCTTCGAGTGCGCCATCCAAATGCGCAATAGTTCGTGGTGCATGCCAGGGGTTGAAGCTAACGAGCTTAAGTTATTTAGACGAAGATTACAAACGTTTCCATATTTACCAATTCAAAGTAAACAACTCAAATCTAAATGAATATTTTCATTATAAAATAAAATGTAATATTATTTTACTGTTACTTCATATATTTATTGTTCGGGTCTCTAGCACTGCTGTTAATTATATTTAACATTTTAAGCATGAAACAATTATTATCTTTGAAATGAGTTAGAGAAAACGGAATGAAATTGAAGGTCATTAACCAGATTTATCTGTGACTAACAAGAATAAAGTTATTATCTACAGTTTCCTCTTACATTTCTGTGTTATGAGAATCATCACGTGTAGAATAAACTAAATACTATATATTTTTAGGCACAAAAATTGAATGTCGTTCTTGAAAATATAATTTTCTAAAATGAATAAATTATTACTCAATTCAGCAATTTGTTTATAAAAACTTTGTTTTCGAAAATTGATTTTTAATGGTTTCAGTCATTAAAGAATTTGTCCAAAAATTGGGAACGGTAAAGTTACAGAGAATCTTATTCCTGGAAAAATTATTCGTGATTTATTAGAATCATATGTGACGTGCCACGAGAAAAGGGGACTAACGCGGAAAATATCGCAAATCTGTTTTTGGTCTCTATCGATAGTTTTGGAGTTGCTCTATCTAGCAAAAAAATCAGAAAAAATTCTAGTTTTCCGCGTTAGTCCTCTTCTCTCGTGGCACGTCGCATATCATTTTTTTAAATTTGGTATTAAGCTTGGGTAAAAATAAAATTTGTTGAATGCATTATTTTTCTGTATATCAAATTTTTTTCATGGAAAATTGATACACGCACTAGCGTATAATAAAATTCTTTATTCACTGACCTTTCGATTTGCTCATTTCAAGGGAAAAGAACTGGACAGTGATTTCATTAGTAAAAGATTAAGTTATTCCATTTTGTTATTAAGCATCAGTGTTTACTTGGACACCATATTCGCTGCCTCTATCTTTCTCTTTCTATCCTTCCATGCTTGTATTCTCTATCTCTTTCTACGGCGTCCAAGCATCACCCGCCATCACTGATGCATACAGAAGTTCTCGGTTACGGTAAGTTACCGTCACGGGCCGGACAATCCGTTGTCATGTGCCTTGCCGTTACCAGAATTCCAATAAATAAATTCACGTAAACGAATAAAAATTAATTAACTTATAGAATAGAATCAAGTTTCCCAGATTTTTTCCAAATTTTAGACATAAATTAGGCTTTTAAATTATTAATATTTATACTTGTTTAGATTTTCATACTTTTCCCACCACGCCATTGGTGGGACCTTAGAAAATTAGTTTTAAGGATTAATTTAGTTTTTACAAGTATTCATTAATTTTTAAATCACTTTTAGTATTTTTAAAAGTATAGAGATATATTAATAAGGTTAATTAAGTTAGTTTAAGTATTAATTGTAAATGTAGCATTTTCCCTAACAGACCCATTGGATATGTGTCGAACGACTCAGGGGAAAGAAAAGCGCGTGCTTACCGAGGATTGGCTCAGCGGACCCAGTCTATCGGAAAGTACGATGCACGCGGCGCGGAGGCGATGCGCAAAACGCGGGAGTGTCTCGATTGGCGTGTAGCATGGTGACGCCACCAAGCGCATCATGCCCGCGCATCTCAAACACCACCACGCTGGCGTCTACCTCCACGAACATTCCCTTCGAGCCCTTCGAATATAAAAGTGGCACCCTTTGCTCGAAAAATCAGATCCAACGCTTTACTCACCACGAGCCAGATCAAGACCGAACATAAATGAATTACCGAATAGTCAATTTTCCTGGTTTTTACTTTCACCTATCTCCACACTAACGGAAGCGAGGCGAACCATCTTCTCATCGCTTTGCGTTGAGAACAAGGCGAGGCGACTAGGGCTTTATAAATATTGCTATTCTTCAAAGCAAAATTATCCAAAAAAATATTTTTATATTATATATTATATTATATTTTTGCCTAAAGTCTATTTTTCGTAAATGAACTACCTTAAATTTATGGCACTGAAGAGGGCTCCAATATGCGGCAGAAATTTTCGCCTGACCTTTTTGCGTATTTTTCGAATATACGCTTGTGGTCATTAAAAAAAATAATAATAAATAAGACTTAGGGGGCTTTGCCGCCTGCTGGCTTCGCTCGCCAAACTTTCCCGGCAGTTCCTGAACCTGACGGCGAACAGTTGGGGGGAGGTGAATTGTGTTGGTGAATTGGGACGGCTCCCCGGCAGCGCCATCTGTGATCGATTCGATGATTAAGACTGCCACCGGCGCGGCGCCTATTCTAGTGATCCCAGAAGGTGGGAGCTGGCAGCCCCCACCACGGATCACTGGCCAATTGCGGCCAAAATAAAAGTTTCGCCGTCACGAAAATTTTTTTATATTATGGAGAAAAACTGAATCCATACAAAAAAAAAAAAAAATACACTGGAGATTCAGAATAGGGGCCGTTTCAAGTGTTGCCTCCTTGAACTCAGGTAATTCTTAGATCAAAACAATCAGGGCCGTAAAAACTATTTCAGTCATGAAAGATAATTAAAGCGAACACGACAAAGTGTCGCTACCACCTTTTCTTCTTACAGCACTTAGCGACTTCGAGTTGTTTACGTCGTTACTCTCTCAACTCCTCGCACCGCACCATCATCAAACTAATTCTTGGAAACTCCTAAGCCTAGTTCCCCTATTCTAAATCTCTAGTGTACAACAAATTTTGTTTTTTTAGACGACCTCGAAATATCCTTGTATAATAGATTAAATGTGTAGTGATAAAGGATCGAAATTATTTTTTTAAAAGCGTTTTACCGTTGTCATGAAGAAAATTCCAAAAGGCCTCATATTTTGGATCTCTAGACGCAAAGGTTCCCTTACGGCTATGGACCAACCGGAGCACATGAATAAAATATATATCAATTTCTTCCTGTAAGATAACTTCTTTAATTCAGAAATTTGAAAAACATTATAAAAGACAATAAAGAACTGTTCATTTTTTAAATAACCTTGGACTGAATTTAATGAAATGCTGAGGATCTAATTAATTATACTTCATTAAAAGCCCACATATAAGATGCAAAGTTGAAGTTTTCTTTTTTTGAAAAAATTGTACGATAATCAATTTAAAATTTCAATGCAATGTTTTCTAAATTTAAAAAGTCAAATTTAATTCTATTAGATTTTTTCAATTTGTTCGGTTTCAATGCGCCAGAATCTCATCAGAAAAATTTCATTAGTGTCCCAAAATGTTAGCATAAAAACATTATTATTTTGGAAATGAGTTGAAAGAAGCAAAGATCAGTACATTATTTCTAGCCAATCATGTGGCCAGTTCAATCAATCAAGAAAAGGAACTGGTAAGTGTAAGGGATTCTGCGCGTTGATTAGCATTGACATACGCAATGCGTTCAATACCGCGAGGTGGAATATCTGCATCGAGGCAATGATGCGGAAAAAGGTTTCAGACAACCTGTTGCGAATGATAGATGACTATCTGAGCGACAGGTGGGTGATATACGAGGGCGACAAATGGTCTCTCAAAAAAGAGATGACATGTTGGGCCCCTCAAGGATTGCGGGTGGGTCCACTCGTTTGGAACGTTATGTATGACGATTTCCTGCGCATGGACCTACCTGCTGGAACGAGCATCATCGGCTTCGCGGATGACGCACTTGTCATGTGCGTCGTCTTCGACGTCAGAATCCTGGAACTAAGGATCAATGAAAGTCTGTGGCGGACAAAGTGTCGATTGGATAGCAAAGGTCTGAAAATCGCTCCTAAGAAAACCGAAGCTTTGTTCGTCACGGACAGCACTGCAAAAAGAAGTGTCTTAATTTAAGATACTTATGTAGTCATATCTAAGATGTTTCGGTAGTCACTTTCAAGTTGCTTAAAACATCTTATTTGAATACACGTAAAATATCTTCAGTTGAGCCATCGGTAACACAGATTACTTAAGTTACCGACAGTTTATTGTTCCTATAACCTCTACACTGTGAGAAAAAGCTTACGGCATACCGGTGTCTGCTACACATGTGGTGGCTTACATGGCTGTACGTACTTCTTAAAAAAATTAATTCAAGTAAATGATCTATATTGGAAAAGGAGACAAGCGATTTAGCAAACGTATCCAATACGTTAAAACAGAAGGTATACCTGATATCGAGTCACGTGTTGCTGATACGATTTACACTTTTTACATGTAGGTCCACATCCGTCATATGTAAAGTTTGAATAAAGAATCGTGTCGATGAAAATGAACAATATATTCCTCTAAATGAGTTGATATTACACCACAGAAGAAAAACATGGAACAGTCAAAACGCTCCATTTCTTGAGGTTATGAACAGTAACTATAACCCTATGAGAGCTAGATTCTATCTTTCGACCACTACTTCTTTGACACTTTACGCGTCTTAGTTTTTGCTAACTTATTGACCTGCTATATCTTACAATTCAGAAACATCTTATGCCAGAACCATCTTATGACATTCCAAACATCTTAAACTAAAACACATTATCTAACTCAATCAAGTATCTTATTTTGTAAGACGGAAATTACATCTTTATTCGTACCAAGGTACGTAAGTCGTCTTAATTTTGAATAAGACACTTCGTGAGACATCTTATTTTAAGACAGAAGATAGCAAATTCCCATCTCATATCTTACAGTAAGATACCAGGTAAGACACTTCTTTTTGCAGTGAGGAGATCCTTTCAGTAACCGAGGACCGTTCTCGGAGAGCATGAGGTCGAGTGGAAAACAAGCATTAAGTACCTGGAGGTGCAGTTGGATCGTAGCTTATGCCCAACATTAATGGACCCAGGGAAGCGAAAAGGAGACTGGTGGCGAGCGTGGTGCATTCGAAGCTGCTTTATGCAGCTCCGGGCTGGGCTAATGCCCTGCAAAACCATGCTATCCAGAAGAAAGCTGTTCTCAGCACAGAGATCTGTTGCGCTGAATAGCTTACCTGTACCGGCCTGCAGGAAATTGCTCGCGCGAAGGAGGCCATTCGCAAGGATGGAAGGCACAGACTCGTCGAGAAATGGCAGATGAGATGGCATGGTGAGCAGACCGGGAGATGGACGTACCGCCTGATACCGAAGCTCGCACCTGGCTGAACAGAGAGCACGGGGAAGTCGGTTTTTATTTGGCGCAAGCGCTCTCAGGCAATGGCTGTTTTAACGCGTACCTGACGCGCTTTAAGAAGAGAGACGAGGAGATGATTTGCTACTGCAATTTCCATGTGGATAATGCAGAGCACGCACTCTTCGTCTGCGCAAAGTGGGGCGTGGCAAGGGAGGCCCTCGGTCAGGCAGTGGGTGCCGAGCTCACTCCTAACACGATGGTCTCTCTGATGCTCCATTCTAAGCGGATCTGGACGTTCATCGAGTCATTCGTCATACTTGTAATGAAGAAGAGAGAGCTCGATGGGCGTCGAGAGCGAAACAACTCAAACAACGGGGAGGGCCAGTAGAAATCGCATCGGGGCCTGCACCCGCGGTCCTGCGTCTCGGGCGGACTTGGCTGTCCGCGTCGTTCAGGGAAGAATCTTTTTATTCCTTCCCTGGTTGGCGCGGCTAGTCGGTTTGCCTAACGGGCGTGTGGCCGCGAATTGGTTCGAGAAAAAATTGGTTCACAAAAAAAAAGACATATCATAACTTCATCTGGTTTTTAACAATATAAAACATGAATTCCTGTTTTATCGACAGAAATTTTTTTAATATTGTTTAAAGCCAATAAAAATTGATAACCCTCTCCTAGTATCCCATTTATCATGTTCAAAAATTTCAGCCAATGATACTCATTATTATACAAAAATTCTGAGAGAAACGAAATTTCTTTTCGTAATCACGTGACCTACTCATGGGTCTTGTCCATGGGCTTAATATTTAATTATTCAAGGAGCCCGCTGCTAAAAAATCAGCAGAATCAATAACACAAAAGCAGATTAATCAGGAGATTTCTGATTTATGTAAGAAGCCAATTCTTTTAGCGTGAAGCACTTGTATGACTCCCAGGTAATTGTATTTTCAAAAAGTAAGTCCTGAGAAAAGCAAATACCTGAAAATATCTTGATAAAGGGTAGTATTGCGGGGTCGTTTGTTGTGAAATTGAATTGAGAAAGCATTCAATGCACGCTATTGCCGACATTTCGGTTTAGGAACAAACGTTAAAGGTAGATGGGTGTGCGACGCGACGCAACGCAACGCGACGTAGCGAGATTCAGAGGGAAATAGAGAGAAGGAGAGGTAAAGGGGGAGTTAGACGACGTACACAAGGGAAATAACATGCTTCGTCAACATTGCTGCTGTAACTAATGGATATTTCGGTGGAGTAGAGAAGAGAAGCGTTTCGACCGGCCCCAAAGGAATCACCTATGTCCCAGTTGTTCCCCTCGAATAGTTTTCTCATACGCGAAATCTGATCGCTTGCGCACAATAAATTTGCCAAATTTGCTGAACCAAGTACCATATTTCACGATTATAACTCCCAGAAATCTGTTTTATATTTTTATGTATTAGCATTACACTTTACACACCATAAACTGGGCGAGAAATGACATATTCCTGATGACTTGAAAAGTGTACAGGAATGAACACATTCCCGCACACTTTTTACGGCTATCAAGAATCTGCCATTTTACGCACATTTTTGATCCGTACAGTTCGAAATTTCCGTATATTAGTGCAAAAACTAGTATGTAATATAATATTTTCAATTTTGATATTCCATAAGAGATTTTATTCTTTTTTTAAAGTAGAGGAACCCGGTTTGAATGAAAGTTGGTATTTTCTTAGTGTGCAAACAAGTCAGTTTCATTAATGCACATCATTTTTTCTACAGAGGGTTTTTTGCAGAAAATACAAAGACTTGTTTTAATCAAGAAACACAATTTGGACGATATTTCCCAATTTTGGTTTATAATTAAAACAAATCGTTATATTTTTGTAAAAACACTTTCTGTGAAAATTATTTTTGGGTTCATGCAGCGAACTCGTCAAAACTTTTATTACACGATATTTTAAATAAAAATATTTATTAATTATAAATGCACCCCTATTCGTCACATATTTATGTAATGTAACACAATGAGTTTATTTTAAGTAAAATTCAAAAAATATTCACGAAATCTGAATAAATAGAAGATGACATTCAAATGCAGGAACATATTTCCAGATTACGAAACGTTAAAAATGATTTGAACCTTATAAAGCTGTTAGCATCTTCTGCGTCTATTACTTGAAAATAAATCTTCTACTAGCAAAATTAGGATAATTTGATGTACTCGTATTTACAGTCTGAACTTTCATTAAACAATGGGAAATATTTTTTTTTTTAACTAAATGATTTGTTTCTGTCTCAGTAAATTAAAAAGTAGCGTATATTTTATGACAGATTGTATTTTTGAAGGGTCCTAAATATAAACGTAATAATTAATTTCGTATTGAAAACAAAATTTCGTTATACTTCAAAGTACACTGTTAAAAATTTCTGTATTAAACTTCCATTACATGTAATGGGAGTTTTATATTATGAACAATCACTTGCATTAGTGTTTTCAAGATATTTATAACGAAGAAAATTAATTATCCTTTTCATTTGAATACGAAAATGTTTACAATTTTTATACAAAAATAATACTAAAAGTAAGAAATAGTAATAAAGTTTCTAAACAATAAAATTGAATTTCATCTCCTTCTACAGTATTTGCAACCTATAAACCGCATTTTTCACAGGAGTAGAATTTCTGAATAACAGTTAAAATTCTATTTCTTTTTCATGATATATGACATGATCTAAAATTTAAATTAATTCAAACAGAAAAACTTACAACCCGGCCCTGCATAAATTATCATTTAAATAACCCAAGATTTAACTAGTGTTTCTCCGTGAAAAAATTCAAAACCCTAAAAACGAACACGTGGACTAGATTAATGAGTCTCTAAATTAATTTCCATTTATAAACGACAAAAAAACACATATCCATAAAAATGAAGAAAACCTTTAAACTAAATGATTAGATAAATTGAATACAACACTTTAAAAGAGTCTTTATTTAATTCTAAAAATCAATTAACTTTGAGATTTAAGAAAAGACTAGACCACTAGAAATCGTCTGTAAGACGTTATAAAAAGACTGACAGTGTGAAATGAAGTTCCATTTTAATTTTCATCGACATCTAGTTCCGTTAAGCGTGAATTTGAAGGATTTGAATAAACTCTGGATATTATTGCGACATGCTTTTATTGGGAAAGCGATTTCTCCGTTAGCGCATTTGTAATATAGAAATCTCAATATTGGAGATTCAGGATGAATACCGGGTGAGGCGGAAGTAAGGGTGACGAGAGAGACTTTTAATTTAGTCGACCGAGAATCGATCTTCCGATTCGCGGAGTGTATCGCGCGGCCGGACGGCATGTTGGCGCCAGACCTAATGCAAGCGGCAGGTGGATAACGCTTTGCATACACGCGATCCTATCGATTTCACGAACATACAATGAAAACGAGACCTACTGCCGACGAGGATGGCGACGACGTGCTGTGGCCAGGGAAGCACCGAGCCATTCACCTGCGTACTTGATTGTAAAACGTGCTCGCTCAGATCCGCACAGGGACAAAGCGTTGCCTAGGTGCTGACTGATGGATACAACAACAAAAAGAAGAAAAAGGCAGTGGAATAGCATTTAGTGGAAAGTTTTCTCTCTCTTTTACAAATACAGTCCACATAGAAAAACGCTGAGATCATTTTTCTTCTAGATCATTTTAAATCAATGTTAATCAAATGACCGAATCATTTTGCTTCTGAACCGCACAGATCATTTTCACGGCTGAATTCGAATTATTGAGATATTTCGGTTTTCTGGTGGAAAGAGCTTCGAAACGGGAAATTTGACTGCAGATGGGATTTTTCAAACTCATTTCACATGATTTGCTAAATTATAAAAACTTCTCGGTATTTTCTCAAAATTTTTTCAGATGAAATTCCTAATTTGAGGTAGTATAACTTATTTTCACATGTAACTAGAAATTTCCCTATTACTTAGGAAAAAATCTTAAATGTCTCACATACTTTGGTTAAAAAATGGAATTTTTGATTTTTAATAGTATTTTCTGGAATTAAAATGAAAAATATACGTTTTATCAGAAATAGATGAGAAGGTATTGGTTTTATGTGAAAAATGACTTTCGAAATTTTCATCAAATCTTTACATTTTGAGACCCCCTGAGTCAGAAAAAACGGTTTTTACGAAAGTATCTGTCTGCCTGTATGTCTGTCTGTCTGTCTGTAGGCATCCAATCAAAATTGAGGGATTGAGCACTACTTTTATGTTTTTGAAAATAATTTTTTGAAAAAATCAAAAATTTTAATACTGGTTTTAGATAGTGCTCATAAATCTCTAAAAATTATCTTGATAACATTTTTTGATTAAATTAAAATTAGAAATGTTACAGCATATTCAAATTCGAAAAAAGTCAATATCCAAATTCCATTTTCCAGTTAAATTATACGAGATACGAAAAAACGTTATGATACAATATTATTGAATAAATAAAGACCTACAAATTTGAATTGTAACATTTTTTCATAAGATGCATATTTTTTTTTTTAATTCAAAAATAATCTATTGAAAAACCAAAATTCAATTTTTTAACAATAATATGTGAAATACGAAAAAAACGTAAAAATACAAAGTTGTTCGTTTCAAAAAGATCTATAAATTTTGTTTCACACAGTTTCTGAAAAAACATATATTTTTCGTTTCAATTCCAAAAAATACGATTAAAATTCTAAAATTCCATTTTTTAGACAAAATATGTGAGATACAAAAAAAACGTTTAGATGGAAAATTGTTTGCCTAAATAAGGTCTACAAATTCTTATTGAGACATTTCGGGACAGGATGTATATTTTATGTTTTGATTTTTAATATTAAAAAAATTCGATTTTTGTCACCAAAATATGTGAGATACGAAATAAGCGTTGTTCTGCAAAATCGTTTCTTTAAATAAAGTCTAAGAGTGTTTTTTCTTTTTAAGAGATTTGGAAGAAAATAAATTATTTTAACCATGTAATTTATTAAAAAGTTACTGAAATGTATACAGAAAATCGAGCGCGAAGCGCGAGCGTCATGATGAGAATGTGTTCCTTAAGGCTGATAGAGCCTTAAGTAAATTGAATTTCCTGTTTCACTTAAATTCAAAAAGAAATTGAGTGACTTTGAGAAAATGTGTAATTCACATCATCTGTAATATTATTATAAAATTGGTTTGAGCTTCAGTATCAAATTATAACAAATAAACTTAAATGTATGCGAAGAGCACAAGACCGAGCGCGAATCGCGACGATCAAATCACGCGCCCTAGGCGCGCTCAAACTTGTGAGCTGCGCGCGAGGAGAATGTGCCCGCGAAGCGGGCAGATTTTTTTAAATTAAAAAGAAAAATATACTTCCTATGGAAAAATGTTGCGATTCAAATTTGTGGATCTTTATTATGTAGTAAACAATTTCGTGTCATAACTTTTTTTTCGTATATCGTATAATTTAAGTATAAATTGGAATTTAGATATTGACTTTTTTCAAGTTTTGACATACTGTATCTTTCCTCATTTTGATTTGATCGAAAAATTTTATTAGGATAATAGTAGAGATTTTTTTTTCAATATGTTTCATTTTGTGTGTTCAATATGTTTAACGAATTCTCAATGCTAATGTTCCACCTGTGCAGCATTGAGCTCTAGAGGGTTAAAGGGGATATTCATAGGATCTCGAAAATTTTCCTAATAAACTATGGGATATAAAAATTTACTGAAGACTAGCAAAATTCAATAAAGTTTTTTTCGGAAAATTATCAGTTATTGCTAGTTTACTTTGCACGCTGATAATCATTGATTTTCAGTATATTTTATTGATTATCCTGTAAGCATTACAAAATTTTTAATTATTATTTTTCCCTGTCAAAAAGAAAGCTTTGGTAAAAATAAGAAAAATGTCGAGAATTTCCGTATAATTTGTTAAAGATTATTCTACACCGTTAGGAAAATGTATTTGGGGAATTCCCTTTGCCAAATTTTAGAGAAAATTGAAGAAAATTTGTGGATATCCAACAAAACATTTTTTCCATCAGCAAAAAGTTAAGCGTTTTATGTAACATTATGGAAGTTTAAAATAGTGATTTTATAATATAAATTAAAGAGATTACATAGAATTTTAAAAGATTATAAGAGATTATGTGGAATATTATTAAAATTTAATGAGATTTAAGAGCTGCTAATCGCTTGATTAGCAGCAACTACTGCCATAAGTATTTTCCACGTTCAACAAAACTCCAACTTAAATTTTAATAATTTCTTTGGTAAAAAATAAATTGGTAAAGCATAACTGGGAATTATGTAAATATTTCACTGGTATTTTATGTATTTAAAAAACAAAAAGAATTCTTATCATACAGATGTCACAAATGCTTGAAACTGGTATAATGCTACAGAGGAGGTAAAAAGTAAAAAGGTAAGTTTAACCTTTCTAATCGAGTTCCAGTATTTCTCTCGCTAACTTTGTAATTTAAATGCAGATGGCAGTGCAATTAAGAAAACTACTTTGCTTAAGCGAGTGCAGGAAGTAAAACGAGTTTTAGCGAAAAACGTGTAGTTTTATTTAAATGTTAACTCAACTTCACGCGACACTTGAAGGGAAACTTCTCTCTAACGGAGTGAAAATAGCGATTTTTATAATGTTATATTTTTAATAAGACGTTAATCGCTACGCTGTCGAAACGAGCAAGTAATACGCTCGCACTGAGCTTAATGAAGATTCCAGGTTTCGCCGAGTTGTGCACGAAACGGAGGCAAAGTATTCCAGACTTTCGAAGAAATTATCACTACACCGATGTTGGTACTTGCCGATGTAATTCATTTCCTTGTGATGCATAAAAAGTTTTTCCTTAACAAGGGAAAACTGCTACGTCAGTTGAATTAGGCATGAAAGAAGTAAAGGCAAAGGAGTCAAGAAATAGATTGATGAGAGTAAGAGAGAAAAAGAGAGAGGAAATTGAAGGATAAAAGTAATATAGTAGGAAGAAAGATAGAGAGAGAGAAGAAAATATCAAAAGCAGACGAGTCACAAACTCGAAGATGATTCGCGTGAATAAAATAGCCGCCGAAGCAGAAATCTTTTGAGAGTAAACGTGAATGACTGCCTCGTAACGTCAGTTAGGGAACATTTAAAAACTTTTAAGTAGTTTTTCCAGGCTCACAGTCCAGCTCGTTCCCCTCAGAGAGGCTACTTTCAACCGGAAGCTCTCCTTATAAAATGATATAGAGCCGCCAAAGAAGCAAACGAACGTGGAAATTTGTCCTCCAGACAACAAAGTACATTTAGAGATAACTAAGTAGGCATCCATGGGGAAAAATATGCAAAAGATTTTCTATATTTAATTTTAACCCCGGGAAATTGCTATTTTCTCACCTTTGCACACTGAGAGAAATCCTATTAGTTGTGCTGACTAAAAAGTCACAACTATATATTTGTAGTAAGCAGTACCAAAAATTTTGTAAAACTTACCAATGCTCAAAAGTCTATGCAAATAAGTATGCTACTAATTTTATTTTGTAAAATTGATCAAATTCATTTAGTTTGAGAAATGTACAGGGTGCGCCATCTAGACCTTAGGTATTTCAACATTGAATAACTCTGTTGTTTTTCAGCCAATTTTGACAAATGAGCACGATTCTGAAACGTCATTCAGTACCATTTTAGCCATGAGTCAATACACACCGAAAGAACGCGCTGAAATCGTAGCGTTTTACATTGAAAACAATCGTTCAATTGTGAAAACTGTTCCCGGAACACGTTGTGTCGAAAAATGGCGATTTGGAGTGACCTCCGCGTTCTCCGGATTTAACTGTACCTGACTTTTTTCATTGGGGTTATTTAAAAAGCAAAGTTTATGCCACCAAGCCAAAGACAATTGACGAACTTAAATGTAACATACGAGCCGAAATAGCTGCTATAACGCCTGAAATGCTGGCCAATGTTACGCAGAATGCGCGAAAAAGAGCTGTTTTTTGTATGTATTGTGACGTGGTAAATTTTACCCGTCACAAGGAAAAATGTTTAATTTAATAAACTCACCGGTGACAGGTGGGGTTATGTCCCCGGGGAAAAAGTCGTGAGACGAGAGCCCGCACTTCGTCGTCACCCGAGAGCACTCGAAACACACTTTCGCGCACCACACGCACTCACGCTTCCTGTCCTGTCTGTTTCATGAGCAACACGAAGATAACAGCACCGGAGGACAGCAGCGTTGGAGACGAGACACTACCGGTTACCGAATCAACATAAACACTGGCCGCCATGTCGAGTTTCGAGCCACGATGGATCGACGCTTCGATTATCACCATCATCGATCGTTCGAGAGCGACACAGCAGACGACCAGATGCCACCACGTGACCCGGAAAATGTACCCTAGGGCGCATAGACCCTGGGGCTTGATATAAAACATATTTGATATTTAGTATCTTGGACATTTGGTGATACTAAATTTGTGCAGTTGATGGAAACGAACACTAATTACAATGGTGTCATTGTTTCACACGCGCCGTCCATTGTAATTAATAGAACCGCGTGTTGTGGAAAATTAGTTGCCGAGGGCAATCGTTATACTAGGCACGAGTTGCCCAGCCGTCTATTGGATGTTGGACATGTGACCTATTTCCGGGTCCGCGATTGGGTCACGCGTGTAATTCGTGGGGCAGGTCGGGAATTCTGTCAGCGTCGCGTCGGCCATCGTCACTCTCGTCCTGCGACTACCACCGACAGGTTTCTCCCGTAATTATCAACCTTTCAAAAGAGACGCCGGATTCTTTTTAACCAAGGATGTCTGACGAATTTGTCCTGCGATTCGTACCGGAGCTTGGAGACATCGTACAGGTAGCGTGAGCGTTATTACTAAACTTTATTTCTCTGGCAAGTGGTCCGGAAAATAATGAGCTATTGAACTGATACTGACGCCATATGGCGTACTTTACAAATACCGGCCACTTAGCCTCTCTTATCTTTTCTCTCTTGCTCGCGAGTGTTTCTCTGTGTAAGTGACCCTTTTTTTTATGTACATTCGAAAAACAGAAATTGATTATATAAAGGAAAGTAGTGCTAAATTCTAGTTCTCTCGGGTGGGGACGCGGTAGTATAAGTCGAATTCGCAATACTGTCGCGTGGCTCGGAAAATTCCGAGATTTGTATCATTTTGTTTACCGTTATTGATTTTTGATTTGTATCACTTATATCCAGTTTTAATGTACATCGAGTCTGTTTCACTTGTAGTAAAGCTTGTTAAAATATTTCACATAATTTAATCAAATTCTGGATCTCATTATTTACCCGGTAATGTGTTATGACCTTTTGACACCGCCTTGTGTTGGTTAATTTCGAGTCCCATCCTCGTTAAATAAATTTCTGTCACTAACCGGAGTGACTGGCGCTCAACTAAAGTTCAGGCTTATTTTATTTTCAAAAATATTCAGTTGGGTAGCTAAAAATAAGAGTGCCAGGTCACGGGTAAGACCTGCATTTCAGTATCTAATGGAGGTGGTCATTTAATCGACGTTGTGTTCTAAAACTGATTTGAAATAAATGGTAAAGTATATCGTAAACAAATCTTGCTCATTTGCCAAAATCGGCTGAAAAGTGTCATAGTTATTTAATGTTGAAATACCGAAGGTCTGAATGGCGCACCCTGTAAATATTTTATTTCCCTACTCTCTAAATCTGAATCAGTCAAATTTTCACTGATTGAATCAGTGATTTACCTTTTCACTGATTCATCAGTGATTTGCCTTTTCACTGATTCATTAGTAAACAAATAATTTTCACTGTTAAATCAGTCAATTTTCACTGAAATAATCAGTGAAATTTGACTGATTTACAGTAACCTCTTTTTAGCTATTTGAATCAGTCAAATTACACTGATAATCAGTAGATTTTGACTAATTCAAATTTAGAGAGTATGCAATATTTCATGTGTAATCATGACTTGCAATTCTTTGGTAATAGTAAACTTCACGAAATAAGTGTACAGACGAATCAGATTTTACCTGCTTATCAACTGTTTTGAATCGTTTTGAAATCGTTATACTTGTATACATTGATTTCTTAAAATTTTGCTTTTTTTTTCATCAAAATGAGAAGAATTAAATCATAGTGATTTTAAAGTATAATTTCAAATTGTGCAGTTTGTGATGAAAAACATGTCAACAATTATCATCCTTCGTTACATTCTGAAGAACAATAATTTAAAAAATTGTTCTCCTAAACAATTCAGACTTAAGAAAGTTTCTATCGAATTTAACCGAAATAAAATAGATTGAATGATAAATTTAACATTTTTTTCAAAGTTGGAATTACTATTTTAATCATGTACAGATGAAAAAATTCATCAGCTTCTGATTAAGATATTGGAATAGTTTTTAATACAACGATTCTCAGTTATGTTGGAAAAATATATCTTTGTTTAAAAACTAAACTGGACAATTAGTAATAGCAATTAACGCAATTAGTAAGTTTTACAAAAACGTATTGATAACTTCTATTATAAGATCGATACTATGAAATAATCATTGCTACTCAGTTAATCTAGCTGTAAGGACTAAGGTGTTTAGATAATATAGAGTAAAAAAACATACTTGTGACCCTTTTTTACAAAAAAAATGGGTAACCACGACTAATACTTTCTCTCAGTGCAATCAATTATAAACTTTATAAAATTTAAAATTGCATTTTGCGCTTTTGTAAGCTTGCTAAAAACTTTTCTCAACGAGAATTTAAAAAATTCAATTCATTTTGTCACATACAACTTTCGTCCGACTCTACGCGGGCTCTTCTACTTAATGTCTGGATATGACTATCAATTACTACTTGTTGATCATACAGGTTTTTCTATTGATTTAATTTTACATTGCTAAACATTTCTGTAGGAATTTACACTCTCACTTTTTCTGTAGTGCTCACAAAACTGTAAACAAATATGAGATTTTGGAAATTCACAAATCTTTTTGTAAAAATTTAAAAACTTAACGTTTGAGTTGACAAACTAATAAAAACAAAAATAACAGATTGACAGATTAGTTTGTATTGTTCTAAAACAATTGCATAGGAATTGTAGAGTTTTTTTTCATTATCATTCAAATTATATTTATAAAATATTATCGGCGAAAAATGCGTTAAAAATCATAAAATATATTTGGCTACTCGACTTGGACATAATAAAAATAAAAATTGTTCTGAGGGTCATAAAGAAGTTAAAAAGTATTTTGATTAGGAGCTACTCAAGTTTAATATAAAAGTTAGTATAAATTTGTCTAAGTATAATACTATCCTACTAATGAAATTGTTGTAAAGATGAAAAAGAAAATGTTAACAGTCTATTACACTCGCCATTATGTTGTTAAGTTTTGTAAGCCAAGGAAATGTACTTTATATACTGTAAACTGCCTTTAGCTTGTAGTTTATGTTGTTTTGCTTTGGATGAAGACCGTATTCAATTCTACCTCTGCACTGGACACTTCCGTTTCCGTTACTGGTTCAATACTACTCGACCTCCAATTTCCGGTCAACACTTAAGGCGAATCCCCTTGAATGGCCCAATTAAATAGGTCTTTAGGCACTGAGAGAGACACAAGTTGATATCACTTAATTATTTTGAAGTAAAAAATTAAACATATTTTTTCTTTTTCAACATTTATTTCCAAAGGTTATAGATACAATTAAACTCAATTATGATGATTAATATTGAGATTGTTTTTCCTAAACTTTTATAACCGCAGTCAAAATAATGCAGTAATCTAAAAATCAAAAGTTGCAAATGATTACATTATTTACAGGGTGGGCCATCTAACATTTGTAATTTGAATCGGCTATAGGAAAAAAACTTATTGATATATTTTCAAAAGTATGCTTTTATTAGAAAGATTGAACCTTTTGATTTAAGAATAAAATACAAAATCATTAAAATGACTGCCACGGCTGGCCTTACAGTACCCCATTAGATCAACCCACTTTTTCAGTACATTTTCGATTGTTTGGGCTATAATCCTATGAACGGAAACTTCTATTTCGTGTTTCAAGGTCTCAATCGTCTCTGGATGGTTAGCGTAACACTTATCCTTAACGGCTCCCCACAAAAAATAGTCCAACGGGGTCAAATCACAGCTCCGAGGCGGCCAATGGACATCAGAATTTCGGCTGATTATTCTATTTTCGAAAACGGTGTGCAAAAGATCGATTGTTACGTTGGCTGTGTGGCACGTGGCCCCGTTCTGTTGAAACCAAATGCTATCTATGTTATCCTCTTCAATTTTCGAAAACAATAATTCGTTGAGCATAGCACGGTAACGCTCGCCATTGACCGTAACGGCGGCTCCTTGCTCATTTTTGAAGAATAATGGCAGTCATTTGAATGATGTTGTGTTTCATTCTTAAATGAAAAGGTTCAATCTTTCTAATAAAACCATACTTTTTTAAAAAATATCCATGTTTTTTTATAGCCGATTCAAATTGCAAATGTTAGATGGCCCACCCTGTATAAGATACATATAAGGAAATCAAAATGGTTAGTAGTTTACAATTGCAGAAGCAGCATACAATAATTGTATTTAAAATTTACAGTAATTAATTATTTATTGAACAAAATTTTTCAAACTTACAATGAAGGTGTAAGTGCAAAAGATATTTTGATTTTATTGAAAAAAGATAACAGATTTCTATGAAACTTGGACAATTTTTAGTTTATAGGAAGACTAATGAATATCATAAGAAATAAATCAAAATTTTTATTCATCGACAAGATATTCAAATTACTACCAAATTACACTCGGAAAAGTATTTAGCCAAACCAATCAAAATTTACCTGTATTAATCAAAGAATTTGCTTATTATACGGTTGAGCATATTTTAAGTTTATTTGACCAAATATTTTAGGCGGTTCAATCAAATTTTGTACGTTACATTTTGATTTAATGGGACGAAACCAGTCATTTTGTTTTCAAAATAAATATTTTGCCTCATTCAATGAACGTTAAAAACTGTAAGTACATCGTTCAAAACTGTAAGCACATCTTGCATTCAAAAATTTGGATATATACTAGTCTCAAAATTTGTTATAAATGTACCAAGTTGTATATAAGGGCGTTTGAATTCTATTGATCTTAAGTTTCTGCTTATTCACTCCTAAAATAATCAAAATTATGATATAAAAATTTGTGAGAAGTCAAGATACGTTAAGACGCACATAAATAGACTGTTTTCCGTTTGTGTAATTAAAAAACTAGGGCGCGCGATTCAATCGTCGCGCTTCGCGCTCCGTTCTTTCTGGGCCTCGCGCTTCGCGCTCGGTCTTGTGCTCTTCGCATATATTTAAGTTTATTTCTTATAATTTGATACTGAAACTCAAACCAATTTTATAATAATATTACAGGTGATGTGAATTACACATTTTCTCAAAGTCACTGTATTTCTTTTTGAATTTAAGTGAAACAGGAGATTCAATTTACTTAAGGCTCTATCAGCCTTAAGGAACACATTCTCATCATGACGCTCGCGCTTCGCGCTCGATTTTCTGTATACATTTCAGTAACTTTTTAATAAATTACATGATTAAAATAATTCATTTTCTTCCAAATCTCTTAAAAAGAAAAAACAATCGTAGATTTTATTTAAGGAAACGATTTTGCAGAACAACGCTTATTTCGTATCTCACATATTTTGGTGAAAAAAATCGAATTTATTTAATATTAAAAATCAAAACATAAAATATACATCCTGTCCCGAAATGTCTTAATGAGAATTTGTAGACCTCATTTAGGCAAACAATTTTCCATCTAAACGTTTATTTTGTATCTCACATATTTTGTCTAAAAAATGGAATTTTTGAATTTTAATCGTATTTTTTGGAATTGAAACGAAAAATATATCTTTTATCAAAAAATGTGTTAGACAAAATTTGTAGATCTTTTTGAAACGAACAACTTTGTATTCTTACGTTTTTTTCGTATTTCGAATATTATTGTTAAAAAATTGAATTTTGGATTTTCAATAGTTTTTTTTTTTTTGAATTAAAAAGAAAAATATGCATCTTATGAAAAAATGTTACAATTCAAATTTGTAGGTCTTTATGTAGAAAATAATATTGTATCATAACGTTTTTTCGTATCTCGTATAATTTAACTGGAAAATGGAATTTTGATATTGACTTTTTTCGAATTTGAATATGCTGTAACATTTCTAATTTTGATTTAATCAAAAAATGTTATCGGGATAATTTTTAGAGATTTATGAGCACTATCAAAAACCAGTATTGAAATTTATGATTTTTTCAAAAAATTATTTTCAAAAACACAAAAGTAGTGCTCCATCCCTCAATTTTGATTGGATGTGGCTGGTTAACGAACTTGTCCTTACTTTTTCGGCTCCGATAAAGTGTACCAAAGCTCAATTCAATCTGATAATTCTATCGAGAGTTATGCCGCACACGACCTACAGACAGACAGACAGACAGACAGACAGACACTTTCGTAAAAACCATTTTTTCTGGCTCAGGGGGTCTCAAAACGTAAAGATTTGATGAAATTTTCGAAAGTCATTTTTCACATAAAACCAATACCTTCTCATCCATGATGAGAATGTGATATTTAATTTTAATAAAATATTTATTTATTATTAAAACTAAAAACAGACTATCTATGTCCGCTTTTATGTAACTTTTCTTCTTATAAATTTGTATGAGATAATTTAAATAATTTTGACCGTCAATATGTAAAAATTAAAGATTGTTGTTCGTCTGAGGCTGTTAATGTCTCAAGTACCACATGCCCTCAAATCAGTTGTTTTACTCGAAATGCAACAAAATCTCTTCTGGACTCGGAGAGAGTAAATTTTAAAAAGAAGAAGCTTTTGGTAAGAAGCCAATCATGTGTCTGAGCTGTAAGACCAGGATTAAGGAGAATAGTTTCGAGTTGAGAGACTGGTTCTCGAAGCCTCGATAAGTGGAGTGAAGGCGACCAAAATTCCGAAGACAGAGGAAGCAAGATGATGGCATTGAGGAAGACAGTAAGGGGCTTGCAGTAACGCGTTCCGCGAGCTCTCTACAATCTAAGCTTATCCGGTAACGCGTCAGAGCAACTGAATATGACATCATCGAGGAACCCCTTAACCCTTCCTCAGCAATTCCGGAACACAATGTTCCTTGTGGCTGGTAGGTATGAAACTATCTCTGTCTCGCCATTCAAAACCCTCCAGAATCCCATCAAGAAGTTGCTACCTCGACCACCTCAGTTAATAATACCACGTATACTGGCGCGATGTTGCGAGCCTTCGTGCTTCTAGTCACTGTCGGGACTTCGGAAACCGCCATGTCGGTTACAACTATTCGGTTCCATTTTAAAGAGCATACGGAAGTATAGTACTGTTTTTTAACTTATAAATGCTTGTTTTGGAATATGTTTTAAATGTAGCGGGGTTGAGACCAAATACATATGCACGTATTGAATTACACATATTTTCGAAGTACTACACTTAAATAAACATTGTGAGGTTTCACGGAGGAGACAGACTAAAATTATTTGGATGTGTCTGCGGACCGAGCTGTCTTGTCGTCAGATTTTTGTATACTAACTCTTGTCCCTTCTGTTCGTTGTCTATCGAGAAAAACTTGAGGGTCAAAAATGAGAGTGGAGAGGGATGAAAGTACAATAATTGGTCAGAATAAGACGAGCTGGGAGATGCCGAAACAGTTCCTTGTTTGACGTTACAAAATTTGGGAAATATTCGAAACTGAGTTTATGAGGTTGATCCTCGGTCAAAGATATATTAAATGTGAAGTTATAAAGAAAGGGCCCTAGGTCAGGACGACAACGACTAATAGTAAAGTTTCGGTGGGCGAGGTTGTCCTAAGCTGGGCTTGCAATCAAGAAAATGGCTTATTTAAAAGTATTGCATGTCAATAATGTTCTCTAAAAATTCCAGAGAGATGTTCGAAATACTTTCAAAGTTATAAGCGACTATGGTGTCGAGTTCAAATAAAATAATTGAGGTCTATACTGGTGCCATAATCATAATCTTTCTAAAAAAAAATTTTTGAAATTTTCTAATAATTTACATGATTAAAATAATTTATTTCCTTCCAAATAGCTCTAAAAGGAATAACAACCGTAAACTTGAATTAAGCAAAAGATTTTGCATTTCAACGCTCATTTCGTATCTCACATATTTTGGTTAAAAAATGGAATTTTTTATTTTTAATAGTGTTCTTTTAAAATCAAAACATAAAATATACATCTTGTCAAAAAATGTTCTTTAAATTATTATTTTATTAAGAAAGCGGTCGAATGCAATTTGTGACGTCTGGCTCTACTATATAACCTTAAAGTATTTTAGAGGATCTTCATAAAAAATGAAGGAAAAAATGGACAAAGGAAAAATACGGGGAAATAGTGTAACCCCTGGCAGCTAGACTATATATACATATATATTGTATACAAGTATATATTGGAACACACTGATAGAAAGGAATGGCTGTTACAACGATATTTATGATTAATTTAACCTTACCTTATTGCTGGCATAGATACAGCCATATGAGATTTGTATTTTAACCATCCGAATATAACTGAATAAATATGAACGAATCAACCATATTATTGGTTGCTATGGAAAAATGTATTGTTAGCCTTCCCATATTATATTTCTGATTCGACGAGTTTCACTTACAATATTTTGATTTCTGTATTAAACATCCTGCGTTGTTCAGAGAGACATATTATTTTATAAATACAATTATAAATTCCCAGCCTGCAACCGAATGGCTAAAACTCCCGAACCATTTCTATCAGTGCATAGTAACTGACAGTGAGTCAGGTGTACACTGGTTTCCAGCCGTCAACACTGGATAATCCACTAACTATAGTGTTGCCATGAAAAATGCATCGAATTCCAAATAAAGGGGTTCGCCAGCAGCAAGCTAGACTCACGTTCGCAGAAGTCGATCGAAATTACGATTATAGGACCACAAGCTGCACTTTTTACGACATGATACAATCTCTACAAAAAAGAGTAGTTTCAACGGCTTTCTGATTCATTAAATGAATGCCGCTTCAGCAGTAAAAAAAATCCATTGAGTCAGAAAATTGTGTATACCTCAATTTAACTAAAATTTGCAAGGTTTTCTCCCTTCTGGAGAAATATATTGTAAGTTTTATAGCAAGAAAAAATAGAACAGTTATTGGGTACAATAAATATTTTCTATTTAATCCATTAGACTATGAATTAATAATAGCAATAATTAACATTTATTTGAATAATTAAAAAGGTAAATTGTATTGGCCCTTGGTTTAAATAGTAATATCTGGTAAGTTTCCATTGGCTTCAGGGTCCATAAATGAAAAAGTCTATTTAATTACGTGTTCGTTTTTCATCCCATATGGTTATTTTATTCACATTTTATATCTCCTGTTATTATTATATATTTTTTATATTGTATATCTTATGTTTTTTCTACACTTTTCCGCCATAATATGACTCTCATGTGCGATATTTTATTCCTAAAATAACTTCACACCAAAGAACTTATCTGTTGATACGAGTATGGATATGGCTTCCAAAACAACATTTCAAAACAGTTGTAAAATAGTTTCCAAACAGGTTCCTTTTTCATAACATCTCAATAGAGTTTCTAAATAGTTTACAAATAGTTTTTCATGGCGCCTCCTTTGAAAATACGATTTTCGGTACCTCTAGAGCGGGTTGAAACTAAGATTTTCAACCCTAGGGTTGAAAGTCGCTGTTTCAACCCGCTCCACAGTTACAGCCAATCAGATTCTCAAAAGAGTTGCTATGAAAAATAGTATACATTACTCGAAACAAAACACAGCGAAAGCATTTCGTGTGATTGCAGCTCTCGTTTCACTCAGGCAGCAAACTTCACACTCATGCAATCGCTCTGTTTCGCCCCTTGTAATGTAATATACTATTTTAGTGAAACAGGTTTGAAAAATAGTCTTAATTAGTTGAATCAAACTCTGGTCATTTAACTTCACACCAAAAGTTTCAAGATAGGTTTTAATAGTTTAAAAATGGTTTTTTTAAAAATATTAGTTGAGTAAAACGGATCAAACGTTGTTTAATAGGGTAGATAAAAGTTGATTTATATAGACTCTCACCGAAGAATTCAGTGTACGCACATCTTGTTCGGGTCGAATATACAAACTCCCTTTTTTTTCTCACCTACAAATTCAATCTGGTTGTGTTATATATGTCTGTAATATATGTATTATTTCTTTTTTTCTTCTTATTATATGTATAAGTACTTTAGTTATTCCTAAAAATGGGAAATTAGTGCCACCCTCCTTTTTTGTATTTTCTAGAGTTTAATAAATATCACTCATGAGGGCTCCGATTTGAGCCTAAACGTCTGATTAAATAGACTTTTTCATTTATGGACCCTGAAGCCAATGGAATCTTACCAGATATTACTATTAACATTTATACAAAATATACATTTTTCTTTAATTTCTCTTAAAAAGCCTTTTAAAAGAATATATTAAATTTTTCCTTCGAGGGAAAAACGTTTCAGACTTCAGTGACATATACATTATGAAGCTGAAGTTGCAAATTTTATGTGCAAGAAGAATAATTTCTCATCTATTCACACAAAATTTTATTCATGAATTTCATAATGTTTTATAAAAAATTCTACCAAAAAAGTTTCAACGACCTAGATGTCGTGGAAGACTCCTTCACTACCCCTAACATTGAAAAATTCAAACACTAAAAAAAGGGTTATTTCCCTTGACATTCGCGGGTAAAATTGGATACAGGAATACACTACTGTTCAAAATTATAAGGCAACCTACTTGTTTGGTTGTTACTTAAGGACTTGTATCAAATAAATCACATGATCAAGAATAAGTAATTTAATTTCTCCTGAAATTTGTCTATAATAATGAATATTTTTAGCTAAAGTTTTAGGACATGATAAGGAACCAAAGTCTATAGAGTCTAATTAATTTTGAATAATAAAATAAGTGCTGTTTTACCAACAAATAGAATTTTAATTGTTCAAAACTAATTAGATCTAATCCATCAATATATCATTTATTATATCCCGACACTTGAGTCAAAATATAAGAAAAGAATCATAACAATTGGTTGAAAAACAAAAAAGTTATTCAAAGTCAAAAAAATGCCCAAACCACGCAAAAAAATAAAAATAAAAATATTAAAGGTGGTGAATCCCCTTTAACCACGTAACTCACTTTATACATCCCCTCAATTAATATCAATATTGATAATCCGGAAGATGCATTTTATTCTATGATAAGGCATAAAAATTACTAAAATTTTACTTGATATGAGTCCATAATTAAGGAATTTTGTCAATTTTTCAGGTGCATATTTTTTATTCTTCTTAAATTTTAAATGACATCTGTAATAATGAGCATTTTTCAATATTCTCAGTCTTATTCAAGAAAAACTGAAATTTGTAGTCTTTTGCAATATTTGTAATTTTCAAGAAATAGGTATTTTGAAAATTGTCGAAACGGAGAAACTTTTTATAGCAATATATGTTTTATTTTATATTGATAATTTTAAAAAATATTAGGAATCTAGGGAAAATTATGATTTAATGGTCATTATTCCTAGCAGACTGAAAATTTTTCGCAGTCAAAATACTAAAGATTCGAAAAATTATATGAAACTTTAGTATAGGTTACAGTAAAGTTTGATACAATCTACAATAAATGATCATATAGTTCATCTAAAGTTCAGTATTTCACTGTTAAAAATTCTTATTGTGACACGTTTTTCCCTAAATTGAAACATAGTTTAGCAAAAATTGTAAATTTGGGTTTCTCTGTGTATTTTCATTTACAATTGCAATCTTCGTTGTACGTAAAAGTTATAAATTTTAGCTCTACTATGAATCATCTTAAAATCAATGATGGGAAGTAACTTGTTACAAGTAATGAAGTTTCTGGAAATGTTGCAGTTCGAATAACTTCTATGGCAACTCAAACTTAGTTTATTAGTATTTTGTAACTTTAATATAATCGGATTTCGTCAATACATATATGGTTGCACAAAACAAATAAAATAATAATAATAATAATAATAATAATAATAATAATAAAATAAGTAATTTTTTTGTGTGATCCAACTAAATTTTGGTTGTACTAACCAAATATTTCTCTGAGTCTACTATTTCTGATTTACTGACAACGACTGATCTTAAAAAATCAACCAAAGTTGGTGCTAGAAGAAAATCCACAAGATACATAGTTATACAATAGATATATAATCTTTTTCTACTAGCGGGTCATAAAGCGGAGTTTATTGTCCGGTGCAAGGCAAAAAAATCTGTTTTTTGACCCCCCAGTAGAAAAAAGATCGTATGCAACACGGGAGAAACATTTATTTTGCAAGTGTATTTGCTTTGCTCAGGCATCAAACATCAAACTCGCAAAATAAACTTTTTTCTCCCTAGTTGCATAATATACTATTATTTACGAAATTTTAAAATAAATCTGTTGCAAAGTAACAATTTTCACACTTTATCTTTTGAGGGAGTCCGAAGTTGTCTTAATAAGTAACTGTAACTGTAATTAGCTTCTTTTTCCCAGTAAGTTGTCGAGCACTGGCAGAAAATATATTCTTGATCACGTTGAGCTGTTGAACAAACAACACAATTATGTCGATAGCCCTCAAAGTTTAATAGTTAAATATTGAACCTCTGGCAGTTGCAAAGTGCTTGAAAAAAAGAAAAAGTATTTTCAGACTGTTTTTTCTCCTCGAGGAGCGGCTCCCCAAGCATTTTTCCAATGTAGTCGACGAACGGCAGTGGCAAATTGTAATGTAGCACGTGAGTCCTTTCTGTTGTGAAACTCATACATTTATAGAGACTCACATATTTGTACACTTACCCTCCTTTCGTGTCCTTTCTGAGGTGTATACGAAAATTACTGTGTGCGGCTTGCAAGACAAAGACCGAATGAGAGGGTGAAAGAGGGTAGTGGATCAGGAGAAAGAGCAAAGGGGTAAAGGAGAAAGTATAGGGGTGAGAAGCGAGCCCAACATTGTGCACGATAATTTATGGAGCAACTTGCAAAGTGAGAAAAATTACGTTAGTTCGCCCGTTTCGCCGAAGTACCGCCAGTGGTTTATGCCAGCACACTGTACACAAAGGGGGTTCGCGATGTTTACGAGTTTTTACCTCTTGTGAGAGACGCTATAACTTCGGTACACATTGTCAGGAATGTCTCAACTTATTGTTAAATCTGTTACCATGTCACCGAGGACTCGCGAAACTTGACAGTTAATTACACAAAAATTGTCAATAATTTGCTTGAAAAATACAGATTTTTATAGTACACGCTGAAACTGTGAATGCTAAAGCTACTTTTTTTATCTGAGCAAATTTTATTAAATTAAAATTCATTTCAAAACATTTTATTTATTGGATAAAACTTTGAACATTTTAAATCCGAATTCAAATAAGTATATCTAAATCAAATTATGTAAGCTGCCTACAACTTTATTTTAAATTAAGAAATTTGAAATCAATAAAAATTTTAGAACAAAATCTCCATTTTTTCTAGCAAAACAAAAATTTAGTCATAAATATTGTTTGATTTTTCTTAACTTAATGTTTTTAGGTTTTTTTTTAGTTATTATAAAAATTACTTCATTTTTTTAATTATACTCTTCCAAAAAGCATTTATTGTTTTTATTTTCATTCTTGAAACTGGCAGAAAATTATAGAATTAAGGAAACTAATAGAGTTTCAAAACAAAAATTTAAGGTTATTTGGAAGTTTGGGAATTAAAATCTTGGGAGATAAACATTTTTTGTTTTGTCTGATTTTTAAGACTGAATATTATTAGTGCGTTTTACCAGTTTCATATTTTAAGAAATGAAATAAAATTTTCGAAGATTAGTTTGACTTTTAAAACAAATAAAAGTTCCGTAAATACTTATCTTTCGATAAATTTCCATATTCTCTGACTTTTTAGGACATTTTCGAAAATGTACCCAAAGTAAAGAATTTTACCTAAAAAAGAGTTGAGAAAATTTTGGATAATTTTTACAGTGTAACTTCCAGTAAAATTTTAATAATCCAGGAATTTATTCTAATATGAAATAAGTCCAGGTGTGCAAATTAAATTCAGCGTAAAAACAGTTTTAGAAACATGTGGAGGATAATATCACAGTAAAAAATTGAAACATCTGGAAATATGTTGGAATGATATCTGGAATAATAAAATTCCAAATCGAGGGTGAAAGTTCATGCTGGTAAAAACGGTCTTTGGCTACAACGAAAGATTTCATTGAGAAGAAATGGAGAAAAAAGAGAACATTTTAGGGCGTTTTTATATGATTTTTTATCTTAAGAAAACATTATAGTTTTTATATTTTTTAACACAATGTTTCGATATAAGAGTTTGAAATTGTCTACAAGGACACCTGTCGGCAACGTATCCTATCTGATACGCGACTAATGATCCTCCGATAATGTAACCAGTGGCAAACATTTTCAACTCAGCTAAATAATGTTTACAATATTTGAAGTTTATACATTTAATTTTTACAGCCTTAAATTAGTTATTAGTAGAAAAAATTGTGAGGTTAATGTAAAAATCAATATCCTTTCTGACCTTAATATGAATTTAGAAAAAATTTAAACAATTTTGTGATATACCGTCAGAGAAAAATTTCTTTTATTCATAAATTTGTGTAAGTTAGAACACTAGCTTTCGGCTTGTGCTTCAAACTTCACACTCATTAGGAATCACAAACTTTGCGTACGCGAATCATATACTATTTTTGGCAACACTGTACGGGAAATTCGCACTTTCCACATTGAAAAATGTGAGCAAACTGGCAGATTCCTAATGACCTTAAAAAGTGTGTCAAAATATTAATTCCTATAATGGCGTATATTCTTCGATTCGTAAAATGCAAACTTTCCGTACAGATTTGTAAAAAAATTTATTGGTGCAAACAAATCTTTTTCTTCAAATTAGAGAAAATTTCCTTAAATTAAAAACTATTTTCTAATTTCGAAAAAGGTTTACTTCGATCGTATATGTCAAAGAAATTTTTTATTGACTTAAGATGTATATATAAAATTTAAAATCAAAAGAAATAGGTTCAAATTTAGGAAATGATAAATAATAGCATATAGCAGAAATAGGGAAGGGCATAGTGTATTAAAATGGAATTTTTTTGAAAATTTTATCAAGAATACCATCTGAGTTCCTATAGTTTTGCTGCACTGGTCTAACACTGTCGATCATAAACTCTGCAAATTTGCTAAAATTACTTATTCTTATCAAAATGATCTTGTATCATTATGAATATTTAAGACATGACAGACCTATTTCAGTAATATTTGATTCATTTCCCAAAATTTCAAGACGATAACACTACACCTTTATATTTTAGAATAAAAAAAATTGCAGAATTTTTATTAAAACAAAGTTAAAAGAGGTTTTTCATTGTCTTTTGATACATTTACCAAATTTCGAGCAACATATTTCAAAAGGAAAAAAATTTATCTTACATGGTTGGATTAGCATATAATTTTTGTCATGTGACTTGCTTGGCCCATGGCCTTAAAGAAAATGTTCCCAGAGCGTATAGTAAGTTTCTATTTCCTAAAATTATTTTCCCTACAGTACCGAAGTTGAAAACTTATTGTTTGATTGTCCAAAAATGGTTATTCTAGCAAAAACGCTGGGAGTGTCGTATTTTATAATACAAATCTAATTAGTTGCTCCAACTAACTACTCATTTCGGTATAAGACTATGAAATCGAAGGTTCAATCTCAATGTTATTACATGACCAAATTGAACGGGACGAAGAGGCTGCAAGAGTGAAATTCGAAGGGTAGGAAGTAGTCGTTAAGCGTGGCTCTCATAACCAAATTGCATAATAGCGATTCGCAGGGGCTTATGGACCGACTCGAGGGTGGGCTTTCAACAAGTACATGACCACGTACATCCCACATTCATAGGTACAAGTGCGGAAACCACACCAATTTTAAGCCCTGTCGCTGGACATGGGGCTTAATACGATTAAGTCCAAATTCGCGGCTCGAGCCTTAGCTTTTAGGTAAATGGATCAGTAGACGTTCAGGAAAACTGCGTTCGAGTACTGGTACTACTGTCGCCAAGGTCGAGAAACTAGTCTGCGGTCGATTACTATAGATATGCAGCTTAGCTCGATAACCGTACTTTACTGATTCAATCGTTTCTAATTTGCAAAATTTAATCCCTTCCACGGGATTCAATTCCATATTTTATAATTTTGAGAATAGTAGTTTTCTTAAATTACAATTTTTATATTCTCATCGCATTGCATTAAAAAGTAATAGATTTCTGTAAAATTTGAAATATTTCTTTTCAAGTAAATGTCCAACTTTCCCAACTCCATAAATCCGAAAAAAAGGTTTTTCCAATCTTGTATTGTATTTTCTGTGCAAAAAAGTTGTCATCGCCCCAATCAGAGCTAGATCAGGAGTTCTAAATTATAGATGAAATACACAGCCCGACTGGGGACAAATCTGACTGCCCGAAAACCGGCTGGGTGGTAATCGGGGACTTGTCGGGCCCGACTAGGCCCTGCTCGAACGGTGTGTCTCATCACCGGTCTGGGCTATGTCTACACTGTAAAAAATATCAGTAAATTTTCCTACTATGTATTAGGAAATTTTTCCTAAATCCTTAGGAAGCATAGATTTTCCTACAGAAAGTGGAAATATTTCATAGATTTGAGGAAAATTGATCGAATTTTCAGACTTATTTCCGAACTATTAGTGAATATATCAAAAAGGTAAGAACATTTCACCAATCTCTTAAGTTGTAGGGAATTTTTCCTCGCTTCTACTAGAAATGAAATTTGACTTTGAAATACCGATTTTCAAGGTCAACAATGTTTCGAGGAATTTTAAAACTATTTTTAACGTATTCAAAACATCAAATTTTGCCTAAAAACATTAAATATTTTGTGCCTCTTGAGTGGTCGATACATCGACCACCCCCGCAGCTAAAAGGATAAGGCTCTAGGAGCCTTAAGGAACACATTCTCATCATGACACTCGCGCTTCGCGCTCGATTTTCTATACACATTTCTGTAACTTTCTAATAATATAATAATAATATGTTTTATCAGAAACTATGTCAGACATAATTTGTAGATCTTATTGAAACGAACAATTTTGCAAACTTACGTTTTTTTCGTATTTCACATATTATTTTTAAAAAATCGAATTTTGCATTTTCAATAATATTTTTTTAAATCAAAAAGAAAAATATACATCTTATGACAAAATGTTGCAATTCAAGCTTGTAGATCTGTATGTAGTAAAAAATTTAACTAAAAAGTAAAATTTAGATATTGACTTTTTTTAAGTTTTAACATACTGTAACTTTCCTAATCTTAGTTTAATCGAAAAGTGTTATGGAAATAATTAGTAGAGATTTAAGAGCACATTTTTTAGTATTAAAGAAAAATTTATTTGGTTTATACAAATATTTAAATTTCAAGAATTTGAAATCTTTCTGTGGAAACAAAGACGCTTTCGACTGCGCTGGGATTCGAGCCCAGGTCTTTCGATTGCCGATCGACTGCTCTAACCACTGAGCTACACAGGCATCCGGCATCTCCTTCTCCACAGGAAGACCTCCTTATATCGCTTAATTAATTTGGCGCAAATGTTTTTTTTTTTTTAATCAAACAAATTATTTTCTTTCATTCAACCAAATCTTATTTCTCAGTGGAGGTTCCAATTCCAATTTAGATAATTGATTTAATCAATTGCATAACAATATAACCGTAAT
The DNA here is from genome assembly GCA_030998225.1 of Diplolepis rosae. NCBI lineage: Eukaryota > Metazoa > Arthropoda > Insecta > Hymenoptera > Diplolepididae > Diplolepis > Diplolepis rosae. Next base: position 2,376,386 of record JAPYXD010000710.1, read on the forward strand.
GAAATAGAAATTTATTGTTTGACAAAAAACAATCTAATAAAATATAAGTGGTATGAACGTAATAATACAAAATACCTTAACTTTGATATTCTTGGGGTTCCCCTCCTTATAATTGATCAGCTCTTACCTGAAAATATAAGAAAATATATTAGCATTTACAATTTGCTGTATGTAAATACTTTGACTTACAATTATGCGCATTCTCAGCATGTCAAATATAAGTCATATAATTTATCCTTTATGCAAAATAATAAAAGACCCTACAATTCCGTAGAAGTACTCGACTAAAAAAAATAAAATAACACAATTAAACAAAAATTCGAAAAAATACATAAATAATAAAAAAAAACTATATAATTAATTTTTTGTTCATTTCTCGTTATTTTGGCATAGGGTCAGTTACTTCTCATTTTCTTTTATTAAAATTTTCACTATTAAATGTAAAAATTCGCAAAAAGAAAGAAAAGCAAACGTTTCGGCCACATATGGGGGCCCTCTTCAGTGCCATAAATTCAAACATTAATTCAAAATTTCTGTAAAACATTAGAATATAGGAGATAATGAAATTAAGGATTATCATAGAATTCAAAAACTTATCTCAAAGCTTGCAAGTCAAAGTGAAGTAGTCCAGTATGCAGCATCACGATTCGAAAAAATATTTAGAGTTCGCTGTGAATAAAAACCGGATAACAAATAAACCGGGAAACATAAAAAATATTCCACACGAACCGACCGCAATTTAAAAAATTTTCTTATTAAACAAGGATGCCAATTGCTTATCAATGGCAGAACGCGAACAAAACCGGATAAAAAATAAACCGGGAAACATAAAAAAAATTTCCACACGAACCGACCGCAATTTAAAAAAATTTTTGTTAAAAAAGAATGCCAAATTGCTCATCAATGGCAGAACGCGAACAAGGTTTACATTTTTAAACTTTTCGTGAAGACTTTGTTACCGGAGTCTCTCACAGAATGATCTGAACTGTTTTAAAAACCGACTCAAGACATGTGGCTTTGCTGACCGAAAATTTTTTTATATAAGAAATCCTGAGAGGTTCTTTTGCTCCTTGAAGAAGACTATTGTCCTATACCTAGTAAAGAAATTCGAAACGTTTATGGTGATTTTCACGAGTGGACGATGGCGTGTATTTTTCAAAAAACGATTTTTTTATATCAGCTTCACGGACAATCCATTTAACATTGAATTTGCAAGCAAGGCATTACAGAAACATAAATTATTATAATATCTAGACATGTACTTTTACTCAATATTATTTGAGTATGTTAAGCAATAAATAAAAAAAAATTGAATGTTGTTTATTACTGCATTCAGATTTATTCTGAGATGTTTTGAAAAATACTACATTTATATTTAAAAAATAACAAAAATGCAATTTTGGTATTCGTGATATCAAGTATCACATTTTAGGAAGTATTAATAGATTTTAATGTCAAAGTTGACTACTTCAACACGTAATTCATGGGCAATGCATAGGCACCCTCCACATTTTAATTTGTAGTAATTAAACGCTCTGATAGAGAAATTAAAAATATTTCGGTATTTGTGCTGCTTGAAAATACAAATTTTTGAAAAAAACATCGAACTCTCCACCATGTAATTTTATAGATAATCTAATGAAAAACATTGAAATTTCAATTACTTTCAGTATTGCGATCCGGCAACACTGTTCCCTTTTTCCAGCTTGTCTGCTGTAGGTACTCGACACACACGCATGTTATTAAATCAACAAAGACATTTTTTTCACTTTTAACAATAATCGTTGACATCAAGCTATTTAAACGCTTATCACAGTTGCTTAATGATGGTTAGGTTTAAATTGCAACGTTGCACGATCTACGAGTCTGCTGCTGGCATAGCTTGGTGACTATACGTAAACACGCATACTACGAATTGTAAGCCAGTCGCGCACTAAGCTTTTCACCATGCGGGACAATCAGAATATTTTTTTCAAAACAACATAGCTCGATGGCGCCCTACGGGACTCTACTATTTGTACGGGGATGGGACTTGCATTCAACCTTAAAAAAAATCCACTAAACGTTAATGAAAAATACTTTCTTCAGCATAAGTTTGGAAAGAAAAAGATAAGTTTAAGTTTATAAATTAAATGCATTTGGTTTGAAAAGTGTTGTCGAGTTGAAGAGAGTCTATTTTAAAATGTATGTTTTCAAACACATGTATTTCTATAGAAGTTTACAATTTCTATAACGAAGTGTCGTTAGCGAGTATGACAAAGAAAATTCATGGCGCACTTGTAGCAATCCAATCAATTTTGTAAGCCATTGTGTCCAATGAATCATGAAACTCATTCTGCTCAGTGCTTTGGCGAACGCAAGCGATCTGTACATTAAAATTGTAATCCGCTTTTGGTTATTCAATTCCAGACGAATGGTAAAAATTCTATGTGTCTGTAGCAGATGAAGTTTAATGCCATATAGCATTAAATCATAAAACCATGTTCACTTTCTTTTCTCGCAAATTTTTTTGCAAATTTCATATACAATTCCATCAAAAGACACTTATTGTTTGTTTTGATTCTATTGAGACAGATCACAGTAGCTTTGTATTTTGTGTTCTTTTTGTTCCATATGTTTCACGATAATACTTATTGTTATTCTGCAAATAAAAATCGCGGACTTGAACCGAACATTCAGCGCCCAATTACATTGAAGTCATAACTGCGGAAATATACCGTTGCATAATTCTGACATATAAATGAAGCCAAATTAATTTTAACAACTGCAAGCGATTAAAAGGGGGAGATTCACAATTAAAAAGAGAAACAGAAAGATGAAACACAGATTACAGTAACAATGACAAATGGAACTTTATATAAATTCAGATGTTTGGTGAAACAAGGTGATATAAAATACCTATAGGGGCATTACCTTCACAAAGCTTCTCTTTTGCACAGTCAACGAAATATGTGAGTTTCGTTGATGCGCAAAAATACGCCCATGTCAAAAACAAGGCTATAGATTCAAAACTAGAAGAAAGACTATGTAAAATTGAGTTTTGAAACATATTCTTCTTCTCAAATAGGAACAGAAATAGCAGATAAAGAAATTTACATAATTTTATTATTAATTTTTGAAAGAAAACTTTTTTCGTTAATGCAACATTTTAAAGGTGGAAGTTTAAAAAATGTACAAAACAAAACTTTTGAACTTGCAAAAGTTATACGCTCTTAATCTGAATTGATGATAAGTCGGTCACTAATTCAAATTTATAAAAACTCTACTAATCATTAATCATTTGCTAGTAATTCAATCAATCGTCACAAACGTTTTGACAAGTAATTAGTAAAAAAAAATGACTAATAATCAGTACAAATTTTCATAATTGTGAATTAGTTGGCGACTTTTCATCAATTCAGATATAGAGAGTAGGATTTTAATACGACTTAACGTTTTTCCTACAAATGGTGCATAGAATTTGAAAACTTCACATCCAATTTTTAATGACATTCACACGATTATATGAAAGAATCCCTGATTTATTAGATTTTAAAAAATTTCCGTGATTTTAAAAATTTTTTGAAAATCTAATCAGTTTTTGTGAAAGTGAGTTTGAACAGAATCTATATAATTGAAGTTTAATTAGAAAAATTTTCGAAAGTCTGTGAGTAATTAAACTACATAAATGAGAGTGCCGTATAATTGAGTTGAGTTAGGTAGTGAACTAAATTAGTAACACTCGATTACTTCAGATTGGAAGAGTAAAACAATTTTGAGATAAAACCGTATTTTGTAGGTGAAATATACACAAAAGGGAATTGCGAATAAGGTGGGTGGCGAAATTGAAAGTAACGACGTTTAATTATTATTTTGCTCGGCAGGCCGTAGGTCAAAGGGCTCACCAAGGACATCCGGAGGGCGCTCTTTGTCGCTTGATCAAAGAGCTTCGTTTGTCTTTCGCCTTTACACGCGTCAGAGCCCTTCAGTGATAAGCTCTTTTCACTTACCGCCGCCTGCTTAACATTATAACAAAGATTTAAGTGGGAAACCGATTACTTTGCCTACATATTTGATCCAAAAATCTCATGAGGTTACAAAACACACCTTGCAAATTACAAGTCAGTCTCAAATTCATACACTTACTTTTTATATGAATAATATATTACTTTTAAGAGATTTTTCACTGCTTTTTCGACAATTTTAAAACTTCCATATTATAGTACAGAGTTTTAAGAAGTTTCCAGCATAAAAATACTTTAAAAAATTTGATTTCATAAAAGTATATAATCAAGAACACTGCTTAGCGCATGTTAAATTAACAAAAATATGTTATTGATAGTATTTAATTGTTTTGTTGAATTATAAAAAATTTTATTTATTCTAAAAAACCATTTTTTGGAAACAAAAAAATGTATACAAAACAAAATTCAAACCCGTATCACTACGAATTCAAATTCATCTTAACGTCCAACAAAGGTATGATTCAAAATTTCATAAATTCGAAACCGTTTGATCTCTCAAAGTACAAAAAATCATCAATTCATTTGTTTATAATTAAAATTGATCTTTATTTGGAAATAAGTCTTGAAACTTTTTTACCAGTTATATTAGTTGAAAAAAACAACCAATACTGAATAGAAAATTTTTACCAAAAAATGTATTCTTAAATAAAAATCAATTTTATTTACGAATCAATGTGTCAGCCCAACAAAAGCATTTTTGAAGCCAACAAATCATTTTACTAGGCTAATGAAACTTCGTAATTTATTACATGGTTCATTGCCAAAAAGTTATATAGTTTAAGTCCCAGCAGTTTTACACATTTCTATTATTTAATATATATTTATTATTAATATTACATTGAGAGAAATTTCTGAAGTAATTTTAAGTAATACGTTCCAAGTAATGCTCAGTAACATTCCTAGCGTGTCAGGGACGAATCTAGAAAAAAAATCTGGAGTGGGGTCCGATCGAAAAATTTAAAAATAAAAGATATTTCGGCTTTCACAAAACGTATCTTCCGTCGTCAGTGTAATTAACAGTACACACTACAAATAATTCGTGTTTAAAATTACCTGTACAACACACAGTCCCGAAATTAGAATATCTGGGCAGTTTAAGGAGCTTCTCTGGTTCTTGACGGTCTACAAATAGTCTACGGACATCCTGAGCAATCCAGAGACCGTCTCTTACGGTTGAAGGACTGTGTGCTGTACGGGTATTGAGATTTGAGGGAGTCTGATATTTCGGGTGGGGGGGGGGGCAGGACCGCCCCTCTGAACCCGTCCCTGTAGCGTGTAGATTATTTATCCCCACTCTCTAAACCTGAATCAGTGTACGACCACTGATTCGCAATGACTATTCACTGATGGTAGCCGCTATAAGTCTTCCACTGAGAATCAGTGAAATCTTGACTGATGAATCAGTGAAATAGAGTAAACTCACTTTTTGATTCAGTGAAATCTTCAGGTGGGAATAATAAAACGAGCAATATATTTTAACGATCGATGAACTCGTTCATTTCAGGTTAAACAACACTAACGAGTAATTACGTAATTATTATTGTTTATAATTATATTATGTAACGTGTAGATGAAACTTTTGAATTTGCGAATTCAAAACTTATGTTCACGTGGCGCGGTCACTGATTCCTCAGTGAAATCAAAGCAGGGCATTGATTCATCAGTTGATATATTTTCACTGATATAATCAGTGACTATTTCACTGATTCAGGTTTAGAGAGCAGTACCAAATCAATTATTGATCTTAATGATTGTTCAGTACGTTATATTTTAGGTTACAAATGATAGAAAAGCATTTCTTTAGCTGATTTTGAAATGATTATTATTTCTTTATTTGAGTCCAAATTCGACAACTTTTTGACAACGACCTATATATGCTTTCAAAAAATCTATTATACAATTTGGGAATGGAGTTGAATGCAACAAATTGATAATAACCAAGCGTTCATAAATGTGAATAGTCGGTTTTGAAAGCTGCAATCAGGAAAAAAAAGTAAGCGGGCACTAAATATAATAATATAATGCTATTTGCGCGAAGATTAGGAGCAGAAAGGAAATAGAATAGCCAGGAAATTGCAAATTGCCGGCGGCAAAACATGTATCTCGATGCCGTTTTGAGAGGTTTGAAATAACCTAATCTACAAATTGAAAACGGTGACCGAATCAGATCGAGCTAGTACCAAAATAGGTAGCCAATATCTATCTCGAATGAGATCTTCAGAATGTTACAATTTCCAGCTTAAATTATCCAAAAATTTGCGGTTGTACTGGATTACCCCCAGATATTTGCTACATTACGGCACAAAAAATATTTTTTCGCAAAGTTGGAATCAGGGCATTATTTTTCAAACAACACTTTTCTTACGTCCTTTCGATTTTCGAAAAATAAACAAGGCCCTCTAATTGGCAACTTGAAAGATAAAAAATATCATTCTATAAATACAAACCAAACAGTTTAAATTGTTTTGAAAGAATTAGATTAGAAAAATCTGAACGTAAAAATTACATAAATATATCATTTTGTTACACGTTTGTGATCAATGAGCTTGATTAAATTCAACGTAAATACAGAATTCATTGTTCCAACAAAACAGAAAGAGAGATAAGGAAATTTCAATTTTACAAATATTAAAATGCATCGAAATATCATAAATGTATTTTTCATAGCAAAAATAATTATGTGTTTCTAAATGGTCATACTTCAATTAGAGTATAATTATTTACTTTTGAATCGCATGTTTATTCCGCATTGTTTTCTGTATCCGACAAAAGGCTGACTTGCAGAAAATAGAATAAATTTTACAAGGTAAAAAGAAACTTCTAATATGGAACTTTTGTTCCAATGTATAGAAATTTCTACTCATTCGAGGAAAAATACTATAGTTAAGAAAATAGCACTGAATACTAGAAAATTTCGAGTTGCATTTTCGCACACCAGATTTTAAATGAAGGTTTATAAATATTAGTACAGGACGTTCTAAAAATTGGAAATTCGATACTCATTTGTAGAATAGGACAACTATTTTTCAGTATTTCTTGATTTGGCCCTTGAATTTACAAATTTAGAACTTGACATTCTGAACGTGAGTTAATACTAATATATTATTCGCTAATTTAAATTTCGAATTTAACGTTTAGGGAAATAAGTCCTAAGTGTCAATGATATCGAAAATATTCCAGGAAATTATTTCTTCCGTTCGAATCGGTACAGTTTAGAACTCCACGTTCCAGAAGCCAGTACTTAACGTTTTAGCGGTACAGTCTTGTCGCTTTTCTGGGCAATATATTAATTATCCGAGCGAAAGTTAAGTTTTGCTTTAGATTAGTGATTAGCGTGCGATTCTAGTCGAAGGACATCAATAAAGCGGATTTTAAATTGAATATGTCTGTTGTATGAGTAAATTTGTTAGGATATAACATAAACTAGTCCCGCGAAGCCTGACTTCCTATTTTTTTCCAATTTTAATATTTATCAAATACTACAATTTAGAATTTGAAGTTACAAAAGCTCGCATGCGGCGAGCTACTTTTTCGTACACGAATTTCTGTACATAGGAACGTTTGACCCGAAACCACTTCTCAGTACGCGAAGTTCTAAATGGAAGGAAATAATTACTATAGTTTAGAACTCTCTTTTTAGCATGACGCGGGAACTAAGCGCACTCGTGACTGATTTATCTATTACTCTATCTTGAATAAAAATTGTGATTCCATTATTAATATTTTTTAAATTAAAATCAATAGGTGAAGTGAGGCAAGAAAATGTTAAAGATGTATTTTATTTTATCACATTCTCATCAGGAATAAGAAGGTATTAGTATTATATGAAAAATGCTAATGTAAAAATCATTAAATTTTTGCGTTTTGAGATCCCCCTGAGTCAGAAAAAAATGGGTTTTACAAAAGTGTCTATCTGTCGTCTGTCTATCCGTTCAAAATTGTGAAAATAAGAGCATTTTTGAATGTTTGAAAAAATAAAAATTTGCAACATTGGTTTCTAATAGTGTTCATAAATTTCTACCAATTATCCTAATAATGTTTTTCGATGAAAACAAAATTATAAAATTTACAGTATTTTAATACTTGAAAAAAGTTAATATATAAATTCCATTCACTCAAATTTCAAAAAATACCTTTAAAATTAAAAAATTCAATTTTTTAGACATCATATGAGATACGAAAAAAACGTTGAGATGGGAAATTATTTGCCTGAATGAGGTCTACGAATTTTCACTAGGAAACTTTTTGACTAGATGTATATTTTATGTTTTGATTCAAAGAAACACTATTGAAAATCAAAAATTCCATTATTTAACCAAAACATGTGAGATACGAAAAAAGCGTTGAAATCCAAATAAACTTTCCAGAGAAGACAGAAATGCAGATAAAGGTAACGCATTACTGTCTTCTTCGGAAAATTTTTTAAAATAATTATTTTAATTATGAAGCGGTCGTATATAATTTTGGTGAAGTCAGAGCCTATCATACAATTGGATCAACTAGATTTATAGTTGGTTAAACTGCCTTTCACCCAACTCTATTTTATAGTTCCTTTCAGGTCTAACCATACTTTGAGAGTTGGTCTCAAAATGAGTTATAGTTGCGAAAAAAATACTTGAAAATTAAGGACAACTTCAATGACTAATGCACACTTGATGAATATTATCATTTACCTGTGATATCAAACATTATTCGAATAAATTAATCAATTAATTTTTGATGTTGCCAAATACATCTAATTTTAAAAATATATTTGATTATTCCTTTTATTTCAAAATCAATCATACTCATTTTTTAAAGATTTTATGGTTTTTTTACAGGTTTTCAATACCTTCAAATATAAGAAAACAAAAAATCGTATTCTAACCTCACTTTTCGACATGGACGATTTCGTCCAAACAACTCTCGAAAGTTTCGGGCTTTCTCCGTACATAAACGTTTTTGAAAGTGAGTTTCTATAATAAATATTCTTTGAACATACATCTCATAAACTAGAACACACATTTTTGTGACTTGATGCATTATTTCTAAAATGGCTTTTAAAAAATATTTTATAACGTTGTTTGCAATATTTGTAATATAAATGTCAAATTGAAACAACTCTTCATTATAGTAATCAGGCTATTTTTTCTCTAAACTTTTTTAAATCCGTCTAATTTTTCTATAAGATAACAATGTAAATAAAAAAATCCAAAGGAATTTCATTTTGTAATTTTTCCCGTGGAACCGAATAATGAAATCGTTTTCTTGATATATAACATTTTCACATTAAGTTTCAACGATCAGGTAAACAATCCTTTACAAAAAATGCGATTTTTATATTTTAATGTGAAAAAATTGTGCAGGTCAGAAAATAATTTGATGGTACAACTACAATCATGAGTCATCAAATAATTAAGAAACCAGCTCTGGTTTTACTACTCCTGAATTCATGAGATCTGATTATGCAAAAGGCACATCTTCCACGAGAAAGGGTTTGAGTGGTATACCAGTAAAACTTGTTTTATCGCTGGATTGGATATCGCGAATTCACGATGAATTCTAACAGTTGGCAGTGGCGGCACAAAACTTTAGAGAACTCCGAACCCGTATTCCGGGGATCAGGGAAAGAACAGAAATGAGATGCGAACCAATGAGAGCAGGTTTATACTCCGAGAGCATATGGTCGACGCTGATATCCGCCCCGTACGATTCGCTCCGATGCTTCAGTCTATGTATGTCCCGTATGGTTGGCACAGATATACCCAAACTTCAGGCACTCCAAAATCCACTGTCCCAACTACTCAATGACGTCACTGAATTACCGAGGGGCCAAACATATTGTCCTCCGGAATTACCAACGATCTAATACAATTGTCCTTCATTGTCATATATCATTCACCAAGTACCCCAAGTCTAACGGAATTACCAGAAATATCCATGTATGTCTCACGAATATTTTTTACTTATATCCATGACATTTAGGTAAACATATTTATTCATTTATAACATACGGCTTTTCAATTTTTAGCAAATGTTCCATGGATGCGAAATTTTTTTTAAAATTTACCTTTTCCCACAGATTACTCGCACTGTTAGAAATTTCTACCGTGATTTCCCGAATCACGTGACTGGAGTTTTGGGTAACTGAAGCTTTTTAGGTTAGAGCAGTCGACCGGCAATCGAAAGACCTGGGCTCGAATCCCAGCGCAGTCGAAAGCTTCTTTTTTTCCACAGAAAAATTTTCAAATTCTTGAAATTTGAATTTAATTTGCTTTTTTTGCGATATAAGAGTTTTAAATTTCTAACTTTCTAAATTTTTTTTCTAAATTTCTAAATTTCTAACAGTGTATGCAAAATGTGTCTCATTGTCCAGAACAGGCCTAGTCCTGGCAAATGATTGTTAATTTTCCTCTTCTGGACACAGTCTGGTTCAACGTTTTATACCAGGCCAGAACCAGGTCAAGGAATTTCAGCATAAAATTGGAAATTTTGTGATATTAGGAGAATTGAAAACATCCCTCTGGAGAATTTGTCAGTTACGTAGGCGACATATAAAAATACGTCCCGATATATTTTATTTTTGTCATGCGAATTCCCAAAATAGGGATGTTATATGGCTGCGTCAGATCGTGCTTTTGTAATCAAATCAGACATTTAACGCAAGCGTGGACATAATCCTCGCACCATGAATTCACACCATCATATTCTGGACCCTTCAGGGGTTACACAAAAGGTTCTATATGAACCCCTTTCGTATATCTGAAAGCAAATGACTAGCGTGCTAGGCCAAATATAAAAGGAAAGCTTCATGTTTACTAAAAACGAGATCCATTTGGATCATAAAAAAGAGATAAGAATGGTTCAAGAAGAAGACGAGAGCTATCTCAAAATCTGAAGCAAACAACATTTTCAGAAATACCCTCAATACTGCTCCTCAACCTAAAATACAAAACAAATTTACAGATTCCACTTTAATAAATTAAAATATTTTTTCAAATAACATAACAAGACAGAAATAATCTGTAAAAATTGAAATAAATAAATAAAATATATAGAATGTAAAATTTGTTCAAGAAAATAAATATAATTAAAATATACGTGTAAAGAATTTTTTGTTTTAAATGATCCGAGTAAAGATAATATCATTTTGAATCTTACATTTTATTATTTTGTGTTCAAACGGGCGGAAAAAGTCGCATTGCATGCTTGCGCGTAGAGCGGCATGCAGCCAATTGCGCCTCGCCTAGGCAATCGGGCGAAATGTTTATACCGCCCGACATTTGACTGCCCGTTACTAACTTCGCGCTCGCACGCAATGCGACTTTTTCCACCAATTTGGACACAAAACGTCGTGTGTATGTCGAGCGGCATGGTGGCGATGTGACTCGTGTGAATACATTGGGTACACTTCGCACTCGTCACAATCGCCACCATGCCGCCTTTGTTACACAATCTACTATTGTGGCTTGGCAATTTTAATGTGTAATATTTCCCTTGTATCTTAAACTAAACTTCAACTTGTCAAAAAAAACAAAAAAATTATCCACTTAATCAATTGATTTATATCAATATACATATTATAAATAAATTTATAATATATAACATAACTTTTGAATACGCGAATTCAAAAAAGAGGTTAGATTTTCGACGTGCGCTATAACATAATCGTAAATGTGCTTTGCTGATTGCAAGTGCTCTTTGCAATCACATATAATTATCAAGAAAATCAAAAGTATTCAACGAATACTTGCCGGATATAGTGTATGTACAGTAATTATTTCTCATGATCAAATTGGTAAGTCATTATAACCGTTAAATTTTTTCATCGATTCGATCGATTTTTTGTTTTTTTTTTCAACGATTTAAATGTTAAAATCACAAAGTAAATGGAGCTTAATTGATCATTTTTGGTCGAATAATAATATAATCAGAGTAAATATATGTCGTGAGAAATTTCGATATAATATATATTCCACTCCTAGCAAATATTTTATTAACCTTTAACAAAATAATACCTCATGCTTCATCCAAGGAGATGGGTGGTTCCTTACTCCTCCATTATCATCGCCTATTTCGGCTTTTCACCTCTTGTTCAAAGTCTATTACGTTTTCAATCTCCAATTCCCAACTTCGCTCATTAACTTTTTCAATTTCTTCGCGAACTATGTGTATGGCATCGATTCCATTTTCATGAATTCTGTTTCATCGCTCCACAACAATACTAATAATTTCAAAAATATATCGTCGAAACCATCTACTTCAAATGCAGAATAATAATTACAATGTATAATAGTAATTACGTAATTTCTTTTTAGTGTTGTTTAACCTTAAATAAACGTGTTCATCGATCGTTAAAATATATAGTTGATTTTATTATTCCCACCTGAAGATTTCACTGATTCAATAAGTGAGTTCAATCTATTTCACTGATTCATCAGTCGAATTGCACTGATTCTCAGTGAAATACTTATAGCTGCTGCCATCAGTGAATAGTCACTGCGAATCAGTGACAGTTCACTGATTCAAGTTTAGAGAGTAATTTAACAATAGTGCTGATCATTTAATTTATAAAATTCGTAATCTCAGCTCAAGTTAAATGCTAACATCAAGTAAATTTCTCTACGTAAATACATTTACTGAAGGCAATGAGCTTTTTTCCTGTATATCAGACTATCATTTTACATTGATTGGCCCATGAAACAAGGTGAAACGACTCAATTGAGTTCGTTTGCAATTTCATCGAATTGATCTTTGTCGGACATAATGGGAACCTCGTTCGGATTTCTACGACATTCGCGTCACTTCCGGAATCGTTCAATTCGATTCGGCAAGCTCGTTCTCTAGTTTTTTTTTTCTCGTTTTGTATGGTATTGCTTTGAAGCTCTTTCCCTTTCCCTTTCCCTTGGTCTAAAATCATCGTAGTAGAGAGGGGTTGGCCAACTGCATCCTCTTACGATCTACTTTCTCACCCCTTGAGACACCTCTGAGATCGTTATTACCTTCGTCCTTTCGAAACCTCGAGACCGTAAGGTCATATTGGTCCAGTCGGTCCGACGAATTTCGTAAAGTACGTGCTACAGGGTGATTCTCGAAACGCGTTCCATTACGCCCAAGGACGACCTCCGAGACTAGCACTACGTCAAGAACATCGATATAACCCATCTTCTTCTATTTTTTTTTCCATTTTTTTCCTCCTATTCTTTCTCGTTTTCCCCTTTGTATTCTTTTTTCTTATTCCAACTACTATATTTTTCTATCTTGGAGTGGGCATCCAGGTTTCAAGAAAGAACAGAACTTTTCTTTGTATTCCATTCGCATAGCAGTGTCCATTCGTCAGGATGATACTAGCGTTAGGTTAGGTTGCATATAAGATGTTTGAAAACTCTGCACGTTTGAATTTTGATTTCGTGACAACAAACAAGACAGCTGCTTTGATTCCGGGCTAGTTTAAATTTATTGCTTTTAATAAGAAGATAAATCTATTAAGAAAACTAAATAGATTATGCAAATATAGTATGCCTTTTAGAATTTAATTTGGGGTAAAATGTAGATTTTACACCAGAGTCTGGATAACTATAACACTAGAAAGAACAAATGTATACGTACATCAGATGTTTAAGTGTCTAAGATATTTCAAGGTTCTTTAAGATATTTCAAAATACTTCGGGACATTCAAAGGCATTTCAGAATATTTTGAAATACTTCAAGAAATTTCTGTATATAACATTGATTTTAGCATATTTCAAGATACTTCAACATATTACAAGGAACTTTTTCAGGATATTTTGAGATTCTGCAAGATATTTTAGTGCCTTTAAGATATTTTAAGGTATTTCAGGATATTTTACTAAATTCAGTATACTTTGATGTACTTCCATATATTTGAAGATATTTTTTCAGAATGTTATATTCGCTCCAGCATATTTTAAGTTATTTTGAGATATTTCAGGGTACATTAGAATATTTTAGTGATTTAAAATATTTCAGTTATTATTTTAGTATATTTTAAGGTATTTTAAGATATTTCAGGGTGTTTTAGAAAATTTTAGTGACATAAAAATATTTCACTTACTTTGGTATATTTTAAGATACTACAAGATATTTCAGGATATTTTACTAAATTCATTATACTTTGAGGTACTTAAAAATATTTTTCTACACACCAAGATATTCCAGTGGCTTCAAGATATTTGAAGTGAATTTAGGATATTAGGAAATGATCCACTATAAAGTGAATTTATCAATATCTCATCTAAAGACAATTATCAAAGATAGTTACTTAAAAGCATAGTAAACAGCAAGTAATTAATGAGTACCAATTGCTGGTTCCTTTCTTCAATTTTGCCTCATATTGTGGAAGACTTTGTACGTATAGAAGATTTTGAGAGCGAAATGTAAGAGCGCATCTGTGAGTCAGTAATAGGGACAGAAACTTAATCATTCCCGTATTTAGTCAAAACTGTTCGACTCTGTGGCGCCGGTAGTTTCTTCTGGTTTGTACACATCAGTGCGAAACTCCGGCTTCCTCTTTCTCTCAGGGAATGTCCGACAAATTAGAGGTGGTAGTCTAAAGTCTAGACTGCAGAAGCAAAGCTGGAAGATAAGCCAACAGTCACTAACTATGCAGATGAAGAGCAGGTAAAGACGGGGGAGGGTAGAAATGCTCTCTTCCCTGATTAAACAAAAGTGTCGCTAGATGCAGCTGATACCGTAGGTTTCCCATAGTATATCTCTTAACCACGTAGAACACCACTTCTATGTGTTTCGAATACTCACTACATTGGCTCTCTGCATTTCGCTCGGTTGTTTACTTTCACGAGAATTTTAATTGCTTGATTAATTCTCCCCCAAACTAGCTAATTGATGTTAAAACAGTGGCTAGGTCTCTACACTTCAATAAAAATAGAGGAAAAAATAAAAACAGATACAAATGAACTTCAATTCACTCTTTCTAACTTGTTACTCATTTAATGTACGTATTACTAACTAAATAATGCACTGGTTCTGTTCAAAATAGATATACCAATAATAAATTATCGCCTCGTTGATACCAGCTATATATGACAGTATTAAAAGGGCTTGACTTTTGGTCACAAAATATGGCTTTAATTATTTTTTTGTTTTTGTGTTTACGCGACTATAAAGAATATTTTACAATAAACGTAACGTCGTGTGCTGTCGGTTTAACTTTTTTTGTCAATCGAAATGATACACTTTTTCCCTAGTAAATCAAAAAGTACCGTATATTACACGATAGATTGTATATTTGAAGGACCATAAACAGAGATACAATAAAAAATGTCGTTCTGAAAAATTGTTTGCAAAATAAAAAGTACATATTAAGTACGCCCTATTATTGAGATAACTTCTCAGTTTTGTGTCTTTTCAATATTATATTTTTTCTTTACTTATAGAAAAAAAACTGATATAACACACTCAGAAAACAGTTTCTTCGAAACAAATAAATATTTATTAGATACTTATAAATATTATATTAATTCAGAAATAGAAATAATTAGTTAAAGATTAGTTTATTTAAATTAGTATAGAGTGACTGATTTTGAATGAATTGTCGCTGATTATCAGTGAAATTGCACTGATTGAGATAGCTAAAAGTGTGCAATTATTTTCTATGACAATTCGACTGATTCCAATTGAGATATAGTATTATAGATATTGGTTCAGTTGGAACTAGTATTTTGCACACCGAAGCAAGGATCCCTCCTCATTGTCCTTTCCTTCCGTTATCACTATTACCAACAGAGGTGGGATTATTAGCGTCTTGCGACTTGAAGGCGGCCAGTGGCTCAGATTGGATTGGAAGGGAGCTACGGAAGCAAGCCATTGAAGCCGCCTCGGCTTATTCGGCGATAACACAAGCGTGATTACGCCCAAGTGCATTTGCTCCCGTCGTGTCGGAGCGAGAATTGCATATGTACACGCGCGTACTTAAGTACTTACGTATCTACTACAACTGGGGTTAATACACCTACAAATGTCGATAACACTTGTCTACTTCCACCACATTATTCCAACTTTCAATTAGTTAAATTCAACTACTTTTTAATTTCTCTAGCTAATTTTCAATAAAATCATTATCACTGATTTCTAATTCATAAGTAGAATTTCACTAGTAATTAGTCATAATTGACTAAAAATCATATCAATCAGTTCATTTTAAATGATTTTTCAGAAAATTTGACTCACCAAACTGATTGAATAGTTACAAATGAGTCACTGAATGAAATTGAAAATAATCCACGGGTTGAAATCAAGAGTGTAAACTGATTGACTCTATTTATTATTACTTTCTGATTACCAGTAGAGATAATATCATTATTATTAAAAATTAAAAGTAGTATAGGTTGTATTGACCTTCAATTAAAATAAATGGTACGTTGATGGAAAAAATTGGCTTTAGGGTTCAAAAATTATTGAGTCGTCGATTTAATCAAACGTTTCGGCTGAGGTCGGAGCCTTCATCAGTGATATTTATTAAAATCTAAAAAATTCAAAAAGGGTGGTGCTGATTTCACATTTTTAGAAATAACTATAGCACTTATACAAATATAATATTGTATAAACAAGAGTATTTGATGTAAAGTTAAATTTATAAGTGAAACTGGACGGTTTGGATAAAAAATAATTTAAAAATGAATAAGTCAAAAAATAATTACTATTTCTTATTAGTGGATACTTAATAATAGGATCAGTAGTATTTGACTGATAGTTATCGGTTCAATTTTAATTATAACCTAAAACAATTACTTACAAAACTTTGCCTATTGTATCATCAATTAGTGATAAGTATCTAAAATTAGTGAAAAACATCTAATTTTTATTAAAATTTAGGCAAATATGTGAACAACTTTATTAATTGTTTTTCATAAACCGTTTCTTTACTTTTACTCAAGATTTCAGTACACTATTATTGTTTCCTTTATTATATTAATTTTACGAATGGAAGGAGAATGATTAGATTTTTAATAATGTAATATTAATTTTGATAATTTGAACTAAACAAAGTTCGCTATGAACAATAAAATGTTTAATTTAAAGAAATTTTTTACCGTTTTGTGTAATTAACAATTTTAAAAGGTTTTGGTTAAAAATGTTCGATTGATTCTATCAAATAGTTTCTTTGATCATACCAAACATATATTTGACGCTATCAAATAATTTTGTCTATCCAATCAAAACAAATTCATTTGATGGTTTCAACCAAGAAATTTTGTAACATCAAAAAAATATTTTATAAAGTTAACAAAACTATTCAACCAAAAGCTTTGGTTCACTCGAGTAAAAAAGTTTGGTCAGATGAACAAAAATTAGTTAATTTAATCAAAGTATTGTTTAAAATCAACCAAATGCAGTTACAAAACGATTTTGTTGAACCAACTAAAATGTTTTTCTTGCTGTATCAGCTTTAAATTAAAGGACACATAGATTTGATACACATGTGCTTCAAAACTGCATGGGGAATAACAAATGTCATCAATCATATCGGTAATTAATTAAAGCAATTCTTTCATCCGCCATCGCTATGTACCTCTGACAATGCTTATTATTTCACCATTGAATATTGGATCCCTTGTTTGTCGAGGAACCTACGCCCTCGTATATCGTTGCAGTTCTATTCAATAGCTCGCAATTTCTTAGCTTGCCTCGGGGGATGAAAGACTTAAAACCTGAAGGTTACGCGCCATAAGCAAACAGTAAAAAATTCTCTTTAAAGTGATCTTTCACAGAGGAGCTTAATTTAGGTAAAAATATTGTGCAAGAAGCAAAGATTAAATAATTGGTTTTATCCAATCCTGACTTATTTGAAAGACTGTATAGTAAGAAAGATACATAAAAAGAGAAGCGATTCTCTCCTTTCCACCCTTCGATTTTTCAACCCTCAGTAGTCTTTATCCTGATTGTTAATCACGAGGTTTAGAAGGAAAACCAATTGCCTCACTTCAACTCTCTTTTCCGCTTCCTTATACCACATTGGTACTCCAACAATGAAATTTCATTTCAATCTGACAAAAGGGTGCATTTTAGGATATACTAAGTGCGAAGTTAGAAATAGCCCAAGACTGGCCCAGCATCGACAACAAAGTTCTCGAAGATTGGTTGCCAATATCATGCCGTTACTGGAATGATAACTTCGGTATGCACTTGGCGACCAATTCTGGCCCAAACTCTGACTGCCAACACTTGTTTTCGACACAGCAACGGCCCGGTGCTGTGCCAATCTCTGATTTTCTCACTACCAGAATGGTTTGCCGTAGTCAAAGTGACACGTGGCCCAGTAATATGCCGTCCATGAGCCCGACTCTGGCTGTTCTACTTTCAGAACTGGATGCCATAGTAAAAATGACAATCGGCTTGGTATAGGCCTATACTGGGCCAATTTTCGGCTGAAGGTCGGTAAATTTAAACAGTCGACAAAGGTCGTCGTCGGCCCAGTATTTCACCGATGCAAACGGCGACACTGGCCCAATAACAATAGCCGATTGTTGGCTGTCGACGATGAAGAAAACAAACTTCAGATTAGACGTGAAATATTTCAAATAATTACTCTGTACAACAATAATAACTATTTTTATTTCATTTAACTCATCACGATGTTTATTCAAATTCTGAAACTAAATCAAGTGTTTAAACTTTCAAATCTTAAAATTTTTATGCCTTTAATTTTTTATTTTATTTGAAATTGCAATCTCTCAAATAATAGGCTAAAAAATATGGATTACCTTAATACCTTGATACTGTAATTTTGAGACAATTACATATATTATATTCACCATAATCTAGATTATGAGCCTATAATATCTACTTGATTATACCGTCTATTAGAATTAATATTACTGTTTATGATCTAGATTAGATTAATTATAAACCAGATTAATTTTTATATAGTTATAATATCAACAAAATAAATCTTATAATTAATTTTCTCACTGTGCTTTTAATCTTGCAGACATGAAATTTTATGTACTTTTTAATGCTTTTTTTAAATAACTTTCAGACTTTTAAAGTCTTTAAAGTCTAAAAACCTTTGAAATGGGAGCTTTTTATTTGTGGATTTTTAAAATTAGGAAAATTTATAATTATGAAGTTTCAAACTGTTAAGACTTCAGATTTGACAGCAGCTTTTAAACATAAAAAGTGAAAAGTCAAGCTTAAATTGAGAAAAATATGTTTTAAAATTCTTTAAAGTTGAGAGTCTTAAAGAAAGCGTGCACCAACAAGTACCTTAATTCCAGGTTTTCCAGGTGAGTAGACATCATGCGCACAATCATTAGAGTAATCATTTAAGAAGTCAATTGAATAGTTCTGTTAAGTTAAGAAAAAAATTGGATAAATCGCGTTATCGCCATATGTATTTTAAAGCTGAGTTTCATAACTGGCAATTTATGTAGTAACGAGTTCGAGTTTACCCTCTTCTTAGGAGGCAGTGAGTCATGACAGGGGTTCATGTTCGCACGCAATATCCAGCAACTCTCATTAACATCCCCGTGTAAGAAGGGTAAGTGTATTCGAAAGCGTGAGCGACCGTCTGAATCAACCCCCAAAAAATACCGATGTTATCCACGAATTTTGCACGCACGAACATGAACGCCATAAAACTGAAATTATGCCAATTACAAAATACTTTGGATTATATCCTTTTTTTAATATTAACAAATATATTCTTTGGTGCGAAAAGAGAAAATGAGACAGAATTAACAATTTTTCAAGATGAGAAGAAGAAAATGTTAAACTAATATGCGAGGACAAATTTTCTTCAATCTAGAAATGTGATGCTAGTAACAAAGGAATTTTCTTCGGACATCTAATGAAAAACATATCTGAGTCATACGTTTTTACATGTTTTCTATGAAATATATTTTTACACCTAAGAAAAAAAACACTAGAAACTGTCTGACATATTTTTTCGAACAAAAAAAATGAGGCTAGCTATTCTACTTTTTGAATTCACGAACTACGAAGGTGAAAAATGTTTTTGCTTTTGTAGCCAAAACTTTTGCATTCATAACATGAAAATTTGTTACGTTTTTTCTGTAATGCGAAAATCATATTTTTTTTAATAATTCTCATGTTTTTCATGAATACTTTTCAATCTATTGATACTAATAAATAAATTAATTTTTTTTTCATAAAGTATAAAGTCTAGCCAAATATTTCATTAATCTCAAAACGTGAGATGATTCATCGAAAGGAGTAGCGACTTTTCTAAATACAAATTCATAAATGTAAAAATATATTTAGAGGTACTTTAAGTAATTTAAGGCACGTCAGTATATTTCATATACTTCAGGATAATTTGCATAATTCAAAATATTGCTAGGTACTTGATGATATTTCAAGATACATCCAAATATTTAAAGAAACTTTAAGATATTGCAAAAGACTCCAGGATATATTAAGATACATTAGATTATTTGAGGGTAATTCCGTATATTTCTAAACACTTTGAGATATTTTGGTGACTTTCGGATATTTTGATACTTCAGAATATTTTAAGGTACTCAGGATATTTCAAGATACCAGATAAGATTATGATGTCAAATATCTGTTAATTTCAAGACGTAAAATACTCAGAAGGAGTCGCGTTTTTATTCCCAACAATATTATAAAAGTGAAAGAATAGACTTGTATATGAAATTGATAAATGTGAGATATGGAACACTGTAAATTCAATTTAACTACTCTACTATGATGAAAATACAAAGTTTGATAAATTAGCTGAAATGGATTTTTGAAAAAGTTGTGATGAGTAAACTATTAATCATAGGTAGAATATTTTTACTTTCATTAAACTTATCTTGCTATTCATTATCGTTTTCCATTACCTTTTCACTGTGCCATATCGACTATGTTATAACAAAGTAAGCACGGCCTGTTAAGCTGACTTTAGCAGTCTATTCATAGAAGTTTATTAGTTCCTCTAGTCACGTATCCGTATTAAATAACGTGAAATGTCGTACTTACGACTTTCAACATCACACAAAATTTGCAAACCAAGCTTAAGTCATGAATAATATGTATTAAAATAATTCTTTCCTTATTACATAAGAATTATTATGAAAAATTTATATATATTCAAATTTATTTTTTGAAACCTCAAAGCTCCAATTTCAAGAGAATCATAACAACAAATTCAAACAAAGATATATAATCAATAGTTTAAAGAATCATTAAAAGGCAACAGGAAAGAAGAATATTGAGTTCGAAAGTCAATTTTATAATATTGTAGATGTGAATTACATTTTCTCAAAGTTACTAAAATTTATAAAGTAGGACTTGTATCGACCCTCAAATAATAATTGTATACGATGTTGATGTTAATAATTGGCTTTAGGGTCCAGAAATGATAACTCAGGAAGTTACATACTTTCAAACGTTTCGACTCTGATCGGAGTCCTCATCAGTGATCTTTATTTCTAAAATATCAAAACATTGAATCAAACATTGCACATATGAGCCCTGTTTTGGAATAGGCTTTGGTATTATGAGAAAACAATTGTAAAAAAGTAAAATTGCAAATTATCGTTGGAAAAAATTACATAGGTACAACTAAACGGCCCTTAAAGACTAGAATACATGAACATAAAAAAGATGTTTATAACCCCCCGGAAAAATGGACTGCTTTAACGAAACATGCTTGGCATCAAGACCACAAGTTTAATTTTGATAATGTAAAAATAATTGACAGATCAGATAATTATAAAAAACGTATGATACTTGAAATGACCCACATAGCTGGCAATCCACATGCGGTAAACCAAAGAGCTGATACTGAAAACTTATCCGTTTTTTACCTCCCCCTTTTGAACGACAAATTGTAACCTCGCCAAAATATTTCTGTATCTTTAAAGCACACACATTCAAAGAGTGCCTAAGAAAATTCTAAATCTGTCAGAAACAAACCACTTCAACTCCTATTACAGTTTATGGCCTCCTTTGTCATAGTACTCCAGTCATCTTGAGCACATCTTCTAATTTTTTCCCTCCTTCTCTTTAAAAACTCAACCCTAAACACAAGAGCAAAAGGCAAACCCTCCACTTTCATCCCACACCTTCGGTTTCAAGTCATAGCCAAACTTTAGTTGCATAAATAACGTCATAGAGATCAGTGAGTTATTTGAAAGGTATGTATGTGGTCAGAAAACGAAAAAGGAAAAAATTTAAAAAGTTTTTGTCTGAGGATATAGCAGTCCCTCAGTTGTAATTACAGCACACTACATCTAATAAGGTTAGTTCAACTTATTTAAAATTAAAAATGGTGATGAGACTGAAAAATTTGAAGTTGACAGAACACATCTTTTTCTATAAAAAAACGAATATTCCACACTAGCATTCTTATAAGCAATTTATTCATAACTCACGTTTATACTGCAAGTTCACTCGCCACGTTTGTATTTTTTTCCACTATAAAGGTACTAGTCAATAGCTGATGCATAATATAGTTTTTTTTTGCCAGAATTTTGCTGTTATTCCTAAGGTAGTTTTAGGTCATTTATCGATGTACTCTGTACAACTCTTATGTAATTTTTTCCAACGATAATTTGCAATTTTACTTTTTTACAATTGTTTTCTCATAATACCAAAGCCTATTCCAAAAACAGGGCTCATATGTGCAATGTTTGATTCAATGTTTTGATATTTTAGAAATAAAGATCACTGATGAGGACTCCGATCAGAGTCGAAACGTTTGAAAGTATGTAACTTCCTGAGTTATCATTTCTGGACCCTAAAGCCAATTATTAACATCAACATCGTATACAGTTACTAAAATTGTTTTTGATTTCAAATGTGAAAGAAAATTCAATTTACTAAAGGCTTTATTGGCCTTATTAAGGAACATATTCTCAAGATGACACTCGCGTTTCGCGCTCAATTTTCAGTATACATTTCTGTAACTTTCTAATAAATTACATGATTCAAATAATTTATTTTCTTCTAAATATCTCAAAAAGAAAAAACAATCGTCGAATTTATTTAATTAAATTTTTATCTTTGATCATATATCAATGCATTAATTTCTTTGTTTTGTAGAATTTTTGAAATTGAAACGCAAAATATACATTATATCAAAAACTGTGTCACACAAAATTTGTAAACCTTATTGAAGTGAACAATTTTGCATTCTTACATTTTTTCGTATTTGACACATTAAGGTTACAAATTGGAATTTTCTATTTTCAATAGTATTTTTTGAATAAAAAAGAAAAATATACATCTTAAAAAAATGTAGCAATTCAAATTTGTAGACTTTATTGAAGCAAACAATTTTGTATCATAAAGTTTTTTTGTATCTCGTATAATTTAACTGAAAAATGGAATTTAGATAATGACTTTTTTCAAGTTTTAACATACTTTAACTTTCCTAATTTTAGTTTAATCGAAAAATGTTATCTGAGTAATTTGTAGAGATTTATGAGCACCATCAGATATCCGCTTTGGAATTTTGGACTTTTTCGAAAACACAAAAAATATTATTTTCACAATTTTGCACTGAAAGAAATGCTTGGGATTTATCAGCCATATGAATATAGCTGATTGTTTTTAAGTAATTCAACAAAAAATATTTGGCAGTTAACCAAAAATATTGCTGCAATAGTAATTCATATGTTTGGAATACACATACAGGCTGAACTAATACAAGCAAACCTTGGTTTTCGCCTTTTCGGTAAATCTCCAATATAATATAGGTCAAGGAACCACAATTATGTCTGTATCGTCAAATTTTTTTTTTCAGTGTGGTTCGATGTGGCTGGTTAACGAACTTTTTCATATTTTTTCGGCTCCGATATACTGTCTCAAAACGTCAAAATTTGACGATAATTCCGGAAGTGATTTTTCACATAAAACCAATACCTTCTCATATGATGAGAATGTTAAAAAATAGAATTATTATATTATATTTTAATTATGTTGAAATTTTCTTATCTTATGTTAAATTAAGTTATCGAGTGTCAAACTTAAACACATTTCCACTAGAATTTCATCTCATTATTACAGTTTTTAAAATATATAAAAAAGCAGAAGCAATTTTATTAGCTTTTCTCTAAGATTCATTTTACTGGCATATTAAGTTTATTTGGTATGAATATAGTAGTGATTGAATTTTACTTGTAAAAACCGGTTTTTAGTTTCAAAGGTATTTGTAAATACGACACTATCGACAGGGCGAAAATTTCATTTTCGATTGCATGAAAGTTCTTAAGGATCTGCATGCCACTTGACTCTTCTGAATATTCAAAAGGGTTTCATTGAATTTCGAACAGCTCAATTGAAAGTCGAATTGGCGTTGTCGTAAGTCCTTCGTCTTTGAATTTCCATGGTAAGAAAATAGAAAATCAAAGTCTTTGGCGGACATAATCTTGCCTTAAATTCAAGATCACGTGCTTTTCTTCGTCTTTTCTTACATTATACGCGAGTATATTCGCTGTCACGAGGTTTACTGTCAAGAAGATAGGATTCTTTCAAGCAAGTCAAGTTTGAAATTTTCTTTAAACATCAATATTTAGAATATATTTCCTCAAGCATTCTGTTGGTAAAATGAAGCCAGAGGAGAAAAATCAAAGTTTATTAATAGTTAACTATTCAAGTAACAGACTTTGCAACTTGAAAGCCTTTTAAAATTTGCTATTTTCGAATTAAAATTTGTCAAGCTCCTTTTCTAAGTTTGAAGACGTCTTTTAACTTGAACTGAACTTCTGATGTAAAAACATATTTAAGACTTTTCTTACAAAAATGCCAATAAAAACGATATAACCTGAAAAGTTGCCAAGTCAACTGATCAAGTCTACACCTACTTCTGACTTAAAGATATTTCTGGATGTTTGGAACTATTTAACTTTGCTCAAGATACTTTGAGGCACTTTAGTATATTTCATGTACACTGTAAAAAGTTTCTCCGGTAACTTTCTCTAAAATTTCGGGAAGCTAATTTCTGCAAGGTTTCCGGCATTTTCTCAAACATTCGTTAGGGTAAATTCCCGGAACTCCCTAAATTTTAGGAAATTTTCCCAAAATTTTGAGTGAATTCTCAGACGTTTGACGGAAATTGCCTAAAATGTTGATGAAAATCATTTTCCCCAAAAAAGTATGGAATAATCCCTAAGGAATTATAGGAAAATTTCGCAAAATTTTTTACAGTGTACTGCAGGGTACTTCAAGGTAGTTCAAGATATTTTAATGTATTTCTATATATTTCATATACTTGAGAATAATTAACATAATTCATCATATTTTAAGTGAATTGATGATACTTCATGTTACTTCAGAGTACTCCACATACTTCAAGATACTTTACATACTTTAGTACGTTCAAAGATACTTCAGAATATTTCAAGGTGCTTTAAAACGTTTTCAGGTTTTTTAGGATAAGATATCTTACATATTTCAAGATACTTACATACTTTAACACATTTCAAGGTACTTCAGAATATTCCACATACTTCAACTATTTTCGAGAATATTTAATTCCAAGAATATTTGAAGGTACTTCATGATATTTTCAAGTATTCCAGGATATGTTAAGGTAATTCGAGATATTTAAAATACTTCAAAATACTTTACTCACTTCAGCATATACTTCAAGGTACTTAAGAATATTCCAAGTTCCTTTAAGTTATGTCAGTAACTCCAAGGCATTAGAAGGTAATTCAGCATATTTAACATATTTCAAGGTAATTAACATACTTAAGGATATGTTGAAATACTTGAAGAAATTTCAATAACCTTAAGATATTCCAAAGTACTTCAAGGTACTTTAGGGTATTTTACACACTTCAAGATATTTTACGTACTTCAGTATATTTTGAGATAATTCAAAACTAAATATATTTTAATGACTTCTGGATATTCCAAAGTACTTAAAGATATTTTGAGCTACTTCAAATATTTTACA
This sequence comes from Diplolepis rosae, assembly GCA_030998225.1. Lineage (NCBI taxonomy): Eukaryota > Metazoa > Arthropoda > Insecta > Hymenoptera > Diplolepididae > Diplolepis > Diplolepis rosae. Next base: position 2,402,282 of record JAPYXD010000710.1, read on the forward strand.
TACTTCAACATATTTTAATATACTTTAGGATATTCAACGTATTTCAGGATATCGATTCTGAATATAAAATTTTTATATTATCTCAATTAGTATATTTTACATCATATACGTGAATTTAAGTAGAAAATATTTACAACAATGGTAAAAAATGGCAAAAAAATATAAAATACTTGTTATTGGTCAGGAGAACCACCTAAACTATGACCTTATGCCACAGATTTTTGTTACTGGTTGGCTATCCGACAGCGAAACTTGCCGGAATTTATGGAGCAGTGGATTTGAAACCGGTTCGAGTTGATTGCCAGAGCAAGTTTGACGAGACGAGAAATCGGCTTGACCACAATTCTAGTATAGATTCACCGGAAATCAAAATATTTGGCGACTGTAGCCCTTTCCTGTGACGCGTATACGCACATAATTGCGTGACAGAAACGCTGATATGAATGCATGAACGGAAGAGAGAAAGAGAATGACAGGAAGTGAGAGTTGGGAAAAGGCGGGGGCGGGATGGTTGGGGTAGTTGGGGCGGTTCGTATCAGAGGATGAATTCATGGGATTGAAAAGGGTGGATTTGACGGTCGCTGGGCAATAACCGACATATGCCAGGTTGATAGAGTTCGCGAATGACGTCGCCAGGGCTGTCTATCCAAAGCGAATACCCGATATCGAGTTCATCACTGAGTAGCACGAGCTTCAGTTAATATGCAAAGTAGGATCAGAAACGTATTCAGCTGCTTCCCTCAAGCTACGGCGATCCACAAACTTGACGAACTTCCAGTGTTCGCTTCGTTAGCTTCTTCCCCGTGCAGCTGGTTCTACATCGAGAAAAAGGACCCATCTGATCTATTCGAACTTTAAAACCAACTCGGTATACGAAAAAAGAATTTCATAAAAATGCCAGTAGCAGACCTTCTCTCCGTTCTTCTTCCAAAAGTTAACCTACCCTTGCTGCATTTATAATGCCAAAAATCTACGTTTTAAAAAAGTTTCTACCTTGTTTCTAAAATTCAAGATTCTTCAAATTATCTGCAATCTCTGCTTGTTTTTCCAGGATTTTATAAGGAAAAACTTATAAATGGAATACATAGAGTTTTATAAATGTTTAAGTACTTACAAAGTTTAGTTGGATCGACCAAGGAATTTACTTATTATATGGTTGGCGAAATTTTTGGTTGATTTAAGCAAATATTTCGCTTATTTAAATCAAATTTTGTTTGACTCGACCAAAGATCGTGGTTAATTTAACAAAATAGTTTGGTTAGATCGAGTAAATTATTTTTCTGGGTGTAGTTAATTAAATGTACTTACAGTTCTTAACGTTCATTGAACGATGAAAAAAAGCTCTTTTTCAGAAATGACATTTTTCATTATATTTATGTTGAGGGCCCTTAATAGTATATTGGGCAACTAGGGAGAAAAAAGTTTATTTTGCGGGTGTAAAGTTTTTACAATTGCACGAGTAAAATAAATGTTTCTCCCATGTTGTATACGATTTTTTTCCACTAGGGGGTCAAAAAATAGTTTTGTTTGCCTCGCGGGGAGCAAAGAAATATACTTTTTGACCCGCTAGTAACAAATAGTATATTGCATTACAAGAGGCAAAACACAGCGATTGCAAACGAGTGTGAAGTTTGCTGCCCGAGCGAAGCGAGGGCTTCAGTCACAGGAGTTACAATCGCTGTGTTTTGTTTCGAGTAATGCATACTATTTTTCATAGCGCCTCCTTTGAAAATCCGATTTGCGGCACCTTTAGAGCAAACTTCACACTCATTGCAATCGCTATGTTTCGCCCCTTGTAATGTAAATATAATATTAATTTAGTGAGTTAAAAATCAATAATTGCGTTTTGAAAATAAATATATTTTTCTACTATCGGGTCATAAAGTGGATTTTATCGCCCCGTGCGGGGTAAACAATTCCATTTTTTAACCTCCTAGTAAAAAAAAAAAAATCGTGTGCGACGCGGGAAAAACATTTATTTGACTTGTGTGGTTGTCACTCTCGGTTTGCTCGGGCATCAAACTTCACACACGCTAAATACATTTTTTTTTCCTAGTTGCACAATATACTATTTATCGTTCAATAAATGTTGAACTGTAAGTAGTCGTGAATTAGATATTGAGGTTTAATGTTACTTGACCAAGGGACTAGTTAGAGACACAAAGTATATAAAGCGAAACCACTTTTTATTTAGCTTAAAAAAAGTTCTAGTAGAGTTAGAGAAAAAGTTAAAACTTTCTACTTCTATGAGCAAGTTCGGTAAACAGTTTTTGTACATGAAGAAAAGACAACCAGAACCGCAGGAAAAGGAAGCTAAGTAAAGTTTTGGCAACGCGAAAGTTTTATTTGACTTTTGGAATCGAAAAGGAATATTTATTATTATTAAATGGACAAGATAAGAATCTTCGTAGATGTTCTAAAAGAAAACAAGTACAATTTTATTTCGTCATCTCTATGTTTTTAAGTATCATACTTTAACTTATTTAGAAATAAATAAGTTCTCTTTCCTTTAAATCTAGAGAATTTTATTTGTTGAAATGAAAATTTTTTGCAGTTGATGATAAATCGCACTGTTTTCTTTTCCCACAACTTTCCACGAAATGTTATTATAGGCTGGAGAGAATATGATCGCCATTGGTCACACGAGTTAAGCACACATGAACAAGATAATGTGTACGCACACAATGAGAGGAAACAACGAACCAGAGCCGGCCAGTCCGTTCTCAGAATACTAATGTCTGCAAATCCTAGAGGGGCTGTTTGTGCGCCATATTGTCGATCGAGGAAAAGCTTCAAAGGGCTCCCCTTTCCAAGAATTTTTAACTTTGTTTCCATAGAAACCTGTCTTACCAGGAATTGCTTGAAATTTGCACACGTAAACCAATTTTTCACTTACGTGTTATATGAACAATGTTTTTTTGTAATATCATATACGAATAGAAAATTAAGAATGCTTCAATTTAAATTCCAATATTTATAATTGTAACTACGTCTTTAACTTTTAAAATTCATCAGGAAACATTTAAAAAAAATAGGAGACAATTACAATGAATTTTTAATAACCATCGTTTATAGAGAAATTGTTTTCACGACTACAATTCACAACCAATTGTTGTGGAGTTCAATTTATTTGACCATAAATAATCAAATTTCAAGGATAGAACAACATCCGACCATAAGCACTAAATTTTTAAAGTTGGTTTTATTGATTCAAAGATTCAGATCGACATATTAAAGAAAGAATTTTCTTGAATTCATATAGATAAATATTTTCCAAAATAACTAATTTTTCTGATTAATTTTCTTGTATTTGATTCAGAAACGTAATATTCTGGAAGAAAATTGTTTTCTTAGTTTCAAATTGACTTTGGAAAAACGTTATTCTCTTTCTTCTGCAATCGTGACTAACTGTAATCCAATCAGAAAATTGTATTTTCCATGAAAAAAACTAATCTTGCGAACAATTGAAGATTTTCTTCGCTAAGAGAAAAGTTTCCTGAAGTCGAAAATTTTTTTTTTCATATACGATACAAAAACAAAATTTCAAAATAAAAAGTTATCACAAATATTTCAAAATATTTCAAATTTGAAAATCTTTCTGTGGAAAAAAAGACGCTTTCGACTGCGCAGGGATTCGAACCCAGGTCTTTCGATTGCCGGTCGAGCTCGAATCCCAGCGCAGTCGAAAGCATCTTTTTATCACAGAAAGATTTTCAAATTCTTTAAATATTTGAAATCATTTGCATTATTTGCGATATACGAGTTTGAAATTGTCTACAAGGACACTTGTTGACAACGTATCCTATCTGATACGCGACTATAGTGATCCTCCGATAATGTAGGCAGTGACAAAAATTTTAAATTCAACTAATTAATTTGAAAACGTTATTTTTTTATTCTAAAAAATTTGTGTGTATATAAACAAATTTTTTTTTAGTTGAAAGATAATTAACTTAAATTATAGAAACTTTTTTGAATTCATACAAATGTTTTTTTAATCAAAGGAAACTGCTCTTTGAGTGATTTAACTGTGTTAAGTTACACTGAAAATCAATAATGATTTATAATTTAACAATTTAATTCTCTTTTGTTTATTTATTTTTAATTATTTTGAAGCTTCAATTAAACTATTATTGACATTTTCAACATTTACGAGTGATATTCGTTTTTAATGCCCGTATACATAAATCTAATAGTCACAGTAGAGCAAATCGTATATAGTCAGCCCTAGAGAATCAAAGGTGAAAAAAAGCAACTTTTTGCCTATGGAACGTGAAACTTTGGCAATTAAAAAAAGTTATTGCATGGAGCAATTTTTTTCGATGAAAAATCGATATTTCTGAAAGAAATATTTTTTTGTACAAAGTTAAAAAAACCTAAATACGTAAGTTTACATGTACAGCGTAAATAAATTCGAATCGAAAAAATTATTTCTTGAAATGATTTATTTGATTCAAAAATATATTATGTTTGTTCAACCAAAGTTATTTCTTCAACACTACCAGTTTTTTCAGATGAGAAGAATCATGTGTTGAATTCGAAAATTATTTTTCCAAACCTACAAAAGATTTGTTCAATTTAAAAAAAAAAAAATTTTCAATGTAGACATGCCGGTAAATATTATAAAAATAGTAATTGAATTCACATAATAAGAAACTTCCTTCGAAATATGAATTCAGCGGACATTTATGTGCTCAGAAAACTTTTCTTCTGAATGAGAAAAACATTTATTGAATTGAGTAAGATATTTTTAATTTTAAGTATTCTTTTTAGAGCAAATAAATATTCTTTTCAAATTAAAAAAATTCCTTTACATGAAATAAAAATATTTTTAATTCCAAAAAAATTCAATTTCAGGTTACGATTTTTTATTATGCGGTTTCAGCTGATCTGCGTAATTCTCTTTATTTGAGTTCTGTTAAATAAACCAAAATGTTTAGTTAACCCAAACAAAATTTAGTTGAATCCACTTAAATATTTGTTAGATTTACCCAATTCGTATAAATACCAAAAAGCAACCAATCAATCAAAATCAGATATGCCGTCACCATTCAAAAACATATACTCCATACATTCAACACATTTTTTCTCCATGAATGTGGCAATGTTTTTGGAGTACTTTACAAGTTCGTATATAACTCTGTATGAGTAAACTGTCCTTCAGATATGTTTTACCTTTACTGATGTAGTTGTAGGCCAAAAGGGAACATTAGGTAGGAAAAGGTACTTTTACAACGTTGCAAAAGGTTTATAGTCTGCTTTCTGTGATTGAAAAAATGAGCGAAACATGCTTACATTGGCGTGTAAGAGTAAGCTAAAACTATCTGCAAAATCTGCTTGTTTCGAAAGTGCTGGGAATTGTAGTCAGCACCCCTGAAACAGTCGCTCGACGGACACTGCAAGGAAAAGCGATATTGTTGAATCTTCTCGAAAAAGCAAACCCTCACTATTTTCTTTTCTCAGACTTATACCTGAGAATCCACCCTCTGCCACATTTCCATCGTTATCCATCTAGAAGGGCAGACGTAAAAGCGATTCGAAAAGAATCTGCGAGAGAGTAAAAGCATGAAGACATTGCTCAAGTAGAACTGTGTAAAATATAAGTCATTAGGAAAATCTGCCAGGTTAATTTCTTATCTCGACTCTCTTATTGGATCTTGAGCATCCTTTCTTCACCTCTTTCAAGCTTCCTGTCTTTTTCTCACGTTTTATCTCACTCGTTTCGACGCCCCAGCATCTCTTTTCCTATTCAATCCCCTCCCCTTTACTCTGCACTCTTCAGACCCAGTTACGTCTCATCCTATATTTGCAGCCAAGACCATAAAGCCGATAGCCTCTTGGACGATTTTTCGCGGTTAGGGAAAACCGACGGTTTTCAGAACCTTCAACCCCATTTCTCTTCAAACAAGAAGGAAAAGGCTGAAATCTAGAGTCAAGGAGGTGAAGAGCGCCCAGAGAAGGCACTTTTCATTGAGATGAATAGTGAAAAATTGGAAGAGAGAGTTGATATCATGGAAATTTACTCTATATATTCTCAAGAGTTTGTTTATGTAACTAGATATTCCATTATCTCACTTCAAATATAAGGCGAATTAGAAAATCTAAATATTAATTTAATTCACAAGGATCTTTATACCCTACTATGTCTTTTTTCTTTATCATAAACTAAAAAATAGTAATCAAGAATTCTAAAAATAATTGTAACTTTTAACTCACTAAAATATGTGAATCAATTGAAAAATAACCACATCATATTTGCACACTTACAATTTATTTCCATAAAATGAGAAATAATCTTTCTGAATTCAAATCACTGACAAGTACTTTAATACATGAAACCAGCAAGGACTTTGATTTGTGTGCTAGTACAACTTTACTGATTACCCCGTAAAATATAACATTAAATTAGTGACGTCAATTTAACAAATTAAAATTTAAACTAGCAATAATTTTTATGTGTTAAGTCAAGATTATTTGTCATACGTTTATCGAAATATGTGAGGTTCATTGACATACCAGTGAAAATCTTTTGATTAACCAGATGAAGACACAGTTATATTAATGAAAACCCTTTCTCTTTACGTTTGGACCAATGGATAATGGGATATATAGACAAATCAGTAAAAATAATTAATAGTCAATAAGTGCATTTAATCGACTATCGAGTAGATTTAAAATAATTAATGTGTGAGAATCGTTACTGATTGGTCTCAATAACCCACTTCTGACTGTATCATAGAATACCAATTCGATGCAGTATCGTACTCTTTACTAATTCATATTTACTTTTTAAATATGAATTAGTCATAATTTGACTGACTCAAATTCAGAGTAAAAAGTAGACTGAAAAAAATTTGACTAAGGGCCATCCATATACCACGTATCCATACCCCCTCCCCCCTAAACTGTACACGTGGTATATTGATGGTCCCCTAGGCAACCGAGCGAATTAAGAATTTAATAAACTTAAGGAATCTATATAACTAGATTATGTGAAACTTTTAGTTACATTGTATAAACTGTTAGACTAAAACAGGATTTGTCACAAAATTTCCAAATAAGAAAAATTACTTTTTTCGCTAAATTGAGTATAGTTTTTATACCTTAAAAAAATTAACGAAAGATTCAGATGGAATGGGAATAAAAATTCTTATTGTAGTCACTTGTTCGGCTGGTATCATGAAAGTGGAAATCGCTGTTCTAACTACATTACATTTAGAAGCCAGATTTGTTTCTTATCTACTATTTCTCATTATTTGAACAAAGATATATTTTTGCATGAACTATTTGCAATTTATTGTTGGATAAAGACAGTATTACATTGAATGTTGACATGAATGCGAATATTATTTAGTACAATACGTTTAAAGTGTTTAAATGTCTAAATTAACCTCAAACTGTGATTTGACGTAACTTTCGCCATATTTGTTATCGGGTAGCAGTTATTTCTGATATCTCTGCTCCAGCTATATACTATAATGTTTGGATCGAACAAATGATATCGCCGAAACCGTTAAATTGGTCCAAGATATTTACTATAGCTGATTCAAAGATCTTCTTACATTCATTCGTTCGTTCCAAACTAAATGTTTAGCTGTAACAAGAATTAACTTCCCTGTCACAGCTGCACTTTTTTTTCCGTGTATTATAATTTTTTCAAACCAAGAAGTTTGAAACCAAGAATTACCTGAACTTTTTGACAATTCAAAAATTCCATTGTGACTCACATGAATTAATTAATTTTGCTTTCAAATTCGTAAAATTATAATTCACAATGGAAACATTCATTGAATAGAAGACTTTACATAAACTGAATTATGGAATTTTGAAGAAAACCTAAGGCAATATATTATGTCCAGAGGAATTGATCAGTTCTACATGATTTCGTTAGCATTAACTTCATACCCTCCTAAGTTACCAACGGTCCAGGGAGAATGAAACAATAGATCACGAAACCGATAATCTTAAAATCGAAGGTAGGAAGATAAATGCAAAAAAGGAAGGTCGCGAAGACAGCAAAGATTGGGAAGAGTCATGGTGAGAAAGTAGAATCGAGGAATAGCAAGACTGAGGCAGAAGCTTTGGACATTGGCCAAGCCGGTCGACATAAGGTGAAAATTATTCCAGATATGTATTTACGGTTGAAGCACGCAAGTATAGGAACCTACTGTAGAATGAATGTAAGAAAGAAAGAAAGAAAGAAAGAAAAGAAAAAACCAAAAATCAGCGCCAAAAATATGAATTGAGCTCAGTTTCTGTTACACATGTGCGTGCTCTCTAAATGAACAACATTATACCATATCTACAAATTGTTGATTTTTGACATAGTTACAAAATCAATATTTAAATATGATGAAAAGGTTATTTACATTCCTTGTTTTAAATTTTTTTAAAAATTGATCATATTATAACAAAATGTGTTGATTTCAAAAGGCTAACAATTTTAAAAACAATATTTAATCAATTCAAAAATATATTATTTAAGATCAGTCCAAATAATTTATATTAAATCAAAAATCAATTTGTTCAATTTGGAAATAAATCTATTAGAAAAAATACACAAATATTTGTTCAATTCAAAGAAATATGGTCAACCAGGAAATTTGTTTTAATCCAGGAATTGTTTTTTTATGCTAAAACAATGCACAGATACGTTTTTAATATTGTTTTTAATTTTCATTTGAATATAAAATAATTAATTTTTTAATGCGTCACTCAAAATAACTTTTTTTATTGCAGTAAATAAGACACTGAATGAAATTAGTAAAAACCAATACCTTCTCATTAATAATAAAAATGTAAAAAAAGTGTAAAATTAAGAAACTCAAATAACATTCAAAATAAAGAGAACTTGTCAAATAAATTATCAATGATCTCAGGTCTCAGTTAAATAATATACGTTTTAAGAAGAAAAATAATGTGAAAGTAAATAAAAGGAGACGGACTATTCTGTGATGCATATTATTATTTGACATAGTCACCGACGCGACACTACCGTTGAGTCCCTCCTTTCAACAAAATTACCACCATCGCAAAGTGTTTACCGCAAACCATAAGCCCTTTACTTCCACGGGTTTCAAATAACGATGTAACGTCAGGTTCGTGAGTTGTGGTTCTTTCTGGCGCTATTGGATAAAAGAAAACGCAACTGAGATATTTCTTTTTTTACTTTTTTCCTTGTCTGGTTTACTCTTAATCACTTGTTCCTAAAATCAAAATAATTCTTTTTTCCCAAGAAGAATCACTAAGATATACCAATAATAATAAGACATTATCATCACATAAAAGCAAAGGATTTTTGTAAAATTTGACATCCAATTTTTGCAACGAATGTCCACATTTTATGATCCTCTGAATTTAAAAAAATCTGCCCGCTTCGCGGGCACATTCTCATCGCGCGCTTCGCGCTCCGGAATTTCTGAACGTCGCGCTTCGCGCTCCGATCTTTCTGGACCTCGCGCTTCGCGCTCGGTCTTGTGCTCTTCGCATACATTTAAGTTTATTTCTTATAATTTAATACTGAAGCTCAAACCAATTTTATAATATTAAAGATGATGTGAATTACTCATTTTCTCAAATTCACTAAATTTCTTTTTCAGTTTAAGTGAAACAGGAAATTCAATTTACTTAAGGCTCTATCGGCCTTAAGGAACACATTCTCATCATGACACTCGCGCTTCGCGCTCGATTTTCTGTATACCTTTCAGTAACTTTTTAATAAATTACATGATTAAAATAATTTATTTTCTTCCAAATCTCTCAAAAAGAAAAAATAATCGTAGACTTTATTTAAGGTAGTACGATCACGAAAATTAGACCTCAGGCTAAAATAGATAATTTTCCTTTCAAGAATAGCAATATTATTTTTGAAGGGCTAATTTGAAAGAGAAAAGATTATTTTTCATGAAAAAAATTTGAAACACAAAAAAATAATGTTATTAATAAATTTCATTTTTGCCCAAACTTATTTTCTTATCGCTTCGAGCCAAATTTTAAAAAATGATGCGATTATAATAAATCACGGTTCATTTTTTTAGGAAAAAGATTCTCTACAACTTGACCGTTTCCGATTTTTGAAAATGAATTCTTTAATGGCTGAAATTATAAAAAAACAATTTTTCAAAACAAAATTTTTATAAACAAATTGCTGTATTTGATAATAATTAATTCAATTTCAAAAATAGGAAACGGTCAAGTTGTAGAGAATCTTTTTTCTAAAAAAATGAACCATAATTTATTAGAATCGCATCATTTTCAAGAATTTGACTCGAAGCGATAAGAAAATAAGTTTGGGCAAAAATAAAATTGATTAATAACATTATTTTTTTGTGTTTCAAATTTTTTTCATGAAAAATAATCTTTTCTCATTCAAATTGGCCCTTCAATAATAATGTTGCTTTTCTTGAAAGCAAAATTATCTATTTTTGTCTGAGGTCTAATTTTCGTGATCGTACTACCTTAAGGAAACGATTTTGCAGAACAACGCTTACACGGAGAAACTTTTTATATTAATTTTTACTATAGTATTTTTCAATTTAGGGAAAAACGTATCACTTTGAGAATTTTTGTTCGTAAAAATACTAAACTTTGTAATAATGATATGAAACTTTAGTATGAATTATAGTAAAATTTGCTATGGACTATGCTGAAGTTTGATATCATTATTATAAAGTTTAGTATTTTTACTAACAAAAATTCTCAAAGTGATACGTTTTTCCCTAAATTGAAAAATACGATAGTAAAAATTGATATAAAAAGTTTCTCCGTGTATTTCGTATCTCACATATTTTGGTGAAAAAAATCGAATTTTTTTAATATTGAAAATCAAAACATAAAATATACATCCTGTCGAGAAATTTCTTAATAAGAATGTGTAGACCTCATTTAGGCAAATAATTTTTCATTTGAACTTTTTTTATGTATCTCATATATTTTGTCTAAAAAATGGAATTATTGAATTTTAATCGTATTTTTTGGAATTGAAACGAAAAATATATGTTTTTTCATAAACTGTGTAAGACAAAACTTGTAGATCTTTTGTAAACGAACAACTTTGTATTCTTACGTTTTTTTCGTATTTCACATATTATTGTTAAAAAATTGAATTTTGGATTTTCAATAGATTATTTTTGAATTAAAAAAAAAAATATGCATCTTATGAAAAAATGTTACAATTCAAATTTGTAGGTCTTTATGTAGAAAATAATATTGTATAATAAAGTTTTTTCGTATCTCGTATAATTTAACTGGAAAATGGAATTTTGATATTGACTTTTTTCGAATTTGAATATGCTGTAACATTTCTAATTTTGATTTAATCAAAAAATGTTATCAGGATAATTTTTAGAGATTTATGAGCACTATCTAAAACCAGTATTAAAATTTTTGATTTTTTCATAAAATTATTTTCAAAAACACAAAAGTAGTGCTCAATCCCTCAATTTTGATTGGATGTGGCTGGTTAACGAACTTGTCCTTACTTTTTCGGCTCCGATAAAGTGTGCCAAAGCACAATTAAATCTGATAATTCTATCGAGAGTTATGCCGCGAAGAGCACAAGACCGAGCGCGAAGCGCGCGATGAGAATGTGCCCGCCAAGCGGGCAGATTTTTTTTTGTTATGTTTTCAAAATTTTCAGAAAGATATTTTGTTTGTTTAATAAACTTGTATTAAAGTTCAGTTTTAATGATATTTGAATTAGCTCAACTTGACTGATAGAATTCACTTAAATAAGTGTTATGGATTTATTTCCAGTGAAGTTTTATCAATAAATTTAATACAAAAATAATTAGTAGGACCTTAAATTCCTAAATGAATTGGTGAAATTTAACTACACAGAGAGAAATTCAATAGTAAGTAGTACCATTTTAAAGCGTAAACCAGAATTATTAGAGAAACTTATGAAAAAGTCCCAAGATGATGGTATAGTTTGGCATTTGGATTCTCCATTTTATACCCTATTTCTTGGTAAAGTTCCCCAAGACGATGACAGAATGTGATATATTGTTTCCAATCATTATTAACATTTCCTAATAATTCTGGTATACTCTTAAGGCAATGGATCAAACAGCTCACGTGACAAAAATGATATGTTAAACCAACCACGTAAGATAACTTTTTTAGTTTATAAAATATTTTGCTCAAAATTTAGTAAACATCTCTTAACTCCGTTTTAGTAAAAATTCTGCAATTTTTTTCATTCTAAAATGTATGTTATTATCTATCATTTCCTACATTTTATCCAATTTATTTTGATTAAAAATTTTATATATGGAGAAAAAAATCGATAGCGAGCGACTGGATTGGTCACGTGACCTGCATGGCCCATGGCTTTAAAGATGGTACTATTCGCTATCAAATTTCTCTCCGTGTATATAGGTATCGTCATATTGGACTAATATTAATTGAACTGAAGTTTGCAACAATTATAATATGAAACCGAAAATGATCTATTCTTCCACTTAAAATAAAAAGTAATCATTCAAAAATAATTTAAACTAGAGGAAGAATGAACATTTACTTGAAAAATTTTCTTGTCTGAAATATTTTATTAAACATAAAGCAAACTTCATTTCTGTTCAAATCAGTCAAATCTTTATATTACCTAATTCGCTGAACGCATATTCTATTTAAATTAGTTAAATTGGATTAATTATACTTAGGGAGTTGAGTTGTACGAAGAATCGGTTTAATAGTAAAATAAATTTAAAAACCTGTTCTATCATTAAAGTTCATTAAAAATGATGTTCAATTATATTAATTAAATTTGATGAGGTGAAGAAAAGCGATGCTTGTATCTTGAGGTAGAGCATTGGTTGGATTGAACGTTACAAGCAAAGTCAAACCCCAAACTGGATCTGATTGTGGTTTCCAGTTGGTGGCTGTTTAGAAGTTAGACAACTCCATCAGTTCCTAAATTTAATACCAAACTTTCTTTTGAGAAAGGGAATATCAAACCACAATATCGATGATAAGCAACAATTTTTTTTATGCAACCAAAAATGGTTTGTTATATAAAATTTGGTTAAATCAAACAAATATTTCAGTTGATTCAACCAAATTTTGTTTGAATTAACCAAATATTTTTATTAATTTAACAAAATTCTTTTCTAAGTCGAATAAATATTTTTTTCTGGGTATAACAAACATTTCTGTATAATGTTTATCGACAAGTCTATTATATTCACGGAAAATCGATCATTTACACTGAAAGCTCGGTAAAATCTGCAAAATATTTCGGGTCAAAATATTTGGTCCAATGTATTGCTGCCTCTTTCAAAATGGACTGAAATTAATTTCGTATTTTTATTGAATTTTAAAACTTCTCTTTAGTTTCAGGTTATATTATGATTTTCTTCTCCGTGTGTCTATGCTGCGTGAAAAATTATGTAAATAATATATTATAAAGTTGTTTTGAGTTGAGCGGAAATATTTTTATTTGAAAGTAACTTTCTGTTATTCCGCGAGCAGCACGTTAACATTAATGACGAACGGGCGAGATAGAGGATAAAATAAAATAGAGTAGTTCTAATTTAGAATCTATTTAATTAAACGGAAAGTAAATATATGTGAAGTGAATAATGTACAAAATGACTGTGACAATTTATAAGTATAAGAGAACACAGCCAAGCTGAGCTGTTGCTCTCTGAATCGTTCGCGAGAATCTGGTTTAGTCTGACGCAGCAGACATCGACAATAGTTTCCAGGATTTTTGGAAAATCATTTTTCATTGGTATAAGGAAGGAAGTGGGAAGGATGTAGGCGTTTACAATTGAAGATGTACTCGTGGGAAAGCGAGTCGGTCAGTTTGGTGCAAAAAATAGTTAAGAGAGTCCCAAAGACCCTTTTTATATGAGAGTGTCATAAATAATCGGAACTCGAAGCTAGCGCGAGCGTTGTGAACGATTGAGCGACATGTGCTGTACATGTGTTTTTTACTTAACATTCCCAGATCTTTATAGATGAACAATTGATCTTAAAAGGGGTAAAAAATCATATTGCTTTAGTGCAGAACGTGACTAATTTGAGTTTTGAGAGACAGGGCTCTCTCTTTTACAAGTTTCAACTCGCTTCGAGGACGAAACAAAAGTCTTTCCGAGAAAGATAAAACAATGGTAAAGAGTAGAAGATCATGAGAACAAATAACATTAGTCTTTGGAAATAGCAATAGTTTTTAGGAATGGGTCTTTAATTTGGAACTCACACAGATGATAAATAATACTTTAAGTATAATTTTAAAGAGGAGTTTAACAAGCATTTCGCCATGTCACTGCATGGATCCTTATTACTGAAAAATTGCTTTTTCCTTGGATGACGTAGATGTTTCATAAAAAGGAAATGCAAGCAAATTCCGTCGGTACATGCGTTATTTCTCGAAATAGTTTCCGGCTGGGCGGAGAATCTAAGAGATACTGCCGAGTTATGTGCTTACTTGCTTGCTGCGAAAAGTTCTTGCAAGAGGTACAGCACGCGCCTTGCGATCGAATGCCTCAGGCTAGCATCTGATCAAACTTTCTTCGATAAGCTAAGATTTCAAATTAGATGTTTATAATACGAGGTAAAGATCACTAAAAGTAATGAAATAAAAATTTAATAAGCTCCGAAAACAACTATATACGAAATTAGTAGTATCTACACAAAGAAAAATATCTGTTACATTTACTGAGTGTGCATAGGTTAAAATATCGACAAGCATACTATTTCCGTGAATTTAACAGATTATTCAGTATTATTCACTGCTTTGTTGTAAACATAACAGATCTGTCGATAAATATTACGAAATTGTCTCTTAAATTTATAGAATAGAAATTTTCTTTAAAATGTAAATTTAACAGGCATTTCTGTAATGTTTGTCGACAAATCTGTTATGTTTGCAACAACGAGGTAAATTTTACAAAAATGTTGTCAACTCTCACATCAAAGTTTGAAAAAGGCTAGAAAAATAGTTACATAAAAGTTTCAGCTCCAATTAAAAATTAATCTCATTTAATATTTCTCTGTTTGAAAATACATTTTATTTGCAATACCTTAATGTATTATAGTAATAGTAGCACTGGTGGTATTTTTTTGGAAAAATAACTAAAATATTCATATCAAACGAAAAATGTATCACAAAGCGAGGCTTTTAGAAAAAATTAGACAGTCAGAAAAAAAGCTGTTCAAAGCGACCATTTTCTCAGTTTTTCTCATTTGAAATATTCCTTTATTGAATCTTTTTTTATTGAAAGTGATGAAAATTTATCTAGAATAAAATAAGTCATGAAAAATTTCAATGAATAAAATTTATAAACATTTTAGGAAAAAGGACGAGAGAAGAATATTCCAAATGAAAATGAAAATTCTTTTGAAAATCCGATTTTCGGTACCTGAAAAGCGGATTGAAACGGCGATTTCCAACCCTAGGATTGAAACTTTAAAAGTAGGATTATATCGTGACATGTTTCCGTACATGTTCAATGTTTTATTGACCCACAATAATAATTTTGTAATAGTTAATTTGACATGGGGTCAGTTTTGATACGGATTTATTTTTTTAAGTGATAGAACACATAAAAAATACAAAAGGCAAACGTTTCGGCCACAAATGGGGGCCCTCTTCAGTGCCAATTAGCTTAATAGTAACCTTTAAATATTTATTAACACGGCAGGCGGGCTGGGGGTGTGGGGCGCTGCGTCGGTTTCAGATCTGGGATCACTGAATCAGAGTCCGAAGTGCTCGCGCATTACTTGGCCGCTTTATTCAGGTCAGAGTCTAAGGACCCTAAGTGTTGATTATTATTTTTTGACCACATTTATATAAAAATCCTGTACTAAGAATTCGCGCATTACTTTGCCACCTTATTTAGGTCAGACTTTGTTTGATCTCGCGTATTACGCGGCTATTTTTGCATTTATATCAGTCCTGACGTCCATTGAACTCGCGCATTACTTGGCCACCTTACTGAAAATCAGAGTCCGAAGTGCTCGCGCATTACTTGGCCGCTTTATTCAGGTCAGAGTATAACGAGCCTACGCGTTAATTATTATTTTTTGGCCACTTTATAAAAATTCTTATACCCCTAAGAATTCACGCATTACTTGGCCACTCTTTTCAGATCAGCCTTTGTTCAACTCGCGTATTACGCGGCTATTTTTGTATTTATATCAGTCCTGACATTCATTGAACTCGCGCATTACTTGGCCACATAATTTTAAGCCAGAGTCCGAAGAGCTCGCGCATTACTTGGCCACTTTATATAAAAATTCTGTACTCCTAAGAATTCGCGCATTATTTTGCCTCCTTATTTAGGTCAGACTTCGTTTGATCTCGCGTATTACGCGGCTATTTTTGCATTTATATCAGTCCTGACGTCCATTGAACTCGAGCATTACTTGGCCACCTTACTGAAAATCTGAGTCCAAAGAGCTCGCGCATTACTTGGCCACCTTACTCAGAATAAGAGTCTGATGTGCTCGTGCATTACTTGGCCACCTTACTCAGAATTAGAGTCCGAAGTGCTCGCGCATTACTTGGCCATTTTTTATCAGTCTTAGAATCCGTAGTGCTACTGTATTAATTGGCCACTCTATTTAAGTCAGAGTTCGAATAACTCTCGTAATATTTTGCCACTTTACAACAGTCTTATAATCTGAAAAACTCGGACATCATACTTATAAACTTAATATTGTATTTTTTCGGGTTCCAGTTATTAAGAATCAGAGGTTTCGAAAAACCAGGAAATTAATTTTTCGTGAATTTCCACTTTAGTTGCATTTTACTTTCTATACCCACAGAAATGTGTACAATTTTTACGACGTCGGGACCGTAGTGAGTGCCTTTCCTTACAGAGTTTTTCGAACATGTGGTGGGTCTTTGCTTTTGTCGGACGCTTGAGCACAATAATCTCAAGTGCCGGGGACATTAAAATAAGGTTTTACTGTGTATAACCCTTGGTGTTGGAACCTGACCTATCTGGAGAATGCTTTCTATACACGTCAAACTCTGAACACTAGTCTTCCTAAATACGACTTCTTCCCAAATCAGTTTTCTTTTAGCCATGTGGCAGAGTGGTGGACTTACTTTCGTCTGTCATCTCTGCGGCTTCGGAGAAAATACAAAATAAAAATTTTTCCGTACCAATTACATCGTTCTTATTGTTTTAACTTCAGTGTCCTTTACTTCTGGTGCTCGTGAATGTGTGTGGTTTGCTGTGCGTGCTTTACCAAGGATCCACGTTATATTCTCCATCGTGTTGTTTCTTTCTTTGGTGAAATAATTGTGTTTATATATGTGCCCTTGAGAGAGTGCGTTCCGCGGTCGCATTTTTCACGGTTCCTGTGGGAGAGGATTACTCGTTGGAACAGTTTTTGGAACGGTCTGGTTCCTTCACACCTAGGAACTCGCTTACCCATAAGTCTTTCCGCATGTTTACTCTATCTTTTTCTAATATCAATAAGCAAAGGAAAAAAAGAAAAAAACAAAAAATACAATAATTATTAAGTTGCATGTCTTAGTTAATAAATATTTAAAGGTTACTATTAAGCTAATTGGCACTGAAGGGGGCCCCCATTTGTGGCCGAAACGTTTGCCTTTTGTATTTTTTATGTGTTCTATCACTTAAAAAAATAAATCCGTATCAGAACTGACCCCATGCCAAATTAACTATTACAAAATTTAAAAGTAGGGTTATAAATCGCAGTTTCAACCCGCTTTACACTTACATCAAATCAAATCCTCAAAACAGTTGCTGTGAAAAATAATATGCACTACTCGAAACAAAAAACACAACGGATTCCGAACCCTTATGTCAACAATAAGGGTCAAAATATTTAGTCTGCTTTCCAAAGCTTGGTTGGTAAAAAAAGTCTTTGAAGGAAAATAAATCACGTCAAGCTAGATGACACGTGTATTATTACGAACACTAGTAGCTGTGTTTTACTCCGTGATATCATTGTTACATGTTTACAACGAAGCCTGCGGTAGGAGGTGAAAATACAAGCGAAGCGAAATGAAAAAAATGAAAAAAAGACTTCATTGTTTTGCGGCACTTTGTTATGTTTCCTGCTTCGGTCGCTAACCCGCTAACCCGCCAACCCACATACCAAGAAAAATGAAATATATGTTCGTTGGCAGTCCTGTCATCGTACATTAAAAAAAAATACTGGAGTCAAAGAAATGCGTTTTTTTGGTTTCTTTTATTTGTTCCAAGAGATTGTTAGGTACAGTCCAATAAATATTGTCCACATTCAGAGAATTTATGCTTCGATTCATGAGAATTATTTCTTTGATAAAAGGGAATATTCATTTGCAGTAAATGTGAAAATTATTAAGCCAACGGAATGATTTTAAAAAAATTAAGAATATAGTTTTTTTGAATATTTTTTACCTTCTTACAGTTCTGAACATTCATTAAACGATAAAAAAATTTTTTTTCAGAACAAAATTAATTATTATTTTTATATTTAAGAACCTTCAAAGATATAATCTGTCATAAAATATACGCAACTTTTTAATTTTCTGAGGCAAAAACTAATCATTTAGTTTTCAAAAACATATTTCCCATTGTTCAATGAACGTTCGGAACTGAAAGTACATATTTTTTCGCGTCTAAAGGAGTATGTCTTCAGTTTGATAAAATAGATTCTTTGAAGTGATAAACACGTATGTGAATTAATAATTGCATGCGTGCGTAGATTAAATAATTTTGGTTTCTTCAGATAAAGGAAATATTTTGTCAAAATAAATCAGTAATATTTAATCTCAAAAAAATATTTATTATCGGCTAACGATTCATGCAATTATTACAGAGGAAAAATGATTTAAATTGAAAACTACTTCAATGGAAAAAATCGTCATTTGAATAACTAATCTAATATTAATCATTTTTACATTTAGTTTAGACCAATTTTACAGGTTCACATTTACAATTTATTTATATCGTTTTTACCACAATGTTTTATCTTTCACACGTGCTATTCTTTATGTTCTCTTCAGTAATTTTACAGAAAAAATTTTTGTACACTTATTGTACAGTCTTACTTTATCGCAAATTTTAGTTATTTAGTACAATTCTATAGTTTCACACTTGCAATTCTTTTATATCACTTTTTTTACCACAATGTTTATCCGTCACACGCCAATTTATAAGTTTTCCTCCTTTGTATTTTTATAGAAATAAATCTCACTGATGAGGACTCCAACCTGAGTCGAAACGTTTGAAAATATGAAACCTTGAGTTTACATTTTTTCTGAACCCTAAAGCCAACTAAGTACACCAAAAATATTCAAATTCTAAAAAAATATCTTAAAATTTGTTATTGAAATTGAATTATTATCTACTTCAATGGGAGAAAACGTCGTTTGAATAACTAATCCAATATTAATAATTTCAAAAAAATATTTTTTATCAAGAAAGAAATATTCCACTGAAATAAAGAAATAGATACTTCGTCGAAATAGATATTTTTTTAATTTTACAATTTGAAATTGCAGAGAAAACATACTCTTGAGGTGGACAAAGAATAATTTTGGTTTTAAAATTATATTTTCAAAACATTGAGATGTTATTTCAGTCCATTAAAATGTAACATCACAATTTTTCCCTCCAAATAAAATATATTGTTCCAAGAGACATGGTCTTGAATTTGAAGAAATTATTTTCGTCGTATTCAGTTTTATGCTGAACTGCTTCCTTTTTCTGATTTCTTTGCTTTTTTTCGTAAGAGCATTCATCTGGATATTGGGAATAATTTCAATTTGAAAGTTTAAATACTTGTCTCAAATCTCTCGAAACTTCTACTCTTGAAAATAAAGCGACCGTGCCGCACTTCAAAACCACAGCAACTATTTACCATATTTTTTCAATTCTTAAAAAGTTATTTATTGATAAGAAAAAAGTCCAATAATAAATTATTAGCTTCGATTAATTTCACTTTCGAATATAACTTATCGTCACTATTATACATCAGTACAGATTTTAACTCAATTAGATAATTTTTAATTTCTTCAATTTGATTTCACGAATATAAATTGTTATAACAATATTTCATCAATTTCAATAGCGCAACTTGTAACAATTTTATAATTTAAACCTTTTATTTACTTAATTGGAAGCTTACGGAGTTCAATATCTTTTTCTTAAATGCATTTAAACTTATAAAACTTGTTATTCATGCTTTGCCTATACAAGGTTGCGAGCACTGAAAGGTTAACTACGCGTTAATTTGGGAAGTATTCTGTTATAATCGATTCGACTATCATCAATTTATTGCGCTTAATATTAGAATTTTTAATTTTAAAACTTGAAAATTTTCCCGAATTTAGGATAGCTGATTAAATGATCATGACAATAAATAATAATACGAAATAGATAGTGTAATAAGTATTCAGGATGAATAGAACAAAATCATAGGTTTTAAACCTTGTTAAATAGAAACAATATTTTTAAGACATTAAAAAAAAATTAATCAAAAATTTAAAAAACTCCAAGACACTAAAAAAACTTGTAATTTCCTGTTCTAAAAGAAATTTAGTTTCCTAGGTCAATGACCATCTCATACATTTTTTAATTATTCATGTGAATTAAATTTAGAAATTCAATTTGTAATTGAGTTCAGCGAAATTTAAATTTTATTCAGTGATGACAAAAATCGTCCGACGAACAAGTAACAACAGCAGCTTAATATTAAATCAAAAAAAGGCGTGGTAATCCAGTCAGTTTATTCGCGATGAATGCATAATTCATGTAATTTTTAATCGCCTACCGAGCTCCTGCATAACGAATTCTCATGAAACTCTTTTATGATAATTACAAACTAGAAAAGCACGTAGTGATTTTTCACCAAGAAAACTAAATCAAATACAGCTTAAATAAAAATATCCTCTCTTCCCTAAACCAGCGAGAGTTAATAAAAAAAGGGAAGATCACCCGTTAAAAACTTTTAGTCGTCGAGCAATTAAGAGCACATCGGTCAAGTAAAAAACCTTTACTTTTTTGTTGAAGGAGCTTTCATCGATATATATATATACAAACGTGTATATGTATGTGTGTGTAAAAGGAAAATGTAGTTGATTCTAGGTGGTTAAAGCCACAGTCAGAGTTTCCTTCAAGAATCTTAAACAACGGCAACTCGCCACGTTTCGGCTAGAAACTCTGACTTAAAGAAACTTTCCAACCGTTCGGAAAGTTTCTCGTTGCGGGCGACGAGAACTTATTGTAAGGTAGCATATAGTGTATGCACATCCGGTGTGAACAACAACGACAATGATCCTCAGACGATAGGAGCTCATCCAATTCGTTGACGTCTCTTCTCTCGTATCTTTCGAACTTTTACTGAGAAATGTCACATTGTTCCCCCAGGAAAGGTTTCCTCCCCGTTGAATCATTCCGGATTTTCATAATCGCGCACTTCTTTCTGGCCAGGAGACAGCTCTGAAAATGTCCAAAAACGAATCTGCGAGCGAAAAGAGAAACCACCGACGAGTGTGTCCGAAATAAATCACAATATAAAGCCCTCTAAACTTTTGCAACGCTTATGTGCAGCAGGAGATGATATTTTGCCGAAATTTCTATGCGGTGAGAAACTTTACTGCTCACCATTAAAAATGTTCTTCAATTGGAAACATTTCTAAGTTACGAGAGTATTTAACTCAAATTTATATTCTCAATTTGGTTCCTTTTATATAATATGTCACATTACGATTATAATTATGTCATACCTGTATATTTTACGGATATAGTAATCAAGTTTGGAAGGTCTGTTTAAATGTTGCTGACACTCACCTGGAACATAGAAAAAAAAGTTTGTTAAACATGGTTAATAAAAACTTTAGTCAGTACAATTAATGGAAATATAAAAACTCAATAAACCAACACACGTAGATTTTATAGGTTCATCTGTTGAGTTTACAAACAATCTGTGAGTCCAACAGAAAAATCTGTAAATATCACAAAAAAAATCTGCTGTCCCTATTCGAGCAGACGACATCTGTTGATTCTATAGTTTTTTTTTTCTGTGTGAAAAAGTATAAATCTTGAAATTCATATATCATAAAAACACACGTGACAAAATTTTATTATTTCAAAAGTTGAATACCAAAACTATGTTATTATCATAATCTCGCAGCTTTAATATGTAAAGAAAGATTTAATATGGCATTAAGAAACAAAACTAATTGTTCAAATTAAATGTATTAAATGTGTGTCGTAATAAATTTTGATTTTGATTTATAAAATTTTCATCTTTCTTTTTACAGTGACGAAATCCCTCTAAGATCAATCAAATTTGAACAATTATATCCTCAATAAGTAAGCAAATCACAAAATGTGGTACTTAACTTCAAACTCTTGTACTATATTTGAACCGCAAAGTGTCGGCACCAGCAAGGACCCCTAAACGCCCAATTAAAGCCTGACAATTAAATTCAAATGCTCAATTGAGCGCGCATTATTGCGAACATGTATGTATAACTCCAGCTATTCTCCCTCACAGACAAACAATCATGTTCCTGCTGCACTCAACTAAAGTCAAAATATAGCAAATAACGCCGAGAGCACCAGCAAAGTACACTTTTAATAAAGGACCATGAATTCTATTACGACACTCGATGCAGGTACATACTATCTTTATATGCATCCCAGTATGGGCAATATTAAACAGTTTGCAATATTGGCAAGACTCGGGTGGTAACATCATATACCTACAATGGTTTCCATAAATTTTACTACCACCACCACCAACACCATTTGTTCTTGTATTTCTACTCAAAATGCGAAACATTATTAAAAAACAGTGAATTTCCATCAAAGAATATCTTATCAAAAATTACGATCCGATTTCAATAATTCAAATACCACGTGGACAATTTACCACCACTTTTATATACCCCCCCCCCCCCCCCGGTAGACATATTTTATGAAAATATAGATATTACGAGGAGTGTTATGCGTAGAACGATGCTCAAGCACAATATAAAAAATTCGAGTGTACCTTGAATATACCTTGTCTCATTTCAGTATTTTTTTCGCAGATTTAGGGGAACGTGTGTCCACGTGGATTATAGCTCGACCCCCCCCCCCCCCCCCGGTTCCTCTCGTGGACAAGCGTGGAATTTTGCCATATCCTCTCTCAAAAAAACAAAATGGCGGTGCTAGTGCTACACTATGTGTAGTAGTAGCGTATTGTAATAGACGTATGCGCAGTTCAATTTTTACATTTCATTCCTCTGTATCGTAACATACAACATTACGCTACTCTCAACTGTAGCGTAAAACGAGTTTACGCGTCGGAGGCACATAAAACTGTATTAAATACCTATATATCCTATAGAACTACACGGAGAAACTTTTCATACCAAAATATGTTTTATTTTATAATGATAATTCTAAAAAATATTAGAAATATAGAGAAAATCACGTTGCAATAATAATTATTTGTAGCGGACTAGACATTTTTCGTAATCAAAATACTAAAGATTCGAAAAATGATAGGAAACTTTAATATAGGTTATAGTAAAGTTTGATACAATCTATAGTAAATTATCATATAGTTCATCTAAAGTTCAGTATTATGCTGCGAAAAATTATCAATATTACACGTATTTCCCTAAATTGAAATGTAGTTGTAAACTGTAATTGTAAATTTGAGTTTCTCCCTGTAAAAAAAATAAATTAAATTAAATTAAATCGATGTCGGTAACACATGCTTTGTTTGCATGTTCAAATACGATCACTCTGCGTACGTTGAAACCCACACCAATATACATCCTTGAAACAGACCATTTTGAAAATGGTATTTGTGATTTTCTTATCCATACTTACTAGCACACAAAAAATAGGATTGAAGTAAAAAAATTTTTTTCCCAAGTTGGGTAGAAATTCTTGAAGAAACTCGATTAGGTAGAAACACAATACCATTTATTTCAGTGTGATATGGTGATAACGCGTGTGCATTTTTCAAATTCGCCTATGTAAAAGGGCGGTTAAGTGAAAAAAACTACTACCAACTAACTGGACGACGAATCACCTCGAAATATCACCATCCGTGTTTAATTAACTTCGTGTAACGCCGATTTTGCCTCTCACAGCATCACATTCATCCCTCCCACGTTCCTCAGCCCCAGTCCTCGCCCCATGCTCACTTCTTCACTCTACCGAGTCCTCGTCCCGGGAAAATAATTGCCGCGCGTAATTACGGTGCTTCCTCTCGCACTTCTCCCTTCTGCGTCCTAACCGTTCTATTTAGTCTCTTATCCAACCCCTCTGCCTTTACCTCAACTCGAACCTCCTTTACCACCGAGTTTCTTTTCTATTGTCGCCTATATTTTTATAACGCATTCTTTATCAAAAAGGACGGATGTCAATAAAATTACATGCGACAAATACCCGTGTAGAAATTGTAATCAGGGCACTAGCAGGCCCTGATAAGATTACCTTATTTTATTGACGGCCCAGATAAGGAAATCCTATCAGGCCCCGATGGTGTTTCGTCACGCTCGGCACACGGAGAAAAATGGAGTGTCAAACTTTGAGTATCAAAATTTAGGTATGTCAGTTTTATATTGCAGATAGTACCACGTACTATCTATCATTTTTTCTTGATAGTCAGGGAGACCATAATTTTATAGTCTCTTTGAATATCGACAGAATGTCAGGTTTACATTCTGAAATAGTTAACCTGTCAACACTTACACTCCGAGATAGAATGTTATCCCATAGTTAAAACTCCAATATAATCAGCTTGACACTCCAGATGTTCAAGTTGACAGTTCATTTTTTTCCGTGCATAAAAAGGGCCGTATGTTACCAACCTTAGACGGTCCGTAAGAGGTAACCTTTCTTGTGCCTTAGAAAAAAATAAGGCCCCTTTCAGGGTCGTGTTTGTACCCTGTAATATTTCTTAAATTATTTACTCAGAATTAGAATGTGTACTGAAAGACTTTTCATTAGAGTAAGTCGTAAAAATGGATCATGTTTTAGTATAATATCGTTTCAAAATAATGAGGCAAACAGGATTTTCGTATCAGAAATTAATATAGTTGTTTTCAAGCGGCAAAGTTAATATTTTCGTTTGAATAAATGGAATTGAACAAAAGAAAGAAAAGGGGGAGGGGGTTTTCCGCTGTAAAGAGGGGAGAGGTTTCAGTGGAAACATGGACACAAATATTATTATATAATTTCAAATTAATTAGTTGAGTTTGACAGTCGACCGGCAATCGAAAGACCTGGGCTCGAATCCCAGCGCAGTCGAAAGCGTCATTTTTTCCACAGAAAGATTTTCAAATTCTTTAAATATTATTATATAATAATACGTTATTTTCTTTCAGATATTTAAGTACACAATGATACATTATTTGTAATCAGTTATGGGTTTGAAACTTTTCCACTTTCAATGACTGAATTAAATTTTTATAAAACACAATATTTTTGTACGAAACTTGGAAAAAACTTTTTTATCAAAAAAGCGTCTTTTTTTTACAGAAAGATTTTAAAATTCTTTAAACATTATCTACACTGCAAACAATATTCAGTAAAACCAACTACTTCGGTTTGTAAAATATGCCACAGCTATTTGATTAGTTAGCACAACTATTTTTGTTTGTGTTACTATTTTAATTGTTATCACAAGAACTTAAGTAGTAACACCAACTAAAAACGTTATTGTGCCAACTAATAAAATTGCTGTGGCATATTTTACAAACCGAAGTAGTTGACACAACTAAACATTTTTTTTATTAATTAGTTGAGTTTGAAATTTTCGTCACTGCCTACTTTATCGGAGGATCACTAGTCACCCGGCAATCGAAAAACCTGGGCTCGAATCCCAGCGCAGTCGAAAGCGTCTTTTTTTCCACAGAAAGATTTTCAAATTCTTTAAATATTTTGTTTATTATAATAAAAAGTTGTATACTTTAGAAGTATAAATTTTTACAGTACGTTAATAATAATTTATATAGTATATAACTTTTTACATTTTAATGCCAAGAAACAAGCTGGAAAAATGTTTGCAATTTCAGAATTTGAAATTTTTGTACATCGAAAGAATCCCACTAAATCAGTATGATTAACTATTTTAAAAGCATAATTAGAAAATTTCTGTTATTTTTACGAATCTAGGCAGGTTTGAAAAGGTTATGACATCAGAGTCCAAGAGAAGCGAGAATCAAAACAAACGGCAACAGCAAACAGTCGATCCTGATCACCAACAGAGTCGACCTTATCCGTATCCTGTCAGGGCCATACGGGTACCTTAAACACGGTATACTTCAGGCTGCTATAGTTAATATTAAGGGGAGCTCATTCGGGCCGTATACGGACCTTATCAGGGCCCACACAAAAAAGAAAATGCTGGTGATCAGTAATCGATTGCTGATTATCAATACGCCGGTCGGTCAGCAACGGCAGTTGCTGCTGAGCAGCATTTTTGTACTGTGGCTCAGTCCGAAGGCTAGTGCGAAGCCTAACAGCATCACTAGTCACTACGAGTCAGTAAGAAAATGCTGCTCAGCAGCAACTCGCATTCTGAGGTGCAGAAAGGCGATACCTAATATTATCAACTACGATTCACTGACCCGCAGTACGAGTTATAACTAAATCAAAGCATCTGACTTCCTCTTTTTAAGTGAATCGGTCTCTGAATATAAGAAACAAAGTACTCAGGGACAGTATTTCTTATTTCGCGATATTCGAGTGTTGCTTTACGACGAGCGAGTTGCTGCAAAACAGCATTCAGCTTGCTGTATTGTAGAAATTTAGAAAACCTGTAATTAGAATCGAAGTTACTCTACTTTAGCATTTTCCCTTGCGAAAGCAAAATTAAGCATCTCACTTTTCTGCTGAGCAGCACGAAAATTTTTCTATGACTTTAAAACTTGTAATGATATTATCAGTCGTGTCTTATGAAAGAAAAAACATTTATTTTTTTTTTAATTCATAAAAATATACTTCAAGAACTAATAAATATGTAACCAATTCTATAGCATATTGATTTAGATTTATGATATACATGCGCTTTTAGCATTGAATTTTTATGAATTATGGCTTTTTTCAGGGGAGAATATTCTCTGCAGTTCCACCATTTCCAATTTAAAAAATAAGTAAATAGTTTAAAATTTAACGAATTTGAAATCTTTCTGTGGAAAAAGAGACACTGCCGACTGTCGGGATTCGAGCCCATCTGAGTCGAAAGCGTCTCATTTTTAACAGAAAGATTTCAAATTCTTTAAATTTTGAATTATTTGCATCATTGCGATATGTCAGAACATATCGTATCTGATATTAAGATGGGTGTTTCTCCGTTAAGGTAGACATTGACAGATTTCAAACAATAACTTTAATGAAATAATTCATGAACATTTATTAATTATTTTCAAAAAGTAATCCATTTTTATCATTTCGAGTTTTTAAGATTCTTAAAATTCCGAAGAGCCTAACTGAATTATATCGTTAAATAATCCGGAATGAATTGTCGTTTCTGTTATTATTTGATTGTCATTTATCGGCTTATTACACAGTGTGCCCCAAAAATAACCGAACTTTATATTTAAATCATATACAACATGCAGCGCCATCTATTGAAAATTTGCAGCATTAAAAATATAGAATTTTTGTTCATTCCTTTGGCATAGGGTCAGTTTCTTCTTATTTTCTTTGATTAAATTTATTATTAGTTTTAAAAATGCGCAAAAAGAAAGAAAGGCAAACGTTTCGGCCACATATGGGGGCCCTCTTCAAGAAAATAAGAAGAAACTGACCCTATGCCAAAGAAATGAACAAAAATTCTATTAATTTGGGTCAATATAATAATAGACATGTTATCAAACATATCACTGTGAAATTAAAAATATACATTCATCCTCTTTCAAACGCACCTAAATTCATGTAAATCGGATGACAGACGTGAAAGTTACAGCCATTTCAATAAAAGAAAAAGTGTGCTAATGTTACAAAACAAAAATGGAATAAAGAGCAAATATAAAATTTTGTGTGGTTTACACGATTTAAAAATGGCCGTGACGATTTAAATGATGATCCAAGACCTGGACGACCAGAAGCATCAAATCGTGCTGAGTTAGTGGAAAAAGTACGTGAAATAATCGCTATCGATGCAAATTTCACTGTGAGAATGCTGGCAGAAGAATTAAATTTATCTTACTGTACAATCTATACAATATTAACTGAAGATTTGGGTAAAAAAAGGTCTTTGCACGTTTTGTTCCGCATCAGTTAAATGCACCACCTCACAATACCAAAAAAGTCAACGAATTTTTGATGAAAAAACAGATTTGTGTCATGGACTACCCTCCGTATTCGCCTGATCTATCACCGTCTGACTATTTTCTGTTCCCAAAACTAAAAACTGCAATTAAAGGAGCTTTTTACGATGACGTTCCAACCATTCAATCAGCTGTGACACAGGTGCTAAAGAACATCCCAAAAACCGAGTTTAAAAAGTCTATGGATAAATTGGTTGATCGCTCCAAACGTTGTATTGAGTCTAATGGAATCTATTTTGAATAAATAATAACTTTCAAAGATAATATAATGTGTATCTTATTCTATATCCAAAAAGTTCGGTTATTTTTGGGACACACTGTATATGTAGTTCAGAAACGCGTCACAGAGGGCCACGCACCATTTGCAAGTTATCTTAATATAATTGCTTTAAATTTTTGATTTAGACCACTTTTATTATTAACACTAAATGAATTCCATATAATGTTGAAATTACAACCACTATCTAATGGTTCATTTTTGACGATATCGTAAAAATTACATCGAATAAATTTAGTTTTAAATAATGTGGTGTGAAATAACTGATAACCTCATTTTTTTTAAATTTTGACTTGGATGACTTTCATAATTATGGGGACAATTGATACCCTCAATTCTCGACCAAACAAAAATATTACAGCCTAAACCGGCGATGTTAGCATGTACTTACAGTTCTGAACGTTCATTGAACGATGACAATTTTTTTTCATTCAAAACAAAATTAATGATTATGTTTATATTTATGGTCCTAAAAATATACAATCTTTCATAAAATATACGCTACTTTTTAATTTACTGAAGCGAGAACTAATCATTTAGTTTTCAAAAATAGTATTTTCCATCGTTCAATGAACGTTCAGAACTGTAAGTGCATGGTGGCAGCTGAGAACACAATTGGCGATTCTGAATGATTCCCGGCAATTCTTCTGAATCTCACTGATGAACTCGGATTTCAAACTTTCAGAATCAATCTCTAAGATTTTACTGAATCAAGCTGATTCAGTAAAATATGATTCTGAAAAATCTTTCGACGAGTCACTGATTCTGAATCGATTATAAGTATGGAAAATCATTGACTCTTCCAGTAAACGGCCCATCGGTGGATACAAACATGTAGTAACTGGACCAAATTCTTCACATGAACTTGCTACTTTTCTCAAGTATTACATGCCCTTAAAGGTATACATTTGAATACTGAATTATTGACGAATACAATTTTTCAACTCAAAAATACTAATAGGTCTTAGGAAACTGTCTCTTAATTTTTGAAAAAAGTGCGGTTTTGGTGTGACGATTAGTAGTATTGAGGTTATGATTACTAAGTCGTTTACCTTATGTGACAAAGTAGAAATTACCCCGAGGTAATTCCAATGACGTACTGAGGCCGAAATGACAAGTGGAGCGCAGTGGCAGTGCCGAGTTGTAAAAGAAACCGGATGGAACGAGAAATAAGGGTAGAAAGTTAGATAGTTGGGTGAGAGACGAGTCAGAGGAAAAAAGGACATATAACATAGAAACCCGCAGCTTCTTCAAAGGTGTACCAACCAACCATCGACATGATCTGAATTCGATGGGAGGGTAATGAAATTTTTCCACACCGATGCCCTTTTTTCATTTTCACCGACGCAACACTTTTTCTTTTCCTCTTCTTCTGTCACCCTCGTTTTCTTTCTCGACAGCATCTATATATGTTGTATGTAGAACTGAGAATGTACTCACACACGCGTGCGGAGATGGTATTTAAAAAAAAAAAAATGGGGTAGAAGGTTGTGCAAAGCTTGAGTGGCATGTGACGACTGAGCCCTCGCACAGGGATGTGTTTTTAACCTTTTTTCTCGCTCTCATCCTTTTTATCCGTTCACTCTTTTTTTTCAAAAGATTGCATATGTTTTCGCAATTAAGCAGAGCGCTCGAGCATGTACAATGGCCTGCAAAGTCAGAACAACACAAACCTTTAAACTACTGAAGAAATGGCAAATGCTGAGTAAGAAGCATTCACGGAGTCATTAAAAAAGAGACTTAGGCTTTAAAATTCTCCGGCTCAAGTGGTCAACATCAAAATAACGTAAAAAAACTCTAAAGAGTTGAAAGCCGCCAACAGTAAACGGAAAGCAATACTGAATTACAAAACGAAAAAAGATAAGTGAGTGACATTTTATCAGAAAATGAGTTTTTGGTATCGTAATTATTTATTGTTTCTAACAAAATATAAATATATAAAATTAGAAACACTGCGCTGTTAGAATTTTCTGTATTAAACCTCCATTACATGTAATGGAAGTTTTTTTCAGTAACTTATATTAAATTTAGAATACTTTCATTTTAAAAATTACAAACTTTTTTTGAATTTTAATATATTTTAATTGAAAAGTTATTAAATTTAATATGAATGTATATTGATTTTTCATAATATATAAAAGTTTAACTTTTAATTTACTACTTGTATATTAAAGTCTATTTAAATTAATACAATTTTTAACAGTGTGGGAAAAATGAAGAAATACAAGAGAATAGTTTTTCTTGAATATCTTTGTTCGACTCAGACTGCATTTGTATATATTTTCCCATTCTAGGACATATCATACTGAAAACTTCAATAAAATGATTCATTTCACTGCGAATTAGTTTTGCTTTATAAAAGTTTTATAATTTTCTACATTATCCAATATTCGGAGCTTTCGTGGATTATCTTTGGCCAACTGCTACCGATTACTTTTATCCGATTGAAACCAATTTGAAATCACTAAAAAAGGAACAAAGGAAATGGGTAGAGATCGGTCTCTTATCCACTTCCAGGAAGAAATTCAGGAACGTCGATAGTGGCCATAAAGTTCGACGCGCTGTCTAGCGGTACCAAGTGAAATCGATTTTCTATAGTGGAGTAGAGAGGATCTTTTAAAATGGGAATTGGCCATTACAAGATCACGGTTTTAGCGAAATGATCTTTAATTTAGATGGCTTTTAGAGTACAAGTTTGTTATCTTGATCTTCCAAAGCTTCTACAGTTAATCTGCAACCCATTCTTGCATTTAGATACCTTGTACTTAGAAATATATTTGATAATTTTAAGAATAATTTTTACATGGGTTAATGTTTATGTTAACTCAAAATTATACATTATTGGAGATATATTGATGACACTGCTTTATGTGTTTCCAAGAATAAAATTGTCAATACCGTTAATATTTTCAATTCAGATGACAAGGATGTACATGTCAAAAGATGAAATGAACTGTACGGAGAAGAATGGATGTTCAACTATGGGACAGCCATCTTATATGTTTAGTTGTGATATATAGATGTTCAATTATAATATCCAATATATTGATCTCTGCATACTTTAATGTCTTAAATATTGCAGCTGAATATCTAAATATTACAACTAAACATATAAGATGGCTGTCTCATAGTTAAACATCTAGATATTAATTCTAAACATCAATTTTTCTCTGTGTGATGGTTCCAACTTTTAGAAAAACCTAACACATTCTGAAATATCTTTAAGGGGGTATCTACGTAAAATTATCTGAAAATTTCCTTTTTTTAATGGAAGGATTGTAAGAAAACTAATTACCAGATCCTAATGCAAATTAGACATTTATTTAGAAATCCTATCACGAGTAATTACGAAAAAAAAGGCAAAAATGTTACAAAATGGCGGAACTGAAATTTTAACAATGAGGGTATCCGGTGAACCAGAATATTTGAAAAAAGTTTTGACTGCGCCATTTTGTCAATTATTAATTTTTAAAATATATCCTGCTTCAACGGATACAGAGTTAGTTGTTAAAGATTGTCTCCAAATTTGAAGTCATTCAGGCCATCCATTCTTGAATTATCATGGCGATCGTTTTGAATTCACCATATCGAGAAAAACGCATTTGAAGTTTAGATCTTTGATAACCATAACACATGTGTTCTCCGACGTTTGAGGCTGTATCTTCTACAATTTTTGAGATTTTTTCATATAATCTGAACAAAAATATTCTTAAAATATGCGACCATTAGAAAATAAAATAAATAATAAATCGAAAAATTTACTTATACACCCCCTTAAATATTTTTTTGTCTTATGCAATCTATCATAAAGTATACATGATGAAAAATCTAGTAGACAAAGTCATCAAAGAATCATATTTGCAATTTAATAGCAATAATATAAGAATACGCGGAGAAAAATGGATTATAAAACTTAATATCCAGGTCCATTTAGATGATAAAAGCTATAATCTTGATTATAAGCGATATGATGTTAGGACATGGAAAAAATTGTAGGTTATGTCACTTATAATTTGGATTATACTTCTCATAATCTAGATTATACTGTTTATAATCTAAATAGTTGTCCCATAGTCACACGACTTGGATATCAAGTTGTATAAATTACGGATGTTAAATAAATTTAATTATAATGATAATCATAAAAAAAGAAACAGAATGAAGATTAAAATAATTATTAAAGAATCATACGTACAAATACTGGGACAACCGGATGTGATATCGACCAAATTAGCAAGATTGAACTGACACTGATACTTATAAACTGTAAAAAATATCGGTAAATTTACCTATTACGTATTAGGAAATTTTTCCTAAATCCTTAGGAAGCATAGATTTTCCTACAGAAAGTGGAAATATTTCATAGATTTGAGGAAAATTGACCGAATTTTCGGACTTATTTCCGAACTATTAGGAAATATATCTAAAAGTTGAGAACATTTCACAAATCTCCTGAGTTGTAGGAAATTTTTCCCATGAAAAGCGGAAATTTGTTCACTTTTTTTGGATCTTTTTCCACTTAAATTATGAAATATATCAATTTTTCCTAATAAACTGGATATTTCTCAGACCAAACAGTAGGAACTATTTCCAGTTCTATGTCGGAAATATTTCCGACTATATCTTTGGAAAAATTTACGACCCATTTGTATTTTAAGCTGTCCGATTATTTTCAGAAAAATTTCCGAAAAATTTTTTACAGTGTAGAACACACTCTAAAAACAAGTGTGTAGTGAAATGCGTAATTTTTACACACTACACACGTTGTCAAGTGTGTATTTGAATGAAGCGTGTACTTACTAAACATTGCCAACTCAATTTTTCGGGTACAAAACGTTAAAGTGTTTGAAAATTAAACGTTATGTTTGTTATGTGTATTGAAAATACACACTTGAAATTCCTAAAAAGTTACTATCGTGATTTACGTGTAGAAGTAACACACTTGTTTTTAGGGTGAACCAACAAAATTGAAAAGTAAAATAATTAAACTTCAAAAAAACACTTTAGTTAAAAGAATTATGAGAAATGTTTATTATGATTGTAAATGTGTGCGAAATGCTATATAGAGAAAACGGAAGTTCTGACACTAGATGAAAAGAGCATTTAATTTTTTCATTATTGATGAAGATAAGTATGAGCAGTCAGTAATTAAATAACGTGTAAGAACCAATATCCTTCATACATTATTATGATAATAAAAATAATAAAATAAAAATGTCGAGCATGAAGGAAAATGAGTCCAGAAAATAATTTTAGAAGTGTATAATGTAAAGAAAGAGGATCAAGAGAATCAGCTTTTCAGGTTTAGTCAAACTAATAACATTACCATTACCAAAAGACAATCTACAGGTAATGCAGAAGAAAAACTCAAATGGTAAATTAGATTGAATTCTATATAATTTTTCTACAACTATAATTCAAGAATTTTGAGTTTATACAATTGAGGAAACGAGTAAAAGTGTATAAGTGGAATGGTCAGGTTGGATTTGATCTATGATTTACTTCTACTCAATAAATAAACTAAAAAAGAAAGGAACATGTGTTAGAAGCAAAACAGAATTGAAGTAACTAGAGAGGAAGAGAAATTGAGAGGAAGAAATGCCTCTTTAGCGGAGAGAGGAGAAGGGAAAATTAATAGAACCCAAGAGGGTGGTTATTTGCACTGTAAAACGGAATGAGGGTCATCTTTAATGTTTTCAAAATTCACCCCGGGCCTCTATATTCATATGTTGGGTAAAGCTTTGATTGCGTGCTTATTTCAAATACATACAAAATGAGAATTGATTGGTTTATTCTATATTTACTTACATTTAAATCAATAGAATTGAAATTGAAATCTTTTATCCAAAAAAAAATCATCAAAAAAAGCTCTAATTTAATTTAAATTATATTGGTCTTGGTTTGACATTTTCCTTTCACAGGAAATTTCTTTAAAACTTTTATCAAAAGAGCGCAATTACTTTTTTAATTAGATTTTCCTTCAAGAATGCTAATTTTTATAAACAATGAAGATTGTTTTGTATCATATTTTTCGAAATTTTCGGAGCGATATTTTTTATACAAAAAATGTATCTTATACGAATATATTTATTATAAATTTGGTAAAATGGTCGGGTTGGTCCATAATCTTTATACAAACCAAGATTTTTTGTATTATAAAAGTGACCAACACTGTTGATTAATTTTTGATATGAAACATTTTGTGTTTTACGTTTCTTTGAAATTTAATTTATGAAAAAGTAAGTTATTTGATAAAATATAAGATAATTTCAAATTGACAGGCAAATGAAAATTGAATTTGAGTTAAATGTTCAAAAATGCACGTATGTAAAAATCTATTTTTTCAAATTCCTGATTTTTACACTATTTGCTCTCACTCTGGCATTTAAAATACATAAAAAAGTAGTAAAGAAAACTGGCGTTCAGTTTGTTTCCTATTGCAAAGAGTAGATAGAATGTAAACCAACGTCTCGAATCTGCTCCTCCACCCCCTGCAATTTTGTTTTTTCAGCTTAGCAAAAAAGAAAGCTTTTCGCAAATTCCATCGTTAAGGATGAAAAGCAGAGCGGCGAGAGATCGAAGAGTGTGGGCTTTAAACGGAAGCACTACTGTGGAAAATGAAGTTCTCAGTGAAAATTTCCCTCTGATCTCTCTCTTCCTCTTTCAATCTCTCTATCTCTTTATTTACATTCAACTGTGCATCAACTCTATACACGTTTAGAATACTTCAGAATTCCAGTGGAACGAGAACAAATAATGTTTATTCGGCAAATAATTGTAATGAATATTAATTTATTTTTAAAAATAGAGGCATAGTCAAAATAATTGATTGCACATATGCATACCTAAAATGCAAAATCTGTCGAAAGATAAAATGCTCGTAAAATGAAGATAAAGTTTCTTTGAAGATGCGTTGACGTAAGCAAATAATGTTTATGGCGAAGATATAAAAACCTACTAAGATTAAAGAAATATACATCATTCTCTCTAAATCTAAAACAGTGAGATTCTCACTGAATTGAAATCAGTGACCCTCTTCTGGTTGGGTAATCCATTTATTACTGAACGTAAATCATTTAACGATGCCTTAAATTACTTCACTCCTATCAAAATTATTTATCATAACTGCTCAACCTAATTTTTATAATCTATAAAACTTACATGGAAAAGAATAATTCAATAATGTTTACAGAGCTTTTACGGAACAAAGTTGTAGAAAATCCATAGAACTTTTTAGAATAAAATGCGGAACTTTCAATAATTTTTCCTGGATGTTTTACACTTTATTCTGAAAAACTCTGTAAATGCTTGTATCCCCAAATCTTGAACAGTTCTATAAACTTTATTGAACTATTTTCATCGTGAATTATCTTTACATTGAATGAAAATAATTTCAAGTTAATTAGTTGAGTTTGAAATTTTTGTCACTGCCTACATTATCGGAGGATCACTAGTCGCGTATAAGATAGGATAAGTTTTAGACAGGTGTCCTCGTAGACAATTTCAAACTCTTATATCGCAAATAATGCAAATAAATTCAATATTTAAAGAATTTGAAAATCTTTCTGTGGAAAAAATGACGCTTTCGACTGCGCTGGGATTCGAGCCCAGGTCTTTCGATTGCCGGTCGACTGCTCTACCACTGAGCTACACAGGCGTCCGACATCTCTTTCTCCACAGGGGCAATCGAAAGACCTGGGCTCGAATCCCAGCGCAGTCGAAAGCGTCATTTTTTCCACAGAAAGATTTTCAAATTCTTTATATATTGAATTTATTTGCATTATTTGCGATATAAGAGTTTGAAATTGTCTACGAGGACACCTGTCGACAACGTATCCTATCTGATACGCGACTAGTGATCCTCCGATAATGTAGGCAGTGACAAAAATTTCAAACTCAACTAATTAATTTGAAATCATTTACAGCCGCAAGGCTGAGCCACTAGGCGATATAAGGAGATCTTCCTGTGGAGAAAGAGATGTCGGACGCCTGTGTAGCTCAGTGGTAGAGCAGTCGACCGGCAATCGAAAGACCTGGGCTCGAATCCCAGCGCAGTCGAAAGCGTTATTTTTTCCACAGAAAGATTTTCAAATTCTTTAAATAATGAAAATAATAATTTTGTAAAAGTTAATTTGGCATGGGGTCAGTTTTGATACGGATTTATTTAAAATTAAAATTTTTATTTGTCATTTCTGCGGCTTCGGAGAAAATACAAAATAAAAATTTTTCCGTACCAATTACATCGTTCTTATTGTTTTAACTTCAGTGTCCTTTACTTCTGGTGCTCGTGGATGTGTGTGGTTTGCTGTGCGTGCTTTACCAAGGATCCACGTTATATTCTCCATCGTGTTGTTTCTTTCTTTGGTGAAATAATCGTGTTTATATATGTGCCCTTGAGAGAGTGCGTTCCGCGGTCGCATTTTTCACGGTTCCTGTGGGAGAGGATTACTCGTTGGAACAGTTTTTGGAACGGTCTGGTTCCTTCACACCTAGGAACTCGCTTACCCATAAGTCTTTCCGCATGTTTACTCTATCTTTTTCTAATATCAATAAGCAAAGGAAAAAAAGAAAAAAACAAAAAATACAATAATTATTAAGTTTCATGTCTTAGTTAATAAATATTTAAAGGTTACTATTAAGCTAATTGGCACTGAAGGGGGCCCCCATTTGTGGCCGAAACGTTTGCCTTTTGTATTTTTTATGTGTTCTATCACTTAAAAAAATAAATCCGTATCAGAACTGACCCCATGCCAAATTAACTTTTACAAAATTATTATTGTGGGTCGATAAAACATTGAACATGTACGGAAACATGTCACGATATAATGAAAATAATATTGAAAGAAATTAATGAAAAATTTAATCATAACATGATTAAAAAATGAACATCATGAAAAAATACTTCACAATGTAAATATGGGTAGATACTGAAAATGTAACATTAATGGTTTTAAATTATTCAAACATCAGTTTAAAAACTGAAAATCTGTGTTCACTAGTAAAGTACATTTAAAACTTAAATTAATTAAAGCTCAAAATGATAATGCCATAAATCGCCTTCATTCAAAGCAAATCTATATCGTATAAATTTTTATATTGTCCAAAGAAACTAAATGGCTTTACGTAGATCAATAGTCTTTGGATAGGAGATTCCCCAAATACTGCTTATTTAAGATTTACTCCCATGATTTATGGCCTCCACATTGGCCTAGATTCTGCAATCCAAAGAACAATTGTTAAATACAATTCTCCTATGAGATCGATTTTGAATGCTTTCGAGTCTACCATTTTTCGACTCATCGCCATATCACGTATGTATTCGGATACTGTAGGGACCGTCCATAAATATCATGATGCTAAAAATGGTCAAAATTGACCCCCCACCCCCCGTTACTATTGTAAAGGAAAAACACCACACGGTTTTAAATATAATTGTACGGACATGTTAATTCAATTTTTTACTTACGATGGTAATCTTAATGCATGCGGCCATAATCGCAGAAACACAACATAAAAGAATTTTATGGACAGCCCCGTAGACCTTTTTGCAACAATTATCGGAAAAAACTATACACATATAGGGCACCATCGTACCTATTTTTTTCGATAGCCATTATTAATTGTGAAATACTCCCCCACCATCTTACTCCTTCCACACCAATTTTGGTTTGTGGCTTGAAGAAGAGAGGATCTCTAATGCGCCTCGTAAGACACAGACGTGTCCTAGCATATTAAAACGGATTTTCCTCCAGTCCGCAAAATTTAGAGACTTTATGCGCCAGATCAACCTGTGAACATTAGTATCTTTAATATTCACGACCATAAAGGAAAATATCGATATTTATGCTTCCAGAATATAAGGTAAGGTTAGCATCAGTTGCTTTTAAGGCCATGGACCAATCGGACCATGTGACTAAATTATAGTTTATATCCATGTAAGATAAATTTTTTTGTACACAAAATATCTCTTTGAAAATTTGGAATATATGGTAGAATGCAATGAGGGAGGTGTGCCTGGTTTGTTTTAGTAAAAAATTTAGAAGATTAATTTTTTTGATTACCCAATCTAAAGACAAATCACGGTTTCTGTCGTAATATGTCCTTTATTACTATAACTTATAATTTCAGAGAGAAATAATAATTACAATTCTCGATAAAAAGTGTGGAAACTAAATTCATTAGATTTTTTTATAGCACACAAAATATTAAATTAAATTGATTTAAGAATATAATTATTTAGTTCTTTTCAAAATCAAATTCTTTTTTGCAGTTCCTTTCTTCCAATAATCATAGTAATTTTTCTTCTCATATTCTAATAGTAACTATTTAAAGTAGTAATGCTATGCGTTCTTCATAGGTACTAATTCTTAGAACTATTCATAGACAATTGAACTTCCACTTGAATATACCAAAAGTTATTTAATCTACAAACAAAATATGGTAAAAAATGTTCAATTACGGGTTTTTGTAAGAAAATTTGTTTGTTTAGGCTCAAAAAAATCATCCTCGGTAAAGTTTGACTTCCGAAGACAAACCTTTTTCCGGAAGCAAACTTCATAATAGAAGATTTGTTTGAACCATCTGGAAAACCTGTTTTCATCTTTTATTGGCAGAAAGGTCTGATTAAAATCTAACAGCAGCAAATCTTCCGGAAGCAAACTTTCCAGAATTAGATCTGTTTGAACCATTTTGATCGCACGATACCAAAAACATAAGCATCAAAGAAACATTTCCGGTTACGGTGTTTTAAACAGTCTATTTTATTTTCTAAGGCTTAAGGCCATGCCTTACTTATCCGGTCCCTATACCTTACCCATACATTCTTTCGACCTTCGCATTTTCACATTAATTAATATATAGAGTTGAATCTTCGTGTAATTAAGTAAAAAGTACCAAAGAACGTTTATCTACTCCAACATTTTTGAAATTATTAAAAAAAATTATTTTGGAATTTTTTTTCTTCTCAATTATAAATATTTAGGAGCAGGTAAACATTCCTTAGTGCTTTTTTACTTAATTACAAAAAGTTTCAACTCGATATCTTAATTAATTAAAGTATTAAAGTGTCGTGTTTTAATTTATTGATCCAAAGTCTGTTGTCAGAAATGGCAAAATTCCACCCTTGTCCACGAGAGGGGCCGGGGAGGGGGGGGGGGTGTTCCCGGACTAGAATCCACGTGGACACACGTTATTCTAAATCTGCGAAGATATAATGAAATATACTAAATTTGAAACCTTCATTCCAGCTATTTTTGTTTAGAAGAACATGTAAAACTAAGAATATTTTCGCGACTTTTTGTTGTTTGGACTTCAAACCTTGTTTAATCTCACATTCTCAAGTAAATCCGAATTTTCAGCCAATTCATCGCTCCTTTTGACCTCCTTGTTTTTGAAAACCAATCATATCTACATTTTCATAACATATGTCCACGCGGAAATAGTGGTTGGGAGGGCGTCAAAATTCCACGACTGGGGGGGGGGGGGTAAAAAGTGGTGGAAAATTTTCCACGTGGTATATATCATTTCACTTATTATTTTGTCATATTTCAAATAAAACAAACATTAAATTTGATTTCAATCTTATTATTTATTTTTTGGAGGCGTAAATTACGAATGTTTGTTTTTAAACAAGAGTCAAAAGAAAGATAGATAGTACAAGTGAAAGAACGAAGAGGATTTAAAGGTTTGTGGGATTTACGAGACGTGAAACGCGAATGAGAATTACGGAGAAAAACAGGGAAAGTCCATTTATAAGGTAAGACTTAACGTCGCGGATTTCCTTTCTTTCTCTCTTCCACACCACCCACTATGTACATTATGACGATTTACGTAAAGGGATGGCAACTACAGAAAAATAGAAAGGATGGGGTTAAGAAGAGTTGCACATTATTTAAAGTGATTCGAATTTCATCCGCAATTAGATTTATAGCAAGAGGATATTATTAAGGATATTTACAATAATTCTGCATTGCTTCTTCCTTTAGAGACAATACATCATATTTCATTTTTAAAGAACATATAATATCCTGATCGCATCATAAATCCCATTTATCTTTACCAACTACGTGTTTCAATATTGTTTGTTCCTGAATTTTTTGTAGGTTTATCCTTCGTACGATTATGGGATTCTCTTCGGAGGTAATATTATCTCCTCGTACCAAGGAAAAACCTTCTGTCATAATAAGAAATATTCAACAACCATTTAGGTATTATTTTATCCATTCTTAAATTATTCGGATATAGTTCACAATTGAAATAAAACTATGTTATATCATTGAATGAGGCTAGGAGTAGTAAAATTTAGAGCGAGGAAGATTTTATTTAATTATTACACTATACATTTTCAGATTGATATAAAGTAAATTGTTTAGACTTGAAAATGATATATTACAACATGGAAACTATGAGGCATAAATAAGGGAGAAAGAGAACAAATAAAAGGTCACAGGCAGAGCTAAACGGTATAAGAACGGTAATTAAATCGAAGCGAAATACCGCGGAATAATTAATGAAGAGGCTTCTTATAATCCTCAAGTACAAGCTACGTATATAAAGCCGTTATAAGATCGTCAAAGGCTCTTAAAATCTCATTTAAACTAATATCAAATTTTTCCTATTATCCTTAAAATTAATCATTTATTATAATATTATGCGTATGCACGGTTTTCTTGAACGAAGAGTTGAATATTATTTTGCCACATATTCTGTATATATTCTGTGGTGTTCTTTGAATTCTGAAATTTTACCACATAAGAAGATCCTCTTTATCGAAAAGGGGATTACAAATTAAATTTGAAGTAATAGTAAAATATATTTTGTAAACTGAAAAAATAATGCTTTCACACTGCCTTACAATTTTCGGCAGAGTTTTGCATTTAAGGTAGTTTTTATGTGATTCATTAAATCTTGTTTGCTTCTAAACTCTAGAGAGATGTTTCAGAAGCTTTGTTTTAATAATACCGAAGCAACACAGAAGCTAATTACTACTACTTCGTAGAGGTTGATAGTGTATCCTTTCGATTGCTGCATGAATTTGCCAGAACGAAATCAACCCAACAAATCTCACCTCCTTGTGGCTCTGCTTTAATCAGACATCTACTGCACGACCCTCCACATAACCTCATATAAATCCCATACACTCTCGCGCATGATAGTATACGTTCTATGGACTATCTATGGCTATTTTCCCTTGTGTGAGCGAGAATTGCAGACCGAATGCGAAATGTCACAAGCATTGAATGCTACGTGTTATTGTGAATTGACAATAAGAGTATTTTCGCCTGATAGTTATTAGTAGGATTAGGTTCGAGCCATTTTCCAGAGTACGACACTGATGAATTCATCACGACAAAATTACATCTTCAAGAAATATATACATAATATGATTTTTGTAAATAACTGTTTCCGACCGAAAATTTCCTTCCAAAGTATTCAGTAACTAGTTCTCTAATTAGATCCAGCAATTAATTTAATTTGGTCAATTGATTGGCTGACCGCTCTGGCTAGCTTCAGCAGATAATTTGTACTGATTGAGATAGACTGAGTAATAAATTAGTTAATGTTGATCTTGCAAGGTAAATAACAGATATTTGGCAGTAAAGATTCAAATTAGAGATTTCCAACTATCCATAATGAGTTCCATTAAATGATTACTCATATTGATACATTATTATTACAGGTAAATATTACCCGATCGACAAAGTTGATTATAACAACTTAGTTTTCGATAAAATTATCAAGTACAATCAATCGAAGTATCAAAATTCCTATACTTTTTTTTAAACAACCTAAAAAATAATTTATTAAAATTCAAATATTGTTGATGTTCTTAGTTGACTTTGGGGTCCAGAAAAAATGTAACTCAAAGTTTCATGTTTTCAAACGTTTTGACTCAGATTGGAGTCCTCATCAGTGAGAATCTATTTCTATAAAAATACAAAGGAAGAAACTTAAAAAATCTGCATGTGTGACGGACAAACATTGTGGTAACAAACGATATGAATGAATTGCTATATGAGTCATTTCTAATATCATACGTTTTTTATAATTCATGGATGTGTTTCTGGATCCTAAAGCCAACTAAGAACATCAACAATATTTGAATATTAATACTAAGAGTCGATATAATTCCTCTGTTCATTATAGTTTATTAAAGAATATGAGCAATGAATATGAATTTTTGCCAATATATTTCTCCATTACAAGCAACTAATTAATGTAAATAATTCAATAAATAATTTCATAATATAATTTTTTCCAAATTGTCTTGAAACAGTCTAAATAAAACCGATTTCATAAAAATGAGTCGAAAATTTTTTTTAATAGTTTTCCAAAAATTGTGACTGAAACGGCTAAGTGCTTCATCCAGATCAGATTTAGTACAAAAACTATTTGCCCAGAGAGAAATTGGTTTTACTAAATCTAAACTGCTCTTTTGCTACTCGGTTGTTTTCTTCCAATAAATATATCAAGATTTAAAAGATGTATGTTTTAAATTTGAAGAGAATTGCCAGTCTCCAAACATGATTAGATGATTTATCAGCCATTAGTGTCTAGAGGAATCGGTTCGTTGGTTGCGAGTCTGAGTATACAAATTTGACCACATGATTGATAGATTGGGGAACTGTAGGTGTCCCAAGAGTACCGGAAATGGAGTTTGTCTCTCCCGAAGGCACTTTTTCGGGCTGTAAGGTTAGTCCCGCGAGGTCGGACACCCTGTGGATTTAACCTGACGGTCAGGTGTTACCGAATGTTCCTCTATGTAAAGGGAATCGACGATAAACGGGATTCTGTGCGTGACAGAGCGAGCACTGTGCGATTCGATTGCTGGACATGTATCTGAGCAAATGTCTATACACGTGTGTAAGCAGATAGATACATTTATACATATGCAAGTACATCGACGTATCGCTGAACAAGGGAATCGAAACGATGCGTGCCAGAGAAATAGGGAAACAGGCTGGGAATCGATTGCATAGGAATGACGCGATTTACAGTTCAATTGGTTTACTGTTTACGTGTTTACGTATCATGAGATTTATGAAACACAAACTAGTGAAACTTTTAAGTTAACTACTAAAATAAATAATCCAATTTAATAGGAATTATGAATCAAGTGATCTCAATCTTTCAAGGGGAGAAACCACATTAGGCTGTTCGCAAACTCGGTTTTTTATTGCATAAATCGTTAGAAAAATATCTCAATCAAAGTTTTAGAACGAAATTCGAATTCTTTCTGATTCTATGCTCACTATAATTAACGCCTCTATTCGTGTTTTTCTCGAAACGACTTTATTTCGATTTTCGGGAAACATAACTTAAAAACTAATGGATCGATCATTCTCAGAAGTGATACCTTTACTCTGATTGCACAACATGAACCTACAATTGAGATAGTACCAGTTTTCAAACTATGTTTATAATTGCAAAAAACTAAAAAAAAAAAAAATGGTCAAAATTGATTCTTTTTTTAAACGCTCAAAAAAGATTCAATTTTTTTGCCGCAGGTTGGTTCATATTCTTAAAAACATTTTAATAATTTAGAGGAATGTTTGGGTTTATTTCAGATAAAAATTGCGCCCTCTAGAATTTCAACAAATTGCTATCTCAGATGAAGATCTGCAAAACCTGAATAACTAAATGATATGTGGCTAAAAAAAAGAAAAAATTACCACATGTACTGCAAAACATGAATAAAAGGTGCTTAAAGTTTTAAAAACTGTCATTGTGTTCTTCGCTCTTGAAAAAAATCCCGAAAAACACTCAATATTTGGCCTTCTAATGTGTTTCCCCCCCACAATTAGTTTAATTAGCTACACCCAGAAAAAAATTAATCAATCTAGCCAAAAAATTTGGTTAATCCAAATAATTGTGGTTGGATTAACCAAATATTTTTCTGAGTGTGATTAAAAACGTTTATATAAAATATAAATTAATGAAAGCAGAATAACTGCTCATTAATAGTCTGATTGATGATGACTGATTAGAGGAAAGGTAGCTGCGATTTACAGCGGCTCTTTTTCGTAAAACACAGCCTTCCACGAGCTAATGTACTTGTCGCTTTAATTGGGATAGAGACCAATGGCGAATGGGAATAGGGGAAGCAGAGTATCCAATTACGCGACAACAGCGTTACGCCAGCCTAATCGTGCTCGAGTAAATAATTATTAACGACCGAATAATTTCAGCACTCGGTCCGATGCTTGCTCCT
Organism: Diplolepis rosae; assembly: GCA_030998225.1. Taxonomy (NCBI): domain Eukaryota; kingdom Metazoa; phylum Arthropoda; class Insecta; order Hymenoptera; family Diplolepididae; genus Diplolepis; species Diplolepis rosae. Next base: position 2,447,021 of record JAPYXD010000710.1, read on the forward strand.
CGCATTGCAAACAACTCAGCAAGGACTTTACAACATACGATATAAAAATAATGATTTGAATTCCCACGTTTTTTTACCATCCAATACAAGAGTCGTAAAATTCTTCATTCTAAATTTCACCTCCAAATATTGCTAAATTTAAACAACTCTTTCAAAATAATCCTAAAATTTAATAATTATGTATTATAATTTTATTACGAAATAAGTGTATACATTTATTCAACACTGTATTTTTATTTTTTGACCAACCCTTTCCTTAAGGAGTGATATTTTGATCAAAAAATTACACTAAGAGAATAGTTTCTTTGATTCCGGTCAAAGAGCATTTTATTTGATTAAAAAGTTTTTTTACATTCAAAGAAATTAATCCCTGAGTCGAGAATAAATTACACTCTAAATAGTTCAGTAAGAATAATTCTAATTCAAGGAATGATTTTATCCCTTTTTATTGATTGACATTTCACTCTAATTGGTAGTTCTTTTTCCCCTAAGAGTCAGAGTGATATGTTTAATTCCAATTTCCGGTGATTTATTTGATTTAATTAGATTTCTATTCTACTCTATTGGAATGAAGTCACTCAAAATAACAGAGTGAATTTTCACCCTCACGAAGAGCTACGTTTCACACCAACTGGTTAAGGCCATAGGGTAGACTCTGACGTCACTAATTATATACGACCGCTTTATAATTAAAATAATAATTTAAACAAAGTTTCCAGAGAAGACAGTAATGCGTTACATTTTCCTGCATTGCTGTCTTCTTCGGAAAATTTGTTTAAATTATTTTTTTATTAAAAAAGTGGTTGTATATAATTGGCAATGGCAGACCTTACCACACGGCCTTAAAGTAGTTCATCCGCGAAAATCAGACCTCAGGTAAAAATACATAATTTTTCTTTCTAGACTAGCAATATTATTATTGAAGGGCTAATTTGGAAGAAAAAAATTTGAAACAAAAAAATAATGCATTTAACAAATTTTATTTTTACGCGAACTTTATTTCTTATTGCTTCATACTAAATTTAAAAAAATGATGTGATTCTAATAAATCACCATTCATTTTTTTAGGAAAAAGAATCTTCACAACTTAACCGTTCCCAATTTTCTAAAAATAGTATATTACATTACAAGGGCAGAAAGTTGAGATTCCTGCACTGCGCGCCATAATGCCCGAGGCGAAGCCGAGGGCATCATGGCACGCAGTTTAGGGCTCTCAAATTTCTGCCCATGTAGTGTATACTATTTTTCTTGCTACCCGGTCGAAAGTACGAAAACAATTGCATGTGTGCATTGGAATATATTGATGCCTGCCCCGACATTTGCGGCACGAGCGGAGCGAGTGCTGCTGTAGACCAAGCAAAAGGGAATTTGTTATGACATTATTTATTTCAGAAAACGGACTGCGCCATCAGAAGAGAGGTTGGTCATAGAGTAATTGTGTCATGTTTTGGACAACGAAATGAACAAATAAATTTGTTATTAACATTTAAGACCAAAAAATCGCACTTTTTTTAGTATTTTGTTTATAACATTAAAGGTAATAATTCAATCTTGATGACATTAATTGAAAAGTTGTAGAAAACTTAATTTCGAACAAAATAAGTCGTCGCTTGATCTGATTGGATAATTAGAAGCGGAGAAAATTCGGAAAAACCGGAAAATTGAGCTTTTGTTAAACAAATTAATATCTCAGTAAATTTTCAACTTTTCAGGTTGAGGTTTGGTGGAAAAGTAACCGACTTTATGCTCTTCAAATGAAAAAAAAGTTCGCGTAAAAATAAAATTTGTTAGATGCATTATTTTTTTTGTTTCAAATTTTTTTCTTTCAAATTAGTCCTTCAATAATAATACTTCTAGTCTAGAAAGCAAAATTATGTATTTTTACCTGAGGTCTGCTTTTCGCGGATGAACTACTTTAAGGCCGTGTGGTAAGGTCTGTCATTGCCAATTATATACGACCGCTTTATTAATAAAATAATAATTAAAAGACATTTTCCGAAGAAGACAGCAATGCAGGAGAATTTAACGCATTACTGTCTTCTCCGGAAACTTTGTTTAAATTATTATTTTATTAATAAAGCGGTCGTATATAATTGGTAATGATAAACCTCACCACACGGCCTTAAGTTCGCTTCTGACTAAGCGGAAGAATGAATTTTACTCTATAAGGTAATTTATAAAATAAGCTTTTTTTTTGATGTCATTAGTATAGGTAACAGATATTCACCGGAAATGAAATAAATGCCAATCGAAATTGAATTTCAGTTCTTTGACCGACTGATAAAGTAAATAAAACGATAATATAGACGATTGAGTTGATAAAAACGAAATAAAAGTATTGATGGAAGATAAAATGGTGTGGCATTATAACAGTTCTGTCTGATGAAGTACTTGTATTCACATAAGTTGTAGCAAGTGTTCAATGGGGTTGTATTGACGACAACAAGACCTCGAGACTGCATAAGTTCTCAAGGCAAACTCGATATACAAGGTCTTGCTTATAGACGTCTTGTCTTATAGCCTGTCCAATAAACGTTCCCGAACCGGTATGGTACACCAACCGAGTCTTTAAGTCTATCATCCTAGTGTTTCAACAGGTGGCAACATGACACGGCAAGTGAAGCTCAATTCTGTAATAAGGGGCTGTATAAATATAAGATAACATACTTTTCTACCCTTTCTTACTCTTTCTTTTCTTCTAATACCAATTTTCGTACTATTTGAATTATAGTTCAAAATATTGAAAACTGCAAAAGCCATATTTTGTAAAACTTTTGTTTTATGAGCATGAATCACGTAACTAAATTCCTCTGGAAATTTATGTACAATTAGAAAAGAGTTTATTTCATTCAAAGAAACATTTATTTGATAAACGGTTGGAAAGAAGATTTCTTTAAATCATACAAAGTTTTTTTGATTCTTATAAATTTTCTTTGAATTAAAAATACTTTTTGTCCGCTGTATACCGAAAGTTAGCCCTGTCGGTGTCGTTTTTCGTGCGGAAAGTACTAGTACGGTAAAATTTCAAGTGTGCGGAAAATTAAAACAAACTTAAAATTTTACCGCACTAGTGCGGAAAATCAACTTCACGCTCGCAAAATGACACCGACTCGGCTAACTTTCGGTATCAAGCGAACAAAAAATATCGTTCGTATCACGTGCGGAACGTATTTTGACGCGCGAGCGAATTGCGACTCGCGCTTGCGTTAAAATACGTCTTTTCGCACTTTATACACAGAGAGAAACAAGCTCTGGTTGTGTGAACCGGAAAAATGTAGTCAATCATAATGTTGTTGTGATAACTACCTTCAACAGTTAGTATACCAGGGAATGTAATTGCAGTAATGAACAAAACTAGTCATGGCAACCTGATCAACTGTAATATTCTATTTCCAGTTGTGACAACTACATTTTCCGGTTAAAAATGTATTCAACTAGAAAATTTATGTACTGTAACTGCAATAAAATATTTTAGGCTGCAGCAATTTTAAAAAATTGACTGGTTACTGTAACCAGAAATCTTAGTCGTGTCGTCTACATTGGTAACGTTGAAATTTTTCTGCGTAGGCGCATAAAGCATTGAATGTTTCATTGCTCCGGTCATAGTGATCGCTGTGTGATTTTGTTTTTCATCAATTATCATCAGTAATAACATTGCCGCCAATAGTAAGTAATATTCGTTATTAACTATCATTTGTTTTGAATTATCATAATCGGAACAAAAATTTCGAGGTAAAAGAATAGGTAAATAATCACGTGAAGTTAAACATAACCTTAAAATTTCTTTTTGTAAAATGTTACAACTAATATTTCTGATTATTGCAACCGGAAATTTCGGTGATCACAACTTGAAATTCAAATTTCTTCTCAACCCGAGACTTTTAGTTGAAGACAATTTTAACTACACCAATCAGGTTACTTTAAACTGGAATTTCTCTCTGTGTACGAAATATACTATTTTGAGATTCGCAGAAATCTTTCTATGAGTGCAAGATAACTTTTTTAATTTACAAAATATTTTTCTGAAAATTCGGAAAAGACGATAGAAAAGAATATAAATTATTGACAACTTTGTTTTAGCATCAAATTCAACATCGGAATGAAAAGAAAAGATACAAAGTTTTATAAAAAAAATGGATTGTTTATTTTGAATAATTAAAAATCTTCACGATTGTTTGATTAAAACTGTTCATAGTGTTTGTGAAAAGTATTAAACTCTCTTTTTTCTGAAAAATTATTTTTTATATAGAAAAAAAGAGATACAGTCAAATTCTGAGAGAAATTAAACACACATTTTTTATTAGTGGAAAATACTAACTTTCTGAAATTTCATCGTATTTTGGTTAACTCGAGTTAATATTAGGTTTACAGTCACATTTCAATTAAAGAGTATAAAAATATAAAAATCAGAGAAGAAGTTACGGTTCTTCATTCAGAAAACTGTTTCAATCAAAGAAACCTTTATTCAAATTAAAAATAATTTCTCAGTTTATAGAAATTTTCTCTTTGATGTTATCATTACTTTTCGTTCAATGAGAGAAATTTCCTTTAGATCAAAAAAGTGTTTCTAATTCAAAGAAATTTCTTCTTTGAACGTATCAAAATTTTTTTCTTTTATTTACAGAAAATTATTTGTTGACATTAAGCGGTTACTCTACTATCTTCGCAAGTTTAAAAAATTTCGTTTTTTCATGGAAAAATTAATTTAAAATGTTCAATCTTTTTACGCATTAAAGAAGAGATTTAACACTTGTAAAACAGATTTTTTATTTTTATTTTGTGTGGAAAATCTGGCTGACCCAGCTGCCTGAAGTTGAACCTGCTGAGAACTGGTTGACACGATATCTCCACTTTCAGGAGCCTGACAGCAAAAATTCCTCCATATTATTAAAAAGTAACCCTTCCGCTATAGCCGGTACCTCAATAAAAAAAAATTCGATGAAAAATAACAAAATGACTGATACTTAAAGTTTTTAACCCTTTTTTGCAACTTAAATTGTTTAAAGAAACATAGTTAATATGATTAAATACTTCTAATTCTGCTACCGGCTATAGCTGTATATGTGTAGAATATTCCATGAAAATTTGAGCTTGATCGGTCAAATAGTTTTTTCTAAATCATGTCAACCAGGTCGAAAAATATTGTTTGGAGAAAAACGCGATTTACTTCTTTTTACCAAAATACTCTGTAAGAGCAGTGATTCTAAAATTTTTTTAAAAAAATTGCTTCTTACATTTATTCAGCAATGCCTGCTCCATAGATTTCACCTTCAGAAGAATCTGTGATTTTTAAAAAATCGATGTTCATTTGATTTAAAGAGATTGTTCTCTGAATATAGAATAAATTACATAAAATGTTTCTTTGATTTTAAAAACAAACTGTTCTCTGCAATTTATGCAGAAAATTTAAAAAAATTTAAAAAACATTACGCATTTTTCAAACATTCCTTATAAATTAACATCGCAAATAATTTAAAGAGACTTAATATTTACAAAAATTACATGAGTTAAAGATACATTTGAAACTGGAATTCTGGAAAAAAAAACAAAGATAGTTACCACTATTGATTTCAATTGAAGTTGGATGATCTTTTATGGCTGCATATATGAGAATAGAAGTTTGTGTGTGTGGGTGAGAGAGAGGGAGGGGGGAGTGCTTTTACGGTACGGTCGACTATAATACCCATTACCATTACCATCAACAATGACCAGAATGGTACTGAAGTATTCGTTACCGAGTACGTTTATTACCTTATGAACTAAGAAACCTCATTCATCCAACGAACGAGAGTTTCATTGGCGGAGATTAGATCGTGAATGGGTCACTGAACGGAAGGTTTCATTTTCGCGACTCGTAGTTTTAGTGTATATGTTTTTCACTTTATGAATGAGGAAAGATTAGGTTAAAGTTACCAAAGATTTACACATACAGTATTCACGATAGCTGCTTGTGAAAATTCCAAGCTATACAACCTTTCACAAGAACTATAAAAGGTATATTGCTGCCCAGATTGCTGACTAGATTTGAATATCCAACCCCATGATGTCACTGGCATAGAAGACACTTACCTGAAACAAAAGAAAAGAAGGATTTAGTAGAGATTTGGGTTTTATACTTGCATATAAATTTCAGATTATACGGTATTATTGTAGAGAGCCTTTTATCATACGACGTTTCATTCCTTATTCATGGCATTGTAACAAGATAAAATATCGAAAAATATCATAAAATTATATAAATATACATTTTTATTGAGGAATAAACTAGAAATGTTCGCAGGTGTTTCGATCATGTAATAACTGTATTACCCATGTGTTTGAAAGATTTTGAGTTGCATTGTCTTCGAAATTATTCAAGCCAACCAGTGTTTTCAAATGAAGAAAATATGTGGCCGAAATGTTTGCCTTATTTTTTACGTTTTCTTATAACTGCCATTAATAATTTTTAATGTGAAAATAAAAAGAATCTTACTCTATGCCAAAATAACGAAATGAATAAAAATTTTGCGAATTTTTAGTCAATATAATAGCAGACATGTTCTTAAACATGTCACATTATATACTTTAAAAAAATGTTTTCAGTAAGTTTAAGTTTTAGCAATTTTCGTAATTTTCTATCCAAAATACTGCATATTTTGCATGAAAATTTTAAGATGCGCTGAGGAACATAAAACTGTTTAATTTCGAAAAGTTACTCACATAGATCTGCAGTAAAAGAGATTATAACTAACACTCAGTAAACGGCTTTATGATTCAAAGAAATTTTAAAATTTAATGCAAAAAATTTGTTTGTGCTGAAGATAATTTTTGAGAATCAAACAAACTTGTTTAATTTGAAGACATTTTTTCTTTGATCATAAATTTAAAAAAAGTTTCTCTGAGTTAAAAAACGGTTCTTTGAGTGTAACCAAACACCAATTTCTTTTTACACGGAGAAACTTTGCATAACAAAACATATTTTATTTTATAACGATAATTCCAAAAAATATTAGAAATCTAGGGAAAATCGAGATGCAATGGTAATTATTCTTATAACAGATTGAATATTTTTCACAGTCAAAATGCTAATGATTCGAAAAATGAGATGAAACTTTAGTATTGGTTATAGTAAATTTTGGTACAAACTATAATAAATTATAATATAGTTCATCTAAAGTTCAGTATTTCGCTGCGAAAAATTCTTACTATGACGAAGTTGGCAGACGTCCTTCATCGCTTTCTGTTGTATTTTCCAAATTTCCAGAAAGACATTTTGTAAAATCAAAAAGTTATCTTACACGAACTTTTAGAGGAATTTGGTCACGTGATCTGGTTTATCCATGGCCTTCAAAAATGTTGAAAAAATGTTTATTTCTACAAAGTTTCGTACACGTAGATAGTATTTTTTCTTATTTTTTATTAGTAGTTTCTTTGCTATCTACAATCAGTGACTCAGTTTCAGCCATGTACTTATTCAAATTAGTAAAAGAAAATACTCATTCAAATAAATAGAGTTTTAATTGAAAAACTAGAAAATAATGTTTTTAGCGCTAGTCACGTAAAACGTATCTGGAAAAAGGTAAACCTAGAACGCTAAGTAGAAACAGATGAAGAATTCAGAATGCAAAATGAAATGCAATAAATAATTTTAGTAAATGGGTGTTGCCAGCGATGAAAGTTGAAAATGAATTACGGGTGAAAGAAGAGGTAGAGATCTAGATACATGGTAGGAAAAGAAGAAGACTAAGTAAAAGTGAGAGAAGAAGGGAAGAACAAGGTTCGTAAACGCGAGAAGACGTAGTGCATGTGCCGTTTATTAAGTCGAGAGGGGAAGAACTTTAAGCCCCGAAATGGCCGAGGGCGGTGAGGAAACGCAGGGTCAGGATGGGTACTTAAAGTTTTGCTCGTTTTCTTATCCAAAATGGCGGTACGCTAGGGGCTAGGGTCCCTGGCATAAGAGGAACGAGCGCCTGTCGGAGAAAGGAAAGGAGATAGCGAAGTGGGTGGCACAGAAAGGGGAGAGTAAGGGTAAGGGTAAGGGTAAGGGTAAGGGTAAGGGGATAGGAAGAAGAAGTGAAGAGCACCCTCTTCGTTCACACTCACGCTTTGCACCCTCCAGGACCAACCAGGACCATTCCGGAACCTCTACGCGCTCAAACTTTCCCAGAACTTTCCACGTAGAACTTCCAGACACAATCCTTGTCAGTACACCACTCAGACCGCACACACTTCAGCCAGGATTCATCCTCGATTTAGGATCTCGATCTTAGACTGGTAACAACCTCGAACAACTACTCAGCCAGCCAGTTCTGCTGCCATTGTCCATGAAAACGAGATTTTTATGAAACACATTTTACTTTTAGCTCTCGACAAGAAATCTCCGACTTCCCTTGTTTACATTTCTTGAAAAAGACTAATGAGATCACTTTTAGATGTTAAATTCTTGGACCACTTCTACTTTACGTTTCATACTTTTTAAAAAGCTCTCAGCCTTTAATTACGTTCTTGAATTATTTAGTGCATGCTCAGTTTTCTATAATTTTTACAAAAAAGTGTAATTTTATCTTCTAGATGGTTTAATGGAATTCAATCAAATAATCTTTCTTTGACTGCAAAAGAAAAAAATTTTGCTTCGAGTTAAACAAACTGTTCTCTCTGAGTAGTGTTGACCTTAATTTTTTCAAAACGCTATATTTTTCTGTATAGACATTTGTTTGCATTTTAAAGATATAAAAATGTAAATATATAAAATATATATAAATATATATAAAACACGAAATAAATGAAAAATAAAACATGTTTGCTTTATCTCACACTAGAAAAGTACACCTTGCATCGAAAACTTAATTCTGACAAGATAAAAGACGTGTCCTCCCCGATGGGATAGAGAGAAAGTCATAAATCGAAGTTTCCAACGATTGTAATCACGAGAGTCTTATAGAACCTAAGGGCTATATGCATTGCGTATGTTGGACGAGTCTTGCGAAGGGATTGGCTCAGAGGGATTTCCTCAGGAGGATTTCACCACGGGAGGCAGGAAAGACAGTGCAGGAGCAAAGAGGGAATGTCGACAGAAGAGTCGAGACGTTTTGGAGGATGAGGTGAGTTCGTGAGAGGGATGAAGGAATACTAGACGTTTACATCGATTACTAGCTCAGGGATGTATCTAGAAAAAAACGAACTGTCCCTAAAAATAAATTCTTCAATTAAAAATTAGTCCGAAACACCAAATCCTTTAGCTGTTTCAGTAAATTATCTCAATGAAGAAGTCCAGAGCTCGTGTAATGAGTACCAACATAAATTTACAAGAAGTTATAAATGAGAGGTTTAAAAAAAAAGTGGTGTATTTCAACAAATATTATTTTCTACTAGCGGGTCATAAAGTAGATTTTATTGCCCCACGTGGGGCGAAAAAATCTATTATTTGGCCCCCTGATTAAAAAAAATCGTGTGCGACACGGAAAAAACATTAATTTTACTCGTGTACTTACTTCACACTCGCAAAGTAAATTTTCTTTCCCCAGTTGCGCAATATACTTTTTTTTTATTAGACTTTATATTTTGTCTTGAATTCCAACACCACTGTGGGACTGAAAAAATATAAGTTTGAATTGGAGTTTGAGAAAATGACTTACCTTGGATTACTTTTGTTCGGAACCCCTCATACTGATACGCGAGTTTTGAAATTTCTAATAGTGTAACGAAGAATATTTGGTTGAATGAAATGAATTGTTCGGCTGAATGAATGAAAAATGTGGTCAGTCCTAAAATAAATCAATTCTATGATTGATCCAACTAAACATTTTTCTACACGGAGAAAAATAGTTGAAGTAATTTTACTCAACTCTGTCGATTAAACTTGGGACATAAGGACATTTGAACATCTATTAAATCCTAGTCGGGTAAAATCAATTTGATATATACCTAATTCACCCAAAGTGAATAACAATAAGCGTTACATAGGGAATAGTAAGGAGTTGAGTAAAACGTTATCGACGACAGGGCACTAACATGTCTCACTGGGTTAACATGAAATGTATAAGTATATCACCGACGCTTGAGGTGCTTCAAACCGTAGTTGGGTAAAATGAGCATCGGGCGTATTATTTCAACTGGCAATGGTATGGTTCTCTCAAATAAAAAAAAATTCTTACCTCGAGCCTGCCAATAGTCATCCGGTACATACATAAACAACTTACAAATACATTCACACCATTCGGACGTAGCCAATCATATTTCAAATTACAAATACACTTAAACATATAACCTTACATATATAAACCTAATAACTACTACACTTATATATAGTACGATACGCTTTCGTCGAATCACGCACACGCTCGCTTACAATGCTAAGATATGAAATTTGGAACTTTGTTATATAGTGACTGCATGAGTTATTCAGAGCTTGTGAGAGTAAGTGCCGTCAATAAAATTTTTGAGCCTTACTCAAGTAAAAATAAATCAACTTTTTTCATGAATGATTAATAAAATATTTTTAAAAATTAATATAATTAATCAATTATTATAACTATGATTATTGATATATATATTATAACTATTAAATTACATTTAGTATAGATTTTTATTATAACGACGTATGAAGTTTAGTGAAACTAAATTTTCAAATGTACATTAAAAAATTGCATTATTATTAAGAAGTATCTTGTATAAAAACATTTAAAAGAAGGTTCTTTTATTTTCTGTGTTTTTTATTTTCAAAATATGGATTTTACATTTGCGAATTCCAAATTATTATTCTGCCTGAGTAATTTATGTGATATTTTATGTAATACACTTATAGACTTTGTTTTGTTTAAATTTTCATAATATCAATTTAATTTTAAGAATTTAAGTTTTTGAAATTAAAAATTTTTTATGTATGCCCAAGGAGCAGATTACTTTCATTCATTCCTGCGCGAATAGATGTAGCTGTTGGAATAAATCTTGCGATTCACGGTTTACTCAACTCTCGATTGAAGCGTAGAGTAGAATGAACGGAAAGCTCTACTATTTTTGTGATTTAATAAAAGATTGGTTTTTTATAGTTATACTACGAGTAATAATATATATATTTAAAAATTTTTAATGCACGCTTTCATACTTCACCCTACAGTTCTGAATTTTACTCAACTTTGATTCATTTTCGAACATTTAATATATCACAAATAAATACAGTGATACTAAATAACTTCTAACTTGTCCTTATGTCCCAAATTTGATCGGAAGTTGAGTAAAATTACTTCAACTATTTTTCTCCGTGTAAACTAGCATAATGTGTAGAAAGGGAGAAAAACATGATAAATTTCGATTTTGGTTTCTCATTTCTAGTTTCTAGTCTATTTTAAGAAAAAAGAAGGCTAAACGCCAGGCCTGCTAGACGGGCATATCGATTTCTAGTAGTCTGCAGCAACAGCGAGAGGGATATAGTGTTCCTCCACTATGATCGCATTCGCTTAGTTTCACGGAAGTCCTTTCAACCTCCACCCTTCCTGCTTTCTTTTCTCGCTTCGCTTCGCTTCGTAAGTTCGCCAACTCGCGACATCCGTTAACTCTTTGGAAAAAAGTAACCAAGAGGATATAAGCTATTTATCTCATCTTTAAATTTTCACTTTATACACCTTTTAAAATCTAAAAAACATATTTTAATGTATATGTATCTGCTTCTGTAACTTGATTAAGGCCGCGGACCTACCGGATCACGTGACTAAGTTCCTACCTTACCAGAATTTTCAATTCGTGTAAAAACCCATTTATGTAAAAAATAAGATAATAGGTTGAAAATTTGTGAGAGTAAATGAAATGCACTAAATCAAGTTTGTTTAGTCATAAATGTTTATAATTGTGAAAAAAAAATTGTTTAAAGAAATTTTTCTTTATAATTATAAACATTTATGACCAGACAGACCTATATTAATGTATTTTATTTAGTTCTACAAATTTTTAGTTACCTATTTTATTTTTTATAGAAATGGGGTTGAACAAACTGAGATGCCGGTAAAGTAGGAATCTAGTAACGTGACTAGGTTGGTCCATGGCCTTAACAACAATTTTCTGAGAAGGTACACCTTTTACAAATCGATAATTTCAAAAAACATCTTTTTTGCGATTCTCTATACGATTTTTCTCAAAAATCTTACGTGACGGATAAGGTCTATTAGGAAATTTCGAATCGGCGTGCAAAAAATTACGCGAACCCGAATTCAAGCAGATCTTGTAATTTATTAATCTCCATTGTTGTGTGATGTGGCGCCATTCGCTGTGTCAGAATAGGATACCCCATGTGCAAATATTCTTGTAACTCATAAAATATTTCAAGCGAAATCTTTTTATTGCCGGTTTTACGACGCTCTCGTTCTTCCAGGCTTTATGTAAGTGTCGCATATACATAGAAATATAGGATATATTATAGGCGGGGTGAGTCAGAGATGAGTTGTAACGAGCATTCCTGGCCTTAAGTGTGTCGACGGCTTCATATCGGACGAAAGAAACCTCATCCCTCTACCTCTTTTCGCTCCAATTCCTTCAACTCCCTCAAAACATCATCTAGAGAACACGACGATTGTCCATTTTTTTACCCTTCGGCTTTCCCTGACCTCTCGCTTTTTTTTCTTTTATAAAGCACACACATCGCCAACCCAAACAAAACACAAGTGCACGCTTTCTTTTCTTTTCACGGCTATTCTAACTTAATTTTGTATTCACTCCTTTCTTTTCATAACTTTTATTTTAATGAGATAAGCAAATATTTCAAGATAGTTGTCATGAAATTGTACGTTTCAGACGAATTATCTTACATTTTCATGATAAATAGAAAAGATTATCATCTAAAAATGTAAAAAGTTACAGATTTATATAAAAATATCGTACAAATGTGACGTGTTCCTAGAAAAGGGACCTACTATCCATTTGACGTACGGTCGCTTTTCTACTGGTTAGTATATATTAAAACGCTCTTACGTCAAATGGATAGTAGGTCCCTTTTCTCGGATCGCGTCACAAATATTATTAAAAAATAAACTTATTGTGAGCTTGGTATAAATTATATATATATATATATCTTTTATGCTAAAACTTTACATTACCCTGGCGAAAGTATCGGATAAGAATTCATTCCCAGCCAATCAGAACTATTCTGATTCATTCCGATATCTGTATCCGAGCCAATGCGAATCATTCCGAATCAATCCGAATAACCTTTTGTAACCCGTTTGACAAAAAACTATTAAAAATCAATAAGACCTAATCCGATTTAATCCGAGGCAACAATCCAAATGAATCCGAGCCAATTCGAAACCAAGTTTTCAATGCCAATCAACCTGAGCTCGGATTGATCCAAAACGAATTTTTAATCAGAATTAATTTATCAAACGAGTTACAAAAGTTTTTCCGGATTGATTCGGAATGATTCGCATTGGCTCGGAATAAATTCCTATCCAATACTTTCGCCAGGGTAATTTTACTATTTTAAACACAATATTCGCACAATATTTTACGATATCTTAATTGATAATAATTGCCTCTAGGTACAGAAAATTAAATAAAAATCTTATATATTATAAGATATAGTATATTGCATTACAAGGGACGAAACACAGCGATGGCAACGAGTGTGAAGTTTGCTACCCGAGCGAAGCGAGGGCTGCAGTCACACGAGTTCCATCCGCTGTGTTTTATTTCGAGTAATGCATTTTATTTTTCATATTAACTCTTATGAGAATTTGATTTGATGTAACTGCGTAGAGCGGGTTGAAACTGCGATTTGTAACCCTACCTTTAAAGTTTCAACCCTAGGGTTGGAACTCGCAGTTTTAACCCACTTCGCAGGTACTGAAAATCGGATTTTCAAAAGAGGCGCTATGAAAATAATCTTTTGTACATATACACTGAAATCTTGAAAAAATTCTCTTGAAGAAAAGTGTTATTTCCTTTTCAATAAATATTTTTTGAAACCAATATTTCTTGTTGAAACATTTTGTTGATTCAATAAAAATTAGTAAAACAAAATATTGTTGTAATTTTACCAAAATATATTTTTGGCTTAAATAATTATTTTCTTAAATTTTTACTGATTAGCACAAAATGTCTTTTGCAAGATACTCAATCCTAGTTTTGAACACCTGTATTAAATTTTAGTATCTCTTAGCTGTCGAATGGTATACCATGAATTTGATTATGAGGAGAAATGAGAAATATGATAAGTCTCTAATTGTTAAACTTGTTTATTTAAGTTTCCCACTCAGTAAAGCAGAACAGATTCGTAATCTGCTTATGAAAAACGCTTAGGCTTAATAACAATATAAGCAGGAAATCTGAAGACCCCACCAGTCAGCTACAGAGAATGAAAAGCCACTAATTGATAAGCAAATCCTTGGAAAATGTATCATATTAATAAGAAAAAAGGCCATAATTGTCGGAAAACTAGATGACTTCATTTATGAACGAATCTAAACTCATTTTAAAATTACTTATAAAACAGTTCCTTTAAATCAATAAAACATTTTTTGAGATACGGTCAAAGCAAACATTTTTTTGCAATAAAATACGTTTCTTTTTAATCAAAGAAATTTTTTTAAATTCAAGAGTGAAGATTCGTTAAAATTAAAGAAAAATTCTCAGAATCAAAAAAATGTTTTATTGATTTAAAGGAACTGTTCCCTGAGTGTTTTATTAATACATTACTTTGTCTACTTTTATAAATTAGTTATATAATTTGGACAATTTTTTGCAATTCATAGAACATTTACTTTACAGGTAATTTGCTGAATTTTAGAATAGCCCGCTATACTGCGTTTCTGGTAACACATAAGGGTGAAATGTTTATTCCGCCTAATATTCTTACACATACAATATATATTTATTTATACAGAGGGTGTTCCGAAATTCCACAACTTGAGGCTTTATATAATCGTATTTTCGTAACAGATTTTGTTTCTCTCGCTCTTGAAGTAAAGTAAAAAGAAAATCACAGTCTCCTTCTCTTTAGAGACGAAGAAAGATTATTCTGGCTTCTGCCAACTTGAATGGGCGTTAGGATTAAGTAATGCTGTGTGGCTAGGCGAGAAGACTTTATTAGCTTTTAAAAGGGCCTCTACTCTTCTCGAGACACCCCGTGCATGGAAACTCAACGCACCCTAATGACGCACCCTCCTAAAGTCCCATCAGGCATTCAAGTGCTTTCCCACCCCAAAAGCCCTCCCCCTCATGATGCCTCATGGAGTGGAAGGCGGAGGAATAATTCATTCGTATACACATCTTCCTCAAGAGTGCTTCGCTCTTACTAAAAGCAAAAACCTTAATAACATTATTTCGACATACTTACTCCTTTACAATTTTTCACAAATTTTATAATTAGTAAAGGAGCTTTTTGTATCCTGTTGTCTTCTTCCCGCTAAATACATGTATTTCAAGGAATTTAAATTAATTTTAAACTGTATAGTTTTAAACTGCATTGTGAGTTATATTAAAATTATTTGCATGTTGGTTGATTGGCTTTAGGGTCCATAAATGAAAACAACAGTATCGACTCTGGTTGGAGTCCTCATCAGTGATATTTATTTCTAAAATATGAAAACAATAACAGAAAAGACCTCGATAAAAAAACTTCGGTAAAAATTTTGGTAAAAGGTTAGGTAAGAAAGGGGGGAGATTAAGTTTTATAAGTAATTTTATAATGAAGGATCCAAACTTTACAGTCTCATCTTTTGTAATGAAAAAATTTTTTTTAACTAACCTTAAATCATTGAGATTCGTTGAATTTTGTTACATTTGTTTTTGCTTTTAATCCCTTTGCGTTGCTATTTTGTAAAACACATTGTTTACACAACTCACTATAAGAAGAAAATTTAGTGACTGATTTCTGGTTGCATGGAGAAGACAGTTGTAGGCGAGAAAACCAGTGAGATGGAGGGAAATTTTTTTTCAAATAGAGCTGTGATTGTATAGGAAAAATGGAAGGATAAACACATGATGACCAGATTGACTGGGCAATGAAGAAAGGATAGTAAATTGTAACCGGAGTTATAACGGTTCCACACATTTTGAAGGAAATGCAAAGGGGCTATGCATTCCTTTATTGGAAAGTTTGAGCAATTTAATAATAAACAAATTTTTGAATATCTTGTTGGAAATAGTAGGGTGAGTTAGAAGTTAAAAAATCTGCCCGCTTCGCGGGCACATTCTCATTGCGCGCAGCTCGCTTCGCTCGCAAGTTTGAGCGCGCCTAGGGCGCGCGATTCGATCGTCGCGCTTCGCACTCCGTTCTTTCTGAACCTCGCGCTTCGCGCTCGGTCTTGTGCTCTTCGCATACATTTAACTGGACCCTAAAGCCAAAGCAAAAAATCATCTATCTATTAATATTATTGAGGGTCGATATAAGCCAGTTATTTATTTCTTATATTTTGATACTGAAACTCAAACCAATTTTATAATAATATTACAGATGATGTGAATTACACATTTTCTCAAAGTCACTGAATTTCTTTTTGAATTTAAGTGAAACAGGAAATTCAATTTACTTAAGCCTCTATCGGCCTTAAGGAACACATTCTCATCATGACACTCGCGCTTCGCGCTCGATTTTCTTTATACATTTCAATATAACTTTTTAATAAATTACATGATTAAAAGAATTTACTTTCTTCCACATATCTAAAAAGGAAAAACAATCGTAGACTTTATTTAAGGAAACGATTTTGCAGAACAACGCTTATTTCGTATCTCACATATTTTGGTGAAAAAAGTCGAATTTTTTCAATATTAAAAATCAAAACATAAAATATACATCCTGTCCCGAAATTTCTTTATCAGAATTTGTAGACCTCATTTAGGCAAACAATTTTCCATCTAAATGTTTTTTTTGCATCTCACATATTTTGTCTAAAAAATGGAATTTTTTCATTTTTACCGTATTTTTTGGAATTGAAACGAAAAATATATCTTTTATCAGAAACTGTGTCAGACAAAATTTGTAGATCTTTTTGAAACGAACAACTTTGTATTCTTACGTTTTTTTGGTATTTCCAATATTATTGTTAAAAAATTGAATTTTGGATTTTCAATAGTTTTTTTTTTAATTAAAAAGAAAAATATGCATCTTATGAAAAAATGTTATAATTCAAATTTGTAGGTCTTTATGTATTCAATAATATTGTATCATAACGTTTTTTCGTATCTCGTATAATTTAACTGGAAAATGGAATTTTGATATTGACTTTTTTCGAATTTGAATATGCTGTAACATTTCTAATTTTGATTTAATCAAAAAATATTATTAGGATAATTTGTAGAAATTTATGAGCACTATCAAAAACCAGGATTGGAATTTTTGATTTTTTCAAAAAATTATTTTCAAAAACACAAAAGTAGTGCTTCATCCCTCAATTTTGATTGGATGTGGCTGGTTAACGAACTTGTCCTTACTTTTTCGGCTCCGATAAAGTGTACCAAAGCTCAATTCAATCTGATAATTCTATCGAGAGTTATGCCGCACACGACCTACAGACAGACAGACAGACAGACAGACAGACAGACAGACACTTTCGTAAAAACCATTTTTTCTGACTCAGGGGGTCTCAAAACGTAAAGATTTGATGAAAATTTCGAAAGTCATTTTTCACATAAAACCAATACCTTCTCATCCATGATGAGAATGTAAAAAACATTTTATATTTTTTTCTGAAATGTAAACTGTCATCGAACACATGCATATGTGTTTATGTGTGTATTTTTGTGTATATGTGTATGGGCTCTATTTAAAAAAAAATTTCCCTCCATCTCACTGGTTTTCTTGCCTACAACTGTCTTCTCCATGCACCCAGAAATCAGTCACTAAATGTTCTTCTTATAGTGAGTTGTGAAAACAATGTGTGTTATAAAACAGCGACGCAAAGGGATTAAAACCAAAAACAAATGTAACAAAATTCAACGAATCTCAATGATTTAAGGTTAGTTAAAAAAAAATTTTTTCATTTATGGACCCTAAAGTCAATGAACCAACATACAAATATTATTATTGAGGATCGATATAATTCCCGTTTTTTAAATATGTTAAAATTGATTCTGCGGTAATAACATATTTCAACAAAAGAATCTCCTACACTACAATATATAACAATAATTAACGACAATCTTTCAAATTTCTAACAGAATTTCCGAATTACTAAAAAATTTGTATAATTAAAGTTGTATATATGCATAATTTAATTATTTGTATACATATCTTATTTAATAAAAAAAATGTTAAATTGATGAATCAAATCAATATTTCTTAACGTATTTAAGGTAAAGTTCATAACTGTAATTGAAGAAAAAATTACCAAGGAAAATTAAATTAAATTAAAAAAAAATTATGTTTTATGTAGTAATAAAAATTAAATAATATGTTATGTTATGTAAAAGAATTATAGTAATAGAATACGTTTTCGTGGTTTAGCACTAAAACTTGAGTCATTTCTTAATTAATTTTGTAACAACAACAAATTACCAAGTTTCTATGGCAGCAAAATTTCAGTAACTTATGCTAATGATGAGATTTGAATACAAAAAATATGTTTGAAAAACAAATTTTAGCTCTTGAATTAGAATCAGAATCATGAACCAAAAATCAAGGGTTTTCCCAATCTTTACGTACATTTTAAAGATAAATTAGTGAAACACCTTACTAATTTGATTGTGTGACCTATTCAAATTCCTATAAAAGTGCGAATACACATTTTTTGAATAAACAAACATTTCACCAAAAAAATTGTATTGGTTCAATAAAACAATTTGTAGGATGAGGAACAAAATCTTTTGTTGCACCAGAACTAGAAGCTGGAATCGTGAAAAATGAAATCACTGCGAGACGTAGACAGTAGATACCAGGTATTGCCAATACGGGCCATATTGGTTTTACCTTCTCTATATATGCAGATTCATCGAGTTTCATAAATTGGTGCTCCGCAATTCGGCGAAACGAACTCGAATAACAGGTTCCAAAATAATTGCCAGTGTATTCATAACCTTTAAAAGTTTAAAAATGAACAGATATCATTAAATTAATTAAATTATCTCTCCACGATACATAAAAATATTTTCAATATACAATTTTATTCTACATTAAAATAAAAAAGCAAATTATTTTCAAAATAAATTTAATTAGCAGATTTCAGAAATTTTAATTTAATCCCTTAACAAAGCTGTGCAAAAGTCTTAAATTTTCAAGCCACCGAAAATAACTTACTTCTTTACTCCTAAATAATTGATTCCAAACATTTTGCTTTTGATAATCGAACAAATCAATATCTCATTATATTAAAACAAAACTAAGAAATCATTTTTTCGCAATGAAAGCAATAATTGATTTTTCATTAAGAAGAAATTTATAATTCTGCGAACTGAACAAAAGATACGCTTTTTGAGTGTGGAACAATAACTATTGGAAATCCATTTATGAAGCAGACTGTACAAGCCTGTTAAGCGTGGCGATTGAAATGAAAATGTCCCTCCCAAGCAATCAGGATGGACAGAGATTTTTATCGTACTGCTTTCGGAGATTCAACCCACAGCTATCTACCTACATAAAACCTACACGTATACTTACCAACGTTTTGATATCACCAGATACCCATTTATTGGAAAGTTCATCTATGCGATCCACTGTGATTCCTAAAAATTTTCTATGCAAATCTATCTCACATTATCGATTGAATCTCATGCAAATTACATAATTGATTTACTTTTAATGTGAATGAAAAGATGTGCTTATTCAGTAATCAATATTGATATATATATATATCAATTATAATTATGATATGAGTTTGATAATTTCTACCCCTGCAAAAATTCCTTAATCTGGCCCTTGACTGAAATGAAACGTCGAACCAGAATGGAGCTCAATTATACTGAGAACAATTAATTATGAATACCCGGTAAAAGTATTATACTCGATAAAAGACAGGTTATTTATTATACTGAACAGATTTTGAACCCACGCGTAAAAAAAAGATCAGCTGCAGTATAGTATCTAAGAATAAGATATTTGAAAAATTAAACTCAAAATTAGCTGCAGCAGCTAAGACTTACCTGACACAGCTAATTTTGATGTTAATTTTTTGAATTTCCTGTAAATTTTACGAATCTTTTTTCTGTGTATTGTGTTAATTTGAACCACAGATATATGCTACTGGGTTGATACACCCAGAAAAAAGTTTTATTTACATTTAAGACATCGTTTTTTAATTTCATTTCTTCAATTCGAAGTAAAAACACCTTTACAAGAAATATACATTTATTTGATTTTAAGAAATCACCTTTTTAGCCTTTTTTAAATGAAAGAAATTATTTATTTGATTAAAATACAAAACCGGCAAAAACTTTAGAAATATTTTATTTTATTACCTTGAACGAAGACAATTTTGTCTATAATTTAAAGAAAAGATTTATGTTAATTACATTACATATATACTTATGCGACTGCACAGATATTCATTTCTTATAATCAAAGAAAAAAAAACAATCAAGAAATTTCTTTTAATCAGAGAAACCATTCTTTGACTAAAAGTTTACTAAAAGTAAATATTTCATCTATAATACTGCAATGTAAAATTACCTAAATGAAGTAGCAAATCAGCTTAATAAAAATGTATGTCACAGTTTATAAGTTAGCCAAATAATTTAGCTAAAAATTAATAATTTTATTATATTTGTAAGTGGTGCACGGTGGTGATCTTTACTGAAAGAAACAACAATGTTTGATAATAAAGCTATTCCTGGGAGCGTAAAATTCCCATTTCCCTGAGAATGCTCTGTGGTACAAGTACGACGAGTTGGAAGCTCTATCTGGCAATAAAATCTGAGAATAGGGACGTATACGTGAGCTCGCGAGTGCATAACAGTCTCCGACTAGTTCGAGCTCCAACAGGTAGGTTAAACAAAGCTGACAATACTCCGCATTGCAGTACCCTCAGAACATGCGAGAATCCTCACACTCCTCTCTAACCTTGCCAACATCTTCTTTCTCTATGTATTCATCTTCACTACATATTTCCTTTTATTCTCTCAGCACTCTCACCTTAAGTACGTGTCAACTGACCCACGATTATTCACATCCCACTTTTTCCCCATTCTTGACTTCTCTATTATTTTTTCATCGCTTAACATTTAAGCATAAGCTAAAAGAAAACAATGCTCAACATTCCAAAATTAAATAATAGTTCCTTTTCAGAATAAATGAATATTACGGTAGTTGTGCCAAAACTCAGGTCTCTGGAAAAAAATTATTGGTCGTGTTTTATGAAAGAAAAATAATTATTTTTTGTGAACAAAATTCAAAACATACGAATAATAATACTTTTGATAATATTTTTTGCAATAGAATTTTTCCTTGCTATGGCTTCTTACGAAATTTTTAAAAAGGATTAGATTTTCATAATTTATGGCTTATTTTCTTATGGAAAATATTCTCTATAACTCTGTTTCCAAATTTGAATATAATTATTTTAAAGAAATGTTTCTTTATAAAAAATTCTTTTAACGATTTCAGACACTGAAAACTTTACTTTAAAAATTGGAAACAGTAGAGATGTATAGAATATTTTCCAGGAAAAAAAGGACCATGATTTATGAAAATCTAATCATTTTTGAAAATTGGTAAGAAGCGATAGTAAAGAAAAATTCTATTGTAAAAACATTATCAAAAGTATTATTTTTCGTAAGTTTAAAATTTTTTTTATGAATAATAATGTTTTTTCTTTCATAAGACACGACTAATAATATCATTTCGTCTTAAAATTACAGAAAAACTTCTTTTCCAGAGGTTCATTAAAATAAAATAAGTAATTAATCATTTTTGGCAGGACAATTACCTTAAATTAATTAGTTTTTAATTATTTTATGGAACTGTTTGAGAGTTACGGATAAAGCCATTTACGGAACAGAGTTCTCTAAAATGTACAGAGCTCTGTTCCAGAAATGCCTATAGTTACAGTTCTACTATATAAACTTTACTGCACTATTTTTTCACGTGTAAGTAAAAAACTTAATTTGTTAAACATTTCAACATTTCGAAATCCTTATGAATTTCATCTTTAGGTGAAAATTCATTCAGAGTCGATTATGAAAGAAGTCAATATAAAAAATTATATCATATTTCAAATTACTTTCATAATTGAAACTAAAATAACTAATTTCCTGAAAAATTTACAACATATCGATATTATATTTTTATTCTAAAAAATATCGTTTAATTTAATCTTAAAATTGGAATCAGTCAGAATCTGACTTTGCAATCAGTAACTTATTTCTCTATGCAATCAGTTATTGTTGACTGACAATTAATCAAAAACAACTGATTGCATAAAAAGAAATAAGTTACTGATTTCAAATCAGGCAAATTTTTGGCGATTTAGATTTAGAGATCAAATTAAGAAAACATGTTTTGAATCAAAAAAGAGATTTTTAATTCAAATACATTTTATTCTGGTCCTATATCAAAGAAATGATTGAATTATAAAACTGTTTAAATCTGAAATAAATTAAATCAAATAATTAAGTAACACGTCCTTTCGAAAAAAATCGACCTTACTCACTATTATGTCCTGATGATGCTTCCTAAGTGACGACAAAACATTTATTGAATTTTTATACCATGAACGTGTCCGAACAAACCTGTCTCTTAATTATTTAAATAAATGCTCCATCGACTCAAAAAAACTGTTCTTTCAGTGTAGAATGCCATACAATCTTTTATTCAATTACATGTTCTTGTAATTATCTGAGTAACCCCCAAAAGATTTACTAAAGTGTAAAGTCCCAGGATAGCTTAAAAAACACATTAAAGCACTTTCTTCAAGTTTTTACTATTGGAATTATTTAAAAATTTTATGATCTGATGAACATTTGACATTGTCGTCCAGTAGCTTCAGTAAGTACTGCAGTATACACCCGATTTTTCACCACTAAACAAAGACTTACTCAAATGTCTAGTGCTAATAGGTATCAGATGTCATGATGTAAAAATGAAGAAAACTATGAACCCAGCAAAAATGAGAAATGATCTTCTTTTCATACTGTCCAAGAAGCAATTAGTCGACATCTTCCTAATAGTTTAGGAACATTCTAATTCTGTGGCAGGTGTTAAGAAGAACCGCTCCATTCACCCATTTAGATCTTTTAGATAACTCAAGCACTTTGCATACACGCTTTCCATGGTCGAAAACGTTATTTGATTTGATTGTTTGGACGGTTCATTTTCAATAATTCTATAATTTCGTGTATCATTTTACTGTACTTTTTAAAACAATATCTATAGGTCTGGTGTATTCTCTTATTTAGGGAAAAAATTGTAGCTACAATGTTGATGATACTGACACAAATCGAAAAGTTCTGTCTTGGTACAAACTACAGTATTTCTTTTCCAGGTGAGATATTAGAACGTACTTGTACAAAAGTTCTGATTCAATCGAAAGCCACAGTTTCAAGGCGAGATGTTGGTGAACAATACGAGCTACATTCTTCAGTGTAATCTCTTTCAGTCTACATTCTACAGAAATTAATGATCCGATTGATCAATTTATTTAGACTGTCACAAAATCTGCAATTATCAATCTCCTATTGGAAAATAATGCTTTAGTAACTTTAAATGACATTGATCTTGCCTTGAATTGCTATAACGAATTTTTCGACTTTGAAAATGAATTTACTTATCTTTGGTCAAAAATTGCAAGCTTTACCATTAACGGTGAGTTGGTTTTGTATTTTGGCATGTTGTCCATATCATGGACAACAAATTACCGGATGAACCATATATGAATAAGCAAAATTTAGAGGCATTTTTTTGTATACCATATAAATCTTGTAGAGTAAAACGTCTCTCTTGATGTCAAGGTAATCATGTACTTACAGTTCTAAACGTTTATTCAACGCCGAAAAATATATATTTTTTTTAAACGAAATGATTAGTTTCTGCTCCAGTAAGTTAGGAAGTAACGTATATTTTAAAAGACCTGAAAATAGATATGGAAAAAAATTTGTTCATCGTTCAATTAACGATCAGAAGTGTGCGTGGAGAAAAATGGAAATAAGAAAATTGGGGTTGATTACTGAAATCTTTGTAAAAAAATTTAAAGTTTGATTTTTTTCCAAATGATTCTCGAATAAAAAAAATTAATCTGTAATCAATCCCGTTTTCCTTATCTCCATTTTTCTCCGTGTAATTATATAAGGTAATCGCACACTAAAAAAAAGAGTACTTGAGCAAACTACTTTATTAATAAAAGACTTTCTACAAACTTTATGTAGTTGCTTCTCTAGCAAAGCTGTGATTAGTCATTGATTATAAATTTTGAATCCACTACTCCTTTTTCCAGGTGTTTTTTTTTCTCACTTATTCGGTCTAAAGCCTATGCAGATTTCATTAGAGAATGGTGAATCATATGTGGGTGGATCTCATAAAGCCAAAAAATCTCAAGTAGATAATCACAGGGACCTAACAAAAGGTTCACTTACTATATAGTGAATTTACGTCATGTATAAGTTTCTCTAATGATTTCGAGTTTGAGTCACAACAGGGACATTTTCGATTGTAACCAGATCCTTGTTCCTTCGCAAGACTAAACAACAGTTTTTTTGTTTTTCTATGAGAACATTGTTTACTTCACACAGAGCATATTGTGTATTTGTAAATGTATGAGTAATATAAAAACACAAAAAATTACTAAAAAATGGTCATATACTCTACTTAGAAAACAAAATCTTTACAACCAACAATACTATTATTGATACTAATATTAATAATAATTATAATACCGCAGTTACACAAATTTTATGTTTAAGTGGCCGCTGTACTTGACACTGTCCCTACAAACAGTCTTACAACCAGACTTCCGTGACGGAGAACTATTTTTAATGAAAGACAAATAATACCACGATATTCTGTATCATCCCGTGTATAAATTGCCAATATATGCCTAGATTAATTAATAGCCCTGTCGTAGACAATTTCAAACTCTTATATCGCAAATAATGCCAATGAATTCAAATATTAAAAAATTTGAAAATCTTTCTGTGGAAAAAAGACGCTTTCGACTGCGCTGGGATGCGAGCCCAGGTTTTTCGATTGCCGGTCGACTGCTCTAACCACTGAGCTACACAGGCGTCCGACATCTCCTTAGGCTCGAATCACAGCACAGTCGAAAATGTCTTTTTTTCCACAGAAAAATTTCAAATTCTTAAATTTAAATTTAAATTTAATTTGTATTTATTTGCGATATAAGAGTTTGAAATTGTCTACGATGAGACCTGTCGGCAACGTATCCTATCTAATATGCGACTAGTGATTCTCCGATAATGTAGGCAGTGGCAGAAATTTCAAACTCAATTAATTAATTTAAAATAATTTATAGCCGCAAGTATGAGCCACTAGGCGATATAAGGAGATCTTCCTGTGGAGAAGGAGATGTCGGACGCCTGTGTAGCTCAATGGTTAGAGCAGTCGACAGGAAATCGAAAGACCTGGGCTCGAATCCCAGCGCAGTCGAAAGCGTCTTTTTTTCCACAGAAAGATTTCAAATTCTTAAATTTAAATTATTATATAAATTACATTTACTCTACAGAATATAAAACATATTCGATCGATTTTCAATAATAAGTTTTATTTCTACGCCTCTCTGGATGTTCCTTCATAGAAAAAAACGAAATGTTGCAACAGAAATTATACCTGTTGTGACACTGCCCACGACTTGGCTATACTAAAAATATATAATTGTCCCCATAATTACAGCATCAAACAAGCTATCAAATTTTATAATTTGATTTTCTCAGCGTAACATACTGTAAACATGTATTATCAATTATTATAAAATCCTTCAAATTTCAAAGGCAAAAGAGTGAAAAGAAAACTAGTGAGACTCACGGTTATTAAGTGATTTATAAATGAATCCAATCACATATATTACGTACAGGGTTACCCAAAATTCGTAGGACGTATTTAAAGGTTATATTTCTAGTCAGAACATTAGTTGAAAAACTCTTCTCCAAAGTATTGTTTGATGCGTTTTTGAAACTAAGTTTCATTCAAATCCCACTTGTAATAGGCGTTTTTCAAAAAGTTATTGTCAACTTTATACACCATAAACTATACATTTGGTAACCTTGCCAAAAATGAATGTTTGTGAGAAGCAATCTATTTTTCAAAAATGCGTGTTTTATTTTGAGAAATCGAAATATCTCAAGAAATACGCATAGTACAAAAAAAGTGTTTGCAATAAAAACTTTTTTATTTTCGACGAGAAAAAGCGAAAATAAAATTGAAAATAAAAAAAAAAATTCGGATAAAACTTACGCATTTTTAATGGAGAATTTGAATCTGCAATAAAAAATAGAGGCTCCCATTTCGATTTTCAAAATAACCCCTACCCCCATGGTGTGGGGTATATCTTTCTGGAGTCGTGTTTCCCTCGAAATGTAAAAGTCTTTATTGCGGTAATGTTTTTCGTACGGTGCGTATTTCCTGAGATATTTCGATGTCTCAAAATAAAAATCTCACTCTGTATATACTGCCGTACAAATGTCTTCAGACACTTTAAACAAAAAATTATAATTTCTTTCTTATATTTTTAAAATTCTACGTACATTCACTAATTAAATGAGCCAAGAAAAGTTAAAAAATGTTCATTATTTTGAGGATTATTCAACATTTAAGAAAGCGTTGAAATTTTACTCTTTTTTTTTTGCAATATCCTTGTTGATAATTGACAAAAACCCTTCGTATTTGGGTTATCACGAGCAGAATTTGTCACCTTCAATTATATTCTGAGAAAAAAATGTATCTTTATGCATTAAAAAATTACATTATGAGAAGCAGTAATTTGAAGATTGTTTTAAACTTGTTTCGCAATCTAAAAATTGAGTAATACTTTGGAGAAAAATAGTATTTATGAAATAAAATAATGATGCTTATCATACGGATGGGTGGATATCAACGTAAACGCGGCACTGTTTTTTCGTTTCGCATCCCTCAGCATTGCTCTTTTCTATTCTCTCTTAAAGCAGATTTCTAAAGAATTACGTAACACATCTCGTCCGTTGATTATTTTTCATAGTGCCGGCACGGCGTGGTGGTTTGAGAAGTTTTAAATGGCGGTTGAATGAAACCGGTTTTGCTGTACCTCGTGGGAGGTACAGCAAAACTTTTCCTTTCACCTTCCAGCTAGCTTCTTGCCTCCAAATCATAACATCGTAACTCTTCGTATGAAAATTCTTCATCCCTTCTCTCTCCTTATATCTTCTCCTTTATTCTTCAAACTGTTTCTTCCTCAATTATACGAAAATTCACCGAATGAAAAAAAAAATCCTCTCCAAGTTTCTCCTATTGAACTAGATTCTGGAAGATAGGCTGCAACTGAGAACATAAAAATACCTTTTTCGGGACTTATGGTTTTGGGATCGTACCCTCGTGTCCAAATACACAAGAGCGTCCTTGATTTTTATTTGAAGTAAGGAAAAGATTCTTGAAAATCGAGGGTTAGGTATAGCCATTGGGTTTAGTGTTCGCAGTGAGGCTATCTTTGAAGATCAAAAGTGTAAATCTGGCTATGGAATCTTTTCTAGTCGTCGTCGTCGTTTTGCAGGGAACTCTCGATTAGGCAACCTTAAAGAGTTTTGTATTTTATTATTTTTACATTCTCATCATAAATGAGAACGTATTATTTTTATGTGAAAATGACTTTCGAAATTTTTATCAAATCTTTAGGTTTTGAGACCCCCTGAGTCAGAAAAAACGGGTTTTACAAAAGTGTCTGTCTTTTGGTAGTAGTAGTAGTAGGTCGTATATTCGATAACTCTCGATAGAATTATCGGATTGAAATGAGCTTTATCATACTTTATTGAAGCCGAAAAATTAAGGACAAGTTCGTTAACCAGCCACATACTTGAAAAAAGTCAATATCTAAATTCTATTTTTCAGTTAAATTATACGAATTACTAAAAAAAAATTTAAGATACAAAGTTGTTTAATACATAAAGATCTATAAGTTTGAACCGCAACATTTTTTCATAAGATGTATATTTTTGTTTTTAATTTAAAAAAATACAATTGCAAATCTAAAATTCAATTTTTTAATAATAATATGTGAAATACGAAAAAAACGTAAGTTTGCAAAATTGTTCGTTTCAATAAGATTAAAAAATGTTGTCTGACATCTTTTCTGATAAAACATATATTTGTCATTTTAATTTCAAACAGTAAGATTAAAATCAAAAATTCCATTATTTAAACAAAATATGTGACATACGAAAAGACGTTGAGATGGAATAGCTATTTGTTTGACATGCGGAGAAAACGAGCAAAATTCACACTTATTGACGATCGCTTGTTCTCCACGAGTGAAACACGTTATTTTTCCCAAAAAGATTAGGGACAATTGTACTTTCACCGTCTGTTTTGAGACGGGAAAATGGCTATTTTCACTACATGTGGGGAAAATAGCAACTGTTGTGAAATCAGCCATTTTCCCATCTCAAAACAGACGGTGAAAGTACAATTTTCACTATAGACGTGTTGGGAAATATTATTTACCTAAATGAAATCTACAAATTCTCAGTAGGACATTTTTTAACAAGATGTATATTTTCAGTTTTGGTTTTAAAAAAACACTATTGAAAATCAAAAATTCCATTTTTCAACCAAAATATGTGAGATACAAAATCAGCATTAAAATAAAAAATCGTTCGCGTAAAAACAGTCTACGAATTTTTTTCCTTTTGGACATATTTGGAAGAAGATAAATTTTTTTTAATCATGTAAATTATTAGAAAGATACAGAAATGTATATAGAAAATCGAGCACGACGATCGAATCGCGCGCCATAGACGCGCTCAAACTTGCGAGCGAAGCGCGTAATGAGAATGATACGTGTAGATTTTGCGGTGTGGATCAAATATTCAGAAGTCTTCCTAATGTGACTGCTCCAAAAATTTAGGTTACTGAACATGACTGAATATACGTTACTGAAAAAAACTTCCATTACATGTAATGGAAGATTAATACAAAAATTTCTAAGAGTATACTTTGAAAATGACTGTAACAGGTGTTGTTACTCATGGAATTACCCGAAATTATATTGAAAATTGAGACAGAATGGTATATATTGTACTCCATTGTGAGGCTCCGTTGAAGTTTGTTTTTATATTTTAAAAACACATTTCGTTCAAGCACTCCACGAAATGCAAAATGCAGCAGAAACATGGAGGCAAAATCCGCCTCCAGCTAAGCAAATAGGGTGTCTGCCGTATTTTCATGAATTTTGGCCCGAGTAGGGTGGGTACTTGATGGCACACCTTGAAACACTCCCTGCATATATGTATATAGGTATATCGAGGTATGTAAGTACGTCTGGCGCACGCAGAGATGTAGTCTACTTTATATTCGAAATAGCGAGTAGCGACCTAACGTGTGTAGACTGTACGGCATGCCAGTTGAAAGAGTCACGCAAAAATAAGGAATTCGAGTGAAGAAATATCACCGAGACGACTTGCCTTCACTCATCTTAAGTCTGAGCCATTCCAATATGATATGTAACTTGTCACTTTACTTTTACTTTTCTATTCAAGACTGTAAGATACACTCAGAAATAAATCTTGTTCAGTTTTTACAAACTATTTTATTGACTTGACCAAATTTTTTAATTTAATCTAATAAATACTTGAAATATATTACAAGTGACTAAAATATTTTATTGGATCGAGCACATTTCACACTGAGAACATTTTTTGGAGAAACTCCTATATATTATAGAAATTTTGGGTTATCACGATTTGCTTGATAACCCAAAATTTCTACAATCGATAGGAGTTTCTCCAAAAAAATTTTCTCATTGCACTGACCAAAGAATTTTGAGTCAATGAAACACATTATTTTTTACAATAAACCAAAGATTTTGTTGTCTGTATGTATAACAACAAAATACTATCGTTGAACCAATAAAAATTTTGTTAATTCAGCTAAATATTTTTCTGAATGAACGCTACTGCGAACAGAGATTGTTTAAATATCACAAAAGTATCTTAATTAACTAAATTAAACTTGAGATAATCCCAGGTAGAGTTTTTCATAAAATCTTAATCAGTACTCCCACCTATTTCGTTCATAACCACCTTTTAAATTCCACTCAGAGAACAATTTTTATAAATGTTTAAATTAAAGAAAAATTTATTCAATTAAAAAGGTTTTTTGATTTAAAACCTCTTTCTCAAGTGTAGATACTCTTTAAAACTGCATAACTCAATTTCAAAAATACGATCAAAAATATTATAAATTCTTAAATTTAAATGTTTTCTTATACTTTCATGAAAAAAATATAAAATAGTGCTACTAAAAGTTACACTCAAGAAAAAGTTTGTTTTGAATTAAAGAAATCGCTTCTTTAAAATTTCTTTAAATTAAATACCAAAATACTTTTAAAATAAAATAAATAATTTCTCAGTCTTAAAAAAATGGCAAAGCAACCAAAATATTTCTCCAGAACGAAGCAAATTTTCTTTAACTGGAATTCAATGTATTTCTTTTTTTCGATTCAAAGAAATTTTTTAGAAAAAGACACACTATTTGATATATTGTACCAAATCAAGACAGGAAGAAGCCATTTGGTCTCAAGTGGACTGTTTGCAGTTTGCATGAGCAATGCAGAAGAGAAATAATGAGGAAACGGATATTTGTTTTTCACGAAGCTCTTTATATTATTCTTCAACAAATTTCAAACCGAATCGACTAAGTAAAGTTCAAGACCTCGCACAGAACTTTTCAGAAGTGATTGGATCATACGGTTCTGAGGACTTTAAAGTCCCTTATTCTCTGTGTAATTTGCGAATAAATTCCGCTGGAACAAGTGACATAAATCGACACACAAGAGACATCCTTCGTTCCTTCATCGTGTTAAATTAGTTTTTATTTTTATATTTTTCAGGATAGATTCGCCCACTGACGACTATTGACCGAAATACTTCACACCTACACCTGTAACACATGTTTACGCAGAAATATCGCGAGTCTTTACTTTAAATCATAACGTGTTTTTCGTTCGTCGATGAAATTTAAAACGAAGTTCCTGCTACGAAATATCGAAAAGATATTTTCGTTCAGGGAAGAGATATTTGTCAAAATTGCCTTTTTTGTGACTTACCAATCTCGTATTACAAGGAGGAATTTCTCATTAGCTGTTTTCATGTACAAATTGACTCACCTGAAACAAAAAGAAAATCGAAATTCATAATTTATTCGGGATATAAATTATGTTACTTTTTTTCATTCATATTTTAGAACATCTCTATTAATGAAATTAAGGTCATAGGCCAACCGGACCACGTGGCCAGTTTATAGGTAAAAATGTTCATGTAAGATAACTTTTCTTGTGAAGTAAATATCTTTCTAAAACTTTGGAAAATATGATAAAATACAATAAGAAACATTATTCATTTAATTCCTATTTTGAAGGGGAAAAGTGGAAATTAAACTAAAGAAATTTTATACAAGCTGAATCTATTCATATTATGAGGAACATGCGGCGTTAGTGAGGCAACAATGGCACCAGCTGTGACACCGAAGCTTCGTATTCTCTCATCCAATCCGCCGTCAGTCGCCGTTTGACGGAAGAGGATGTAACGGGTGGTGTGATAGTGTCAGTTCGTTGTTTCGACTTCGAGAACGCTGACACCTTGTAAATTCGTTTCTCTATGAAATACGTCAATCTAGCATTCACTGATTGTCTATAATATTTTCGTTTCAAAAACACAAACCTTAACCCCTTTTAGTTTAAAAGTAGTAGAAAATATATTTTGAGAGGATGACAACTCGTGAAGTCTGATATACAAGATTTATAAGTCATTTCAAGGGGATGATTCACAAATTGCGTAACACACCTTTTAGGCTGTAAGAGGATTTGCGTAAATGTGAATTAACATCAGAGGATTATGCAAAAAAAATATATATATTGGATCTATAACTTAATTCGCGCGGTTTGCTAAGAGATGGCGTAACTTGATTATTATTCCATCGTTCCAATATTCCGAACATGCGTTGGAAAGCTACTGTCATTGTGCGTCTTTTTCAGTATATGTCATTCATTTGAAGCGTAAACAACAATAATTTTTTTGCACTCAAATATGTCGAACTTTGTGCCTGAAAAAGTGTTTTTGTGGGGAGTTCTTCTTCATTACTTTAATATGAAGAAAACTGCTGCCGAAAATTACCCTATTTTGGTGAAAGTTTATGGTGAACATGCTCTAGCTGAGTGATCGTGCCAGAAGTGGTTTGCACGATTTAAAAGTCGTGATTTTGTCAGGGAGAGACTTCGCGAACACATCGAAGAAACCAGGCTCATCGATGAGCTTGGTTGGGTCTGCCCTGCTGGGTCGCTTGAAGCTGCTGTGCGCTCGGTGAGGCAGAAGGTGGTCGCGGCTTGTGACTACTCGATGCCTCGCCGTAAGCGCAGGCAAGCCAGGGGTTCGATGTTCTGGTGGAACGACCAGTTGGCAGCCCTACGTCGAGAATGCCTCGCAGCGCGGCGAAAATTCACCCGTTCAAAGGGGGATGCTACGCTGCACGAGGCATGGAAAGGGGCAAAAACAGCTTTGAAGCGAGGCATAAAGAAAAGCCGACTTCAATGCTGGAAAGACTTGATCGGTGAGGTCGAGAAGGACCCATGGGGTCTCGCCTTCAAAATAGTCACCAAGAGATTGGTGGCTAGAAGAAAGACCCCAGGCCTGGATAATCCCGATCGAGTCAAGTACATTGTGCGAAGCTTGTTCCCACACGTGGAGCCGTTCCAAAGACAGGACCGAAGGTCCTGGGGGTCCGGCGCGAGGAACTCTTCACTCTCGAAGAACTAAAGAGAGCGGGTGGAAGGCTTAAGGCAAATACAGCGCCGGGTATTGACGGGGTGCCGAACGAGATCCTCAAAGAGGTGATCGGGGCATACCCGGAGATTCTCCTAGAAGCCTTTAACTCCTGTCTTCGGGAGGGGAGGTTCCTCGCGGATTGGAAGAGGCAGAGGTTGGTCCTTCTGAGGAAGGGCAACAAACCTCTAGCGGTTGCCTCATCGTATAGACCAATATGCTTATTGGATACGATGGGGAAGCCTCTGGAGGAGTTGATTCTACAACGGCTTCAGGCTCTCTTGGTCGGGGAGAACGGGCTCTCGGAAAACCAGTTCGGATTCAGGAAAGGCAGGTCCACTGTGGACGCCATCCAAGCTGTGGTTAACATCGCCACAAATGCAAGAAAAGGAACTGGTAAGCGTAGGGGATTCTGTGCGTTGATTAGCATTGACATACGCAATGCGTTCAATACCGCCAGATGGGACATCTGCATCGAGGCGATGATGCGGAAAAAGGTTCCAGACTACCTGTTGCGAATGATAGATGACTATCTGAGCGACAGGTGGGTGATATACGAGGGCGACAAATGGTCTCTTCAAGAAGAGATGACATGTGGCGCTCCTCAAGGGTCGCGGGTGGGTCCACTCGTTTGGAACGTCATGTACGATGACTTTCTGCGTATGGACCTACCTGCTGGAACGAGCATCGTC
This sequence comes from Diplolepis rosae, assembly GCA_030998225.1. Lineage (NCBI taxonomy): Eukaryota > Metazoa > Arthropoda > Insecta > Hymenoptera > Diplolepididae > Diplolepis > Diplolepis rosae. The sequence continues at coordinate 2,480,560 of JAPYXD010000710.1, forward strand.
GGCTTCGCGGATGACGCACTTGTCGTGTGCGCCGCTGACGACTTCGGAATCCTAGAGCTGAGGATCAATGAAAGTCTGTTGGATAGCAGAGGCCTTAAAATGGCCCCTGAGAAAACCGAGGCTTTGTTCGTTACGGACAGGAGATCCTTCCAATATCCGAGGATCGTTCTCGGAGAGGATGAAGTCGAGTGGAAAACAAGCATTAAGTACCTGCGGGTGCAGCTGGATCGTAGGCTTAGCTTTGGCGAACACCTAAAGATCGCAGCTGCCAAAGCCATCCAATATGGAGCGAATTTGGCCCGGCTTATGACAAACATTGGTGGACCCAGGGAAGCGAAAAGAAGATTGGTGGCGAGCGTGATCCATTCGAAGCTGCTTTATGCAGCTCCGGTCTGGGCCAATGCCTTGCAAAACCATGCTATCCAGAAGAAGCTGTTCTCGGCACAGAGACTTATCGCGCTGAGAATAGTTTCGGCATATAGAACTATCTCGACGAGCGCTGTGCTGGTCCTAGCGAGCGTCCCGACAATAGATTTATTGGCGGAGAAAAGGAAAGAGACCTTTCAGCTTCGCAAGGAGCTTAGCTGCGCAGACCTGCAGGAAATCGCTCGCGCGAAGGAGGCCATCCGCAAGGATGGAAGGCGCAGACTCGTCGAGAAATGGCAGAGGAGATGGCATGGTGAGCAGCCAGGGAGATGGACCTACCGCCTGATCCCGGAGCTCGCCACCTGGCTGAACAGAAAGCACGGGGAAGTCGGCTTTTACTTGGCGCAAGCGCTCTCGGGCCATGGCTGTTTTAACGCGTACCTGAGGCGCTTTAAGAAGAGAGACGAGGAGACGTGTTGCTACTGTGATTTCCCGGTGGATAACGCAGAGCACGCCTCTTCCTCTGCGCAAAATGGGGTGTGGCTAGGGAGGTCCTCGGTCAGGCGGTGGGTTCCGAACTTACTCCTGACACGATGGTCCCTCTCATGCTCCAGTGTGAACGGTTCTGGACGCTCATCGAGTCATTCGTCACACTTGTGATGAAGACGAGAGAGTTTGATGGGCGTTGGGAGCGAAACAACGGGGAGGGCCAGTAGAAATCGCATCGGGGCCTGCACCCGCGGTGCTGCGTCTCAGGTAGACTTGGCTGTCCGCGTCGTTCGGGGGTGGAATCTGTATGTTTTCTCCCCTGGGTGGCGCGGCTAGTCGGTTTGCCTAGTGGGAGTGTGGCCGCGGATGTAGGTTCCGAGCGAACGGATGACGGAAGAGTCGTACGCGACTTTAATGGAACCAACCACCCGTGAAGTTTAAAGCCGAAAGGCAGTTCCGCGGGTGGTGTATTGGTTCGAGAGAGGGGTTTTTTTGGTTTTAACAGGTATGCCTAGACCCGTCCTAGGAGAGTCCTGTACAACGTCTATAAAAGATTTTGCCATTTTTCCTCCTTACAAAAAAAAAATAAATAAAATAAAATAAAATAAAATAATAATAATGCAATATAATAAATATAACACAATAAATATAAAAACGAACTAATTTTTCCATTTTAAATTTCGCTTAGACTCTCCTTTCTCATATTGCATCTGCGTTTCGTTAATATCACCAAAGAATTTTGTTGTAAATACGGGTACGGATAGAACATACAAAAATATGTATAAATATTTTAAAATAGTTTTAAAATAGTTTTTAGACAAAATATTTTTAAAAATGCATAATTACCACAATCAAGCTCTTTCAATTCAGTTACGCACTAAAGAATTTATTAGTAGATTCGGGATTAAATTTAAGTATACAATTAATGTTTTTTCAAGGAATTCCTGTAAATTACTCTAAGAAATTTAGCACATCTATTTAAAGTGTTTCAATAGGGTAGATCAAAGTTGTTCAATACAGCTTCACACCCAAGAAATCAATTTAAGTACACCTATTGTTCTGGTCAAATATCCAAATCTTCCGTTTTCACTTATAAATTTAACTTTACATATTGGATCTATAACTTAATTCGTGCAGATTTTTTTCAAAATTTGAACTTTATTCAAGAAAAACATGTACATTAGTAGTATTCAAAGTATTGCCCATCTGAAGCTATGACTTTTAACCATCTTTCTGACAATTTGTGGATTTCCATCCCAAAGAACTTGCGCCGGCTTGGCGGCCAAGAATGAATCAAGCCAATTTTTGATACCCTGTTCTGATGTGAACCGTATTCCAGTGAGGGCGTTCTGCATCGACCGGAACTGGGCAGGTGGGGTAAAACGTCCCATCCACTATTTTCCAAATAGTTCTTAACCAGAATAGCAACATGGGGCCGAGCGTTGTCAAGATGGAAAATTATTGCCTCGTGTCTGGTCGCATATTCCGGGCGTTTTTCGGCTATAGCTCTCTTCAAACGGATTAATTGTGTTCGGTAGCGTTCTCCATTGATGGTTTCACCCGGTTTTAGCAGCTCATAATACAGAACACCCTTCTGATCCCACCAAATACAGAGCATTACCTTCGCGCCATGGATATTCGGCTTTGCCGTTGATTTGGCTGGTTGGCTGGGTTTCACATATCATTTTTTGCGCTTGGAGTTTTCGTAATGGATCCATTTTTCATCACCAGTAACAATCCGATGCAAAAATTACTTCTTTTTGTGGCGTTCCAGCAGCATTTCGGACATGCAAAACCGCCTTTCAACGTCTCTCGGCTTTAGTTCATGTGGAACCCAATTTCCTTGCTGTTGAATGTAACCGGCTGCTTTTTAACGTTTTGAAATGGCTGCTTGAGTGACTCCCAAATATTCTGCGAGCTCTCTCTTCTCTTGGCTTCATACAATACAAATGAGTATTAAATGGAAAATTTCAACGTGCAAACTAGTTTTACAAAGGAGGAAACTTACTAGTCAATATTGATCCATGTTCATAATAATTCTTATGAAAGAACCGAATGTATATTTAATCATTACTTCAGGAAATGTGATGATAAGAATTGAATTTTTTATATTGACACAATAAGAATCATCTCCTATGGTAAGTCATTCTTCAAATGCATCAAACTTGTTTTTCTTATCTATAAATTGATAACGCTGACTTTTTCTTCGTCAGACCTTTTTACCTTAAAAAATGTGATAATTTTATTCGAAGATGAATGGTAAGCTCACTAGTAGGACTTTTTCCATATATCTTTCTCTTTTCTTAAGACTTTTAATATTTCCTCCAAAGCTTTTTTCATAAAAATCTCATTTGTCAAACTTTTTTCATCTACAATCTTAGAAATTACTTCAGGATCAGGTTTTCTAATTTTTGACTTCCACATGATTTTCTCAGACTTTTTTCTAGCCTTTTTGCAATTCTCTTCTGAAGATGAAGAAATCAATGAAACAACACTTTTTTCCAAGCTTTCAGAAACTTTGAGAACATTTTTGACATGGCCACATCGCATGAAATAAATTAATGAGGATCAAGACACATTTGACCTGAAAATACTAAGGGTTGGACACTTGTTTCTCCATTGTAAGTTAAGTTCAACCTCTTGTTGTTTTATACTGCGCAAAAAACGATACTACAGTCTGATCTATACGAAAGAAAAGTTTTCAAGACGAAACATAAAAGAATATTTCTATTTGTTCAAGAATAATTAAAATTACAATTTCCTTGAATTCCAAAAGCACACCTAGAAAAATATTTTTAATTTTGTTTAACAAAATATATTGCTTGATCAAGTTTATTTAAATACGCCATATTTGCATTAGCTATGACAAAACTATTTTCTGAAGAGTAAAAAACTCTTACTATTTTATTACAATTTCACTTAAGTTTATACTATCTTTATTTTATATTTTTATTTTGGAAAGGGAAATTAAAAATATTATTGCATATCACCCGATTTGAAAGTTTCAAGAATAATAATTTCATCTATTATATGTTAAAGCAGACTTAAAGATATTGCAAAATATGTGAGTAAAAATGGAAACACAGTCAAGTGACATTTATATATAAAACAATTTAAAAACTGGTTTACAATGCTGGGTCACGACATTTATAATGATAAATTATATGGTTGAAAGAAAATAAAAAAATCAGATCCTTCGGCATCATTTCTTTTTTAAATTCCATTCACTTTTTCTTCTCTCATTTTTTCGTTTTCCATAAATTTTTTCAGATATTACCCTCATTAATCTTACTTCCCATCTCGATAACCGAATACTCTTTCGCAATACATCATTTTTGATAAAAGCTTTAGGGTCTTTTTTCACGAGTTGACAATTCGAGAACGTAGTTTGCAAAAGCTCAGCTGCCAGAATCTGAACGAAAGCATGTTATTGTGAGAAGAAAAAAAAGCCAAAAAATTGGATGACTGGTGTGTTGTGTGGCAAACGACAGCTGTGAGTATAGGTCAGTTATCGTATTAAATAAAAGTTTTGCACGTGAATTTTTGTGGTTTGTAAACGAAAAGAAGAGAAGATGATAGAAATAGAAGACTGGGGAATTACGAGAGTAGGGGTTAGAGAGAGGATAGGATTGGGAGCGATATGTCATAACGAACAAGTGTCTATACATATATGAAAAACAATCAGCGATGCAGAGCTTGAATTTATAGATATTGCTTGTCAGCATTTTTTTCGCTTCATGCAAATCCGATTTCGAGTGAATTGACTTCACCGGTGCAGTTCTTTGTTTTTTATGACTTTCGACTTATCGACCATTGTAGTAAGCAGATTACGACCATTCCGGATACAAACTAGCTACAAAACAAGGCTCTTTTTATTATATTTGCAAAAAACTCGTTATTCTTTACTAGCTTCTTTAATATTTTTCCGACTGCTTTGGTAGTGCTTTTTTTTTAATTCCATACTTGAACTACGTTAATTCTGAGCTTAGAGTTAAGTTCCATAGTAGTGTTGGTACCATGGAAACTAGAAACCTGAAGAACCGCGAAGCGTAAAAGAGGATGACGTGTGAATGCGGCTTAAAGGTCGCCACGGGATTCTCATGAGAGAATAATGGCGTCGCGAATAATTAACGGCTCGTGGTTCTAGTGTGACGAATCCACTCTCTGCTTTTTTTCTCTGTTTCCTAGGATCCATTCTATCTGCTCTAAGAAAACGATTTCGTCTCAAGAAGATAATATTTTTGGTATTTGTGCAACAAAACAGGTTTGTTGAGCCAAACAAATTTTTTCTGGGGTCTTTTTTTGGCTTAATAACGTTTTTTAATGACCAAAAGGAATTATTTTATTCTCATGCAAACGTTTTTTGATCGTTTGATAAATTAAGCGTAGAGCCCTTGCAGAGCCGGTGAAGTGAATGGTAAGCGAATTCGCTGACCATTCGCTGACCTCGTAATAATATGAAAAAGAGGAGCATAAAAAACACTTGAATTGTTGCTATTATGATTCTGCGGTACATATTGAGTTTGAAGGTATCAAAATTAATACAATAATTTTATTTTATAGCGTTGAAAAACTAAAAAAACATAATACCTGTCATTGAAGGCAGTTCAGTGGTTCATCAATTGCCATCTCTCCACCGTAGGGATTGACCATTGGTTGGAGTGAGGCACAACTACTTTTTATCTCGCTCTAATAAATAGTCAGTACTGGCGGTGGAGAGATGACAATTGATGAACCACTAAACTGCCTTCAATGACAGGTATTATGTTTTTTTAGTTTTTCAACGCTATAAAATAAAATTATTGTATTAATTTTGATACCTTCAAACTCAATATGTACCGCAGAATCATAATAGCAACAATTCAAGTGTTTTTTATGCTCCTCTTTTTCATCTTATTACGAGGTCAGCGAATTCGCTTACCATTCACTTGACTGGGCCTGCTAGGGGGAAGAATATTTTTTGTGTAATTACAATTACAGTGGATAAGAAGGTAAGAACAATTAATCATTGAAACAGATTTTTTTGAACCAGGCAGACCTTCTTGGCTCTTTTGTTCACTTTTGTCTAGTACTGAAAATCCATTTTAATTATTTTTTTTTTGACCTAACATACTCTAATTGCAGTTACCGACATCACGTGGTCTAGTTGGCCCATAGCCTCAAAGATTTCAATCGTGATGAAAAGTCATTAATTCATTCAATTAATCATAACTTTAATTCAATTTTATTTTTGAATATTTTTTTCGCTAAAATTTCATTGATCTAAATTAAATTAAATGTAACTTCGTCGATTAAGCAGAGTAGATCCCATTCTTCCAAAATACTTCTTTTTGTGTTGTTAGCTATCTACACGGAAGGAGTGGAAGAACCTTCACTTTTTATAAAATAATATTATGCTGTGTACACCATTCAATATATTTCATAATTCGAGACTGAATAACCAAAGAAGCGACTGATTTTATTAGGCGTACCGCCATATTGGAAATTTTGGGAACGCGCTCAACAAGCTCCCAATGATACGAATTAGTGCGCGTGCGCGATCTTGAATTTCGTTCGAATAACTAAAAAAATCAACAAAACTTTATTAAGGATAACAAAACTAGGCCCAATAAAATAATTTTGTTAGGTCAACAAAGTTATTTAATGTCAATAACAAATATTGTATTGTAACAACAATAAATGCTCAACAAAACCATTATGTTCTGATTACTTAATTTGTTTTCTCAGTGTGGCCTTTTTACTTCTCTTTTAATCCTTCATTTGCAATGTTGTTATCTCCCTCTTTCTCTCTAGATCTGCTAATCTAATTCCGAGATGTCTAACCTTGAAGAAAAAGCTTTCCACTGCGCAGTGGGACCTCGAGTGGGACGCGAATTCCCTGGTATGCCGTCGTTGGCATGTTGAAGTGAGCAGTGGCATGCAGACATTCAAAATTCGATATACTTACAGTTTTGAACGTTCATTGAAAGATGACAAAATTTCTTTTTCCAGTAAAAAATTAATTATTATGTTTATATTCAGGGCCCTTTAAATATACAATCGTTCATGAACAACACAATATTTTAAAATTTTCTGGGTCGAAAACTAATCATTTAATGTTGATAAAAAAATATTTTCCATCGTTCAATGAACGTTCAGAACTCTAAGTACATCAATATTCGCTAATAGGTCGCGGTCATGACCTCGCGAATTCCATTCTCGAATACCCAAATTTCTTGAATTTGAGAAATGGTAGATAAGATCAAAACGGACGTAGATAGACGACTTTTGGTTTTAAGACGATGGATCAAAGAGTACAGCTCACTAAATCAATAAAATCAGTTTCCCCAAGATTTTTTCACAATAACGCATTTTTTAAGCTGAAACTTTAGGACATAATTAAGGACATATTAGCGAATGGCTATAGAGTTCAATTAGTTCTGAAAAATCAAAAATATTAATTCCTGTTTTACCGACACTAAACTTTTTTTAATTGTTAAAAACTAATTAAAGTCTACAGCGATCCGCTAATATGTCCCTTATTATGTACTAAAGTTTGAGTTAAAAAAATTTATTATTGTGGAAAAAACTCGGAGAAACTGAATTTATTGATTTAGTCAGCTGTACTGGTTAATCCATGGCCTCAAAAATAGAAAAAAGTTCAATTTTATCAAATTCAATGAAGAAAAATTTTTTATTGTCCAAAGCAAAAGTAAGTAGTCTATTTACGTCTGTTTTATCCTTTTTTTTCTATTTTCCAAATTTTACACAAATATGTAGAAACTGGACCAAATTGTTCATATGAACTTGTTACTTTTCTCAAGTTTCACATGCCTTTAAGTAATTCTACATGTGAAGAAATATTGATTTCCCACTTCAATATACACGGTGACCCATTTTAATCTATAGACTCAAAATATCTTCTAAATTACTTTATCTACAAAAAAATGGTTTGCACAAAGGTTGACCAGGACCGAGGGGGACATTTGAATGTACCATCAATTTTGACCTTGCGATCAATTTTCAAAGTCAAATGGAGGTAAGACCCTTTTTTAAAATGAGAACCCCTATTTTTGACAGCGGATTTGAAGAGCCGGAAATTTCACGTCAAAAATGACCTGTGGAAAAATGGTTTTTGTGACCTTGGAAAGGTAAAAAATTAAGGTCAAATGTCTGAGAAACGACCAGATGCCTTTTTCTGAATTGTATTGGTTTTTCGGGGTAAACAAACGTTCAAGATGCTTCACAAAAGTCGATGAAATGTAAAGATGTAAATCACCTTGACCATCATGACCTTCAGGTCAATTTTCAAGGTGACTTAGAGGTCAAGACGATTTTTCATAGATTGAGCCCTGTGCCCGGATAAATTTTTTTTGTAGACTTCAGGCTGTGGATTATTATTACAAAAGTGACAATCTTGACAATGTCACTTCTCTGTGATTAGTTACAAAAAAAAGACACCTTGTCCTTGATTTTAGCGTTACCCAGAAACAACGGCGTGGACGTAGTAAGTTCTGTTTCCTTTGGGGTGCTTTCTTGTCGTGAGTTCCCCTTGCCTCTCACCGTTGCTACTAGTGTTACAGTCAGCCATGGAGTAACTGTTCGATCTGCTCTCCATTGGTTTGAAGACACAAACGTAGACGTCTTTCAAAACCGTCCACAGTTTTCAGCAAAGTTTCTCGAGAGATGGCTGCGCAAGCTCTCCGAATCCTTTCCATCAGATCTTCTCTTGATGTGGGTCGCTCAGCAAAAACTTTTAGATATTTAAGTTTTGTTTTTCACGTGTTTCAAAAAAAAACTACATAGTCACAGTTTTTACATCTTATCCGAAATGATTGTTACTGTCTAGATGTGTTAGGAGGGGGGGGGGGGGGGGGGACAACAATCCACAGCCTGAAGTCTACAAAAAAAATTTATCCGGGCACAGGGTTCAATCTAAGAAAAATCGTCTTGACCTCTAAGACACCTTGAAAATTGACCTGAAGGTCATGATTGTCAAGGTGATTTACACCTTTACATTTCATCGACTTTTGTGAAGCATCTTGAACGTTTGTTTACCCCGAAAAACCAATACAATTCAGAACAAGGGCATCTGGTCGTTTCTCAGACATTTGACCTTAATTTTTTACCTTTCTAAGGTCACAAAAACTATTTTTCCACAGGTAATTTTTGACGTGGAATTTCCTGCTCTTTTTAAATCCGCAGTCAAAACTAGGGGTTATCATTTAAGAAAAGGGTCTTACCTCCATTTGACATTGAAAATTGACCTCAAGGTCGAAATTGATGGTACAGTCAAATGTCCCCCTCGGTCCTGGTCAACCTTTGTCCGGACTATTTTTCCGTAGATAAAGTATTTTAGAAGATATTTGGAATTATAGATTAAAATGGGTCACCGTCTATAAACTTCCGATATCGATTAATGTTCTTTCAAATATTAAAAGTTTTTAAATTTAAAGAATTTAAAATCTATTAATGGAAAAAAAAATTAGTTTTAATTTACCACTCGTATATTTAAGTCTATTTAAATTAATAAAATGTTTAACTGTGTAGTTAAAGATTGTAAACGTGCTGGCTCAAAAATAATGAAAAAATTTTCAAAATCATGATCACTATTTAAAGTCTGAAATCTATCAAAACTAATCATTAAAAATGCATAATTTAGATTGCACGGTTCAATTTAATATCTATATATAATTTTCAGTGTGATTTTAACTTCTTGAAAATTGATATGGAGAGAATTGCTTAATTTTATTGAACTGATGAAATCCACCAATTGTTAGAAAATTTGACATTCCTTTCACAAATCCACACTAATATTCTTCTTAATTTGGACAAGCATGCCAGGTGGGTAGTAGCTTGTTCTATTTGTCGGATAATCTCATGGGTTTCTTAATTTAGTTTTGACTTATTTATCACAAATTTTTCATTCAGTTGCTGCTATACAGTGTCAAGCAAGGTACGTAATAAATTCTGTCAAATTTTCACATTCTTCGAAACTGGAAACTAACTTGTCTCTTCTTTGAATAAACATATCTTTACCTCTAATTTTATATTTAAATTTCATGATGTATCGATTGCCGGTCATTTATCATTTTTAATACTCCTCGCATAGTTTTAAATCTAGAAGAGAGAATTTCATTCCACACACGTGACTAAACAAAAAATTAACCGCCTATTTCCAATAAACTTTCTCTTCATTCAAAATCTTATTCCGAAAATAATAATTTTTATGTGCCTCGGGCGCGTAAACTCGTCTTTACGCGACAGTTGAGAGTAGCGTAATGTTTTGTATTACGATACAGAGGAATGTAATGTAAAAATTGAACTGCGCATGCGCCTATTACGATACAGCGGAACGTAATCTTCTTCTTCGTACAGCGATGGCACCCTACTGACAAAGCCTTGTACATTTGAACTGCGCATGCGTCTATTACAATACGCTACTACTAGCACAAGATCGAGAAAATCAAAATGGCCGGAAGTATTCGCGAAATGTCAAGTGAGATAGGCGATAATCACCGCAATTTCGACCTTTCCAGATTGGATTCGAGTGTACGCATAAAAACTCGTATATGCTAAGAAAGGTTTCCTTGTAACTATTCTTTGCTTCAGGTAATTAAACAAATCAATTTCCTAAACTCTATCACTATGTTAGCGAATAGTTTTTTTTATTTCCCTAATCTAAAGTAAAATCCACAAACCTTCTTATTCTTTAGCATAAGCTAAACGTGTTCCAAAATTTCATAATGAAAAAATTATTATTATATAATAGTAATAACCAATAACTTCCAGAAAATCAAATCAATATATATTATTTAATTTTGTGCTCCGAAATATTTGAACGTCGCAATTCGCGCTCCTTTCTGTTTGGATCTCACGCTTCACGCTCGATCATCCTTAAGGGTCTAGTATACATTTATTTAGCGTTTTTTCACAATTTTTTTATTAATACTTAAATTTATTTAAGTACATTAATAATTTATTACATTTTAATGTACATATTGAAGAGTTCAAAAAAAAATTTTTGTTTTTTTATCTGAATCGGGCGAAGATATAGCAGCCTGAAAAAAACTCATCCCTTTTGCTGGCGATCGCGGTTTCTGAACTTTGTAGCATCTGAAAGCAAAAATACAAAATGATTCTTGAAGAGTAAAATGAATGGCTATAGTCGGTAGTAGAATCATAATTTTTAATTAATAATTAATATTTTTTTTAAACAATTGCAGTGGTAAAAAATGGGGAAAAAGTTTCAACGTCCGCCATTTTGTTAATTTTCGTTTTTTTTCACGATTCTACTACCGGCTATAGCCATTCATGTACTCTTTAAGAATCATTTTGTATTTTTGCTTTTAGATGCTCCAGAGTTCAGAAATCGTGGTCGCCAGCAAAAAGAAGTTTTTTTTTCAGGCTGCCATTTCTTCGCCGGATTTAGATAAAAATAAATAAAAACTTTTTTTGTACTCTTCAATGTGTTCATTATCATGTAACAAATCATTAATGTACTGAAATAAATTTTACTACCCGCGAAAAAAAAGTTGAACTTGTTAGATCTGATCAGATTAAATTTCAAGATCTAACCAGATCTTGATTTTGTCGAGATCTGACCAGATCTACTTTGAATATGACCAGATCTACTTCAGATCTGACCAGATCTACTTCAGATTTGACTAGATCTACTTTGGATCTGATCAGATCTGGTCAGATCTCGACAAATTCAAGATCTGCTTAGATCTGGGAATTTGATCTGACCAGATCTAACATAATCAACTTTTTTTTCGCGGATAGTAAAAAAAAAATTGTGAAAAACGCTAAATAAATGTATACTACCCCCTTAAGGAATACATTCTCATTATGACACTCGAGCTTGGCGCTCAATTTTCTGTATACATTTCTGTAACTTTCTAATAATTTAAATGATTAAGAAAAATCTATTTTCTTCCCCAATATCTCTGAAAGGAACAACAATTGTAGAATTTAATTAAGTAAACGATTTTGCATTTCAACGCTTATTTCGTATCTTACATCGTTTCGTTAATTTTTTTTTTAATTTAATGAAGATGAAATCAAACATTTAGTTTCCAAAAAAAATATTTTTTACCGTTCAATGAACGTTCAAAACTGTAAGTGTATGTTAAGTATGCCAAAACTCAATTCAACCCGATAATAAATTCTTTTAAGAGTTATCAAGTATACGACTTACAGACAGACACTTTCGTAAAACCCGCTTTTTCTGACTCAGAGGGTCCCAAGACGTAAATACAGAGCCGTAACTAGGGCAAAGTAACCGGGGCGCAGTCCGTCTGGTAAAATTAAAAAAAAAATTTCTTTTAATTTCAAGTTGCAAAATTATTACGTTTTTTTGTTAGTTCATTCTATTTTTTATATATGATTTTTACTATAAAAACGAAACTCAATTTGGGGGGGGGGGGGGGTATGAAAGGCGTACTAAAGTACTTTTTTTCATTGTGCTAAAATTTCCGACTGAAAAATTAGGAAAAATATTGTTATTCATCCCTATAGCGATTATGAGAGGAGCGTTTGTTATGAAAATTCTGTTTATTCTGGGAAATTCGATTATGGTAAGGTACTGGGTTCATCCAGCATAAAGTGAGTTAGTGTTAGCTGGTTACTTTTTTCGAGCAGGAAAAAAGAGAAAAGCTTAACGAGGTCCTCGTTAAATTGGTTTCACTGAGTCTTGGTGCGTTTTGACCCTCGGACATCCGCGAGTGCCGGTTCAAGCTGGGCATTACATCCGTCCGTTAATTAAGTTAACGACCTTTAGAGTACTCTCGGACAGAGACAGAGGTGACTGCCCACATATGCATGGACATTCGCGCGTGCGACAGAACAGAGTGTGGATATCGCTTAATGGCGGACTCTTAGTTGTGTAGGTTAGGCACGCATGTCGTCATCCCACGGGATCGCATTACTACGCACAAAACGCACACACACACACATTCAATACAACGGGCTAAACTCGCCAGGGCTATTTATGGAACATGATTAGATACAAGCACAGTATGATCGTCCCGAGACAGCATCCGCCATTTTATCGGCAAGGGGTTCACCAGTGTCGGCAATTCTTTTTTATAACAAAAATATACCTAGGTTTCCATTCTAATAATATATTAGGAAGTTCTAAATTATTCGTATTTTATACCGAAAACAGTTAAAGCAACTGACTATGAAATTCACAAATTTTGTAAAGAAATTTAAAAAAATCAATTGTAACTGTATCTGATTATATTAAATATTGTTGCTCTCTAAATCTGATGAACGAATCTCAAATTAACTGAATTTTAATCAGTAAACGTCTTTTCTTGATACAACCAGTAATATTTCATTGGTTTTCAGTGAAAATAACTGATTGCATAAACAAAGGTCATTCATTAACAATAAGAAACGTCTGCTTAGTACTTGATTTCATTAAACCTTATGCAAATGAAATTTACAGTTGACTGGGATTGCCAATAACTTTTCCAGTTTTATTTCCTGTGAGAAAATGTTTACAAAAACGATCTGTTTTTGTGCAAAGATATCTTAAAATTGCGGAAAATGTACTGAATGTTCTGAAATTTTTCTTAATATTATGAAATTCAACTGAATTTTCATAAAATGCATCTTAAAGCTACCAAACTGCAACTAAATTTTCATATAATTTATCATAAAATTACGAAACTGTATCAAAATTTTTAGTTACATGTAACTACATAAAACTTCAGCTACCCAAAACGTTTAATTATTCCTGTTACAAGTTTCAGAATTTACAGATACAAGTATCGAGAAATTCAACACTTTGTAAATAAACATCAAGAAATTGTTTCTTAAATTTACTAAAAAATAACTGAATTTTCTGCAATTTTATCTCAATTTTACGAAACTGTAACTGAATAAAACTCCAGCCACGTATTTCGAGAAAATACGGTAGAAATTTTTAACAGTTTATACAAAAGTGTAAACAAATATGTGAATACACATACGAGTATTGCGGATATTTACTGCTGGAAATCTCTTCATCTAATTTTCATATACAGTTTGACAACGCGACGTACAAATCTGAAATATAATACCCAACGAAATGTACAAATATACGTAAACATCATGAATATTCTACGGGGCAAAACTTTATCCATTGGTTTTCCATATTTGCTATTGAAAATGCAATGAACTTTCTCTATTTCCTAACGCAGATAAAATATTAATATGTAAATAATAAATGCTCATTGCTCAAAACATATGAGATGTTACAGAAAGTTACAAAGTAAACACACCGCTTTGAATAAGGCTATAATTTTAGAAATTTGAAAGAGAGTTTGAGAGCATTAAAAGTTTCGTAGGGGTGGAATAATAAATAAAAATGTCATATTTATAGGGCCTGCGCAGAAATTGCTTAATTTGATACCGATTTGCGATGAGGGCCCGATGAGGCTGGTATTTTCAGGCCGTAGTGAGGCAAATTTTGCGGTCCCCATGAGTACCAGAGAGGGTTAGTTTTAAAATCAGTTTCTTCGTTGTTATTGTGGCGTCTAATTTCATTTTAGAAGTTTGGTGAAGTGAAGTACAGTAGAAGTTTAACAAATTTATTAATAAATGCCAAAAGCTTAGAGCATTTTATGTGTTCGAAAACAGTTACATTGTTACCATTCCTGACACTGGTCAACAGACATTTTGCTGTAGGGTCATTTGGGCACGCTGAATCCAAACATGACTATCATTTTGCTCAATCAGCTCTTGTTTTCGCGATTTCTTGAATGCGGCAATTATCAAAATTCAAAGCGCTGTTACAAAAAATTTTTGTCAAATTTTACTAAAATTCACTGAATGCATAACTTTATTTATCATCTTGATTGTGTTGAAATGTTAAGTTAATCGAACTAAAATTGTCAAAATGGCACTAAACATAAAAAAACAATTTTTTTGCAATATCGCAAAAACAAGAGCTGAATGAGCAAAATGATGGTCATGTTTGAATTCAGTGTGCTCAAATTACCATAAAAAATTTTTTGATACCCTGCAGCAAACAGAAAATGTTGTTTTGTCTTTCCAGTGTTATTTATGCAATCAAGTCCACAAGGTACACGGAGAAAATTCATTTGTGAAAATTTAATCAAAGTGGCTTTTGGAGAAAATAAAAATTTCTTTGCATATTCATTCAATAACGAATTATAAAGTTCAATCAACTGTTTTAGAGTTAACTCAACAGTTGATTAAACTTTATAATTCGTTACTGAATAAATACGCAAAAACATTTTTAATTTCTCCAAAAGCCACTATGTCCCAGCTTTACTCAACTTTTGGTTAAATTTCCACAAATGAATTTTCTCCGTGTATATACATTCATATAATCTACATAATACAGATACTCTGATTATCTTTTAATAAATATTTTTCAACAAATTGACCATTCCTGATTGTATTCTCCTTTATTTTACAAATTTCCAGAAAGATATTTTGCAAAATAAAAAAGTTATCTTAAATGAACTTTAACAGAAATTTGGCTACATGGTCTGGTTGACCCATGGCCTTAAAGAAAAGAAAACTAGAAAAGTTATCGGCAATTGCAGTTGATTGCAAAATGGTTTTCAAAATTTTTACTAAAACGAAGTTGAAAGATGTTCTTCATTTATTTTTGTTGTATCACTTAAATTTTCTAAACTTAAAAAGTTATCTTACAGTGACTTTTACAAGAATTTGATTCCGTAGTCCGGTAAATCTATAGCTTTGAAGAAAACTATTAAAAATGTGACTAAATGTCACAAATTAGATGCCAAATAAATCAGTAGAAAATTAAGATTGCTCATAAAAAATGCGTGATGAAGAAACTATATTTTTTTATTTTATCTCTACTATGTCTTTCTCGCTCTTCAATATGTCATATTTTATTTTCATACTTCGTATCATGTCCCAAGCTATGTTAACACTTCCTTTCACTTTTTATTTCAATTCGCGATCAAAAACTCATTCCTACTGCAAGGATTGTAGCATCTTTGAAAATATTGTTACATACATCAACTACTAGAGGTGAATTTCTCTCCCTAGAATAACAAGAAAGTCAGGAGACTACATTTTTTGTTTTTCTTAATCTTCCTGAGATATTTTCTCATTTTAGGTTTATGAAAGCTCGAAAAAAGTATTTTGATATCTCTATTAATTCAGCTACGACCTGCAGACTCCTGCGAAATATTGAATTTAAACTGAGAAAATTATTTTCTTCCGATACAAGCAACTCAATATTTTTGTGCTTTGAATCAAACAACAGCTTTCTCAGTGTATTCTTATTCAAGCTATTTCTAACAGAGAAAAATATAGCACATTAAATTTTAAGATGTGAAATATCCAAATAAATCCATAACATTTTTTCCAGATTCAACCTGTTAAAGTTTTTTTTACCTGAACATACTTGAAAATTGGGCGCACGAATATCCCCCAAATTCTAAATTTTCTCAAATTTATTTTTACCAGAATTCAAGTGATCAAATTACAATTCGCCCCAATTTCCATATTCCTGAATAACTATTTCAGTGAAAATGTTGCAAAAAATTCTAGAGTTAACTGTAATTGTCGATAAGTTTTAGAATTTTTTTCAAAATTTTTACTAAAAAGTCATTAACAGACGTGTTTTATTGTCTTTTTTTACATTTCCCAAATTTCCAGAAAGATACTTTATAAATTAAAAAAGTTATCTTACATGAAAAAATAAATGTATAATTTAGTCACGTGGTCCGATTGATCCATGGCCTTAAACCTAATTTTCATTTTTCCTGACTCATCATTCGTCATAATTTTTCTATTTATTCATTTCTCGTTTAACCTGATTCCTACATCCAGAAAAGGAATATATTCAATTGAAACAAATTCCTTGGCTGAACCAAAAATTTAGTCAACCATATAATAAGCTGAGTGCACCTCACAAAATTGTGAGGTTATACAAAAATATCTGACCCAAATCATATCGGTCTGAAAAATAATGGCGGAAAAGTTTAATAAACTTGCTTGCTCGCAAAAAATTTACTTGATTTGACTAATGTATTTTTTTAATAAAACAAGATCTTTGGTTAAAATTTGGTAGAATTAAGCAGAATTTTGTGGAATCAACTGTAATATTTGTCTGATTTAACCGAATCGTACACAGAGAGAAATTTTAGGTTTCACTGACCAAAGTTTTTTTGTTAAAATCGTCTTTACAAAAATTTTAAAGTTCTCATGACAATTATGGTAGTGGCTGTCATACATTGGAAAAGTGTTTACTCCAACTGCAAGGAACGTTACTGAGACCACGATTCTGGTACTTGAAATACCATAGCGCTGCGGTTATAGGAACCAAAGTCCATCGTAGAGCCGCGCATAGAGTTTAGTTAAAATGACTAAGTCTACGGACAGTAAATACCCAGCCAAAATTATTTTTGAGGTTATAGGTATGGTTCTCTTAGTTATTAAAATACGAATTCAATTTGATTAGAAAAAATAAAGTTTCATCGAAAAGATCTAAGAAAAATAATCCGGTATAATGATATTTATGATAACTTTCGTCGATTAAGTTAAAAAATTGTCACTTTTTTCATGACCATGAACTTTTTTTGACTGACTATAGTTTTGACAAAATACGACGTGACAGCAACATTGGAACGCATTGCATTGTCCCCGAACAAAATCGTTTATCATTTAGAAAGAATTGTCAAACTATATTTATAATAGAATTATTTACCTGATAATGCTTGGCACGGTGAAATATAGTCCAGGAATCGAGAACGAGAATTGGCAGGATTCAACTTAGGCTCCATATCTTTTTGGAAGTAACTACTTATCTCCAGTGCAGTGCAAGTTAAATTGTGTGACTATTACAAGATTTAATAGTTGTCACGACAGGCTTACCTCGTTGTAAAAAATGAAAGTTATACTTGATTTGTCTAGCGCAACAGCGAACGCTGCGGTTGTAGTAACCAAAGGAGCTTGGCAGTACACATAAAGAAAATGTACGTGTACTAACCGTTGGGGTACGTATACACGGAAAAAATTTGTCGCTTAAAAAGTCATCGACTTTGTATAATACTCGTGGATAGGTTAGAAAGTCGACTAAACATTATGAGCCTCCTTATTGAAGAATATGATAGATAGTCGCTGAAAATGTAAAACGTAAATTCGAAAGTTTAAGTGACAGTCGCGGAAAATTTAAAACACCGTGGGTTGGGTTCCATTGTCTCTAAACCAGGCATCGAAAGTCTAAGTGACAGTCGAAGAAAATTTTGAACAGTGTAAAAAGGAAAATATTATTTTCTGTGATATATGATCCTGCACTTATATAGTTAATTATTTTTCACTTTTACATTACCTATATAATCCTAATATGAACTTACTATTATATTTAACACTCCACATTACAGAAACGCAATTTTTTATAAACACTTCGCAGCACCGAGAATCGAACGCTCGCACGCACGCACGCATCCTAACCTAATTCTAATCGCACGCCTTAACCCGCATATCCGTTACATGTCATGGAGACTTGTGTAAAATATTTGGATCACATTCAGAGTTTGAAGGCAAATCTAAAATAATAGATAAATTTCAAATTTGACGTAATACACTTTATCAAGGTAAACATATACTTACTCGGAACTAATTCTTCAATGTACGCTTCAATCCAGATTCAAACGAAACCAAACGACACGTAATCTCAAAATCTAACCAAAATTATTACAAAAACATAAAGCTGAGCTGCATTGTCTGCTGTGCGATGCTACGAATTACGTTTCTGCGCATCGCTTTTTGCGACTGTCGAAGAAATTTTAGAAGACGGCATATAAAATCTGATGGACTTTAGAATACAATTTACAAAACTATTTGTTTGAATTACTTTAATTTCAAATTATTCGATAGTCTTTTAAAATCTATGACAAATGAATCCAAAGATTATGAAACTTTTCATTACTTCTTAGAAAAGATCAGTTAGTGTTTAAAATACTTTTATAATAGTAAATACGCGACTTTTTTTCTTCGACCTGGTTTTCTAAAAGTTAGTCGACTTTTTTCTACTATTTCCTAAAAGTCATTGAAACCTTACAAGACTTTCTCCGATTTTACTTTCTGTCCACGACTCTTCGAATAGTCTGTTAAATTTTAAGCGACAAATTTTTTCCGTGTAAAGCTCATTCTAATCATCAACTTTGGTCACAACAACCGAATACACAAAAAAGTCCAAATTACTGTCATGATAACTATAAAAGTAGTAGCTTCTCTCAACTTTTTTGGTCAAGGCAACTACTGTACAAAAAATTTATGTGCTATGTGCACAGGAACCAAAGCCGATTTCTCTCAGTGTAACCGAACAAACCATTTTTGGTTACACCAAAAAAATTCTCTGCTTGCATTAAAAAAAAAATTTGGTCAACCGTACTATACAATAATTAAAATCTTTAGTCTATATAACCAAAACTTGGTTAAATTAATCAAATATTTTTCTTAGCATAAAAACTCTGATATGGTAATATTAGATAATTAGAAAATTTGGTAAAATGGTTATTCAGAAATATAAAAATCATGACAAATGATGATTCGGGAAAATAGGAATGACATGAAATATTTAAATTCAAAAGTAGAGTCTAACTTA